>OX336388.2:1437403028-1438848623 GCA_946902985.2 Meconema thalassinum
ATCAACTTTATTTATTTGTTTAATTTCCTAACAAATTGTTTAATAAGGGTTATAGAACGTTGTCTTACAGTTTTATTACTTCCAAGTTATATCTCGTATTCAATTATCATGCCAAAAAAGATTATTGCCTTCACAAAATCACGTTGGATCTCACTATCCACAACTTCATCATCTACTATCACTTTATCAAATACCACATTTGAATACCACAATTATTCCACAAAACTCCATAAATATTCAGCGCACAGCATGAATCTCAAAAATTATGCTAGACTGGGTTCGACAACCTCATGTCTGCCTCAAAATACTTTAGCAATATTGCAACTTCCACTTGGCAACTTCCACAAAATGCCTATCACAAACTTCACTTAATCACGTTGCATGATCTACAAAAAAATATAACTGGCTTCAAATTTTTAACGCACACAATCTCCAATAACTGTAATTAATCTGATCACATCTAGACAACTTCTTAAACAATTAGGAAAAATATTACCTTAGTAATCGAAATCAAATTCAAGATCTGCTTTCAAATAGCATAAATTCTCTTAAAATTCTCATAATTCACTTCACAGAAAAACACCAATGTGCTATAATCTCTCACATCAAAATATGCAATACTGATCTGCCTTAAAATAAATTGACCATTAATGATTCATCTTACAAGATTCAATTACTTTAAATCCTTCTCAAAGGTATTAAATTCAATCATAAAAATTATCAAAAGCATCAACTGTATCAGCTGTTAAATGAAAGTACTCTCAAAAGAGTATAGCAACAAAATATTGGATTAGCAAACAAGAATTACAAAACGTAACCCTGCTGACATTTATTTAACAAAATTCGACTGATATGTGACTAGTAGTTTCTTGTTTGATCCTCTTACAATCTCAAGTACACTCGGATGATAAAAATGAGTTCCTTAATGGCAAGTAAAGATGAGTACCACCACGCAAACGTATAAATACGAAAGGCCTCGCCCCGTTGACTATCATGATAATGCCCTGAACGATGGGTAAAGATGTGTACCACCACGCAATCGCCTAAAGCGAAAGGCCCCATCTCGTCGTCTAATGAGTGAATGTACCAGATTGGAATCAACAAGTCTCTAGTTGTCACATAAAAGCGATATCCATTCACTTGAGTGAATAACATCATAATATCTCCAAACAATCCAATGGAAAAAATCCCAACTGATGAATAATACACACTCGCTAGTATGCAATGAACTGACGAAGTAATTTAAATAATCCAATTGCAGATCACGAGTTCGAAATACTCGCCACAAAAAAAATAACTATCCAAGAAAAACTATCCTTACTGGAAAATGTCTAAAAGACCAAACATCTGCTTAATAAAGCCAACCAATGGTGAGAATTTCGTATAATGGTGCCTGCCATATCATATGGTAACGCCATATTCTAGCAAAATTTGGACAAATAATGTCTAAGCCATGTCTAAATAATCGTAGAACTCCTATTAGAAATATATACAAGTATGCCCAGTGTTCATGAAAATATCATATCAGAAAGTCATAACTCTTACAGTACCTTCTCATATCAGCTGTTAATATATTTCAAAGATCGTCGATTATCCTCGTGTGTAATAAATTTCTCGAAAGATCGACGGGAATATCGTATCACCCACGCAATAACGATCGCCTTCATATCCCAAGTGAATCAGCTGTTGGACCTCCTCTTCTTCAGGAACCGAATCCATCGCTCCGTGGTGCCATCGCGTCTCTGTCTTCGTTTACTCCGACATGATGAACTGCATGTTATCCATAGCGGATACTGTCCAAATCCTTACGTAAAAGTTCATAAAAGCAGCGTACCCCATATTCTTCTTCTATGTTACGCCACTGTCCCATACAATGTTCGGTTTGCTTGTTAAAAGTTCAATCTCCACAGCGGTTAAATCCCACTTGTAGAAAATAATTTTATTTAATAAAGTGTATAAGTTCTTGAAACACCCTGTAGCTGTGTTCGTACTCGATATTTTATAATAATTCATGAAAAGGAATTGTATTAATGCACGTGCCATTGTTCATAAGTGCATATACTTGTAACATTTCGTTTGCTTAAAAGCGTTAATGTTTGCTTGACCCCATGGTCGCTTTGAATATTCCGTTATGAAATGCATAGTCGTAATGTCATTTGAATATCTAAGTTCATTTGAAGTTCACAATTGCAGTATATTATAACTATCTGCTTGCACAATTCTATTACTGAATACAAGTCCCAACTCAATGTTGTAACTGAATGTTGAAATGAAGTTCAGCTTCTTTAATATTGCCTGCGTATAAAAGTCGGAACTAGCACGCTCGGCTCTACTGCACTGTTCCAGAATGATCTACGCTTAAAGCCGGCCTCGCCATACCGCTTTGCTGTGCTGTTCTGCGTTACAAAATGCAGCTCGAAATAAAGTTCTCAATCTCGTATTATAATGCTGTTATAACCCCGGCTTTTCTCCTGCTTACACGGCCCGTTCAGCTTGCCTCGTAACCGGTCCTCGTATCGCCTACCGTGCGTTGCTTGCCTTGACTCACTGACCTACTTTCCGCTCTCTGCTTGGTGAAGTAATACTGTCGCTTTCACTCCACGTAACAAGTGCTGTACACCGCTCAACTTTGCCGTTCTCTCTGCGTATGTGTTCTACTCAACCCTGCTGACTGAACTCGACTGATGTCTCTAGACTGCGTTGACCAGCTCCTACCTGGCGCTGTCACGTGATGCTCCCCCACCTTCTGCGGTCGTGCGTCACAAGTATAATCTCGACCACCATCATCTCGGCTATTAAGTTATACAATAACTTAAGGGATTATCTGCCTTTCTTCAAGTTATCACCATATATATTGCTTGACATTTCTTCTCTTCTGAGATGATATAATATTATGTTCCACATAGATCTTAATAATACTTCAATATTCCTCCCATAATTCCATCTGCATGACTGGCAGTGCCATCTTAATCCTTGGCCTTCTACGTCATTTCCTAACATTCCTCTCGACTCGATATGAGCGCTATCTTTACAACTCTTCCCATAAATCTCAACTACGGCTCAATGTTAGCTGGCGTAGCCGATAGCCTCAACTAGGTATCGGGTACAGTACAAAGTATTGAAATCAAAAGTAACCTATATGTTAACCAGGTAAATCAGCTACTTCCATGTAAAATTCATGTAAATCGGACCAGTGGTACTTGCGTGATTGAGTAATACATAGACGCACATCATCTCATTTTTAGCCTCGCTTCGCTCGCGTCATAGTCGTGTCATATTGTTATTCAATGAAATGCAGGTTTAACCCCATTAACACCCCTTTAGAACCTGAATATCCAAAAATCCCTCCTTGGTAGATGTTTTCGACACACAACAAACATATCCCCAAAATATAATTCTTCTAACTTTAATCGTTTGGGTTGGTCGATGAGAGTGAACATACAAAAATCCGTCCTTAGGGGAAGTTTTTCTTCCAGAATTTCACCCCTCCCCATAGGCCCCTTAAATTGGATTTATGAAAAAACGGTCGAACACATATTTTATTTATTTATTTATTTATTTATTTATTTATTTTTAAACTGATTGATTTCCTCCGAGTTTCAAACTCCTCGCCTATGTCGTTTAAGAGATACACGGTCCGTTAGGAATCTTTCAACCCCCACTTTTCATCCCTTTCACCTCATAATATACACTACATCGAAAAACCATTAGACATGTGTCAGCTTATTTTTAATGATTAGTATATGTGCCAAGTATCACATCCCCAATCGAAACCACTCGTGAGATATGGTGATTCAATGAAATGCACGTTTACCCCCCTTAACACCTGTTTAGAACCTGAATATTCAAAACTCTTTCCTTAGTGAACGTTTTCGACATACAACGAACATATCCCCAAAATGTCATGTTTCTAACTTTAACAATTTTGGCTGGGCTATGATGAGTGAGTGAGTCAGTCAGGACATTTCCATTCATTTATTTTTGATTTCACCCCTCCCCATGAACCCCTTAAATTGGATTTATGAAACAAACGGTCGAACACCTATTTACTTATTTAAAGCTGTTTTCCCCCTGAGTTTGATGAGTGAGTAAGTGAGTCAATCAGTTAGGACACTTTCTTTCCTGTTTTTTTTTCCCCAGAATTTCACCTCTCACCAAGGGCCCCTTAAATTGGATTTATGAAAAAAACAGTCGAACACCTATTTACTTGTATTTTAAGCTGTTCTTTTCCCGCTGAATTTCAAACTTCTCGCCTATGTCCTTTAAGAGATACACGCTCCGTCAAGAATCTCTCAACCCGCAATTTTCACCCCTATCACCTCATAATATACACCACATCGATAAACCCTTAGACATATGTCTGATTATTTTAATGATTAGTTTATATACCGAATATCACATCCCCTAAGAAACAACTCATGATATATCGCTATTCAATGAAACGCACGTTTACCCCCTTAACATCTCTTTAAAACCCGAATAAACAAAAATCATTCCTTAGTTGACGTTTTCGACATAGAGCGAACATATTCCCCAAATTTCATTTTTCCAACTTTAATAGTTTTCGCTGGGCGTGATGAGTGAGTGAATCAGAGAGGACATTTTCTTTCAATTATTTTTACCAGAATTTCACCCCTCCCCATGGGCACCTTAAATTGGATTGATGGAAAAAACGCTTGAACACCTATTAACTTATTTTTAAAGCTGTCTTTTCCCCCTGAGTTTGGTGAGTGAGTGAGTTAGTCAGTTAGGACACTTTCTCTCCTTTTCCCCCCAGAATTTCACCCCACTCCATTGGCCCCTTAAATTAATTTATGAAAAAACGGTCGAACGCCGATTTGCTTATCTTTTTAGCTGATGTTTTTTCGCTGCGTTTCAAATTTCTCGCCTATGTCGTTTATGAGATAGGCCTACACGCTCCGTTAGGAATCCTTCAACCCCCACTTTTCACCCCTTTCACCTCATAATAATACACCACATCGAAATACCCTTAGACACATGTCTGCTTATTTTTAATGATTAGTTTATATGCCGAGTATCACATCCACAAATGAAACCACTCGTGAGATATTGTTATTCAATGAAATTCAGGTTTAACCCCCTTAAGACCCCTTTAGAGCCTGAATATCCAAAAATCCTCCCTTAGTGTACGGTTTTGACATACAACGAACATATCCCCAAAATGTCATGTTTCCAACTTCAATATTTTTGGCTGGGCGATGATGAGTGAGTGAATGAGTCAGGACATTTTCATTCATTTTTTTCCTTCAGAATTTCACCCCTCCCGATGAACTCCTTCAATTTGATTGATAAAAAAACTGTCGAACAGCTATTTACTTACTTTAAAGCAGTTTTTCCCCCTGAGTTTGATGAGTGAGTCAGTCAGTCAATCAGTTAGGACATTTTCTTTCCTGCCCCCCCCCCCCCCATAGAATTTCACCCCTCCCCACGGGCCTCTTAAATTGGATTTATGAAAAAAAAACGGCCAAACACATATTTACTTATTTTTATGCTGATTTTCTTCCGCTGAGTTTCAAACTCCTCGCCTATGTCGTTTAAGACATACACGCTCCGTTAGGAATCTTTCAATCCCTACTTTTCACCCCTTTCACCTCATAATATACACCACATCGAAAAACCCTCAGACACGTGTCTTACTTTTTAATGTTGAGTTTATATGCCGTGTATCACATCCCCCAATTGAACCAATCGGGAGATATTGTTATTCAATGAAATGCAGGTTTAACCCCATTAAGATCCCTTTGGAACCTGAATATCCGAAAATCCTCCCTTAGTAGACTGTTTTGAAATACAATGAACATATCCCCAAACTGTCATGTATCTAACTTCAATCATTTCGGCTGGGCGATGATGAGTGAGTGAGTGAGTGAGTGAGTCAGGACATTTTCTATCAATTCTGTTTTCTTCAGAATTTCACCCCTCCCCATGAACCCCTTAAATTTGATTTATGAAAAAAAAACTGTCGAACAGCTATTTACTTACTTTAAAGCAGTTTTTCCCCCTGAGTTTGATGAGTGAGTGAGTCAGTCAAACAGTTAGGACACTTTCTTTCCTGTTTCTCCCCCCCCCCCCTCCAGAATTTCACCCCTCCCCATGGGCCCCTTAAATTGGATTTACGATAAAACGGTCAAACACATTACTTATTTTTATGCTGATTTTTTCCCGCTGAGTTTCAAACTCCTCGCCTATGTCGTTTAAGAGATACACGCTCCGTTAGGAATCTTTCAATCCCCACTTTTCACCCCTTTCACCTCATAATATACACCACATCGAAAAACCCTCCGACTCGTGTCTTCTTATTTTTAATGATGAGTTTATGTGCCGAGTATCACATCCCCAATGAAACCAATCGGGAGATATTGCTGTTCTTGAAATGCAGGTCTACCCCCTTAACACCCCTTTAGAACCAGAATATCCAAAAATCCTCTCTTAGTGGGCATTTGAGGCCCTTGGGGAAGCTGCATACCAAATTTCATTCCAATCCGTTTGATGGTTTCTGAGATTTCGTGATGAATGAATGAGTGAGTGAGTGGTATTTGACAAATATATAGTAGAAGATAGTGTCAAGTCTTTGTTATGCTAAACTCGGTTGACAGTGCTGTGTGAGAAGTTGAGTAACTAACGTGATTTCAAGTAAAGATCCTCATTTTCTATACCGGTAGTGCAGAGCGCAAATGGCATCCAGTCGGCCGTGTCTCGACTTGAGCTATGTTGCCATGGAAACTATCCGCCTTGCCATTCCTTCATGAGTATATTTTATGATTTGATTAGCATGTGCTGGAGTGCAAAAGGGTCGAAATCAGAAGAATGAGAAAGACTATCGAAAATTCATGTGCATACGATAGCATAGCGAATACTACCGTCCAATACAATCCTTGATTGTCATCGGTCAGTTTTCCCGTGTCCTTTAGCAAGTTTTACCGGACTAACATGATACAGAGTAAATCGTTGTTGCCTAGAGACAACCTGTCCATCAATGGTGCGGCGTTGACTATCATGATACAGTGTTACTCGTTGTCGCCTAGCGACAATATGTCCGTCAAGTTATTAGATCGGTGAAACGGTGTAGACTTGTGCAAAGGGGCCTAAATGCGGGGAATGGAGTGGTCTGTCCGAAATTTAACATGGCCTAAACTATTCCTCTTGAATCAGGCTATCATATACAAACATAATTTTTCAAATCCGACTGGTAGTTCCACAGATTAGCGCGTTTTAACACATAAACACACAAACACACAAACTCTTCAGCTTTATTATATTAGTATATATTCATCATGAAGAGATTTCCACAGAAATTTGGTTCAGAACGGCAGAATTTATATTTGAGCCAAAGAACACCCAATTTACGCGCAATTAAAAGGAGAATATGGAAGGGGAAAGAAGAAGAAGCCATGTCAGCCATTTTGGAGCAGGGATTCGCTTGGGGACTGTTGAAGGAGGAGGACGCGTTAGTCGAGTGCTCCAAGAAGCGGCATAAAGTATTGCACAATTAGTGAAATTAGTGTGAAATGTAATAGAAATGACGACAGGTAATAACAGAGTCACGTGTGAGTGCAGTGTAAGAATTATAAATGATATGAGTGAATTTGGAGACTGTAAGTACTGTATTTAAGGAAGACTGACCCCGTCGCGAACGAAGAACGATCCCAGTATCACGTTGCGTCTATAGTCAGTGGTGCATCAAGTGAAAGTCAGTAAGAAATTCGTTGCAAATATTGTTCGAAGTGTGCAAATAAGAACAGGGTATATGTCAAAAATACCGAGTGAAAGTGAATGATTTTTAAGACTTGTGATATATATATTGTCAATATGGAAATTCACGCAGAACTGTATTATAACAAGAAGTTCCGTGACGAACTAAAGAGCCTACTTTTCTTAAAATTTAAGATTCATTCCAATGATTAATCTATATGATTCTATCTAGAATAATGACGAAATTAAGTTGGTAACTAGTTGAAACCCGTCAAAACATGACGGACAATGACAAAAATATTTACTGAAGAAGCTTCTTATATAAGTTACATTCTTTGTACGATTACTTCTTAGCACTATTGCAACTTTAAGGGCGTCAAAAGTTAGCACTCTGAACATTGCAACATAATGCTAGTCATGACTGAAAACGTGATGAGGTAAATAGCCCAATATGTTCTAGACTTTTTCCTTGAGCTTTATTGATTGTGATAAGGTATGCCGAGCGAATAGGAAATTGTTGCCTATTAAAATACAATGTACTGTACCTGCAAGTGTTTTATTGGAAGGTTTTAAATCAAGTCGTAAGATTTGAGCTCTCTGCCCAATATTACTGCACCTATTATATCCGAATCCAAGCAATTTCTTACAATTAATATGTTTCCATAGAGGAAACGTTCAGATTTTTAAGGAGCATAACTATGGCTCAAACGTTCGGAGTATGTGGAGGCGAATCCCTTAATTCCAAGGAATTGAAGAATTCTATAGTAGGGATATAAAGTAGCTGGCTTTCATCTTCAGTATCTAATCTGTTAACGCTGATGTATGTGTTTGAACTACTGTATATAAGTTCAATGACTTTTAAATTAATATCATTACATTCTTGCAGCCTGTCAAATATTTTATTTTCCAGCAGATCGATTTTACCCTCACAACAGTAAAGACCAAAGTAACCACGCGTAGATATTACGCAAGAGAAATGCAATGTAGAACAATGTTTATATTTGATCGTCACGGTCCTTACACTGTACTGCATAATATCTGGAATTGTTCCTGAAATGGCCTATTTATATTGAATTTTAAATGTGGCTTCGTATTATTCGATAACACAATAGTGTCCTGCATCCACGGAGCCGCTAAATATTAAATGTCAAATAATACTTCCATTGCCTAAATCAACAGCGTAGTTAGAATCAGTACTCTAAACAAATAATCATTGTCTTATTCAATGAAGTTCAATATGACCCGTCCAGACACTTTCATACTCAAGTTGGTTGCTGAGGAGAATGCGATGAGACTGATCGCCTATAATAAAATTCTTATAGTTGTTCCTGCCAGCGATTTTTTTTGTAATAGCTTGAAAACGCAGCTCAGAATAAACTCTTC
This sequence comes from Meconema thalassinum, assembly GCA_946902985.2. Taxonomy (NCBI): domain Eukaryota; kingdom Metazoa; phylum Arthropoda; class Insecta; order Orthoptera; family Tettigoniidae; genus Meconema; species Meconema thalassinum. Next base: position 1,437,412,125 of record OX336388.2, read on the forward strand.
ATTTTGATACAAACAGTACGAAACTGCTCTAAATAAGCAATTTCCATCACCTGTTATAGGTTATGGCAGTACATTTTGCTGGGAAACATAGAATCACTTCGCCAACTACTGGAATGAGCATAGGCCTATACTCAATACTCACTTCGGCAGTCACCCGAATGGAGGCAGTTTTAGAATTCTATCACCCGTGCATGTCCAAAATCGTATTAACACATGGAAGCCCACCTATTCTTGGCTATCGCCCCGGAGACCCGGGTTACATTTCCTTCCCTGCCAAGAATTGTAATTCTGGTCTAAGGGCAAAAACGGGGCACACTCAGTCTCTTGAAGTATAACTAAGAAGAGGGAGGTTCGATTCTCACCTCAACAATCTTGGATGTGGTTTTCCGTAGTTTCCCACTTCCACTCAAGGCAAATACCGGGACGGTTCCTAGGCCTCGGCCGTCTCCTTGCCATTCCCCTCCTTAATTACAAATACACACTTTAATGCAGCCATCGCAATAACACAGGTCAACAGAGAAAATTTTAAACATACACACCAAAGTACACGGGGCTGAGTGACCACGATGTCGGAGCCCTTCAAACGAATTATGTTTCCCAAGTGTCTCTCATGGCGAAAGCAATTGTGGACACGCGCGAGTGCCTGGAAAACTACTTTTTTCTTTAATAGTTTAAGAGTATATCGACATTGCATAATTATAACTTTTAGTCTTGGACGCTACCAACTTGACCACCGAAGCATTGGGAAGGAATTGCAATATTAACACGTTGAGTGCCGTGTTCATTGGGTGACAACTAACACATTTATGTTCTGAAAAGCATAAATACACTTCAGAAAATTCGGAATATTCTGAGTTCACCGGTGATCCTCATGGCACTGCAATAACATCTGTTTTACTCAAGTGCCATGGGGATCACCTGCGATCCTCAGTCACAACGCCATATTTCAGTCACATTTTTACAACTAGTGTAGTTTTGTGAAACAGGAGAGGCACAAATACTTCCCACAAACAGAGCACTGGGTTGAAACTAATTTTGATTGTTTCTGGGCCACGGAACGGCTTTCTTTGGCAGCTTCAGTATAGCAGTTTGTGCATCTTCTTCGTTTCCTCCGATTATTCTGGTCTCTTTCTTGACTTTGCACTAAACAATGCGTTTCAGCTGATGGCTTAGCTGGAATATCATTTTCCACAACTCCCAGCATTTGAAGAACTAGCTGCTCCCTGAAGGAAGTGATCTGAGTTTTTTCCTCTAAAAGTGGTTATAAATAAGACGTGAGTTGACTACTGATGTGTTCAGCAGAACTTCGAAAGCTGCCTTGTGGTGCCATCTTATCGTTTTTCTCAAGGGCGTAAAATAACTCGGCATTTGGTCTGAGAGGTCTATCCCTTGTTTGCCCTGATTGTAATCAATAATAGCAACTGGCTTGCTCACATCTTCACCAAGTCTGTTTTTTCTTCCAGTTGTTACCTTCTGTAACGTGTGTTTAGTAGACAGGAAATGCACGTCACGCTTGTCTTTCCACTTTCCGACAACAGTTCCTTTCGAATTTTGCTTCCCTACAACCTCGCCTTTTCGTAGTTTCTTTGCGATCACATCCCTTGGTAGGGATTTTCTATTCTTTCTCAGTGTTCCTAACAAATGGGTATCTCTTTGAAGAAGTGAAGTTGCCAATGGCACTGATGTGTAGAAGTTATCCACTACTATAACTCTTCCCTCAGATAAATATGGTTGTGCAAGTTCAAGAACTACTCTTTCAGCAAGTCCAGTGCTTGTGTTGGGCGTTTGTCCAGAATACATTGTCATTCGCAATGTATAGCCAATGGGGCTGCACAATTTGAACAGTTTCAACCCATACTTATGGCGTTTGTTGGGAATATACTGTCTGAATAATAATCTACCACGGAAAGGAATCATCGTTTCATCAACTGCTAACATTTCTCCAGGCACGTATTCAGACACAATCCTTTCTTGCATCATGTCCATCAGACTTCTAACTTTGTACAATCTATCACCATCACCAGCTGCTGGATTGTCAGCGAAGTGGACGAATCTCAGTAATAGCTGAAATCTATTTCTACTCATTACTTTTGGAACAAGACAGTTTCTATATAAAATACTGCTAGACCAATAATCAGCAATTTTAGGGTATTTTGCAATTCCCATATAAAGCACCACTGCAAAAAACTTCCACATTTCATCTTCGTTTGTGTCCACCCACTTTTTCATTCTTGAAGAGCGATTTAATCTGGTGCTTGCAATGGTATTTGAGGCATTTCTATTAGTTTCATGAACAATGAGCTTCAGGATATCGGCATCAAGAAATCTCCTGTACACGTCAAGGATAGATAAATTGTCTACATTATCTGGGTAACTGTCATGATATTTATATGATTCTGAGCCAGTAAACTGTATGTGAAGTGGCAACTTGTTCATATCTACCTCCTGCCATTCTTCAGTTTGCTCTTCAACTGGATCGTCTTGATGGTTGGCCGTTTCAACATCTACCTCATCATCAGATTCAAACGAAGAGTCTGACATACCCTCTGGTTCAAAATCCATGGAAGAAGTCGTTGAAAATAAGCTAATGTCATCTTCACTTTCTTCAAGTACAGCTAAAACTTCATCTTCGGTCATGGCTTTTCCGTTCCTATTTATACCATTGGGACCGGGATCTGAATCCTTGACGAAAATCTGTAATGTAATACATAAAGAAAGTCAATAAATATCAACTATTTAGATACATATGTTTACTTTTTATATGAATGAAATATAACAATTATTACTTACCTCAATAATGACTTCTCAATGCAGTCGTTTTATCAATATTCCATTGAATATCACGCCCGACTGTTCATTTAGCAATAAAACACTATTTGAAATTCAACAATCGCAACGATAATAGATTCAAATTATATTAGAATACCACAGAATAACAAGAATCTGAGAGTTTCAAGTTGTATATCTGTATAAACCTGATACAAACACATGTAAACGACCAATGGTCCAAAGAAATTAAAATATTAATAACTAGTTCCATACCAATCCACAAGGTGGCAATTGTGTATCAGTCAATTATTTTGTGTTCACGGTGTGCCATATAACAGTTACAGACCATTAATAGCATGCCACGGCATGCTAGGTTCCATTGAAAAAGCACTAGCCTGAGGATCCACTGTGATTCTCATGGCACACAAGTGAAATTAATTTGAGGAACACCGGTGATCCTCATGGCATCCAACGTGTTAAGGTACATAAATAACGTACACATTCAACTGTCAGTTAATGTTCTTCAACATTTCCCTTCTTTTATAACTCTATTTCAGTATACATATCGTGGAAACATCATAGAAAATATTCCCCTCCTTTATAATTCTCATAAATAACTATCACGTGAAAACACGCCATGTCTGATGTATTAAATATATCGATGCAATGGTGCTGCAGTCTGTTGTCGGTTATTGGAACTATATGGGCGAGGTACTGCCATCTGTTGTCAGTTACTGGAACTGATTGCAGATATTGGGGACAACAGTTAGCTCCATAGCTCTTTCGATCACATGCTGTAATGCAATGGTAAAACGGAAATAAAATGTATTGATGTGGAATGTAGAAATATGTATCTATAACTTAAAGCAAACAGCATGAAATCGCTGGCGGATTGTAGATAGAATGCATAAGCTAATTGTTGTATATGGGCGAATAACATTATGTGCAAGTTAATTTCATGATATTAAATACTAATAATTGTTGAATTAAAGAAAACAATAGTGATAGCACATTAAAATAAGGCTATTTTCGCTATCGTTTTACCCTCCAGGGTTGGCTTTTCCTACGGACTAAGCGAGAGATCGCACCTCTACCGCCTCTGAGGGCAGTGTCCTGGAGCATGAGACTCTGAGTCAGGGATACAACTGGGATGTGTGACCAGCACTACGCCCAGGCGGCCTCACCTGCAAAGCGAACAGGGGGCATGATGAAGGGATGGGAATAGTGAGACGGTTAGGCAAGGAAGTGGGAAGGAGGCGACCGTGGCCTTACAGTGGGAACCATCCCGGCATTTGCCCGAAGATGAAGTGGGAAACCACGGAAAACCACTTCCAGGATGGCTGAGATGGGATTCGAACCCCCTCTACTCATTTGGGCCACCCGAGGCAGAGTAGACCTCGTTCCAGTCCTCATACCTCTTTTCAAATTTCGTGGCAGAGCCGGGAATCGAACCCAGGACCTCCGGGGCGGCATGAAAATCGGTCCAGTGGGGAGTTGTTGGCGATTTACAAAAGAAAACGCCTTGTGTTTTAAATATATAGATGGCAAAGGAGAATCCGATACTTAACGCGAATTATAAAAGTAAAATATGTTTCGACAATGTAATAGCAATCGTAAGAAGGAAGAAAACGAAAATAAAAAAACATATCCGAAGTGGGATTCGAACCCACTCGACCAAGCATAATTCAAATTACTGAACTGGAACTATAGCCACGCGGCTATCCAGACAACTGCTTTTTTAATGCAATATCAAGGTACCTAACCACCATAGACACTCAACCTGCAGTTTAACTCCCTCAATACTTTGCTTATTTTATAATTCTATTTCAATGTATATTCTAAGAACATAATTAACAATATTGGAGACCCTGTTTAATTCTCATAAACAAAGATCTCAGTTAGACGCGGCGGGAAGCAAGCCCAATTTTCCTCGTTGAAAAGAGTCTTTGTGCGCAAGCGCGGGAGCGGCAAATATTATGTTTTTCTTTAATAATTTGTAAATATACTCTAACATATTTTCCTTTTAAAGACACTCTGCTCGACAATGTAATATCAATCGTAAGAAGGAAGAAAACGGAAATAAAAAAATATGACCAAGGTGGGATTCGAACCCCCTCGACCATGCGTAATTCGAATAATACTGGACTGGAACTCTAGCCACGTGGCCATCCAGACAACTGTTCATGTTAACAATATCAAGGTACATAACCACCATACACACTCATCCTGCAGTTTAACTCCCTCAATACTTCGCTTATTTTATAATTCTATTTCAATGTATATTCTAAATACATAATTAACAATATTGGAGACCCTGTTTAATTCTCATACACAAAGATCTCAGTTAGACGCGGCGGGAACCAAGCGCCATTTTCCTCGTTGAAAAGAGTCTTTGTGCGCAAGCGCGGGAGCGGCAAATATTAATGTTTTCTTTAATAATTTAAAAATATACCCTAACATATATTTTCCTTTTAAGGACACTCGGCAAATCTACATGCCAAGAGCTCTCGTTAGAATGCATTACGAAGTAAATCGGTTCTGTCATTCTCTCAATCTCGCGGTAACAAAAATCACCTTAGTGTTTTAAATATATAGATATCGAAATTCCCAATTAGTTCGAAATACTGTATACCTGGCATAATGTAGCCAAATAGAGAACTACAGTTGGCTGCCTTGGTGACTAAATGTATTCTTAGGTTCATCTCTTAAGGTACAGAATACAAAATTTGGTTGAAGTCCAATGGATAGCATGGACGTTACATGCAGTTAAACATTGGATCTAACAGCGCGCATAAAATCATGTTGGCAACAATAACAAACTTGTATTGGTCAGAAATAATCTGAAATAATATGATCTATTGTTGTGTCAATTTTGAATGAAATCCATTGTTTAGTATAGAAGTTACATACATTTTAAAATTGGACCTATCAGCAGGTTTAGAATCATGTTGGCAGCACTGGCGTAGGCCTATATTAGTTACTCCAAATTAATCTAGAATGCCAGGTACTATACGTGTGCAAAGTTTAGGCTTGCATACTTTCTGATATATTGATATTAGGGTAACAAAAATAGAGACAGTATTTATTAACAGTTGGCAGCCCTGGTTACTCTTAAGACTCGGCATAGTCATATCTGTTATGGTACACATAGCACACACGAAATTTGGTTGTAATCCAAATGATAGTATAGAAGTTACATGTATTTAAAGTCGGACCTCTCAGCAGGCTTAGAATCATGTTGGTAGCACTGACGTATACAAGTTACTCCAAATTAATATAGCATGTCAGGTACTATACGTGTGCATAGTTTAAAGCTGTCGGCTGGCATACTTTCTGATATATGGGTATTTAGATAAAAACATTTTGGGAGCATTTATTAACAGTTCGCAGCCCTGGTGGCTCTTAAGAATACGCTCAGTCATATCTGTTTATGTACATATAGCACATACGAAATTTGGTTGAAATCCAATTGATAGTGTAGAAGTTATATGCATTTAAAATTTGGACCTATCAGCAGGCTTATAATAATTTTGGCAACCCTGCCATGTTTGGCATCCTGGAAATTAAACTGAAATATTATTATCTATACGTGTGCCAATTTTGAAATAGCTCCCATTCATACCTTCCAAGATTTCCAACATGGAGCTCAAATTTCAATAGCGATTTTTCAGCAGTTGGTAGCACTGGCATCATTTTCAAATATGGCCGTGAGGTATTCAGGTATAGATCTTCACTCCTACCAATTTTTGTTTCGATTGCTGCAGCCGTTTAGGAGTTGATAGGGGGGGGGGGACACACACACAGCCAGACAGACAGACAGACAGAAGGACAGACAGACAGACAGACAGACAGACATTTGCCCGATCTCATGTCTACTTTTTCCTCATTTTTGCAAAATGTGAAAAGTAGGCTAAAAATACATGTGAATCTGTAACGGTGATAATGAAGGCGTGCTAAATATGAAAAGGGAAATGTAGCCTGATATAATCGTCGTAAAGGTCACCACACACAGAAAGCTATGCTAAGCTACGCTGTGCTATGCTATGCTAAGCAATGCCAAGCAATGGTGTGCTATGACACGAACAAAAAGCTAAACTAAGCTAGGCAGCATATTTCTTATTACATGCTTTGCTACTAATGAAAATGTATAGTATCTTTATTGGAAGAGATCCTACAGGATTAAATTAGATTAATACTATTATTTTAATACGGCTTTCTAAATTAATTTGTGTGTAATACTGTATGTAACTTAAAAAATAGGAACGTAGCCAGGATTCTGTTTAGGTGGGGGTCCAGGTGTTGCTATTTTATTAATTAAAATTGTGGCCCACTATAGCTATGTATAAGAAACGTGTTTTTTTAACTATTCAAATTTGCCTATACGTATATAAAATAGCAATAGAGTAGATACTTCTATATTACCGTATTTGAATAGCCTATGTCTTCATTTAAAAATGATATTATTAGATTCTTTGCGTTATCAACTATATTGAATACTATAAGGGTTACCGTATTTGACAAAATGAATTTAAAACGGTAATAATACCGGCACTACTAACAAGAAAATAAGAATAATACGATAATATCACAATTGTAAAACGATGAGTTTGCCTCTTGGTTTAATTCGGAGAGAATCCGGACCTGCCCCCCTCCTCTGACTACGTCTCTACTACAAATTAAAACTAAACAGTTAATTAATTGCCTCCGTCTTATTCGTTAGTTATAATTACATTTTGTTTTTGGAGGCTGGACGGACCAGTATGGGTATTATGTGAAGAAAATACAAGAAGATTATTATTTCTTAAAGCTAAATATTCCTCTTCTGCGGTGGATACACTAAATACATTAATGGAGTAAGGGCAAGAAAACATATTGAAACTTATAACATTCTCCATTAAATCTTGAAATCTAACGCGGAATTCGGTTCTTAATTCTGATATAATTTCTGCGTACTTTTGAGAATTTTGATTATCACAGTTTTGTAGGGCTGGGAAATGAACAAAGTTGTTCTTTTGGCCTGTCACCCATTGTATAAATAAAACAAAGTACGGTACTACCTGAATCACTACACTACACTCACACGACACGGCTACGCACACAACTCAAAGGTCTGCGACAGCCCGCCAGATCAACTGTTCCGGAATGAAAAGCGCATGCGCCAGGCCAGCTACAGCCAAGAAAATCGCCTGCCTAGCGATCTGTCTAGCTTAGCTTAGCATCGCTTCGCATAGTATAGCTTAGCATAGCGGCCTGTGTGTGTCACTCTACTTAAATGCATTGAGAGCGATATTTTTCATAACACCGCGTAGCTTAGCTTAGCTTAGCCTAGCTTTCTGTGTGTGGTGGCCTTAAGAGTGCTTAAACGCGACTACGGGTAGACGGAAGTCGAACCGAGGACGCGATATCTACAGAGGCTATGAGAGGAAGCAAGTCTACATGGAACAAAATGATCCAAATAAGAAATATTGAGTACGAACGAGCGACGCCAAGAACTTCCAGTGTTCGGGTTTAAGCATAAGATCCAAGAAGAAGGCCGGGATTCGATCGAGGATTTATTGACGAGGAAATGGAGATCCCAGTGGACCGTGCAGCGAAGGCAAGGGAGGCAGCGTGGAGCGAGCTCGGGGAACCACATCAGCACGGCAGAATCGAATCGCCGCAGGGAAGTTGGAGCTGGAGCTTCATAGCAAGGCGAGGCAGGAAGTTTCTCGAGGCAACGACAATAGGACGTAAATGCGTTCCTATTCACCGTTTGACAACTGTAACTCTACTCAAAGTAAGGGAAGATCTTCTTTACGTAGTTCGACATGTAGATACTTGTACTAGAAGCATGCTTATTAGTCTGTGACCTATTTTGAATTGTTGGTTGATATTTTGTAGCTTGATTTGAAACAACGTTTGATAGATTCACTTCGTCATCTTTGAGGGATGTTTAACTTGATGTTTAGGTAGATTTCATTAGAAAGCTAACTATTGCAATGGGTACCATGTTTCGACTTCCGGAAAATTTCGACATATCTTCGCGTTTCACATCCCCCAGACCCCAAAACCACCGTCAGTTCAAAAGTTTATATATAATTTATGTATTGTGCCCATTTAGCAAGAAATATGCCAATCACAGTATACCAGCGTAGCTCAATTCGGGATTTCGGGGCAGCGGTAAGTTCCCCCACTCTGTGACCCACATATTTTGGATTAATTAGAGGATACACTGGCAAAATAACAACAAAATCAACTCCTATTTAAACACATTTAATTAATAAAATTAATGGCGCTACAAACACATTAACACTTTAATTACTGACCCAATAATCAACTGCTTGTTCCAAATGAACAAGGAATCACAAATATAAACAAATATTGTATTCAAAATCTGTGGTTTCCACATAAACCAACAATTCTTACTTAGTCTCACTTCCATAAAGCACTAACATTAAGTTTACATAACTCCGAGCTCTTTGGCTCCATGCATTTACATAATTATGGTGTCATTCTTGTACACCTCAAACACTATCTTTCCTTTTTTATTTTCTCAAAAACAAATATATAATTATATTTAAAATCTATGTTAATTATCTAACTCAATATTTTTGGGCATGTCCACACATTCAGTTGTTATCATCTCTCTTTATTTCACACATATATTAAGGTAATCAGAAAATCAATTGTGTACTCCAGAGCGTGAAGGTACTTGACACAGTCAAAAACTATAGTTACTCCCGAACTCAGTTGCCTTCAATCAACTCGTGGAATCCCACGTCCATACATTATTACAATAGGGATTGTTATTTATCTCTTATGTCTTAATAGACCATTATCATATAAGAAACTACGATCTGAACCGGCAAACGAAAATATCCAATCTACAAAGGCCTCGGTTCAACGCCCGGGTCGTTAACAACTTTAAACACTCCTGGTGTATTCATTCTCTTTACAACAGCTTACGAGACGGTCTCTGTTCCCTCTCGCTTTAAGAGAGCTAGACTCTACTACTTGGGGTGCGATTTATGACACGTAGGGTGACGGCGACATCCTGTCTGACCCAACGTTAGTAGCTTATTTCCAAGGCTTTCAAAACAAACCTTCCCATTATATCCAGTTCTAGGGAGACCGGGCTTTACTGTACCGTATACATTCAAACAACTATTCTTTGGTTCAAAGACCATTTTCGTATCCTTGGCATTTATTAATTATGAGAGGGTCCTCATTGATTGGGAAGATTAATACACATACGACGACGGAGAATTTAAGGGGCTTTTATCATAAGAGGATTCTGCATTCGAATCTCTTCACGTGCCTCGGGATCCAATCCCTTACAGAGGACTTATACAAAATGCGATTTAGAGTCGGCCGTGGCCCATATGACATACGCTCAATAATACCATATATTAGCTCCCTTTTTAAATACATACACAATGCCTCGTGATACTATGTCACAAATAGAGGACTTATACAATTATCAATTCACTGCAATCAACTACCCTCCATAAGTAATGTACCAAGTATTTTAACCACTACGCGTTCCTAGCGTGACACTTTAATATTATATTTGCGCTCATTATGCGCTATGCATTATTTTAAGCCAAAATGTCTTCCCAAGAACTGATAAAATCTCTTTAGTAACAATTCATATTATTTTAATTCACATATTAATCTTTCCGTTGTCGATAAATCGCTCCCTGTTTTAAAATATTCCATTGAACCTCATCTCTTACACATACGTTAAGGCTTAACGTTCTTATGTTCATATCAATTTATTTGATTTTTATTTAACATTTCCATATTTAATTATTATTATTATCTTTATTCTTTATACAAGCTCAAAAGCTATTTCTTTCATATCTCAACTTTACTTTATTTCAATATCTTTCATGATAATTAATGATATTTCGCTTGCTCTTATGACATTTGTTAAATACATTAACCCTTTATTCACACATTTCCTCTACGGGATTTATTCTTTACATAATTATTTATAATTTCTCAATTTATTTTATTATTGTTCAGACCGTGTTCTTGATTATTCAGTATTTATTTATTAAAACACATCCCTTTTACTCAAAAACTCCGGTGGGTTTGTACACAATCAATTTCTGACACCAAAATAGAATGAATTTAGTACTCACATGTTTCCAGATCATCCCATGATCTTTAATCTGGTGCGGTGCTTCATTTTTGGGCCCACTTTGAACTTTTTACTCCATATTAAAGGAATTCATCTTATATAAAAACACTTTTTGACATATATTTAAAACACTTAACATTGACGACATTTTTATATACTGATGTGTCCCTTTTGAACACATAATAAACACTAAAAATATTAATTTAACACACAATCTTGATTATTTTACACTTCACAATTCTCGATCCCTAGGCCGTATTTCTGAGCCTATCACACGTGATCTTCTTAAATTCCCGTTTCCAAGGGTGAAATTTATTCGATGTCGGCTTCCTATCCTGCAGAATGCGAAAGTCCCGAAACATCTACTGTTCCCTGGAGTCCAATTCTGCTATTCCTATCCTGGATAACCGGCTATTTATCTAGCTTGAACGGCTTCTCTGTAGATCTGTCTATCGATCCTAACGAAAGTCTATACTGATCGAGGTCTCCTCTAAGACCTATAGATTTAGTTTATAGCAGCTAACACTTCTCAATTCTAGTATTTTTAGAATAGTTCGCCTGCTTTCTGGAGATAATGTTTATAGTCTCCTATCTTCTTTATTTGAACTGTTTTAACACTCCTATGTTTCGAACCTTATTCTGTTCTTCCCTTTTAGGTTTTTTTAAATTTAAATAACAGTTTATCTGTCTGGTACGATACTTCCGTACGTTATGATCTATTTATTCGTACATTTAACGACCTATCGCCTTTAAGTCCGACGTTCGCAGCCTGCTCTGACTATATCTTACGAATTTTCACTTTAACTTGTATACAGTCGGGCCTAAATCCTATAATTAGGAATTTCCTAATATTTCACTACGGCGATACTTTAAAATTTCGTCTTGACCACTCCTTATGGAGGCAAGCAAGTCGTTAATACTGTGACGCCTGTGGCTATCGGATCTTACTTCTGCGGTGTAACACAGCGTTTCTCCCCTCAAGGAGTACTGGTAGCTGTTTTTTCGATGTAACGCAGAGTTACGTCCCTCACGGACTGTCGGAATGACTACTTCTACGTCGTGGAGCAGCACTTCCCCTCACGGAGTGCTCGTAGGACTGCATGTGCTGATATAACTTCACGTCCTCCTGGACGGACTCGTACTGCGTGATGCGTGGCAACCCCCTCGGGCTGTTCAAGACTGCATTCGTTGTGATGTAGCACAGTGACGTGCCCTCAGGCCGTTTGAAACTGCATTCGGTGCTTATACTTGTTGCACAGTATGACCTCCCCTGAGGTTCATACGTTTGAAGACTTTGATGCAGCACCTCCGCTCACGGAGTGCTCGTTGTAAAACTGCATGTGCTGTGATGTAGCCTTAAGCCCCTCACGGACTGTCGGAACTGCATGCGATGCGACACAGTGACGCCCCCTCGGGCTGTCTGAATACTGCATGGTTGGCTTGGTAAACCCCGAAGCTTTATACTATTTTACTACAAAAAAATAAGACTCTAGCCTTTTCTGTGGTCAATTTCTAAAATAATGGTGCCACAAATATAAAAATTATACCTTCCGAAAGCTCGTCTTCTCAATGTCAAATGATCTTATTGCACCTAAGAATCGATCGTGCAATTCGGAGATATTAATTAATTTCTCGTCCTCAATTGTGTGGGTGTTGCATTCCTTTTGCTCTCTCCCCTCCACAGAGGCTTAGGTACTTCCCCAATGACGTCGTCTTACGTCGGCAGTTTTTTTCTGCGCAATTATTAAATGGTTTCTCTTTACTGAAAAATCTCTCATTCAAAATGATTCACTGTGCTGTGCTTGTTTACTCATTATTATGCTCGTAAACGTGTTAATTTTAATTATTCCTCTCCTGGCGCATAAGCGGCGTTGTCAATTTCCAGCAACGTCAGCTCGAATTCCGATTCAGGCTTCCTTGTCTATCACGGTGGAAATTTCCATTCAGTTATTAATACTCGTGACCAGCCCTCTCTTGAATGTCGAGTGGGGTGATCTCATCTTAGGAACATCTGTCCCTAGTCGCTTGCACAATGTTAAGCTATAATCCTGGCTTAAAATCTCTCTCCGTTCCTTTAGGAAACTATACGTTTCTTTCATTTCTTCCTTAAGGACATGGGTTCGACCTTCCATGGACCCTATGGCCCATGGGTTCATCTCTCCCCTCCTTAGGTAAATAAATTTTCGAAAATTTTGAGGAAATTTATTTCAATTTAATTTGTATTTCCTTATCCGTCGAATCCATCATAACGTCATCCGTATTTACTGTTGTTTTATTTCTTTTAAGTCGTATCCGGTAATTGTGTAGGTCGGGTATGCTCTGTCTTTACCCTTTCTTTCTCCTTTATTACATTAAAATTTTCCTTTTCAATAAAATCAATTACTTCTTTAAAGTTCCTTTCCTTTCTGGTCTGTGTTTAGGTTGGGTCTTCAAGAGTTCCCATTCATTCATTTATTTCCTAGTGGTCGACTCCACTCAGGCCATAAATCTCTTGTCACGTTCGATGTTTACAACTCTCTGCCCTCGTCTGGCGCATGCTTCTCCAAACTCGAGTCAACAGTTGGTTTCCTTTCTTCTTTTCTCAGGACAGACTTCAAGTCGGTCTGTTCTTTATTCATTATATTTCTTCAACTTAATGACTTTATGTTAATTATCTTGCGGGTGCAATTAGCTTTACCCGTAACTTAATTCATTACAGTTCTCAGACTTCAAGTCTGTTATACTTCATTCGAATTTTTTTTTTAAGAACTCAGTCTGACCTCACCTGACTCTTTCTGGTTCTCTTCCCTCCTCCTTATCTCTCTTTGAGATGGTATTTCAGCAAATATTATACTTATTTCTCATATTCTTTGACGGTTGCAAATATCTTTACCCGTTTGTTCCAATGGGATAATCCTTTCCCTTCACCTCGTATCGAGATGGCATTTTCAAAGAGTATTTCTTTTTCCTACTCTTCCAATTCTTTAGATTTTCCAAATCTCTTTTCTTTCTCTTCTTTTTATCCTTCCCTTTCTTCTTACGATGCTTCCAGCTGAAATATGCCTGGGCATCCTCTTTCTCCAAGGCATCGTTTGTTAATTCACCTCCTTTCCTTGTTTCCATGGGGTATCCATTTCCTGGTACACCAATTATCAATGGCGGTTTTCTTCCTTTTGGTTCTTCTTCAGAGACGTCTCCTCTCATTTTTTCATGGTTTCCAACAATCTCATCCTTTTCTTTTAGGGTTTCTTGGCTCTTATTAGCATTTTCCTCCATTTCTCTAGTCTTTCTTTGGCAATCTAGACATTTAATCATTAATTCGAGGATCTGGGCTTTCAATTTTTCCTCTTCTTCCTTTAATGCCCTTTTATTTTCCTGGTCCTGTATTTCTTCGAAGTTTTCCTTTTCCCTTTCCGTGAAATCCTGAACCTCTGTTTCCCTCGGTGCTTCGTTGATATTTTCTATATTTATTTCATTTAATTTCCCTATTTCTTCTGGAATTATCATTTCCGTTTCTTCAACTATCAATTCCTTTAGTATCTCCTGTTCCGAGATTATATCTTGCTCTTCCAGCTCGACCTTTTCATAAAAATGAGTCTCTTCAGTTTGGAGCTCATTTTCATTTTGGCTATCCTCCTGTTCTGGAGTTACGATTTCTTCCTGAATTTCCATTGGTTTCTCTGGAAGGATTTCCAAGTTTTCTTCAGTTTCCACTGGAGTCCTCATAATTTCTACTTCTTGCTCCTCTTCTTTAATAACAATTTCGGGCTCCTTTGGCACCGTTACTTCTTCTTCTCCTTCTTCAATTTCGGCTTGTTTTTCAACTTCCGTCTGGACAACTGTTTCATTTATGACTGGGATAGCCATTTCTTTTGCTTTGAGGTCCTCTGCTAACATGTATTCATCATATTGCTTCTGGGCGGCCTCTAATATCTTTGTATATTCTGGAATCTTGACTTTCCTCAATTCAGCTAACTCCTGAATAGTTATTATATCATTTTCATCATACATGCTCGTTCTGAAGCATCGCATCTTCTCCCATTCTTCGTTCATATACTCCTTTTGTTCCTTAACATATTTCTTCCTTTCGTGCTCTTTATAATTGGTCTTCCACCAAATCTTATCCCATTCTCTTCTTATATCCCATACCTGCTCCATTATCTCACTTACTTCCTTAATAAACATTTTTAGCTGTTCCCACGGAACTATTTCAATTTTTCCTTCTTTCTCCATACGTTTTACAAATTTCTTTTTCGTTTCTCTTAATGACTCTTTAACCTTAGGGATTTCTTTGTACAAGTCTTCTAATTCCTGTTTGGGTATTTCATATCCATTATCACATGCCCTCTTCCAAAGTTCATATATCTTTATCTTTTCCTCGAAAATACTTTCTCTTTGTTCCATAATTTCCTTCCATTTGCTTAAGTCTGCCCTTTCTAATTTCCTCAATTCCTTCTCCATTTTATTGTGCCCTCTAAACAATCCCATCGTTATGTCCGAGAATTTTTCTATTCCATCCTCCCAGGTCGCCATTTCTACCTTTTCCTGATCCTGAACGTCAGTACTATCATTCTTTTCCCCTTCGTTTTCTGAGCCTACCTGGACCTGCATTACTACGTGAGACTTTGTATTTTCCTTATTCTTATCAATATCAATTACATTTTCCCTTGGAATTGGTTTACAAATTTCCTTTTCCTTTCCGAGCTCTATAGGCTCAACATTTACCCTTTTGTCTGCAGACATGTTACCTTCTCTTCGTGTAACTATGTCTCCAGGTGCACGCATGCTTTCTACAGAAACATTTATAATTTCTTTAGTTGGGTACTCTTTCTCACCTGTAGTTTTACCTTTATCTGGGCTCTCGGCCCTTACATTTTCAGAGAGCCTCCGCCTCTCTTCACTTAATGACATCTTATTAGAATCCTTTTGGAGACCCAATGTATTACCTATTGTTCCCAATTTATTGTTTATGGCCTCCAAGAGCCGTTGCATCTCTTCACTTAATGCCATCTTATGAGAATACAGTGGGCCACAAATGCCACCACACTAGTACATGTTTGAGAGATGATACTCTGAATTAGTATGTCCCAATTTCTTTAAAGTATTACTTTGGTACGGGTATTCACTCACAACGTACCCTTTTACTACTTTTATTCAATTTCATAAACCTTTATGGAAGTGTTTAAAATTCAAAATTTCGAAAAACCATTTTTTTTTTCAAAAATGAAAATTTTGATTTTTCGAGAAAACTCGGGTTTTTCCTAGGAAAACTCATCCCTGCGTACTGGGCGCCAAAATCTATATGATTTGCTAGGGGGTTTATAATATAATATATTCAGGGCTGCTCGGTGTGAGTTTCCAGGGACCCATGCGGTCAGTTAATATTTTACGTTGTAGCTATTCCTATCATTATTTAATTTTACATGATATGACCGACTTACGTGTTCCTCTAGTTATTAATCCAGCACATTATTTATATATCCCCATGTGCCCATTTAGCAAGAAATATGCCAATCACAGTATTCCAGCGTAGCTCAATTCGGGATTTCGGGGCAGCGGTAAGTTCCCCCACTCTGTGACCCACATATTTTGGATTAATTAGAGGATACACTGGCAAAATAACAACAAAATCAACTCCTATTTAAACACATTTAATTAATAAAATTAATGGCGCTACAAACACTTTAACACTTTAATTACTGACCCAATAATCAACTGCTTGTTCCAAATGAACAAGGAATCACAAATATAAACAAATATTGTATTCAAAATCTGTGGTTTCCACATAAACCAACAATTCTTACTTAGTCTCACTTCCATAAAGCACTAACATTAAGTTTACATAACTCCGAGCTCTTTGGCTCCATGCATTTACATAATTATGGTGTCATTCTTGTACACCTCAAACACTATCTTTCCTTTTTTATTTTCTCAAAAACAAATATATAATTATATTTAAAATCTATGTTAATTATCTAACTCAATATTTTTGGGCATGTCCACACATTCAGTTGTTATCATCTCTCTTTATTTCACACATATATTAAGGTAATCAGAAAATCAATTGTGTACTCCAGAGCGTGAAGGTACTTGACACAGTCAAAAACTATAGTTACTCCCGAACTCAGTTGCCTTCAATCAACTCGTGGAATCCCACGTCCATACATTATTACAATAGGGATTGTTATTTATCTCTTATGTCTTAATAGACCATTATCATATAAGAAACTACGATCTGAACCGGCAAACGAAAATATCCAATCTACAAAGGCCTCGGTTCAACGCCCGGGTCGTTAACAACTTTAAACACTCCTGGTGTATTCATTCTCTTTACAACAGCTTACGAGACGGTCTCTGTTCCCTCTCGCTTTAAGAGAGCTAGACTCTACTACTTGGGGTGCGATTTATGACACGTAGGGTGACGGCGACATCCTGTCTGACCCAACGTTAGTAGCTTATTTCCAAGGCTTTCAAAACAAACCTTCCCATTATATCCAGTTCTGGGGAGACCGGGCTTTACTGTACCGTATACATTCAAACAACTATTCTTTGGTTCAAAGACCATTTTCGTATCCTTGGCATTTATTAATTATGAGAGGGTCCTCATTGATTGGGAAGATTAATACACATACGACGACGGAGAATTTAAGGGGCTTTTATCATAAGAGGATTCTGCATTCGAATCTCTTCACGTGCCTCGGGATCCAATCCCTTACAGAGGACTTATACAAAATGCGATTTAGAGTCGGCCGTGGCCCATATGACATACGCTCAATAATACCATATATTAGCTCCCTTTTTAAATACATACACAATGCCTCGTGATACTATGTCACAAATAGAGGACTTATACAATTATCAATTCACTGCAATCAACTACCCTCCATAAGTAATGTACCAAGTATTTTAACCACTACGCGTTCCTAGCGTGACACTTTAATATTATATTTGCGCTCATTATGCGCTATGCATTATTTTAAGCCAAAATGTCTTCCCAAGAACTGATAAAATCTCTTTAGTAACAATTCATATTATTTTAATTCACATATTAATCTTTCCGTTGTCGATAAATCGCTCCCTGTTTTAAAATATTCCATTGAACCTCATCTCTTACACATACGTTAAGGCTTAACGTTCTTATGTTCATATCAATTTATTTGATTTTTATTTAATATTTCCATATTTAATTATTATTATTATCTTTATTCTTTATACAAGCTCAAAAGCTATTTCTTTCATATCTCAACTTTACTTTATTTCAATATCTTTCATGATAATTAATGATATTTCGCTTGCTCTTATGACATTTGTTAAATACATTAACCCTTTATTCACACATTTCCTCTACGGGATTTATTCTTTACATAATTATTTATAATTTCTCAATTTATTTTATTATTGTTCAGACCGTGTTCTTGATTATTCAGTATTTATTTATTAAAACACATCCCTTTTACTCAAAAACTCCGGTGGGTTTGTACACAATCAATTTCTGACACCAAAATAGAATGAATTTAGTACTCACATGTTTCCAGATCATCCCATGATCTTTAATCTGGTGCGGTGCTTCATTTTTGGGCCCACTTTGAACTTTTTACTCCATATTAAAGGAATTCATCTTATATAAAAACACTTTTTGACATATATTTAAAACACTTAACATTGACGACATTTTTATATACTGATGTGTCCCTTTTGAACACATAATAAACACTAAAAATATTAATTTAACACACAATCTTGATTATTTTACACTTCACAATTCTCGATCACTAGGCCGTATTTCTGAGCCTATCACACGTGATCTTCTTAAATTCCCGTTTCCAAGGGTGAAATTTATTCGATGTCGGCTTCCTATCCTGCAGAATGCGAAAGTCCCGAAACATCTACTGTTCCCTGGAGTCCAATTCTGCTATTCCTATCCTGGATAACCGGCTATTTATCTAGCTTGAACGGCTTCTCTGTAGATCTGTCTATCGATCCTAACGAAAGTCTATACTGATCGAGGTCTCCTCTAAGACCTATAGATTTAGTTTATAGCAGCTAACACTTCTCAATTCTAGTATTTTTAGAATAGTTCGCCTGCTTTCTGGAGATAATGTTTATAGTCTCCTATCTTCTTTATTTGAACTGTTTTAACACTCCTATGTTTCGAACCTTATTCTGTTCTTCCCTTTTAGGTTTTTTTTTATTTAAATAACAGTTTATCTGTCTGGTACGATACTTCCGTACGTTATGATCTATTTATTCGTACATTTAACGACCTATCGCCTTTAAGTCCGACGTTCGCAGCCTGCTCTGACTATATCTTACGAATTTTCACTTTAACTTGTATACAGTCGGGCCTAAATCCTATAATTAGGATTTTCCTAATATTTCACTACGGCGATACTTTAAAATTTCGTCTTGACCACTCCTTATGGAGGCAAGCAAGTCGTTAATACTGTGACGCCTGTGGCTATCGGATCTTACTTCTGCGGTGTAACACAGCGTTTCTCCCCTCAAGGAGTACTGGTAGCTGTTTTTTCGATGTAACGCAGAGTTACGTCCCTCACGGACTGTCGGAATGACTACTTCTACGTCGTGGAGCAGCACTTCCCCTCACGGAGTGCTCGTAGGACTGCATGTGCTGATATAACTTCACGTCCTCCTGGACGGACTCATACTGCGTGATGCGTGGCAACCCCCTCGGGCTGTTCAAGACTGCATTCGTTGTGATGTAGCACAGTGACGTGCCCTCAGGCCGTTTGAAACTGCATTCGGTGCTTATACTTGTTGCACAGTATGACCTCCCCTGAGGTTCATACGTTTGAAGACTTTGATGCAGCACCTCCGCTCACGGAGTGCTCGTTGTAAAACTGCATGTGCTGTGATGTAGCCTTAAGCCCCTCACGGACTGTCGGAACTGCATGCGATGCGACACAGTGACGCCCCCTCGGGCTGTCTGAATACTGCATGGTTGGCTTGGTAAACCCCGAAGCTTTATACTATTTTACTACAAAAAAATAAGACTCTAGCCTTTTCTGTGGTCAATTTCTAAAATAATGGTGCCACAAATATAAAAATTATACCTTCCGAAAGCTCGTCTTCTCAATGTCAAATGATCTTATTGCACCTAAGAATCGATCGTGCAATTCGGAGATATTAATTAATTTCTCGTCCTCAATTGTGTGGGTGTTGCATTCCTTTTGCTCTCTCCCCTCCACAGAGGCTTAGGTACTTCCCCAATGACGTCGTCTTACGTCGGCAGTTTTTTTCTGCGCAATTATTAAATGGTTTCTCTTTACTGAAAAATCTCTCATTCAAAATGATTCACTGTGCTGTGCTTGTTTACTCATTATTATGCTCGTAAACGTGTTAATTTTAATTATTCCTCTCCTGGCGCATAAGCGGCGTTGTCAATTTCCAGCAACGTCAGCTCGAATTCCGATTCAGGCTTCCTTGTCTATCACGGTGGAAATTTCCATTCAGTTATTAATACTCGTGACCAGCCCTCTCTTGAATGTCGAGTGGGGTGATCTCATCTTAGGAACATCTGTCCCTAGTCGCTTGCACAATGTTAAGCTATAATCCTGGCTTAAAATCTCTCTCCGTTCCTTTAGGAAACTATACGTTTCTTTCATTTCTTCCTTAAGGACATGGGTTCGACCTTCCATGGACCCTATGGCCCATGGGTTCAGTATATATGTATATATGTATCTATATATATTATATATATATATATATATCAGTTTCTTGTGTACACGATAACTGCCGTAATTTTGCACCAATCACTTTGAATTTTTTACATAATATGTATCCCTATAAAATCACGGTCGAGTTCGTTAATGGGCAATATCGGTCGAAGGGGATGAAAATGGGGGGCTTTTTTCGTAAAAGTGAAATTTCGCTATAACTCTCTTAATACGTGAAATATCGAATCCATTCAAAGTTCATAATATGTGTC
Source organism: Meconema thalassinum (assembly GCA_946902985.2). Classification (NCBI taxonomy): domain Eukaryota; kingdom Metazoa; phylum Arthropoda; class Insecta; order Orthoptera; family Tettigoniidae; genus Meconema; species Meconema thalassinum. Next base: position 1,437,432,944 of record OX336388.2, read on the forward strand.
GGATAAGTGCCAAAAATTTACGTTAAATAAGTTTTTTGATAGCACCAACCATTGACCAAAGGGGTAGAAAAAAGTGGGTTTTTCGGGAAACATTAATCATATCTCTCTTAATAGGCACAATATCAAAACCGTACAAAATGGAAAATATTCCCCTAATAATTACCTAAAACTTTTGTCTGAAAGAATTTTTGATATGACCCACCATTACGCCAAGGGATGGGAAAAATGATTTCGGAATTTTAAAAAATACCAAGTGCCATCAGAGGTTACCATAACAACGCTTTTAAATTGATAAGGGATGATCTATCAGAGGTTGCCAAGACAACGCCACTGACGAGATCACATTCATTTTTAGCCTACTATTCACACTTTTCAACAAGTAGCTCCGTGAAGAACTATACAGCCTATTTTCATATATCCTGCTCATGTTAATTGTCTCTATCAACATACAAAATTTCATTTTAATTGCTGTAACAGATTCGTAGATATTGAGAACCGTCTAAATATTTCATATGGTCGCCAGGATGGATTTTTATTTTTGTACTATTACATTAAGATTATTGTGTACGTGTGGTATTCAAACTTCAATCGCATGATTAGAACACAAGAAGTAAAAACGAGATTTTAAAAGTACGCACACCAGCCAACTTGTGATTATGCAAACAATTGAAATAAATTACATGCCAGTGGATCAACATTTGTATAAGCATTTAACGTGCAACGTTTCACGGCACTCGGATAGTTAATTCGCGAGAAACGTCCATTTAAATATTTATACTTCGCATCGCCGCCATGTTGGATGTGTGCTCACCAGGTTACTGAAAGTCCTATAGGTGAACATATGTTCATTGTCTCTATGAACATTAAAAAAATCAGTTTGGTTGCTGTAAAAGATTCATAGATATTGAGAACCGTCTAAATATTTCGGAAGCTCGCCATTTAGGATTGTTATATGTATAGACCATAGAGTTATGTACCATTCAAGGACAATTATTGCCTAGCTTCATTATCCAAACTTTCACTTCGATCGCATGATTACGACACAAGAATAAAAACTTAATTTTAACATTTCGCACAACCGCCATCTTGAGGTTATGTAAACAATTGAACTAAATTAGATGGCAGTGCATTACAATCTGCAAAATCATTTACTGTACCACATTTCACTGCGCTGAGAGAGTTAAATCACGAGACAAGTCTATTAAAATATTTCAAATTCGCTTGGTCGCCATGTTCGTTTTGTACTCTACAGGTTTATGAAATATACATAGGTAAACTTGCATCAGTACCCTTTATCACCGTACAAAATTGCATGATAATATCTGTAATAGTTTCGGAGATATAGAATGTCAGTGAAATATTTCGCACAGCCGCCATTTTGAGGTTATGTAAACAATTGAACTAAATTAGACTCCAGTGCATTACAATGTGTATAAACATTTGCTGTACCAAGTTTCATTACATTTGGATAGTTAAATTGCGAGAAATGTCTATTTAAAAGTCTCAATTTCGCTTGACCGCCATGTTGGTTTTGTAGTCACCAGGTCTTTGAAAAACGCATAGTTGAACTTCTAGTAGTGCCCTTTATCACCGTACATAATTTCAGGGCGATATCGGTAATAGTTTCGGAGATATTGAATGCTAGTGAAATATTTCGCACAGCCGCCATGTTGGATTGGTGAGACGTAACAAAATTTGAAGGGCACGGTCGAGGTCGCCGGGAATCGTGCTATGAACTTACCGAGTTTCATGGAAATCGCTCCAGCCGTTTAGATTTTATTAGGGACACACACACACACACCTCACACACACACACGCACACACACACGGACAAAAGGTGATCTCATAAGCCTATTTTTTTTTTTCAAAATTGAAAATAGGCTAAAATGAGAAACTAGTAGACTTATAAGATATATCCGGGAAAATGTGTCTGTCCTTCTGTCTGTCTGGCTGTGTGTGTGTGTGTGTGTGTGTGTGTGTGTCCCCTCTCCCTATCAACTCCTAAACGGCTGCAGCAATCGAAACCAAATTTAGTGTGAGTAAAGATGTATACCGGAATATCTCAGGCCCATATTTGAGAAAGATGCCAGTGCTACCAACTGCTAAAAAACGCTCTAGAAATTTGAGCTCCTTGTTGGATATCTTGGAAGGTATACATGGGAGCTATTCTAAAATTGGCACACATGTAGATAATACTATTTCAGTTTAATTTCCAGGTGGCCATACATGACAGCGTTGCCAAAATAATTTTAAGCCTTCTGATAAGTCCAATTTTTAAATGCATATAACTTCTACACTATCAATTGGATTTCAACCAAATTTTGTATGTAATATGTGTACATAAACATATATGACTGAGTGTATTCTTACGAGCCACCAGGGCTGCCAACTGTTAATAATTGCTCTCTATTTTGTATCCAAATATATCAGAAAGTATGCAAGCCGACAGCTTTAAGCTATGCACACGTAAATTACCCGACATTTTACATTAATTTGGAGTAACTTATATACGTCAGTTCTACCAACATGATTCTAAGCCTGCTGATAGGACCAATTTTTAAATACATGTAACTTCTATACCAACAAATGGATTTCATCCAAAATTGGCACAAAAATATATAATATTTCAGATTATTTCTGACCAGCACTCGCATGACATTGTTGCCAACATGCTTTTACGTGTACTAATAGATCCAATGTCTAAATCCATGTAACGTCCTTTGGACTTCAACCACATTTTGTATTCTGTACCTTAGGAGATGGAAGTAAGAATATATTCAGTCACCAGAGCTGCCAACTGTATTGCTCTATTAGGCTACATTATGCTTAGTATACCTTATTTCGAACTAATTAAGACATTTCGATATTACCCACTTAATTTCGTCATTATTCTAGATAGGTTCATATACTGTAGATTAATCTATGGCATGAATCTTAATTTTAAGAAAATTAGGCTCTTTAGTTCGTCACGGAACTTCTTGTTCCATCTGACTATGAGGGAAGCGGCTAACTGGTAGCATGCTGAAATTCTATGCCCAAGGTGCTGGTTCAAAGCCGGCCAAAGTCGCTGGATTTTCTAAGAGCGCTAAAAATCCGTCAGCATGCTTTCCTTCGGAGGGGAAGTTACAACGTTCGTTGCAAGTTGCTGGTTGCGGTGGCATCTAGCAGCTAAGTTCACAGCTAGGTGTCGTTGACGTTAGTATTTGGTACAAAATTAGGTACTACTACTTAAAATTGACCGTCTGCAGACCTTACCTGAATTACAGACTAATACAGTCATCACAAATAACACCATTTATCAGACAGATTCTACACACACCCAATGTACACGGGGTTACATGACCACCTTGTCGCAGCCCCTAAACTGAGGAACCAACCAACATCTCTGCGGGAGATAAAATTTTGCGTGAAGAAGTAACAGACTGTTAGATAGTTACACATTAGTTCCAAACCTTGCATAAGGACAGTGTGATCACAAGTATAACAAGAAGTTCCGTGACGAACGTAAGAGCCCACTTTTCTTAAAATTTAAGATTCATGCCAATGATTAATCGATATGGATCTATCTAGAATAATGACGAAATTAAGTTGGTAATATCGAAATTTCTAATTAGTTCGAAATACTGTATACCTGGCATAATGTAGCCTAATAGAGCACTACAGTTGGCAGCCCTGGTGACTGAATATATTCTTAGTTCCATCTCTTAAGGTACAGAATACAAAATTTGGTTGGAGTCCAATGAATAGCATGGACGTTACATGCAGTTAAACATTGGATCTAACAGAGCGCGTAAAATCATGTTGGCAACAGTGTCATGCATGTATTGGTCAGAAATAATCTGAAATAATATGATCTATTGTTGAGCCAATTTTGAATGGCATCCATTGTTTAGTATAGAAGGTACATGCATTTTAAAATTGGACCTATCAGCAGGCTTAGAATCATGTTGGCAGCACTGACGTATATTAGTTACTCCAAAGTAATCTTGAATGCCAGGTAATATACGTGTGCAAAGTTTAGAGCTATTGGCTTGCATTCTTTCTGATATATTGATATTAGGGTAACAAAAATAGAGACAGCATTTATTAACAGTTGGCAGCCCTGGTTGATCTTGAGAATACGCATAATCATAGCTGCTATGGTACACATAGCACATACGAAATTTGGTTGAAATCCAAATGATAGTATGGAAGTTACATGTATTTAAAGTTGGACCTCTCAGCAGGCTTAGAATCATGTTGGTAGCACTGACGTATATAATTTACTCCAAATTAATATAGAATGTCATGTACTATACGTGTGCATAGTTTAAAGCTGTCGGCTTGCATACTTTCGCATACATATTGGTATTTGGATAAAAGAAATTAAGAGCATTTTTTAACAGTTGGCAGCACTGGTGGTTCATAAGAATACGTTCAGTCATATCTGGTTATGTACACATACAACATACGAAATTTGGTTGAATTCCAATTGATAGTGTAGAAGTTATATGCATTTAAATATTGGACCTATCAGTAGGCTTATAATCATTTTGGCAACACTGCCATGTATGGCCTTCTGGAAATTAAACTACAATATTATTATCTATATGTGTGCCGATTTTGAAATAGCTCCCATTCATACCTTCCAAGATATCCTACATGGAGCTCAAATTTCAATTGCGATTTTTCAGCAGTTGGTAGCACTGACATCATTTTCAAATATGGCCATGAGATATTCAGGTATAGATCTTTACTCCTACCAAATTTTATTTCGATTGCTACAGCCGTTTAGGAGTTGATAGGGGGGGACACACACACAGCCAGACAGACAGACAGACAGAAGGACAGACAGACAGACAGACACACATTTTCCCGGATCGATCTCATAAGACTACTTTTTCCTCATTTTTGCAAAATGTGAAAAGTAGGCTAAAAATCAACCCCAAATGACAAGAAGGTTACCATCCCCATAAGACAATAAAATGTTAAAAGTATGCATAGAAAGACGAAAAAATGTTAACTAACCTCCAATTGTAAAATACTTTCTCGCAATAAATGAGGTCTGATCCTCCTACGAAAACCTGCATATTTTGCCTATTATTGCCTATCCCCTAGTTTGCCCGGTGAAATCTACCTCCGCCTTCCGGCGTGCCGAGAGGATTTTTTTTAGATTGGAGTTAGATACTGTTTGGCTGGATGGAAGTTGATCAAAATTTATTAAGGGACTATTGGAATCCCACGTTCGACGCTTTTGCCTTTTTAAATTTTATTCTTTCTTGGAATTTCGTTTAGGAATTTTCATCGTCGTTCTGTTTTCACGACTTGGGAATATTTTCACTATTGATGGAAGATTTTCACTATTTTAACGTTAAGGATTTTTACATGAGATTTTCTCGTATCCATTAAGGATCACCACTCCGTAGGATTGGATTGTCAGGATTGTAGATCCTTATTTAGGATTTTTAGCCTATTTTCAATTTTGAAAAAATAGGCTTATGAGATCACCTTTTGTCCATGTGTGTGTGTGTGTGTGTGTGTGTCCCTAATAACTTCGAAACGTCTGGAACGATTTCAATGAAACTCGGTAAGTTCATAGCACTATTCCGGAAGACCCCGACCGTGCCCTTCACATTTTGTTACGTCTCACCAATCCAACATGGCGGCTGTGCGAAATATTTCACCAGCATTCAATATCTTCGAAACTATTCCCGATATCACCCTGGAATTTTTTACGGTGATAAAGGGAACTACTAGAAGTTCACCTATGTGACTTTTGAAAAACTGGTAACTACAAAACCAACATGGCGGCCACGCGAATTTGCTACTTTTAAATAGATGTTTCTCGCGATTTAACCAACCAAACGCAATAAAACTTGGTACAGTATATGTTTATACACATTGTAGTGCACCGACATCTAACTTGGTGTTTACATAACCACCAGATGGCGGATGTGCGAAATATTTCACCGGCATTCAATACCTCTGAAACTATTACCGGTATCACCCTGAAATTTCGTACGGAGATAAAGGGCACTACTGGAAGTTCATCTATAAGACTTTCAAAATCCGGTTAACTACAAAACGAACATGGCGGCCAAGCGAATTTGAAAATTAAATAGACCTTTCTCGCGATTTGATGTTCCAAACGCAATGAAATCTGGTACAGGAAATGTTCATACACATTGTAATGCACTGTTATCTAATTTAGTTCAATTGTTTACATAACCTCAAGATGGCGGCTTTGCGAATTTTAAAATTAAGTTTTTATTTCTTGTGTCGTAATCATGCGATCGAAGTGAAAGTTTGAATAATGAACCTACGCAATAATTTTCCTTTAATGGTACATGACTCTATGGCCAATACATATAACAATCCAACATGGCGACCATCCGAAATATTTAGACGGCTCTGAATATCTACGAATCTATTATAGCAATCAAACTGATTTTTTTTAATGTTCATAGGGGCTATGAACTTAAGTTCACCTATAGGACTTTAAATAACCTGGTGATCACAAATCCAACATGGCGGCGACGCGAAGTATAAATATTCACATGGACTTTTCTCGTAATTTAACCATCCGAGTGCAGTGAAACATGGTACAGTAAACCCTTATACGAATGTTAATCCACTGGCATCTAACTTATTTCAATTGCTTCCATAACCACAAGATGGCAGCTGAGCGAAATTTTAAATTCTCGTTTTTACTTCTTGTGTCCTAATCATGCGATTGAAGTTTGAATGCTACACGTACACAATAATCTTCATGTAACAGTACATAACTCTAGGACCTACATATATAAAATCCAACATGGCGACCATCCGAAATATTTAGTAGGTTCTCAATATCTACGAATTTATTACATCAATCAAACTGAAATTATGTTTGTAGATAGAGGCAATTAACATAAGTAGGATATATGAAAATAGGCTGTATAGTTCTTAACGGAACTACTTGTTTTTATTAGGATTTTTACGAAAGTTCCTGTTATTGAGTTTTAGTATTTTGGAATGGAAATCGGAATTATTTTCAATTTGAAGAAAATTCTTTTTAGAATTTTAAATTAAAATCTTACTTTAATTTTTTGAATTTTCAGAATATCAGGATCAGATTTTGTTTTAATTTTTTGAATTTTTAGTATTTTGGAATCTGACTTTTGGATATCAGATTGGAGATGCTTTCGACATCTGAATTATTCATTTTCATTTTCGGATTTGAATTCCAGTGGGTATTTTATCCAACCTTTGGTGAATCCTGAATTTACTTGGAGAGGTTTAGCATTTTAGTGGATGCGTTTTCAAGATTAATTTGCAATTGATCTAAATGGTATTGAAGATCCTGATATTTAAATTCAAGAAGTATGAATTTTGAGATGGAACTGCTTTGGATAGGAACAGCTGATTTGCAAGTTATGGAATTTTAATGTGGAGATAAATGTTTTTGGAGCTTCGATTCTAGTTGAGTTCGACTTTGTTTGAGATGGAAGCTTATTGCATTATAGGACTGCTAATGAGTTATTATTATTTTATTGAGTCTACCAATGGACATTGACGCTAGCTAACATCGTGTTGACATAGAATTCAGCTGAGATTAAGTTTATTTGGCAACGCTGTGAGTATTGTTTTATATCAGGAGTGTGCGATGATCTCGATTATGATTGAGGCATCGAATGAAGGTATTATCTAGACTTAGGGACTAGTACTTACTTCCTCCGAGGATTGTTTTGAAGATATTTTGGTAGGATTTGGAAATCACCTGTGTAATATTGGTGGTGCGGAATGTGTGAGATTTGACGACGTAGCTTGTGCTGGCGAGGTTCAGCACGGAAGCGATGTATGTGAATGCCGTCGTTTAGGACGAGGTAGCTTGTATTTGAGAGGAAGCTTGCGCTGGCGGGCTTTGTGTTGCTGTTTATAATGAATGTCTGTCAATGCTCAGTGCATCAATGAATGTGCACGCGCTCTTGGGCGTGGGGAGAAGGGATCAGCTGTGTGGTGTCTAAGCACAGGGTGGCCCGTAAGTAGTGTCATTGGTATGATAAAATGAGGATCTGTTGTATTATTATTATTATTATTGTTATGTCATGGAAAAGAAACCAGTGGAAGTTACATTAACGATAGTCTTAACTTAACTTATTGGACTATGATGCCCTATTAAGTCTTTTGATCCTTATATCGACATTAATGTTAGTGGAAGTCTTGTTATTTGCCATACAAAAATTATATCAATATTAGATAATTGTGTAAATATAATTTCTCGGTGGAGAAATAGCTTGCAATGATGATCATGTTTGGCGAACAGCTTATCGTGTGTATATAGATGGAATTGATGTTAGTGTAATTAGTTCAGGATTGTATGCGTTTTATTATTATTAAATATGTAGTATAGTGAATGTAGGCATTTCAGGGTCGCGATGTATAGAGTAATAGTTTGATATTGTAATAGCGAGAAGGCCTTCGCTAGTAGAGTTTATTTTTGTCGTAATATGCGTGTGATTAACGACCGTTGCTACGATCCTGAACTCTAGGGCGGAGCAGGATAAATGTTTTTTTTTTTTTTAAGAAATTTTAATTTTATTTGCGAGGGTGCTTAACGATTGGTGAACCTGAGAGGAAGGTTTTTGTGTTTTTATTCGTGTTGTAAATAGTTATATGCATTCAGTTTTCTGAATAGATTTTTAACGAGCACGTGTTACGAATGCTCGTCGTGGTTTTTATAGAAATTTGTTGTTATGATTGGAGGGAAGTGGTAACAAGTAAATGCTATGGTCGGTCATCAGAATCTTGAAGCCAGTTACCCATTTATAGTTTCTAGAAGAATTTGTCGTGTTATTGTTATTAGTCTGTTTGATCCTGTAGTGTCGGGCCATAGTTTTTATTTATTTAGATTAGATCCTTATATGATCCTTATTTCCACTGAGTGATGTGCCTGTGGTAAAAGGTAGGTATTTTTAGCCGGGTACTGCTGATTGCTGCGATCCATTTTCGATCCTGAGATTTTGGCTGTTACTTCACTGTGAAATTAAGGACACAGTACCCTTCATCGTGATCAAAGCCAATCAAAATCCCTTTCACAGCTTTACGACCAATTTTCTTTCGTCGTTGTTTTGGAACATGAACATGACTAGTGGATCCTATTAATCGCAAATGCTTCGTTCCAGGTTTCTTGCCATACCACATCTCATATGGAGATATCCCTACCCCAGAAACATTGGAAGGTCCTGTCCTATTCAGGATGTACGAAGCTGAATTTATCATTTCAGCCCTAAGTCTTTGTGGAATATTTCGATCAGCATGCATAATGGCTCATGCTGTTTCCATGAGTGTTCGATTTTCTCTCTCACTACATCCATTCTGCTCAGGAGTGTACGGCATTGTGAGACGCTGTGTGATTCCTTCCTTTTGAGGAATTTTCTTGACTTCTTCATTTTCAAACTCTCTTTCATTGTCACTCAGAAGTTCTAGCTGGCTTTGCTTCAGCTATAAACTGACTCAACTTTATCACAACCTCACCTTGTCCTAAATTTTGTGTAGTCATCTTTGAAAATAACAAAATATCGATATCCCGACACTGATTTTTGGAATGGTCCGCACACATCTGTGTGGATAAGCTCTCCTGGTTCCGTTGTCTTCTTTCTGGTGCCATACGGTAGACGATGAGCCTTGCCATAAATACAGCCTTCACACAGTTCACTGTCCATTTCCACTTTGATATTTAGGTCCTTGCTGAGAATCGACTTCACGTGGCGCTTGTTTTGAGGTCCATATCTTTCATGATATAGCTATTGCAGGTTATCTTTGTCTGTGACATTAACTTCATTGTGAGAAATGGGTCTTATATTTCTCACCGCCAATTTACAAAGTCCTCCAAAACGATCACGTATGCCTACCAATTTGGCATCTTGGTTAACTTTGAAGTTGCAAATTTCTGCAGTTGATATGAATTCACTTTTTGGATTCTTATCTTGTGCTGCAAGAACAGAGAATAGATTCTTCTGAATCTTTGGTACATACCATACATCTGCCAGGGTAATTGCATGCCACTTTCCTCCAACCGCTGTTTCAATGTCTACTGAACCTTTTCCGATCGCTTCGATCTTGTCACCATTAGCTGTAATCACTGAATGTTTTGTTGAAAATGGCTGAAAATTCTTGAATGAATTTCTGTCATTCGTAATGTGACTTGTCGCACCATTATCTACGTAGGCAATTATTGTAACTAGGCCTACATTCAGCATTCATTACTGCCGAGGTAACAGCAACAAGTGTCATGTTTGTATCCTCAGTATCTGCGCAACTTGGTTTGTAGGTTTTCCATCGGCTGCCCATTTTCTATACATTTTGACTGTATGATTGGGTTTCTTGCAGTAGTGGCATATTATATGCACACAATTGATTGGTCAGATGATCAATTTGTCCTGTCACGTTTAGATATCAACATCCAGCTACATTTAAATGAAAAATAATCTTAAGGCAATGTAGCCTACGTTAGATTTTACATATATTCTTATATATAAAAGTGAAAGTCTGAATTATGTGGGTATGTACAGTATGTATATTTGTTCCGTATACAAATCTACACCGTTCCACCAATCGCAACCAAATTTTTCACACACACGGCTGGCTACATGCATTTTCGATATTCTTTCTCATTCGTCTGATTTCAGCCTTTTTGCACTCGCGCAAAGGCTAATTAAGTCAGAAAATAAACTGAAAAAGTAATGACAAGGCCGGCATTTCCATCTCCATGGCAACAATAGCTCAAGACGGGACCACCAAGTTTCCATCTATCTGCCAGTTAGATCCCATCCCTCCAAGCTGCTTTAAACTGCCTGTCCATTCAACACAAGATAGGTTGCAGCACCAACCCACTGTGATCGCCGCGGCATTTTCACTGCCAGCTGGATCGCATCCCTCCTGGCTGGTTTAAACTGCCTGCCCATTCAAAATTCAGACACGCAGAGTATATACTGTATATTAATTCCGAGTTAGGTTGCAGCGCCAACCTACCCCGGCTTTTTAAGGGGACGATACCTGAAACGAAGTGTTTTTAACCTTGGAGGCATAATATCGAGATTTAAAAAAACGCGAAAACATGGCACTAAGTTAGTTCTTTTGTTATTCAATCAGCATAAAGAATATGATATTAATTCAGACACATACTTACGGGCAAATTTTCAATGTATAGGAAAACGAAACATACATGGTGGTGGAGGTGATTGTTTTCAAGGGGAGAAATGTCTACCTCACTTGCCCGTAATTATACGGTACGGATGATAATTAAAATACAACTATTTCCAACTAATTTAAATCTACTGTAACGTACATACTAGACGAGATGAGAAGAAAAGAATAAGGGCAATAAAATACAGGGAAAAGAAATGCCTCCGGCCGCCGAAGAATTGGATGTTGATTAATTTAGGGTCCTTGCTACATCGTGCTCATGTAGTCCCGTGTACTTGGCTGTGTGCCCCAGGATATTGATTTGTTGCCGGGAAAATTGACACTTCGCAGGTTTAAGCCTCAATCCTTGAGAATGCCTCCTCCAGGTGTGCGAGGTGCTCCTCGAACGTTTGGGAGAAAACTGTAATGTCATCAATGTAGACTAGGATGGACCGCCATTTTAGGCCTGAAAATGCCTTATCCACCAATTTCTGGAATGTCTGCCTGGCATTGCGGATCCCCATGCGAAGCACCCTATATGTAAAGAGGCCGTTTTCCGTAACGAATGCCAGTTTGTGCCTATCCGGCTCATAGATAGGGATTGAATACAATCCTGAGAAGAAATCCATTGAACTATACTAGTTGGCCCCACTGAGAGCGTCTAAATACGTGTCTGTACGTGGTAGTGGATAGCTGTCGTTTTCAATTAATTTATTGAGCCTACGATAATCAGTGCAAAAACGATGAGAGCCATCTTTTTCTGGTCAGTAAGACTGGAGCACTGTAATTCGAAATTGTGGGTTCTATAATTCTCGCTTCAAGCATCTCCTGAATTTGGGTGTCGACAGCCTGTCTTTCTTTCTGGCTAACCCTAAAAGAGGGTTGGTGGGCTGGCCGGTCATTGTTGTGTGTTACATGATGTTCAATAAGGTCTGTCACTGCGAGATCTGCTAGTGAGTTTGCGAATATGTCTTTATTGTTTTCTAGGAGTTCTGTGAGCTTCCTATCTTGTTCTGGTGTCAATTGTTGTGTAGATGTATGTTCATTTGTTATGTAATTGACGTTTGTGTGTGTATGTGCGTGTATTGCGGCCAATGGGGAGGCCTGGTACTCGCGGGTTTCTCGCTCCGCTCGAGTACTGTCTGTGTTTGTGGCATATGTATGGGAATGTGTAGTGATCTGCTGATCGTTCATTAAATATATCTTACCACTGGCGAAGATTATATTGGCATCGTATTTCGCGAGGAAGTCGGTCCCAATTATCGCCGGGGCTGATAGGTGTTCTATCACGAACATTGGGTTTGTCGCTGTGAAATTGCCTATTCATATCTGTATATCGGCAGTCCCTAAAGTGTGGAGCACGTGCGAGTTGGCTGCTATCGGCCGAATGTCATTATTCAACTTGTGTATCTCGCCCCCATTAACGTATCTATTTCCTACGCAACTTACTGCCACCCCTGTATCCAGTAGGACTTGTTCCCTATGCCCGTTTATGTGAGCAGCTATTGTGAGTGGCGATAGAGTGTTTCCATCCCTCTGTAACAATGTGTTATTGAGTGTGTATGTGATTGGTGTGGCTATCGCTTCTGTTTCCTTTGGAGTGTGCATGGCTGTGTTTACATTAGGATGTGTGGCCGTGCATGCTTCCTGCCTCGCGTTTCTGCTGAGTCGCTGCGGAGAGTCTTGCTGCTTATCGCATCTAGCGCGCTTGGCCATATTATACATTCCGCCTGCTCGTACTTTTTCCTTACCTTGCGAAATGTACGCCTGACATTCACTGTATGTTCTTTTCACCTTCTGCCCCGATGTAATATCTGTTTTGCTGTGCGAAGCGGGTGTGGGTTCGATTCCCAGTTTTTGTGTGGCTGTATTAGTCCTTTTAACGTGGCTCCGAGATTCTGGCTCGAATCGTACCCTGTGCCTCGTTGCACAGATCCTTATTTCTTCCCCGGTGGGTACGGGTTCGATTCCTGCCTGTTTCTTCGGCGTAAGGAATGTGTTGCCGTCCTTGGCTAGTGTGGGGCTAATTTTCCTTTCCTGTTCTGGCGTGGGGAGTGTATGCTTGTCCCTAGAGGGTGTGGGTTCGAATTTGTTTTCCTGCTTTGGCACTGATAGTGTATTTATGTCTGGTGACGGTGTGGCTCAGTCTTCGTGTTTTTGTGTAGTTGTGAGAGGAGTGTAGTGCCCCGCTCTAGGGTTTCCTGTAAACAGCAGATGGAGTTGTTCCTCAAATCCTGTGGTAACAAACAGTGGCGGTGAATCCATGTCAGTGTGGACGTGTATGTTGCGTTCTGTCACCTTACCGAGAGCGGTTACTTCTACGGCTCCGGCATAGATACCGTCTCTACTCATATAATTCCGGTAATCTTGCTCTGTTTTAAATGGATTTTCTTTTTCGTCTGCTACGAAATCCCTACATTCTCCCCAATAGTGTACAATGTGGTTCACTGTTTTCAGCCTGTACCCCCTATGTTTGTTTACATGGCTGTGGAGCAGAAAGCTGATGGCTCTAAACAGGCAATTGCCGTCTCCTTGTACGGGGTGAGTTCGAAACTGAGTAGGGGAGAACCCCTAGCCGTTTTGTCGTTTGTGTGCTCCTTTTCCTTATTTTCCTGTGTTTGTGTAGGGGGAGGGCCTCTCCGGGGTGGTTTCCTCTGTGTGTGTGTCTGTGGAAAAGGGTTCACGGTCGATTTTACTGCCTACTGTCCCTTCCCCTTGTGTGATGGGGCTCTAGCTCCTCGGGAGTAACCCGTTTCTATCTCCTTAGGCCCTGTTCTCCTGGGGTTGTGTTAGGGGAGGAGCTTCCGCCGCCTCTTTAGCTGGCTGAACCTCTCCCTCTAGAAGTTTTTCGAATGTGCCATGTTGCGTCTTCCCGTGTAACGTGTTTGTCTCCCCTCGGGGTAGTTACGCCAATTCCCTGTTTGCGGCTGGTAATTCGGCGTAGGGAGCAATACTCTCCTAGCTGGTTGCTGGGGTGTACCCTGTTTGACCTCTTGTGGATAGTCATCAGGCAGTGGATAGTGTTCCGGACCCTTTTTGTACCGCATAGGGGTATCCCGTTTGCGCCGTGGGGCTGTTTGATTATAACGAGGGCTGTCCTGCCTATACTGTGGCGAGTTGCCCTGTCTACGATGGGGAGGGGTGTACGCCTGGTCCTGTGAGGGTGGGTTGCCCCGGTAACCCCCGTTTCTCCTGTATTGGGAGGAACCATGGGCCTGTCTGCCTGGGGGTGGGCTGTCCCGGCTGGGAATATCGTGCCCGTAGTCCGGAGGGTAGTATTCCTGCGTGTATGGGGATGGTGGCCGTTGTTGAGGGTAGGTTTGTCTCCCCTGAGCGTAATTTTGAACCCCCACATATCTGTTGCCCCAGTTGTTGTATTGTGGCCACCCCGTATTATCCCTGTCCTGATACCGTGGCCACATTGTGTCCTCCCTGTCATACCTTGCTTGGATTGCAGCGATTTTCAGCTGCTCCATTTGGTGCACCATGGCATCCATTCTTTGGTGTATATCACCCTTGTCTGGATTGATATGGTGGTCAACTGCCTTCGTTGTCGCTTTCTCTGTTATTTTCCGCCCTGCTTCAATTGTTTTAATGTTAATATGAAGGTGTGGTGTTGTCGGGTTATTCATAATGCATAATTTGTCTACCAATGATGGCCGAAGCCCCTGCATCAGTAGCCTAATTTTCTGTTTGTCAGGAATCGCGGGGTCATATTTCTCGCACAACAGCAATTTGGCATTTATGTGTGCTTGCGGGCTTTCTATGGGCCCCTGCGATCTTTCTCTGATTTGGTCATATAAATCATCTTCGTCTGGTGTAAGCCTGAACTCATTCGTCAGCAGAAAAGTGATTTCGTCCCATGTGGCGTTTTCTAAATTTACCTCATGGGAGCGCTGTCTCTGTCAGGTATGTGGGTAGGAGGCGTCTCTTTGCCTCGTTCTCCCATCTGTTTATTCTAGCCGTCCTGTTAAAAGCTTTGAGGTATTCCTACGGATCCTGCCCATTCCCCGTGAACTTTGTGGGGTGGATCATGGGATATTTTACCTGGAGGGCCTCCTCGCGTTCGTTTATTTCCCCGTGACTGTGTAAAGATTCGTGCCCGTCTATGCTACCTCACCTACGATCGTGTTCTGAAGTGTCAGAGTTCGTGCTATTGTCTGCGAGGGTGAGGGATTGTGGTTGCGTGAAGTGTGTGTTTGGCCTGAGAAGTCCCGGGATCGACTTGTGTGGATTGCAATATTTGTTGTGTATTAAATACCTCTCTTTCCGCAATATTGTCCAGGGATAGGTTGTGGTCGATCTGCGCCTCTTGTACGGATTCAAGTGCCTTATTGATATTTTGCTCTAGTGTCTTGGCAATGGCTTGGATATCCGCGACTAGCCCCCTGTTTATTATGCCCTCCTCAGTGTCTCCTAATTGTTATATAAGCACTTGTAAGTTGTTGTATGTTTGCTGTGTGTCAATTATGTACTGTAACGCGTTATGGGGAAGTACGGGTCTTTCGTCCTCACTATTGTTACCGTCTGACGATGAACTCCGAGCGTTTTCGCTTTGTGCCTGGGCCCTTGTGAGAGGAGGTGCATGGACTAGTGTGTTAGGGTATCGTACCCTAAGTTCTAGTGCCCCAGCTTCTAATTCAGCTATTTGCCTGCCCGCGTTAATTTCGTCTATGAGGTCTGCGTTTCTGACTGTGATTTTGGGGCGTAGTGGCTTGGTGTTAGCGGCGAGGTGGTGGGCTGCGTCCCTAACTGTACGTTTGACCTTGCTCGCGCTCTTAAAATTCAGCATGAAGGTTTCCTACTTTTTCTTGTCCCTTTCTGGCAAGTGTTCGCTATGTGTAGCGGGCGTAATGAGTAAGTGCTAATATAACCTATTGTGGCCCATGTAAAACTAAAAATCTCACAATTATTGTTCTTAGCAAAAGAAAAAATTCTTACTCGCTTGGCTGTTTTGCAAGAGGTATTTACTGTAAATACCCTATGGGGTGGGTGGGAGGGCTAATGTGAATTAATGTAACCCACGTAAAAAGGGGAAAAAAGAATCTGTGGCGTAGCTCCTGATTTTTTTTTTCTACTTTTGCTTAGCTGCTCGGGTACTGGAATCTGTAGCCTCGGGGCTTTTTGTCTAAGCCCTGTCTCTACGGAGACTACCAGTGCCTCTACCACTTTTGTGATTACCTGAAATGAGGGTAGGTCGAACAAGGGTGTAAATGGTGAAATTTTGAGTGAGTTGTCCAAATGGGGCGAGTTTCCACGAAGGTGCGGAAACTCCGAGTAAGAGTATGTGAAAGAGTGTTGGGGGAGTGTTGGAGAGCTCTATTAAATGGGGAGCGTTATCTAAGGGGTGTTCAATCGAGAAAGGGCTATTTACTTACAGGGTAAACGCTGTATGCGAGCTATTCAGTAATCGCTGAGCGCTCACGTTACTCTCGGCAGTCTGAGCACTTCACGTTTACTACAATGCTAATTGCATGCACAGCAATTCTATAACTAATGATGGATACTGGCAATTCAGGATGTCAGATGGGGGAGTGAGAGGTGAAACGAAGTGTAATAATAATTGTCTGCAATGGTTTGTGATCAATGTAGATTCTGGTTTATTGATACCAGAGTGTTAGAGTTTGTTCCTCTAATTTAGGAACGCGTAGACAATGTTAGAAATACAGTCGGTGTTTAGGTGTTAAGTTGGGAAGGAATGTAAATTACAAGTTCAGGATTCTGAGTCACACTTACCCCTGGCAGGAAGTCACAGCTCAGACGAACAAAGCCTTCGGCGAACAACAGACCCTTAGTCCAGTGGGGGCCTCCTTCTTATGTCTTTGGGAACTGCTGACTCGGTGTTACTTCACTTGTTGGGGTTCCAGATACCTCCAGTGTTTGTGTGTGTGAGTGATGCAAGCTCTTGGCTAAACCAACTGTAATAAGTGGTGACCTGCTTGCGGTGTTCCGAAAATACATTGGAGGTGCTGTCCTTCCAGCCTGGGGTGGTTTTGGGGGTAGAAGAGGGTGTTGAATGTTGAGATAGAAGCGTAGTATTTGTGGAGTGGTTATCGGAGTATTTGTAGATTCCTGTGGATGTGTAGTTTGTAAATGTGTAGGTCCAATGGCGTGGGACACATCTCTCTTGGGGGTGCGTAAGGTCCTAAGGGTGTAGGGACCCTGGGGCCTTAACAATATATTTCTTATCTTACGAAATAGTTTAGGGGCTAAAGAAGCCCAATGTTTTCTCAATCAATGCACCTTATTTGACATTATACTGGGATTATACGTTGCTGCATTTAATTTAACTAGGTGAGATAGGTTGGTTGGATCCTGTGTTTAGGGGCTGCGACAACGCGGTCATGCAGCCCCGTGTACTTTGGATGTGTGTAGAATCTGCCTGATAATCGGTGTTAATTGTGATGGCTGTATTATTGTGTGTTATATGTAATTCAGGTAAGGACTGCAGGCAGTCAGTTTTAAGTAGTTCCTACTTTTGCTACCAAATGCTACCGTCAACGACACCTAGCTACAAACTTGGCTAATAGATACCACAGCAACCAGAACCTGACGAACGTTGGAACATAATAGCGTTAATCAAATTTAATCTACACATTTTACCTTCACACGCGTGTAGTTAGTGGAAGGTTCCTTTACATCACATAAATCTATGACATGGGCCCACCGGCTTTACTTCCCCTCCGAAGGAATGCATACTGAGGGATTTTAACGCACTTCAAAAATCCGATGACCTTGGCCAGGTTTGAAGCCACGACCTTGGGCATAGAAGCTCAGCTTGCTACTAAATATGCCACCAAGGCCGTCCAATATGAGATAATAGGCATGCAAATACAGCAATAATATTCCCTAATATGCAGCTATAGTAGCCTACACACTGACTTATGTACATGAGTAAGCCATTCCTCATTAATCACACCATTTGTGCGGGTTTAAAAGTCGTCGGTATGGTATGACTCCAGAATGAAGACTTTATATTCCAAACATTGAATAGTTTAAATATTGTTTCCTTTCGAAAAGATAGATGCGACAATTTAAAAATGAATGAGAACTATGTGAACAAGGCGTCTAAATTACACCAATTACAACAAAAATTATGACTATCAGGAAAGTACTGTAATTGTGAGACATGGTCCTTGAGAAATGTGCATATACAGCCCTTCTTTTTTTTTTTGTTATTGACGCATTCTCTACTACGTTATTGTACTCCTCAGTACCTTTCGCCTAGATTTACAGTGAGTTAATATTGCTCTTGATTAACTTCAGAGCCCAGGAGAACTATGTTTTAAACTCACTTAGGGGCAAAATGAATATACTTTGCGTAATATATTGGCATGTATCTTTCTATAACATGTAAATACACCTCCCGGACAACGCCAGGTAAAATAGCTAGTCATAAATAAATCTGGAAATTCTGGATTACCTTCAATATCTTTAGTCATTTCTTGCTTTAATTCACTCCACAAATTCAATTTCGAAATATGTGTCACGATATCATCTTCAGGATAGCTTGCCACGGTGGGTGAGTGGATAGCGTGTCGGTCTACTAACCCCATGATTGCAGGTTCGCTCCTGGCCTTGGTAAGTGATTTTTGAAAGGCGGCAAAATTTCGACACGCATGTCATACGATGTTGGCATGTCAAAGAACCTATTTGAATTCAGTAGGCCGTGTTCATAATGAAAAAATTAATCTCGGGAGTTTCCGCCAACACAAAGTTTCTCATTTCTCTACTAGAAAGCTCTATAGTGTTCAAGGAGCTAAGATATCTAACCTCCTTGACTTTCATAGTGATTCAAGGAACAACGAAATTCGACATGCAAGCTACCCTCTGGGTGTCAAATTACAAAGCTTGCACCCAGCACCCGAGGCCATACGATATTATTATTATTATCTTCAGGATGCTTTTTAAAACTTTTTTATTCTTTTATCGTGTGGCCTCCTGAGAGGCCGAGTGCAGGTCTTTCTATTCGACGCCCGTGGGCGACCTGTTCGTCGGGATGAGAGATGGAATGATGAAGATGAATGAAATTGGGCTAGGATGAGGAAGAAAGCGGCCGTGGCCTGTCGAAGGTACCGTCCCAGCATTTGCCTGGTGTTGAAAATGGGAAACCACGGAAAAACTATTTCAAGGACGGCCGACGGGGGTGGGGGCTCGAATCCACGCGTCTACTTAGTCAGCAGAGAGCTTGGCCCCATGACCTAACGCTGAGCTTTAGCCAGCATAGCCACTGCTGTCGGTTTTTTTAACTAATGAACTGTAATCAAAGGTTGTAAACCTTGTCTTCAGAAACGCCGTCAAACAATTTGTGTAGTTCCGACCATACTTCCCGAGACCTATTAAGACGCATTACGTTCAGCAATGTTTCTTCAGTCATGTTTGTAGTTAAAGTAATTAAAGCATTACCGTACTGACCGCTTTATTAAAGGCTTCTAATGCACTTTTGTACGCCGCCCTTTCATCAGCAGTCGCACTTGCAGGAAGTACATTATTTGGTTTGACTAACCTGCCTTCGATAGCATCAAGTGCTCCGGGAATTCCTCGCAAACACTTATTTTGTATTTGCAAGTGCTCCAGTTTGATTTCCCTTCCAGAAGTCCGATGTTGATAAACCTTGTTGATTCCATTTTGCATTGCAACAATATCAACACGTGCGTAACCTCAAATTCAGCCTCGTCGAGATTTCGAACAGAAATGTACAACGCCGACACGTTTTATTACACACTTAATTTCTCAACACCCACCTGGGCCCATAACCTGTTGAAATCTTTACTTCATCACCAGATAGCACATAGGAATACTCTGTATTGAAAAATTTTCTTAATGAACAAACTACATTACCGTATACATTAGATTAGGTAGCCATTGCTAAGGGACTATTTGAACTGCTGTACACAAAAAGAATATGCAGAATATATACCAACATTAAAACATGAAATGTTTCAAGAGAAGGAAGTTATTGGATAACTGATGTGAACTTCAACAGAAAAAGTTGTTCAAAATACTACTACCGGTACCATTATAAAAATACTATATGCCAGGTCGAGAAAACATACGGAGTTTGATAAGTTGTTAAGGATGAGTTTCTTACCTCCAATGATAATGAAAGAGAAGCACTGGGGAAAGAACCAATGGAAATGAGAATGACTTTTGACCTGTGTCAAGATTTTGATAAATCCAAGTCCCTCCCCTTTCAGGTAAAATTGAGACACTATTGCTCAGTACTCATGCCAGATTGCCTCTATGGGGTGGATACACTTGGCAAGATAGTAGATCCCTCGATTGAGAAAAAGGAAAGAACATTTCTCAGGAAGGTCTTAGGTATAAGAAAGTCTCAGAAGGACTTTCTTTTCAAGTGAGGTACAACAGGGAATTTTATGAGAGGATAGAGAAGCTCACCATATTGAGATAGACAAGGTTTGCCTTTTATGGATACCTGAAGTGTATGAGTCCAGAGAGACTTGTACAAAAAGTACTAATTCTTCAGGAGAAATAGAAAACTTATCCAAACTGGCTGAAAGAGATGCACAAAGATCCAAGAAAAGAAGGCACGGTATAATACCTGAATAAATTCAGGACAGAAACATCTTTAAAAAGAAAGTTGAGGAACTGAGGAATAATCTGGAGAAGCAACCAGCTAATCCATGGAACATCTATGTGGAAGAACAACACAGGAGGAGTCAGAGGTTGTAGAATCTGTAGGTTAATGTAAAGAAAAGGAAGAAATATATCAGGTAGCTTGGGTATTCATAGACCATAGCAGGCTGTATCGATGTAAATAAATATCTTGCTACCGAAGGTTAAATTATGTAATAACAACGAATTTTAAAAGAAATCTACTACAATTCATGTGAAGTAACATGTCAGGGATAACCTAAAATGTACATCACAAAACAGTCAAAGCCGATTCCCTGCTCTGCTGAGAAATTGAATTCTATTCTGAGGTCTGAAATTTGGTACACTCAGCCTCGTGAGGCAATACTGAAAAGAGGCGGGTTCGATTCCAACCTCAGCCACTTCTACTCCAGGCAAATGTTAGGATGGTTCCGAAATTAAGGCCATGGCCCCCTCCTTCCCAATCCTCATCTGAATTACAAATACACACACTAATACACCCTTCACAATAATACAGGTTATCAGCAGAGGCGGTTCTAGCCCTGGGCCGGTGGGGCCCGCCCCCCCCCCCCAGTTTTAGTGAAATAATTATTTTAAAATTCCTTGGTTACTAAATAAATTGATAATTTACAGATATAATTTATCTGATATAAAACAAACTAATGCATTTAATTAAGTTAATTTTTCCTTCAATTTCAAAATTTATTTATTTTATTATATGTAATTTAAACACACAATTGAAATCGTGTATAAATATAATATTTGTAAAATGCGTAGTGCATACACCAAGAGTATTAAACTCTTTTCCCAACTTTATGACATGCAAGTTCAGAAGTTTCCAATGTAGAGAAACCCCCATGCGATACAAGTTCATCGATATCTCCCCAACTCTGTGACAAAAATGTGAGTGCAACTGTTTCTAATATAGACCAGTACCATTTTATATCAGTGCATCGATCTATGATGGTCCATGCCAACCCCGTAAATCAGTTTATAAACAAACGTTACTATACAATAAGAACAGAAGTTTTAACAGTAAATGGTTTGATAGGTATACATTTATTGAATACTCGGAGAACAAAGATGCTGTTTTCTGTGTCGTCATTTCGTTCAATCTGATTCAAGCAATGCTGAACATGTTTTCAGTAAAACTGGATTTTGCAATTGGAAAAGAATATGAGAAAAACGTGCAAAGCATGCTGATAGTGAATGTTATAAATCTTCAATAGTAAAGTGAAACATTTTTCTGGTAAGTGAACATAGCAGCACAGTGATTTCGAAGCTAAGCGGGAAACCTCTGGTTATATTACGTAACCGCTCAGCTGTGGCAACAATGGCCCGAGTCGCATTACTTTGTGCTCGGCAAGACATTGGGCTTAGAGGTCATCGCCAAACAGTTTCGGATGATGAAGTGTTAATAATAAAGGGAATTTTGATGAAAGTTTAAATGTAATTAAACTAGAAAGTGAATGCACAAGTAAACAGTCTATCAAAGAATGCAACTTACTCATCTAAAGATTCTCAAAATGAATTTCTTGATATCTCAGCTAATATAATAGTTGAACATATTGGAGGAGAGACGAAAAAATATAACAATGGTTAGGTTATGTTTCCTTAATCCTGGATGAAGTTAGAGTTGTTAGTAAAGTGGAACAGATGTCCGTATGTGTCAGATATGTAGGACAAAATTCTATAGAGGAGCGTTTCATTGGTTTTATACATTTGTCTCAACTGAATGCTGAAAGTATAGCTAATTCAGCTTTAGAGTACCTTGTTTCAGTGGATTTCGATCCATGTAAGAACATTGGACAAGCATATGATGGAGCCGCGGTTCTGTCAGGGAAGATAAACGGTGTGCAGCGTTTAATGCGACATTGCATTGTTATGCACATCGCTTAAATTTAGTTTTGGTGGACGTTTCACAGCCAGTTTGTGGACGTGGTAGGGGACACTTTTGGTTTACTGGAAGCAATTTATGCTTTTCAGTCTGTATCTACTGTAAGGCACCAAAAGTTTGTTGAGATACAGAGTGATCTTCATCCAGGAAATCATGTTTTAGAGATACCTCTTCAAAGTGACACGTTATGGGTATGTAAATATAAAGGAGTAATGTATTTTCAGAAACGTTTTGCTTCCGTTAAAGCAGCTCTGGAGTATTTTTCAAAGTCAGTTAACAAGAAAGAGGCAGCGGAAGCAAAAGGTTTGTTGTTGTTTGAGTCTTCAGTCTTTTGACTGGTTTGATGCAGCTCTCCATGCCTCCCTGTCCTGAGCTAATCGTTTCATCTCTACATAGCTCCGACACCCTACATCGGAGGCAATCTGTTTAACATATTCTAACCTTGGTCTACCCCTACAGTTTTTGTCCTCGACCCTTCCTTCCATAACTAAGCTTGCTATTCCTGGGTGTCTTAGTATGTGTCCTACCAACCTATCTCTTCTCTTCATTAGCAGTCGCCAGAAACATCTCTCCTCTCCCACTCGTCTTAATACCTCTTTGTGTGTAACCCTATCTACCCATCTGATCTTCATCATTCTCCTGTAACACCACATTTCAAATGCTTCAATTCTCCTCTTTTCTGCTGCACCAATAGTCCAAGTTTCACTTCCATAGAGCGCCACGCTCCAGACAAAGGCTTTCAAAAATGACTTCCTAATACCTAAATCTATATTCGATGTCAGCAGATTCCTTTTTTGTAGAAATGCTTTCTTTGCCTGAGCCAACCTACTTTTAATATCCTCTTTGCTTCGTCCATCACTGGTTATTCTGCTTCCTAAGTAACAGAAGTATCCTACTTCCTTCAGCTTTTCACCTGCCAATTTGATCTCCATAGAGGTTTCTGATTTATTTCGGCTGCATTCCAGTATTTTTGTTTTACATTTATTAATTTTCATCATGAATTCTTTCTGTAAGACGGAGTCCATACCATTCAAAAACTCATTCAAATCCTCAGGCTTGTCGGCCAAGATGACTATGTCATCAGCAAATCTCAGAGTTGAAATTATTTCTCCTTGAATCTTCACTCCCACTTTAAATTTTTCCCTAATTTCCTTCATTGCTTGTTCAATGTAAAGATTGAAAAGTATGGGTGATAAGTTGCAGCCTTGCCTTACACCTTTCTGAATACCAGCTTCTCTCTCATGTCCTTCAACTCGAATGACTGCTGTCTGGTTTCTGTACAGATTGTATATCACCCTCCTATCCCTGTACTTTATTCCAATTGATTTCAAAATGTCAAACAATTTAGTCCAATCAACGTTATCAAAAGCCTTTTCTAAGTCTACAAAAGCCATGAACGTTCTCTTATCTTTCCTTATTCTACCTTCTAAAATCAGCCTAGGACTTAGTATAGCTTCCCTTGTTCCTACATTTCTCCTGAAACCAAACTGGTCTTCACCCAACTCCGTTTCTATCTGGCTTTCAATCCTCTTGTAAATTATTCTAGACAGGATCTTTGAAGCATGAGTAATCAAGCTGATTGTACGGTAATCTTCACATCTGTCAGCTCCCACTTTCTTTGGTATAGGGATGATTATATTCTTCTTGAAATCAGGGGGTACCTCACCTGTCTCATAAATCCTACACACCAAATGAAATAACCTGATCAGACCTTCATCTCCTATGCAGCGTAGCAACTCAATCGGTATATCATCTATGCCTGGTGCTTTTTTCCTGCTTAAGTCTTCCAAAGCTCTATCAAATTCTGATCTCAATATTAAAACTCCTTTCGCATCCTCATCAATTTCCTCCTCCCTTTCCATTACATGATTCTCAATCTCCTTTCCCTTATACAAACTCTCTATGTAAGCTTTCCATCTCTCAACCTTTTCTTCCCTATCTGTTAGAGGCTTTCCATTTGTGTCCTTAATATTACAGCACTTAGTCTTCTTTTCCCCAAAAGTATTCTTAATCCTTCGATAAGCTGTGTCTACTTTTCCTAATTTCAGACAATTTTCTATACCTGCACATTTCTCTTTCAACCATTCTTCTTTCGCTTCCTTGCACTTCTTGTTAACCTCATTTCTCAGACGTCTGTATTCTGCTTTCCCCCTTTCATCTCTTAGATTCTTGTGTTTCCGCCTTTCATCCATCAATTCTAGTATATCCTGAGTGATCCACGGTTTTCTACCTATTCTTTCTTTCCTACCAATGTTTTCTTCTGCGGATTTTGTTATTTCATTCTTCAGAAGTGCCCATTCGTCTGCAATTGAAGTTTGTTTAGGGTTTTTCATTAGTCCTTCCTTTATACTCTTCTTGCATCTTTCGTTTACATCCTTCTCTTTCAGTCTGTCTATTGCCCACCTTTTTGGCTTTTGACTTTTCTTCAGTTTCTTCAACTTTAATCTGCATTTCATTACAACCAGATTGTGATCAGAGTTTATGTCAGCACCAGGATATGTTTTACAATCCAAAATCTGGTTTCGAAACCTCTGCTTGACCATAATGAAGTCGATTTGGTAACGCCCTGTATCTCCTGGTCTCATCCATGTGTATATTCTTCTATTGTGGTTATTGAATAAGGTGTTAGCTATGACCAATTCATGCTCGGTGCAGAATTCTACCAGCCTGCTTCCTAGATCATTCCTTTCACCTAATCCGAAATCTCCTACTATCTTCCCTTCTCTCCCTTTTCCTACCACAGCATTCCAATCTCCCATTACTATAACATTTTCATCACCCTTGATATACCTCAGAATTTCGTCTATTTCTTCGTAGACCTTTTCAACATCCTCATCATCAGCTTGACTGGTAGGCATATAGACTTGTACCACTGTAGTGCAGGTAGGTTTTGTATTGATTTTTGCTACAATAATCCGTTCACTATATTGCTCATAATATTCCACCCGCTGTCCAAGTTTCCTACTCAATATGAGGCCAACCCCTGCTTGGCCATTGTTTGTTGAAACAGCTTTGTAAAGTGAAGGTGATGTTTGTGTTACAAATCCTTTCTGATATTCTCGAGCTTGCCAATGGAGCCTCTATGTTCTTACAACAAAAACATGTGGACTTCGGAGGGGCACATAGATTGATCTATGGCCTTGTAAAATCGTTGCAAGAAAAACGAAATGATTATTATTTTAAGGAACTATGGGCATGCTACATGTGACTCTGTTCAGTCGTTAGGCGTGAAAGTTTATATGCAATCTAGAGTCAAGTATTCCAAAGAACTTTTCAGACTACGTTTTATTAATGCCAGTCTCTGCGGAGAAAGAAGAGGAAAATGTCACATTATCAGAGACATGTAAAATAAATCTTTTTTGAAATATTAGACAACATGGTAGAAGAGTTACTGCGTAGATTTACTGAAAATGATTTTGTGTGCAACGCAATGGATGCCTGTAACTCAAGAAGTGAAAACTTTTTAAATTTTGAATATAACATATATTCTCACGTTCTGTGAAAAGTATAATCTAATCTTCACAGACCGTAAGGTGCTACAGACTGAAATCAGTTTAGCTAAGAATGTATTTAGAGGCAAATATCCAAACACTTCCTCATTCTTTTTTTCTGAACTTCTGAAAATGGAAGTTGCTTTTCCATAGCTACTATTATTTTTCAAGTTGATGCTGACTCTTCCTGTGTCATCTGCTTCTGCTGAGCGCTGTTTCTCTGTCGTGAAACGAATAAAATCCTATTTAAGAGCAACAATGGCAACAAAGAGGCTTTCCAATCTCGCAATTCTTTCAATTGAAAGAGAATTAAGTGGAAAATTACTTCACGACCCTTCTGATATAGTGAACTAGTTTGCCCAGAATAGAAACAGAAGAATAAATTTATGTGACAGTGAAATATGCTATTTTTTTACCAATGATAGTTTTTAGCCTACTTTTCTCAGTTTGCAAAATTGAGGAAAAAGTATACTAATGAGATCGATCCGGGAAAATGTCAGGGCCCCCCAGATTTAAGCTTCTAGAACCGCCACTGGTTATCAGACAAATTCCATGCACTCCCAAGTACAGGGGGCTACATGACCGCAATGCCACAAATCCCTTCAATGAATCAACAACAATAACTTTAGGCTACTTCATGGAACTCCATTGAGTTTCATTAATCTCTCCTCCTTCATCCTATGCCCCTCAGTTTGATAAATGTTGCCTTAATCAAATCAAACGCTAATGCTAAAAAGACCTCTTCTGATAAACACTAGTTCAATTTAAGATATCTGTTTTAAGGATCTACGTTGATGTTGTGTTCAACCACATGTCAGGGAATGAGCCCAATGCCCACGGTTACGGTGGCAGCACCGCTGACACCAACAATAAGCAGTACTATGCTGTTTCCTATGGGCCTGAAGACTTCCACTCCTACTGCGTTATCAACAACTACCAGGATGCTAACAATGTAAGTTATACTCAGCAATTCTTCTATGGTTTTACCTTGTATTCTGCGGAGTTTCGCCTAGGTGCACCAAGTCAGGCTCATCAGCGGGCTCTTATGCCCTGTATTTTGAATGAAGGAATCTGAAGGTTTTGACGGGAGCGATATAAAAAGGCGACCAGCAGGCTCCTATTGGCTGGAGTTTGACAGCTAGCAGAACACGTTGCCAGCGCGTGTTCAATCATTGAGTTTCTTATTGGCCATTGTTTCCCATCATATTACCGCCTAGCATCCAATACCGTATAACTCGACAATGCAAACACATGGAAACAATATCTCCATAGAGTGGCTTGTTTGAGTGTTCAGTGCTAAATATTATTTTGCCTTAACATAACTTGTGTATTATCATGACAACTTATTTCATCTTGAAGGATAATCATCAATAATACCTGCTTTATCCTGAGTAAGAGCGTTTAAGAGATCGCAGATGTCACGTATATTAATGACAGAATTATCAAAATAGAAATACCGTCTAATGGTACAATAATAACCCTTCTGCAAGTTTATGCTCCACAAACAGGATGTACATCCGGAGTAAAGCAAAGATTTTTAGAACATCTAGAGAACCAACTGGATAAGGAGAACATCCTGATAATGAGCGACTTGAATGCCCAGCGAGGCTGTGATAGGATTGGTGTGGAAACAGTGGTCGGTCCTTTTGGATAAGGCAACAGGAACATAGAGGGAGAGGAACTGATCGATTTATGCTGCCGGAATAACCTAAAGATTCAAAACACATGTTTTAAGAAGAGAGATAGCCACAAAATAACGAGGTACAACTGGAATGGCATATATAAAACAATGATTGGCCTTGTTATAACAACTGAGAAGGTGGGAAAACGAGTTATGGATGTCAAAGACATTCCTAGCGAAAGTTTAGGCAGTGATCATAGACTAGTCATTGCGGTGGTATCAGGCATTAAATTATTCACTAGAAAGGTCGAGAAAAAAATCCAAAATTAAGGTATGATAACTGGAGACACCTGAAAAGCAAGATGATTATCAACAAAGAATCCGAGGAAAAGTTCCAAAAAGCGAAATCAAATGTGGTGATGATGAGTGGGAGGACTTCAAGAATGTTATTGTCAGAGAGGCCAGGGAAGTATGTGGTATGACAAGCTGTAAAGTCCGGGATAAGGAAACTGCATGGTGGAATGATGTAGTCAAGTTAGCTATACAACTGAGGAACAAGGCTAAGAGACTGCTGGACATGGAAAAACAGAAGGTTGATGCCCATAGATATGAGGACAAAATACAATCTCTGGTGCAAGAATGCAGAGAACATAAACTTCATGTTAAACGTATAATAGAGAAAGAGAAGAACAAAATGTGGGATGGTTTTACCATGAAATTAGAACAAGAAAAATTAGAAAAAGCTGTTATATAAAACAGTCAAAAATAGGAGAGGGCATCAGGAAATCGTGAAAACAACAGAGAATGAAGATGGTGTGCTAATAAGGAACTTATGAGGAATCAGAGAAGAAATGGGACAGTATTTTGATCAACTGTTAAATGGCAAAGGCGTGAACATAGACGTTAGAGATGAAATTGCGCATGCTGAATTGGGTGATGCACAACAGCTAGAACCACCTTTGACATGGTCTGAAGTAGAAGATGCTCTGAAATCTATGGCGAAAGGAAAATCAAGTGGACACGATGAAGTGAATGCCGATATGAAAACAGCGGCCGGAATTCATGGGACCCAGTGGTTATACAGGGAGTTACAGGTCATTTGGAATGACAATAAGATCCCAGAGGACTGGTCTAAGGGTGTAATAATACCCTTATTCAAAAAGGGAAACAGAAAGAAGTGTGAAAATTACCGTGGAATCACACTTCTGTCACACGGATTAAAGATGTTAGAAAAAATAATAGAGAAAAGGTTACGGAGACATCTAGAAACCTTATTAGAAGAAGAACTACATGGGTTCAGACCTGGACGAAGCACTACCGATTTAATTTTTGCTGTAAGAATGCTTATTGAAAAACACCAAGAAAAAGGTAAGGTCCTCCTTATGGTCTTTCTAGATGTCGAGAAAGCCTGTGACCGTATTGTACGATCAACAAGTAGTTCCGTGAAGAACTATACAGCCTATTTTCATATATCCTGCTCATGTTAATTGCCTCTATCAACATACAAAATTTCAGTTTAATTGCTGTAACAGATTCGTAGATATTGAGAACCGTCTAAATATTTCAGATGTTCGCCAGGTTGGATTTTTATTTTTGTACTATTACATTAAGATTATTGTGTACGTGTGGTATTCAAACTTCAATCGCATGATTAGAACACAAGAAGTAAAAACGAGATTTTAAAATTACGCACAGCAGCCATCTTGTGATTATGCAAACAATTGAAATAAATTAGATGCCAGTGGATCAACATTTGTATAAGCATTTAACGTGCAACGTTTCACGGCACTCGGATAGTTAATTCGCGAGAAACTTCCATTTAAATAGTTATACTTCGCGTCGCCGCCATGTTGGATTTGTGCTCACCAGGTTACTGAAAGTCCTATAGGTGAACATATGTTCACAGTCTCTATGAACATAAAAAAATCAGTTTGGTTGCTGTAAAAGATTCATAGATATTGAGAACCGTCTAAATATTTCGGAAGCTCGCCATTTAGGATTGTTATATGTATAGACCTTAGAGTTATGTACCATTCAAGGACAATAATTCCCTAGGTTCATTATTTCACAACTTCACTTCGATCGCATGATTACGACACAAGAAATAAAAACTTAATTTTAAAATTTCGCACAGCCGCCATCTTGAGGTTATGTAAACAATTAAATTAAATTAGATGGCAGTGCATTACAATCTGCAAAATCATTAACTGTACCACATTTCACTGTGCTCAGAGAGTTAACTCACGAGAAAAGTCTATTAAAATATTTCAAATTCGCTTGGTCGCCATGTTCGTTTTGTACTTGACAGGTTTATGAAAGTTACATAGGTAAACTTGTAACAGTACCCTTTATCACCGTACAAAATTGCAGGGTGATATCTGTAATAGTTTCGGAGATATAGAATGTCAGTGAAATATGTCGCACAGCTGCCATTTTGAGGTTATGTAAGCAAGTGAACTAAATTAGACTCCAGTGCATTGCAATGTGTATAAATATTTGCTGTACCAAGTTTCATTACGTTTGGATAGATAAATAGCGAGAAAAGTCTATTTAAAAGTCTCAAATTCGCTTGGCCGCCATGTTGGTTTTGTAGTCACCAGGTTTATGAAAGTCTCACAGGTGAACTTCTAGTTGTGCCCTTTATCACCGTATACAATTTCAGGGCGATATCGGTAATAGTTTAGGAGATATTGAATGCTAGTGAAATATTTCGCACAGCCGCCATGTTGGATTGGTGAGACGTAACAAAATTTGAAGGGCACGGTCGAGGTCGCCGGGAATAGAGCTATGAACTTACCGAGTTTCATTGAAATAGCTCCAACCGTTTAGATTTTATTAGGGGGGGACACACACACACCTCACACACATACACACACGCACACACACCTCACACTCACACACACGCACACACACACGGACAAAAGGTGATCTCATAAGCCTATTTTTTTCAAAATTGAAAATAGGCTAAAAATGTGGGAATGCCTGGAAAGACGGAATGTACCAGGAACATTAGTCAACAAAACAAGATGTTCAGTAAAGAACATATAGCCTACTTTCTCCTAAATGCATGGGTAGTGCTATAACTCTTTGTCCTTTTCAAGGAGTATAATTGAATGTTGGTTGTAGTAGCTTGTTGAAATACAACGTGCTATAGGGATATTAAACATGAATATGAGGTGCCCTTTGCTAGTGCTACCTCTGTAAAAAAAATCATTCAATTCGGTTTCACCGTGTTTGAATTGATCTGGGGAATGGATTTGCACACATACATGGCCGCTATTTGCAAACTATTGGGCTGATGACCTTGTAGTCAGTCATAAGATGCTTTCCACAAAAAGGCATGTTGTTGCAAAATCCGGTAGAGATCAAATTATTAGGATGGTCGAAATTTGATTTAAGCTTTTAACATTTGGGTGGCCGTCATTCCGTTTCCGTCAAGATGGCGGCGATATAAAACATGACACTGAGGTGCCTTTTGCTAGAGCTACCTCTGTACCAAAATTCGTTCAATTCGGTTTCACCGTGTTTGAATTGATAGGGGGAATCGATTTGCACATATACTTGGCCACCATCTGCAAACTATTGGGCTGATGATCTAGCAGTTTGGTCAGAATATGCTTCCCACATAAAGATTAGTTGTTGCAAAATTCGGTAGAGATTAGATTATTAGGTTGGTCGTAATTACATTTTAGCCTTTAACATTTGGGTGGCCGCGATTACGTTTCCGTCAAGATGGCGGTGATATAAAACATGACACTGAGGTGGCCTTTTCTAGTGCTACCTCTGTACCAAATTTCGTTCCATTCGGTTTCACCGTGTTCGAATTAATAGGGGGAATCTATTTTCACACAAAGATGGCCGCCATCCGCAAAATATTAGGCTAATGACCTATTAGTTTGGTCAAAGGATGCTCCTTCCTTAATGGTATGTTGATGAAAAATTTGGTAGAGATCGGATGATTAGGTTAATCGTAATTTGATTTAAGCTTTGAATATTTGTGTGGCCGCCATTACGTTTCCGTCAAGATGGCGGCGATATAAAACATGACACTGAGGTGCCCTTTGCTAGTGCTACCTCTGCACCAAATTTCATTCCATTCGGGTTCACCGTGTTCGAATTAATAGGGGTAATCGATTTTGACACAAAGATGGCCGCCATCCGCAAACTATTAGGCTAATGACCTATTAGATTTGTCAAAGGATGCTTCCTCCATAAGGTATGTTGTTGCAAAATTTGGTAGAGATCGGATGATTAGGTTAGTCGTAATTTGATTTAAGCTTTGAACATTTGTGTGGCCACCATTACGTTTCCGTCAAGATGGCGGTGATATAAAACATGACACTGAGGTGCCCTTTGCTAGTGCTACCTCTGTACCAAATTTCATTCCATTCGGTTTCACCGTGTTCGAATTAATTGGGGTAATCGATTTTGACACAAAGATGGCCGCCATCCGCAAACTATTAGGCTAATGACCTATTAGTTTGGTCAAAGGATGCACCCTTCATAAAGGTATGTTGTTGCAAAATTTGGTAGAGATCGGATGATTAGGTTAGTCGTAATTTGATTTAAGCTTTGAACATTTGTGTGGCCGCCATTACGTTTCCGTCAAGATGGCAGCGATATAATACATGACACTGAGGTATCCTTTGGTAGTGCTACCTTTGTACCAAATTTCGTTCAATTTGCTCTCACCGTGTTCGAATTGATAGGGGGGACAGACATTCAGAGTCCACACACTCTCTCTCACACACACACACACACACACACACACACAGACTCACACACATACACACACACAGACACACTTTTTTTCGCCCTGTAGTGATCTCATAAGTCTACTTTCATTTTTTGCAAAAATCGAAAATAGGCTAATAAAAATACTGTATGAAAACACAAAGGCCTGCGTACGAATAGGCAATGGAGAGAGCAATTGGTTCACGACAAGAAGAGGAGTACAACAGGGCAGCTCTTTGTCGCCCTTACTGTTCATTGTTGTAATGGACGACATCTTGAAGAAACTTAAAGAAGAATTGCATGGAAATTACACCAAAGCAGTACATACTACATACTACATACCCATACTGACTTACGCACTTGAAACATGTACCCTTTCTAAAAGAGATAACAGTAGACTTCAGGCATCCGAAATTAAGTTTGTGCGTACCAAGCTTCAGAGGACAAGAAGGGATAAAGTAAGAAATGAAATAAATCGAGCAGAAGCAGGTATTAACACCACTGTAATGGAGACCTTACAGAGGTCTCGTCTGAGGTGGTATGGACATATCCAACGGATGAAAGATGAACAAAAGGCAAAGGCATACTTCAATCTGAACATCAAAGGAAGAAGATGTGTTGGAAGACCTAAAAGGAAATGGATAGACCAGATTAAGGGTGACTTGGCAGACAAAGGGCTGGATTGGGAGAGCACTCATGAAGAAATGGAGAGGACTCGTTCACAGCACCCGGGTGACTGGAGCTGTTTAAGATGATGATGATGATGATGATGAATACCTGCTTATTGCATGGTGAGCTTTACTCTGTATTAGCTGTAGAATGTTTGCAGTCTTTGTCATATTTGTTGAATTGAATACACGTGCTGACTTTAGCGTGTAATTTATTTATTTATTTATTTATTTCTCCATTAGAATGTACCTCGCGTTGCTTCAAGATTTATTGGAGCTGGCTGCGAGGCTCAGTGGTAACGTTCTCGCTTGCTGTGTCCAAGGTTGCAGGATCGAATTCTGGCGCAGCCAGCTGGCATTTGAGGGTGCGCAAATGCGAGGGAGCCATGTCAGTAGATTTACTGGCACATTAAAGATCCCCTTCGGGGCAAATTTCCGGCACCCCGGCGTCTCTAAAAGCCGCAGTAGTTAAAAGGGTCATAAAACAAATAACATTATTATTACCGGTATAAGATTCATTGATAAAATATTTTAAGTATGATTGTACCGACTGAATGTCTGAAGTGAAGCCCAATACATGGTATTATTCGAATCAGCTGATTTAAAAACTCGGCATCACAGTTCAGATGTTCCAAGCTCTCGCCATATTCTTTCTTTCGAAATACAGAGTATAGGGACCATGCCCGGACTGCCGCGTAGGATAGTGAAACCTGCACTCTGTCCCTTTACATGAAGTGCATTTGTGCTTCTTTACTGCGAGAGTTGAGAGCTCTTACAACTTTTTTTTCTCATTATAGAGGTTTTCAAAGTGAACTGTTTATAGCTATCAAAATGTCAAGGCTAGTGTGGGGCAAGGACTGTGGACTGTGTTCACACTGCATTAAGCGTTACTAACACTAACAGATTGCTTGCCGTTCTCCTGCCGATGATATTAATGATGAAATAGCAGCTTATGATAAATAACAACGATCGATATACTGTAACACTTTAGTGCTCTTATTTGAAATTGAATAGCCTACATTATAACAATATTACCCATGTGCTCGAAGCCCAACACAAGCATGGGAGACGGTAGAGTTTGTTTCCACAGAGTGTACACACAAGACTAGACACTGCCTTGCAATCCATGGTGATTAGGCTATGCCAGCGCTCTGGGCAACCAGATTGGAGTATCCGAACCTTGTGGCAAGCGCTCTCCAACACCCCTTCTCGCTGTCATAGATTCGTATCATTGCATACCCAGTTGTTCCACAATGTTCTGGAATGGTTCTCTGGCTGCATACATCAGCCAGCATTTTGTTGGATGGACAATACAGCACTTCTATCATGTCCTTTTCTCGAAGATACCGAAGCTTGTGATGACATACATCAATGTGTTTGGTGCGAGCCCCAAACCGATTTGACTCAATTAATTTAATACAACCTTGGTTATCTTCATGCATGGTTGTTGGACCAACAATCGGTAAGCTCATGTCCATAAGTAATTGTCAGAGCCACAGCAGCTCCCGACTGGCAAATGATGCTGCAATGTATTCCGTCTCCGTCGACGACATGGCAACTGACGTTTGCTTTTGGCTTGACAATGCTACAACTCCTTCGCCAAGAAAGAAAACATAACCGCTTATAGATTTCCTGTTGGTCAGCATCCACATAACATTTGAGCTCGGTGTCTTTAGTTGAAGATAAACGAAGTGTCTTGTGTATTGTAAATGCGAGTTACCGCATCACTCGTTTTACAGCATTCCAGTCCTGTTGAGTAGGCTTCTCCACTCGACGACTAAGTAGACTCACTGCGACTGCGATGTCTGGCCTGGATACTGTGGTTATGTATAATAGAGACCCTATGGCTTTCCTGTACAGAGTGTTATTTGGTAACTCTGCACTTGCAGTCACTCCACCAAACAAAAAATTGGTTTCCATTGGAGTCGCAGCTGGTTTTGGCTCCAATAAGCCATGATCCTCCAACAATGCTGCGATCTTTGCCTTTTGGTTTAGCAAAAATGTTCCATTTTTCTGTCGTTCCACTTGAATTCCCAAATAGTAACTAACATCACCCAAGTCTTTGATGTCAAAATAATTGTGCAATTCTGTACTGTACCGGATTGGTTAACACGTCCGTGACATTGTTGACGTCATTATTATAAAGTAGAGATGTTGATTTACTTGTGTGAGGGAATGGCTGATATTTTGAATAGCGTGGCAAGAGACTCCGAGTGCTGAGGGAAGTATGCAACGAAGGAGCGAGTGACGTGGATATGTGACGTGGGAGCTCGCCTACGTCATGAGAAATAGTTCCCCAGAATTTCATCTAGGAGAAGGAATGGAACCTAGACATGTAGAACAGTTTACTGGCACTTAAATGCGACGAAATTTGACCTATCAAGCATGAAAATCCGTTCAGTAGAAGCCGAGATACGAAATGGAAGGTTCTAGAAAGAAGACCGGATGGACTATATAAGGAGCTTGGATTTCAAGACAGTATTGTATTTCAACGGAGCACTTGCTCGTGTGCGCAGCTACGAAACGTGAAGTACGAGTTTATACGCCGTGATTCTGACCATCGAAGGACTTAGTCTCTGGACGAGCAGTCAGTAGGACTTAGTCGCTGGACTAGCAGTCAGTAGGACTTAGTTTCTGTTCAGGTGAATGAACACATCTTATAGCAGCGAAGGACTTAGAATATCGACTGACTTTAAGGTCAAGTATTCTAACAGGTCAGGTGATGGTAGTTTCGGAAAACCATTCACGGAAGTTAGCCTACAGAATGATGTATTTCTTGTGGTGAAACGATACATCAGGCACTTCGAATTACATCAGGAAGAATGTTATTCTTACAGTTCGTTCTATGCAGCTAACAGGTGTTCCTGTCATAGCGTGCAAACGAAACCGCATTGTTCGGATATGAGACTTGTTCCCACATCTTATAGCAGCGAAGGACTTAGAATATCGACTGACTTTAAGGTCAAGTATTCTAACAGGTCAGGTGATGGTAGTTTCGAAAAACCATTCACGGAAGTTAGCATACAGAATGATGAATTTCTTGTGGTGAAACGATACATCAGGCACTTCGAATAACATCAGGAAGAATGTTATTCTTACAGTTCGTTCTATGCAGCTAACAGGTGTTCCTGTCGTAGCGTGCAAACGAAACCGCATTGTTCGGATATGAGACTTGTTCTCAATATTTCAAGAGTGCTATATCAGACTATGACTGTACAACATTTCATCATGTTAGACTGTACTGATGATAACGGGAGTTATTTTGAACGAGTGACTTTAAATATCAACATGCGCCGTTAAACTACTCGAAGGATAGGTAGGACATGGAGACGAGTTAAGTGATACAGATACAGCAGACAGGGGCGGTTCGACCTTGTACATTTAGGGGGCGGGGGGTGAGAATTTAAAAAATGCCGACTGGCTGTTTAACATTGCCGACTATACGCTTAAAAACTGAGCAACGGGAGGGAAAGGGGGGAGGGGGTGGCGGCGGCAAACGATACACAAGACAAATATACTTAATTAACGGCTTTCATTTAAAATGTATTTTATTAGTTCCAGAATTTTGAATCGCGGGAAAAATTGATAAATGAACAAAATAAGTGTTGAAATATTACAAGAATAAAACAAATCTAGTTATTCTTTCTAAATCCCTACTCTACGATGTTTTAACACGGACCACTTCTCCAATATCTCCGTAATTTCAATGTCGTCGACCTTATATTTCATTGAAAACAACATCATGAGGGATTCTATGCGGTCGTCACCCATCGATGTCCGCAAATGATTGAAAATGAGCTTCAACTTGCTGAAGGACCGTTCGGAAGAAGCAGAAGACACTGGGGATATTAAAATCAGTCGAACTGCCTGATAACCACACGGGATAATCCTCTTTAATTTAACAGCAACTTTTGAGATTTCTTTAAAAGATGAGCACTGTTTACTGGCATCAAGCAGGATTTCAAGCTCAGCCAGCACAAGCTCTTCATCTTGAAGGATGATTTTCGGGTGTGATTGCTTTATAGATCGAACGCGCTCGATGGTGCAGTTTTTTCTGTCAGTGGATATCTTGAAAATTATGTGGAATAGCTCTAGCAAAGAAATTAGTTTTGCGAGATTGTCTAGCACGCTTGTAGTAAATACATCCACAAGTATTCGGAACTCCTTTCTGTAGAATGTAAGGAAAGAAATTTCTGCTGTTGTTTCAGCGTGCGCGTCATACTTCTTTGCAAGTCGCCGAGTCCTGTGGTGCTTTAAGAAGTCTTCCTCCACATTTACTTGCATACTTTTCGCAAATGATGATGCACTTTCTCTTAAAACATTCATCTTGCCGTCGTCGTTGATATCTTCAAAAGACTTCAAAGCGCTCTGAATCAGCTGCTTCGCGTCAACTACATTCAGCTCCTCCGCTTCTAAAAGCTCGGTTACGTTCTTAATTTTAAACATGATGTTTTTGGTAAAGTACATGCCCGATGCTGCAGATAAAAACAAAGTCTAGAATCTTTTTGTGCAATCCTGACGCAAAAGTTCGGGTTTTACTCTCAAATTCAGAATCGAATGAGGTTTTCATTGTTTCCAATGCTGTGACTATCTCTTCATAAGACGTAGAAACAGCTCTCACCTTGTTTTTGATACATTCTTAAGTTGAAGTTAATTTTCAATTTTATCCAGCTCTTTCTGCAAGCTTAAATGTCGTTTCGTGCTACCCGAAAACGTACAATGCTTCAACAGTGTCAAAAAACTCTCGGACAAGTGCGCTAGCTTTAATACAAGCTGTCTCTACGAAAATGTTTAACCTGCGAGCTTGGCACGGAACGTACGGAATATATATTTTGCACTTCTCTGATAGATTTTTGAGTGCCGTTGTATATGCCAGACATGTTACTAGTAAAGTCGTACGATTGAAACGCTAGTTTATTGAGTAGAAGTAAAAGTAGTTCTGAATTTAAAATGAAAAACATATTTTTTCAGCCAACTCCTCTCCAGTGTTTTTTGTTTGTTAAAACAGCGTCTAATTTTAAAAGACGCTTCACAGGAAGCTCTTCATCTTTTTCGACGACGTATCGGATATTCAACGCGAGGCGGTCTTTATGTGACAAATCGAGAGTAGTATCTGCTATAACGGAGAACTTACCAGCGTTCTTGATCTTTTCTGCAATTATTTCACGAGTTTTCTCTGAAAGTAGATGGATGAAATTCATTTTGAGAGTCCTTGCTAATATACGTAACGTTCTGCTTCCGCGTATTCACTTCTTCCAACCACCTATTCATGACCCGACTATGCCGTGAAAGTAACTTTACAATTTGCGTGAAGTTTCCATTATCTTGAGTGATCCCATCCTCGTGACCTCGGAAAGTCAAATCTTGCCGACAAAGGGTTCTTGCTGTGTCAATAAGTATCTGGATAAATTTTTGTGGAACTCCTTTTCTTGTTCTTCCTCAATTCTGATCGTCCGTAAACGTTTATCAAGGAGAACGTCGTCGTGGCATTTTCCATTGACAAAGTGGCACAAATCTGCCATCGTTGCCTGATGAGTTTCTGAAGTGAAGTGTTCTTGTAATTTGCCCTTTTTCTTCTTTCCGCGACTTTTCAATTTGTGCCACTGACGTACTCCAGCGTGCGATCATTCTTCACTTTTTTCTTGTTAACACCATTAAACATAAACATGGCTGAAAATACGCGTGTATGTATTGTATTATTATTACAAAATATTCCGTGTCGGCGAAAATCTCGCCCCACTGACACTGTATTTGCACCTAGTTATGACTGTAAAAGTTGCTGGTTCAGGAACGACTGCTATATCTCATTCTCGGTGACCACTGCACTGACCTTAGTGAGCACCCCTTGAGGAACCTTGGGACCATAAACCTGTCAATTTTTTCACAATAGCGCGGATATCTGAGGACGCGCCGAGACAAGCGGTAGTAGGTCATAAGTTATGATTCATAACATTAATCCGACAACATCCCAATGAGTTGGCTTGACCTGAAGTTATCAATGCGCTCACCAACACCTTTTGTCTAGCCACATGGCACAGATGCTGGGCTCGCTTCGCTGTGAAGGTGAGTCGATCTGCATAATGAACGCGGGATGTTCCATCCACCCAGGAACGTGCCGATGAGTTTATCCCTTGTCCTTGGTCCCATATTGATCATCTGTCATTCTTTCTTCAGTTTCCATAAAAAGAAACGAAATGGCAAGTGGCAGCCGGTGCACCGAGGACTGGAAGTGAAATATTTAAAATGGTTATTTTGCCGACTCTTCCCCGTGCCGCACTGGGCTATTGCCTGGCTGTACGAAATTATTGCAGTGTCCGTTTGTGCCGACTGTCAGTATAATATTATAATCGTATATGGCCATGCCCCGTTTTGCTTTTTTAAATGCTGTTTTGGGGAATGTTACGACTTACTCAGGATTTGCTGACTGCTGACTGATGTCGTATTTGCCGACTGAGAAAATACCTGAGGGGGGTGAGACACCCCCCAACCCCCCCCCCCCCACTCGAACCACCCCTGACAGCAGATGACCATGGAAGGACACTATTGGGATAGTGTACACCGAAGGACACGCTCTACCTACACAGCAAGAATGAAGTAAGACAACCATTCATGTACTATCCACTAGCCTATAATATTAGAGGATTCCATATTTCACAATAAGAAATCAACATAATTTTCATCGTAACTAGAACGTCTATTATATTTGTCAGGATGACAAATGGAGGATGCTGACAATTTATTATTCTATTTTCGATTTTTTTGTCAGGACAAACAGTTCATGTGTTCCGATATGAAATGTTTCAGTTATTCCAATGGATAGGAGTATTTTTTTTTTAACTCTTATTGATGGGAGGAGACGTAATTACAACTTGGATTATTTTAATAATTCGATTTATTTAATAATAATAATAATAAACAACTGTGAAGTAAATAAGTTAATAATATTATAAATATTATAACTACACCATTTAAAGTTATAAATGAATAATTTAGGGAGTTATAGCACCAAACATTAGGAATTAAATTAAATTGTTAATTGTTAATTGTGATTAAATAGTCAATGCATTAATAATCAGAAAGTGAGATGTTATTAATAATCATTTGGAGATAGGATTTAAATATTTATTTATTGAGGAAATAGGGCGATAATAATCATTCTGATGTTGTTGATGCCTAAATATTTTTCAGTATTAATAATAATGAAGCCTCCGTGGCTTAGGCGGCAGCACGCCGGTCTCTCACCGCTGGGTCCGTGGTTCAAATCCCGGTCACTCCATGTGAGATCTGTGCTGGACAAAACGGAGGCCGACAGGTTTTTCTCCGGGTACTCCGGTTTTTCCTGTCAAAATTTCATTCCAGCAACACTCTCCACTATCATTTCATTTCATCTGTCATTCATTTCATCATTGCCCCAGAGGAGTGCGTCAGGCCTCGGCAGCCGGCACAGTTCATATCCTCGCCGCTAGATAGGGGCTTCATTCATTCCATTCCTGACCCGGTCGGAGACTGGAAGCAGGCTGTGGATTTTCATTTTCATTAATAATAATAATAATAATTTATTGGAAGAATTTAAATAATTTGTGGAAAAATAATAATAATTTGTGGATGAATTTAATTAATCGGAAGGATTTAAATAAAATACCTTTGTTTATTTTTGGAATAAAAGTTTGGATTTACAAATAAATTTAAATGAGTTTATGGATGAAGAAAGTGAAATAGTAAGAAATAGGAATCTCTGTTTCGCGGGCTTATAGGTCGTGTTCCAAGGACATTTTGTCGTCCTGACGTTTCGCTGAATACTGCGTTCAGCATGTTCACAGGTTACATAAAGCGAGGTAAAACAAGTAAACAGAAGATATATAAATAGTCAACAACCCACACATAGAGGCTACCATAGCAACGGCGTACCACATAAAAGTAATGCATCAAGGACAGGGCTGCTCGTCTGTTGCATCTTCTCGTCTACGACGGTCAATAAGGGCAGGCTTGAGGGGATTAAGGACTGGAAGCCAAGCTCTGTTCACACGTTCTGCTTCCTCCTTAAGATTGAAGCTGTTAGTATGCTTCAGGATTTCAATGGCCTCCCTTTGTAGCCTGGCATGGTAAGACACCGTGGTGGACAGAACTTCGGTGTCTCCATATCTTATATCGTGACCTGCAAGTAGCGAGTGTGCTGCTACAGTGGATTTATCTGTTTGTCCCAGCCGGCTGTGTCGTTCGTGCTCCTTGAGGCGAGTGGCAATACTTCTTTTCGTTGTTCCAATATATACTTGGCCACAATCACACGGGATTTTATAAACCCCTGCCGCGGTATGAGGATGTCGCTTATCTTTAGCGGACCTAAACATGTCCTTAATTTTTCGTGTAGGCCTGTATATGGTCTTTATATCATGGGACTCGAGTAGCCTCCCTATTCTGTCCGTGACCTTTTTTATATATGGAAGAAAAGCTCTAGCCAGGGGCTGCTTGTCTCCAATTACCCTTGTAGTTGGACGTCTCGGATGGAGTGCTCGCTGGATATCTTTCTGGCTGTACCCATTCGCGCGTAAGGCCTCGTTGAGGTGTTCAATTTCTTGTTTTAGGCACTGCTTTTCACAAATTGTTTTAGCGCGGTCAGCCAGTGTTTTTATAACTCCGTATTTCTGTCGTGGGTGGTGGTTGGACGTCTTATGTAGATATCGGTCAGTATGGGTCGGCTTACGGTAAACTGTATGTCCCAAAGTTAGATCAGCGGTCTTCGTTACCATAACGTCGAGAAACGCGATTTTCAGTTCATTTTCTAACTCCATGGTAAACTGAATGTTCGAGTTCTGGCTGTTAAGATGTTGTAAAAACAGATTTAATTGATCTTTACCATGGCCCCATATTACAAAGGTATCGTCCACGTATCGTAGCCACACTTTAGGTTTCAAAGGTGCGGTCTCTAGTGCTATTTGTTCAAATTGTTCCATGAAGAAATTCGCGATCACCGGACTAAGGGGACTGCCCATGGCGACCCCATCAATTTGTTCATAGAAATCACCCTTCCACAGGAAATAGCTAGCGGTAAGGCAGTGGCGGAATAAGGCGGTGATATCATCAGGAAAAATCCGTGCGATGTACTCCAGGGCTACCTTTATAGGTACTTTCGTGAAAAGAGAGACCACGTCAAAACTTACTAGTAAGTCACCAGCTTCTAGTTGAATAGTTTTCAATTTTTCAATGAAATGGCCGGAATCTTTGACGAACGACTGTGTACCGCCGATATGTGGTTGAAGTAAGGTAGCTAAATGTTTGGCAATGCTATAAGTTGGTGATCCAATAGCACTCACGATAGGACGAAGAGGAACATTATCTTTGTGTATTTTAGGTAAACCATAAAGTCTTGGTGGTAAAGCTTCACTTCTGGTGGTTCCCTTCTTTACGTTTTCAGGTAGCGAAGATACCTTGATCAGGCCGTTTGTTTCACGAAGAATCCGGTTGGTAGGATCTCTCAGTAGTTTGCGGTAGGTACCCGGGTCTAAAAGTTCCAAAACCTTGGCAGTGTAGTCGTCCATGTCCAAGATAACCGTTGCGTTCCTTTTGTCTGCAGGAAGAATGATTATGCTCTCGTCCATGTTGAGAGTCTTTATAGCCTTTCTCTCCTGAGGTGTGAGGTTACTCTGCGGTGCTGGTGCCTTCTTGATTATACGTGAGGCTTCATGACGGATTTCATCTGCTTGTTCAGATGGTAGCTCACGGATTGCCGCTTCAATATTGGCGACAATGTCTTCCACGGGAATCGAAGGAGGGGTCACTGCGTAATTTCCTCCTTTCGCTAGTATAGAGATTTCCCACTCTGACAGGTGGCGATTGGTCAGGTTAACAATTGTCCGTGAGATGTCCAGCGTAGGCGCAGGTACCGGGGCGGGTTGGTCTCTCTGTAACCGTTCAAACTTTTTCTTTTGCCGGATGCTAGACTGTTCAAATGTTGAACGCATAGAGTAGAAGGTGATACGATCTACATTTTCCCAGTCCTGATATGAAAGTGTGCTGCTGATGCGGTAGTGCAGCTGTAAGAGTGCCTGATCTGTAGTAGCGAGCCCCTTACGTGCAAAGCTTATGCGTTCACGTAATAGCGAACGTTCAGTTCGATCATATATTCTATGGGCTCTAGCCACTAACCTCAGCTAGAGCCCATAGAATATATGATCGAACTGAACGTTCGCTATTACGTGAACGCATAAGCTTTGCACGTAAGGGGCTCGCTACTACAGATCAGGCACTCTTACAGCTGCACTACCGCATCAGCAGCACACTTTCATATCAGGACTGGGAAAATGTAGATCGTATCACCTTCTACTCTATGCGTTCAACATTTGAACAGTCTAGCATCCGGCAAAAGAAAAAGTTTGAACGGTTACAGAGAGACCAACCCGCCCCGGTACCTGCGCCTACGCTGGACATCTCACGGACAATTGTTAACCTGACCAATCGCCACCTGTCAGAGTGGGAAATCTCTATACTAGCGAAAGGAGGAAATTACGCAGTGACCCCTCCTTCGATTCCCGTGGAAGACATTGTCGCCAATATTGAAGCGGCAATCCGTGAGCTACCATCTGAACAAGCAGATGAAATCCGTCATGAAGCCTCACGTATAATCAAGAAGGCACCAGCACCGCAGAGTAACCTCACACCTCAGGAGAGAAAGGCTATAAAGACTCTCAACATGGACGAGAGCATAATCATTCTTCCTGCAGACAAAAGGAACGCAACGGTTATCTTGGACATGGACGACTACACTGCCAAGGTTTTGGAACTTTTAGACCCGGGTACCTACCGCAAACTACTGAGAGATCCTACCAACCGGATTCTTCGTGAAACAAACGGCCTGATCAAGGTATCTTCGCTACCTGAAAACGTAAAGAAGGGAACCACCAGAAGTGAAGCTTTACCACCAAGACTTTATGGTTTACCTAAAATACACAAAGATAATGTTCCTCTTCGTCCTATCGTGAGTGCTATTGGATCACCAACTTATAGCATTGCCAAACATTTAGCTACCTTACTTCAACCACATATCGGCGGTACACAGTCGTTCGTCAAAGATTCCGGCCATTTCATTGAAAAATTGAAAACTATTCAACT
This sequence comes from Meconema thalassinum, assembly GCA_946902985.2. Taxonomy (NCBI): domain Eukaryota; kingdom Metazoa; phylum Arthropoda; class Insecta; order Orthoptera; family Tettigoniidae; genus Meconema; species Meconema thalassinum. Next base: position 1,437,477,221 of record OX336388.2, read on the forward strand.
AGAAGCTGGTGACTTACTAGTAAGTTTTGACGTGGTCTCTCTTTTCACGAAAGTACCTATAAAGGTAGCCCTGGAGTACATCGCACGGATTTTTCCTGATGATATCACCGCCTTATTCCGCCACTGCCTTACCGCTAGCTATTTCCTGTGGAAGGGTGATTTCTATGAACAAATTGATGGGGTCGCCATGGGCAGTCCCCTTAGTCCGGTGATCGCGAATTTCTTCATGGAACAATTTGAACAAATAGCACTAGAGACCGCACCTTTGAAACCTAAAGTGTGGCTACGATACGTGGACGATACCTTTGTAATATGGGGCCATGGTAAAGATCAATTAAATCTGTTTTTACAACATCTTAACAGCCAGAACTCGAACATTCAGTTTACCATGGAGTTAGAAAATGAACTGAAAATCGCGTTTCTCGACGTTATGGTAACGAAGACCGCTGATCTAACTTTGGGACATACAGTTTACCGTAAGCCGACCCATACTGACCGATATCTACATAAGACGTCCAACCACCACCCACGACAGAAATACGGAGTTATAAAAACACTGGCTGACCGCGCTAAAACAATTTGTGAAAAGCAGTGCCTAAAACAAGAAATTGAACACCTCAACGAGGCCTTACGCGCGAATGGGTACAGCCAGAAAGATATCCAGCGAGCACTCCATCCGAGACGTCCAACTACAAGGGTAATTGGAGACAAGCAGCCCCTGGCTAGAGCTTTTCTTCCATATATAAAAAAGGTCACGGACAGAATAGGGAGGCTACTCGAGTCCCATGATATAAAGACCATATACAGGCCTACACGAAAAATTAAGGACATGTTTAGGTCCGCTAAAGATAAGCGACATCCTCATACCGCGGCAGGGGTTTATAAAATCCCGTGTGATTGTGGCCAAGTATATATTGGAACAACGAAAAGAAGTATTGCCACTCGCCTCAAGGAGCACGAACGACACAGCCGGCTGGGACAAACAGATAAATCCACTGTAGCAGCACACTCGCTACTTGCAGGTCACGATATAAGATATGGAGACACCGAAGTTCTGTCCACCACGGTGTCTTACCATGCCAGGCTACAAAGGGAGGCCATTGAAATCCTGAAGCATACTAACAGCTTCAATCTTAAGGAGGAAGCAGAACGTGTGAACAGAGCTTGGCTTCCAGTCCTTAATCCCCTCAAGCCTGCCCTTATTGACCGTCGTAGACGAGAAGATGCAACAGACGAGCAGCCCTGTCCTTGATGCATTACTTTTATGTGGTACGCCGTTGCTATGGTAGCCTCTATGTGTGGGTTGTTGACTATTTATATATCTTCTGTTTACTTGTTTTACCTCGCTTTATGTAACCTGTGAACATGCTGAACGCAGTATTCAGCGAAACGTCAGGACGACAAAATGTCCTTGGAACACGACCTATAAGCCCGCGAAACAGAGATTCCTATTTCAACGCCGGTCGTGAAAGTCTACATTTTTACTGAAATAGTAAGATTTGAGCTCAAAAATAGTTTCCAAAAGCACTTAAAAATATTCAGATAATAATAATAATAATAATATCTCGGGGGAACCTGTAACCTCTAGAGAGCGCGGACCCAGGTGGCGGATAGGGGGCCCCTACAGTTTGTAGGATTGGTTCAAATACCCCCCAATAGAACCCGCGGACCAACAGGTAGCCCAACTCCTGGGGGCTTTATAATGCTGGGACACCCTCTCTCCAGGGGTTACAAATATGGAGGGCCCAAGCTCAGGGTTAGTATTGAAGACCTCGACGGCGAATACTGTGGAGAAGATGGACTTCATGTACAGCGTATGAGGTGGAGGAGGCACCCCAGTGCTCGGGGTTGATAAGAGTAAAAGGTATATGGATGTCCATATATCCAACTCACTAGTGTCTGTTCTGGCATCCAGGGGCTAGTGAGCAGCGTCTGTTCACCTGGTTGGTGCGGCTGTTCGAGTCTTAAAATTGAGTCTTAAAATCTTGTGATCTCCATCGGAGGTCACCACAAACAATCTTCAACTTGAAGCAACCATGGCAGAACGACAGGAAAAGATTCCACTACCCCAGGCCCCAGTCAATAGATTGGATCCCTGTTCTGGTCATAGGATTCTGGGGGAACAGACATGTCATGTAGAGAAGGATCGGAGCTTCTCAAAACCTCTTCGACCTAAACGAAAATGTTTCATAGGTACACTTAATGTGAACACTTTGTTTAAACCTGGGAAACTCAAACATCTAACGAATACGCTTGATAAATTCAGCATCAAAATTTTGGCATTGCAGGAAACACGATTTACAGATGAATATCACTTTGATTCTGAGAATTACAGGCTCCATAAAAGGAAAACCTGCAGTGCAGATCAACACAGGACCAATACAATTTGGCACAGGTTTAGCAAGTCCGTCACAGATTCAGTAATTGATTTTATTTCACCATCAGAAAGACTATCAACACTCTCAATAAAATCGGGAAACAAGGTATACACACTGATTAACGCGCAAGCACCAACGAATGACTACAACAGGAAAGACCCTCAGGTAATAGAAGACTTCTGGGAACTTCTGGAGGAAATCACGAACAAAATTCCCAAACATCATGTCAAGATGCTACTGGGGGATTTTAATGGTCAGTTAGGAAAAGAAAATAAATATAGAAGAATTAAAGGACCATACACTGCTCATAGCAGAACCAATAAAAATGGTGAACACCTTATAAGCTTCTGTCAAAATTTCAATCTCCAAATTATGTCAACACAATTCCAGAAGCCTACGCGTAAATTAACAACATGGATATCCCCCAATGAAACACTTGGAGAATTCCAGATTGACCACGTAAGAAACGCTAAAGAAGTCCTTAATGTGAAAACCAGGAGAGGATTCTTTGACTCAGATCATCATTTGCTACAAATCAAGGTAAAATTTCAACCCAACAGACAAAGGACAAGGGGAACCCAGCTTTTCCGAACTGATCCAGAATACCTTGAATTCAACAAGATGAACATCATTGAAGAAATCCGTCAAATGGATACCACGAGCTGGTCTGAACTTGCAGAGAAAATGAAACAAGCAATAAAATTCGGTCAACCTCCGAGAAAGAGAAAACATAGGTGGTGGAACATCACATGCGATCATGCTATTGAATCTAGGTTTAAAGCATGGAATAATTTCAATAGTCATAAAACAACAGAAAAATGGCAAGAATTTGTGCAGGTTCAGAAAAACACCTCTAAAATTATTCGCCGAGAAAAGCGCAATTATGATAATAATAGGCTAAATGAAATAGAACAGGACTTCACTAAGAACAACACCAGAAATTTTTACAAGACCTTTAGAGAAAATATAGCAGGCTTTCAACCTCCTAGTTTATGCTTCCAACGACCTGATGGATCTCTGGATACAAATACGAGCAATAATTGTGAAATTCTAGCTAAATATTTCAGTACACTCCTTAATTGCGAAGCACCTTCTGAACAACTTCAATTTGCAAAACCAGTGCCCAACCTTGATTCACTTCCACCATCACATGATGAAATAGTGGACATAATCAAGTCATTGAAAATCAATAGAGCCCCTGGTGAAGATGGACTTATTGCAGAAGTTTGGAAATTGGATCATGAACACATAACACCAAAATTTCACAGAATAATATCAGATGTCTGGAAAACAGAGAAAATCCCAAAAGAATGGAAGAGTGCTTTGATACACCCACTCCATAAGAAGGGAAGCAAAACTGATCCGAATAATTATAGAGGAATTTCGCTTCTTCCAGTCGCTTATAAAATTCTCGCTAAAGCTTTGCTGAATCGACTCGAGCCACAGGTGGACCACCATATTGGAGAATATCAGGCAGGTTTCAGGAAGGGAAGGTCCTGTGTTGAGCAGATCTGGAACCTCAAGACCATACTGCACATCCGACGATGCAGGAACACCAAAGTCACATTTGTGGATTTCAAAAAGGCTTACGATTCGGTTGACAGACAAACCTTGTTTAACAGACTAGAAGAATTAGGAGTTGACAGGAAGACCAGGGCCATCATCCAGGAAACATTATTGGGAACTACCTCAAAGGTGAAATTCATGGGAGAAATCTCTAACTCTTTTGCAATACATACTGGAGTTCGACAAGGGGATGGTTTATCACCACTCTTGTTCAACATCGTACTGAACAAAATCACAGAATGGGAAAAGCATGTGAAAGGTATCCAAATTGGAAAGGAGAAAGGGAAAAGAGTCACTATGAAGTGCTTGGCCTTTGCAAATGATCTGGCCATCTTAACAAACAACAAGGATGAAGCCATGTTAGCGCTAGAGAAACTACATGAAATCTCCAGTAAAACGGGACTTGATATTTCCTATGAAAAAAACACAGTATATGGATACCAAATCAACAGGAAACAGCACCTTGCGAACGCAATATGGAAAAATCTCGCAGGTCACTCACTTCAAATATTTAGGAGAAGCCATCCAACCCACAGGATTGAACACAATTTCTAATGCAGATAGAATAGTAAAATTGCAGAAGGCGTACAAGCTGACATGGAATCATTATAACAAAAGAGCAGTATCTCTCAATGCAAACTGCACCATTATAACACAGTTGTCTTGCCTGAAGCCTTGTACGCGGCAGAAACCACCGTCATTAGAGGAATGACAAGAATTCATGATATTAAGAAACAGGAACGAAACATTCTTAGGAAAATCCATGGCGCTGTTTTCCGTAATGGAATTTGGGTCAGGAGACCAACAAAGGAACTTTATGAAAATACAGACACCATTATAGATAAATTTAGGAAGAGACGTCTGCAGTTCTATGGACACATATATATAGGATGGATGAGAACAGACTCACTAAGAAGATTTTCAATATCGTGAATGCAAGTAAATTAAAGACCAGTTGGATAAAAGAAGTACATGAAGACATGGAATTACTTAAAATATCTGAAGACGACATTAAGGACAGAGAACAATTTAGAAATAAAATCAGAAACATGAAAATTGTACAAGTTTCAAGGAAAGACACATCAGGGAAAAAATGGACCGAGGAAAGGAAGAAAAAGCACAGTGAACTAATGAAGAGGTTTTGGGAATAAAAGAAGAGAGGAAAAGGAAGTGAAGCTGTGATTGGCTCAAGTTCTCACGCTCTCCTGAAGGGGAATAATCGGAAATAATAATATCGTATGGCCTCGGATGCCTGGTGCAAGCTTTGTTAATTGACACCCAGAGGGTAGCTTGCATGTCGAATTTCGTCGTTTTGAACGCTATGAAAGTCAAGGAGGTTAGATATCTAAACTCCTTGACACTACAGCGTTTTCAAGTAGAGAATGGAGGAACTTTGTGTTGGCGGAAAATCCCGAGATTAATTTTGCCATTGAACACGGCCTACTGAATTCAAATGGGTTCTTTAACACGACAACAACGTATGACATGAGTATCGTGATTTTTGTCGCCTTCAAAAATCACTTACCATGGCCAGGGGCGAACCTGCAATCTTGGGGTTGGTAGTCCGACACTATAACCACTCACCCACCGTGGCAAGCAAATATTTTGATGAAGAGAAAGGAAGCGGCTGGTATTAAATGTATAAATTAGGGCAGGTTTATGTAGATGGGAGGCAAGGAGAGATTGTCCAGAATTAAATACATCTTTTTATTGGTAAAATAAAACTGAAGAACACATTATAGTAATTATGACAGAATATCACAAAAAATATATGATGTTGTGACTTGAAGTTTATTTGGAGTCAAATAATAATGTGATGATTTTAGTGTGCGTTTGGCGACACTTAAATTTGTGGAGACCTAGGGGGTCATCCAAAAGGGTATTTGTTCCCGTAGTTGTGGGCACACAGGGATGTGCGTGTGTTATTAAAGAGCATGTGGGCTCAATTGTAAAAGAAGGGTTAGGCAATGGTGACCGCCCCATATTCTTGTCAAATTTCATTTTACTGTCAATTCATTTTTTTTTTTCTGGATCAACTCGAATTTCAAATAGTATGCCTAAAATTGAAGAACATGAGTTTAGATTTGATGAACCTGACCGAGAAAAAAAATCAAATGAGAAGTGCAAATGCAATAAAATAAAATAAAATAAAATAAAATAAAATAAAATAAAATAAAATAAAATAAAATAAAATAAAATAAAATAAAATAAAATAAATAATTAGTGATTTTTTATTTTGTGCGTGGAATAATAATAATAATAATAATAATAATAACAAAGGAAATGAACAAATTAAATATTCACAATATGAGAGGGTGAGAAACTTGTTATAAATAAAGTGATGAGAAATTTTGAAATTAATTAATAATAATAAATTTTATGATTAACATTTTTTTGTGCGAGATAATATGTAAATTTTCTGAATGATATAACAATTTTGGTGATAGAAATAAAGATTTAATCCACTGATAGTGGATAACAACAATTTATATTGATAACAACAATTTTTATTGTTAACAATTTTTGCTAACAATCATGACAGATGAATAAAATTTAAATTTTGATGACATTGAAACAAATGAATCTGAGAAAAGAAGATTAATTCCTCAAATTATTATGAAAAGTTTATAAACATTTTTTGTTTTAAAATGAAAATCTTTACAAACAATTATTAACATTCGACTTTATGTCAGCCGAATATTGATATTGTTATTATGCTACAACGAAACAGTGATATAATAATTTTTTCCAAATAATTTTGGAACAACATCGAATTAATCAAGTGACTATTTATTTTAAATATCTTACAACAAATACTTGAACAATCAAAACAATTCTTCGTAAAGTGAACTACAAATCTGTAAATAAAAGGGATCACTTGAACTCTTCATCGAACAGTGATTACCCAGTGTAAATATTTGAAAATTATTTTTTTGATTTTGATATCAGAATGGACTAATGATTTTTCTGAATATCAAGTCTGCAACATTCAAGAATATATTTTCAGGGACTGTTGATTTTTATGTGTGATTTTTTTCTTTGTGTTTGAGGTTTTTGCCAGTCAGATTAATATTTTAGCTATAAATAAATGGAGATTTTAAGAAAAGTGCTACTTTCAAAATAATTTCTTTTCTCACCTTACTTGTGAATTACCGAGATCAGGGATGCCAGATTAGACCCAAGATTCACCTAGATAGATCCTGATATAGAATTTTTCTCGTGCTAATCTGATTTCGGTATTTTACAAAATGTGGTCTTTGGAACTCGGTCCAAACGGGCCCCATAAGGTAGAGGGATAGAAGTTTGGTGCCCGTACTAACGGGCTACCGAATGGATCTTTCGAATTGGTTTTCGAAGAGGCATTCGAGTAGACTTGTGAATTTTGCCACTTGTTTCGACAAATGACAATATTCCAGTATTTTCTTTTCTTTTTAATTAAGGGAATTTGTTAAGTCCATGTTTGAGGACATAGTCACATTTGCATTTTGGAATAAGTATTTTGAATTTTGTTTTGTTGTAACGACTTTGTTTCGTAATGGAGTCTAGTAATTCTTAAGGGAATTTTATTAAATTAAATATTTTGAAATAAATGTTAGAATTGGGAGTTTGTTTTTGGTTAGGTGAAATAGCACATTTATAGTATCCAGATGGAGGATTTTTGAATTTTGCATATTTGTTGTTGTTGTTGTTTGAAAGTCAAGTTAAATGAGTGGATTTTTTTTTTCATTAGACATCGACGTAGGATTTATCTCAATTTATTAGGTATCTCAAATACTTTTGGTCTAGTATATGTTTAGTATTAAGGCTTCGTTCAAATTCTAGAATACCTATTCTGTATTTCTCTTTGGAAAAATTATGGATAAGATTTTGGAGGCGTTGGCTTGAGTGGAGTCAAACAACAAGCAGAGTATCGACAAAGCTACTCAATTGGAGAACATGTTATTGGAAATTTCCAAAAGGTTGGAAAAACAGATCCAAGAAAATTCTCAATATTTGGAAAGTAGAATAGAAATAAAATTAACTAAAAATTCTAAAACATTAGAAGATAAATTAAATGAATCATTTGAATCTAAATTATCCCTAAAAAACAGACTCATTAGAAGATAAATTAAATGCATCATTTGAATCTAAATTATCTGAAAAGTTATCAGAAAGTTCTAAATCATTAGAAGATAAATTATCTGAAAAGTTATCAGATATTGACAATAAGCCATTAGAGAATTCTAATTCACTCGGATCAGATACTGACAGTAAACTATCAGAAAACTCTAAACATTTTGAGGACAGATTAAGTATTAGCACAGAATCCTTACGAGAAACTTTGGAAGAAAATTTTTCCGAACATTCCAAAGCTCTTGACAGATTAACTGAAAATTCACGCATAATGGATTTAAAAATAATTGGAAATTCAGAAACTCTAAGGTTAGATTTAGCTGATAATTCTAAACTGTTAGAACACCGATTGTCCAGAATTTTTGGGGAAAAACTTGGCGAATAATTTGAACAACCCAAGAATTTAGAAACCAGGTTAGAGGAAAATAAAGTTTCACTGGAAACCAAAATTAATGACAGTATGAAAAACTTAGAGGACTAACTAGGAAAATCGCATGATAAAGTGAAGGGCATGGAAGACATTTTTACAAGCATTCCAGACAAGTGGTTGAAGACTTAGTAAACTTGGAGATCAAAATTACAGAAGAGTGTAATGTTACTGCAAGGCAGGTGTTGCAGAAAGTGGCAACCGATTTCCAGGGGACTATTCTAGAGCAACTAAAAGAAGACAAGATGATCCAAGAACTTAGTAAGAATTTAAAAGAGATAGCACTTACTGAGGTCAGAAGTTCAATACTGGAGGAAGCGAAAGAAGATGTCCAGGAAGTGAGAAGTTCTTTTTCTACACATATCAAGGTGATATCAGAAGATGTGGGAAAAATTCAGAAAGATGTGTCTAAAGTGACCAATCTAGTGAAGAATCATGAGACCATAATAGAGAAGTTAGTTAAATATGTTCAGGACACGAATAAGGACTTGAGAAAGAGAGAAATTGATCCTTTAACTAAAGAGTTTGTCGAGAAGATCATAGAAGAAATCAGAGGTGAGATGGAAAAGAAGACAGATGATTATGGACTGAAAAAGACATTAGGAACGTTGGAAGAAAAACTTGCTTTATATAGAACCCTTTATCCTCTGATGGATAAATGATTCGATGTTTTATTTCTTCAATTAATTAATATTTCCACCAGCGGCATAAAATAGCCAGACGAAGATGAGGAAATTTCAAGCATTTGTTGGAGACAGTTGGGACATACCTGCAGCAGTTTGACAAAAGTCTGAATACTTAAGGATTGTGAAAAGAAATAGCATAGCAATGATTCAGAAGGACAGGTGGTGGCCACCTCAAAATAAAAGGGACGCGTGGTGAGACACGCTTATGGCATGTGCATTGTACTATTCGCGCCTAGAAAAAATATAATGCAGTAACGTGAGTGGTTGATGGTACCACTGGACACTCCTACGAGGTCGAGGTCTGATAAAACCGCGAAGTTAACAGAAAATGTGGAACCAATGAGAGGTGAATGCTTACGAGCGCGCCAAGTCTAGCTTGGGCACGCGATATCTAGCATTAACGCGGGAGATCGGCTAGACAACATCTCTACGATCGATTCTTGAATTAATGGGCATATTCTTGACCTGCGCAATTTTACGAGTTCAGTGATATTTGTTTCATTCCTGTACCACTATTATTTTGAGAATTTTTTATATAATTTCCCCCTCTATCGATACCTAGGGCCAGTTCATTTATAAGTGGCGTGAAGAGCCAAGAACGGGATGATTATATTGTGTGTGTCGGAAGACACAGGTTATACTACATTCTGCGCGTCCAAGGACGTAGGCACTTGTACTTTGCGTGTCATGAGGACACAGATTTTTATTAATACTAACGTGTGTTAAAATCAGTGTGATAGGTGGTCACTGCACTATTTTTGTAGGGACAGTATCTTCGACAATTCGCCAACAGACTGTTTCTGGGGAACTAAGTACCTAGAACGGCGAATTTAGTAGTCAGATATCGAGTGTATAATAATCTATAACTTTTTTACATCAGCAAGAGAGATGACATCACTGACCATGGAAGAAGTTTGGAACCGACAACACTCCGTCGAAATGTTTGAGACGAGCTAAGCAGCATTAGTTGGGAAATGGCTGCAGATGTCCGTTGACGGTGATTGGCTGAGGATGAGTACTGAATAATATTCTTATTATCTGATAAATTAACTTATGGTATATGGGACAAATAGTTTTTGTAAATATCTTGCTTGTGTTGATTAACGTAGTGTATTTAGTTTTGGTCTGACACACCTTGTGCATGGAAACAGCTCGCACAATTTTGTTTAGTTGTAGTTGCTTGTTTTTTTTAAACTAACGTGACTATGTGGACGACCGTGTTCGCATATGTTTACGTAATGCAGTTGAGAAACGTCTCTCGGAGATATGTTGTGTTTCAGAAGTAGGACTGAATTAGTATAATCATGCAGTAGATTGGAGGGTAAATTAATCTTTGTAATGTTTATTATTGATCAGATTCAGTGAGTTTATTGCCGTTGGAGCAATGTAATTTGTGGAGAGGAGCAATCAGCTCTCTCATAGGTTTTAATTTTTTAAAATTAGTGCGTGAGCATCTTATTCAACCGAACTGTGTGAAAAGTGTTATGTCATTCCCAGCAGTGTGTGTGTGTGTATTGTATTGGTCATTACAAGCGGGAATTTCAGCTTAGACTGATTTCTGTCAGCTTGGTGCCAGGTCCATATGGTTACCTTGCGAGGACATATGTGGCTATTTCGATTAATGTCTTACCATATGTTTATGTGGTTGAGATTTGTTGCTGTTGATTCTACGAGATAACGGGACAGTTGGTCTGGTTATTTTTACACACTGGGCTGGACGATGACAGGTGTTGTGGTAGGGGGATGATGTTTCACAAGGCGGGCTGAAAGGATTGCAGCAAGGTCATTAGGGAGTGCTTTGGCTCCGTAAAGTTACTTGAAATACAGAATAAGAACTGATCAATGGTAAAAATTGTTTAAATAAATGGGAGTTGCCTACGAATCACTATAATCTCCGAAGCGTTAGCTTAACGTGCATGTTTGTTCATATAAGGTAATCTCAGCCGTGGAGGCTTTTGTTATTGTTGGTTTAAGTCCATGTTTATGTTTCATATTAGTGTCCCGTGTAGTCACGTGCGATGCTGTCTTTCCTTGTTTGTGTATTGAGCAATTGGCCGGGTTGGCAGCTCATTTGTCAGATGCGTCACCGCATTGAAGAAGGGTCCCGAGGGAGATTCCTGTAAATAGTAGATTTTAGATTGTGTGTCAGCATTAATTTTTAAGGGTTTTTATTAGTGTTGTGTCTCATATCCGTAAAAGTTGATTTACGAGATGATTGATCGTAAGCATCGTGGCTGTTACCCGATGTAAACGAACAGTCATCCAAAGTACTCATTCCTCGTAGTTAGTCATTACGCATACATAAAATCCAATGCAAGGTAGTGGAACTTGGATCCACATTTTTATAAGGGGGAGATCCGTCTGACTCCTCAACATTGATAGATATTTTTGTCATGGGAAGATTCAGGGAGGAATTTTATTATTGTTATTGTTTATATTCATTTCATTTTTGCACAAATAGTCATTAAATTATGTTATTATTTTACGTCTTGTCACTTCTTTCTTAATTATAGTTTTAATCCTATGACCCTTACCTCAGTAGAGCATGTTGTTTGGCGAACGTAAACATCACACTATGAACTGAGCGCGACCCCTTGATTAAGATTTCTTACATATAAACACTGCAATACTAAAGGGTTCAATATGAACCTCAATTGGAGCAAAGAAATTTGGAAGAGATACCAATTTTTGAGCCAGATAAGAAGAAAGAGATTTCTAAAGAATGGGAGAATCAGAAAATCATAACAAATTCTATTCCTATTGCCATATATAAGGGCAAGGATGATAAACCAGGAAAGTTTACAGGAACTGGGAGTATTCCACCGGCAGAATTTCTGAGAGAAGTTAAGGATTACATCCGGGATTCCAGGATTTCAAAGGAGAGAGAGATTAGAGTTGTGAGCAGATTTTTGGATGGACCTGCACTGGTTTGGTTCAGGGCGTTTAGGTCAAGTTTCCATAATTTCGAAGAATTTTCCAGGGGGCTGATGAGAAAATGTTGGTCGCCGGAAACTCAGCAACAGATAAGGATGGAATTGTATGCCAAGAGATATTCGACATCACAGCCAACGAAGTATTCGGCTTATTTCTCGCAACAGCTAGCTAAATTGCAATTTCTTGAACCACCAATGCCAGATTTTGAAATGATATCTGCGCTCGTACGACAATTTCCAATAGAGGTGCAACGGACATTAATTGCAGCGAACATAGGAAATATGGAAGAATTTGATGAGGTACTGCAGAGGTTAGATAATGCTAATGCACAGTTCTTTCACTTAAGAGGTAGTACCAAAACCGCTCATCATTCGATAAATACTGTAGTAGCTGATCATCACAGTCAAACCAATCAACAATGGAACAAACCTCAGGACCATGTTGAGAATAAGGATTGGAGCAACACTAGGGACACTTCATATCAGAATAGACCATATGTGAGGCCATAGAGATACCAGAATAGATGGAATCGATGGAGAAAACCTGGTTTTCAATCGAAACCATATAATAGGCTACAGCAACAGTATGGAAATCAAAATCAACAAAGATTTTATCAGAACAATCAATTACAGAATAAAAGAGAGTAACAACAACGGAAGGAGAATTTCAAGCAACAGGCTAGGGAAGATATTGACAGGAGATATGAAGATAGCAAGCAATTCCTAGATGAGAAGCACAACAAACCTAGTACTTCCGGGTTGCAGAAGTCGACAGGTGTTGATGAAAAAAAAACATCAAAAAGTCAATAAGTAGCTACATTTCGAAGATTGTTGAATGCCAAGTAGAGGACGAAGATTTGATAGATTTGAAGGAAGAGAGAATTGGACTAGAGAAAAGATCTAAATTACCTATTATAGAATGTGAAGTCTATGGCACGAAAATGCATACACTGATAGATACTGGAGCTATGCTTTGTGTAGTTAGTGAGAAGCTCTATGCTTTATGGAAGCTCACAGAAAGTTTAGAGGAAATTCCTGCATCAGGCATAAAGATACAAGGAATTATCCCTAAAAAAGTGACTACATGCAAAGTACAGTTGTATTTAAGGCTGAAAATTGGAGATTGCTATTTTGAGCACATTTTCGTGGTTATGAAGGACATGATCCATGACTTGATCATAGGAAATGATTTTATAACAAAGTACAAGGCTATTATCGATATGAAGTTAGAGACCATACGTTTTCATCAAACTGGAGAGGAAAATTTTGAAGGTGACGAAGATAAATTCACCGAGGGAAATATCCGATGGTCACAGGTTATTCATAATATTGAAGGAGAAGAAGAAGTGGTCAAAGTGGAGGAAACACCTAAGTTAAAAAGGATGTTATTCGAATTTGAGGACATATTCGATACGAAACCTGGGGAGATTAAGGATTTTGAGTATCACATCCAAGTGAGTGATGAAGCACCATATCATTGTAGTCTTTACCCTATTGCAGAGAAGTATCGAGAGCAGGTTAAAGTCATTATTGCAGATTCGGAAAAGGATGACATAATAGAGAAATATACCACAGCTTATGTGAATCCATTAGCGGTTGTGCCAAAACCGGATGGAAGTCTTCGTATTTGTTTAGACGTAAGATCTCTAAATTCCAAAATTATGACAGAATGTGACCGACCTCCTGTTATTAAAGAATTTTTGAGGAAATTTAAAGGCAAGAGATGGTTTTCCACTATTGATCTTACTTCATCTTACCATCATGTGAAATTAGGTGAAGAGTCAAAGAAATTCACGGGATTCACGATCGACCAACAAACATATGTTTTCAAAAGGTTACCGTTTGGAATGAAAACATCAGGATCCGTTCTAATTAGAGCATTAGACAAGAATCTAGTCCAGAAGTGGAGAACTCAGTTATATGTTACATCGATGACATACTGGTTGCGTCTGAGGATGAAGAACAACATATGTTACACCTAAGGAATTTATTCAATGACTTGAGGAAGTCAAATTTCAAGGTGAATTTGAAGAAATGCCAGTTTTTTAAGGAAGAGATTAAATTCTTAGGGCATATCCTAGATGGACAGGGATATCGTCCAAATTAGGCCAAGATCCAAGCAATTGCCAAATTTCCAAGACCCACGAGGATAAACATGTCCGTAGTGTTTTGGGGACTTGCCAATTCTTCGCTGGACATTGTCGTAACTACACCAACATTGTTGCGCCTTTGCAAAACTTTTGAGGAAAGGAAACAGATGGATGTGGAGTGAAGAACACGAGGAATCCTTCAGACAAGCAAAAGACTTATTGATGAATAGTGTAAAGCTGGAATATCATGATTTTCAGAAGAATTTTATTATCGAATCAGATGCTCCAATTGTGGGTATAGGAGCTATCCTATTACAAGAAGACGAAGATCGCACGTGGCATTACTTATCTTTTATAAGTAGAAAGCTCAGACCTTCAGAGCGAAACTATTACACGACTGAACTTGAAGCTTTAGCTATTGTGCACGCTCTAGAAACTTGGAAAAAGATGCTGATAGGTCATTCTGTCATCGTTCGAACAGACCATCATGCACTTGAGTTTATTTTGAAGACGAATTTTCCAAATGAGAGGATCACACGTTGGGCTTTGTTTGTACAGCAATTCAACATCACAATAGAGCACAAACCTGGAAAAGCGAATGTAGGAGCCGAATTGTTAAGTCGTGCGGTTGAACCAATTTTTAAGGTGATGCCTATTACATTGATGCAAGAAGATGAAGGCACTCTAGAACGTTTGGAAAGGATATCTGTTACTCAGAAAAGGAACACACCTATCAGGAAGATATATCGATTTCTAAAAGGGAACGTGGATAATACTGACGCAGATTATCAGGAAACAGAGAGAATTTCGAGGAATTATGTGGTCATGAATGATATTGTGTATCGGTTCGTTGATGCAGACCATACAAAATTAAGAGTAGCGATACCACCCATACTTCAGAAACGGTTTATATGGTTAGCACACAGGATTTCAGGACACGCTGGATTGGATAAGACAGTACTACTTGTGCAAAGAGAAATGTTCGTGGGAGAAGATGAGGATTACAGTCAGAGAGACGATTAGGACATGTGACTTGTGTCAACGAAGCAAGCACAATTCTAAGCTGCTGAGAGAAGCGCCTCGTCCTATTATTCCGCTGAAACCACGGGAATTATTCGCCATGGACATTTATGGACACTTACCGAAGTCGAAGAGGGGAAATAGATACATTTTGGTAACCATTGATGTTTTTACCAAATTCACAATGTTACACCCCATCCAAAAAGCGAATACACGTTACATCTTGAAGAGCATTAGAGATAGTGTGATTCCTGAAGCAGGGAAACCTGAATACCTTTTAACCGATCATGGATCGCAATTCACATCTTACGAATTTAGAAATGCTATGGAAGTATTGGGTATTAAGCAGATCCTATGTTCAATACGCCATCCTGAAAGCAACCCAGCTGAAAGGGTTATGTCAGAAATAGCAAAATATTGTCGTTTGTTTTGTTCGGCTGAACATTGGAAGTGGATGGATGTGTTACCCATTGCAGCACATTCCATTAACTCTACTGTACATGAGAGTACGAATCAGATTCCGATGTTATTGCATCATGGAAATAAACCCATAAGACGATGGGATAGGATCATTTCCATACCACCAGAATTAGAGCCTAGCAGACAACTCAGAGAAGTGCAAGCGCTGGAGAAAATTCGCAAGCAAGCTGACAAGAGAGAAAGGAGAGTCCGAGGGAAGAAATTCAGACGACCTCTGAATGTTGGAACTCTTGTTCTTGTAAGGAGATCTGTTCCGTCTGACGTCATGAATAGAGTATATTCAAAATTTGCTAGTTTATACTACGGCCCGTTCATGATTACAGAAAGTTTTGATAATGGAAGTTATACACTGGTTGAAGAAGAATCTGGTAACGTCGTGGGAAAATTCAACGCGGCAAGTTTGAAGATTTATCACTCAAGAGCCAGACAACAGTAATAAGAAAACAATATATGACGTGTCACATATTTTTTATTGGCGTGAGGGGTGGATGTACCCGGATCGTTCACACGTCCGTGACATTGTTGACGTCATTATTATAAAGTAGAGATGTTGATTTATTTGTGTGAGGGAATGGCTGATATTTTGAATAGCGCGGCAGGAGATTCCGAGTGCCGAGGGAAGTATGCAACGAAGGAGCGCGTGACGTCGATATGTGACGTGGGAGCTCGCCTACGCCATGAGAAATAGTTTTCCAGAATTTCCTCTGCGAGAAGGAATGGAACCAAGAAAAGTAGTACAGTTTACTGGCAATTAAATGAGAAGAAATTTGAGCTATCAAGCATGAAAATCCGTTCAGTTAAGCCGAGATACGAAATGGAAGGTTCTAGAAAGAAGACCGGATGGACTATATAAGGAGCTTGGATTTCAAGACAGTATTGTATTCCAACGGAGCACTTGCTCGTGTGCGCAGCTACGAAACGTGATGTACGAGTTTATACGCCGTGATTCTGACCATCGAAGGACTTAGTCTCTGGACGAGTAGTCAGTAGGACTTAGTCGATGGATTAGCAGTCAGTAGGACTTAGTTTCTGTTCAGGTGAATGAACACATCTTATAGCAGCGAAGGACTTAGAATATCGACTGACTTTAAGGTCCAACAGGTCAGGTGATGGTAGTTTCGAAAAACCATTCACGGAAGTTAGCCTACAGAATGATGTATTTCTTGTGGTGAAACGATACATCATGCACTTCGAATTAAATCAGGAAGAATGTTATTCTTTCAGTTCGTTCTATGCAGTTAACAGGTGTTCCTGTCATAGCGTGCAAACGAAACCGCAAGAATGAAGTAAGACAACCATTCATGTACTATCCACTAGCCTATAGTATTAGAGAATTCCATATTTAACACAGTCACAATAAAAAATCAACATAATTTTCATCGAAACTAGAACGTCTATTATATTTGTCAGGATGACAAATGGAGCATGCTGTCTGACAATTTATTTTTCTATTTTCGATTTTTGTCAGGACAGACAGTTCATGTGTTCCGACATGAAATGTTTCAGTTATTCCAAGGGATAGGAGTATTTTTTTAACTCTTATTTATGGGAGGAGACGTAATTACAACTTGGATTATTTAAATAATTTGATTTATTTAATAATAATAATAATAATAAATAAATAATCACCTGACACATTCTTCACTTATCAAGACACCATCAGGCAACCAAACTCTCAACCACCAACCAAAGAAGAAGTGATAAACATCATCAAGTCCTTGAAAAACAACAAAGCATCAGGTGAAGACTCAATTGTAGCGGAACTATGGAAACAAGCTGGGAATAGGACTATAGGCAAGTTGACAGAAATCTTCCATGACATTTGGGAGACTGAAACATTGCCTAGTGACTGGACCTCTGCTTTGATTCATCCCTTACATAAAAAAGGAGACTTGACCGACATCAACAACTATCGAGGAATCTCGTTAGTACCTGTGACATACAAGATCTTTTCTAAAGCCTTATTAAACAGAGCTGAACCCCAGATAGACCCTCGACTAGGAGAATACCAGGCAGGATTTAGAAAAGGACGCTCTTGTACGGAACAGATACTGAACTTGAAATCAGTGCTACGGCAAGCAAAAATGGCTAGTAAGAAATACGTCATAATTTTTGTTGATTTTAAGAAGGCGTATGATTCGGTTGACAGACCTACTCTCATGAAGATCCTGCAAGAACTAGGACTAGACGAGAAGACACATAACCTTATCCAACAGACTTTAAAGAACACCATGTCACGAGTGAAGTTCAGAGGAACCCTCTCTGAAAGTTTTGAAATTAAGTCAGGAGTAAGACAGGGAGACGGTCTCTCACCTCTCCTCTTTAACTGTGCCCTGGAAAAGGTGATAAGGGAGTGGCGAAAGGAGCTAACTAGTCAGGGGGTACCAAGTGGTATCACTTTGGGACACAAGTGCAATGGGCTCAGTGTTGATTGCCTGGCATTTGCCGACGACCTGGCACTTCTATCTCATTCAATAAAAACGTCTGTGAAACAACTTAATGTTCTCATGCAACAAGCAGCTAAGGTAGGACTATATGTGTCACTTGAAAAAACACAGTACATCACAAACAACAGTGAATCTCCTTGTACACTGCATTTGGACCAGGGAGAGATCAAGAAAACTGACAGATCCTAGGAGAATGGCTTGAACCGAATCTCTCGGAAGTAAGGGCATTATCAACTCGAGTTAACAAGTTAGAAATGGCTTATCAACACATATAATAAGAAGTGTCTCTCCCGAAAGACTAAAATGAGACACTACCAGACAGTTATACGTCCTGAAGCCTTATATGCATCAGAATGTCTAGTATTCAACCGGAAGGGACTCACGGACAAACTCGAAGTACAGGAGAGAAAGATAATGAGGAAGATATTGGGACCTGTTAAGGAAGGTAATGAATACAGAAGGCGGCCTAATCAAGAGCTCTACACGTACTGTGAAAGAATCACGGATATTGTTAGAAAACGACGTCTAGCATTTTATGGACACGTCTACAGGATGCATCCTACTAGGTTGACCAATCAGCTCCTCGGTTACTGGCAAAAGCGGAAGACCAAGTCACCATGGTTGTGGGAAGTGAGCAAAGATCTGCAAGAACTTGGAGGGACGGAAAGAGTCTTTAAAGACCGGACATCTCTCAGGAAGATGCTTCAGCAATTGAGGTTCCAGGACAAACCGCCAAGAAAGAAAACAGGTGCCCTCTGGACCCAGGAGAGGAGGGAACAACACAGCCAGAGGATGCGTAACTACTGGGCAAACATCAAAGCCCACTCCAAATGTAACAGTTGAACGTCGTGGTCCATAGATGGCCTATTCGAAACAAGAAGAAGAATAATAATAAACAACTGCGAAGTAAATAAGTTAATAATATAAATAGTATAACCACACCATTTAAAGTTATAAATAAATAATTTAGGGAGTGATAGCACCTAACATTTGGAATTAAATTAAATTGTGATTAAATAGTTAATGCATTAATAATCAGAAAGTGAGATGTTATTAATAATCATTTGCAGATAGGATTTAAATATTTATTTATTGAGGAAATAGGGCGATAATAATCATTCTGATGTTGATGATGCCTAAATATTTTTCAGTAATAATAATAATAATAATTTATTGGAAGAATTTATATAATTTGTGGAAAAATAATAATAATTTGAGGATGAATTTAATTAATCGGAAGGATTTAAATAAAATACCTTTGTTTATTTCTGGAATAAAAGTTTGGATTTACAAATAAATTTAAATGAGTTTATGGGTGAAGAAAGTGAAATAGTAAGATTTTGAGCTGAGAAATATTTTCCAAAAGCACTTAAAAATATTCAGATGATGAGAAAGGAAGCGGCAGGTATGAAATGTATAAATTAGGGAGAGTTTATGTAGATGGGAGGCAAGGAGAGATTGTCCAGAATTAAATACATCCTTTTATTGGTAAAATAACACTGAAGAACACAGTATAGTAATTATGATAGAAGATCACAAAAAAATATATGATAAAAAAATAATAATATGATGTTGTGTGGTGAAGTTTATTTGCAGTCAAATAATAATGTGATGATTTTAGTGTGCGTTTGGCGACACTTAAATTTGTGGAGACCTAGGGGGTCATCCAAAAGGGTATTTGTTCCCGTAGTTGTGGGCCCAGAGGGATGAGCGTGTGTTATTAAAGAGCATGTGGGCTCAATTGTAAAAGAAGGGGTAGGCAATGGTGACCGCCCCATATTCTTGTCAAATTTCATTTTACTGTCAAATTCAAAAAATTTTAGCCTATTTTCAATTTTGAAAAAATAGGCTTATGAAATCACTTTTTGTCAGTGTGTGTGTGTGTGTGTGTGTGTCCCTAATAAGTTCTAAACGGCTGGAGCGATTTCAATGAAACTCAGTAAATTCATAGCACTATTCCGGACGACAGCGAAGGTGCCCTTCAAATTTTGTTACGTGTCACCAATCTAACATGGCGGCTGTGCGAATTATTTCACCAGCATTCAATATCTCCGAAACTATTACCGATATCACCCTGAAATTTTGTACGGTGATAAAGGAAACTACTAGAAGTTCATCTATGTGACTTTTGAAAAACTGGTAACTACAAAACCAACATGGCGGCCACGCGAATTAATGACTTTTAAATAGACGTTTCTCGCGATTTAACCAACCAAACGCAATAAAACTTGGTACAGTATATGTATATGTATATAAACATTGTAATGAACCGATATCTAACTTCGTTCAATTGTTTACATAACTACAAGATGGCGGCTGTGCGAAATATTTAACCGGCATTTTATATCTCTGAAACTATTAGCGCTATCACCCTGAAATTTCGTACGGAGATAAAGGGCACTACTGGAAGTTCATCAATAAGACTTTCAAAAACCAGTTAACTGCAAAACGAACATGGCGGACAAGGGAATTTGAAAATTTTAAATACACCTTTCTCTCGATTTAATGTTCCAAACGCAATGAAGTCTGGTACAGGAAATGTTTATACTCATTGTAATGCACTGGTATCTAATTTAGTTCAATTGTATACATAACCTCAAGATGGCGGCTGTGCGAATTTTAAAATTAAGTTTTTATTTCTTGTGTCGTAATCATGCGATCGAAGTGAAAGTTTGAATAATGAACCTACGCAATAATTTACCTTTATTGGTACATGACTCTATGGCCTATACATTTAACAATCCAAAATGGCGACCATCCGACATATTTAGACGGCTATGAATATCTAAGAATCTATTATAGCAATCAAACTGATTTTTTTAATTATCATATGGGCTATGAACTTAAGTTCACCTATAGGACTTTAAATAACCTAGTGATCACAAATCCAACATGGCGGAGACGCGAATTATAAATATTCACATGTATGTTTCTCGCAATTTAACCATCCGAGTGCAGTGAAACTTCGTACAGTAAATTCTTATACGAATGTTAATCCACTGGCATATAATTTAATTCAATTGTTTCCATAACCACAAGATGGCAGCTGTGCGAAATTTTAAAATCTCCTTGCTACTTCTTGTGTCCTAATCATGCGATTGAAGTTTGAATGCTACACGTACACAATAATCTTCATGTAACCGTACATAACACTAGGACCTACATATATAAAATCTAACATTGCGACCATCCGAAATATTTTGTCGGTTCACAATATGTACGAATCTATTACATCAATCAAACTGAAATTTTGTATGTTGATAGTGGCAGTTAACATAAGTAGGATATATGAAAATAGGCTGTATAGTTCTTCACGGAACTACTTGTTTTTTTCTGGATCAACTCGAATTTCAAATAGTATGCCTAAAATTGAAGAACATGAGTTTAGAGTTGATGAACCTGACCGAGAAAAAAAAAATCAAATGAGAAGTGCAAATGCAATAAAATAAAATAAAATAAAATAAAATAAATAATTAGTGAAATTTTTAGTTTGTGTGTGGAATAATAATAATAATAATAACAAAGGAAATGAGCAAATTAAATATTCACAATATGAGAGGGTGAGAAACTTGTTATAAATAAAGTGATGAGAAATCTTGAAATTAATTAATAATAATAAATTTTATGATTAACATTTTTTTGTGCGGGATAATATGTAAATATTCTGAATGATAGAAAAATTTTGGTGATAGAGATAAAGATTTAATCCACTGATAGTGGATAACAACAATTTATATTGATAACAACAATTTTTATTGTTAACAATATTTGCTAACAATCATGACAGATGAATAACATTTAAATTTTGATGACATTGATACAAATGAATGTGAGAAAAGAAGATTAATTCTTCAAATTATTATGAAAAGTTTATAAACATTTTTTGTTTTAAAATGAAAATCTTTACAAACAAATATTAACATTCGACTTTATGTCAGCCGAATATTGATATTGTTATTATGCTACAACGAAACAGTGATATAATAATTTTTTCCAAATAATTTTGGAACAACATCGAATTAATCAAGTGACTATTTTTTTTAATATCTTACAACAAATACTTGAACAATCAAAACAATTCTTCGTAAAGTGAACTACAAATCTGTAAATAAAAGGGATCACTTGAACTCTTCATCGAACAGTGATTACCCAGTGTAAATATTTGAAAATTATTTTTTTGATTTTGATATCAGAATGGACTAATGATTTTTCTGAATATCAAGTCTGCAACATTCAAGAATATATTTTCAGGGACTGTTGATTTTTATGTGTGATTTTTTCTTTGTGTTTGAGGTTTTTGCCAGTCAGATTAATATTTTAGCTATAAATAAATGGAGATTTTAAGAAAAGTGCTACTTTCAAAATAATTTCTTTCCTTACCTTACTTGTGAATTACCGAGATCAGGGATGCCAGATTAGACCCAAGATTTACCTAGATAGATCCTGATATAGAATTTTTCTCGTGCTAATCTGATTTCGGTATTTTACAAAATGTGGTCTTTGGATCTCGGTCCAAACGGGCACAGTACCAACTTTATCAGTTAAGTTTGCAGAATGACCGGCTACCAGCATATCATCGACATACAACAGAATGTAAGTGATGCTTTCATATTCTTCCTTTCTTGAATAAAGACACTAATCTGCATTTACTTGGCGAAAGCCTGACATGGATAATGTCTCTGTAGCCGTCTTGTTCCAAACGTGTGCCGATTGCTTTAACCATAGAGACTTTTCCGCAATTTCAGAAATTTGCTCTCTTGACCTGGTTCTTCAAAACCCTGTGGCTATTCCATATATAGGTCTAGTTCTTCTTTTAATTCACCATTCAAATAAGCACTTCTCACATCAAGATGCCGAACGTGAAGTCTCCTCTGTGCAGCTACACAATAAAACTCGAATAGTGTCATGCTTCACCACTGGCGCAAAAGTTTCATCTCTGGTGTGATTTGTCTGCACCTTGTACATTAGCTTCTTTGCTGGTACACCCTTATTTGGCCATTCAGAAACTTTTTGTGGAAATTGTGGAGTTTCTGGTTCAGTCTCACATTCATCTCCTATGCTGCTTACAGTCTCTCCTCTGTTGAAAGTCACCGTGTTGTTACCTCTGGGATTCAGTGTTGAGTTGTCAGCTGATTCCGTCTGTGTCGAAACATGTTCCAATGTCCCTACATGCTGCGGTGCACTGCCTACCGAAGCTGGATGTTTGGCAACACTCTCCATTAGCCGCACCGATCTGCTGATCCAAACCTTGGCTGTCTTTGGATCCAGAATCCGATACCCTTTGGTGTTTCCATCATAGCCAATCAGGACGCCCTCTATTGCTTTGTTGTCCCATTTCTTTCTCTTTTGTTTGGGTACAAGCGAATAGACCTTAGATCCAAACAAACGTAAATGACCCAGATCTGGCTTCACTTCTGTAAACAATTCAACTGGAGTTTTGTTGATACTCCGGCTCGTTGATCGATTCTCCAAATAAGCTGCTGTCAAAACTGCTTCTCCCCAGAAGCGGTTGTTCAGATCAGCATCCAACAACGTGCACTTTGCATATTCTGTAAATGACCAATTCTTCCTCTCTGCTACGCCGGTTTGTTGAGGAGTGTAGGACACTGTGAGCTGATGTTGGATCCCCTCCTTTCGCAGAAAGTTCTCCAGTTTTTGTGAAACGTATTCCTTGCCATTGTCTGTACGAATGGCAATTGGCTTCCTTCCAAATCTAGTATGCATTGCAGCAATGTAGTCTTCTACGACGCCTGCCATCTAATCTTTTGATTTTACCAGCCTCACCACAGTAAAACGGGAGTAATCGTCAATGAGTGATAGAAAATACCTATTTCCACTTGGCGTTGCAGTCTGCATGGGCCCACAAAGATCAGAATGAAAGAGTCGCATGGGCTCCTTCTCTCTGGATGTACTCTCAGAAAATTTTGCTTCGGTTGGTTTTCACTTGATGCAGTCTTCGCATACTACCTTCTCCGAACATGTAGACACTTGGATTCCTTTGGCCAATTCCTCATTGATTAAACGCTTGATTGAAAACGGATCCCGATGTTACAATCGACGATGACACTGGTGTAGGCATACAGCTTCTCTCGCCACATGAACTGACGAACTTGGTACCACAGTCTGAATAAATTCCCATCGTTCCTTGCTTTTGCGATGACCTGATGTTCTTTGTAGATGCTGCACGTGTCATTCTCGAACGTCACTCGGTGACCTTGCACTGTTATGCGCCTCTCTAAAAAGTAGGCTACCATACAATTGTGGAATAGACAGCACATTTTTGATGTGTAACATCTTTCCACTCGGTTGCTGGATATTTTTGTGGGAGTAATTTTGAAAAATGGGACGGAAGTGGATCGGAACGATCTTCCGTTCGATCGAACGGAAGTGTGCTCGAACGGAAGTGTGCTAGCTGGCAGTGGTGGATCGAACGGAAGTGTAAGACGCACTGCCAACTCGATCGATCGATCCAGCTGGCAGTGGTAAGAGAAAAAATGAGCGCGCGGTGTCGGAAATTGATACTATGACGTACTCTCGGTCATGTGGAATGTATATGACATACTGAACTGTAAACGCTCATGCGAACTCGGGTGTCAAGTGATTGAAACAAAGCACATGGTACATGTTCGAAGTCTTGGTATCAGTATTTAAATGGTAAAATGCCTTAATATCAAACATTGTAAGTAGTCGGCATTGCCGGTATTATGTTTCTGCACAATGGCTATTCAAATATTAACCCATATAACGGTAATGCAGTCATCAATATAATATAATATAATCGTTGTGGTTATACGAGAATTGAGCAAGCCTTCATGAACTATTGCTGAATACATTCTCTTTACTCACAAGAGGGCCTATTCATAAGGCATTTTAAACTCAATTTCTCGCAGAAACATTATCGAAACGAGCAAAATATAAATGAAACTTAATTCCGTAATGCAGTATTATTGGAACGTGGAAATAGTCACCAACTTGTGCACAATATTTGCGTAGTCGAAAGAGCCGTGGCGTTAGCGCCTATGACTGTGAATCTAGAGATCTCGAGTTCGAATCCCGGACGGGGTAGATATTTATGCTACCAGATTATCATTTTAAACGATATTTATCATATCAATACGACTCATTTTAACAGAATCCATATGAAATTACGTGTTGATCTCTGAATCATGAGGTCCTGTTTATAAAGAATTTAAGGTTATGAACGGTGTCGCGTCTATTAATCTAGTTGATCCATATCGTATTCTTTATTTAGGCTAGTGCTGGTGGAAGCTACAAATCATCTAATAAAATGAGTTCCGTATTGTAAACTACAAAATCTGTAAAACACTCCCTTTCACAATAGATTATAATATTTGTGCCAATAATACCGGTACCGTGGCCGGCCCCGTGGTAGCGTGCCTGCCTCTCACCCGGAGGCCCCGGGTTCGATCCCCGGCTCCGTCAGGGATTTTAAAACTGACGTGAGGGTTGGAACGGGGTGCACTCAGCCTCGTGAGGACAATTGAGTAGCTATCTGACAGTGAGACAGTGCCCCGATCACGAATACCAAGGTTAACGGCCGAGGGGACCCGACGCGCTGATCACGCGTCACCCCAATATCTGCAGGCCCAATGGCTGGGCAGCGGTCGCTTGGTCGGCCTTAGCCAGGGGTTGACTTTTGTTTGAATACCGGTACCGTAGTATAAAACCAGTGTATCAACAAGTTCACGTGAGCCTTCTTCTATGTCAGATGTTACACGTCATATGCGACTACTGTAAGGCTCGTCATTTTTTTTTCAATAGTATTTCTTGGAGGTGCCCGCTAGGTAGGCTACTTCACAGTAAAATTGTCCATCTCCGATTCCAGCAGCTACCACTCATGAACCATCAGCAAGAAAGACTGTAGCACTTGTGTCACAAATAGACATGAAAAATTGCCTATCATTTGTCATATGACTGGTTGCCCCTGAATCTATGCACCATCCTCAAGTAGGCCTACTGCTCGAGTCCAATCTCTATGAACTTGCGGGGTGAGGAGAAAGAGCAGGGAAGGGTCGGACGTGAAGAGAAGGATCTGTTAACAGCCCGCTGTGTTATCTGGTATTATTTTCTATTCCAATACTGCTAACATTCGGCCGTTGCTCAAACCACTGTGGTGTTAGGAATGACTGAGTGAGTCACCGACCAATGTATTTGGTTTTGTACTGTACACGGACCGAGAAACCTCGGTAATTCTTCGGGAGTGATGAACCAAGATCCTACACTATTACTTATCTAATGTATGATTTTCATACCTTATTTGATATTCTGGGAGTCATTATTAATTGAAATTACTGTCCATTATCAATACTGCTCAGGAATTAAGTACTAAAATCACGTAAATATGTGACGTAAGTAGTTATTTATTGTTCATTGAACGGCGAACACCACTACCATGACGAATGAAAAGGAAAGTGAGCAGACTCATCAAGTTCAAGCGCGCCCCGCCAGGCAGCGTTGGAGGGGGCTAGTTCCACGCTGCCGGTGTTAGCTCAGCTGGTCTTAGGGATGCTGCTAAGGGAAACGAATGACTTTGTAACTAATACTCTTTTAAAAAGTAATTAGCGATTACAATTAAAATAGCACGGCAAGGCACAATGGAAAATATAATTCACGGAAATAAGAACTACGGTATTCATTACATGTTACGATAAGCACAGATTCCTGGAGTATACAGACACAGATTTTAAAAAAAACATAATCCCCAGCATATTAAAACACGCACTCATAAACTATTTAAAGTAACACCCTACTTACCAATTCATTTTGTCGGCTACTGGACTTTCGAAAGCTTGCGTGAAGACTTGGCGGATGTTCGACATTGCAAATCTCGGCGGATTTCCTTCGTTCTGAAGAAAAATCGGCACTTTATATAATGATAAACAAGTCTGGGGATAACATTCATGACATGCTGAAGACAACAGCCAGCTCCTGAAGGATCAACTGAAATTGTTTCTATGGAATCGATGCAATCAAAAAAATATTTCGCTCCACATCGATTTTGAGTTTAATTTTCCGGTAATTACTTTCTCGGCCTGGAAAAGGATGTCACATACACTTCTCGAAGGACGTGTTAGAAACACTTCATTGTTCATTGAGCCGTAGTCCTTTATTTCGGTAAGAACTGAAAATTTATTTAGATTATTGTCACGTAGAGAATGAGCACAAGGCGAACACTTAATAAATTTAGAAGAGTGCTTAACAACATAGCCAGCCAAATGGTACACTAAACACTTATCAATCGAAGAGTTTCGAACTGCGCTGTCAAATTCAGGTACAGAGCTTTCCCAGTCTTCGATATTTACTGCATCTCGAACCACAATTTTTTCCTTAATGGAAGTTTCCACTGATTCCTTCACTGTCTTGTTATGCACTTCCGCATTCCGGGCTAATATACGCATCTGATTAACATACGAGGTCAAGATCTGCTCCCGTTTAGGTTCACAATTTCCACCAACATTTAAAGCCTGTTTTATAGGGACGTATATACATTGAAGTAGATGCAAATGAAGGAAATCTATTGTCGATGGATGATCATCTGAACTGAAAGACCGCATAATTCCGAAGTGCCGTTCCAAGGGATCTTGGGTGAGCTTTCCTGTCAACACATACTTATAACCTTTCTCCCAAAGCCATTCACACATCTCCAAAGTACTCTGTAGGGTTACTACTAGTGATTCCAAGGTTCTATTGGAGGCAAAGGTATTATTGGTAGATCTCACGGTCTGAAGAAAATTAACAATAGCTGTATGAGAAGGTGAACCTTTACGAAGAGCCTGAGACGGAATGAATGCATTGAGTGCATCAGCAACAACATTTATGTCACTGGTAAATGTCTCAGTGTCCTCACTACCTTGTAATCCTGCCAGTCCCATTTCTCGATAAAATTTAATACCTTTGGCAACACTGTCACTGAAAAGTTGGAATGCAAGCCTAGCGTTCATTCTCTGGAAAGATGATGGGTCTAAATGAGCAACTGTCAGCTTGGGGCATGCTCTAAGCCCAGCATACCCTGAGAGATCTTCTTTGAACAGTTCCCTATAAAAATTGAAATTAATAATTTTGTCATTATAGAGAAGTTCTACTTTATCATGAAAGTGGTTTCTTATGCATTTCAATACATGAACGAAGTCTGAGAAAGCCCAGATCTTTCTCGTAACATCTGCAGGATTAAGGATGTGAGGTTGTAGAGAGCTTGTCTTGCCACTAACTCCTAACGTTCTCCAGGCCTTTTTATTTGTCTGACTACCATCACAAGTAAAGCCAACCACCCTCGCCCCAGCCTCTTCTAACTGCAAAATCACCTGTATTAAAATTTTTGCGAGAATGTCCCCTGGAGTAGCATTTCTGCTTGCATAAACAGCAACTGGCTGCACCCAATTATGCATGAATGGTACGAACATAAACACTAGAGCGTGATTTGCAAGTACGTTCTTCTGGAGGTCAGGTGTGTGTTCACCTAAATCAACTAATCCATCTACTTTATGAGAAAAACTATTAAACTGGATTTCTTCTCTTAGCTTCACTTCATCGAAAATTACAACACCGTAACGTGAATTATCATTCTTTTCTTCCTTAAAATAGTCTGAAATAGCATTTATACTATGCGTATTAACTCCATAAGGGCACTTAAGTCCTTTACAAAGTTTTCTCAAGTGACTTTCTGAGGGCAGAGGCAAGAGATTATGTCGCCGACAATGACGAAATCCTTTCGGTGATTTTATTCTCAACAATAAACTCTCTAAAATGAATTCATTGCTGTACCTCATACCATTGGGAGATTTTACCTGGCATTTCTTGAGCATAGTGTCTATTATCATCTTTTCCTTCTTGCTAAGGTGTTTGTTATCTTTGTAATTAAATGCCTGTGAATGTCGAACCTGCTTCTCCAGCAAATTAATTCTCGATTTTGCTGAGTTGAGGCAGGATCTAACGCGAATTAAATTACGGTTAGCATTCTTTAGGCGCCTTTTGAGCAATATTATAGTCTTTTCAGCATCGGTAAGTACACTAGAATGACCCAAATTCTTATCAACATTAGACTGACCTTTTAATGCCTCATTCGTTGCTTCACTCCCATCTTCAATCTTCTTTCTTCTCTTCCTGGTGGTATCGAGATTCTTTTTCCTGTTAGGAGCTTTACGGGACTTATTCTCACTTGACAGGTACTTCGGTAAATTAGGGAAAATATGAGGCACTGCTCCAGGACGTAACTTCCACCTCATACGAGAGATTTTCACTTCTTCACCATTCACTATAAAATTATCTGATTTTACTATCAAATCACCAGAGAAATGAATTTGACAAATTCTACTACTACGCGTTAACTTCGTATCCTTTCGTGGAATAGCTCTGGCCCATTTTTCAAATTGATTTGTATCCTTCGGTGGTGAAAAAAATCGTATATCGTCAACTACTCGACCATACCCTGACTTACAGCCAGGTACAAAACAATAAGGCATGTTGAACTATTAAATGAACCAAGCCACATAAGAAATATGTTTGAAGTACACAAAACACAAAACGCTGATGTACACAAGACACAATGAACTGAATTTAAGAACTGAAAGCAAAGAAAATTCAATTTAATTCACACAAATATCTCACACAGTAACTTCTCGCGCACTTTCTATGAACCGGCTCGACGGAAACACAGCACGTGTTGGACATACTCGCTTGCAGTGCTTGTAGCGGCGGGACCAGAAACTACCGTGCTAAAATGACGGAGTCCTCACACTAGGTCCTTCTATTCGTCATGCCACTACTCATAGTCCGCGAGGCACATTCCTTTCAGGTTCACGCAGCATGTTGTTGATCTAGTGCCTTAAATGTGGAATAGTTCTGTGTGTTGCATACCGGTACCTTAATCTAAACCGATGATCTTGCCGATTCTGAACCTGCTGATCTCTACTGTTGACTTTTCGATAGCAATCTGCTTTTAGATGGCCAAGTTTATTACAGAAGTAACATGCCCGTGTCTCTTTGGTTTTCCGCTTGAATTTTCAACTGCTCCATTTTGATGAGCACAACTAACCTTAGTTGAGCCTGCGACCGCCGACTGTAAAGCAACCTCTGAATCACAATTTCCAGGCACACCAGCTTGGGCACGCCTTTGGTATTCGTCAAGCATTTTCCCAGTTACATATTCAACCGTTAGATCAGTCTCGTCATGGCCCTCGAGCGCTGTGACAAGCCCTGAATAAGCTTCTGGAAGACTCACGAGCAAAACCGCAACAATATCGTCGTTTTCAAGTGGCCTACCAGATCCACGCAGCAAACCTACTACTTACTGAACCCGAGGAGGTTATGCTGACTGGAATTGAACGTGGTTCTCAGAGACTGTGATCTCAGTATAAAGGTTCCACCAGGGAACGAACCAGAGATCTGTAGAGGCAGTTTCATGGTAAAAACCCCTCGAAAGAAGTATATTTAATCACTGGTGTGATTTTGGTGCAATGACATTATTTATTAAAATAATGCAGGGAATAATGAGCAGATTACAGCATTATTAGACTACTTGGTGTAGGCTATACGAGGCTTGAAGCACGGAGAGGACAGAGTTGACATTTTACAAATTAGCCCAGAATTGTGGGTGGGGCCCAATGGAGCCATGTCCATCTATGTGACCCCATTCTGTCGTCTGGAGCAGGGTGGAGGCCTGAATAATGACGCAGTTATTCCCCGACGGAGAATAGATTTGAGGAGTGGGAGGAGAGATGCCCAGGAAAATCATTGATTACTCGTGATTGGAGCAACGAATTGAGATGAGAGTTGCTCACAGATGAATCTTTTGGCAGGAGGCTAATTTTAGAGCCTTTTACCTGCGAAATTGGGGCATATTTAACGAAGTGCGGAAGGACTGTAAAGCTACCATTGTGCGCGGATAGATTTGAGAATGTTGCCGGGGAATACCCGTAAGATAGCGTCGCACGCTATGGAGAAAGGAATTAATATTAATTAATTGGACGAGCGATTCCTTTGCACGCAGATAGTTTTGGAATCTGTGAAGAGAGAGGAACCCAATGATCACGGTTTGGAGACCAGATTCACGCTGTGAGAGGAGCCAAGATTACGCGGGAAGATTTCGCCCTACTTTCAGTGAGGATCTGATATAAGGGAGTAGACCCTTGGAGGAGCGATCAGTTACACTCAGTCTCAGCTCAGTTGGAACGCAGTCAAGCTCAGTCTACGCGCAGTTCACGTGCAGTTTGCACCCAGTTACAGTCGAGCAAGTTGCAGTCTTATGCAGTCTTCACGCTCAGTTTACGTTAGAAGTTACCCAGTTGTAGCACAGTGCAGTAAGTTGCAATCAGTATGCAACAAGTACGAGGGCAGTACGAGACAGTACGTAAGCAGTATACAGCAGTCTTCAAGTAAGGTACGAGCAGTCTTCAAGTGAATCTTCAGTCAGGTACAGCCACTTTGAAGCAAGTTCGTCAAGGCAGAACGCATGGCGGTTCTAATCATAATAGACGCCGAACAAAGACTGGTACATGTAAATGAAGCATTTTATAAGCTTTTATGAATAATAGTCGTGCTATAGGCATAATCAGCAGTACGAACTATGCCGTGTTCAGGTATGAAGCACCGTGTAGGCTAATGGCAGAACTATTGTAAATAATTATTTGTGTAAAGTATTGGACAGTGTTAAGCGCAATGTGTATAGTATTGACTGATCGTATGTGTGTAATTACGATGGTATGCGCTAAATGAAACTCTATGACGTGTTTGGTAATGTCATGAGAGTACCAGATGATAAAACTCAGGACGGGAGCTAGCATATTTATGCAGCGCAGGACGCTTACCGTAGGAGTAGGAAATATAAAAACTGTTGGTGAATTCCGAAAGCAGGTAAACCAGACTTTCAATCAGGAGTTAATAGGGGCACGGGAGATGCCGTCGACGCCTGCAATTTCGATCTTTGCTAGGGAATTTCAGCATTGAAAAGTGTATAAAGTGACGTGTGTTAAGTGTACAACATATGTAAAATATCCTTTAAAGTAGTGATTAGATAAGTGTTTCACTTGTTTGGGAGCAATAGCTTCCTGAGAGTTATGCAACGTGTCGTGTTGTTGATGAAAATTATGTGTTATAAAATGTGTGTCTTCAAGATAAATATGTCGCGTTAAACCTGCAAATGGCGGGCGGCATGGAGAAATATGATTGGTTGGAGCCACCATAGACGCCTATAGAAATGTAAGTACCCCACAAGTTATGATTATGTAGAAATATGGGCCATTGCATGTTGTGAATTCCTTAAAGATGCCAGTAAAAATCAGTTTAGGAGGCAGATCCTCCATGTTTAATCATTATTGTGTTGATTTTTATAGAGTTGAGATGTTAATTTGCATCATTAAGTGGAGTAATTATTCCCACTATGAATTAAGAATGGCAATCAGTTATGTAAATGTGACGAACGCGATTGTTCGGATTTTAAGACGTTTAGCTATGTCGGATTTTTGGTAAAGTTATGTGAGAATAATAATAAAGTAATGATTTTTGGTCATTTATGTCAGTGAGATTAATAAGAATAATAAAGAATGATTTTGGTCATTTATGTCAGTGAGATTAATGGTAATAATAATAATGAATATTAAAAGTATGAATGAACACATCAGGAAACAAATAAATGTTGTAAGCGAGAGTTACGCTAATTGCAAGACTTATCAATCTAAGCAGTAAGATGATACAGTAAGATTACCTTACAGTAATTAAGGAAAGAAGTTTTATATCAGAATATTGCATATATTCAATAGTAATGCCAGTAATGAAAGAGCTTTTAGTGAATTGAATTTGCAGCTTATGTGAGAAGCTTATAGAGTAAATTGTTAGATTTCTCTTAATAATATAGGTCGGAGGTCGTAGCATTGAGTAAGGGGCCAGATGGTCTATTCTACGTATGAAATCTCCTATGTCATGGGCATAAGTGGAGATATAATTTTATGCCAGAGTTGTAGTGTGTACCCTAGCTCTGAGGAAGGATATGAAAGTGTTCCGGGTTGGGATCCTGTGATAGAGACGAGGAAAACGAGGACACCTCGATACTCTATGATTTCCCGAGAACTTATTAATGAGTTATTTCCGCTC
The DNA here is from genome assembly GCA_946902985.2 of Meconema thalassinum. NCBI lineage: Eukaryota > Metazoa > Arthropoda > Insecta > Orthoptera > Tettigoniidae > Meconema > Meconema thalassinum. The sequence goes on from OX336388.2 coordinate 1,437,510,466, forward strand.
GTGGTAGCGAAACTCATGGCGACAGCTGCAGTGAGCGCCTATATTTTACTTGAGACATCGGTCACCCGTTCGACTAATGCGTTACGAACCCCGAACCTTCATGTTGAATGGACCCGTGTGAGGCCAGTAATTATTATTATATCCTCTGTGTAGGAGTAATTATAAAAGCTCATTCAATACCTGTTTGCATAATAGTCAATTGAGATCCTTTGGGATATGTGTGTCGGTCAGACAACAGTATTTGTCTTGTAAATCTTTACTGCTTAGAAAGGAAAGCATTCAAAACCTTTAAGGAGGGTCGAGGTAATTGGTGGAACACCCATCCCACTTTCTATTGTGTGCCGACTCCTCTAGCCGAGGGTCTGCAGTCTAAACTCGAACCGTCAAGGCAAGTTGAAAGGGACAGATTTTCGACCCTGGTAAATGACATATAATGAAAGATTGTTATGTTGAGTAATGTAGCCATGTGGTTTAGGAACACATGGAGAATTATAGCTCATCCTGATGGTTCATTATTTTAGCTATCTGACGAATAGTTAGATGATGTATTTGTACTGTCACTGAAACCAAGTTTTGAAGTTAGTTACCAGATGCCAATCGCCACGAGAGCGAGGTAATCTAATTATACCATCCGACGCAAGCTATAACGTAACGGTTTATGTAGGAATCACATACAGCATGCAGTGGAACCATATAAATAGAGGAAGTGGAGGGGTAGCTTACATAATTATGGAGTTGCACGTTGATCGCGGTGCAACGTCCGAATAGGTAAATGCATGCAAGCATTTGTTTGGTGAGAAGAGAAAAATCAAAACACGCACGGCACACATAATTGTTAAAACCAAGAGGTTTAAGGAATAATTAATTTGTGATATTAAAGAAGTCACATTGTCTGACTGTTACGTTAATGTACAGTTTGTATTGAAGTCATAGGTGCATCAGCGCACTAGTATATCTTTATGTAGTTCACATAAGGGTACGGCTTTATGGTTTAATATGATTTTATTATGATTTCATTTTTGTTTATTTGTGGATTGTGGAAGTAAAATTTTTGTTGCTTTGTTTTTATGGTTTTGGGATTGTTTTTGTGTTTGAAGCCATGATTTTTATTTACTGAATTAAAGTTTTAGAATAGAGTTGTGCCTTGTTATTGTAGAGTTGTTACCTTATAGCCTCAAATCCAAAATATGCACTGCTCATTTGGGGGAACGGCACGCGCCTGAGACCTGATGCTAGCTGGAGGCAGCTGCATATTTACCATCGAGATTACTCACATGGGTACATTACATAATTGCGTCGATGTGACTGCTCATTGGCCCACCACGATAATGTATTCCGTACAGTTTACGTCGTAAATACAACCTGCTTCAAAACGTGGATCTCTCGTCCTTTCTCGACAGTGCCTGCCATGCATCACACGCATCGTTCAAATGTGCGAAATGAATAAGTTGACTGTCCTCAACACTCAATGTAATGTACGCTAAGGCTTTGTTATTTTTCTTCTGCCACACCGCGTTAATTACTTCAGGCTTTGGTTCACTGACAACTTCCCACAAATCATCACGCACTAATACGGCTCGCAACTTTGTTTTCCAAAATATAAAATTTCCACCATTTAACATTGGAATATTCTACTTGACACTTTCGTCAGCTATTTTGTAACCGCACACACTCAAAGCACACGATTGTTAGTTAAACAGACTTGTAATCCACTTAGCGATAACCTGATGAAATAGCAGCTTATGATAAATAACAACGATCGATGTACTGTAACACTTGAGTGCTTTTATTTGAAATTGAATAGCCTACATTATAACAATATTACCCATGTGCTCTAAGCCCAACACAAGCATGATGGGAGATGGTAGAGTTTGTTTCCACAGAGTGTACACACAAGATTACACTGTCTTGCAATCCATGGTGACTAGGCTATGCCAGCGCTCTCAGCAACCAGCTTGGAGTATCCAGGACCTTCTATAATACCGGACCTGACACTGGCGGCGGGTCACAGGAAAGATGGCTGTTGCTGTTGGTGGTTACATGCTTTGTTTATAAGTTGAGTCGGTTTGTTTACGATGTGATGGTGGTGTGAATTTCAGTTAACAATCGTCTCCCTTGATTATCTGTGCTTATTGATTATTGCTTAATGATATTACTCGTTCGTGTAAGTAAATGTCTGCATTAGTGCTTCATAAATACGAGATACCGGTGACTTCTGTTACGCTTGTGATACCATCAATACTATTGCCAATCAGTGGGTAAGTTTGGTCTATTTATTATTCTGTTTAAGGTTTATAAATTATTAGTAATGGTAATTCATTATGAGCAAGCATAGTAATAATTAACGTATTCCAATTTAAGGTCTAAGAAGATCTGAAAATTGATTACCGTACGTAGGAACATACCCTACTTTTTAAATTGTCTGCAGTGTTCTCTCATCCAATTATACGCCTGCTAGTTCAAGGATATCAATCTTATCACGTACTTGGTGTGGATCCCGTTTTAGTAAACTACCAGTAGGCTTACTCATGCATAGGTTATGCTAAAATTGTGGTGATATGCCTTGAAACTTTTGTGGACTGGATGCAAATCCAATTATTATAAAGATAAGCCATTGGTGCCTATTTTCTAATTTTCCATCAGGAGAATATAACCCACACCCAACTTCACGGGGCTGATGACCAAGAAGTCCCAAGCCCATAAAATGAATTAACAACAGACAAAATCACGTCATGATGTTATTTTGTGTTGGGTTGGATTCTGACACACGTCATGCGTTTGACAGAGTGCCATTTAATCTCATGAATAGGAATGAATGAATACGACTAGCCTACTTGTTGACGGATTTACAGGAGGCAGTCGTGCCCTTATGATAGGAATTACCTAGGCATTTATCTTCAGTATGTGTGGGAACCGATGGTAAACCATTTGCTGGGTGGCTAAGCGGAGAATCGAACCCAACATTTCCCGGTTTACCTCACTAGGCTGTGTGTACCCCGTTCTTACCCTCAGACTAGAATTAAGATTTCTTGACAGTCAGGAATCAAACTTGGACCCCAGAAGTGACAACCAAGAACTACACCACCTGGTTGGTCACTTTTATTTTTAAGAATAATGTGTATGTCTGTTAGGTAGTCAGCCCGAAGGCTGGTTGGATCCTCAAAAGGCACTGCCGTTAGGTTATGTGGGTAGATACCCACAAAAACCCATGGCAGCGCTATATTGAGGCGTACTAGGCAAGAAGAGGAGTGAGGTAGTTTGTCATTGCTTTCCTCACTGAGTCAGTACAGCAGTACTACCCCTATGAGTAGAACCTTTCACATCATCCGCAGGCACTGACTGTGCCCTGAATGTCACCACCCATACCTCAGTAGCTTCCATATAATCACAGCCATGAGTGAGACTGAGACACCGGTGATACTCTAGCCTGTGCCAACAGGCACTGACTGTACCTTGAATGTCATTACTAAGCACCACCCATACCTCAGTAGCTTCCATATAATCACAGCCATGAGTAGGACTGAGACATCGGTGATACTGTAGCCTGTGCCAACAGACACTGACTGTGTCCTGAATGGCATCACTCAGCACCACCCATACCTCAGGAGCTACCATATAATCACAGACATGAGTGAGACTGAGACACCTGTGATACTTTAGCCTGTGCCAAAAGAGCTGGGTTATGCCCTAATCCTGAAATAAATTACATGAGATTAATAAATACACTAGGATGACCGGTTTCGATCGTCAAGCGATCATCAGATCCATTACACTTAGGTTATAAAATCTATGCAGTATATATGATGTTAGGTGAAATGCTAAATGGTGACAGATATCCGGCTTCAAAACCCACAATGATCACGGCCAGTCAGGCAAGTCGTACTGACAGCAGTGGCTACGCGGGCTAAAGCGCAGCGCTAGGTCATGGGGCCAAGCTCTCTGCTGACTCGGTAGACGCGTGGGTTCGAGCCCCACCGTCGGCTGTCCTTGAAATGGTTTTCCGTGGTTTCCCATTTTCAACACCAGGCAAATGCTGGGACGGTACCTTCTGATAGGCCACGGCCGCTTCCTTCCACATCCTTGTCCTGTTGCATTCATCTTCCTCAATTCCATCTCTCATCCCGACGCGCAGGTCGCCCACGGGCGTCGAATAGGAAGACCTGCACTCGGCCTCTGAGGAGGCCACAGGACAAAAAAAAGTCCTCTCGGCACGCCGGAAGGCGGAGGTAGATTTCATCGGGCAAACTTGGGGATAGGCGAAAATAGGCAGAATATGCACGTTTTCGTAGAAGGATCAGACCTCATTTATTGCGAGAAAGTATTTTATAATTGGAGCTTAATTAACTTTGTTTTTCGTTATTTTATGCATATTTTAAACATTGTATTGTCTTATGGGGACGGTAACCTTCTTGTCATTTGGGGTACATTTTTATACTTGTGGTCACACTGTCCTTATGCAAGGTTTCGACACTGATGTGTAACTATGTAACGGTCTGTTACTTCTTCACGCAAAATTATATCTCCCGCAGAGATTTTGGTTGGTTCCTCAGTTTAGGGTCTGCGACAACGCCGTCATGTAACCCCGTGTACTTTGGGTGAGTGTAGAATCTGTCTGATAAACAGTGTGAATTGTGATGGCTGTATTAGTCTGTAATTCAGGTAAGGACTACAGACGGTCAATTTCAAGCAGTAGTTCCTAATGTTGCTACCATATACTACGGTCAACGACACCTAGCTCTGAACTTGGCTACAAGATGCCACCGCAACCAGCAACTCGCAATGTACGCTGGATCTTCCCCTCCAAAGGAAAACATACTGAGGGATTTTTAGCGCTCTTAGAAAATCCGACGACTTCGGCCGGCTTTGAACCCGTGAACTCGGGCATAGAAGTTCAGCATACTACCAGTTACGTCACCGAGGCCGCTTCTCACTTATTGTTAGTCAGATGGAAAGCTGAGTGTGATCGCGTGCAAGTGCGTTGTCACGGCAACGTCTGATGGCTCATCCCTCATCAATTTAGTAGTGTTGTCATGGCAACCTCTGATAGCTCTTGGCATTTTCTTATAATTCCGAAATCATTTTTCTCATCCCTTGGCGTAATGGTGGGTCATATCAAAAATTCTTTCAGACAAAAGTTTTAGGTAATTATTAAGGAAATATTGTCCATTTTGTACGGTTTTGAAATTGTGCCTATTAAGAGAGATATGATTAATGTTTCCCGAAAAAAACACTTTTTCCCACCCCTTTGGTCAATGGTTGGTGCTATCAAAAAACTCTTCAAACATAAATTTTTGAGCCTTATTCAACACATAGTATGAACTTTGAATGGATTCGATATTTCAAATATTAAGAGAGTTATAGCGATATTTCACTTTTTCGAAAAAAGACCCCCATTTTCACCCCCCCCCCCCCTTCGACCGATTGTGCCCATTAACGAACTAGATCGAGATTTTATAGGGATACATATTATGTAAAAAAATCAAATTGATTGGTGCAAAATTGCGGTAGTTATCGTGTCCACAAGAAAGTGATATATGTATGTATATAAAAAAGGAAGATTGTAGTTTTACGTGACCGTGAATCTTGTGATTATGAGCCACGGGACCTCCTTTTTACGTGGAATCCGAACCACAGGACACGGCATTTCACTTCGAAAATCTCACATGCATTGACCGGGAATCGAACCCGGACCGCCTTGGTGAGAGGCATACAGCTAGACCGCTGAGCCACCACGCCCCCTATGTATATATATATATATATATATATATATATATATATAAATTATATATAAACTTTTTAACTGACGGTGGTTTTGGGGTCTAGGGGATGTGAAACGTGAAGATATGTCGAAATTTTCCGGAAGTCGAAACATGGTACCCATTGCAATAATGAAATCTACCTAAAAAAAGGCAAATCGTGAAGCCAAGAGATTCAAATCACTCAGGCTTAAACTCATGAACTTAGACAAGTCAATTTGGTTCAACAAAAATTGTACAAACTCCGGATATCTATCACCATTTAGCATTTCACCTAACATCATATAGGCTATACTGCATTTAGCATACGCCGACAGTTGCACCAATACTGCAACTAAATAATTTTACATATTTTAAATATTTTCTCCTGTATTTTCAAACATAGATTTTATAGCCTAAGTGTAATGGATCTGATTATGATCGCTTGACATCGAAACTGGTCATCCTATTGTATTTATTAATCTCATGTAATTTATTTCAGGATTAGGGCATAACCCAGCTCTTTTGGGTACATTCGTGTTGGTCGATTGAAAAGCACTAAACTCTTGTTTACTAAGGCAACACTGAAAAAATGGCTTCAAACCCCACAATCATTGCTAAGCACCACCCATACTTCAGTAGCTTCCATATAATCACAGCCATGAGTGAGACTGAGACATCGGTGAAAAGCCTCATTTTACTCTAGCCTGTGCCAACAGAAAAATGCGAATGTACTGCAGTCATCAAGAGATGGCAAACATGCCCCGAATAATATGTAACTTACTAAAAGAGATTGAAATTCCTACAGGAACATTTACAACTTTCCCTGCTCACTCAGCCAAGATATTCTGCAGATCTCTCCTGTGGGCCTCAACATTATTTGTATTTTATTCCTTTTCTGATGGAACTCCGGTAGTACCTTATTTTAACTCCCGGGGCACCTCCCCATGCCTGTACCTTACACAGCTACACACACTACTAGAGTCATCACGTAATCGGAGGAATTCAACCCACACCCAACTGCACGGGGCTGATGACCAAAATGTCCCAAGCCCATAAAATGAATTAACAGCAGACAAAATCACGTCTTGATGGTATTTTGTGTTGTGTTGGATTCTGACACACGTCATGCGTTTGATGTCCGACCACCAACTACGGCGGCCATCTTGGATTGCAGTGTCAGGTCCGGTAGTATAGAAGGTCCTGGAGTATCCGAACCTTGTGGCAAGAGCTCCCCAACACTTACATATTGAAATTATCAGGAAGAAATTTTATATTTTACTAAAACTGAAGTACCTTGACAAGTAATTGTGCTATGGCAACGTTTGTTGGCTTGAAACAATATGCACGTTATGCATTATCCAGTGAGCCCCAGCTTACTTGATTCTGTCATCCGTGTATTAAATTAATGGAGAACATTTATTTCACCAAGGCTATTCATAATAATAGCAATCACCATCATCATCATCTAGATGTGGATAATATAAAGCTGCATACCGACTATGCTCAATTTCTCTGGAGCCATCCCCGTTCTCTAACCAAATGTGGAAATTACTCTTCCATTAACCATGGGAATGTCTTTAAGCCATTCACATAACAAACTTGAAATACCAACTAACCAACCACTAAGCCCATGCACAATTGTTCATCGATATACAATGCAGACTGTACCGCTATCTCTAGGAAAACAGATTGTGTCACCCCGCTGACATCTCTACCAGCAGCTAAGATGAGTCAGACAGTCAATACTTTGGACGTGACTGTTAATCCTGAAATCATAAGCTACAGGACAACCTTTTTACGTGGAATTCAAACCACCGGATGTAGCACTGAATCTCAAAATTCTCACATGCATTAACCAGGAATTAAACTCAGGCCACTTTGGTGGGAAGCAAGCAGCTGTATCGCTGCACCATCACTATTATTATTATTATTATTTTATAGAACAAAACGGTATACTTATTATATCATATTTCAATACCGTACACAAGAATTTCTGAAAATGTACTTTTGTCTAAAGACAACAAATATTCATGATATATAATCGGCTTTGTCAATACTAAAATATGTAATTTATTATTAATTAAACGAACATGTTTCAATATACAATGATATCATCTTCAGCTTTCGAATTAAAAGGATTTAACATTAATAAAATAAATAATTTGATTAAAATTAAAGTTCCAAATACATAAATACATTTCTTCGAACAATATAAAATGTTGCTTCTTGACTAGAGTTGAGATTTCTAAACAGAGAATCATTCATATATCAGCTCAAAAATGTTGTTTCTTTGTGGGGTACAGAATTTTTTTTTTTTTTTTTTTTTTTTTTTTTTTTTTGTAGCTATTCGAACAATTGCAGCGAGAGTGGGCCGGCAAGTGAGGTTGCGATTTTGGCGGATGTCGAGAGTAGAAATCTCAATTCCCTGTATCAGTTTTTACAAGTCCACCACAATCCATTGCAACTCTAGTCTAGAAGCAACATTTTATGATGTTTGAAGAACTTCATTTTTTTATTTGGAACTTTAACAAGGCAGATATATACTGTATACCATAAATATTTAACAATAGCCAATACGGATTAATCTTACCAAACAAATTTGGTAAAATATACGCATTTTATAAAGACAACAACTTAAATATTTGTTATTAACAAAGTTAAGGTGTTATGTATTGATTTTTAAAATGATAAGGTTAGACATGTCTGTTGATTAATTTAGCATAGTAATATTAACAAGACTGTTAAATTAGTTCATAAAGTGGATAACTTTTCTTTAACACAGGTCCGCAACTGTGAGCTCTACGGCCTGCACGACTTGAACCAAGGATCCGACTACGTCAGAGGAAAGATTATCGAGTTTCTGGACAAGCTTGTTGATCTGGGAGTTGCTGGGTTCAGGTAAGGCTATATACATTGCATAAGTTGAGCCAGTATGGCTTCCACCTTCCACTATATTTTCTGAGTGTACAGTATATGTTCCAGGGATTAATGACATGGCTAATAATATTAGGAAGTATATATTCTTGCTTTAAAAGACCAGGAAAAATAGACACACCAATACACAATACAACCTCACCCAGTGTTCTTTGAGTGTATTTATTCAAGACATTAATACAGTATAATCACAATACCACAGCTTGCCACGGTGGGTGAGTGGATATCGTATAGGTCTACTAACCCCAAGATTGCAGGTTCGCTCCTGGCCGTGGTAAGTGATTTTTTTGAAAGGCGGCAAAAATACGATACGCATGTCATACGATATTGGCATGTCAAAGAACCCATTTGAATTCAGTAGGCCGAGTTCATAATGGCAAAATTAATCTCGGGAGTTTCCGCCAACACAAAGTTCCTCATTTCTCTACTAGAAAGCGCTATAGTGTTCAAGGAGCTTAGACATCTAACACCTAACCTCCTTGATTTTCACAGTCAAGGAACAACGAAATTCGACATGCAATCTACCCTCTGGGTGTCAAATAACAAAGCTTGAACCCGGCACCCGAGGCCATACGATATTATTATTATTATTATTATTATTATTATTATTATTATTATTATTATTATTACCTATTACTTCAGTAATAGGTGGGTAATATAGACAGAGCTCTTCCCCGAAGGGCATAAGCAGCACTTGTTTCATTATCATACTGCAAGAAAATCTGTCTATGTTGAAATACGATGCCCACCATCTGGTAAAATACAGAAGATAATGAAATATTTTGTGTAAGAAAATGTAGAAAGATAAATGAATAATTTCACTAATGCTGGTCATACGAGGAAGTTCTCGAGTTTGTGTGCACTGTCTTCTATGTGCTTTATGTAGTTTATGTACCAATATTATTATTATTATTGAGAAACATCTTGAAAGGGGGAAAGAATTAGTAATGGTATTTCTAGATATAGAAAAAGCTTATGATAGCATTGCAAGATCAAAAATTTGGGAATGTTTAGAAAGGCACAATGTCCCAAAAGGCTTGATAAACAAGATCCAAATGCTGTATGAGAACACAAGGGCATGTGTAAGAATAGGTAATGGGGAAAGCAGATGGTTCACAACAAAACAAGGAGTCCAACAAGGAAGTTCACTGTCTCCATTACTATTCATCACAGTGATGGACATAATCCTGAAGAGAATAAAAGAAGAACAGGGTAATGAAACAAATGCTCTTGTCTTTGCAGATGATGTCATGATTTGGGGAGAAAGTGCCAGAGAGGTACAAGAAAAACTGGATTCATGGGACAAGCTGTTCAAGGAGTATGGGTTGAAAATAAGCCAAAGTAAGACAGTAGTGATGACAACTGGACTGTCTAATGCAACCATTTACCTGAATAATCAGCCTCTACAAATTGTTGATCAATTTAAATATCTTGGTAGCACAGTGTGTAAGGATAACAGCAGCAACAGTGAAGTAACAAATAGAACTAGTAATGCAGCCTCCTTCTATGCACAAGTTAGAACACTACTGTGGGATAATAAAGTGCCCAGGAAGTGTAAACATACACTGTTTAAGACATACTACATCCCAATTCTAACTTACGGAGTAGAAACATGCACCCTGTCCAGAAGAGAAGAAAGTAGGATTCAGGCATCCGAAATGAAGTTTATAAGAACAATGCTTCAAAGGACAAGGAGAGACAAAGTACGGAACGAAACAAACAGGACAGAGGCTGGCATAGATATCAGTGCTACAAAATATTTGCAGAAGCAATGATTAGGATGGTATGGGCATCTTCAAAGAATGGGAGATGAGAAGACACCAAAAGCTTATTTCAACAAGATTATCCCAGGAAAAAGACCAGTAGGAAGACCAAAGAAGAAATGGTTGGACCAAATCAAGGATGATCTTGAAGACAAAGGGCTAGACTGGAGAAGGACCCATGAAGACCAACTATTCATGGACAGGAAAAGGTGGCGATGGCTCGTTAACAGCACCCGGGCGACTGGAGTTGGAATTTGATGATGATGATGATGATTATTATTATTATTATTATGCACCTCCGTGGCTTAGGCGGCAGCACGCCGGCCTCTCACCGCTGGGTCCGTGGTTCAAATCCCGGTCACTCCATGTGGGATCCGTGCTGGACAAAACGGAGGCAGACAGGTTTTTCTCCAGGTACTCCGGTTTTCCCTGTCAACATTTCATTCCAGCAACACTCTCCACTATCATTTCATTTCATCTGTCATTCATTTAATCATTGCCCCAGAGGAGTGCGTCAGGCCTCGGCAGCCGGCACAGTTCATATCCTCGCCACTAGATGGGGGCTTCATTCATTCCATTCCTTATCCGGTTGGAGACTGGAAGCAGGCTGTGGATTTTCATTTTCATTATTATTATTATTATTATTATTATTAAAATTATCATTACCATATACTGAGCCCGAGTTCACATCTGCAATGTGACATCGATAGCTCATGAAGAGTATAACTTCCGTGGATGAACCGAGGACTCCCAAAGAGAAAGTATGAGTGACTCTAATTTGAAACAACACAAGTTGCCGCGCCGCCAATGTTAATTTGTTTTATATTTCTTGGAGACTGAATTTATTAGAAGATGTTTGTACATATTTTGAAGCACTGGAGAATTATATGATTTTTGTTAGTAAAGGGAAATGAAGATGTAACCCCGCAGAGAATGCGAAGAATGTTTATAGTTGCACCATTGACTGGTGACTTGATCGGAACATCCGGCATTTTGATGAGCACACTTCTATAGCAGGCGAGGTCCTGTGCAGATGTAGTCTATAATTGTTGTCTGAATCCACGAATACCGAGTTTGATAATTACCATCGAGTGCGTAATAACGTGCTAATGCATGCAGTAAAGCTGCCAGAACTAGTAAGAACTGTGATTTAAAGTGAATTAATAATATTCGTGAAATTGGTATTTTACCGTCAACCCGGAAACGAACCTAGTTATGAGCACATAGTTGCTGATCGAGTGAAAACTGTTCAAATAGCTAAAACGTTATAATTCTTGGTGTAACACTCACCGGCATTTAAGAGGAGAAATTTTCATGAGCACATCGCTCAAGTTTAAAGCAATAAGTGTGTGTTTAAATGACACAAAAGTTTTGAGTGAGTCTAGTGGCACAAGCTGCTATGTCGAGTCTGTGAGCGGATGAATACATGGCCATTATTTGCAACAACCCGCTATATGAGTGTAGAATCTGTGAATTCTGTAAATCAAAGTTACAACTCATTTAAATTCAGTGAAAACGACGAATCTTTCACCATCATGGAGCTAACTTTATTGGTTCAACGCCACATGGACACGCTGATTTTTCCAACTATCAGGGAGGGTATTATGGAATAAAATCCCGATATGGAGGGGAATAGCGACGAATGACACTTATTGATGGAAGGACGGAGTCTTGGATACTATAACCATGCTGCAGCACTTGCCGAGGAGACCAGGCAATGCATATACGCTGGAGACGTATAAGGAAGTCAAGTGAGTCCGACTGAAAGTCGATACTTTTTATGTCCGATCATGGCAGGAAGGATTAGTTATAGAAGACCTTACATAGCACATTCTTAGGTAGGGTTTATCTCTTTATTTCACGTAGTTATTTAGTACTACACTATACCGTTTCAATTGCCAGAGCCTGGGACAAACGCTCTTGCCATTATCATTGTAAAAACATTTTTGAGAGCTCGAGAACAGTGCGCCGAAGGGAGCCCATTTACGCAAAAACATTCTGTTATATAATCATGCCACCAATTCATTCCACTGGGTACAATTAAGTCCTTGTATCTAGATGTTTTTCAAGGCCGTAGCCCGGCATATGTCATTTATAAAGACCTACTGGTCGCGAACGCCACGCACTCTTTAATAAGTGAATGAATTTAGAAGGCAGTGAACTGTATGTTAGCAGCCACCGCATGAAACCTGTTTTGACGCTGCACACACATGGGAGTGTTTCTTTTGTTTTATTTTTATCAATTGACAATCTGACGACTATGAACCAATGCTGTAATCATTAGGATGAGCCAAGCAGGCTATCTTGGGTTCGATGTAAGGGGTCATTTTGTAACTGTAAGGAAGACGCAGGTTTATTATAAGGTAACACATGTTTCTTGACTGCATAAGTTTCTGATACAATCGCAGTCCATGCACACTTTAAGTACGTTTAAGTGTACAATTAAAATCCACAGCTGATTTGTACAGCAGATTATACCCTTGTCCACAGGCTGGAATTGTATAAGGCTAGTGACAACCATTGTTACATTTATTAAGCACTACAGAGGTAGGATCTGATTACCCTTAGTGCAAGGTACGGCTTTTTGGTACTATTTGAGCCAGCGGCGTGTACGATTTTTGTCTCGTTGACTGAGCAAAAGGCTGATGGGCCGAGTGTTATTGGGAAGCACTTATATGTGCACATGAAGGTTTGGAAAGAGGTTTTTCTTCCAATTATGAGTCTGATGTTGGTTTGATTTACACCAATTTTTCACACTTTTCGAGTTTAACATGGTCATTAAACCAATACAGAGAAACTGGTGGGACTAAAAGATGACTTTAATAAATAAGATTATAATAATCAAATAGCAGGATATTTATCTAAATTGAAACCTAAATGAAGTGTTAGGAAATATTTGCAAACATGAGTAAACCCACTAAACGTAATGAAACCTAGATGACCAATGCTTAGATTTTGCTAATGTTCGGCATCTTAAATACAATTATAGCATTCCCTAGTATGAGACGACGATCAGTTGACTACCGGTACGTGTTTAAACATGAATTGCTCATGCCGTCAACGACATAATTTTCTCTCCCACACATTCATCGCACCCATTTTCAGGAGAAGCATTTAAAGATTTTGAGCTAATAGGAATAATTAAAATATTTACACAATTAGAGTGAAAGTAACGTATTACTAACTTCTAACATTGTCTAGTGCTCTACAATAACATGGATTATAATTATGTGTTTTAATCAAAAACAATAATAATTTTGAGTTATGGCAGTTTTCTATTCAGTGCCGTAGAATTGCTATTTATAGGATCCGAGTTGTGGCAGTTTTACACAACAATGACTTGATCATAGGCATTTATAAGCACCACATACTTCAAAATTCATGGTTTTTGAATTGTGGCAGTCTTGCACCAGGGATGCGTCATGACCCAACTTCACAAAGAGCGGAGCTGCGAGTAGGCAGGTCAGTGGCGCCAATTGCGCAAATTTAAAGAGTGATTTGTAATAAATTTCTTTTGTACACTAGGATAGCTTTTTCCATTGAATTTGTTAGGTTCAGAATGTGCAAAAATTTATTTGGTAATAAATTTTGGATGAAACGCTTCTCGTTTACATCGTTGCTACACTTAACGTACGATAAGTATTAGCTTAAATTACTGTAACGTTAAGGGACACTAGGGGTGAATTTTTCAACTTCCACATTTGTTATCAGAATGAGTTGAAATTTAAACTGCACAATAAGATTAGTAATACTAAGTCACATACCAAATTTGAAAACAATCGGATGAAATTTAATTGATTTTTTACTAATTTTATTATTAAAATATAACGTGCGATCAAAATGCTCCATGCGCATTAGAAATTGTGTAAAACGCTTGATTTTTAAATTGCACACACAGAAACCTATTCTAAATATTATAACATTGAGACATTTCAGAAAAGTGATACATGTATGATGTTAGATTAATTTCATTTTATGTGCCACCATGTTTTATAAATTCTGATAATTTTTCATAGTTTTATTTTTGTTTTGTTTGTAATTTACAAAGTGACGTAAGATATTGCAATGTCATCTTACAACACATGTATTTCTGAATACCCAGTGATATTTTGAGTAAAATTGGTGAATATATCATGCGCATGGAGTATTTTCATTACCTAAAAATGTTGTTTGGAGATAAAAGCATTTTTTTAAAATCGCATGCTACATTACCAAGTTTGGCTCACCTAATGAATCAAAATGCCCCAGATTCATATGATTTGCCTTCCAACTTCTCCTTGGCAGCTTCCTGTTGTGTTTTCTTCAACTGCAGACCATGTCGTGTCTTCTTCACCTGCATCGAGCTCCTTCTGCTTTCATAAATTCTCATTTGATCACAACGCTCACTTATTTTTTAGGAAACCATTGAACTTTCTGCATTTCTTACTTCACATTTCAGTTCCTGTGTCACAGAGTAGCCCATATTGAACTCAGAAACACCAGTGTATGTCCCCATGTCCAGTCGCTTCTTCGATATAAAAATTTCTTTAGGACATTTCTTCCAAATAAAAGAGTGAACACACTCATTTGAATTTTGTGTTCCTCCCCTGCTACATCTGGCTAAAAGCTCATTGCTGGCAAGTCTCTGATACACAGGGGCAATGCGACAGACCATTTTTTCTGAAAATTGCACTGACATCTTAGTGTGGCTTTCAGGTGTCTCACCCCGAGCAGTGCTTCTATTATAGAAACACCACGAGTCAGTTCCCTTGGGGCATTTCTGATGTTGTGGTTTCTGATCTGTGGATCTGTAATGATACAGAGTGGCATAAATGGCAGTCTTCATTGCTTGAACATCAGGCATATGTTTCTGAATTGACTGTCTGTAATAACTCGACAACTTCTTTATTGTGTCCATTTTCAAAGTTCCACGACCACGACCCCCCAAATTTGTGTCCTTGGTATCCTTTTTCAATTTCAGAAGCCCAGTAGTCATTCGTTTAGCGACATGGTTGATACACTCCTCTTTTATTATTTTAATTCCTTCGCCATACACTGCAATTCCATTCAGATGCTGGTAAGTCTTTGTATCTCCATCAGAAAGTACAGTTGTGTATCGCATTGCACACTTCTCAACTGATCTTTTCCACATTATATCAGCAGCATGTACTTCCATTGCCCCTGAAGACCCATCATCGTTTTTACAGCATTCCCCACTTCTTTCATGATGTTCAGCTAATACCATGTACTCTGGTGTATCAGTACCCAGTTCATTGCCAAGTAAGGCACAATAATGGCAAAATTTTGACAAGACTTCATAGTCAATAACGAGACCTGTCAAGATATCTACAACTAAACCAATCCCATACAATGATTTATGACCTCTGCGATGCCATGTTCCATCAAAACTAACTGCGATATCAATAACATTAGCCTCTATGAGGGATGGGTCTACACATTCATGTGCGTTACGAACTACAGTTCGACTCTCACTCAGCATTTTCTCCTTGAGACAATCAACTTCTGTTGCTAAGTTGTGCATGTGACTGGTGAAGGTCTTGGAATTCATGCA
The DNA here is from genome assembly GCA_946902985.2 of Meconema thalassinum. Classification (NCBI taxonomy): domain Eukaryota; kingdom Metazoa; phylum Arthropoda; class Insecta; order Orthoptera; family Tettigoniidae; genus Meconema; species Meconema thalassinum. Next base: position 1,437,526,452 of record OX336388.2, read on the forward strand.
GTGCATTTTCATAGCCATACAACATTTTTGCATGTACCTGTGACCAAGTCCAAGATTTAGGAAAGCTTCTGTACCCTTTCTATTTACTTCAAATGGAGCTCTTTCTGTTTTGCCCTCATTTGCTTTTACCCGAGGACTTGTGTATGCCTGACCTGCACAGTGTCCACATGATTTGCATACTACATGTAGTTTATTAGCAAATCCATGCTGCTCGTTTATCACCACATTTAGGGAAGCTTGGCTACAGTGAGGACATATCAAATTTTTTAATAAATCAGGAAATGTGCTAGTGTGCAGTAATATATAACTTTCATCTGATGTAGCTAATGACACTGATGCATAAGAGGACAGTTTTAATTCAGACCTAGTCTTGTCAGAATTACTAACATCTCCTGATTTATATTTATTTACAAACTCGGTATTACTGGGGTTTGAACAAGCACTAATGTTTACAGTTTGTTGGGAATTAATTTGTACAGTTTGTAAAACACTAACCTCTTCTGTAGGCACCACTAATGAAATAGGCCTAGAAGCTGTCTCATTCATATTAGCTTCTTGCTTGTTTTTACGAGCTTCTATTGCCGCTGAAGTTTTTCTTTTTCTCTTGGTACATCTTCCTTTCGAAACACGCCAACGTGAACTTACTACATCCATTATAATCACAAATTTCAAGCCACATGCACTGATGTAAACAATAAAATTTAAACATAAACACAGGAAGTTACTACCTGTTCAATTGATAATATGTAACTGTACGTAAAGATAAGTTAATTATATAATAAAAATAATGTATAGGACAATATAAATGTAGGAAGTTATATGGCAAAATATACTTTCAAACAAATCAATCCGTAAAAGTTTCACATTAGATTTTAGTGTTTATATTGGTTAGGCCTATGTAGATCTAATATTAGACACTAGATAGCAGCACAAATCAGTACCCACAGAGATGTTGGCAATGGCTTCAAAATAAATCGAAAACATCCACACAGTAATGGATATATAAAAGTACAATCACTGAGACAGCATGAAGGGGGCGTTTAAAGTCTTACGCAGAGGAGATTTAAAAATGTCGCTGAGCCTTTAAAAATGGCGATGCATGAAAACTGTTTTACTGAAATGATCCCCAGGGGTCCATTAGATAAATATATGGTAAAAACAAAAAAACATTTATTTTGCCATATTTGTCTAAAAACTCAGCCCTAGTGTCCCTTAAATGTTAGAGATGGCAACATCATAGCATAGATAGTTGTTAAACTTATTGCGCAGTAAATGTAACGAACTACTTGCATTGAAAATAGCTTTCCTCGTTGTAAATTCAGGCTTGTATTATCATTATTATTGCAATCTCTGAAGTAATTGTGTAGGGATGAATTACGTGTCATTCTCTTAGCCTTATTTGTTGATTTCTTCACTTGTAGTAGGCCTTCGAGGAGATTAATTTTTAGGATTTTCGCACGGGGACGAGTAAATTTATATTTGAACTGATTAGCATGGATTATACGTTTTTAACCTCTCTGAAGTAGGTTAGGAGTCTGCCACTTTCGGAATAAATCGAGTGCGATTTGAATGTAAGCCTGGCCTCTTTATTGCATTTTTGTGTTTGTATTCCTCTGGACTGGTAATTTCGATCTCTAATTATATTCGACACCCCCCGAGTACAGTTTCCGTGTGAATTCCCAGTCCAAGAATGCATTCCTCCCCGTCCTATATGTCTTCTCGTTGTTGAAGGAGGGTTTCGGAAGGGTTCCCCGAAATCCTCGTCAAACGGGCACAATACACAGTTTACAAAATTCAGAAAAATGTCTTCTTTTAATATACCGTATTCTATTATTTATTATTTACTTATCGTATGGCTTTTAGTGCCGAGAGTGTCCGAGGACATGTTCGGCTCGCCTGAGTCTGTAGCTGCTTCCAGCGGACACCCTAAAGGGTGAGCTACAAGTTCCGTTCAATTTCAAGTAGTTCCAACTTTCGCCACCAGATATCAATGATACCTAGTGGTGAACGTTGGAACTTTGATAGAGCGTTCTGACGAAATCGAACCTAACAAATTTTGCTTTACACAAGTTTAGTCTGTGAAAGGATCTTTTACATGCCATAAATCTATGACATGGGACCGCCGGCTTTACTTCCCCTCCGAAGGAAGGCATACTGAAGGATTTTTAACGCTCTTAAAAAATCCGACGACTTCGGCCGGGTTTGAACCCGCTATCTTGGCATAGCAGTTCAGCATGCTACCGACTACGCCACCGAAGCCGCCGTATTCTATAATAATTATTGATGACATTTCCTCGATAAAGGTAACTGATACCATATAGAATAAAGGAGTAGATGACTGTGACGTCCGAGACGTCTTTTCCACAACGGGAATATATAAGTGGGCCCTATTATTCTGTATACTACTGCCCGCACGCTAGACCAGGCGAGATTAGTTGAGGAAATGAAGTCCACAGTCAAGACACACGGTCAAGTGGCTTCTCGAAAGGTCGGCTGACACCTGTACAGCCAGGGGAAGGGGAAATTGCGTTACGGGCCAATAGCATTTATTCACACACAAGTACTGTGCCCTTGTGAACAAGGAATATGCAAATCTCTGTCAGCCAGCTCAAAATCGGACATTCGGAGCGTAGAACGTCCATCCACAGTGTGATTCACATATACTGGACCAAACAAAAGATACACTTCAAAATTAAAAATAAAAATCCTACTATTAAAACTATTTAATTAATCAAAATTAGACGCTACAAACAAACACAATAAAATGAATAAACTTCATACTTATTCTAGTGAACAAGGAATAACTACAACATTAGTTTATAAACATCACTATTTGAGGTTCCACTGAACCTGACCAAATATCAAAACTACTCTCACTTCCATTTAGCATTAATACAAAAATCACTCAAAACGAGCTCTAAAAGTCTCGGTAAAAACCATTACATAGAATTATCCATTCAAAACACATTAAATATTCTTAACTTGCATATTATTATAAATTTGCGTTAATGTTTACAATGGTGTCAACAATTACCATTTACTGAGTCCCACATGATATTCACAATGTATCATCTCTCTTTCCAACACTACCAAACTGCATTTGTCCTAGCGAAACTCGTGTACCGCAAGCTATGGAAACTACTGATATACTCAACTCAAGATAGACTCCCGTCTATCCGAATATTTCCAAAAAAAAATACTTGGGAACAATAGCATATAAAAAGCAACAATACAAAAGGGATTTCCATTATTGTCTCAAATGACAATTAAATACTCATTAAATGTGGATCTGAACTGCAACTGCAAGGATAAATAATCAAGCAAGAAATCGGTACAAATTACCGGTCCATTAAAATGTTTATATAATGGCAGACCGCAGACATCGTCTTGCCACGTTACAGGCCTACCCCAACAGTGGCCTTCATTAAAGTCAAGACCCTCAAAGCGTTGATTTATGACGGGGAGAGAGAGCTAATACTTCCCTTCCTTTAGGACGTTACTACAACTGGCTTTCAATCAAGCATCAACTCTTAAAGCCTGGAGAGGCAACACATCGCTTTCATTTAGCAAAACATATGAGGTTCTACTGACCTACTTCATTGGCTCAGGTATAATTATAATTGTGGAGGTTTATCACTGGCAGGTAAGAACTCAATAAAACCAATAGTAATTAAGGGGCTTTCGACGTAAGAGAACACTAGTTCGATTCTCTGACCTGTCTCTAGGACACCTCCATTTTCGAGGACTTAGGGCTTACACATGGAACTATGGTGTCTGAGCACTCGTCGGAATAATAATAGTGGCTTTCAGGGGGCCTATGCACTCTCCCTTGCGCTCAGCAGCAATAAAATTAGCACCCTTCAAAAATTTGTAATAGCAAATACACACATAATCATTTACCATCTCCAGCTGATCCCCACAATCATAATCTCCTAGCATTATTTCACTCCATTTACTAGTGTGACAATTAATAACATAAGCGCTCACTAGCGACAATTAGTACATTCGTGATGCCTTTCAAAGCAAAATATTTATTCCAACATAATTAATTTCTTCGTCCAAAAATAATAGTTTTGCCTTTGGCGCAATCTTCACTTTTCATTTACAAGAACACAACTGGTTCAGTAATTATCATTATCATTATTATTATTATTTCAGCACATAACGGCTCATACTTGAATATTAATTCAACAATTTATTCACTCATTACATTATTATTATTATTATTATTATCCTGCATGCATTTAAATAACATTATTCCTTTCTATTTACGGGTATTCCACTGAATACTATTTCTTTGATTACACATTTTTACATTTAAGTAATTATTACTTTCATTATTGAACCCTTATTAATCAGTCGATGAATAAGTCTTCATTATTATTATTACTGATGCCCAGGCAGTTCATGTTGAAATTGACAAAGGGAAGGCAAGGTAGTGTGTTGCAATGATTACAACAGAAGCAAGCTTGGTAGTTATTCCTGAAGACGACCGGTTAAGCCGAGTTCAAGGACAAATTCTGTACCATCGCGCACCTAATTTGGAATCATTATGGGAGTGTCATGAGTAAAGTTTCAACCGATCCAGGATTGAATCAGCCAATCAGTAGAGACCATGCCAAAGCCACGCGGTGAATTGCGTACCCTGGAAAAAGGCGCGGAAACGCATATCTAAAGAACCGCCGATCCGAATTAATTCAGCATAAGTGCATTGAGACGTTTGGATAAAATGATGAAGATTGATATTAGTCCCAAGTTTGTGAGGTGAAAACTCCAGATTATTTTTACAAATTCTCCCCACCCTACCCCATTCTGTCAGTTTCCAATAAATTGATCGGTGATGAGCTGTTTAGGACACAACTTTATTGAGCTCTGGTGAGCAACGTTCACGTCAGTCTGCGTCACGATTTTTCAAGCTCTAATGAGCATACTTCACTGACATTTCATTTGTGCTCAAGGGAGCAGAGTTCACGTTTAGCAGTGGAGATCTCTAGGCGAGATAAGTGCTGCACGATAGACATGTTTAAGACTTTTTTCAAGCCAGTTTCGATGAGTTTGAACAGTGTGTAATTTTATGTAAATTTTTGTATTATATTTTTGAGTGATATTTGGGCGTGTGTTAAGCGAATGCTGAGATAGGGCAAGTCTACGATCAGTAATCGCATAGGACATTATTGTGAGTGAAAGTAGTAGCTCACAGCGATTATAGCTAGGTAATTTATTAACATTGAACGTTTCTGTCCAAGAAGCTACGCCAATATGTCCGATGTATGGTCGTGTGACGGAATTATGTGCATCGCCTCTACAACGACGTCGACGATGGAGGGCTAGATTTCCCGTAGGGAAATGCACCGGGATGGAGGTTAATGTTCTGCAAGCTGAAACGGTGATGTACAAACATTGATTTACTCAATATGTAGTTAGATAAGGCGCGGGAACATTGCAAATAGTTCATTCATTGTTTTTCTTGTGTTTAGATTTTTTTGTGTGCCGACACTATTATCTGTAAATGTACGTTGGCGCGTGACCAAATTTGTTTGTTGTATATTTTTCTTTGGAGTCATATTTAGTGTACACGGCGTGTGTATTTGATTTTATCCATGCGAATGCGAAACTCGTTACATTCGAAAAGTGGTGCTTTATTAAAGTTCATTTTTTTATAGGAAAGGGAGGTAATTATTGTAAGATGTTTCATAAACAGTTTTTTTTGTCATACTAGGGTTGCCGAGTGCAACAAATTAAGCTGTAACTGTAGAACACCTTAGTTCTATTTTTTTTAGCTTTTTTTGAGTCCTTTTCAGGTTCTTTAGTCACGGACTAGATTGGAAGCGCAAGTTGGTGAAAAATATTTTATGTAATTTATTTCAGGTTACTGTCAAACCCATACGTGTGATTCTGTGTGTGTTCTGGTGTCAGGTGTGTGTATTGATTCTTCGTGATGAGGGGTAGGTGGTGCTACCACCCTCATATTTTTGTTGTTGTATTTTTGATGGAAAGGCAGAGCGCTCTTGGAGGCTACTGTACCTTGTCCAGTGCTGATTCTTGGATTTCCTAGGGGAAATCCTGAGATATTTTATTCTGACACACACACGTATATTATGTGCTTTGGGAGCACGCTTCTTCGAGACTCGAACCCATGCCACGGCAGGTCGAGGTTATTGACACGTGGGTTGACAGATGTGCAGATTTCCACTTAGCGCCCGTTTCGGTCTAGTGACTCATCTGTTAGGCAGTCCAGCTGACCGACTGACCCCTATAAGCTATCTTTAGCAAACCTGTTATTTTGTGATGGTCATTGGACCTTAATTAATTGGGGAGTTCGCCATGTCTGTTACGAATTATCGCATATCGTATGAATGGAATATTGTTTTAATGATGTAAATGTTGGCTTTGAGCCTAGTGATTTTCTATGACTCATTTCATGTTAGTTTTGTCTGTTGTGACACCTGTTGGTGTAGTCGTATTTTACTTGTAAAAATGGCAAGCGGTCATATGTGTTTTCTTTTGTTGGTCACGTGTTAATTTACTTGTGTTGATTTTGAAAAGTCCTAATTTAGGCATTAATGTTTTTGCTACGGCAGTTCCTTGATTCCAATTTCATGCGGAAATTATTTGTTGTTTTATTTAGTGTAGGAAGTGTCGGATTAATTTAAGTAGTGTATAGTTGGTTCCCCGCGTCTGTCTAGCTCTAGACAATGCAGATTCGTCCTCTGAAGGTTTACCGGATGGTGACGAATCTCGCATTTATTTGTACTCATCGTTAAGCATGTAGAACAGCCGCACAAGTACACAATGTCATTGAAGTATTTGGGACATTTGGTCCAATTTATAATCTCTCCTGAGATTAGGCCTAGTTATGGCAAGTAATTAATTCAAGTGGGAGTCAATTTGGGAGTTCTTGTTTGTTTATTTTTATTTGTAAATAGTTGATCTGTTATTAAATTCATTTGTTTTGACCCTGGTATTCACTTCTTCCTGCATGTTATTTTGTTATGTGTTACCCTGCATGTTATAGAAGCGCTTTAACAACAACTTACGAAATGGACTGTTACACCCCCGAAACTGAGTCTCATAAGCTTCTTTGCAAGGGTTCATATATCACTGTTCAGATCCCGCATTTCTCATATTACACAGTTCTACACATCCCTGATTTTCAATGTTGGAGAATACTTTCTCCATGGTTATTATCATTACACGAGCTTCCCGAGTCCAAAATACATAATAAAACTTGGTTTTACTCACATGATTTATCCAGCTAAGCTGTCTGGATCCCAGCAAAGTGACATTTTTCCCACGCTGATTTCTCACACCATGTTGACACTTACATTACCACTGATTAAATTTCCCTCTGGTTTATACATATTAAACACACTTAAATTGATTTGAGGGATTACACTCATTATTTCACAAACACTAAAAAGAATCACTAAAATATATAAAATTTCACTAACAAATTATATTTACACAATGAATTTCACTTTGTGGCATCTAGCACTGCCTTTCACAAGTGAATTCCTTCGATCCAGATCCAACGGGTGCAAGTATCAACCGCTGCCTCCTGATTCCTATTCGGGTGATTGACAGTCTCGTTCGATATTTCCCCTCCTTGGCTACGAAGATTCTGCTACTACTGGTATTACATTTATCGGCACATACAATTACTGCACGATAATAATGTCTTGTTCGGTATGCAATTGTTTATATGGTAAACTGCCTCTGGTTTAACGTTTACTCCTGGAGTCGCTGTACTAACTTTACTGCGCTCTACAATTGTCTTTCTTAGTTCACGTTTGAACTGTATTCTGACGACCATTGTCTTTACTTGGTGGAAGAACTTCCCACGACCTTCCTGTAATTCCACGTGGCTACTGATGCCTATTTTGTAGACTTCTGAATCTATCGCCCCTTATCACGCTAACCTCCTCAATTCAGGAAAATTAGGTGCTTGCTATTTTCGACCCTATTGTGGTTACTTAACGCACTGGGTAAAATGTTTAGAGTTTCACTCCTCTAATGATGTCTCGTATACTTTCGAGATACTACGAAGTAACTTCAAATACTGGTGTCTGGGCTTCTATTGCCCTCGCCGGCTAGCGTATGTTGCTCAAAGAACAATACTAGGCCTAAGTCCGTAGACTATTAATGTTCGAAGTTTGACGATACGTTTTCCTTCTGATAAGGATTTCGATGTTTTAATGCTCGGCGACACTGATGAATGCTGGGACAGTACCTCCCTCCGGAGTACTTCCACGTCGTGATACAAATTCACGTCCCACTGGACTGAATAAGACTGTATATGATATGAAGCAGCACGACCGTACGTGGTCTGATGATTACTGCATGATGCAGTACCTCCGTTCCTGGAGTGCTCGTAGACTGCATGACTTGGCTTGGACTCACGGCCCTTATATCTGATTCTGGTAAAAATAAATCAGTTTCCGTCCTTCTAAAAATTATTTTCCAAAATAGTGGTCGCACGATCTTGAATAAATTACCTACTTGTAGCTAACGTCTTGAACGTCTCAGTGATACTAATTATCTAAAAAATCGATCGTGGCAAATCCGACAAAAAATTAATTTATCTCCTCAAATGAGTGGGTAGTAATTTCTTGTTTTCCCTCTCTACCGCCTCCTGACGTGGGGAATAACCGATTTCGTAGTGCTGATCTGACACTTCTTTCTTACATAATTGTTATTAACTTAATCCATTCTCAAAAATCTCTTTCCCAGGATAAATAACATTGACGGGGTTATTTCTTTAGTTTAATGCTCGTAACTGGCTAATTACTTCTCTGCTTACATGATTGTGGCGTTGTCATTTTACTGTCGAGTAAGGGCTTTATCGAAAAACTTCTTCTCACTCTAATGAATGGAAAGCTACCAGTTCTATTTCAATCTGATGCGTAACCTGGTTTCCGCTGAATGATCATGACATCATCTTGCAGCTGTGGCTTGGATTCTTAGGTTGCACAACTTATCCGTGCGTCACGCCACACGATTCTGTATTTACCCTTCACAAACCTTTAGAAATCTGTTATAAAATCTACCTTAATTCCTCCTTTTTCTTACATAAATGAAAAGGGTTCGATAACTGTGCCTCTCCACATGGGCACAAATCACCTCGTCCCAGGTAAATAAATTTTCGAAGCATGAGGAAATTTATTTAAGTATTTTCCATAGAAAATTTCCTTCTTTCAGAATCGAAGCCATCACGTCATCTCACAGTACCTTTGGTTTCATTTTTCCTTAGAATCCCTCGATGATTCGGGTTTTTTCTGTTAGAGTCATTTCCGGTAATATTGGCGGACGGGAACGCTCTGTCCCTACCATTCTTCTTTCACTTAATTTTTGGACTATTTGTCTTCAGAATACCTTATTCCTTACGGGTGTGGTCTATCCCTACCCGTATCCTTATTTCCTCATTCTCTTTCCTCAAATTTTAATTTTCTTCTTCAATTTGTTCCATTATTTCTTTCATCACGATATATGTTCTTTCGAGCTCACATTCACAATTGACTGTTTCCCATTCACGTTCCCTATGTGGATCGTGTTTCAAACTACTCCTATTTGTTTTATAGGCACTTCCTTTCACAGGCTTGTTATGGTCTCAATTGGGTTTCCTTTATTCATTCCCTTTAAGCGGACGTCTTCACTTAAGGTAATAAATATTTTGTCACGTTCGAGTGTCCCTTGGCCTCCCCATACGCTGGCGTGCACTCCAGACATTTGTCAGACAAGGTTCCTTTTTCTTTATTTTCAGGGCAGGCCTTCCGCCTCTCTGCCCTTTCTCTTTCTTCTTACATCAATGCTGGTACTAGTTTATTTACATGTCCTTAGGGCTCAACGGGTGCTGGCTAGTCCTACCCCGTTGGTCCTTCCTCGTTCTCTTCCACATTCTTCCTATGCTAATATTTACAATATCTTTCCATTTTCCAAAGTTTCACTCTACTAATGGGTGCATATGGCTTAACCCATTTGTATTCCTTTCCTGGGACAACTTTCTCTATCCCTTATGTCTCCATTTGACATCTCTTACGGTTACTACTTCTCCTTGTTCTCCTTTCTCATTTTCCTCTTCTTCCGGGTCTTCTTCGTCAGGTTCCTCAACCATGTCTTCATTTTCCATTACCTCTTCTCCTCCAGCCCTTAAATCTTCAATCATCTCATTATACGTAACTCTTGAGCTCGGATATTCACATCTCCTCCTTGCTCATGAATACTTTCGACAGTTTCTACGACTTTTGTTTCTATTAATTGTCGGACTGATATGGGTAAATTTCTTAGTATGCATAAGCAATATAGTAAGATATTTTCATTACCCATGCACCTTTCTATTGCTTTCTGATAATAAATAACGGTGTTACTTAGTTCCATACTCTCGTCTCCCACCGTTTCTTGTTCTTCAGCTTCTTCTTGTTCTTCTTCTTCGCTTTCGTCGCTTTCTATTTCCATAGAGTCTCTCTCTTCTCCTTCACGTTCCAATTTCTTTCCTTCATTTTGGTTCTCCATTACCATTTCCTTCCAATGGTATACCAGAGCTCTAGATGCATCTCCCACTATACCTTCTTATTTTCTCATACTATTGATGAATCTACCAATTCCTGTACGCTCCAGATGCTGAATGGTAATTTGTAGATCATATAATTGTTTTAAACAATGGATAATTCGTTGTTCGTTTCCTTCACATCTTTCTATTGCTCTTCTGTAATGCTCTATTTTTTCTATGATCTTGGCATCCTTCTGGCTTTCTTTGACCATTTCTTCTTCTTCTCCATCACTAATTTCTTCATATCCACAGTTCTCTCGTCTTCTTATTCATAAACGGTAAGTTTTATTTCTCCTCTTCCACACTCTGTATCATTTTTGATTTATGAAACAGGTCCTTCTTTTCAACGTTGTCCATAAACGAGTTCTTCTTTTGTTTCCTTTGTCCCTTTTCTTTTTCCTTAACTTTCACCTATGCCATGTATTTGGATTATCTCTCTCCCTTGGGTTTTTAGCTGTTTCTGGCCATCTTCTAATATTGATCTGACTCTTGTCATTTTGCGGATCTTCTAAGGTTAACGGTTCTCCTACTGTTTCTATGTTTCTTTCAGGGAAGTCTCCTCTGTTTTCTTCATTATCCGTACTTAATTCCTTCATTTCCGTAAGAATTTCTTTACTGAAATTTAAGTCTGTTTCAACTTTTCTTTGCTCTTCCTTCTTTCGTTTGCATTCCCTATATTTTGACATAAGTTCCAGAAACTGTGCCTTCAATTGTTTTACTTCCAATTCAACATTCTCATCATCATTTTACTGAACTTGAATTTCCTCTTTCATATGTTTATTTTCAAAATCATTCTCTTGAATTTCCATTTCCATTAAGTCTTTCTCAGACTTATGGTTTTCCTCTGGAATTTCTATGGTTTCTTGAAGAATTTCACTATGGGATTCAGCCTTATTATCTGTTAATTCATTTTCCCATTCCACTTATTCCTTTACCAGCGTTTCCTCTGGTTTCTTTTCCAGCTTGGTTTTGCATATGAATGGTCTTCTATGTGAGACTCATTTTCATTTCGGCTCTCTTCCTGACATCGGATTGTTATTTCTTCTAGAACATCTGTAACATTTTCTTCCTGTGGCTCATCAATTCTATCTATTTCCATGGGAGTCACAACAATTTCTACTTCTTTCCCTATTTCCTCTAATTTAGGACAATTTTCAGGCTCCTCATGCGCCGTTATTCTTCTTTCCTCTACGGTCACAACGTGATTTTCAATTTTTTCAACAATCTCCTTAGATTTGCGTTCCTGTGACAGTATATATTCCCTATACGTTTTCTGGGCGGCCTCTAACGTTTCTTTATATTCGGGGGTTTTAACTTTCCTTATCTCGGCTAATTCCTGGACCGTTGTATGCAGAAAATCATGCATTATTTTTACTTTGAGTTCACACATCTGAATGTGCCTTTTAAAAATATGATCGATCTGTTCTTGAATATATTCTATCCTATCCTTTTCTTCGTAACTAGCTTCATACCTAATATTACACCATTTCTTCCTTATTTCCCACAATTGGTCCCTTACTTCCTGAATGTACTTAAGGAACTCTTCCATCTGTTTCCTAGTAACTATTTCTATTTTCCCTTCTTCAACCATGCATTTCGCAAATTTCTTTTTCGTTTCTCTCAATGACTCTTTAACATTTGGGATTTCAGTATAAAATTCTTCTAATTCCTCTTTAGATATCCTATACCAATTTTTACTTGCCCTATCACGAAGTTCATCTATATTCTTAACTTCTTTAAAAATACTTTCTATTTGTTCCTCAATTTCTACTGTACTCTCTAATTTCCAAAGTTCCTCCCTCATTCTGCGATACTCATCATCTATTTCATTAATTATATCCAGGAATCCTTCCACTTCGTTCCTGGTAGCCATTTCTACTATTTCCTGACGTGGAATGCTACAGCTATCGGCTTCGAATCCTGCTTGAACTTGCGTTTCTAACTGAGACTTAACGCTTCCCTGATTATCATCAATTTTGCTTTGCACGCATTCCCTTGGAATCGGTTTACATGTTTCACTCTCATTTGTGAGCTCCATGGGCTCTACCATTACCTTATTTTCCAAAGACGTATTTCCTTCTCTTCGTGTAACTAGGTCTTTAGAGTCAAGTTTATATTTGATGACACTCTTATCATTCTCAAACTTAATAGTATACTCCGCTATAATATCATCTGAGAGCTTCAGCTGCTCCTTACTCACTGACATTTTACAATCAGAGAATATAGTGGGCTACTCTGCCTCATCACTGGTTCATGCATGAGAGATGATACCCTAAATTCATTTGTGGTCCCTTCTCCAGACTTTATTTCAGTACGGGTGCTCACTTGAGTGGTACCCGTCTGGTATATTAACTCATTGACACATCAAAATCGTTATGGAAGTGATTTTCCTTAAAATTCAAAATTTTGAAAAAAACATAATTTTCAAAAATGAAAATTTTGATTTTTCCAAGTAAAACTCGGTTTCTTTTCCACGAAAAACTCAGCCCCTAAGTTCACGGGCGCCATTTATTTATATGCGGGTGTTATTACGGGGCTGCTCGGTGTGCGTTTTTCATGGTCCGAATGCGGTCAGTTAATTTTATCTTGTTATAGCTAATTCAACAAAATTATGTTAAATGGTCCGGCTAAGCTCAAATTATCAGCGTTTCGCCCCGGTGTACTATTGGGCTCGTCAGTTGGTACAGTACACCTCACCAAGACGCTGAAAAGTGCTCACTGAGTAGGCCAATGCAAGACACTTTGATACACATTATAATATGTCGTATCGACGTCACGAGCATTGCCAAAGCACTTCAGGAAGTATAGTCTTCCTTTCAAAACAAATGCAAACCTTACCTTGGTTATCGATATGTCGAAGAATGTTCTCGAATGAGAAACTGTTGTTATGGTCCTGATAATTTGAGCTTACCCGGACCATTTAACATAATTTTGTTGAATTAATGGAGCTCAAAGGACCATAACAACAGTTTCTCATTCGAGAACATTCTTCGACATTGTTATAGCTAGCCTGTCAGTATTTACCTTTGATCTTATGACCGACTTCTAGTGTTCCATAAACTTAGATCCAAACACATCATTTATATTCCCCCTATGCCCTTGTGAACAAGGAATAAGCAAATCACTGTCAGCCAGCTCAAAATCGGACAATCGGGGCATAGAACGTCCACCCACAGTGTGATTCACATATACTGGACCAAGCAAAGGATACACTTCAAAATTAAAAATTAAAATCCTACTATAAAAAATATTTAATTAATCAAGATTAGTCGCTACAAACACAATAAACTGAATAAACTTCACACTTGTTCTAGTGAACAAGGAATAACTACAACATTGTATGTCTACCCCTTATTATTCCCGTTTTCCAACGGGGTCGGGGATGAGATGCGATGGAAGTCCTTGTGGCGATGATTTTTACGGCCGGATGCCCTTCCTGACGCCAACCTCATGAGAGGAGTTAATGAGAGATGAAATGAATGATGGTGAATGAAACTGGGCAAGGATGTGCAAGGAAGCGGCCGTGGCCTGTCAGAAGGTACCGTCCCAGCATTTGCCTGGTGTTGAAAATGGGAAACCACGGAAAACCATTTCAAGGACGGCCGACGGTGGGCCTCGAACCCATGCGTCTACCGAGTCAGCAGAGAGCTTTGCCCCATGGCCTAATGCTGCGCTTTAGCCAACGTAGCCACTTCTGTCGGTTAATAACTACAACATTAGTTTATAAAAATCACTATTTGAGGTTCCACTGAACCTGACAAAAATATCAAAACTACTCTCACTTCCATTTAGCATTAATACAAAAATCACTCAAAACGAGCTCTAAAAGTCTCGGTAAAAACCATTATATAGAATTATCCATTCAAAACACATTAAATATTCTTAACTTGCATATTATTATAAATTTGACTTAATGTTTACAATGGTGTCAACAATTACCATTTACTGAGTCCCACATGATATTCACAATGTATCATCTCTCTTTCCAACACTACCAAACTGCATTTGTCCCAGGGAAACTCGTGTACCGCAAGCTATGGAAACTACTGATTTACTCAACTCTAGATAGACTCCCGGCTATCCGAATATTTCCAAAAAATACTTGGGAACAATCTATATATATAAAAATCGATGTAACGTGATAGTTTGTCTGTGGGTATGTCTGTATGTCTCCTATGCGTTCATATACCATTCGTCCGTTTGCGATGAAACTTGGGTGAGCTGTTGAGTACACTCCAAGGAAGGTTTCTGACTTACTAAATCCATTTTACAATTGGTAGCGCACGAGTAGATTCAACAAATGAGCTACGACGCGCGAAGCATTTCAACAAAGTCACGTTTGCGTTCATATACCATTCGTCCGATAGCGATGAAACTAGGCTGATATTTAGTGTGCACTCCAGGGAAGGTTTCTAGCTTAGTAAATCCCTTTAAAAATAGGTAGAGCACGAGTAGAATCAACAAATGAGCAACGACGCGCGAAGCGTTTCAACAAAGTCCCATATAATTTCATATCCCATTCATCCGATAGCGATGAAACTTGGGTGAGGTGTTGTGTACACTCCAGGGAAGGTTTCTGGCTTAGTACTGTACCCGTTCGTCCTGGGGATGCGATGACCCATCTGCTATTACATCGCATTCCTGGAGTTCCAGGACAGAGCGGAGTTAAATGAACCTCTAGTCAAATAAGGAATGTGTCGGAAATTCAGCTGAGTTATCGAAAAAGCAGTGGGTAACACGAGACAAAGTATCTCTAGGGTCGTTACGGGCTTAAGTTTAATAAAAAAATGCAAATATAAATGGGCGCCATCGAC
The DNA here is from genome assembly GCA_946902985.2 of Meconema thalassinum. Classification (NCBI taxonomy): domain Eukaryota; kingdom Metazoa; phylum Arthropoda; class Insecta; order Orthoptera; family Tettigoniidae; genus Meconema; species Meconema thalassinum. Next base: position 1,437,541,812 of record OX336388.2, read on the forward strand.
TGAATTCCTAGCAAACCACCTCCTTTCCTGGTTAAGCCTTACTCAAGACAAGGAAAGAAAAAGGAAAATCACACCATCATCAGATCACCACTAAGATAAAAACAAATTTATTTCACTTTGATAGTCAGACAGACATTTTAAATATATCTCCTAACTGAGAGTATGGTCGAATGCCAACGTTAAATTGTCATTGTCCAAAAATCGAACCATCTCTTTTCTAATCAAAAATATTTCATCCACATAGAACAAGAAAAATCTCTAAAGTTCTCTTGGGTTCTCAGGATCACTGTAGCACTATGTCTTTCGTCACTGACATTTGTGATACCTGAGACCTAATTTCTCTTTAATTTAACATCATGAATGTGGATTTGAAAACGTTATTAATCTGTCTAAACATACACATATTATAATCACATATTTTAAATATCACGTAATTTATGGCTTGCATGGCATAATTTAAGTGTTGAACATGTTAGAAAAATGCTCCTAAACATCGAATAATTAATTAAACTATTTACATTATCATTAATAATTACTTGTTTGTGAATTACAGAAAATTCACGGCTCATTGGTCATCATTATCATCATCATCAAAATTAAATATTTCTCACATTAATTCTCATCTCAAAATTCAACATATTCCTGTCAGAATCATTAACTCATCACCATTAAATCAATTAAATCCTCAACTCAAGTTGCAATTTCTCACATTATATCTCAATTAAATTTATTTAAATTCCATATAAATTCATTAATCATCAGCTTCTTTAATTAATTATCACCTTCTAATTCAGTTATTCATCATCTATCCAATCATCTATTAATTTATTTAAATCAGTTTATTTATTCAATCTTTAATTCATCCATTTATTTAATTCATTGATTTATTCCAAAATTTAATTTATCAATTTATTTAAATTTTATTCTTCTGGTTATTTAGATTCTTATTATCTCATCTAGTCATTCTGATTTTTATTTCATTAGGTCAGATCATTAATATGCTTAAATTTCAGATTATTATTTCATAAATTATTATTCTCAGAAAATCTTGTATTATCAACTTTATTTATTTGTTTAATTTCCTAACAAATTGTTTAATATGGGTTATAGAAAGTTGTCTTACAGTTTTATCACTTCCAAGTTGTATCTTGTATTTAATGTTCATGCCAAAAAGATATTATTGCCTTCACGACATCACGTTGGATCTGACTATCCACAACGACATTATATATCCTCAATTCTTCAAATATCACATTTGAATACAACAATTATTCCACAAAACTCCATAAATATTCAGCACATACAGCATGAATCTCAACAATTACGCTAGACTGGGTTCGACAACCTCATTTCTGCTTCAAAATGCATTAGCAACATTGCAACTATCATTTGGCAACTTCCACAAAATGCCTATCACAAACTTCACTTAACCATGTTGCATGATCTACAAAAAAAATATAATTGGCTTCAAATTATCAACGCACACAATCTCCAATAACTGTAATTAATCTGATCACATCTAGACAACTTCATAAACAATTGGAAAAATATTACCTTAGTAATTCAAGATCTGCTTTCAAATAGCATAAATTCTCTTACAATTCTCATAATTCACATCACAGAAAAACACCAATGTGCTATAATCTCTCATATCAAAATCTGCAATACTGATCTGCCTTAAAATAAATCTGACCATTAATGATTCATCTTACAAGATTCAATTACTTTAAGTCCTTCTCAAAGGTATCCAACACAATTATAAAAATCATCAAAAGCATCAGCTGTACCAGCTGTTAAACTGAAATTACTCTCAAAAGAGTATAGCAACAAAATATTGGATTGGCAAACAAGAATTACAAATGTAATCCTGCTGACATTTATCTGTACTTTATTTAACAAAATTTCGACTGATATGTGACTAGTAGTTCCTTGTTTGATTCTCTTACAATCTCATGTACACTCGGATGATAAAAATGAGTCCCTCAATGGCAAGTAAGATGAGTAACCACCGTACAATCGTATAAATACGAAAGACCTCGCCCCGTCGACTAAAATGATAGTGCCCTAAACGATGGGTAAGATGAGTAACCACCATACAATCGTATAAATACGAAAGACCCCATCTCGACGACTAAAATGAGTGAATGTACCAGATAGGAATCAACAAGTCTCTAGTTGTCATATAAAAGCGATATTCATTCACTAAAGTGAATAACATCTTAATATCTCCAAACAATCCAATGGAAAAAATCCCTACTGATGAATAATACACACTCGCTAGTATGCAATGAACTGACGAAGTAATATAGATAATCAATTGCAGATCACGAGTTCGAAATACTCGTCACACAAAAAAACTATTCATGAAAAAAATATCCTTGCTGGAAAAATGTCTAAAAGACCCAACATCTGCTTAATAAAGCCAACCAATGGTGAGAATTTCGTATAATGATGCCTGCCATATCATATGGTCACGCCATATTCTAGCAAAATTTCGAAGCATATAAAGTCAAAGCCATGTCTTAACAATCGTATCACTTCTATTAGAAAAATATACATGTGTGCCCAGTATTCATGAAAATAATCGTATCAGGAAGTTATAACTCTTACAGTACCTTCTCATAATCAGCTGTTATTAAATTTCAAAGATCGTCGATTTTCCCTATGTAATGAATTCTCGAAAGATCGGCGTGAATATCATTCCATCCATGCAATGACGATTGCCTTCAAATTCCCAAGTGAATCAGCTGGTGGACCTCCTTCTCGTCAGGAATCGAATCCATCGCTCTGTGGTGCCATCGCGTCTCTGTCTGCGTTTACTCCGACATGATGAACGTCTGATTATCCATAGCGGATATTGTCCAAATCCTCACGAAAAAGTTCATAGAAACAGCGGACCCCCTATTCCTCTTCTACGTTACGCCACTGTTCTATACAATGTTCAGTTTAAGTGTTGAAAGTTCAATTTCCACAGCGGTTTAGTTTTACTTGTAGAAAATAAAATTGTTTCATCAGAGTGTCTAAGTTTATGAAACACCCTGTAGCTGTGTTCATACTCGGTAATTCATAACACTGCATAAGAAATAATTGCATTAATGCACGAGCTAATGTTCCTAAGTGCATATGCTTACAACATTCCGTTTGCTTAAAATTGTTAATGTTACTTGGAATGCGTTATGAAATGCATAGTCGTAGTGTCATTAAGAAAAACTATGTCCATTCGAAGTTCAAAGTTGCAGTACCACGTAACTATCTGCTTTTATAATTCAAATGCTGAATAAACGTTCTAACTCAATGTAGTAATGAAGTTCAGCTTCTGTCATAATGCTTGCGTATATAATGGGAAATAACCCGCTCGGTTTTACTGCAATGCTATAATCATCTCCACCTAAAGCTGGCCTCGCCATGTCGCTCTACTATGCCGTTCTGCGTTGAAATGCAGCTTGGAATAAAGTTCTCCAACTACTCGCAATGCTGTTTTAAAAACCCCGGCCTCCTATGCTTGTTTGCTGCGGATGTCCAACCGGCTCACTGACCTACTTGCCGTTCGCTGCTCGGAGAAGTTGAAACTGTCGCTTTCACTTTCCGTGACAGTTTCTGTTCGCTGCGCGACCTTGTACCATGCGCTAGGCGTGTGCTACTCAGCTCGACTCTCTTGCTTGGCTCACAGAGCTCCACTGACAATGTCTGCACTGCCTCGACCCTTACCTGCCTGGTGCGGTCACGTGACGTCCTCCCCACCACTGTGGTCTTGCGTCACAAATATAATCTCGAACCCCCATCATCTCGGCTATTAAGTTATAAAATAACTTAAGGGTTATCTGACTTCCTTCAAATTATTACCATATATAATGCATGATATATCTCCTCTTCTAAGATGTTTAAATACCATGTTCCATACAGATCTTAATAAAGCTTCATATTTCCATCCATAAATCCATCTGCTTGACTGCGGTCAGCGCCTTCTAAATCCTAGACCTACTACGTCATCCTGACATTCCTCTTGACTCGATCTGAGCGCTATCTTTTCTTAACTCTTCCCAAAAACCTCAACTACGGCTTAATGTCTGCTGGCGTAGCCGATAGCCTCAACTAGGTATTGGGTACAGTACATACATTTTACAATAGGTATCGCACCAGTAGATTCAACAAATGAACGATGACACGCGAAGCGTTTCAACAAAGTCCCGTATAAAGTCATATACCAGTCGTCTGATAGTGATACATGTTTGGTGAATTGTTGTGTACACTCCAGGAAAGGTTTCTGGCTATGTAAATCCATTTTACAATACGAAGCGCACGTTCATATTCAACAATTGAGTAACTACGCGCGAAGCGTTTCGATAACGTCCCGTATACGTTCACATACCATTCATCCGATTGCGATGAAACTTGGGTGAGATGTTGTGTACACTCCAGGGAAGGTTTCTGGCTGAGTACATCCATATTACAATATGTAGCGCAGAGTAGAATCAACAAATGAGCGACGACACGCGAAGCGTTTCAACCAAGTCCCGTATGCATTCATGTACCATTCGTCCGTAGCTATGAAACTTGGGTGAGATGTTGTGTACACGTCATGGAAAATTTCTGGCTTAGTAAATCCACTATACAATATGCAGCGCACAAGTTGATTCAACAAATGAGGGACGACGCGCGAAGCGTTTCAACAAAGTCCCGTATAAGGTCATATACCATTCTGCCGTTAGCGGTGAAACTTGGATGAAATATGGTGGACACTCCAAGGAAGGTTTCTGGCTTAGTAAATACATTTCACAGTAGGTAGCACACGAGTAGATTCGACAAATGAACGACGACACGCGGAGCGTTTCAATACAGTCCCCTATGTCTTCATATCCCATTAGTCCGATAGCGATGAAACTTGGGTGAGATGTTGTGGACACTTACGTGACGGTTTCTAACTTAGTAAATACATTTTACTGTAGGTAGCGCACGAGTAGATTCAACAAATGAGTGACGGAGCGCGAATCGTTTAAACAAAATCAGGTATGCGTTCGTATACTATTCATCCGATTGCGATGAAACATTGATCAGTTATTGTGTACCCGCCAGGGAAGGGGACTTAGTAAATCCATTTCACAATAAGTAGCGCAAGAGTAGATGCAACAAATGGGTGACGACGCGCGAAGCGTTTCAACAAAATCCCCTATTGCGTTCATATAGCATTCTTCGATTGCGATGAAACCTTGATGAGTTATTGTGTACACGCCAGGGAAGGGCTTCAACTTAGTAAACATTTCTCAATAGGTAGCGCACGAGTAGATTCAACAAATGAGTGACAGCGCACGAATCGTTTAATCAAAAACCCCTAAACGTGCATATACCATTCATCCGATTGCGATGAATCATTGATGAGTTATTGTGTACACGCCAGGGAAGGGTTTCGACTTAGTAAATCCATTTCACAATAGGTAGCGTACGAGTAGATTCAACAAATGAGTGACAGCGATGAAACTTTTGAAAGTAGTTGTGCACGCTCCCACGAATGGTTCTAAATTAGAAAATCCATTTTACGATAGCTTAGAGGCAGTTAACATGTTCTGTGTCCAAAGGCACTTCATGAAACAGAATTTCAACGCCAACACTTTCTTTGATTGGCATGGCAACGCATGCCGGGTACAGCTTGTAGCATATAAAATGCAACAATACAAAAGGGATTTCCATTATTGTCTCAAATGACAATTAAATACTCATTAAATGCGGAACTGAACTGCAACTGCAAGGATAAATAATCAAGCAAGAACTCAGTAAAATTACCGGTCAATTAAAATGTTTATATAATGGCAGAACGGAGACATCGTCTGGCCACGTCACAGGCCTACACCAACAGTGGCCTTCATTAAAGTCAAGACCCTCAAAGCGTTGATTTATGACGGGGAGGGAGAGCTCATACCTCCCTTCATTTAGGACATTACTACAACTGGCTTTCAAACAAGCCTCAACTCTTAAAGCCTGGAGAGGCAACACATCACTTTCATTTAACAAAACATACGAGGTTCTACTGACCTACTTCTTTGGCTCAGGTATAATTATAATTGTGGAGGTTTATCACTGGCAGGTAAGAACTCAATAAAACCAATAGTAATTAAGGGGCTTTCGACGTAAGAGAACGCTAGTTCGATTCCCTGGCCTGCCTCTAGGACACCTCCATTTTCGAGGACTTAGGGCTTACACATGGAACGATGGTATCTGACCACTCGTCCGAATTATAATAGCGGCTTTCAGGGGGGCCTATGCACTCTCCCTTGCGCTCAACAGCAATAAAATTAGCACCCTTCAAATATTTGCAATAGCAAATAGACACATAATTACTTACCATCTCCAGCTGATCCCCACAATCATAATCTCCTAGCATTATTTCACTGCATTTACTAGCGTGACAATTATTAACATAAGCGCTCACTGGCGACAATTAGGACGTTCGTGATGCCTTTCAAAGCAAAATATTTATTCCAACATAATTAATTTCTTCGTTCAAAAATAATAGTTTTGCCTTTGACGCAATCTTGACTTTTCATTTACAAGAACACAACTGGTTCATTAATTATCATTATCATTATTATTATTATTTCAGCACATAACGGCTCTACTTGAATATTAATTCAACAATTTATTCATTCATTACATTATTATTATTATTATCCTGCTTGCATTTAAATAACATTAATCCTTTCTATTTACGGGTATTCCACTGAATACTATTTCTTTGAACACACATTTTCACATTTAAGTAATTATTACTTTCATTATTAATTCACTGTTCAGATCCCGCATTTCTCATTATTACACAGTTCTACACGTCCCTGATTTTCAATGTTGGAGAATACTTTCTCCATGGTTATTATCATTACACGAGCTTCCCGAGTCCAAAATACATAATAAAATTTGGCTTTACTCACATGATTTATCCAGCTTAGCTGTCTGGATCCCAGCGAAGTGACATTTTTCCCACGCTGATTTCTCACACCATGTTGACACTTACATTACCACTGATTAAATTTCCCTCTGGTTTATACATATTAAACACACTTAAATTGATTGAGGGATTACACTCATTATTTCACAAACCCTAAAAAGAATCACTAAAATATATAAAATTTCACTAACAAATTATATTTACACAATGAATTTCACTTTGTGGCATCTAGCACTGCCTTTCACACGTGAATTTCTTCGATCCAGATCCTAGGAGGTGCAAGTATCAACCGCTGCCTCCTGATTCCTATTCGGGTGATTGACAGTCTCGTTCGATATTTCCCCTCCTTGACTACGAAGATTCTCCTACTTCTGGTATTAAATTTATCGGCACATACAATTACTGCACGATAATAATGTCTCCTTCGGTATGCAATTGCTTATAAGGTAAACTGTCACTGGTTTAACGTTTACTCCTGGAGTCGCTGTACTAACTTTACTGCGCTCTACAATTGTCTTTCTTAGTTCACGTTTGAACTGTATTCTGACGACTATTGTCTTTACTTGGTGGAAGAACTTCCCACGACCTTCCTATAATTCCACGTGGCTACTGATGCCTATTTTGTAGACTTCTGAATCCATCGCCACTTATCACGCTAACCTCCTCAATTCAGGAAAATTAGGTGCTTGCTATTTTCGACCCTATTGTGTTTACTTAACCTACTGGGTAAAATGTTTAGAGTTTCACTCCTCTAATGATGTCTCGTATACTTTCGAGATACTACGAAGTAACTTCAAATACTGGTGTCTGGGCTTCGATTGCCCTCGCCGGCTAACGTATGTTGCTCAAAGAACAATACTTGGCCTAAGTCCGTAGACTATTAATGTTCGAAGTTTGACGATACTTTTTCCTTCTGATAAGGGTTTCGATGTTTTAATGCTCGGCGACACTGATGAATGCTGGGACAGTACCTCCCTCCGGAGTACTTCCACGTCGTCATACAAAGTCACGTCCCACTGGACTGAATAAGACTGTATATGCTATGAAGTAGCACGACCGTACGTGGTCTGATGATTACTGCATGATGCAGCACCTCCGTTCCTGGAGTGCTCGTAGACTGCATGACTTGGCTTGGGCTCACGGCCCTTATATCTGATTCTGGTAAAAATAAATCAGTTTCCGTCCTTCTAAAAATTATTTTCCAAAATAATGGTCGCACGATCTTGAAAAAATTATCTCCTTGTAGCTAACGTCTTGAACGTCTCAGTGATACTAATTATCTAAAAAATCGATCGTGGCAAATCCGAAAAAAATTAATTTAGCTCCTCAAATAAGTGGGTAGTGATATCTTGTTTTCCCTCTCTATCACCTCCTGGCGTGGGGAATAACCGATTGCGTAGTGCTGATATGACACTTGTTTCTTACGCAATTGTTATTAACCTTATCGATTCTCAAAGATCTTTTCCCCAGGATAAATAACAATGACGGGGGTATTTCTTTAGTTTAATGCTCGTAACTGGCTAATTACTTCTCTGCTTACATGATTGTGGCGTTGTCATTTTACTGTCGAGTAAGGGCTTTATCGGAAAAAATCTTCTCACTCTAATGAATGGAAAGCTACCAGTTCTATTTCGATCTGATGCGTAACCTGGTTTCCGCTGAATGATCATGACATCATCTTGCAGCTGTGGCTGGGTTTCTTAGGTTGCACAACTTATCCGTGCGTCACGCCACACGATTCTGTATTTACCCTTCACAAACCTTTAGAAATCTGTTCTAAAATTTACCTTAATTCCTCCTTTTTCTGACATAAAAGGGTATGGGTTCGATAACTGTGCCTCTCCACATGTGCACAGTACCAACTTATACATTATGAATAATATCATATACAAGGAGTACACACAAACAGTACATATATTACACTCCTCCCTCTTAAATAAGAAACATATTCAAAAGAAGAATCAATCAAGAAGTAATCAACTTAGAACTAATTATAATTCCCTTTTTTTCCAATAAAAATGACAAATCAAATCACAAATCAAGACGTTCAACACGTTTCCTCTCGCGTACAGGGTAACGTCTCTGAGAACGCCCCGCAGGAGAACTAATCATAGTTTGGCTAACCGGACTCGATGTAGGAGTTGGCTGTCTAGCAATAGACTGTCTAATACAAACATCTGATGGTGAAGCTGTCAAATTTTAACGTACATCAACCTGCTCAGCTGACTGAGATGATAAACTTTCAGCTGATTGACCTGAGCACTCCTTAGCCGGCTCGCTCACCTGAGCATCAATTGCAATGAGTTGGTCAATATGCCTCTTCCAAATAATACCAGATCCTATTCTAACTAGTTACATGGTAGTACTTAGTTGTTTAATCACAGTACCCTCAATCCATTTACCTTGAGATCTATAATCTCCAATTAGTATGGATTGATTAACATGAAGGACACGTGGTTTTCTACCCTTGGTATAAGCTTTCTGCTTATCCTGCTTAGCCTCCACTACCATCCAGACGCTATGTCGTAAAAGATCAAATCTAGTTCTTAGTGATCTATTGAACATTAGTTTGGCTGGGGTCTCTTTAGTAGTGGAATGTACAGAATTACGGTAATCGAACAATATTCTATCCAAAGCTACTGAAACATCTCTAATATGATCTCTAAAAGCACATTTCAGTTTAATTTTAGCATACTTGACTGAGTTTTCAGCCTGACCATTGCTCTGAGGGTGGTATTGAGGTGAAAAAGTATGTTTAATACCATTCTTAACCAAAAATTCATTAAACTCGGCCGAATTAAATGGAGGTCTATTATCACTATGGACTGACACAGGTGAACCAAAACGGGCAAAAAGATGGCGTAAATTAACAATAGCTGAGTGTGCAGAAGTTGAGCATCTACAATGATTAGGTACCTTTTTTCCTTTAAATGGCCCCAAATAATCAAGATGTAGTCTTTACCACGGTTTATCAGGATAATGCCAATGATGTAGTTCACTTTTGGGTGGATTACATCACTCCAATCGGCAGGAAGAACAGCTGTTGGCAAGGTTTTCTATTTCCTGATCAATATTAGGCCACCAAAAATAAGCTCTCGCTACAGATTTCATTTTAACTATGCCTAAATGACTAGCGTGGAGATCTCTCAGAACAAAGTTACGTAAACTACCAGGAATTATTACCTTGTAACTCCACCTTAAAATACCTCGTTCAACAGCCATTTCCTCTCTCCTTTGAAAAAACGGTGATAAATCATGGTCAGATTGAGACATATAAGTTGGCCATCCATACATGACGTAGCCATAAACTCGTTTCAATAGGGGATCGTTCTGAGTTTCCACTCGGACTTGCTCACAAGAAATAGATACTGAACTCAAATGAATAAAAATTAAATATGTTCCTAGGGGTGACAGATCGGAAGTAGTTTCCACATTTGGAACTTGCAATGGCAATCTAGATAGTGCATCAGCTACATATCATTGGAATTTACATACTTGATGTCAAAATCATAACCAGATAAAAATAATGCATATCTCTGCAATCTGCTTGTTGCAAACACAGGCAACCCCTTTTTGGGCCCAAAAATACTCAATAATGGCTTGTGAACACATTTCAAGGTAAAGTGTCTGCCATACAGATATTGGTGAAACTTCCTCACACCATAAACAATCGCTGTAGCTTCCTTATCAATTTGAGAATAATGAGATTCTGCTGAGTTAAGTGTTCATGAGGCATAGTTCACTGGTCTTTCTATACCTTCTTTAGTAATTATGCTAAGAACACAGCCTAGCCCATAACTAGACGCATCGACAGTTAACATTATTGGAGCATCTGGGTCGTAATGTGCTAGTATTGGGGCTGAAGATAAACGCTTCTTAATCTCCTTAAATGCTTGCATACATGCGTGATCAAATACAAAGTCAGAATCTTTTTTTAACAGGTTATTCAAAGGTGTTAACACCGTAGACAGATTAGGCACAAACCTTCCATAATAATTTACTAATCCCAAAAAGGATTTAGTTTCAGTCATATTCTTAGGAACAGGCGCATCTACAATGGCTTTTACCTTAGCTTCCGAAGTGTGAAGACCATTCTTGTCTATAGTGAAACCCAAAAATTCTAACTTAGGTACAAAAAACTGACATTTATTCTGCCTAACTGTAAAGCCATACTGTTTTAGTCTGTCAAACACTCCCTCAAGCCTGCTTAAGTGAGTTTTAGTATCTGGTCCACTGACAATGATGTCATCAAGAAAAACCTTCACACCCGGTAAACCTTGTAAAGCCTGCTCGATAACCCTCTGAAAGATACCCACAGCACTAGAAATACCATAAGGCATACGCTTAAAAGCAAAACAACCCTTATGCGTGCTGATTGTACAAAATTTTTGTGAGGTCTCATCCAGTCTTAACTGCATGTAAGCTTGGGTCAAATCAATTTTACTAAACTATTCACCTTTCTGTAGTTCAGCAAATAGATCCTCAACTCTTGGTACAGGGTAACGATCTACTACTAACTGCGGGTTAATAGTAACCTTGAAGTCACCACAAATTCGAATACTTCCATTTTTCTTCAGAACAGGTACTATAGGCGACCCGTACTCTGAACTTTCAACTGGATACAATACATCGGCTTCAATTGACCGTTCAAGTTCCTTTTCAACCTTAGCTTTCAAAGTTTAAGGTAATTGTCTAGGCCTAAAGTACTTAGGTACACTATTCTCTTTCATAACTAGCCTAACCGGATCAAGTGTACTCTGACCTAGTTTGTCAGTAAATAGATAGATAGATAGATAGTTTTATTAATTCCATTTGATCAAATACATGTATACAATACAATTTTGATATAGGACACGTCAGAATTTACATCCATAAAATAAAAGTACTAATAGGTATATACAGTAATACTAATACTATAACTATTTATAACTTATTATAATAACAGACCTTAAGAGATACAATCTTATTGGAAAACTATTTACACCTTATTCTATTATCATAATATGAAAAATTAATTCTATATATACAACAACTTACAGCTAGGTATTACTTTTAAAATAGAAAAATAAAACATAATTGCAGATTTCATCGTTTCTATACACTAAGATATTCAACTACAGAGTAAAAACAATGGCACTGCAGATAAGCTTTCAACATTCTATCAAAGGTTTTTATTTTGGGGCAAGTTTTATATACTGGGGTAGTTTATTGTATAATTTAACTCCTGTGTGATAAGTTCCTTTTTGATATATGCTTGTGTGTGTATGAAATATGAATGTTTTGATTTTGTCTTGTGTTATTCCTATGCACATCATTGTTTGTTTTAAGAAAAACTTCCTTATTCATTAAATTCCTTTTACAAAACATAATACTTTCAAAGATATATATGCAGGGCAGTAGGAGAATGTTTAAATCTTTAAAATGAGGTCTACATGATTCTCTAGTGTTTACATTTGCCATAATTCTAATCGCCCTCTTTTGTATCCTAATTAGTACATCTGACGACATACCCCAAAATATGACCCCATATCTTAAGTATGAATGGAAATAAGCAAAATAAGTATTTCTTAATGTGTGCATGCTAGTGCAGGTTTTCAAAATACTCAACGCAAAGCACATCGAGTTCAGTTTAGTATCCAGATATTGTATACGTTTATTCCATTTCAAGTCATGTTCTATCCATAGTCCTAAAAACGTTGTTTCTGATTTATTTTCTATTTGCTGATCATTTAATGTTATATTGGGCTTCGCAGGATTCCTATTCTGTATAGTGTGGAAATTTAGACATACTGTTTTTTATAGTTGATTATGAGGCGATTATCTTGTGACCATTTGGTTAACTCACCTGTAACGGAGTCAGCAGACTGCTGTATGACCTGTTTAGTTTGACCTTTTATTACGAGTATTGTATCGTCCGCAAACAAAATTTCCTTATGTGAATGAACGTTCTGTGTTATATCATTGATATATAGAAGGAAGAGTAGTGGGCCCAAAACCGATCCCTGGGGTACTCCAAATTTAATAATTCCCTCATGGGACAATGGTTCATTAAGTAATTTGGTTCCATCATCCTTGTGTCTCAAGCTTACTATTTGTTTACGCCTTGTTAAGTAAGACTCTATCCATTTATTAGCTAGACCTCTAATACCATATTGATTTAGTTTTGCAAGGAGGATTTTATGGTCAACAACATTAAATGCTTTCGATAAATCCAAGAATAGGCCAGTTACATGTTCCTTATTGTCAATTAATTTCAGTATACTATTAATACATTCATAAGTTGCTGTCTGTGTAGATTTTTCCATTCTGAATCCATGTTGTGAGTTTGATAATATTTTATTTTTTTCTATAAAATTTATCAGTCTCCTATACTGTACCCAATTATCATCATGTGGAACATGTGTTCGTATCCCAGCTAACTCACGGTCTTTCGAGGTATGGGGCGTTCCTGCCCACCATACGACCACACGCTCAGGATTTGAGTCTACCAGGTAACTACTCTACATGAAAGAAACAACATATTCCTAAAATAAAACATTTACTGATATAAAATCATGGCTATACAACAAATACAAACAAAGGATAATTTACATTTAATTCCCACAATTAAAATCAGGGTTATTTTGTGAGTCTCTTCTTAATTAGTGCTACACTGCACTCAAACATATTTCTAGCATCCTATCATTGATACTTTCAGACCTCTGCGAGTCTCCATAGTGTTCTTTATGTGACACAATTTTACATAACTGGAGTATCACAACACAAAAGTCACATATCACATCTAAATGACATTAATTATGTAATAATAAAACATTAATCCGTTTCCTACGGCATTTACTTTCATTAGCATAACTTCATTATTTTATGCCTTAATTACCAAATATTGTTGTGTCGTGCGAATCAACTTCCTTCTTTTCCATCAATATGAAACGCTTAAAAAAGTGGTACGTTTCCCTTCCAAAATACACATGGATAGAAATGTTTAGAGTTTCACCATACAATGATTTTCTGGGTCTAGTCGAAATTATTATCGTTACAAACGTGTCATGTTCTTAGAAATCACATACCCGTCTGCATAAATTAGTATGAACTGGGCAAAAATGCACTTTAAAAGAAGATGCCTATACTTTTTATTTGGTTCATTGTTCATCCGCAGAGAATAACTGGGCCAAATATTATCCGATGTCAATGGTCCGACAATGTATGTGTGCTGAAACACATCATTTAATTCAATTGGCATCATCATAACAATCATATCTTAATTACATATCGAAATATCGAGATTCTTCAGTGTCCCACAATGACTCTCATTTAAAGGGACTGGCCAACCGACCTCCCCTTCCCCTAGCAGGCAATAAAATTAGTTCCAGCTGGCCGCGCAAGATGGCCGCTCGTCTCAGTGGGCTACTCCCACTCCCTCTCATCTGCTAGCAAGGTCATCTTTGTTTACAATTTCAGTACAATGGAGTTACGCTAAGTGTTGTTCTCAAGTAATTGAGTCATTCTAATTATTTAACACCTATGTTTATAGTGTAACGGGCTCAACTCGGCTCCTTAACATTCATGGCTGCGGATGGATTCTGTAATAGCCTTGCCGTTCTATGGTGAATACTAGTGGCTTTGGACGCGCATCATAATGAGAATACAAGATTCTCACCAGCAGCTGTCTCAATAATAACATAATAAGGAAATCTGCGTTTCCTATACGACGAATATGATTCTCCTCTCAGGGCAGATCATTTTATACATGTGCTCACGGAGTCTTGAAGGACTTCCCTCGTGGCAATTATTCATGCAAGCGATGGATACAGACAGGCTCTGTCCAATTCGCTGCGAATAATAAAAGTATGCACAACGGCGATACTAACTCGTAGATTAGCCAACTTTTCACCTAACGTGCAAGCTATGCTAGTTTTGTCCCCGCAACTTTATTTACGTAAATCACTGGATTCTACGTTACTTCGCTCGCTCTATGCGGCTTCAAACAATACTTCTCATAGATGACTCAATTATTGAGGCACTTGCGTCCTCTGCAATTACACTTAAGCCAAAGCTTTAAATAGCTCCTAAAAACAAGTATAAATTTACTGGCTTACATTACTTTAATGGTTCTCAAATACAATCCTAAGAATTGACCATATCAAATATTCATTCAACACTTCATTGACACTGAAAAACTCTCGTATCTCGCTATATTCCACGTTACTTTCTTACTGTTTACCAAAATACAGTATCTTTATATTAGACATGACACACTTTGAACGTTATTTAGGCCAAAAATGCCTATTACTTTACTTTACTGTTACCGACCCCAGATTATTATTATTTATCATTTAACGTTACCGTTACATTCATCACTATTTTCGGCCTGAATGGCCCTAAACAAATCACCTTCCAAGACATATTCTATTCAAGACGAGTGGTGAAAACTCGTACAATAAGTGACTGTTACATCTTAGTCTCAAAGTGATGCATCGTTGTATGGTGAACCATTTAGTTAGAATAACATTGTAAATTGGTACTCACTTTTTCATTTTTGCTGGATGATACCAGCATCCCAGCTCCGGGCCTACCATGACGCTTGATTTAAGCCATCATGCTATATCTCACACGACACTTAATTTCACATATTTCCCACATGATAATCATACTTTTATCAGTGGATTCTCTTACTTTTACACAATACATATTAATCACAATACACATAAACTCCTTTTAAATCACTATAACAAAATTTATGTACACTTTTTCACTATTTCACAGGTTGATCCTTAATCGGACTCCTCCTAACGCCTGACCTCACAGATGCGATGCAATTACGCCAACCGCTGGTCTCCGTGAAAGTCTAACTGCGTTTACGTGCGTTCGATCCTCGTCACCTTCAATACCGTTCAGTTCACTGTCAAGATTAATTGGCGATGCCTCCCAGGCCCCCATAATTGTAGTGACCCTGATGATAATGCCATATACAACTCTGACAATACCTCCTGGCATATGTAATGTCCAAAAACATTATAAATTACTCTTTCGCTGTAGTGAATTTATATTTGCGTCAGATAATGGATAAATATCTGTATTGGATTAACTCTGACGCACTTCATGATTATACTTATGAAGCTGTATGATGTGCTTCCATTGTTCTTCAACTGCTGAGCGTCGATACTGTAACATTTCGCGCTTACTGGCAGCGTATTAGTTACGTGTAGACTGGAGAAAAACTGGAGAAAAGACTGACTTGGTCTGCTCTGCTCCCCCCTTTTAAAGGTTTCTCGTAAAAAGTAGTCCACGGGACATACGGGTGCGACTCTTTTCTTGAAATAATACATTTTCAGCCGAAATGACATATACACCTTGTTTATTTAGGCGTGGAGGTTTCATAAACGTTCGCGTGCCGGCGATCGCTTCGGCCAATTAATTACAATTAATTGCCTTATTCCATAGCGTTAGGACGCCACCATGGTGAATCCTCTAGTGCGTAAGCCTTGTGTTCGCAGGCTCATTGAGAGATATAGGCTTTAATTTAGGCGTGAAATCACTCCTAAATTATCTCTCCTTGAATATATTCACCGGGGTGTACATTTCACTCCATTTCAATGCTCCACTTGGCTGTAATCAATTAATTTCCGTGGGCAATCATCCCCACTACAGCCTCTATCGTTGTCAAGCGGTGAATACCCGAGTCATTAATTTCGAGCTGTCTCCACGGTCCAGACGGAAATAGTCCTTCCGGCTCCATGAGTCTCCTCCCATTCGCCGGGTGCAATTAGTAAAATGTCAAACTGGCCTGCTTTCGTTCTTGTATGCTTCGAAAACGTATATTTGCTTGCATTTGCTTACAATTCTTCACCTTAAACTGCTATGATATTCACATACTGGCCGTGAAATCATGCTATATTATTATATGTCATTATTTTACGCATTGGTTTTTATGGTTTCCTATAACTGTTCCCCCTCAGAGATCAATGGTTCGACTCTAGGCAGAATCATGTGCCTGGTCTTCTCTGATAAGACCCGAGTTCGATGCCAGTCTGCCGTGACCGATTGGGCACAATACATGATTTTTTCCACAATTTTTGCGATACCAATTGGCAAGGTAATAGGACGATAGTTATCTAATTCATCTTTTGAACCGTTTTTGTGCACTGGAATTACTTTTGATAACTTCAAAATATCCGGGTAAGTTCCTGAGAGAATTGAACTGTTTTTTAAGCGTGTAAGTGGATTTATTATATTTTCTGCACATTTCTTTAAAATTGCATCTGGGATGCCATCAATGCCAGCACAAAATTTATATTTTAGCTCTTTTATAACTATTCTTACATCTTCGCTTGTGACATGATTTATAAATAAAGAATCACTACATATATTTATTTTATTATTAGAATTATTTAATAATTTTTGTGGAATTTCCAGAAAATAGTCATTGAAAGTGTTTGCTATTTCCTCTGGATTATTTATCACTTTATTATTTCTGGTCAGTGTAATGTTCCTTTGTATTTTAGCAGATTTTCCAGTTTCTTTCTTTATCACGGACCACATAGCCCTGTTTTTATTAGATGATTGGGAAATAAAATTATCATTATGCATTTTCTTTGCTAGTCTTATTACCTTATTTAATACGCTGGTGTATTTTTTGTAGTATAAATTGAATTCAGGTGTTGTGTGGTATTGTTTATATAAGTTGTTTAGAAATTTCTTTCTTTGACATGAATTTATAATCCCTGTTGTTATCCAATTGTTAGTTTTGTTATTTTGAACAGTTCTTTGTCTAAAGGGGAATGCTGTTTCACCTCAGGGTATTTTAACTACCTCTTTAAGGAACAATTCTGGTTTAAAGTTATCACTAGGCATACTAGATTCATTGCCAACAACTTCAGTTGCAAACAACTGCTCATCCTTTGCAGGTGAAATCTGAACATTTAATGCCATGATCCAGTCTCGACCTAACAAGGGATTAGCTCCATTTTTAATTACATACAATTCCAGATTTTTAGCAATGCCTCTGTAATAAACATTTACAGTAATTACCCCAACCAGCTCAATGGGAGCATAAATGTATGAACTTAAGCGTAGACTTGTAGGCTGTAACTTTACATTCTTAAAATTTTCACTAACCACACTGACTGTGGCACCAGTATCAATTTCAAAGGTTACAGGTCTGTTTTCAACTAGTTAGTTTTAAATGGTTGAACAGTGCTTAAATGGTTAATAGGATGGCTTTCATGCATAGTAAATAGGTTAGGAACATCAGTTAATATGTCCTCAGATTCAATGTCAACATGGCCTACAAAATTATGCACACTTCTGTTTTTATTTCTAGGAGATTGATGTAATTTACCACGCATCCTCGCCTTACACATTTTGCCAATGTGGTTTCTTTTTCCACAAACATAACACACGCATCCACGCAAACGGCACTCACTACTCTTGTGACCAAACACGCCACAGCAATAACACTGCACTGAACACTTCTGCTGGGGACTGCTCCGTTGTCCTGGGACAGGTTGGCGGCGCTGGAAAGATCCGCCACTAGAGGATGGAACAGCCACGCTCCCCGTCTTCTTCCCTCTCACAGATGACATACTGGACCGCCAGGAACAGGGAGATAATGACGTCATGCGGTGTAGCTTGTCACCACCGCCAGGCATGAGTGACGCTGCATTCTACTCAGCTGCTTCTATCAAGGCCACCTACCATCCTCAGACCTTAATGTAGAAAAAACATGGCGGCGATGGTTGCCCTACCAACAGCTAAGATCATGTCATCGGGATTGTCACAGTGCGTTTAAATTATTATTTTTACTCACCTAAGAGCATAAAAGATATCACAAGACGAGACTAGGTTCCGAAGAAATATGCATCAATAATTTAGACTTACCTGAATTAATTTATCTCTATAGAGCTGGCCTCGAATTATAGTTGTTTTCGTCTTCACCCAAGGGGCAGCTACAATGGTCTCACTGTTTCTGTGGTTGAATAAGGAGCTTTTTGGCGAGTTATCACGATTTGTATTTAAGTTCAGTAATTATAGATTAATATTATTAGCATAAAATCAAACAGATTCGGAAGTAAGAGAGAAGAAAGTACCCAGTTACTGAAGTGCTGTCCCAGCACATGCAGAGTATTTGTGTACACAATTGGAATGAGAATAGTTGCCTGATATAATCGAACCAACGCTATAGAGGTACAATTCAATTAAGACCTCTCGTGGAATTGTCTAAAATCTCGGGTAAACATGGCACCGAATTAGTTGATTGATATATGCAAAGAAGTCGTCGTGTGGATATCTGAACATAATTATGGAGATTACCACACACAAAGGACACGATAATATGTTACCATCTAACCTATTAAACATTCGCCGTTATCGTTTGGAATAGTTGTACGCTGGATATAGTTGATTTAGTAAAGTAATGTAGCTAGGAAAGCACCATCTCCCTCTTACGGAATTATCGCGGCACACCATCTCGCAAGATAAGTACATAATTGGCAAGTTACTCACAACACTTTATTACACACATCATAATAAAAAATAACTTGAAAGCTGTAAGAATAACAAAAGTATGAATAATGACGGAACACAATGAGTTCACCGTTTGGCACAGGGAAACATCTTCCTCAACCAATAAAACAGAAGTTCACTGTAGTATTTGGCGTGTATACAAGGCAGTGTAGAACATCTACCAGACTGGAAAGGAATTATGGAGGCACATGAAGCTGAACGTTCAAGATAACGTCAACGGTTTGGTCTTGCCGTAGATGCTCATTGCGTTTTCCCTTTACGTACTGTACCCATATGGCATTATATATGGAACATGTACTCGTAACCCGACAGTCAGCGGTCTTTCGGGGCATGTGACATCCTCCCACTGTACGAATACATATTCAGGATCTGATAACTACAAGGTAACTACTCTACAGTAAGAACAAACATCCTCCTGATATTACAAGTTTTAATTCTGAAACATGGCATGAATTATAACACAAAAATAAAAATCCTACATTACACTTACTTCCCAACAAAACAAATATATAATTTGGACGCACAGATGACATTACAAGGGTCGCAAGTCCTACACTAACTCGTCTGTGCTCCGCAGCCTAGATCACTTTGATCTACTCAGGCATGCTGCCACTGTCTCTTGTGAGTTCCTGAGTCCCAAACATGGTGTCTCAACACCCTAACTCACTGTCACTAAACATCTATCACACTTTAAAATATAGCATTTACTGTCAATCGACGACTGTTCACATATCATGCACATCGCTATCACAATGATAATCATACTAATATATAAAAATGAGATGGTGTGTGTCTGTCTGTCTGTCTGTCTGTCTGTCTGTGTGTTACTCAATGACGCAAGAACCACTGGACCGATTGAAATGAAATTTGTATGGGTGTAGCTGATTTACCAGGTTTACATATAGGATACTTTTGATTTCGATATTTTGCACTATTAAAAATGGTGACCATTTTAGTGACATCACTACACCCTTTGGTTTCAACATTTCATATTTCCATTTCAAACAAAAAGAGAACGCTAATAAACAGCAAACATTTGATGGCACATAAGAGCTTTCAAATTTAAATTCCTATCCGAAAGGTCCTTATCACTTTCCGTGTATCTACAACGGTTAGCGAGTAAAACCTAGATTTGTGCAATGAAACACGGTCAACACCGAGCGGTGCAGTATATCTCTACTTATATAAAAATTAAATTTTGTCTGTTCTTTTCTCAATTCCTACGTAATTTCAGACTGTTTTATGATGGATACGCACGAAAATATTTTTTGTCTGTCTCTCTGCCTTTTTGTTAGTTTGTGGAAAAAATTGTTTAATTATAACTCGAGAACAGCTGGGTGTATGAACGTAAAATTTGGTACAGATATCCATCAGAGGCACGACAATAATCATTGATGTAACTCTTCTCCGTACCTCTCATAAAATGCATGCTGAAATAGGCGTAGAAGGACGATAAAAAGCTAATTTTCAGCCCCTCAATGTGAGAGACAAACCACATTTTAAGGCCCTAAAACCAACCGTTTTTGAAATATTCCCAGAAAACTAATTTCATTTAATAAATTAATGAACGAATGCAAGCCGGTAACCATGGCAACATATTCTCACAGGTCCATCTATTGCTGTAAGACGCAATGCAATTCCATTAATTACATTAGTGTGAAAGTTTGCAAACGGCTAGAAGATTATCACGGAACCAAATTAAGCTGTAAAATTCATCAACACGTATAATGTACTTAAGGGGGTCAAGGTGTACTCTAGAATTTGTTCACGCCATTTACACCTACGGGTGTGTTACGACAGGTCTATTATATTCCTATCCCTATATTATTATTATTATTATTATTATTATTATTATTATTATTATTATTATTATTATTATCAGTATTATATTATGGCGTACAACGACGAGACAAAGCCCCTCGGTGCCAGAAACAAAACTCGGGCGCCATAAAGGGTCCTCGTAAACTACATTATAAGGCTCTAAAACCAACAGTTTCTGTAATATTCCCAGAAAACTAATTTAATTAAATTTAACAAACTAATGAAGGAATGCAAATCGGTAACCATGACAACATTATTGCAAGGGGTGGCATCCAACTTTCCATCTATTTCTGTAAGAAATACAATTCTGTGAAAGTTTGCAAATGGCTATAAGGTTATCACGGAACCAACGTAGACTGTAGAATTCATGAATGCAATTAAGGGGGTCAAGGGGTAACTAGAATTTTTTCATGCAATTTTCACGTGCGACATATAGTACAGAAGGTATATTATATCTCCAAACAGCAACATTATTTCCAAAAATTCCTGAATTAAATTAGCATTTTTTGCAGCTTTTAGGAACTTGGGCCATTTGAGGCTAAAGAACCTAAATTTCCATGCATCACAAGCCTTTATAATTTATGAAAGGAGTCTTCCTGTGTATGGGAACCTAACACAACGTAGAGGGTCAGTTTTTATGTGACGTGTATTGCGTTTCGTCTACAAGGCTTTCAATTCCATTTCACGTCAGAAAGTACACGTTAGGTGAATTTAGTTTGAGAGCACATTTTAACTAATCTTTTTTTTTTTTTTTTTCGACATACGGGTTCATCGTAAGGATGATTTTGTTTGATACTGTGTGGTAGATATACCCATATTTGGATATCTGGGTGATATGTTGTAGAAAATAGAATTGTCTGTCTGTCTTTCTGTGTATCTTTATGTACGCCTATAACTCGTGTTCGGATGCTTGGTGCATCGTAAAATTAGGTATGGTAACCATGATAGTCAATACACCAATCATTTGTAAAACTCTTCACCGTACTTTTCATACAGTAGACGGGTGGATATATGTAGAAACTCCTCAAAATACATTAGGCGAAATATAAAAACTATCCTAGAAGGGCGACCAAATTAAGTGTAACGCTTCTCAATGTGAGACACAAAATTCGGGAGTCTATAAAGGGTCTCCGAAAACCACATTTTAAGGCCCTTAAATTAACGGTGTGTGTGATATTCCCAGAGAACTAACTTCGTTCTGATAAACTTATGAAGGAATGACAAACCGCTAACCATTGCAACAGTAGCTCAATTGATAATGTCTGGTGTTAACACCGAACACCGTTCGAAGAACGGGTACCTCTGCTAGTAATAATTAAAGCAAACATTACATTACTGTACACAATGACTGAATCTCATTCTATACTGAACTCTGCAATAATGTATTTATCAGTACAATATTTAGCTTGCAGTTTGACAATTCATTTGTTTAAGTTGTCTTGCAACTTGTTTAACTTTCACTTTTTAACTTGTAACAATTAATTTGCCTAACATTTAGTTTCTTCGTTTGTTTGTTTGTTTGTTTATTTGTGTAACATCATCCTCTCTGACCTTTCGTTCTAACGCGGACTATAGTATTTCCATTCTTATAACTAGGGCTCGGATTCGAGCATATTTGCATATTTTTTTCCTGAATAGTACATATTGAAAGAAGCCTTTCGGTGGTATTTTCACCTGTCTGGGACCAACAGAATTGAAATTTATCGAGCATATAAATGCATAAAACCGCGGTTTTCAGAATAGAAGCATATAAATGCATATTCTTGTGGGTTTCGTCTAAATAGTTTGTTTTTCTTCGAATTCTCCCCCGAATTCGGGCCCTGACCATCCTCAAGGTTCGAAAACAGAAATAATTATTGAAAAGCCTATCTGTTGAGAATAAAAGAACCGCAGGTTTTTAACCTTTAGTGACGTCGTTCTCGTCATTGAAACTTTTATTGACTGATTGAAGAAAATCATTCAAACCTGAAAACAGAAAATTTCTTGTTGTACAGACCAATGCAGATCTACTTCATTGACTCGCCTAATTCTGAATATTTTGTAAATGAACGTTTAAACTGTACATTTTATAAGAAAAATTCTCTTATAGACTACATATATACTTGAAAAACTTGAATGCGAGTATGTTATTGGTTTTTTCGTTTCACTTTCCTTCTATAGTTTTAACGGTGTTTTTCGAGCATATTCTGCATATTTAACCGCATATAATGGGGGTTTCGAGCATATCTATCGAGCATATAATGTTTTTTTCGAGCATATAATGGGTTTTCCGACCATATCTATCGAGCATAAAACACATGGTTTTCGAGCATATCTGAAGATTAAAAGTCGTTTACTATCAATATTGCATCCATTCATGATATTCATGCTACCCGTATGTAAATTAGTTACCAATAATAAGCTGGGTTCGCATCTCTTAAGAGTATTATTTAATTCGTCCAAGTTCCATGACACAATCTTAACTTGGGTAATTTACGTGCGATTTTAACCATTCAAAGTTGGAATCCAGGTCCAATGAAGGCCTACAATTCATTTATGCACTCAAAACAAACCATTCTTCAATATTTAATCGTATCATCACCTGCCGTGAAATGTCCAGTACCTATTGTGATCGAGGGTCAGACCCCCTCCCAGACTCCCTGCGGCGTTACAATGGGGTGAGGGTTAGGTCTGTCGACAAGCAAGATGGCCGACTTGGTCTGGTAAATTACCTCCCCCCCTCTCTCTTTTCCAGCTGTTGCGACTGCAATGTTTACATTTTTACTTTCATGGCCAAGGGATATTTCTGTCATCAACACGGTCTGAATATCTAAGCATTTAATCCTATCACGTAGAGCAATATTAATGGGCTCATTACGGCACACAAATGTTTATAGCACAGGAATGAACATCGGATAGTAGCAATGTCTTGAGGGACCCATAAGGCTTAATAATGCGTGCGAGCATGGTCTTACACTCTGCCATCTCCACGTCCGAAGTAGTATGAAGGTATCCATAGACCCTTATAATATCAATTCAGTCACGCCTACACGGCGGATCATTCCAATAGCTGCTAATTTAAGGTAGCACTGTTATTCCTTAAATCGCGCTCGTGACACGGTATGGTAGACAAGAAACTATTTCTTTCTCCATCCGCTTGTCAACAATATATCTGTACGCCTACGGCAGTACATTGATTATCCCTTCGAAGAGTAGCATCTATTGCCCTGACACTGTACAAATGACTTGTTCCTTGCATCTATCAAAATAAATCTTGGCTTTACTTCTAATACGCTCGCATATAGCGGCAAAATACATTAGGTCTATTAGAATATTCAGATCGATTACACATCAATTCTCGCTCCTTTCGCTGTTCATGGTATTACTGGCATTCGTTACAGGTAAGTTTAACTGCTTTTCTCTTTACAACATTCACTGTATAACTCATAACATCCAATACATTTAGGCCTGTATGACAACATCCTAACATTTATCATTACACTTTGTTTATATATTACCTTATATCTTCTCGGAATGGATGCAATTTAATTATTCATATAATCATGCTTATTAATATTTTCTCTTACGACTTTGACCAATATCTGAAGTTATCCATTAACTTTATTATTACATTAATTGTACTTTCACGCCACTGTGGCGTAAGCAATTTCATTCTTACAAGCAAATTTTCTATTGCAATCACGAGGAATGATAAACTCGTATAAAAATTAAATCAAGTTTCTATTATACATTTATCCCGATCAACTTCATTTATACATTATTACATTGTAATTGTACTCACGTCCCTTTTCTCTGGCGGTCGTATCCAAAGATACAGCGCTTCACCCACCATTGTTATCACCTAACAACTACATATAGTAGTTATAACATAAATTTCTTGCTGTAACACTTCACTGATTTTTCCTGCGATGTCACACATTTTCACTTCTACAAACTCATACATTTTAATAAAACCTTTCATCTTATAACACTAGTAAATAACACAAAAACACACAATTTCTGTAACACACGTTTGTACAATGGTGCCGTGCTGGCTTCACTCCTGCGTAATTACGGAGGTACAGTTTGCGCTTTCTCCCGACATCTCTCCTTCCAGTGTAAGTCCCTGATCCTAGCGCCTATCTCTACTGATACGTCTCCCGCAGTTCCCAGCATCTCCTACATCGAGGTTCGGTGTATTTGTTCTGGTGTATGTGATCTTTGTTCCAGATCCCCTACCATTAATCTAGTGTTTATGGCTTGAACTTAATCACAATGCCTGTGATGCTCTTTCCTTCCCATGTCTATCATGAATTGACTATTGTTTATAATCACGATGATAATAATTTCAACTTTACGAAACATCTCAACTGTTCTACACGTTAGATCAGTGTAATTATTATTTAATTTGACCTTCGTGTCACTTCTTGCGCGGCGTGTATAATAATAAACTTTTACTTAGCTTCACTTTACAATCGCTTTGTTCTCAACACTCGCGGCTTTGCTCATTATGATTTCGCGGCTTTGTTGGTAATTTCTGATGCGGAGGTGTAACATCCTCCCCATCTGAGTGCTCCAAGTTGACTTTATGTGATACTTTATAATTTCACTTGCGCGGCTTTGTTCCAAATTCTGATGTGGAGGTGTTACACCGTCTCCGCATGAGTGCTCCAAGTTGACTGCTTCTTCCAAGTATCGCTGCCCTATTTAAAGTCTTTCTTTGAAAACATAGTCTCATCCAATTCCTGGAGCGTCTTCTTCTGTGATAATGCCTTTTCCGGCTTGGAATTGCATTTATCTGGATCGTGCTTGCATGGAGGTCACAGCAATTGCCTCATGCCAGCGATTCGATCGCTTAATTAATTTATATTAATTATTTACTCCAGTGGCTTGGGTACGCTTAGCTCGGGGGATTCACCAGTAGCACTGCGCCTAATGGCTTTCTTGCGCATTTTGGAGTTCACCGTCCCGACAATGCTTTATCTGAATAGATTTTCATGTTTCATGGGTCTATAATTACCCTCTCTGGATTTCATCCACCTGTTTGTTCATTTCCAATCTCTTGGATACGTATTTTCCACGCAATCAATTTATTCCTCTTGTGGATGTTCCCCTTCTCTATTTCTCTTCTTGTGTCACGGGGCTTCCTTCAGTCATTAATAACTGTCCTCTCCCCCTAGTGACGCCATAAGTAGTCCGCTAGAGACAGTCTGCCCGCCCACTCGTTTCAGGCTAATTTCTCAACTGTCAGTTTGCCTCGAATTTTGTCTTCTTGGCTAAAATCTGGCATGTTGTACTGGTAACCACATATTCTTTACATACGAAATTGCTTGTAATTCCTTAACTATACACGGTATCAAGCTGGAATTACCTCAGTAACTCTTATTTCATGTGGGTCTTGGGTTCCATTCAGTCCTCTCTCCTCAGAGACCTCATGTTCGATACCCTATAAAATCGTTGGTACAATTTCTCCATCATAGCGTATCAGGTTCGATGCCAGTCAGCACCAGTACCCGAGGGTACAGTACTTAAGTTCGACACTACTGAACTGTACTAAGCTATTATTATATTGTCACTAAGAAGCAAATCATTGCGGTGTATATTCTTGAGATACTTCTATTAATGCTTTAGTCTTAGGTACTTCAACATCTGCAGTAAGGGACACAATGCCATCGGTCGACTGAACAATCATCACACAAATGAACTAGTCCATAATAAGCGTATTATCACACACTTACACCCGATTGCAGTACATTAACGCGAACTGGACTTTACAGACATACTGAAGACACTAAAAATTACAGATGAGCGATAGTTTATCCCAAACTACATCAAACGAAGCTAATCAGAGCTAATATTGTATCCCAGGAACGAGTTGGTCTTGCTTCTATTGACGAATAAATCGAGACCGCCCTCTCGAATGTTAAGGAATGTTCACCCAACAGTCTCTGCTTCGTAGATTTGCTCCGTATCCCACCGACTAAACGATTACGGAGATATCGTTGAGATTGGTACCATATTCTCAGTAAGTCGATTAATGCTTCAAACTCGCTACATACTGCGCAATAGTCTCATGCTCCAACTGATTCCGAAGGGTAAACTTATACCTTTCGGCAATAATAGAAGGTGTTTGATATAAATGTTCCTTAATAAGTTTAACTAAAACCTCATACGTTTTAGATGACGGAATGTCCGGTGTACACAGATCACGTCATAACTTGAAAGTTTTCAGGTTCACAAAGGTCAAAAGGGTACTGCGACCGAATTCCTCCCAGAGCACAGTCCCAAATCCGCACAGATGGTAAAAGGATCGTGAGAATGTCAACACCCGGCTAAGAGTTGAACAACCCTCACCGGACTGATGACTAGGGAACCCTAGGAACACATATATACATCTCTAACTATACGAATAACTAGTTGCATACAGTACAGAAAATATAAACAAATAAAAGTAGAGCACTAACGAGCAACTCGGCTCTCGGGCGTTAAGATAAGTTGTCGATCAACTGTCTGCATCTAGCTAGCGGTATCGTTCTAGTGTAATTAAGCGTTGAATCAAAGAAACAGTTCTAAAAAACCTCAGCAAAAATAAAAAATTCTTGCCATTTATTGACAATAAAGAAAATAACATGACAAAAATTATGTTCCCTTCACCAAGAATAAAATAAAATATTTATCTGTGCCTCACTTAGGCCTGATGCGCTTAATAAGTGTCTTTCTTGCATCTTTACACGAATACAACATGTATCTCTTGCTTGATAATAATTACATAAACACATAGCTTAATTAATAACAGTAGTGTCTGTCCTACTTGTTTACTGAAATTATGCTTTAACGCACATCATAACAAACATACTCCCTACATAATACAATCGTTAAAGTCTTCAAATTTAGATTTTAAGTTCTTAAATATAATAAAAGCAATAATTAATACTAGAATAATAACGTATTTACATTTTATACATGATCGCGTCCCGCACGATATAAAAAAACAACTGTCTCTAATTTATTAGAGTTCATTCCACCACTTTCCTCCTGTCTCATCATTTTTCATTACGCGTATCACCATCTTTCTCCGTATCTCACACAATAAACTAGTCAAAATAAGTGTTTGTGTGTCAATTCCGTGTGAATCATGAATACAAACAGTGAAGTTAATATTTCATCACTAAAGTGTACAACTCTGGTATTTCAATAATAAATAATAAAACAAACTAACAATGCACGACTGTTCAGATAAGCTCTTCAAACAAATATCGAGTGTGTGTGGCATGAATCCTCACTCCCATACTCCTATCTTCTCCAAATACAAAATATGACTTCTCTTAATCACCACAAATTATTACAAAACCTTTCTTCATAAACTCACGTTGCATATTATCGCGTCTCTAGTTACGCCTTCATCAATACAAATGCATTTCATTGACCTTTCTTCTCTTAGCACGTTCACAAAACTTCTACCGTTCCATATCAACTACTTTCATCAAAGTATGATATTTAGTATTCCTACTAGAAATTACAACTGTAATAACGTTCATGAATACGTCTCACTTCCTCCTACAAACTCCTCTATCGATTATACATCTCGTGCTATGTTCAAATACTTTCCACATACTTCGTCCTTCGTTTCACATATTTCCTTGTTACAATTTATCGCTTAATTCTGAATTTCAAGTCTGCTTGTGTCTGTTGTAAAAATAACTATAACCTTCCCTCACGTTTATGTTCACACCAAATAATCTTTCCTTCCATCTTACAGTATCGTTTTATGATAAATATACATCCATAACATTTTATAATAACGTTTCTCGTTCAGTTATGCCTTCTACTATCGCATATTGATATTTTCCATACCCCAAAATTCTGGGTTTTACAATGTCATTACATTTCTTGCCTACAAGAGTTACTTCAATGCCAATATTGAATACTCCTGTCAACTATTTAGTTTTATACATCTAATTTCGTTCCTGAAACGAATAAACTCTTTACTTGTAGGATTCTCTGTCCTTCATTTCCTCACTTCAAGTAATAAACTATTTACTTTCGTCAAACACATGACTTTATTCTTTCTCTGATACATTACTTATTTATTTGTCACAAAGTTGAGCTTCATTTCTCTTGTTTCAAAACATATATATTATCGTTCTTCAATATTTCTACAAATATTCAAAATTCTCTAATATTTCATCGAATCTACGGAGTTCTCCAATGTTACAACAAATCTACGGAGTTCTCCAATGTAAGTCTGGCTGCTTGGCTCAGGGGTAACGTTCTCGCTTGCTGAGTCCAAGGCTGCAGGTTCGAAACCTGGTGCTGTCAGCTGGCATTTGAGGGTGCGCAAATGCGAGGGAGCCGTGTCAGTACATTTACTGGCACGTTAAAGATCCCCATCGGGGTAAAATTCCGGCACCCCGGCGTCTCTAAAAGCCAGGGTAGTTAAAAGGCACGTAAAACCAATAACATTATTATCTCCAATGTTATAACAAATCTACGGAATGTACGTTCGCAATCGCAACGAAATCGTTCGTAAGTAAAATTTTAACGCTCTAAAATGACAATGAAAATACTAACGATGTCTAAAATCATGAAATAACTATCGCAATTACTAAAATTTACTAAAACTTTCAAGACAATACAATAACATAGGTTATATATGCAAATATGTTGGTCAATATTCTGGAATAAGGTGAACAAGGTCTAACTACAGATATGAAAAATGCACTCTTCTACCTTCTTTCTGAAATCGTTGGTGACAGACCTGATGACTCCTGTGTCCTCGTAACCTCACCGTGTGGTTGCTGGAATGCAGCGTGGTGCTCCAAACTGGCTGCATTATGTCACCTCGGCCTTGAGTGGACTGCAGTAAAGTTGAACGACCTGGTGTGCTGTCTCGAAACAGATTACCAGCTGGCTTCCCGCTTGTTGACCCACTCCTCTCGTACAGGATGATGACACGATCTCGCCTCCGCTCTGCTTGCTTCGCGTCCACCAGTCCTGGGTTCCTCGCCGTCTCCATCACGAATCCGCTCGTCTTCTTCTTCTCAGATCTAGATGTTCTTTGAAGTCGGTAGTTTGCATAGTTCTTTCCATCATGAGAAATCACCCCGATGTCGTGAATTTCTCTTGTAGTAGCTTGCAACGTTATGTGTCTGCGAAAACTGCGGTGGTCTGCAGCTCGCTATTCATACTGCTATGTCATCCTGGTCATTTCTGGATCTCACCGGTTCAGTATAGTTCTATCTTCCCATCATGGTGAATTTAAAACATCATTCTCACCGCGCAATTGTTTGTAGTCGTAGTACTTCCCCTCCGACCTAAATTCTTATTCATTCTTGTCTTGATTGTTGAATTTCCAATGGTTTAAGTCTCCCTTCTTCAGACTTTCCTTCTACGTAGTCAGGTGTTCGATGTTCAGTCTGTAACTTTCAGTGTTTTATCTCGTCGTAGATTTCTTCTTTTAAATATGATGAATAACTTTTCTCAATATTGTTGATTTGTAATATTAATCGTTCGTTTCCATTACTACTTGCTTCATCTTGAAGTCTCCAGTTCACAAAACCTTTGTCTAATACTTTTTGAAGAGTCAATACAATTTACGTCTTGTCTTCTCGACGGTCCATGTAGAAAAAGAGCCTCGTCTGCTAGCGTCTCCTAGTCTCCTCGGTAAGATTTCCCTCGCAAATCTGATCAACTAGCCTCCAACCGCTATGAATATTGACAAATTCATACATAACTTATCTCTCAGTCCTTTAATTTAAAATCTGTTTTGCCAATTAAATTTCTTTTTCTCTGCTGGTGAATTCGATATGCAACACTCTTATAAAATATTAAAATAGTGATTTAAATATTTGTTCCTTCCTCAGTATTCAAACTATTTTCTTATTGGTTCTCGCCAAAAAGTGGCGCGCTTCAGACACGCGTTCGCTTCTCCCACTCTTGATACTGGCATGCGTCTGACCTCTGGTCCACCTTTGCTCTCCCCTCGGATCAAAAACTGGTTTCTCACCGCGCACCTCGTTAAAAGTGTCGACTTCCAGGACTGTATTTCTTTCATTCACTCATGGTTAAAAATTTACCAAATCTTAAAATCTCCATTATTACATGAAATAAAAATATTTCTTCAGACGAAAATTTTCCCAAATGCTTGTATTAACGTTCTCTTCCATCTGGACTGATAATTTAGTCGAAAATTCCAAATTTAAAATATGCCAATTTCCTGAGGTGGTCCTTGGTTTATACGTCATCCTGTCTTCTCCTCTCTACTAGACATGCTTTCGAGCGCATTTCCCCATCCGACTTTAATAGAAAGTATAAGAATGGGCTTTCTGTTACTACATATCGTTACTAATCATATATATGCTGTCGAAATTGTGTCTCTATTGAATCTTGGTGTAAAAACTCTTTAACTTAGAGTGATTGTATTTCCCAATAATACGATCATCGCTTAGTCTAGATATGGCATAGCAATTATTTCCATAAACCTTCGCTACCTTGAAAGGTCCATTGAAAATATTACTGAATTTGACGAATATCTTCTTCAAGACGTCAGCCTTCACATTTGTTCTATTCATAACCAAATCTCCTTCTCTCAGTGGTCTGCTGAATCGCTTGCCTCTCGTTCTCTTCAATCGCTTTTCTGCGGACTTGTTGAGATGTTCTCTGGCTTCTTCTATCCTTCTGTCCATCGGTATCTCGATATCTTATTGGATATCTATGATTCCATCCCATGGTCTTCTAGGTTTCTCATTATAATGCAGTACTGTTGGAATCTCATTCGTGCTCTCATGACGAGTGCTATTCATGCAGTATTCTACCAGTGGTATCGCCTTCGCCCAATTCGCATGATTTTCAGAACTGTATAAGCGAATGTACTTCGATAGTTCCAAAATCGATCTTTCAATAGGATTTGTTTGTGGGCTTCTCACAGAACTATAAATATGACTTATATTCAATCTCTCCATAGTTTCTTCGAATTCTGAAGCTGTATATTGAGTTCTATGATCCGTTATCAATTTCTCTGGCTTTCCTAGCTTCGGTATCACGTTCTTCTCTAAATGCTTCAGAACTGCTTTTGTTGTTTTTTCTGCATAGGGTTTAGCATAATGATTTTAGAAAATACATCCATGGTGACAAGTACATATTGATTTCCTCTTAAGCTCTTCGTTTTCGTCTTCGTTCGGTTTATCAATGGCGGTCTCCTGCCTCTTTATTGTGTGATCTACACTTCCTTCTCCTAGTTTCTCTTCTGATATGGTGTTTTTCTTTGTCTATTCCTGTCATGATTTTGGCCATCACGACTGGTCCTGGTTGAGGTTCATCACTCACTTGTACCTGTTGTTGGGGTTGTTCCTTTCTTTCTTCTCTATCTCTCTGATTTCTTCTGTAATCCTGGCTTTCTCTTTCTCGTTCTTCATAATATCTTTGAACATTTCCATCGTCTCTCCATCTGCTCCTCTGATAGTTGTTCCTCGGTTGTTGTTGTTGTTGTTGTTGTTGCATAGGACGTCGCTGTTGTTGTTGTTGTTGGTTGCCATCGTTCCAGTTCCTATATCTGGAATACCTTCTCTGATCTCCTTCGTTCTGCCTATCGGGGTAGTTATTTCTTTGAAATCCTCTGTTATTGTAGTTGTTATTTTGGTATCTGGACCCTCTCTGTCTGTCGTTCCAGTACCTATTTTTATATGGCCAACCTTCTCGGGCTCTGTTGTAGCCTGGATCATACCTGGTCCTACCATAGTTGTTATGCCTTATTGGTCCTGTCCTAGCTGGTGTTACATCAGTTTGTTGTTGTTGATCAACCGACACTGTGTGTACCTCTCTGTGTTCATGCCTGTTTCTCGAATTCTGACTATAGGTTTGTCCTTGAGATTGCGCTATAGAACTTGTGTGGTCTAATCGTCGCAGCAACTCAGCCATGTCTTCCAAAGTATTGACATTAGACGAAATCAGGTGTTTCCTAACCTCGGCTGTTAACTGTCTGGATATTACGTGTATCAGCTCCGGTTCTGCCAATGGAGTATTAAGATGTTGTAAGCGGGCTAATTGATTAGTGGAAGTAGCTCGTATAACGTGTCGGTACAGAGTAAGGATATTTCTTCGAATATATTTCTGCTCTGATGTCTTGTTGCAACTCTTCTTCCAGAATCGTTTCAACAATGCCTCAGCGAATTCGTCGAACGTGTGTGGGTATATCTGAACACTCTATGCTAAATTAACGCTTCTGCTGACAAGTACTCCTCTACTACTCTCATCTCTCTCTCTCTCTCTCTAGGAATTTTATTCTCCTCCAGGTAGTAACGCATGTCTCTTAAAAATTCAACGGCGGTGACGTTTCCTTCCCCCGTGAACTTATCTGGTTTCTCCTCATGGCTTTTAATCGCAACCACATTCTGATTATTTCTACTGGGAATCTGATCGTATGTCCTTCCTACCATGTCCGGTTCTCTAATATTCTTCTCGGTGCGTTCCGTTCCTAAAGTATTATGGCGTGACCTACTAAACATGTGAGTGTCTACGCTCTCCTTATCATCTCCCTGTTCACCTTGGCTGAATCCTAGTCTGTGCAATTCTCCTCTCAGTTGACTGTCTCTCCCTTTAAAGAAATCGTGGAGATCTTGTTTCATGTTAGATGTATCCCACATCGACAGTGCTTTCATCTGTTCGTTAAGATCACATATCTCTTTCTCTTGCTTAGACTTGACCTTAGCTATTTCAGTGTTGACCTCATCAACTAATTGTCTAATTTTATCTAACTCTTTAAATTTAATTCTATCGGTTTTGCTCGTAATTTCGCTAATTGTTGTAACATGGGATTCCTCTAAAGAGTCTATTCGTTTTGTTAATTCCTCTCGCAACCCAGTTACATGAATATTAGTCTTACTTTCTATGTCTTTAACCTCTTTCATGATCTTACCATGCATTTCATAGATATACTCACTACTACTCTTTAACACATCTTCTTTCAATTGTAACACAGCTTCAACAATACATTTGTTTAGATCAACATTTATGCCCTCAGATATCAATTGTTGTTGATTTGTTACCTTTTGTTGGAGCTCACCAACTGTACCAGTTAAGGTTGTCAACTGATTCTGCAACTCACCTTGGGACCCTGAAATTGTGTTGAAATGGTTTGTGTTGTCAACCTTTATAGTATCTATTCTACTTCGTATATTTTGCTGTATCTCTTGTTTTATAGTGTCCATACTTTTTTGTAGAGTTTGCTGTAGCTCTTGTAGTCGTTTCTCTGCATCTGCTTGTGCCTTTCCCAACAGTTCTTTGGCCTCCCTTTGCGCCAATCGACTTTCTTCTTGAGCTAGTCTACTCATTTCCTGCGATACTCTTCCTTCATTCTGCGCCTTCTCTAGGGCTCTCTTTATCTCCTCCTGTGTTTTCTTCGCTTCTTCTTGTGCCAGTCGATTTTCTTCTTCTGCCTGTCTACTTTCTTCTTGTGTCTTTTCTAAGGCTGTTTTAATCTCATCTTGCGCCAACTTACTCTCTTCCTTCAAAGCTGCCGTAGTATCCTTAATTTCTTTCCCTATCTTTTTATTGTTTTCATGTGTAATAGTGTGTAGGGCTTCAACTTCGGCAGTTAAACCTGCCTGACTGGTCCTCATCTGCTCCAGTATTGACCTGATATTAGTCATGTCCTCAGACGACATAATCTTATACAATGAGAAAATATGGGAAGTATTACTATACTAAACACAGCGAAATTCCAGAATGACCAACATTTATAATTTCTTACGATATCCTCACGAAATCCGTAGATATGTTTTCATACCTTACCTACGTCAATACTAACGCTAACTGTATCTAGCACTATCAATTACCTAACACTGAACTTGCTTCAACACTTAATTTTAACCTAAATTTATTTAAATATGACATCACTTTTACGTTTATCGTTATACTTGACCAAAAAGTCTTTCACCGGAACAATGCAATATATGCCTCACAACAAATTGTACTCCACATATCAAACAACGGGAATTCATCTCCTCGGCTTGTTAGATTGGGATCGGCATTTAAAATACAAACAAAACACGACTGTGTCGTACACCAAACAAGCTTAAAATAGCCGTGATTACGAAATATCACCTAGTGTAACAAACTCGACACAACCGCTGGTCACTCAGTACTGGGAATTCAAATTAACAAATTCGATAGACCCATGCAATCGACAACGTCGAAGCCACACCAGTTGGGCGACCATCAATTATCTTTGTTATATATGCGCCCGAATTCCTCTAGAGCACAGTCCCAAATCAGCACAGATGGTAAAAGGATCGTGAGAATGTCAACACCCGGCTAAGAGTTGAACAACCCTCACCGGACTGATGACTAAGGAACCCTAGAAACACATATATACATCTATAACTATACTACTAACTAGTTGCATACAGTACAGAAAATATAAACAAATAAAAGTAGAGCACTAACGAGCAACTCGGCTCTCGGGCGTTAAGATAAGTTGTCGATCAACTGTCTGCATCTAGCTAGCGGTTTCGTTCTAGTGTAATTAAGCGTTGAATCAAAGAAACAGTTCTAAAAAACTCAGCAAAAATAAAAATATTCTTGCCATTTATTGACAGTAAAGAAAGTAACATGCAAAAATTATGTTCCCTTCACCAAGAATAAAATATTTATATGTGCCTCACTTCGGCCTGATGTGCTTAATAAGTGTCTTTCTTGCATCTTTACACGAATACAACATGTATCTCTTGCTTGATAATAATTACATAAACACATAGTTTAATTAATGACAGTAGTGTCTGTCCTACTTGTTTACTGAAATTATGCTTTAACGCTCATCATAACAAACATACTCCCTACATAATTCAATCGTTAAAGTCTTCAAATTTAGATCTTAAGTTCTTAAATGTAATAAAAGCAATAATTAATACTAGAATAATAACGTATTTACATTTTATACATGATCGCGTCCTGCACGATATTAAAAAAAACAACTGTCTCTAATTTATTAGAGTTCATTCCACCACTTTCCTCCTGTCTCATCATCTTTCTTTACGTGTATCACCATCTTTCTCCGTATCTCACACAATAAACTAGTCAAAATAAGTGTTTGTGTGTCAATTCCATGTGAATCATGAATACAAACAGTGAAGTTAATATTTCATCACTAAAGTGTACAACTCTGGTATTTCAATAACTAATAATAAAACAAACTAACAATGCACGACTGTTCAGATAAGCTCTTCAACCAAATACCAAGTGTGTGTGGCATGAATTCTCACTCCCACACTCCTATCTTCTCCAAATACAAAATATGACTTCTCTTAATCACCACAAATTATTACAAAACCTTTCTTCATAAACTCACGTTGCATATTATCGCGTCTCTAGTTACGCCTTCATCAATGCAAATGCATTTCATTGACCTTTCTTCTCTTAGCACGTTCAAAAAACTTCTACCGTTCCATATCAACTACTTTCATCAAAGTATGATATTTAGTATTCCTACTAGAATTTACATCTGTAATAACGTTCATGAATACGTCTCACTTCCTCCTACAAACTCCTCTATCGATTATACATCTCGTGCTATGTTCAACTACTTTTCACATACTTCGTCCTTCGTTTCACATATTTCCTTGTTACAATTTATCGCTTAATTCTGAATTTCAAGTCTGCTTGTGTCTGTTGTAAAAATAACAATAACCTTCCCTCACGTTTATTTTCACACCAAATGTTTATATCTTTCCTTCCATCTTACAGTATCGTTTTATGATAAATATACATCCATAACATTTTATAATAACGTGTCTCGTTCAGTTATGCCTTCTACTATCGCATACTGTTCTTTTCCATACCTCAAAATTCTGGGTTTTACAATGTCATTACATTTCTTGCATACAAGAGTTACTTCAATGCCAATATTGAATACTCCTGTCAACTATTTCGTTTTATACATCTTATTTCGTTCCTGAAATGAATAAACTCTTTACTTATAGGACTCTCTGTCCTTCCTTCCCTCACTTCAAGTAATAAACTATTTACTTTCGTCAAACACATGACTATATTCTTTCTCTGATTCATTACTTATTTATTTCTCACAAAGTCGTGCTTCATTTCTCTTGTTTCAATACATATGTATTATCGTTCTTCAATATTTCCACAAATATACAAAATTCTCTAATATTTCATCGAATCTACGGAGTTCTCCAATGTTACAACAAATCTACGGAGTTCTCCAATGTTACAACAAATCTACGGAATGTACGTTCGCAATCGCAACGAAATCGTTCGTAAGTAAAATTTTAACGCTCTAAAATGACAATGAAAATACTAACGATGTCTAAAATCATGAAATAACTATAGCAATTACTAAAATTTACTAAAACTTTCAAGACAATACAGTAACATAGGTTATAAATGCAAATATGTTGGTCAATATTCTGGAATAACGTGAACAAGGTCTAACTACAGATATGAACAAGATGTTCAGTAAAGAACATATAGCCTACTTTCTCCTAAATGCATGGGTATTGTTATAACTCTTTGTCCTTTCAAGGAGTATGATTGAATGTTGGTTGTAGTAGCTTGTTGAAATACAACGTGCTATAGGGATATTAAACATGAATATGAGGTGCCCTTTGCTAGTGCTACCTCTGTACCAAATTTCGTTCAATTTGGTTTCACCGTGTTTGAATTGATAGGGGGAATCGATTTGCACACATACTTGGCCACCATCTGCAAACTATTGGGCTGATGTTCTTGCAGTTTGGTCAGAATATGTTTCCCACATCAAGATATGGTGTTGCAAAATTTGGTAGAGACTAGATTATTAGGTTGGTCGTAATTACATTTTAGCTTTTAACATTTGGGTGGCCGCGATTACGTTTCCGTCAAGATAGCGGTGATATAAAACATGACACTGAGGTGCCCTTTGCTAGTGCTACCTCTGTACCAAATTTCGTTCATTCGGTTCCACCGTGTTCGAATTAATAGGGGGGATCAATTTTGACATAAAGATGGCCGCCATCCGAAAACTATTAGGCTAATGACCTATTAGATTGGTCAAAGGATGCTCCCTCCATAAAGGTATGTTGTTGCAAAGTTTGGTAGAGATCGGATGGTTATGTTAGTCGTAATTTGATTTAAGCTTTAAACATTTGTGTGGCCGCCATTACGTTTCTGTCAATATGGCTGCGATATTAATCGTGAC
Organism: Meconema thalassinum; assembly: GCA_946902985.2. Taxonomy (NCBI): domain Eukaryota; kingdom Metazoa; phylum Arthropoda; class Insecta; order Orthoptera; family Tettigoniidae; genus Meconema; species Meconema thalassinum. The sequence continues at coordinate 1,437,580,259 of OX336388.2, forward strand.
ACTGAGATGCCCTTTGCTAGTGCTATCTCTGTACCAAATTTCGTTCCATTCGGTTTCACCGTGTTTGAATTAATAGGGGGAATCTATTCTGACACAAAGATGGCCGCCATCCGCAAACTATTAGGCGAATGACCTATTAGATCGGTCAAAGGATGCTCCCTCCATAAAGGTATGTAGTTGCAAAATTTGGTAGAGATCGGATGATTAGGTTAATCGTAATTTGATTTAAGCTTTGAACATTCGTGTGGCCGCCATTACGTTTCAGTCAAGATGGCGGCGATATAAAACATGACACTGAGGTGCCCTTTGCTAGTGCTACCGCTGTACCAAATTTCGTTCCATTCAGTTCCACCGTGTTCGAATTAATAGGGGGAATCAATTTTGACATAAAGATGGCCGCCATCCGCAAGCTATTAGGCTAATAACCTATTAGATTGGTCAAAGGATGCTCCCTCCATAAAGGTATGTTGTTGCAAAGTTTAGTAGAGATCGGATGGTTATGTTAGTCGTAATTTAATTTAAGCTTTGAACATTTGTGTGGCCGCCATTACGTTTCTGTCAATATGGCGGCGATATAAACCATGACACAGAGATGCCCTTTGCTAGTGCTACCTCTGTACCAAATTTCGTTCCATTTGGTTTCACCGTGTTGGAATTAATAGGGGGAATTGATTTTCACACAAAGATGGCCGCCATCCGCAAACTATTAGGCTAATGACCTATTCATTTGGTCAAAGGATGCCTCCTCTATGAGGGTATGTTGTTGAAAAATTTGGTAGAGATCGGATGATTAGGTTAATCGTAATTTGATTTAAGCTTTGAACATTTGTGTGGCCGCCATTACGTTTCCGTCAAGATGGCGGCGATATAAAACATGACACTGAGGTGCCTTTTGTTAGTACTACCTTTGTACCAAATTTCGTTCCATTCGGTTGCACCGTGTTCGAATTAATAGGGGGAATCGATTTTCACACAAAGATGGCTGCCATCCGCAAACTATTACGCTGATGACCTATTGGTTTGGTCAAAGGATGCTCCCCCCATAATAGTATGTTGTTGCAAAATTTGGTAGAGATCGGATGATTAGGTTAGTCGTAATTTGATTTAAGCTTTGAACATTAGTGTGGCCGCCATTACGTTTCCGTCAAGATGGCGGCGATATAAAACATGACACTGAGGTGTCCTTTGCTAGTGCTACCTTTGTACCAAATTTCGTTCAATTCGCATTCACCGTGTTCGAATTGATAGGGGGGACAGACATTCAGAGTACACACACTCACACACACACAGACACACACACACACACACACACAGACTCACACACACACATACACACACACACACAGACTCACACACACACATACACACACACAGACAGACACGCTTTTTTCGCCCTGTGTTGATCTCATAAGTCTACTTTCATTTTTTGCAAAAATCGAAAGTAGGCTAAAAATGCACTCTTCTACCTTCTTTCTGAAATCGTTGGTGACAGACCTGATGACTCCTGTGTCCTCGTAACCTCACCGTGTGGTTGCTGGAATGCAGCGTGGTGCTCCAAACTGGCTGCATTATGTCACCTCGGCCTTGAGTGGACTGCAGTAAAGTTGAACGACCTGGTGTGCTGTCTCGAAACAGATTACCAGCTGGCTTCCCGCTTGTTGACCCACTCCTCTCGTACAGGATGATGACACGATCTCGCCTCCGCTCTGCTTGCCTCACGTCCACCAGTCCTGGGTTCCTCGCCGTCTCCATCACGAATCCGCTCGTCTTCTTCTTCTTCTTCTTCTCAGATCTAGATGTTCTTTGAAGTCGGTAGTTTGCATAGTTCTTTCCATCATGAGAAATCACCCCGATGTCGTGAATTTCTCTTGTAGTAGCTTGCAACGTTATGTGTCAGCGAAAACTGCGGTGGTCTGCAGCTCGCTATTCATACTGCTATGTCATCCTGGTCATATCTGGATCTCACCGGTTCAGTATAGTTCTATCTTCCCATCATGGTGAATTTAAAACATCATTCTCACCGCGCAATTGTTTATAGTCGTAGTACTTCCCCTCCGACCTAAATTCTTATTCATTCTTGTCTAGATTGTTGAATTTCCAATGGTTTAAGTCTCCCTTCTTCAGACTTTCCTTCTACGTAGTTACGTGTTCGATGTTCAGTCTGTAACTTTCAGTGTTTTATCTCGTCGTAGATTTCTTCTTTTAAATATGATGAATAACTTTACTCAATACTGTTGATTCGTATTATTAATCGTTCGTTTCCATTACTACTTGCTTCATCTTGATGTCTCCAGTTCACAAAACCTTTGTCTAATACTTTTTGAAGAGTCAATACAATTTACGACTTGTCTTCTCGACGGTCCATGTAGAAAAAGAGCCTCGTCTGCTAGCGTCTCCTAGCCTCCTCGGTTAGATTTCCCTCGCAAATCTGATCAACTAGCCTCCAACCGCTATGAATATTGACAAATTCATGCATAACTTCTCTCTCAGTCTTTTAATTTAAAATCTGTTTTACCAATTAAATTTCTTTTTCTCTGCTGGTGAATTCGATATGCAACACTCTTAAAAAATATTAAAATAGTGATTTAAATATTTGTTCCTTCCTCAGTATTCAAACTATTTTCTTATTGGTTCTCGCCAAAAATTGGCGCGCATCAGACACGCATTCACTTCTCCCACTCTTGATACTGGCGTGCGTCTGACCTCTGGTCCACCTTTGCTCTCCCCTCGGATCAAAAACTGGTTTCTCACCGCGCACCTCGTTAAAAGTGTCGACTTCCAGGACAGTATTTCTTTCATTCACTCATGGTTAAAAATTTACCAAATCTTAAAATCTCCATTATTACATGAAATAAAAATATTTCTTCAGACGAAAATTTTCCCAAATGCTTGTATTAACGTTCTCGTCCATCTGGACTGCTAATTTAGTCGAAAATTCCAAATTTAAAATATGCCATTTTCCTGAGATGGTCCTTGGTTCATACCACATCCTGTGTTCACCTCTCTACTAGACATGATTTCGAGCTCAGTACTGAACTTGAGTTCCTCACTAATTTTATTACAGTGCAAAATGAGTTCAAATCTGTCGATATAGGACTCCCACTGTTGTTCAGCTGCATCAAATTCACCGATATAGCCTATAATTCCAGACATAATCGGAATTTCACCAAATTAGAAAATGGCATTAATATCAAACACTTCCTCTTCCTCCAAGAACGACATTAACAATGTAATGGCGGACGCAAAAACACGTGGTAGACGGCGCGAGCAAGCCACATGTCAACCTAGTACGACACACGCACAAAATCAAACCAATAGCCAATTTCCTCGTCGCCACTGTGACGTCCGAGAAGTCTTTTCCACAAGGGGAATAAATAAGTAGACCATATTCAGTATACTACAGCCCGCACGCTAGACCAGGCGAGACTAGTTGAGGAAGTCCACAGTCAAGACACACAGTCAAGTGGCTTCTCGAAAGGTCGGCTGACACCTGTACAGCCAGGGTAAGGGATAAGGGGGAATTGCGTCACGGGCCAATAGCATTTATTCACACACAAGTACCAACTTATACATATGAATAATATCATATACAAGGAGTACACACAAACAGTACATATATTACAATGACCTCAATGTTTCACCCTAAAACAGCAATCTCCACCACCTAATACTACTGAATATTAATACTGGCTAACACGCTGTCATAAGGGGACTGGCTGAAGGGGCATAGTTAGTGTAGAAGACGGGCTTGATAACTGACCTGTCCTCAAGATGTAGTTCTATAATGAAAATTAGTGCTAAAAAACAAAATAAAGTGAGTATCATCAGGTAGGTAGTCAGAAACCAGTTCTTCTGCCACTCAAAACACTGCCCCATTCGTTTGAAATGTCATTTGTAACTCTTCAGTCAGTCAACACGAATTTGCCGAATGGCTGGGTGGGGTACAAAGTATAAGTATGTAAATACACTCCTGGAAAAAATACATGTATTAGTTAATGTTCACTATTAAAATGGGTCACTTTAGGATATTTAGTGAAAATTAACTAATACATGTAATTTTTAATTCAGCTAAGCCTGAGGATCTTTGATACATCTATGGCAAAGTGAAAAATCTTAACACTGAACATGGATTTCCCTTTGCACACTGACCATTCTTCTACCAAGATGTCATAACCAATATACTATGCATCAAACTACCATTCTAATTTTGCATTTGCATTCAATAAAATATGCACTTAATGAATTTCCCCAGTATGATAGTAATTATCTGATTCTCAATGAAGTTAATTTTTATTCCCAGAGTGGATGCAGCTAAGCATATGTGGCCTGAGGATCTTCGATACATCTATGGCAAAGTGAAAAATCTTAACACTGAGCATGGATTTCCCTCTGGACAGCGACCATTTTTCTACCAAGAGGTCATCGATCTAGGTGCTATATCTTTTAGTTAGCATATTTTTAAGCATAAAGGTATGGTATATTAAGAGTACTGGGATCATAACTAATATACTATGCATTTCAGGAGGTGAAGCGGTCCGTAAGACAGAATATAATGGTTTTGGTACTGTTACGGAATTCAAGTTTGGCGCCGAGCTTGGCAATGCTTTCCACAGAAACATCCCTATTAAATACCTGAAGAACTTTGGTAAGTTAAAGGTAAATAGAGTGTAGAAAACTGATGATGTACAAAATTTTCTAGATTGCCTGAATTCCCCACTGACTCAAAATAAGAGCTAACCATACACCATGCACCTTAAAAGCTACGGTATTGAGCCCGTTAGAGGAGGTTATCCGGGTACCATCCGCCGAAAGAAATGGAACTTCGAAAGACCCCGTCCTTCGAACCCAACACCTGAGAGGATCGGGTGCATTTCTTTGTAGGCTTGCTCAGCACGAGGGCTTGATCCAGGAGATCTGGGTCATTTAGCACGGAAACAGTCATAGACGCCCAAATAAATACATCCGAAAATACAAGGCTAGCAATAAAAAGAGATACAGTCTTAAGTTAGATTCGTGCATGATTTATTCAAGTAAGACCCCTAAACTACTTCCGAGGGTCGAAATTGGCTAATCCGCTACTCTGTTTACAATAGTGAGTCGTTCCCTAGTTTGATGTTAAGTGCCCTCGCAAATTCCTAGCTACATGAAACAAATAGCAAAACTAACTAGGCGCGTGGTACAAGAAGAATTAACGCGTAGCAAATTTACAAATAAATGACTCGGTATAATTTACATTCAACAACTAGCAAACCATTCCCTAGGTTAGGATGGTACCACGTCCATATTTAATATTACATTTAAATTCTATCTAATGCCTATGTGAACGAAAGTATTACGGCGAGACGCGTCGTAATCAAATGCTTATTACCAAATCTAATGATAGTTTGACCACTGACTATAAAAAAAATTCAATAACGCTCTTATGTCTAACAGGAACAATAGGGTAAATACACTCAGGAATGAATAAATAAACACTCTAATACTAGCCTGCCTCCGCGAACTGAAACACTGTTTGTACCCAGTGGTCATCTCATGCATGTGAATTAGGTTGGCAATGCGCAGTCATCACTGCGACTTACAAGCTTTGAATCACGTGGGCCACAAGTTACTGATTACTGGTCCCGAAGATCCATGTCGTCGAAAAAAAAACAGTGTCAACTCATTTAAAGGTCATCTCCCACATGGAAATGAATTTAAGTCACGGTGTCAATTAATCAACAAGCAAATGGTTGCAAAGTTATAGCTGTAATTATTTATAAACAATTAATTAATCCGTTGGTTTAGGATAATTATGCTTTTGATTTATCAGAAGGTTTAAATACTGTTGAGTTAGTTCAGTTTATGACACCAGTCATAGGCAGCAGCATGTGATCTCGCTTGAGATTCACTCAAAGAACATGATTTCTACAAGTCAACAGTAACACAGGTTAGCGCGTTTTACTCCCATTACACGCAAGTAACATCGGTCGTCTAAGGCCATAGCTCAAATAACGCCGGAATAAACCAACAATAGGCGGACATTCATCCGTCCTGCCTAATTACCAATAATGTGTTCACGGACACAACAATTACACTTGCTAGCCTAATTTATACAGAAGCTGGGTCAATTAATATTATTGTTTAAACCATTCTATAACATGCTAGATGAATCAATGTCATCAGCTCAAAATATTTAAAGGAATTCGTATACTGCGAGCATCCCTTCACTCTCTAAAAGTGGTAAAGAAATAACAGGTGTTAGCAGCCCACATAGCTGTTCTCCAAAGCAAGGTTATATTAATAACAGTGATCTTCAAAATTCCTAGGACTTGTGACGTAAATTAGCATACATAAAAAGTCAATATTGTCGTCTCCCGTTGCATCTCGGGTAGCAACCGGTTATCAGCTGGCGCGCTCAAACAACTTTCACACTGCATCGCGCACGGCTTTAGCATTGTACAGATTGTGTTTCAAAATTGATCATTTTAATCTTGCAGTAGCACGAAATTAAGTCCCCAAGTGCTCTGCATATTGTATAAAAATGCATCATCACTTCCCTAATAGTGTTTCTTGGGATATTTTACCCTTCAATAATATATAACGTAGTAACAATTTCAAAGAATACTAATGTAAAGATGGCACACTCGTGCAACTAACTGCACGGACATTCGAAGATATGTCACTCACTCTATTCTTTGTACACGTGGGCTTTGATGTGCGTGGCTTGGCACTTTCTTCAACAAAATAAAACATCTAACCTCTGCTACGATGTTTGAAATGATACGATGTAGGTTTGCCCACCAATCTTACTGTGTATGGGTTCGTTCCTCTGGAACTTCATGTAGTAAATGGTACTCACGAAAAATTTCAAATAAAGAGTACAAAAATGTTTCAGCGACTTTCGGCTGAGTAATTATATAATAATAAAGCTCTTTCAACTCAAAATAAGGGACCTAACTATAGGGTGTCCCCTAAACTATCAGAAGCCTACACCTTCTGTTCTTAAGATGTCGATTACATGACATAAATCACAGCTCCTTACTGGCTCGTAAATACACTGAAAAATACATGTAAATGTGCACCTGCCGTTTAGGACACGGACTGTGGTGACTAACTGAAATATTTTCCCAGTGCCAAGAAGAAAATATGTACATTCCTACCTATGTGGTTAAATTATCGAGTCGTTTCAGCTAAAGACACATTCAAATTCTACATCAGCCTGGACAAACCTTGTACAAAGACAATACAGGACTCACGATTACTTCAAAGGGTAGGTCACCTTCCATAATTCCCATTGGAAGGGGTAATATGCTTCCAGGGCTCCTAGCATATTCCTGGTTAAGGCTATGGTTTCGGCTTTTCCTTTTGGTCCTTGGTCCTCGTCTCGTACATGGCTTATGTTGGTTGGACAATTCCATCGTGGCGGTTTATTTCATCGGTGTTTCCCTCACATCGGGAATTACTCCATCACGACGCTCTCAAGAGAATGTCGAAAAATCACCATCACGTGGTGCATTAACGTAGGCATCGTGGTTATTAAATACACAGATTCTATGTGGAAATATATTATTATGCAAAGGCTCACTGGCTTTAATAATTGCAGGTGGTCAAATACTCTGCTTTTTCCTGCCACTGGCTCTAATAATACCATACATGTGGTATTGTTCACAGATTTTATATGTTTTTAAATCAATAAAAATCTCACTAATCACAATGGCACATGAATGTTGTATAGCCTGCCATGATTAGAATTTGATGTAGCACACGTTGGGCAGTTAATTGTACTTGTAGATTTAATATTACGCCTGTCTTCAGACGTGACCTCGTGGTCAGTGAAAAAATGTCGATTTCACTAAAAATCACAATTTACATTTTACGGTGTCGTAGCACTGGCCTTGCATGGCCTAAATAATACGTTTTGTAGATTATATTCGCAACGATTAGCCTGATGGCTGTCGATTTGTAGTCCTCCCAAATTATGGGGTTTTACTCGCCTAATACGGCCTTCGACGAAAATGACGGACTGAAAATACGACACGTCCTGCCTTAGTGGACTTTCAAAACGGTATGTATGTGCGTAGCACGGCTTCCTGGTTTGAAGGAAGTAGTTGAGTCGATTAGCGACTATTTACATTGTCCTCCGCGTGTCTGTGGTGAAAAATACCTTTACCATAAAGTGATTTACCATTCTCAAAAGGCATAGAAGATGGTAAATTATACAGAATTAATTATTATATGATCCTGAGATATGTGGCATTAAAATAGTAAGTTATGCAACTGTCCACTTTACAATACAAAATTATCTTTTTATAGATCACTTGATGTCAATATACATTTTGAGACATGTTTCGGCTCTGTGAGCCTTCTTCAGTCAAAATCAATAAAAAATTCTCCTAACACAGTCTAATGTTTGGTCTCTCATAAAAATTGTAAAACATTTTTACATCGTCAAGATGATTAAAACACGTGAATATAAAGTGCTTAAAGAATTTTAAAAAAATTAAAAATGTACACAATTTCGAAACGTGGGCCACATTCTTGTTGATCCATTTTCAAACAGGGGACCTGGAACAATAAAAATTACCAAACAATCTACGGCTCCTACTTGGAAACATGAAGAGATGACTTTAGTTGGGTAAAAAACTTACCCCATTGTACGAGCATCTTGAAAAAGGATCGTGTCTAAATCTGTCATGTAGAAACAGGTAATCAGAAGTGGTAGTTTATATAGTGCTTTGCTAAATGTTTTCAACAACCTGTAAAGCGGAAAACTAAATGAAAATGAAAAAGTAAACAATAACCCAACCCACGTATAAAATACCAATGTTTACATACCGCAGTTTGGAGACCATGAACTGTCACCTCACAACTTGAAATAGATATCACACATGTGTCCGTCTTGTTGTTCTGCCTTTAATCACTGGTTGACTTGAAACTGCAAGTGTGAGTGAGGTCAACGGTCGCGGAAGGGGAGGCATAGCGTACGTCAGAACCCTACGTTATGGAGGAGGGAGGGCCGCTTCCTGTTTATGTCGGTCTCTTCGCCTTAATTTCGAGATCGTGTTAAATAATATGTTGTCGTTGAAAGTTAATTCGTTCAAGTTATTTACAGGGTCTGTTTTTTGGGCGATATAAATTTCTATGTTCTCTAACACATTAAGTTTTTTACTTTTATTAACAATATGTACAATTTCCAAATCCTTATCTATCGAACTGAAATTATGTTTTTTCTCGTCCATGTGGTTCGCCATGGCCGAGAACTTGTTATATTTCAACGCACTGGTATGTTCCCCGTATCTTACGTTGAACGCTCTACCCGTTTGTCCAAAATAGGTGGAATCGCAATCCATACATTTTAGTTTGTACACTCCCGATTTGCTGAATTTATTGGTCTTATTTACACTATTGTGATTAAAAAAGATGTTGCTGTTATTATTTTGTGTTTTGTATGCAATGTTAATTAGAAAGTTTAATATTAACATTGCATACAAAACACAAAATAATAACAGCAACATCTTTTTTAATCACAATAGTGTAAATAAGACCAATAAATTCAGCAAATCGGGAGTGTACAAACTAAAATGTAAGGATTGCGATTCCACCTATTTTGGACAAACGGGTAGAGCGTTCAACGTAAGATACGGGGAACATACCAGTGCGTTGAAATATAACTAGTTCTCGGCCATGGCGAACCACATGGACGAGAAAAAACATAATTTCAGTTCGATAGATAAGGATTTGGAAATTGTACATATTGTTAATAAAAGTAAAAAACTTAATGTGTTAGAGAACATAGAAATTTATATCGCCCAAAAAACAGACCCTGTAAATAACTTGAACGAATTAACTTTCAACGACAACATATTATTTAACACGATCTCGAAATTAAGGCGAAGAGACCGACATAAACAGGAAGCGGCCCTCCCTCCTCCATAACGTAGGGTTCTGACGTACGCTATGCCTCCCCTTCCGCGACCGTTGACCTCACTCACACTTGCAGTTTCAAGTCAACCAGTGATTAAAGGCAGAACAACAAGACGGACACATGTGTGATATCTATTTCAAGTTGTGAGGTGACAGTTCATGGTCTCCAAACTGCGGTATGTAAACATTGGTATTTTATACGTGGGTTGGGTTATTGTTTACTTTTTCATTTTCATTTAGTTTTCCGCTTTACAGGTTGTTGAAAACATTTAGCAAAGCACTATATAAACCTACTTCAGATTACCTGTTTCTACATGACAGATTTAGACACGATCCTTTTTCAAGATGTTCGTACAATGGGGTAAGTTTTTTACCCAACTAAAGTCATCTCTTCATGTTTCCAAGTAGGAACCGTAGATTGTTAGGTAATTTTTATTGTTCCAGGTCCCCTGTTTGAAAATGGATCAACAAGAATGTGGCCCACGTTTCGAAATTGTGTACATTTTTAATTTTTTTTTAATTCTTTAAGCACTTTATATTCATGTGTTTTAATCATCTTGACGATGTAAAAATGTTTTACAATTTTTATGAGAGACCAAACATTAGACTGTGTTAGGAGAATTTTTTAGTGATTTTGACTGAAGAAGGCTCACAGAGCCGAAACATGTCTCAAAATGTATATTGACATCAAGTGATATATAAAAAGATAATTTTGTATTGTAAAGTGGACAGTTGCATAACTTATCAAAATCAATACGGGAAAACTTGGAAAAATGACTAAAGTCATAGATATTTAAAATAGTAAGAAAAATATCTCCAGGAAGAAAATAAGCTGTCCTCTCCGAAGTCAAAATAGCGGATTGTTCATGAGGAAGCATCAAGGAGCGTTCTGTCGAACTGAGCATGTGGAATAAGTATGCTCTCAAAGAAATATTTGACACATGAGCCTAGGCGGGCTTAGTATATTATACAATGTAGTGAAATAGGAAAATGTGGAGAATTGTGAAGGGCTTCTTTATTAACATTAGCCGTTCCATCTTCCATTGCTATTTAAAACAGTATTACTAGGTTCTCCAACCAACTGATTCTTAACATATGCCATGAAACTGTCCTTATAGCCCAGGCATTATATGCAAAAACACGGCCAACCTCCAAAAAAATAATGTAAAGCTGAAATTTGGCATAGATGTTCCCTAGTACCCTAGAAACAAATCCTGAAAAGTCCCCACCTCTGCGGTGTCCGCGTCATAGTTTTTGGAGGGTTCAAAAGGGCCTAAATAAGGCCTAAGTGCCAAAAACAGCATTTTTGCTTCCTGCATTCAAAATATTGATCCAAATTTAGTTCTCGCGAGCTTTAGCAATGAATAAAAATGAACCAGTAGGATAACGGACTTATCAGACCTAATTAATGCTATTGATGAAGGGGAAAAATGACTAATTTAACATTCTTAGCACAATTTTTACATGAAAATTTGGTTAATTTGTCATTAGCAGGTCATTATTTTTTAAACAACTGCTGATATTGAATAAAGACCTAGAATGAAAGTTATAAAGCATACTTTTAGCTTTACATTGGTATATTACCCATGTCTATGCGAGAAACGGTTACCGAGTTACAGTCCCGAAGCATAACCGCTGTTTAAAATGCACCCGATCGCGTTTCTAGGTGACAGCGCTCGGCCTGTCGGAGCAGGCCAACAATACTCGAAGCAATTAATTCAGCTTCTAAACAGTCTTGGATTTTCAGTAAATGTGGCGGAAGTCCACAGGTACGAAGTTTCAGCGCTTCATGAAGTTACGTCCAATCCCGAATGCTGTAGCGTTCACGCAGTTTTGCTTTGACACCGCTGACTATAACATAAGGACATTGGACGGGCGAAACACATTTCACTGCATGGTAAAAGTGCACAGGTCCAGCACCTGACAGTGAAATATCTCCACTCCCACGTACACGAGAAGTTCCTAATGCTGGTGTGATTGCGGCGATGGGAAAGTTCAACATTTCGTGGTATTGGAAACCCTCTTCTCCTGGTTCAAAGGACGTCAAGATTAAGGAGTTAACTGTTGAAGCCCCAAACTCTGTGGCTTTTGCATCGATGATGGACTCCTTGTGGTTATCTGGACGGTGGTCAGGCATTAATTTACCCGGTTCGTGGAACGGCTTTATGAAGACGTCACTGTCTGCTCATGCTCAACCAGCTTCCCAGACAACGTCAGTTGATGCCCTGCCGTTCATTAACTTGGAACCAAGCTATCCATCAACTATATATTCCGCGTTGAAGTTTGCCGCAAGAGAATGCGAGGAACTGAAAGAAAGCACTTGTTTCGTAACCTTTAACCAGCCCCTATACGGGAAAGTTGCAGAGATAGTCGCATCGGACACTTCAGAGGAACTAAAAAACGTGGTTGTTCGTCTAGGCAGATTTCACCTTCTGATGTCGTTTCTTGGGGGCAATCGGCTACGTGATGAATGGAAGCGGTTTGGAGGAGCTCTGGGCGGAAATATACGCTAAATCGTCAGTGACTCACATGATGTCTGGACACGCATATTCTAGGAAGGCTTGCAATTAGCTCGCTGTTAATGATTACGTTATGCCTTCAATTTGAAATGTACCGTATCAATAACGCGAAACTGTTCATGTTCTAGGGCCCACAGAGCGCATTTTCTGACAAAACAGGCTGTCGAGACAATGTTACTCAACATGAACGACGAGCTGAAGGATGACAAGGACGAAATGCAGGCGCTTTTTACCGCATTCCAAGAAGGAACCGCCAACGACTTGCTATCATATCCTTGCCTTCAACGTCTCAAAGAGTCGCTTCATGACACATTTTCTTCAATGAGCCAGAAATCTCGTACAGGAAAGCTGTGGGTAGAGTACATCAAACAGCAAGCCTGGAAAATATTGAAGGATTCCGCATCTTGACGCGAGGAAATGAAGGTATTCGTCTCTACGGCTCCAGATGAAAAGGCCATAATATCAGCTGGAGGGAAGTTCGCCATTTGTCTCTACGATAGTGCCAAATCGGAGTGCAAAAGCCTCGACGAACTTCGGGTAGTGAAATACAGCCAAAAATTGCCAAATAACCGGTCACAGCATAATTTCAGCTGGCTTCATTTCCGCCAACTTCGGCGGCATGCAAACAACATTCACTGCGGGTATATTTGCAAGTTCAGGAATGGTTAGGATTTTCTTTGGACCCAACCCAATGGGGATGGAAAATCCAACACTCAGCTTTCGTACCAGTGACAACTCATCTTCCAGCTGCTCCAGATCATCTCCTCAATTTGGTGTCCTGCAACTGCAAGATCTCTTGTGGCAGCCTGTGTGAGTGTGTACGTTCCGGTTTAGAATGCTCCTTAATGAGTGGACATTGCAGTGGAAAATCGTGTGGCAACGTCACATTTGATGGCGATTGAGGACGATTGAGTCCGATGTAAGCTTTGTTTTGTTATTATTTGCATTTTGCATATTATGAATGTACGTTTAACTGCTAACTGCATTAAACTCGTTTTGTTCTATGCAAACTGTTTCTGCTAGTTTACCTGGATTCAAAGGAATACCATCCTAAAAGCTCTTGATCAAAGATACAAAATGGTGTCAGCAAAGGTGTAAAGATGGAGCCCACCACCGTAAATGGGCATTCGTTCGGAAAGCGACTGCCACACTTGCACTTTTATATTTGTAACTGTATCTCTGCTGCTGTTTGTCTGATGAACATGGGCAATGTATCGTTTTAAAGCTACAAGTGTGCTTTACAACTTTTACTTCAGGTCTTTAGTCGCTATCAGCAGCTGTTTACACGATAAGTCCCGGCTAAAGACAAATTAGCTAATATTTTCGTGAGAAAAGTTGAGCTAAAATGTTTGATTACCGGTACTCATCTGTTTAAATGTATGGCAATAATTACGATCAATAAGAGCGTTATATTTAACGCAGTCCTTCTTTTATTAATATCAAAGCTCATTAGAACTGATTTTGGATCAATATTTTGAACGCAGGAAGTAAAAATGCTGGTTTTGGCACCTAGGCCCCATTTAAGCCCTTTTGAACTCTCCAAAAACTATGACGCGGACAACGCAGAGATGGGGACTTTTCAGGATTTGTTACTAGGGTACTAGGGAACATCTATGCCAAATTTCAGCTTTACATTATTTTTTTTAGGTTAAAACTTAATATGCCTGGGCTATTAGTAAAAAACACATTCAATTTTTATCTATGCCAGTCACCCTTAAAGACTGCCCCTGAGACTTGTTGACTCAACGTGGAACACAAATTTCAGGGAACTGAAGCCATATAAATTTGGTGATAATCCGATTGACTACACTGTTCAACAATGAAAATTTTACATAAACAATAATACCCAATCTTTATAGATTTTGATATGCTGAATTCGAAAATGACAATAATTTTCGTTTTGTAGCTCCCGTTTTCGTGCTATATGAAGTTTGTTACGTCCTTATTTCGGTTTTAGCTCTCATTTTTTCTTATTTCAGGAATGCCAATGAATGCTGTGTTTTGTTTCTAGCTAACACTATCTGAGATTGCTTGTCTTCCGTAGTGATCCATTGTGCATTGTGACATGAGTTTCTGCGTTACTGTATGGAATCATAATAATAATAATAATAATAATGGAATCAAAACTGCTCCTTCTTGTATTGTGATTTTTACATGAGTTTTTGATTTAGTGTATGGAATCAAAACTTCTGTTATAATGCCCCGCAGATGTGCTAATAATCCCAACAATTTTTGTCCCATTGTAATATGTGAAGAACATAAAAGTTTCAATAACTTCCAAACCTGAGGTAATCTAGATTTTAACTGTCATTTTCAACTTCAGCACACTCAAATCCATATACTGTAAATCACTATTTTGGCCTTTGTAAAAAAACAAAAAGTTAAAATTTGTTGTCTAGTGCTATTGGAATGAAGATGTCTTACATTCTCCTCACCCTGTAAAAACTGAACCTTGTTGGCATGGGGCTGTAGGCTTTTATTTCAAGCTTTGTGTCATTGCACAATGTAGTGGAGACGAATTTCACAGTAACAACTTTGAGGCACCATCTACAGTATTTATTTATTTAATTAATTCTCTTACATTATCCTAGCATCAGCAAAACAGAAACCTGCTTTTTCCACCTCAACAACAGACGGGCAAATTTAACCTTGGATGTCTCGCTCAATGGTAGGGCTCTGTCCCACAACCCCTACCCCAAGTACCTTGGAATTCCTCTGGATGGGACATTATCCTTCAAGACACATTTAATTAAGAGTGCTGCTAAACTGAGTACAAGGGACATCATCATCATGAAACTTGCTGGCAGTACATGGGAAGCTTCTGCATCCATTCTTCGATCATCTGCGATGGAACTTGTATACTCAACAGCAAGTACCGTTCTTCAGTGTGGTTGAACAGCCCACATGTTGCAAAGAGTGACACGGTCCTGAATCAGACAATGCGCATCATCTGGTACAGTAAAGCCTACTCCTCTTTTCTGGTTGTCTATGCTGAGCCATATCAAGTCACCAAGACTAAGGAGATATAACCAATAACCACCTGATCCAAAAGTATCAGTGAACATAGCTCTTCAATTCATGAAGATATACTCCATAAATTTCGCCACTCAAAATCACATGTTAAAAGCCTAAGAGTTGGTTAGGACAAGGTTAAACTTTGCAGTAGAGTGACAGGAATGGCAATCACTGCTTTGAGCCCAACACCCACCAGTAGGCTTCGATCTGCTACGTAAAACGTGGGTTGCCAGGGTACGAGCCAGCCATGGGCGGTGTGGCTGTTGCTGTATAAGTGGGGCATGAATACGTCACGCAACTATGACATTTTCTGTTGTAACAGGGAATACTTGGGGCCGCTGGAGGACTTTGTGCAAGCCTCTATAAAGGCTATTGAGTGGCTGGGCAATTTATATAGATTTACAACTTTAAATTCATAGTGTGTGTAGGGAGAAGGTTTGGAAAGCAATGGAAAATATGGGAGTGGAAAGAGGGACTGTAGATAGAGTGAAGGAGATGTATTGTGGAAGTGTGAGTTGTGTGAAAGTTGGAGGGGAAAGAACAGACTGGTTCAGACAAATGTGTGGCCTGAAACAGGGTAGTGCACTGTCACCCCTTCTCTTTATTATGGTTATGGACGAGGTAATGACACGGGTAACAGGAAAGATAGGAGAAGATAAGATGAAAGCAATGGTGTTTGCAGATGATCTCATGGTCTGGGGAAACAAGGAGGAGGAAATTCAGGAGCAACTGAAGGCTTGGAAAGAAACAGTGGGAGAGTATGGATGGAAGTTCAACATCAGTAAATGTGAGATCCTGTTAACGACCAGGAAAAGGGACAGACTAATGAGTGGGATAACACTTGAAGGTGGACAGCTGAAGAAGGTGGAAAGTCTCAAGTACTTGGAAAGTATAGTGGAGGAAAATGGGAGAAATGACAAAGAGATTACGGAACGTGGCAGACAGGCAGAAGCATTTCTGAGAAGCATTAGGAGCTTAGTGTGGAATAAAGATGTCCCACAAAAAAGCAAGGAAGTGTTATTTATACAGAAGCTACTATATCCCGATACTGACCTATGCATCAGAAATGTGGATAATGAAGAAAAGATACATAAGCAGAATACAGACAAGTGAAACGAAGTTCCTACGAAGTAGGATCGAAGTAACAAGAAGAGACAGGATGAGGAATGAAAAGGTCAGGGAAATAGTGAAAGAGGAGCCCTTGCAGGGTAGGATTGAGACATCAAGACTGAGGTGGTATGGACACTTAAAGAGAATGGAAGAGAAGAAGATTCCCAAGAGGATACATGAAATGCAGATGCAGAAGAAACAACCAAGGGGAAGACCAAGAGATAGATGGCTGAAAGGAGTGGAGGAATGTGTCAAGAAGAGAGGCGAGGGCTGGACTAGAGTGACAGCCGACAGGTGGTGGGAAGAAAGGACTAAGTGGCGAGGCTTATGTTCCAAACAGACCCAGCCTGGGGCTGGAAACTGTACAAGATGAAGAAGAAGATTGTTTGTAATTATCTATTCTAATATAATAAAGCTGAAGAGCTTGTGTGTTTGTGTGTTTAAACGTGCTAATCTCTGGAACTACCAGTCGGATTCAAAAAATTCTTTTTTTATATGATAGCCAGATTCAAGAGGAATAGTTTAGGCTATGTTACATTTCGGACAGACCACCCCATTCCCTGCATTTATGCCCTTTGGCACAAATCTACACCATTTCACCGATCTGAACCAAAATTTGTATACTTACCCTTTGGAACCCTGCGAGTAACACAGTCTTCGTAAAATTTCGGACAGACAACTCCATTCCCTGCATTTATGCCCTTTGGCACAAATCTACACCGTTTCACCGATCTGGACCAAAATTTGTATACTTACCCTTTGGAACCCTGCGAGTAACACTGTCAGCATGAAATTTCCGACAGACCACTCCATTCCCTGCATTTAGGCCCTTTGACACAAATCTACATCGTTTCAGCGATCTGAACCAAATTTCACATACTTACTCTTGGAACCCGACGAGTAACACTGTCTGCTTGAAATTTCGGACAGGTCTACACCGTTTCACCAATCTGAATCACATTTTGTACACTTACCCTTTGGAACCCTGCAGGTGACACTGTCCACTTTAAATTTCGGACAGACCACTCCATTTCCTGCATTTAGGCCCTTTATCACAAATCTACACCGTTCCTCCTAATTGCACCAAATTATACATACACTTTGAAATCCTGCTAGTAACACTGTCCACTTGATATTTTGGACAACGTTCTCCATTCCCTACATTTAGTATAACAAACAAACTGAACTTGAAAACCATGTATTAAGGCCCTAGAATCATTCATGTCTGTAGTAGTGTAACTGTAAGAGTGTTTTAATAAGTCTATTGTTAACTGGCAAATCGGGCTGTATCACGTCGCCCCTACCCAGTGTTCTGGTGCAGAATTGCGAAAATAGTTAAATCTTGGGCTGCTTATAAATTGCAGTCATGGGGAGTAATTAGTGCAAAAAGATTTATTTTGCCCCTTAAAACAGTTATCATCATGAACTTATTATGCATCTGTATAAGTGTAATGGTCTTGGTGCAATACATTGAGGTTATCAGCTGCAATAAGCGTTGATTCTTTCAAATTTACCGTAATTTATTCCGAAACTTATCGTTGAGCGCTATGTGACGATAAATGATACTATTGCTACCTCAGGAGCTCGGGACAGCCGAAGTTTTCCAAAGTGTTCTGATTATTTTCCTACGACGCTATGCGACAAAAGACAACACTATTGATCTCTACAGACAATGAGATATAGGCCCTAGGCAGTGTCTTTTATTTAACTTGCTCCTCTTTCTAATAATATTTTTAGAAATTTGTTTGTAAGTTACAAATATCAGTGCTGTAGTTAGTAAATAGCCGTTTCCCTATTCATTTTTATCATTAGGTGAAAATGATCTAAATGTTTCGTCCATCATACTGTACTGCATATCACCCTCACTACAACCACCACCACCACCACCACCACCACCACCACCACCACCACCACCACCACAAAAAGTTATATTTAAATATTTTTTTTCTGGTAGTTTAAGTATCATGTGCCAGTTCTGTAGTAGTATTCATTATCATCCATAAAACAAATAAATCCACCGGGCGAAGATGGGCACTACTGCTAGTTTTATATATATCTTAAGACCACAAGATGCCCAATATCGTACAAAATGGCGAGACAAGATCAAAATAGCGGACCCTGCAATAGCAGGAAAATGCTAGGAAGAAGAAGAAGATAACTTTGCCATAAGATTAATAATAATAATCCTGTTACATCACATAAATGATTGAGGATGTAGACACATGCACACGTACTGGCAGTTATTGACATTGTACAGTATCATAATGTGTTAATAGAGTATGGATAGAGAATATCATAACATATCGTACAGAATCTTTCCATGTAAGTTGGTGAGCTGGCATTCCCAGCAAATTTAGCGCACTGAATTAGATACTAAAGATATAGGATAATTAACAATCAGTGATTGAGTGAGAATGTTCTTTCATGTAGAGACAATATTAATTAAAAATTGAGTATTTTTTCTCTTGAAATACCATAATATGTAAATGGATAGTAGAATTAGTGCTGTTGTTCAAGTACACTATTGATCCTTGAAATATGTTCATCTTGTGTTAACAGGACCTGAGTGGGGTCTGCTAGATTCACCCAGTGCTCTTGTATTTGTGGATAACCATGACAACCAAAGAGGTCATGGAGCTGGTGGAACAAACATCCTTACTTACAAAACATCTAAACTGTACAAGGTAAGCATTACCCTTACTAGCAGAGTGCTTCAACACTGACAGAGCTCTTGCTGCATGCTGTTTGCTCTTCAATACTTGCTGGCTGTGATAACAGATAATGGGTAGTTTGTAGGCTCTTGCTCATTAAATGGTATTAGTGGAGGGGATGAGGGATAACTTACAGTAGTTAGTGCCTTATGAGCCCATGGTGTGTCCGAAGTATATGTTGAATGTGTTCATTCTCTTTACCACAACGTCACCAGTAGGGTAAGGTGTGCACCGGGAACTTCACCTACTTTCAACATGAACGATGGTGTTCATCAAGGCTCAGCATTAGCTCTGCTTCTTTTCATTTTATGTACCGGTATGGACATGGCAACTGTAGATATCCAGACCAAACATCCCTGGAATATTCGGTACGCCGGTGATATCTTGTTGGCAAGTGCAACATGCCAAGGTCTAGAGCACCAAACACAAAT
This sequence comes from Meconema thalassinum, assembly GCA_946902985.2. Classification (NCBI taxonomy): domain Eukaryota; kingdom Metazoa; phylum Arthropoda; class Insecta; order Orthoptera; family Tettigoniidae; genus Meconema; species Meconema thalassinum. The sequence continues at coordinate 1,437,599,948 of OX336388.2, forward strand.
TTGGAAGGACCACCTTGATGCGTATGGACTGAAATTAAACATTTCCAAAACTGAATACATGGAGTGTGGGGAGCAAACCGATGGCTCTGCTATTGATGGAAAACAACTCAACAAGATCACTGGATTCTGATATTTCGGCTCATACATAACATCAGGTAGAGACACATTGAGAGAAGTGCGAATGCGAACAAATACAGCTTGGGCTAAATGGTGACAGGAGTTTTATGTAATTTCAAGATTCCTGTACAGCTGAAATCAAAAGTACACTGCACTGTGATCAGACCTGTAGCATTGCATGGAACTGAGTGTTGGCCAGTAACCAACAGATGTGAGCAAGTGCTGCACTCCATGGAGAGGAGGATGCTGCGCTGGTCCATTGGCCTGACAAGACAAGATCATGTCACCAATGTCCATGTAAGAGGCACCCTCGCGCTGATCCCTGACAAGATGCTGGAAGCTTGCCTGCGTTGGTACAGACACGTACTATGGAGTTGCGAGGATACAGTGGCAAAAAGACCACTATAAGAATTAGATGTAGATAGATAGATAGATAGATAGATAGATAGATAGATAGCTTTATTTTATCTGGCAAGATTAGGGCCATTGGGCCCTCTCTTCCATCTAACCAGATTTTACAATTAATACATTATTACAATATTAGCAGAACTTAACAATGGTACTTAAATCTAACAGGAATACATTTCAGATCCAATCACAATACATATAATGGCAGGTAAGCAAGGCGTAGGAAAAATTATGTTCATTAATTAATTGTTGGCAAAGTAAGAAATTAATAGGAAAATACAAACACTAATAAAACAGAAACTAATGATGATGTGATGATGTTGATGATGATGATAAGCACCATGGCTGAGTTATTACTATAATATTGATTTTGCAATGCACATTTAAAAGGATGTAAGAAAACATTTATGTATCTAACCAGAAAATAAATAAAATGTAAATTAGAAACACGAATATAACTCAGCATAAGGATTCTAATATTTGACGTGTTGAGTTCAGCTTTCATTTCTTTTGTGATATGTACAGCTGGCATTGCTGCCTGAAGCTGGACGGGGTTACTCCTCAGACAGAGCGTGGCAGGTTGTTCCACAGTCGTGCAGTAGAAACTACGAAGGAGTACAGTGCGGTGTATAGGTATGAGCATGAGTGAATCATTTTTTGACCGTGTACCAAGACTATGTTCGTGTGAGGGGCAGTGAAACTGAGAATGCAGGTAAGCTGGAGAAAAATTTAAGAGTATTTGTTGGAAAAGACATAAAGAATGAAGATCGCGGCGTTGATTAAGTCGTAACCAGCTAAGTTGTTCATACGCAGGCGTGACGTGGTCGTAATACCGTAAATCGCATATGTAGCGTACAAAGGGATTTTGTGCTAGTTAGAGTTTGTTTTTAAGAGTAGCAGACAGGTCATTGTATACCACATCGCAATAATTAAAATGAGGCAGTACTAGGTAGGTAACGAGTCTTTCCTTTATCACGCGAGAGAAAATATTCCAAAATCTTCTCAATGAAATCAGTGCGGAAAATACTTTTCTAGAGACGCTGCTGACTTACTTTGTCCAAGAGAGATGATCGTCTATAATCACACCCAGATCTTTGACTGATTCTAGGAATTTGATTGGGGAGTCACGCAAGCATAAGTTTGGTAGAGTGGGATTATTTTTTATTTTACAGAGAATTTTTGAGCGGGAGATTAGGATAGCAAGCGACCATAAGGACAGCCAAAGTAGCGGTGGCTTGACCAAATCAAGGAGGACATGAGAGCAGCCAATGTTAAGAAGAAGAACGCTACAGACCGCGCAAGATGGAGGCAATTGTGCTGTGTGGGACAAAGGCTAGAACAAGAAGAAGAAGAAGAGTTAGTGCCTTGTAGAGGTTATAATACCATTATCAAAATGTAGCAAATATTGATGAACCAGTTTCTATAAATACTGTAGATAAATTATATGCTCCATTTCCCACTTCTTAAAAAAGGCACAGAATTAGGTAGTTAAAGAATACTTTAAAAGCTCTGTTCTGAGTGTTATTATAAGGAATCTTTTAAATTGGTTGTTCCGCCTTTCATCCCTGAACATTCAAGTTATTCTTATACTGTGAATTATTTCTGTTTAATAATATTTAAAATCATGTCATTATTCTTTGTTCAGAGAACATGCCATTATCTAGTAGGCTAAACATGACTGGCAACACAGTGTTTATTCATGCCTCGTTACTGTGAGGATGATAAAATTTTTAAAGAGATGTGGATTTTAGCATTTAAAAATACAAACATTGAATTTGAATTTGGAATTTAGAGTTAATAGCAACATTGATTTTGAGATTTTTAGTATTTTGTAGCAAATTTGTTCCAAATGAAGATTTTGTACAATATTAAGTAAATGAATCAATTATGACAAAAATAATATAAAATTGCTTTATTGACAACTCATTACAGAAAACTAAGCGACAAAAATCATGATATGGATGTTAAAGAAGCCATTTGAATTCAGTAGCAAAATTAATCTCGGGATTTTCCGCCAACACAAAGTTCCTCCATTCTCTACTAGAAAGCGCTGTAGTGTCAAGGAGCTTAGATATCTTACCTCCTTGACTTTCATAGCACACCAAGAAACGACACAATTCGACATGCAAGCTGCCCTTTGGGAGTCAATTAACAAAGCTTGCACCCGGCACCCGAAGCCATAAGATTTAAAAAAAAAAAACAGAAAACTAATAAAAATTTGCACAATTACTCTGTAAAACATTCAGTTAGGTAAATATCTTGCAGTTTGGTCACTGACTGTGAAAGAAATCCCTTATGTTGAAAATTCCAAACATAGTCCACCAATAAGGAAGCTAATTTTAGGTAATGAATAGATCTTTCAAGTGTAGGCTTCCACAACCGGTTGAGTATTCTTTAGATTAGCTAATGTGGTTATTGGGTCATGTATAACATTTCTTGATTTCTTCTGACGTTTCACCAACAAGTGCAGTTGGCATTTTCAAAGATGTGTTCTGAATAGCTTGAAGTGGTTCGTATAGGCTATTAGAATGTTCTCGAAAAACATTAAACTTGAGCGGTTTTTGATAATTTCTGGTTGACAGTTCTATTGTTTTTGTTCCTGTGTGGCAATGTTATTGATATACCGTACTCAAATGTGATTGGTTGCCTGCTGTGGAATGCTCCACCCATGTACATGGCTTTTGTGGGGGGGGAGGCATGAGATGGCAGCATGGCATCATTCCAGTTTCATGAGCTGGCTTTCAGCTTGTCGCCAAATGTTGTTCATATGAAGTATCTCCATAAAGAGTATAGTACCGGTATAGAGGCACACTATTGCTATGTGGGAACAAAACAACATGTCTGTCAATCAGAAACTACCAGAAACTGCTAAAGTTGCAAGGTTTTTCAAGAACATTCCAATAGCCCATATAAACCTCAGACAGTGCCACATAAAGGTATTCATGACAATGCTTTCAAGATCCCAACCACACTTGTTGGTGAAAAATCGGAAGATGTCAAGAAACGTTATACATGGACTAATAATTCGATAAGCTGTATTTTAAGTTCTCTTACGGGTATAGGCTACACCAATATTTTATTTAAAATGTTTTTATTTCATAGAAAAACAAGAATACTACATTTACTTAGCAGAAAATGAATAATTTTGCCTTTTGAGCCAATTTTGCATTTTATCACAAGAACACTTGTGGTTTAGACCGGGTTTAAGAAAAAACAAATATATACCATACCCACACACACAACTTTATTTTTAACATGGATTTTATAACTAGTACGTTTCTATAATCATTAAAACATATCACTGTTTCCAGAAGACGCATACAAGTGAAACAATCAACAAAACAAAAGTGTCATCCATTTTTCTGGAAGCCTCCGTGGCTTAGATGGCAGCACGCTGGCCTCTCACCGCTGGGTCCGTGGTTCAAATCTCGGTCACTCCATGTGAGATCTGTGCTGGACAAAACGGAGGCAGACAGGTTTTTCTCCGGGTACTCCGGTTTTCCCTGTCACAATTTCATTCCAGCAACACTCTCCCTTATCATTTCATTTCATCTGTCATTCATTTAATCATTGCCCCAGAGGAGTGCGTCAGGCCTCGGCAGCCGGCACAGTTCATATCCTCGCCGCTAGATAGGGGCTTCATTCATTCCATTCCTGACCCGGTCGGAGACTGGAAGCAGGCAGTGGATTTTCATTTTCATCCATTTTTCCATAATAGTTGTCATTCACTCACACTTACTAGGCTCCTAGGCATCGTCAGTGCAAATATCTGAGGACGTGGTTTGCATTACTGACACACGTGACCGTTGTGTGTATTTGGGGTATTTGACTGGGTAAACAAAACTGGGTAGGCACGCATGGTCTTAAAGACAAGTTCGACAGAAAACAGTGGCTGGGGGTAAACCTAATAGAAATTAATCGCCCGACCCAAGCGTAACCGGCAAAGGACGAGTCCATGAATAGATGTACTGAGGGAGGGGAGGTAAGCTTAAGTAGTCATCAACATACCAAGTGATAATGAATGAACCCGGTGCTATCGACCGTGCACGCCCTCTCAAGGGATAAATACCACTGTCATCCAGTCATGAGACTCATAGAATTTGAAGATACATTTCGTGATGAAGTTTGGATGAATTTTGCATCCATCACAAATGTTATAAACCACAAGCTCTACTAGCTGCATCTCATATTTTGTTATGACTTCAGAGAGTTCAATCAAACTGCTTCATATGTTTTACTATGCAACCACTCATCTACAGTATTTTAAGATCTTGAATTCACTTCCAGATGGCTATTGCCTTCATGTTGTCCTGGCCCTATGGTATTCCCAGAGTCATGTCCAGTTTTGCCTTCGATAACACTGATGCTGGTCCTCCAGCCGACGGTAATGGAATTATCATGAGCGTCTCAATCAACAGTGACAATACCTGTGGAAATGGTTGGGTATGTGAACACCGCTGGAGACAGATTTTCAATATGATTGACTTCAGGAATGAAGTCCAAGGTAAGTTAGGTTGGTTGGTTGGTTCTTAAGTTTAGGAGCTGCGACAACGCGGTCATGTAGCCCCGTGTACTTTGGGTGTGTGTAGAATCTGTCTGATAACCGGTGTTAATTGTGATGACTGTATTAGTGTGTGTTATCTGTTATTTTAATTTAAGTACTGCAACTTAGAATTTTTCAAATAGTTCCTACTTTTGCCGCCAAGCGCCACCGTCAACGACTACTAGGCTAAGTTCACAACTCAGCTGCTAGACGCCACCGCAGTCGGCTCTTGGCAACGAACTTAGAAACCTAAGAGCGTTGTTTACAATAACCTATCCAATTTAGCTTCACACAGGTGCAATTAGTGGAAGGTTCTTTAACATGCCATAAATCTATGACATGGGACCGCCGGCTTTACTTCCTCTCCGAAGGAAGGCATACTGAGGGATTTTTAACGCTCTTAAAAAATCCGACGGCTTCGGCCGGGTTTGAACCCGCTATCTTGGGCATAGAAGCTCAGCATGCTACCGACTACGCCACCGAAGCCGCTAAGGTAAGTTAAGAAAATCTGTTGTCTCCCTTACATTCCTTGAACCAAAATTGCAAAGAACTTTATAATATTGTGTAGGCTACTATTAAAAAATTAATGAGGCAATGTTGATGGAGCTCAAAATGTTATCAGCAGCTCAGTACATACCGTACATCAATACCATGGAAAGTGGAAAATCACATTCAAAGAAGGGGTACTGGATGATTGCAATAAGAAGTTCTCAAGCAAGGAACAAGACCTTGATGAGAGAGTACATTATATGATCACAACAGTTATTACATCTAATAACTTCATGGAAGATGATAATAATGATTATTAACAGGAAGCGTATTGGATGAATCATGCTATTTAACCATCCAGGAATAAGATTCATTTTGATGTGTAATTAGGGGGGGGAGAGAGGCGGAGAGCACTGCTTTTAGCAAAGAGAGCGGTATCACAGCTTAAACTTTCATGGCCGGCATTCATAGCTATATAAAAGTTGTCTGGGCTTGTAGGCCAGGGGCATTAAACTCCTCTCAAATGTGGGGGAGGGGTCAAATTTATAAACTGCGGTTGCTTACCCACCAGGGAAATTCTATTTTAGTTTATGGCTTTAAAGCTTGAAATTACACGGCAATGTAGGCTTAACGCTATATTAAAAATTAAAAAAACAAGACTTTTAATCATTATCTCTAACTAAAACACTAAATAGAATCAGAATATGAATACAAAACATAAAACATTTGTCAATGCCAAGCAAAAGACCCAAACACTGACTGCGGTCAATCTTTTTACAAACTGTTGAGCAAGCTTCTCAACCATTTCCGAGTAGGTGGCCAGTAGACAGCATTGATTCCGTCTAATTTGTACAACGAGCAGTGACAAAGTACAAACTTCACAAATTTAAACAAAGTAATCGACAAAGTTTAGACAGATACTGATGAAAGCTGGAGCTCAACTGATTTGGTAAATATGACACAAACGTAGCAGCAAATGGCAAACTTCTGACGTCACGTGCATCACTGCTTTTCGAACTCTTTCGGCGCAATGCTTGGCACATGTACAGAGTGTGCTTCCAACGTGAGATGTGCGAGGGAAGAGTCATGTTATTTTACCCTGTTTGTTTCAATAAAAGAAAGCGTGCGCGCTGTTGTTTTCCGGCAGGAGGAATGAATTTATGTGCTCTGTGTCACATCTCAGTTTTAAACTGGTGCTCGTAAATAACAGTTGAAGATGCACCTTTTCGGATCGCCGTGTAAAGGGGGCAAAGCTCAAAGCACCTTGGCTCTTGGTTCAGTTGGCGCGTCGATGGGAAACGGGGAGAAAAACCAGACTGTTTGGTAGAATAAAGATATTATTACTAAGCAAGGCAAGATGGCTTTTCCGATTTTCCACCTAACGTAGTATTAAGTCATTTATAGAATAGTTTCGGGTTATATTACTTTTATTTCTTTTAGCGTATGGTACTTAGTAATTTTGTCTTGCAGCTAAAACTAGAGGGGGGTCAGCAATGGACTGAGGGCTGGCTCCACTCCTCCCCGTTTATATACCGCCATACTGTATGTTCCTGGGTGGTGTGACGTTATATTCAAGGTGTGTGGCCTGAATATGATGCACAGCCTGAATATGATGCACAGCCTGACTGTGGCGGCTGACCCCGCATGGGCCGAGTGTTCCCTGCGCAGTTTAACTAGACCGTCCGTTCCTATGTCCCGACTCCGCTGGTTGATGCTTATGGAATATCTTGGCCTTGGTATTCCTAAGGGTGCTGAATGCAGTCATTTGTGAAACATCAGGAGAAAACACTGCCTGGACCACACAGCCTACAAGCCTGGACAACTTGTACATAGCAAAGACATAGCTTCTGCACTGCGATTTACTACCTCATTCTTTAAAAATACAATTAAAATTAAACTTGTATGTACTAGAGTCATTAAATTCAATGCCTTGAATATAGGCCGCCATCAGAAACAGTGAGTCATGGTACATGTTGCCGCACAATACAGCGTACACATACTGTATACAGAACCACATCGTCCCACAAAATAGTCGCTGCTGGCCGCTATGCACATCTGCCAACGAACGTATAGGTGCTGGAAATATTGCTGAAAGATGTTGACTTAGCGTATGACTTCTCTTGTTGCAGTAATGATCTCCTTGTTGCCTTGCGAGTTCCTCTGGGATGAACACAGAGAAATGTGCTGGGGAATTGTCATGTATTAACAACCAGTTCCTCCTATGCCAAAGCTCAGGATGCTTACCAAGAATTGAATCATGTAGATGGTGAAAGATCCCCTTGTAGCAGGTCTTGTTGACAATTGCTCCTTGTGGGATGAATTCCATGTGAACAATACCCAATGAGTCAAAAATCAGTTCAAGCTTCACCTTGCCTTTTGACCTGCCTTGCTGTGGATTTTTTCCGTTGTGGCAATGAAGGAGATTCCAGGTTGTCGCTTCAGTTGTGGATCAATAAGAAAACATCATGTTTTGTCTCCAGTTATGATCCAGCTGAGAAACATCCCATCATCATCAGCACTAGTGATCAGGTCAGCGCAAATGGTCATGCCATCGTCATGTTGGTCTTACGTCAGGATGCGTGGCGCACTGTGCTGGGTAACACACAACATGTTCAGATCATTAGACAAAATTTTGTGGCACGTACCTACTGTTGCTGCAAGATCACCTATCGATTGGGAGCAGTTGGCACGCACCAGCATACCAACTTCTTCAATCCTGCATTTAGTTCGCACCATTCTCATCACACTCCTAACTTCCTCTTCCCTGCACAAAATGTTTGTTTTATTTACACACAGCACTGCGAGCCAATGCATCATCACCGTACACTTACTTCATCATCTAAAACATTTCACTAGCGTATTTGCCTAATTTTTGGCAGAACTTAACGTTTGCCCGTTGCTCAAACTGCAACATTCTCTAGTTCCGCTGCGCACATTCAGGGCCGGGTTCACCAATGCAGCGTTAACATGCCATCATTAAATGCGTTGTTAACTTAAACATCGGCATTAAGCTCGTTGGCGTTTCACCAGCACATTCGCCGATTGGCATTAGCAAACGAAGTGTTATGTTTAAGGGCTGTACAAACCTCATCAAAAGATGATGATCATGGCAGTATTTGTTTATTCTTTGGTGTAATCAAGCAGGCCATTAACTGAAAAAGCTTAAAAGTCACATACTCGTTGGTTAAAAACAAACATGGCTGATGAGCAAAAGAGCAAGAAAAGTCGGGGACTGTGAAATTTTCGTTGAATAAAAGAAACATAATTATCCATCCTTATCTACTCGGTGGATGAGTATCGTGAAATCGTTGAAAATAAGAGGACTGATGCTGTAACCTTTATGTAGTTTTTTATTAAATTAAATTAACTTGGATGTTTTATAACGTAATGCATCACACGAAAATGCACGTAAATAGTACATTATGCAACGAGCCTATAATGGCTATAATTAAGACACGAGTATGTTTATAAAACGAGCTTTAGCGAGTTTTATAATTTCCATACGAATGTCTTAATTACCATTATAGGCGAGTTGCATACGACTGTTTATGTTCGACGATAATTATAACTTTATTACATGTTTTAACATAAATATTCATATATATCTGTTCAGTAACTAGAATTTTGTGATCGGGTGGTGCGCTAGGTAGCATATCTCCATGTTCCAAGCTCTCTGGCTGACCGACGCATGCGCTCTGTGTGCTTGCAATGCCATATGCAGGCCATATGTTTACATCTGCCGCCCCTCAGTAATATTGTCACCGGAGTCGTTTCAAGAAAATGCGCTGTGTAGAAATTAGTGTTGGTGATTCTAAGGTACAGTGCTATTTCTTGTCTCATATTCCCAGTTTATTTACGCGAACATATGGACGGTGCGTATTCCATGTCGGTAATTTATTATAGTTCGATGTTGTGTTTATGTTCGACATGTTGGATTTTGAGCGCATGCGCAAAGGTATCGTTACCTAATTGGTCAATGAACGAGCTCTGATTGGCTGGAGAAACTGTATCATAATGGGAAACAGTGTTATAATGACCATCATTATGATACAGTTTTCTGACACATAATAAGTTAGTGAGGGTCGAACATAAAAGAAATAAAAGGACTGATGTTGTGACGTCTAGGTAGTCTTTTATTAAATTAACTACATGTGCTACACCGTAATGCATCACACGATATTACACGTAAATAAGGAATGGTACATATGCCTAGGCTATCTTATCAGATGGGAATTCCAGGTTAGGTTCTGTCATGTGTAGAACATTCAACACAGAAGGTTTTGACAACCGAAATCTCATGATAAATTCTGTGTCGTCGCAATCATTAAAGTAATTCCTTCGTTATTTATAAGTTAGTGGTCGAAGAAAATCTAGCATGTCTTCAAAAAACATCGTCATCGTTCAGAATAAAGTTTAATGCACGACCATTCCGGCTTTGGCCGCACGCCATTTTGGATTTGATTGCTACGTAAATCGACCGTCAAGTCGTTAATTCCATGTTGACAGAGCCATTAGTTTTGACGGCTTGTTAGGGAAGCTAATGGGAACCACGACATTTCAGTAATCGTCCGTCAACGGCCTTAATTGGTTTGTTAACATTTTGACCAGTTGCGTGTGCTCTTACGTCGCGTACGGGTCGGTCTCTCTTAGCTCGCCTATTCGAATCGCCTCGTGTGTGGAGAGCGACTGCTTCTGTTAAGTAGTGTGACTGTGTGTTCACGTAAACTTGTGTGTGCCTAAGTGTGTATTAGTGACTCTTACTCAGTGAATAGTAGACCCAGTCTCAGTTCTATATACCGGGGACATGTCAGACACCAGTGGGGGTGCGGAAAATCCGGGCCCGCCTGACGTTGCCATGGACGTTATTCTTACGGAGATTATGCCTTTAAATGCCCCGTTTACTCCAGCCTTATCTTCTGCTACCCTGTCATCTGATACGAATTTGCCTCCCGTAATTTCGACCCCCTCAACTCCGTCAACTGGAGCTGATCCTCCGAGACCGTACCCCTCAACCCACTCTGGGCCCTATCATGTCAATGTCGAGTCTGTCGACACTTCGCATATCGGTCATTTACATCCGATGGCTTTGGGACGACTGTTCTATGAGAAATAAATCGAGGGAATTTCGGCCATTCACCGCAAGGGGCGCAATCGCATACAGATTACCTTCAACACGGCTCGAGCCGCCAACCTCTTTCTTAAAAACCCCTTACTCACCGAAAAAAAGTTGAAAGCGTTCATTCCATCCGCGAACATCCAACGGATAGGCTTAATCCGTGGTGTCGATTTATCTCAATCGAATGACGATATCCTGCAGTATATTGAGTCGACATGCCCCATAATCAAACTCCAACGCATGTCTCGCCGTAAGATGATTGACGGTAAAGTGGAGATGCTCCCTACGGGGACGATAAAACTTTTTTTTGAAACGCAGACTCTCCCAAAATATGTCTCAATCTTTCATGTTGTCCTTGAGGTCCACATTTTTATCTTTAGGCCGATCATATGTAATCGATGTCAGCGGTATGGACATACCGGTCAAAATTGTCGTGCAAGAGCTCCCCGATGTGGCCGCTGTGCTCAAGGCCATGAAACTTCGACTTGTTCCCAAGTCTTGGTACGATGCGTGCATTGTGATGAGAATCATACAAGCGGTTCTTCCCAGTGTGTGTACCATCAAAATCAAGTTGAGATAAAAACACGCATGTGTGTCGAAAATAAGTCATACCAAGAAAGTGTTGCCCCATTTTCTAACCTCTTTCAACCACTTACCGTCCCTCAGCAATTTCCCCCACTTTCTCCCACTCATACCCCTGCTTCTACCACGCTACCTAAAAAACGTAAATTTACGTCCATTGTTCAAAGTTCACCCAAAGTGATACCACCTTTGGGTTACGACCGGCAGGCCTATCTCTCGATAGTTCGGCCAGACCATTTGACTCGTCCGGTGCCCGGCGCCGTCACTCCGTCGACGTCTACCATGCACTTCAGCCCCCCTCCTCCCCCTCCTGTGCCACCCAAAACTGGTGTGCCTCCTGCTATCACACGTGATTATCTCCAACTTATGGACCTTTTGGGCTCGAATGCCCAATGGGCCCACATTTTAAAAAATATGTATGATAAAATAGTTCTTCTCCCGTTTCATTCTCTTCCTCCCGAATCCCAACCACTTGAGTCACCCAGGGATGTACAATCATCTCCCATCCCATGAAGATCCTACAATGGAATTCCCATAGCGTATTAAACAAGCGGCATGAACTCCTTCTTCTCATACAGGAATATCAGCCAGAGGTTGTCCTGCTACAGGAAACATGGTTGTATAATTCCTTATTGTTCAATATACCGAAGTATGTAGTTGAACGTCATGATGGGCCCCATTATGGTGGAGTGCTTACTCTCATTCATGAGTCCCTTGCCTATAAAGTGATACCCTTTATTTTTCATCTTCCCCGCACATATTTCCTTACTATTCAAGTTGATAAGTATCATATTACCAATCTTTACATTCCCCCAGATGTTAAGGGCAACGAACGACAGTGGAAATCCTTCTTCACTTATTGTCAATCCTTTCCGTACCATTTACTGGGCGGTGATTTCAATGCTCATCACACGGAATGGGGCAGCGCCCGAATTACGCCCAAAGGTCGTCATATCTGGACGTCGTCCCAACTTGCTTCATTTCATCTTCTTAATGATGGTTCCCCTACCCGTCTTTCTGCCCCTGAGCAAGCACCCAGCGCTGTCGACTTTAACCTTTTTATCCCTTTCTCTCGCACACTTGTTCTATTGGCAAACAACTCCAGATCTACATCTCAGTGATCATTATCCCATCATCATTACCGGTTCATCTATACACCTGCCCCCACCCCCTGAGCATACTCCTCGCTTCTTTCGACAGTTTAAAAATTTTGATGAAGTGTTGTTTTCTGAATATATCCAACAACATTTTTGCCATGCCGCTCCGCCTGTACGATATTCTTATGAATCCTTAATTACCATTATTAATAGATATTTTGACACTTATCATCCACTCATTCCTTGTCGAGAACGATCTGGTCAAGCCCTTTTTCACATCCCCTGGTGGGACGACGAATGTATACGCTTGGTCAAGCGCCGCAAAGCATTGCTTCACCTCCTTCGTAAATACCATACCCCGTATACTTATTTGCAGTATAAAAAGTTTGTTGCGACTATGCAACGCACCTTCAATGACAAACGTCGTACTGCTTGGCAAAGATATGTCAATTCCATTAATCACCAAACTCCCCTTACTCAAATATGGAATTCTGTACGCAATTTATCAAGGAGTACAAAATATGCGCCTCCACATCGTCTTACTTTTGAAAATTCTTTATGTTTCTATCGCAGTTTAACGCCTGATTTTGTTGCCTGTGCCCCACCATCCTATCAATATGTCACGCCTTCCAAGTTTACTTGTCTAATACAACCAATTCTACCAGCCGAACTCCGAAATGCCCTCTCTCTCAAAAATTCTTCAACCCCCGGTCCCGATTACATTTCTTACCACGTGCTCAATAGTTTACCCTCATCCGCACATATGGTCCTACTTGAATTTTACAATAATGTCCTACGTACAGGTCAGATTCCTTCTACGTGGAACGACTTTTTATTACTTCCCATCTTAAAACCTGGCAAAAACCCCGCCCTCCCCTGCAGTTATCGGGGAATTCAGCTCGGGTCCTGTATCAGAAAAACGTTTCAGCGTATATTGTTGGCGAGACTGATATGGGCTCTTGAGTATTATGATTTGGTCCCAAAAACCCAATTTGCTTTTATAAAACGAAAATCGACTATCGATGCTCTGAATATCTTCCTCACTGACCTCCTATTGGCCAGCTGTCGTAAACATTTTACGGTAGCAGTATTTTTAGACATTCAAGGCGCATACGATAATGTCAACGTCTCGTTGTTATTGACTGTACTTTGTAAATGGAAATTCCCCTCCCCTTTTATAAAACTGATTGCCGCCTTTCTTCACTCCCGTCGCGTCATTCTTGCAACTTTCCCCACTGTCCTGAATTCGCGCTTTGCGTCTTCCGGCTTGCCCCAGGGCGATATTCTTAGTGGTATACTATATCTCCTTTACACCAGCGAGATTGAGAAACTAATACTCCCACATGTCCGGCTTATTCAATATGCCGATGACCTTCTATTATATTGCTCACACCCCAATTTATCTCAGTGTAGACAACATATGTTCCATGCCCTCACGATTTTACATTCTTGGCTTTTTAATCACGGTCTTGATACAGTCCCACTCAAAAACTCTGCCTTAATTTTTACCCATAAACGTCTCTACGACCGTTCCCCGATTCTACACACATCAAAAAAAGTTTTGCATCACCTCGGTTCCAAGAGTTCCGGAACCTTTAAATACAAAGGGAATAGAGATCAACACAAACAACATTTCAGCTCGTTTTATTGCTCATGAGACCCACACATTGCATGTTGTACCATCATACAGCTAGACTTTCAGCATTTGTGGTCCATATTGCAGTACACACCACTACCTGTAATACCCAGTAGCACGTCCTCTTGCATTGATGCATGCCTGTATTCGTCGTGGCATACTATCCACAAGTTCATCAAGACACTGTTGGTCCAAATTGTCCCACTCCTCAACGACAATTCGGCGTAAATCTCTCAGAGTGGTTGGTGGGTCAAGACGTCCATAAACAGCCCTTTTCAACATATCCCAGGCATGTTCGATAGGGTTCATGTCTGGCGAACATGCTGGCCACTGTAGTCGAGCGATGTCGTTATCTTGAAGGAACGCATTCACAAGATGTGCACGATGAGGTCGAGAATTGTCGTCCATGAAGACAAATGCCTCTCCAATATTCTGCCGATATGGGTGCACTATGGGTCGGAGGATGTCATTCAGGTATCGTAAAGCCGTTTCGGAGCCTTCCATGACCACCAGTGGCGTACGTCGGCCCCACATAATGCCACCCCAAAACATCAGGGAACCACCACCTTGCTGCACTCGCTGGACAGTGTGTCTAAGACGTTCAGCCTGACCAGGGTGCCTCCAAACACGTCTCCGACGATTGTCTGGTTGAAGGCATATGCGACACTCATCGGTGAAGAGAACGTGATGCCAATTCTGTGGGGTCCATTCAGCATGTTGTTGGGCCCATCTGTACCGCGCTGCATGGTGTCGGGGTTGCATAGCTGGACCTCGCCATGGACATCGGGAGTGAAGTTGCGCATCATGCAGCCTATTGCGCACAGTTTGAGTTGAAACACGACGTCCTGTGGCTGAACGAAACGCATTATTCAACATGGTGGCATTGCTGTCAGGGTTCCTCCGAGCGGCAATCCGTAAGTAGCGGTCATCCACTACAGTAGTAGCCCTTGGGCGGCCTGAGCGAGGCCTATCATCGACAGTTCCTGTATCTCTGTACCTCCTCCATGTCCGAACAACATCGCTTTGGTTCACTCTGAGACGCCTGGAAACTTCCCTTGTTGAGAGCCCTTCTTGACACAAAGTAACAATGCGGACGCGATCGAACTGCGGTATTGACCTTCTAGGCATGGTAGAACTACAGACAACATGAGCAGCGTACCTTCGTCCTGGTGGAATGACTGGAACTGATCGGCTGTCGTACCCCCTCCGTCTAATAGGCCCTGCTCATGCATGGTTGTTTACATCTTTGAGCAGTTTTAGTGACATCTATGAACAGTCAAAGGGACTGTATCTTTGATACAATATACACAGTCAACGTCTATATGCCGGAGATCTGGGAACCGAGGTGATGCAAAACTTTTTTTGATGTGTGTATATCAACAGGGTTCTATTACCATCACCCATCATACCAAATACCTAGGGATATTGATAGATGATAAGCTGACATGGGCACCCCAACTGGCGCACCTAAAATCACACGTCACAAAAAAACTACAACTCCTACGTTCGTTAACGCGCCGCTCTTGGGGAGCGGACCCTCAAATTTTGCTACTTTTATACCGCTCTATCGTCAGGTCCTCCATGGAGTATGGTTGCCATTTTTATGACATCATGCCCCAGTCTCGTCTCACGATACTAGATAAATTACAATATGCCGCTCTGCGAATTATCTTGGGAGCTCTCTCCTCTACGCCCACGCAGGCCCTTCTCGTCGAAGCTACAGATCCACCTCCTGGTCTAAGACGGAAGTACCTGTCTTCTCGTTATCTCCTTCGCAAAATGGCTCTTGCTGCTTCTCCCATTCTTCCGAAATTACAATTACTACAAGAATATCATCAGCAACACTTACTTAAAAAATATTCCACCCCCTCCATTCTCTCATCTTTCATCAGTCTTACCAGTCTTCGTCCAGACATTCTCCAAACCCGGAAGCCGCTATGCTATAATGCGCCCTTCCCTCTTTATCAGTTCATTCCTGATGTTCTTCACCATGCCCCCTACTTTTCTCAAAAAGCTTCATTTCTTTCCCACTCCATCGCCCGTCGATATGTCTGTCAAATTGAAGAAAGTGCCTCAAGATGTACCACCATATACACAGATGGCTCCAAATTCGACTCCCCGCCTGGCGTGGGGGCGGCCTTTTATGTCCCCGCCAAACAACATCTTGCTTCCTTTACGTTACCTCCGCAATTATCTATTTTCTCGGCAGAAGCTTTTGCTATTCGTCAAGCTCTCTTATATGTCAAAAGGAATGTGATATCTCGCTCTCTTATTCTTTCTGACTCCAGAAGTGTTCTCCAGGCCTTACAAAATGTGATGCACATCGACAACTGGTTCATACTTCATATACTCAGGTTGACGTATGAATTGACTCAATCGGGATTTTCTGTTGTTTTTTCTTGGATCCCCGGCCATACAGCTATTTTAGGAAATGAATATGTAGATCAGGCCGCTCGACGTGCTGCTTGTGGCCACGGCACCCCCATCGCCATTGCCACTCCCGCCTCTGATCTTATACCTCTTCTGAAAAATCAATTAGAGGAAGTATGGTCGACACAATGGAGGGATTATTCAAGGGAAAAGGCTCAGTTTTATTATAATCTACAACCGTCGATACCCCATCTCCCTTGGTTTTATAATGGTCGCTATACTCGTCGTCACATCATTACCATTATTCGCTTACGTTTTAATCATGCGCGCACCCCCGTCTTTATGGCTCGGTGCAACTTGCAAGCCTCCGAGGTTTGTGCATGTAATACTGCGATAGGTACTGTTAATCACCTCGTGTTTCAGTGTCCCTTATATACGTCTCAACGAACTACGCTATTTAATTCCCTCAGTATGCTAGGTTTTTCTCTCCCCTTATCAATATCGGTACTTCTTTATTCCCCTACATTTCCTGTCCTCTCCGTTTTACTCACATATTTTTAGCCTACTTTCGATTTTTGCAAAAAATGAAAGTAGACTTATGAGATCAACACAGGGCGAAAAAAGTGTGTCTGTCTGTGTGTGTGTATGTGTGTGTGTGAGTCTGTGTGTGTGTGTGTGTGTGTGTGTATGTGTGTGTGTGAGTCTGTGTGTGTGTGTGTCTGTGTGTGTGTGAGTGTGTGTACTCTGAATGTCTGTCCCCCCCCCTATCAATTCGAACACGGTGAATGCGAATTGAACGAAATTTGGTACAAAGGTAGCACTAGCAAAGGACACCTCAGTGTCATGTTTTATACCGCCGCCATCTTGACGGAAACGTAATGGCGGCCACACAAATGTTCAAAGCTTAAATCAAATTACGACTAACCTAATCATCCGATCTCTACCAAATTTTGCAACAACATACCTTTACGGGGGGAGCATCCTTTGACCAAACCAATAGGTCATCAGCGTAATAGTTTGCGGATGGCGGCCATCTTTGTGTGAAAATCGATTCCCCCTATTAATTCGAACACGGTGCAACCGAATGGAACGAAATTTGGTACAGACGTAGTACTAACAAAAGGCACCTCAGTGTCATGTTTTATATCGCCGCCATCTTGACGGAAACGTAATGGCGGCCACACAAATGTTCAAAGCTTAAATCAAATTACGACTAACCTAATAATCCGATCTCTACCAAATTTTGCACCAACATACCCTTATAGAGGAAGCAACCTTTGACCAAATGAATAGGCCATTTGCCCAATAGTTTGCGGATGGCGGCCATCTTTGTTTGAAAATCAATTCCCCCTATTAATTCAAACACGGTGTAACCGAATGGAACGAAATTTGGTACAGAGGTAGCACTAGTAAAAGGCATCTCAGTGTCATGTTTTATATCGCCGCCATATTGACAGAAACGTAATGGCGGCCACACAAATGTTCAAAGCTTAAGTTAAATTACGACTAACATAACCATCCGATCTCTACCAAACTTTGCAACAACATACCTTTATGGAGGGAGCATCCTTTGACCAATCTAATAGGTTATTAGCCTAATAGTTTGCGGATGGCGGCCATCTTTATGTCAAAATTGATTCCCCCTATTAATTCGAACACGGTGGAACCGAATGGAACGAAATTTGGTACAGAGGTAGCACTAGCAAAGGGCACCTCTGTGTCATGTTTTATATCGCCGCCATCTTGACTGAAACGTAATGGCGGCCACACGAATGTTCAAAGCTTAAATCATATTACGATTAACCTAATCATCCGATCTCTACCATATTTTGCAACTACATACCTTTATGGATGGATCATCCTTTGACCAATCTAATAGGTCATTCGCCTAATAGTTTGCGGATGGCGGCCATCTTTATGTCAAAATTGATTCCCCCTATTAATTCGAACATGGTGGAACCGAATGGAACGAAATTTGGTACAGAGGTAGCACTAGTAAAGGGCACCTCAGTGTCATGTTTTATATCGCCGCCGTCTTGACTGAAACGTAATGGCGGCCACACGAATGTTCAAAGCTTAAATCAAATTACGATTAATCTAATCATCTGACCTCTACCAAATTTTGCAACTACATACCTTTATGGAGGGAGCATCCTTTGACCAATCTAATAGGTCATTCGCCTAATAGTTTGCGGATGGCGGCCATCTTTGTGTCAGAATCGATTCCCCCTATTAATTCAAACACGGTAAGACCGAATGGAACGAAATTTGGTACAGAGATAGCACTAGCAAAGCGCATCTCAGTGTCAATATTAATATCGCCGCCATATTGACAGAAACGTAATGGCGGCCACACAAATGTTTAAAGCTTAAATCAAATTACGACTAACATAACCATCCGATCTCTACCAAACTTTGCAACAACATACCTTTATGGAGGGAGCATCCTTTGACCGATCTAATAGGTCATTAGCCTAATAGTTTGCGGATGGCGGCCATCTTTATGTCAAAATTGATTCCCCCTATTAATTCGAACACGGTGGAACCGAATGAACGAAATTTGGTACAGAGGTAGCACTAGCAAAGGGCACCTCAGTGTCATGTTTTATATCACCGCTATCTTGACGGAAACGTAATCGCGGCCACCCAAATGTTAAAAGCTAAAATGTAATTACGACCAACCTAATAATCTAGTCTCTACCAAATTTTGCAACTCCATATCTTTATGTGGGGAACATATTCTGACCAAACTGCAAGAACATCAGCCCAATAGTTTGCAGATGGTGGCCAAGTATGTGTGCAAATCGATTCCCCCTATCAATTCAACCACGGTGAAACCGAATTGAACGAAATTTGGTACTGAGGTAGCACTAGCAAAGGGCACCTCATATTCATGTTTAATATCCCTATAGCACGTTGTATTTCAACAAGCTACTACATCCAACATTCAATCATACTCCTTGAAAAGGACAAAGAGTTATAACAATACCCATGTATTTAGGAGAAAGTAGGCTATATGTTCTTTACTGAACATCTTGTTCTGATTGCCATCTAACTATTTAACTCTTTCCCTTACGTGTGACGCCTCGTGTTTGTTTATGTAGCAAGTCGCCAAGATGCGTCACTTGGGCGTGAAGCTTAGCACCTTATTGTGTCCTTGGTTGTTTATGTGTCACCCCCCTTCCACGTCATAATCATGTTTCCTCCATAAATTCTCCTCCCGATAATAGATCATTTTTTTTGTTAATCTCTGAATTAGTGACTGGGTAAAGAGTGTACTGCGCCCAACACCCCTCACGAGAAGTAGAAGAAGAACATTTTGACGAACCATGGTGAACCCGGCCCTCAATGTCCCTTCATAACAGAGCGTGTTCTTCTACTATTAATTTATCGTATGGCATACATGAAAATTATTTGACATCAAGTTTAGAAACGTTATGTAGTGCCTGTGGTGTCCCTAGGAAGAAGTCGCTGAATTCACCACTGTAAGATGTTTGTGGGCATTCTTGAACTAGGTGCCGAACAGTCTGTCTTTCAGCACCGCATTCGCAACATGATGAAGATTTTTTCCTCCACTTGTACAGGAGATCCCCGCATACACCGTGATAGGTCCGGATTCTATTTAATTTTGACCAGGTCTTTCTAGGCTGAGGGGGTTGACCATTGCTCACGTCCGTAGGTATAACCTCAAATTGCCCTATACGTGACCCCCAGGTGGTGCTAAACAAGCAATAGCGATCAGAGTGTCAGATTATCCTTGTGATCTCCTGACTATCAAACATGAAAATGATTGATGCAAAAGGTTCTTTTCAGAACCAACAACAAGTTTCACCAAGTTCTTCTACTGACACTGTATGCACACAACTGGCTCTTGCAGGGGCGAGAGAATGACTCTGCACCATCTTTCGGCGCAACCTGTCTGCTGTAGGCTATTGCACCAAAATATATTTTTGTGGGGATAAGGTAAATAGAATGGAACCATTCAACAGAGAACACTTTCAGCCCTGTGCCTCCAAATGTTTAGAGGTTTAAGAAGTTAGTCAGACAGTGTCAACTAAGTTAAATATGTTGGATTCGCGAGACATAATAAATTTTGAAGGACACGGTCAGGGTCGGCCAAAATAGTACTATGAACTTACCAAGTTTCATTGAAATCGCTCCAGCTCTTTAGATTTTATTAGGGGGACACACACACAGATTAACAGTGATCTCATAAGCCTATTTTTAAGAGCGTTAAAATCCTTCAGTATGCCTTCCCTCGGAGGGGAAGTAAAGTCGACGGTCTCATGTCATAGATTTAGACATGTAAAAGATCCTTCCACTAACTAAACTTGTGTGAAGCTAAATTTCTGGATTAGATTTTGTTGAAACGCTCTATCAAAGTTCCAACTTTCACCACTAGGTGTCGGTGACATCTGGTAGCGAAAGTTGGAACTACTTGAAATTGAACGGAGCTTGTAGCTGACCCTATAGGTGTCCGCTTGAAGCAGCTACAGCCTCTGGTGAGCCGAACATGTCCTCGCACATTCGCAGCACTAAAAGCCTTAAGCTAAATAAATAATAATAACTAAACAAGAAGCTGTGATTACATTAATGGGTAGCAGTGAATTTATGTATGTTAAAGGGAAGAGTGGGATTAGTATTTCATAATTTTAAAATCATTTATTTATATAATTTTTTCATTTACTTATTGATGTGTAACATCTTTCCGCTCGGTTGCTGGATAGTTTTGTGGGAGTGATTTTGAAAATTGGGGACGGAAGTGGATCGGAACGATCGAGCTGGCAGTGGTGGATCGAACGGAAGTATGCACTGCCCGCTCGATCGATCGAACGGAAGTGTACTAGCTGGCAGTGGTGGAAAACGGAAGTATGCATTGCCCGATCGATCGAACGGAAGTGAACTACCTGACAGTGGTGGAAAACAGAAGTATGCACTGCCCGATCGATCGATCCAGCGAGCAGTGGTAAGACCCAGCTGGCAGTGGTACGAGAAACAATGAGCGGTGATGAAATTGATACCATGACATACTCTCGGCCATGTGGAATGTATATGACATACTGAACAGAAAACGCTCATGCAAACTCTGGTGTCAAGTGATTGAAACAAATGACAAGGTACATGTTCGAAGTCTTCGTATCAGTATTTAAATGGTAAAATGCCTTAATATCAAACATTGTAGGTAGTCGGCATTGCCGGTATTATGTTTCTGCACAATGGCTATTCAAATAACATAACGGTAATGCAGTCATCAATATAATATAATCGCTGTGTTTATACGAGAGCTGAGCAAGCCTTCATGAACTATTGCTGAATACATTCTCTTTACTCACAAGGGGGCCTATTCATAAGGCATTTTAAACTCAATTTCACGCAGGAACATTATCGACACAAGCAAAATATAAATGAAACTTAATTCCGTGATGCAGTATTATTGGTACGGGAAATTAAGTCACCATCTTGTACATAATATTCGTGTGGTCGAAATAGCCGTGGGGTTAGCATCATTGACTGTGAATCTAGAGATCTCGGGTTCGAATCCCGGACGGGTTAGATATTTTTGCTACCAGGTTATCGTTTTAAACGATATTTATCATATCAATATGACTCATTTTAACAGAATCCACATGAAATTACGTGTTGGTCTGTGAATGAAGAGGACCTGTTTATAAGGAATTTAAGGTTATGAGCGGTGTCCCGTCTATTAATCTAGTTGATCCATATCGTATTCTTTATTTAGGCTAGTGCTGGTGGAAGCTACAAATCATCTAATAAAATGAGTTCCGTATTATAAACTACCGTACAATATCTGTAAAACACTCCCTTTTACAATAGATTAATATTTGTGCCAATAATAGTATAAAATACCAGTGTGTCAACAATTTCACGTGAGGTTTCTTCTATGTCAGATGTTACACATCATATGCGACTACTGTAAGGATCTTTTTTTTTTTTCACTCATTTATTTATTTAAGCATCTATTTAAAATTGTAGTTTTATAGTTTCTTTTGCCACCAGGAACTAAGTTGCCATTTGCAAATAAATAACTTTCTATGTGATTTCACATATAATTCTTGTTTCCAACCAATTCGCTATACACTGCTGAATCCAAAAAGCACTAAATCATCAATTCTAAACGGTACTAAGTTAAAAGATGAATTTTTAAATGCTACAAATCACAAACAATGCTTTTCATATCTACTGTAACTGGCCTTGTACTTCTTACTATATCGTGCTTCTTTTACTGAGCAGGCACTTCCATGAACGACTGGTGGGACAATGGTGACAAGCAGATCTCCTACTGTCGAGGTGGAAAGGGCTTTATTGCTTTCAACAATGAATTCAATGTTGATTTCAAGCAGACCAGACAGGTAATGAAAGAAATATCTTCTTCCAAATTAATCCCATCCCAAAGTAAACATAAGAAAAAGGAAGTATTGCATTTGTTATAGTTTGCCTAGAAGTCAAGAAAATTGTGATAACGTTAAAGGAAAGGTTACTTTTCTAGAAATTAACTGTGTTCCACTTTGAAAAACAACAAGCACCAACACAACAACTCTGTCCTGCTTCTCTCTCCTCACCTGACACCCCTATTTCATCAAGTTATCAGACCTCCTCTTCTTCTTCTACTGAACGGAAGTTCAAATACATCCACGGTATCATTTGTCTATTGTAAGAGATATTAACAAGTAGTTCCATGAAGAACTATATAGCCTATTTTCATATATCCTTCTTCTTCTTCTTCAAGTGCCTCGTCCTTCAAGAACATTGTCGATCAGTTAGTCCAGTTGACAGGTTGGAAAAAGTGGGGTTAGATGGAAAAAGGTCCGAATTTAATGAAACTTTGGGATGTTGTTCAGGGATGGTTAATTAGCATTTTATCAAGTTTTGGACCTTGAGGACCCTGTGCGAAAAGAGGAGGTGGGGGGTTAAAACTGCAAAAGTTTCGACCTTCCTCTGGGTTTTCCTCTAACTTTTTTCCCTTATGTCCTGCGGCCAACACATTCTTATGCTGTTTTGTAGAGCGTTAAATTTCCCACAATTTTGACTCTTCAAACATGTAT
Organism: Meconema thalassinum; assembly: GCA_946902985.2. Classification (NCBI taxonomy): domain Eukaryota; kingdom Metazoa; phylum Arthropoda; class Insecta; order Orthoptera; family Tettigoniidae; genus Meconema; species Meconema thalassinum. The sequence goes on from OX336388.2 coordinate 1,437,623,370, forward strand.
GTATGTCAACTCGTTACCGAGATATGTGTTGTGTTATGTGTTTGAGTCTTCAGTCTTTTGACTGGTTTGATGCAGCTCTCCATGTCTCCCTGTCCTGAGCTAATCGTTTCATCTCTACATAGCTACCACACCCTACATCCGAGGCAATCTGTTTAATATATTCTAACCTTGGTCTACCCCTACAGTTCTTGTCCTCGACCCTTCCTTCTATAACTAAGCATGCTATTCCTGGGTGTCATGTAGGGGAAGGTGTTGTACCTTGGGCCATCTCCACTTCAGTTGATTTAGTGTAATTCTGCTATCTGGTGGGATATAAATGAATTACTGTCATGGAGTAAACTATTATGTATACTCCTTGACCACCATATCATTGAAGCTCTTTGAAAAGTGAAGTACACATATTAATCTGAGAAGTAAAATTCCATCGTGTGAAAGTATTTTTTCTGGTGCCTCTTATTTATTCTGCTGAGAGCACAAAACAAGACGTGTTCAGAAGACTGTTATCAAGGTAAGGAGGGTATTTCTCATAATTTTAATGATCTGTGTGACGTTCCTCCAAATTATAACCTCCAAGTTTGGGGTTTCGTTTCGTAATGTAGTGCTGGTTGTTGTACCTTGGGCCACATCTCATGTTGTACCTTGGTCCATGGCCCAAGGTACAACATGATGTTTTTAATATTTTTGGTTTGACGTTTGAATTTATATTTTACGGTATTTAAGAATCCTACTGAATTATTGTATTATTTCTAGGAATATTCCAAGAAGCAAAACAGGAAAAACCAGAGAGAAAGTGGACAGTGATGCACTTTCTAAAGCCGTGAAGGATGTTTTATCCAATAAAACTAAGGTGAGATCTGCGGCCAAGAGGTATGGGATTTCAAGAACTACATTGGCCAGACGTTTGTTAATTGTGAAGGGTACCGGTAGTGAAGATGAAGAAATTGTATATGTACCTAGGAACGATGTGAAAAGAGTGTTTTCAGAACAACAAGAATCGGAACTGGTTGAATATTTCAAACAGGCAGCAAGAATGAATTACGGACTAACAAAAGCGAAAGCCATGGAACTTGCTTACGAATACGCTGTGGCCAATGCTGTAAAAATTCCAAATACATGGGAAGAAAACAAGTCAGCAGGGTTGATGTGGTTCAGAGGTTTGCGAAAGCGTTTCCCTTCCCTTTCATTAAGAAAACCTGAAGTGACAAGCCTCTCACGGGCTACAAGTTTCAATCGCACTAATGTTTCAGCATTTTATAAAAACTTGAAAACTGTTATGTCTAGGACTCACTTTCCACCAAACAAAATATACAATCTTGATGAAACTGGAAATTCAACTGTCCATATTCCACCAAAAGTTATTTGTGAAAAAGGCACCAAGCAGATTGGAAGCATGACTTCTGGAGAGAGGGGAGTGAATATTACGATGATAGTAGCTGTTAATGCGATAGGAAATCATGTTCCACCTATGCTAATTTTTCCACGTGTGCACTTTAAGGACCACATGTTATTCGGTGCTCCAGCTGGAACAATCGGACGAGCAAATCCATCAGGTTGGTCAAATGAGGAGCTTTTTGTAGATTTTTTAAATCATTTCATAGCATGTGAGAAACCAACTGTAGCAGAACCAGTTTTGCTGATCATGGACAACCACGAAACTCATATTTCTTTGAGGGCAATTGATATTTGCAAGAATAGTGGGGTTGTTTTGTTAACTTTGCCTCCGCACACGTCGCATAAACTGCAGCCACTTGACCGCACAGTGTTTGGGCCATATAAAACGTTCTATAACAGTGCTATGAATGAGTGGATGTTGACTAATCCAGGAAAACCAGCATCAATATACGATATCTCAGGCATTGTAGGAAAGGCGTTCACCAAAGAAAATATTGAAAAGGGATTTAAGGCTACTGGAATTTATCCAGTTGATGAGAATATTTTCGGTGACTTTGAATTCATGCCTGCAAATGTTACCGACAGACCTTATGATTCTGGTGAACGAGAGGAAAATGAAGAAAATGGGAATACTGCTGTCTCTGAGCAGGGAGCAGAGGTGACATCAGGAGGGAATCATAAATCCCCAGAAATGCTGCGTCCATTTCCCAAAGCTGGACCACGAAAACAAACTGGAAGACGTAGAGCTGGGAAGACTAGAATATTAACGGATACACCAGAGAGAAATGAAATAAAAGACAAGAAATCAAAAAAGAAGAAGAAGAATGAAGCAATAGTCAAACGTCGCCTGGATTTTCAAGACTCCACCTCAGAAGAAGAAACTTTCGAAGTAATTTTACAAGATTCAAGTGATGATGATCTGGAAACATTGAGAGAAAAGTACCTCGATGAAGAAAAGGACAATGATAATTTTGAAGAAGGAACAGAATTGAAAGAAGGCGATTATGCTGTGACCTGCGTTGCTGGAAAGAAGAACATTTCATACTATGTCTCAAAAATCTCAAACGTTTATGGTGATGAGTATGAAGTTCAGTACCTAAAGAGAATTGGAAAAACCAATAAATTCACTTTGCCAGAACCAGAAACTTTCACTCTGTCTATGGCAGATGTTGTGTTGAAGCTCCCTAAACCGTGCACTATTGGAACATCCCAGAGGCAAAGTTCATGGTTGTATTTTCCTGTCGATTTCACTACCATGTATGATGTAAAGTAGGACTATGCATAATGTATTCAACTAAATACTAATAAAATGTTACCTACAGTGTTTATTTGACAAAACTTGGCATATTTTAGTTTTATTTCAAAATAAACTTTAATGGCCCAAGGTACAACCCCTAGTTGTACCTCGGGCCACATTGCAACCTCTGTTTTGAAGGGCTGTATCAAATTTCAAATGTATCATAAACCAGTTTTTGAAACAGCTTCTTCTGCAGAAAGAGGCAGATGTCAATTTCTGATCTTGAGCAGGTCGAAACATTGAAATAATTAAGCTGTAGAAAATAAATATTAAAATTTGGCCCAAGGTACAACACCTTCCCCTACTCACTCTTCACTCACATAGAGGAAGTCAACCTTGGCAATAGGAAATGTAACGTGATTGGTGGAGGATACCTATTACATAAAGTGGTGTGGAACAAAACTCCCACAACCACATTCGAGATGCTGTGCTCTACGTACATCAACTTCGTGCAGAGACACTTTGGTAGCAATGTGATTGTTGTGTTTGATGGATACCCCACTAACGCCGGCTATCAAAACACCAAAGCCACAGAACGAGCTCGCCGTTCTCCATTACAATCAGCAACCAAATTCGTGTTCTCATCTACCAAGGTGGCAATAGCACAAGAAAAGTTCTTGGCAAACGATCACAATAAGAGCGCATTCATTTCGATGTTGATGACACGAATGGCGGATGCTAGCATCGAAGTGAAGCGGGCATGAGGACGCCGATGTGATGATCATCAACACCGCCATATCCAAGGCCAGTGAATTTGTCAGCGTCATCATTACTGCTGAAGATGTGGGCATACTTATTCTGTTGACAGCATTAGGTATGTCCACATAGAACATCTATCTTAAGAAAAGTGGAAGAGGCAGTGGTCCCAGTGTCCTCTACTCGCCAAGTCCTCTACTCCCCCCAAGGACATACCTTTCCTCTGCGCAGTGAGTGGTTGTGATACCACGTCAGCACCGCATGGATTGGGGAAGAACAACATTTGCAGCACCTACATGAAGAATACGTCCATCTCTGCAGCAGTGGCTCCGTTTCTCACGCCAAACGCTAGTCCTCAGCAGATCAGCGACGCTGGAGAAAAGTTCCTGGTAGCAGTTTATGGAGGCGGCATTGACAATGATAACCTCGACGACCTGTGGTACAGATTATTCACACGATCAGTGACGAAGGCTAAATTGCAATTAGCCCGCCTACCACCAACGAGGGACGCTGCCAAGTACCACTCCCTCTGCACTTACCAGCAAGTACAGGTGTGGTTAGGCAATGAACTTCTCCCATTATTTTGGGGCAGGAGCCTAACCACGCGAGGGGTACTACCATTCCCCACAACCAGAAATGCTGCACCGGATAACATCCTCCAGATTGTTTCCTGCAAGTGCAGCAAAGGCTGTAGCACCGTTGCTTGCAGCTGCAAGAAAGCAGGTCTTAGGTGCCCAGCAATGTGCAAGCACTGCACAGGCCACTCCTGCGAAAATTCCCCTGCAACTGATTTGAACGAGGAGGACTCACAAGACATAGTCGACGAATACGATGACGAGGACGTCATTAATAGCCTGATCACTCAGGAGGTCGACGAGCTCTTAGAAGCAGAACCAATGGCTAAGAAATCCCGACAAGAACTGTAATGAGTACAAATGAGTACCTACTATATGTACATGTATATATGAGTGCCTTTCAATAATAATATCTCTATTCCATATAATGTATGCCTTGTGAATACCTTAATATTATTAATTACATTATTTTTCCATGAAAGGACTACGTTCTTTTTTTTTACCTGCCCTGGGAAAATAATGTAGTGGGAGGGAGGAGGAGGGTGTGCTGGGGGGGGGGGGGGGAGGGTGGAAGTCAATCTGAAAAGTAACTAATATCAATTACAACATGATGTGAATATGGTTGGCTTTCATCAGAGAAGAAAATTAGCTTTTGTGAATTGGGGATGAGTGGGGAAAGGGGGGAGCAGGGAGTGGGGTGGGAGTGGGGGTTTCAAAAGTTGGTGATTGTAACCAGGAACCATAAGTACAACAACATTTCATCATAATTCGGGTATAACAGAAGAAATAAGGTGGAATTCTGTATTTTTTGCATTTTTTAGCGAATTTTGAAAAATGACAATTTTTTGAAGTGCCATATCTCGGTAACAAATTGACATACAAACATGTTTGAATAGGCAAAATTGTAGGAAATTTAACGCTCTACTAAACAGCATAAGAATCCTTTTGCTGTAGGACATAAGGGAAAAAAGTCATTGAGGAAAACCCGGAGGAAGGTCGAAACCTTTGCAGTTTCCTGCCCCCTCCTCTTTTCGCACAGGGTCCTCGAGGTCCAAAACTTGAGAAAATGTTAATTAGCCATCCCTCAACAACATCCCAAAGTTTCATTAAATTCCGACCTTTTTCTATCTGAAACTACCTGTCGACTGGGCTAAGTAGCATGATCTGTTGTTTGTCCATAGCTGTTCTAAACAGTGACACTGTATTAAGTCCAAACCACTGGCTTAAGGGGGCCGATGACTGAAATATTCAACTTCTACAATTTTGCCGATATCAACAGGCAATTTTGTGAGCATATTTGTACAGTAAATATTACTTTTTGTACAAAGTTTCCAGATATTAGGTTGATTCAAACTTCTCTAATTAATTTTTTTTGTGATATTTTGGTGTTAAAGATTATCTGGAGGGTTTTCCATTATTTAAGGTCCGTATTGACGCTTACAATTCAAGTTAATGGGTAAGAAATCTTCGCCCAATCAATTCTTCCTTGACTTCCTTTTCCTTTAGTTTCCATACTTTGATTCTCTTATCCTGGTGCTCTGTCCTCTTGCTATCGTTCACTACTCTCAGGTTCATTACAGTCGATGGTTGCTATCTAAGGCCTCTGATGGTATTACCTTTATGTCTATGACACTTCTCTTCATTTCCCAGTCGTACAGCATGTAATCCACCAAAGATTTCCTCTTAAGATCACTGCTGTACCACTTTAACTTGTGGCTCTCTTTCTTCTGGAACCACGAGTTTCCTGCCACTAAACCATTTCTTTTGCAAAGGTCCAGCAACTTTCTCCCTTCCTCATTCCTGCTACCCCATCCTTCTGCACCCATTACATTTTCATCTCCTTGCCTTTCACTTCCTACATGTGCATTCAAATCTCCCATGACTATAATGAAATGAAATGAAAATCCACAGCCTGCTTCCAGTCGACCGACCGGGTCAAGGAATGGAATGAATGAAGCCCCCATCTAGCAGTGAGGTTATAAACTGTGCCGGCTGCCGAAGCCTGTCGCATTCCCATGGGGCAATGATTAAATGAATGACAGATGAAATGAAATGATAGTGGAGAGTTTTGCTGGAATGAAATTTATGACAGGGAAAACCGGAGTACCCGGAGAAAACCCTGTCTGCCTCAGTTTTATCCAGCATAAATCTCATATGGAGTGACCGGAATTTGAACCACGGACCCAGCGGTGAGAGGCCGGCGTGGTGCCGCCTAAGCCACAGAGGCTTCCCCACGACTACAATTCTCTTTCCATTCTGCTGTTGTTGTAGCTGCTCATCGAATTCTTCCTTCTCTTGAGCGGTACATCCGACTTGAGGGCAGTGGCGGATCCAGGGGGGGCAACCAGGGGCAAGTGCCCCCCCCCCCCCCGAAAAAACAGTTTTCTGCTACATTGATAGTGTCGATAAATATGATTGTTTCTGCAAACTGCACTGCAAGTAAAATCTTTGCTGTATTGCCTGCATTCATGAATGTGGTCAATGTTTGTTATAATAATAATAATAATCATTTATTGCAGCTAACAGCCATGCCGAGATACAAAACTAATACTGATAACTTATATCTTACCCATCAAAGTGTCTATATACAAAGTGTCTGACAGGTTCTGTTTGCTATATATTATTATTATTATTAATCTTGATTGGTCACATTGGACCACTTGAGTCGTTCCACAATCACTTCTTCTTTGAAGGTAGTACTGCTTGGTTCTTGCGCTCTTTCCAGTACTTTTTCATTCTTTCAGATCGGGATTTTCTCAACTCATCTGAAATCTCCATAGGCTTTCTATGTGTCATTTCTGCAGAAAATTTGTGAGTTTTAAGAATGGTGTTAATTTTATTTTTCTCCTCGGCATCTGTTATCTTGAGTCCAACTGCTTTGAGATCTTGTTGGATTTCTTGGATCCATTTTCCTCCAGTTTTCTTTCCTAGATTTCTCATCACCAGTTGGCGTACAATTCTGTTTTCTGGAAGCCGTAAGATGTGAAAAAAATATGAAATTCTTTTCTTCTTCATTGTGCTGGTGATTGGATCAATCTCACGATAGACAGTTTCATTTGGGAGAATCCTCCAGACTCCCTCAACCTGATACTTTTTATTTATGCACGTTCTAATGATTCTTCTTTCCGTTTTGAGGAGCTGATCAGTTCTTTGTTCATTTTTAATTTGGAACAGTGTTTCACAAGCATAAGTGGCTTCTGGGAGAGTTACAGTTTTATAATGTTGGATCTTAGTTTGATATATATATAGTTATTCGCAGCAGAAGCGTGTTAGCGATACTTTCCTCTGGGCGCAGGAAATGGCGTGATATCTATCACAAGCACTTCCACACAGAGAGCAGGTGCATTGGTGGCCTGGGTCATGAAATCCTCTTGTTGAGCATATCTTAAAATGAAAACCGTGGACTGCAAAACGGGTGATCGTATGCCGTAGTTCAAAGTTGGCATTCATCCAGTCTGTCGACATAAGAGCTTCTGTGGGATAGAAATCAGGCCATATGTCATTACGCTTGATGTTTACCGTATATACTCGAATACCACCCGCACATTTTTAAACAAAATCGGACGTGAAAAATTGGGGTGCGGGTCTTATTTGAGTCATCCTGATTTTAAAGATTAAAATTGCCCGCCACGCGCGATATCGGGTGTTGCGAGTATCCGCTAGATGGTGCTAGCCTTCTTCCGGCTATCACTTTGTTTTACCGTAAGCAGGCGGCGTCATACTTCCTCGCGCACGTTTTCCGAGTGTAAACATGAGTTGTACGAAGAGTTTGCGGTCGTTTAATGTGAGTGAGAAGCTGAAAGTTGTGAGGGAAGCTGAAGTTATTGGAAATCGTGCCCGGCAGGAAATACAGTGCACTCCCGATAATTCGCGTGTGGATAATTCGTTTTGCGGTTAATTCGTGGGTCTCCATGAGTATTTTTTAAATTGGGAATTCTCACAGCAACTAATCATCACGCTAAGTTAAGCAATCTCTCTGTCGTTTAAAAGAATTTTGATGCGACGCAATGCGTAAAGACGAAATCATTGAGACTAGGGAAGACTGAACTGCATTTCTCTGCGATGCAACAGTAGGCCTAATTGCGCAATCTTCGAAAAATACGCGCATGTTGCCGCGAGTGGTATAGCACAGATTTCCTTTGTCTTTGAAGCCCAAACAATACAAGAGGAATGCACTTTCACTCGGAACCTACCCTCCCTTTCCCAACAGCCACGCTCCAAGGTCGCTGATCTGTGAGTTGTGAAGGGTGGATGTGCGGACAGCGTATTGTAAACAGCGATTATTGCGTAATGGCGCAAACGCGCACGACATCGAGAGCGTGTTTGTTCGATGCTCTTCATGCAGTCAACTACGTGGCCGACGAAAGATACTGGCCCCAGTGCGAACAGCCATCTTGTCTGTGACGTAGGCGATGTAGTGACCCTGGTTGAGTCCATGGTTGAGTCGACTTGTGAATAGCAGTGTGAGAATAGTTAGTGTTTTATAAAGTGTAACGTCCAACTTTGCATCCAACTTGTGTTGTGGTGCATCATGTAGCTGCAATAATCAAGTAGCCTACAGGGTAAGTGTTAACACCTGCGATACTTTATTTCTTATTAGTGCTACAGATTAATCAAACGCACGTGTGGTGTAGGTTATGTACGAATTTACGTCAGCCTAATATTGTGGATGTTGAGGAATATTGTAATGCATGCTAAGTTAATTACCTGAGTTAAAGTTAGAAATTTAATGAATGTATCCCTTTACAGGAAATCAAAATGCCGAGATGCTGTAATGTGGCTGGCTGTAAGAGCAATTACAGATCTCAGCATGAAAATGTTTCTACATTTTCTCTCCCAAAGGACGAAAAATTAAGAAATATATGGCTTAGAAAAATTCCCACTGACTTCTCACAAGTGAGCAAGCCTATAGTTTGTATAAAACATTTTCCTGATAGCTCTGTTATCAGGACAGAGCAATTTATAGTTGATGGGGAAATAAAGACATTTGCTAGGAGTTATCCGAAGTTGAAGCCTGATGCAGTACCTTCAATATTTCCGAATTTGCCAGGATATCTATCCACTCCAGGGCCTTCTTCTAGAAGACTGTGTGATGCAGAGAAAGAAAATCTGGATAAAGCCATAGAAGCAAGCCTGGAAGACTTCAGACACTACGAAGAAGAGAAAACTGTGCACAGTGTATCAGATATATCTGAACACTTCTCCTCCAACAGGAATAAATTTAAGCAGGAATGGACATATGTCAAGACAGAAGGCAAGTTGGTGATGTGTTTGATGAATGTAAGTGATGCAGTGCCCGTAATTACAGGTTCTGTGTGTATTTTAAATAACCTCAGCATTGAGCTGGCTGTCGATGGGTTACAGATTCCCAAACATAAAGTGCCACAAAACTTTCTTCGCATTACGAACAAAAATTCATTTGATGAACTACTTCAGTTCGTTGAAAATTCTGTGTGCGATGAAAATGGAAGAAAGGTGTCAGCAGTGAATGCTGCTGTTAACATCCTACAGAGAAGTTTTTCGAGTGATGAGTGTACACCATTACAGTTTTTAATAGAGCAAATTAAGTTTTTAGATGTTACGGCAAACAATCGTAGGTACAGTGGAGACACGTTACTCTTGGCAGCTTCCATATATGTTCACTCGTCATCAGCATATAAAAATTTACATCGGAGTGGTCATATTTATCTGCCTCATCCATCAAATCTACAAAAGTTGCTCGGTAAGTTTGATTTGAGTACTTTTGACATTAATGGGAGTATTGAGTATCTCAGTCTAAAGAAGAAGTACTTGAAAGATCATGAACTATTAGTGAATGTGCTCTTGGATGAGATTTACATTGAACCCCGGTTGACATTTAAAGGTGATACGATATTTGGTGTCAGTAAGAATAATCAGGAAACTGCTGCTAAGACTGCTCAGGTCTTCATGATATCCAGCGTTGTTTCCAAATATAAGGATGTTGTAAGCATTGTACCTGTCCATAATTTAACAGCTGATCAGCTGAAAAGCATGTTATTGCATGTTGTTAGGGAGATAGAGAACATTGGGTTTACTGTCTTGTCACTCGTGTCTGATAATAATGCTGTAAATAGGAAGGCTTTCGAATTACTGACACCGAATCGTGTTTTACAGCCGTCTATTGTGCATCCTGTTGATAGCACACGGAAGCTGTTTATAATTTTTGACACGGTACACATATTGAAGTGTGTACGCAACAACTGGATTGCTAAAGGTGAAAGATGCTTGAAGTATCCAGTCTTCGATGACTTTCAAAAAATTGTTACAGCAGATTTTAAGCACCTGGAACAGCTGTACAAGAAGGAAAAGGACTCCTTAGTAAAATATGGGCATTTACTCTCCTTTAAGGTATTATATCCTTCAACTATCCAAAAGCAAAATGTTAATCTGGCCCTTAAAGTTTTTGATGACAGAAATGTAGCTGCTCTCAAATGTATGTCATCAAATGACACAAACTTTGCAAATTGTGAACATACTGCGGCTTTCTTGGCAATAATTTGTAACTGGTGGCATATTGTCAATGTGAAGAGTGCATTCGAAGGTCAGAGATTCAACAATGTTTTCAGGGAACCAATTAGGGCTGACAGTATATTACAACTGGATTTCTTGAAGAAAATGTCATTGTGGTTGAAGAATTGGAGACAAAGTGTCCCTAAATGTGAGAGTTTAAGCCCTCAAACCTTTCAGTCATTGATAAACACGATTGACAGTTTTCTTCTTCTAATCCCATACCTTTTGCAGCATCATAAAGTTGACTACATACTGTTGAGTAAGTTTCAGAGTGACAATTTAGAAGGTAGATTTAGTTCCTACCGTCAGCTCAGTGGTGCCAACTACTACATAAGTTATATGCAGTTGCTTGAAAGTGAAAGAAAATTAAGATTTAAGGACACATTGTTACTTTGCTCCCAAAATCAGCATATACCTTTGAAAACCTCCTACCTTGCTCAGACAGCTTCAATAAATGTGTTAATATTGAGCAGTACTCCAGTGTTCTAGAATGCGATTTTGATATGTTGGAAATTCCTGACAATGTTTTGCCTATCTTGGTGTATATATCTGGTTATTCAGTCAAAAAAGAATTGTTTCTGAAGAAATGTTCCACATGTTCATTTTGGGTGCAGACTGACAGGGAAGTTGAAATTTCCATCCCCAGTGACTTTCTGGAGGAGTATGATAGAGGAAAATTGACTCTTCCCACTGAATGTTCTGTTCAAGTAGCTGGCCTTGCATGGTTCATGATGGAAAGGATCCTAGGGTTGTTTTCGTATGTTTTTCTCAATGATGTTCAACAGCTTTCAGTTTTGCACAAAATATGTTGCTTGAAATTGGATGGATGTGACTTTCCAGGCCTCAACTTACAGGCCTCGTGTGAATGTAAGAGGACATTGAGTGACATACTGCAAAAGATCAACTTGCGTTCGTGCAAAATTCTCATGAATAACCTCACTAAGAAGTACAATGACCTGGCAGAAGCTAGGAAATGCAATAGGCAGTTGAAGAAGTTACGAACAACGTAGGCAACAATATTGCGTTCAAGTTTATATCGGGATATGTAGACAACTTGTCTAGGGGAATTTTTAGTGCAGTCGATGACGTCACTGATGACATGCTAATATTCATGTTTCGGCTTGAACTGCCGCCACGTTTGTCAGCTGTGTGAAGTTTCAAACAGTACGTCGTTACATGCTGATGTCACAAGTTCAAATGAGAGATGTAGTGGTGAGTTATGAATGTTCATAAATTACTTTTAACTTAGTTCAATTTAATGGAAAAGCTGAACTGTACTCTTCTAAAGCCATGGCGAGACGAAACCATTGGTCGCTACTTGGTTAGGCGACTATCTGGACAAAAATTATTGTTAGTAGTACAAGCAAGGGGGTCTGGAGTTAGGTTTGTGTTCGTATGTAAAGCCTTACTATTCTCTGTATTACCAATAATGAGTTTTGACAGCTGTCAAAGCTAGCACGTGGGGAAATGCTGCGTTGCTACTGAGGCACATCATGACTCGTAACATTCCAAGTGGCAATGATATGGGTCAGCCTGATGATCTCATGGCCATGCTTTCTCGCCAGTTCATCCACGTGGTAGCCTACATGGGTTTAGGCTTGCGCTGCCGTATAAGGTTGAGAAGGTTATTAATTCTGAATGTAAGTGGAACGTGGCTTATACACTTGCAGCAGTCATGAATGTGACTTTTACATACCTTGTGTCCTTGTTTCATTTTCTGGGCGATATTACGTATTGAAATTAGGAACCCTGGTTACCACTGAACCTCATATACGTAAATATGTGTTTTTATTTATTGCTATTTTACAAACGGCTGTCATCTTTCGACAGCGCTTGCATCTCGTTTAACTGTTATCAAGGCTCACACTAACACCACGCACCGAGGCGCACACATCGTTGCTAACATGTGAGATACAAAATCACTGTTGATCAAAAAAAAAGTCATCAGGACGCGTTAGGCTGTAACCATTGTCAAAACTCATTGATCTGGGCGCGTTAGGCTGTAACCATTGTTAAAAACTATTGGATTGGACAAAACGAAAGTTAGAATAGTTGGATGTAGGTGTGGTGTTGCCCGCGCGCGGCTAGCCGGGCACGGTTGACACAAAACCATTGATCTGGGCGCGTTAGGCTGTAACCATTGTCAAAAACCATTAGATTGGACAATTCAAAGGTTAGAAGGTTGGGTGAGAGTGTGGCCTTGGCGGCGCGCAGCTAGCGGGGCACGGTTGACACAAAACCATTGCCATAACCACAGTTGTGCGGAAAACAAACACATACTTATTACAGCGGAGCGATATACTGCATAGTAATTACAGAGCAGATAACAAAAAACACTCATTTCAGCCGTGGAAAAAAAATCGTTACAGAGAAGCGAAATATTGCACACACTAGCCTAATTAGAGTGGTGAGCTGGGTGCTGCGCACGAGTGATCCGCACTAGAGACTGAACTGTTTCTCATAGTACCGTAAGGGCGAGGTTGATATTACTGTTTTGAAGATGGTTGATTTGAATAAAGGTGTTCCCTGCTGTAATTTTCACTATATTTGGGATGGCTGGGTGGATCACAGACGGCGGAGGAGGAAACATCTATTAAAGCATTGCTCCCTTATTTAATTCTCATCGTTTCATAAGGTATTTTGGCTAATTCATGTATTATAGAGCATGTTATCGCTCGTTCTATGTTCATTCAGCGCTAAAGAGAAGGATTCCCTTTGTTGGAGAACTGTCGCATGGTACACTATGGTGGTTGAGCCATTCCAACAATCTTGGTTTCGTACGTGAAGTCGATGGAGCTTCGTCTATCTGTACTGTGTGGAACGAAGCAATGTCCATTACAATAACACTGTGTTCAGGGATGTCGTGTAACAATTGTTCCTGGAACCATTTTATAAACTGGATGTGGTCCATGTCTTCATGGTAATCACCAGTTCTTTTCGACATAAAGAGCAAATCCTGTGTGATCGCCCGGCGTGTAGAATAATAAATCGACCCCCTCTGCCCGACGGTCCTTTCATTGTCCCCTGAACTGAGTTGTCACTCCAACTCTTAGACACTGTGTGACCAGCATTGACCCACGTTTCATCTAAACACACAATATCCATAACGATTTTGTCCTTAATTTCACTTAGGAACTGACACTTCAAAGCCACAATATCTGGCCTCTCCATGATCACCTTCCCGCCATTAATTTTCTTATATTTAAATCCCAAATCATGCAACACTTTATTCAGTGAAGAAAGGCTTCCTTGAAATAATTCTGCCTCTATCTGAGCGAAACAAGAAGTTTGCAACATGTTGGAATTTCTTTCCTAAAATAATAGCTATAAATATGCCATCTAACAGCATCTTGTTGAAAGCCATCTGAATTAGTGACCCTTTCCCTCTGCCTCTTCTTCCCTGGAGTTGATAGTTTAGATGGGCCAGCATCATCAGACGGGAACTTCTCTTTCGTCACTCGGTACACAGTGGTTTCACTCACACCAAGAGCCTTAGCAGATCTTTTCCTCACCTGAACAAATGGAATCAGAGGTTCCACCCGTAAGCGCATACTTTCCTCTTCTTCCTCCATAAAATTTCTCACAGTACATACCATCTCCCTTGCTTGGCTATGGAGAGTCACACCACGGCCTGAAGTTGTTCTATGTCGCAGAGAATGGATCCTGGGCCTTCCGCGAGCATGTACCGATGCCATTTTTTACACAACGAAAATAGACACAATGATGCGAATAATAGAAATAAACTCAAAATCTGTATATACACACGCCTCCAACAAACACAGAACGATAACGCTTACTGTAGCCTATGAAAGAATAAGCAATGCACTTCAATAGATACAGGGGATAATACAAATGACAGTGACGAGTCAAGGCACAGTAGAACACTGCGTCTAACTATGTGCTCAATGCTGTGTCGGTATACATTGCAACACTGCTCGCTGTTGCTATGGAGACTGTTACCCCTCTCGTCTCCACTCATCACCTCACCCTTCAATCGGATGACAGCTTTCACCATTCATCTTCTGTAATTCAGAGTATAACACATAGAATTTAACATGTATGCATCGTTTAAACCCTAAGTGTTATCCATGTTGTCATGGATGATGCCATTTTGTGTCCAGGGGAATTTTGTAGTGTAATGTATCTATAGTCTACTGTTCCCCAATATTGTATAATATGTGATCCTGTATATCTTTGTTGTTTCCGTTGAGAATAACTTCTTCAACCAAGTACAGAAACAAAATTCCTTAATGATACAAATTAAATGGTCGCTACTGGGTTAGTCCTCTGTCTGAATGAAACCATATATCTAGGCAGGTTGTATGTAAAGCCTTACTTATTATAAAACAAAATTGTTTTTACGTGTATTTCTTATGACCAGTTGAGAGTTTCCGTTCTGCATTGTTACTGTATTTTTATGTTTTTCTTTCTAATTGCCTGCAATGTAGGACATAACTTGAGGCGTACTTTATTATTAAGCTGATCTGATGAGCATGACAATCTGAAAGTACTTTCAGGAAAGGTTAGGTTTTACCAAGCCCTAAAAGACAGTTGAAAACAGTCAGATTAGAGACAATTGAATTGTAAATATTAGGTCTATAAATAGTAGTTAGGGGTGTGTAATTCTTAACAGAATTATTCTAGGTAGATTAGGCTTGTTTATGAATGTAAAGACTTTGTTAATTTAAGCAATCACTCTCTGGACAGAAGCATTGGTCACTACTGGGTTAGACCACTTCCTGGACAAAACCATTGGTCTCTGCTGGGTTAGACCACTATCTGGACAAAACCATTGACCGCTACTGGGTTAGTCCACTGTGTGAACGAAACCATTGGTCTAGGCAGGTTCTATGTAAAGCCTTACTTACTATACACTTTGTGCCAAAGTCACAGGAAGGTTCGTCCCATGATAAAATGTCGGCTAGTGAAGCCTGTGCGGTATAGGTGACTCCTTACAGTTCTGGTAGGAATGGGTTCATGACTCCCAACATTCAACTGGGTGGTGATCTGACTCACAGTAGCCCTTCGATCACCCCGTATGGTTCTGCTGAGACGATGTGATGTCCGTTTGTTAAACACTGTGCAGCGGTTCACGCAGATGGTAACATTATCTCTGTGATATTGAAGATCCTCCCTTGACACTGTTGATATCAGAAAACAGAATTTGTGTGTAATCTCCGAAATGCTATGACCCTTGCGCCGATGATCATCCCACGTTTAAAGTTGGTTAACTCGCGACGTGTTGCCAACTTCACTACACTCGTGTCTGTGACAAACTGCTCTGCTCCGCCGCAGCTAGCTGCAATGCTCAGGAGTCATACACGGTACATTTTCTAATGGGACGACACTTCTCATATTTTTGGCCACTAAGTGAATACAAAAAACTTCTCCCCCCTCCCCTCTCCCAAATAGGCGGGGGTTGGCAATCCTGAGGTAATGTGACTATTCTCACAAATTTCCTGAAATATTTCTCCCTTTATATTTTCTGCATCGTTACAATATTTGTATTTCTAATTGCCTGCAACGTAGGACATAACTTGAGGCCTACTTTATTAAGCTGGTCTGATTAGCATGACATCCTGAAATTACTTTCAGGAAAAGTTAGTTTAGACTCAACTGAATTGTAAATATTAGGTCTCATTGCCCTCATGTGGTCGCATTTTACTCGCAACTGTTTGTCTGTTCACAAGCTTCAGTGTTTCTGATCATGTTGTTACACTGCATACCCCTATTATTTCATCTCGAGCCCTTCCCGGTTCACAGGGAGATTCTTGTTGCCTGGTTGCAATTAAGAAATTGATGGGTGGATATAGAGGAGAGGATTACACATAATTTACAGAAATACTATTATAGCACCTCATGCCAGGACCAAAGTTCTTTGCATAGGTGGGAATCGAGCCCGGTCCTTTGGACTAACCACCGGTAACACTAAACACTACACTCCATTAAGCATATTTAGGTCAAGTTCCATATGCACTAAACAACAAATTCGAAGGAAAACTGTTTGTGAAAAGAGAATGTGATTTGAATGGAAAGGTGGTTTTAAGTTCTTGTCACATGTAAGTGTGAATTCCATTCCACATCCACATTAACAGCTATTGACACAAGTTGGTAGGCTTGTTTGTTAATATAAATTAGAGATGAAAATAGTACAAGAGTTAATACAAGACTATCGTTGCCAAGGCTGCAAGATACCATTGTAATTGACGGTGACTTTGTATTGCATAAGGAAAATATTTCATTAATACTACAGTCGTACCGGTACCCATTTGTCAACCCCACATTCCTATACAACAATGTTGCCTCCAGTCATCATAACAAGAAACAGTAGCAAGGCAGCTGGAAGCAAGTTGGACATGTTCAGTCCTCAAATTGTGTTCATGCATCTTTGTAACGATGAATTTGTAACCCACTAAGCTCCAGTAGTGTGTTTACAGTTAGGAATAGGGCTCAATAATAACTTAAGATTGAGAAATGGTGTCAGAAAAATTCAAAATCCTGAAGAGATCGTGAATCATCAGCAGGTTATAATGGCTGTACGTCCTATGTGCAGTGCAGGATTTTTTGAGAATAATAATAGCTGGAGGATATGAGATCCTAATCATCGCCAATAATATTTCCAAAATCAGCAAGATATCACCTTTATACTTGGTGAAACCTGCAAACTACATTTTCTACATTCTAGAATTCTTCCAGACAATGTGTTAATGTGTTTGAGATGTTTATATTTATAACCAATGTCCTAAATAAAATAAATGTCTGTAATACATTTTGTGTGTGCTTATGATAATTAACTGTAAGCATTATGGTACTGTGTCCTTGGATGAGGATTACTTGCAATTTGCTAGTGTTCTTGAAGATACGGGCATAGTTTTGTACTCCAGGGCCCTTAAACCTATCGCCACATCCAGAATTCTCTGTTAAAGCTCTAGATTTACCCATTTCAAACCGATTTACCCAGTGTGTAGTACTGTTAACTGCTTATTTTCCATGTGGCCTGCAAAGATGCCCATGTTCTTTTTCAGGGGGAATGGATGTGATGAGGAGTATACGATATTTTCTGGGAGGAAGGGGTAGGGGAGGACTGGGTATGTTATAACATTCTTCATCCCCAGACCACCAGGGTGAAACAAAGGATAAGAAAAAATAATTAAAAGTTGAGGAATGCTTTCATTTGAATAATTTGAAGGGTCTCGTTTGACATTTGGTGGAGATCTTGGACATCTTATTGGGAGGGAGATACCATGTCCGTGTAGCAAGCATGGATCCAAATTACAATGGCAAGTATGGTCATTCTTTAATTTTAATAAATGGAACAGTTCCACCGACATGGAGTAGGGGTAAGTAAAGTGGCTTCTTGTCCAGGTCACCTGCTTTGCGAAGGAGTATTCAAAGCTTCACACGAAGGCTCTTGATAGAATGATTTGAATCCCACTCCTTGCATCCTGGAAGTGTCTTCCCAATTGAACTGTAAATAAAAGCTAAATGAAAACCACTACCACATCCTTTTCTATTACAAGTAGGCCTACAGTACACACTTAAGTGCATGGGGCTGATATCCACGACATTCCAATCCACTGTATTAACTCACAATGAAAAAGTTTCCAAGGTCCTTCAATTGTAGTAATATACTTCGTTATAAGAATCTTGAGCCCATAAAACCATAAATTTGACATAAGCCTAACTGGGAACGGGAGAGAACTGTTAAACATGTCTAACATGAAGGTAGTTGCCACAAGAAGTAAACTTGCTATTAGGAGATTGGTGTCAGATAAAAGGCTCTCTGCTAAAGGAGGTAAGTATTATCTCAGCAATTCATATATGTACCAGTAACTGAAGAATGCATTAAATTTTTGTTATTGAAAAAGATTGTCTTATGGTAGGCCCACTCAAGAAAGCAAAATTTTTAAAACCATGAGTGTAGGCTCAAATTTCTTATATTCGTTTTTATTATTTTGGGGCATGAATGACCCTTCCCTTGCAATAAATGAAGCACTGGCTACTTTCTCCTAATGCAATGCTTGGTTGATTCTTCTTCTTCTTTAAAAAAAATTCCAGCTGCTTTTAAAGTTAAACTTACATGTAAACTGGTATATATGGAAACAACTTATTGATGAACAAAGATAAGAGGATAATATGTACAGTTTTGTATATCTGCATAAACTGGAACATCCAGTCAATGTTTTTATAACACTTCCTAATATTCTACTGCTCGAAAGTTTTGAGCTAGTGATAGAAGTGTATTTCTTCCACAGCATTTAACTTTATTTTTGAGTACCGGTATCCTTAAATTCAAACTAACAAATTACTCGGCTATTGGTAGGCTTGTATAGATGATAATACCTCGGCGCTATCATTGCGGCGAGCGAGCGACACCACTCCTCTGACGTCACAGATCCGCGCTGTGGCCTGTCTCTTTCGTCGGCCACGGTCAACTAGTCGGGAGGAAAGTACCGCTACTCCGCTCGTACAAAAGCAAGCGCTTGCCGACTTTTGTAACGACGATATTTCGAACGGGCAAGTTAGACGTCGATAAAGACGATTATGATTTACTACAGAAAAGCAAAGAAGAAATAGCATGGCATTTGACTGTTGGTGAGGAAAACGGAAATCCAGTAGATTTCGAGTGCGGGAGTGATGCAACGGAAATCCCGAAACTTTCCCACAGTCAAGCTAGTGTCTCTAGTCACACTTATCTTTTATATAGAAAAACGAGATGAATTTTCGTTTTCATATAATATTTTCTTCGGAAATGTGCAATCGAAAAATAGAATAAACGATCTAAGAAACAAAAAGTAATGACGGCTTTTTTTAAATATATTAATGTAGGCATAATCCACATAGGCCTACCAGTAGCCTAGCATGTCGTATAAGACACTACAATCAGGAGTTAAAATTATTATTTCGCGTGTTCAAGCCTATTTTAATATTTTAACCAATAGTTTTGTTTTTCCTAGGCTTGACAAAAATAACTGCGGATAATTCGCGGAAGTTCGTGCATTAATTACCGCGAATTAACGAGAGTGCACTGTATGATATTGACGAGTCATGTATTCGTGATTGAGCGGGATGACGTCTATGCTACAACCACTGGATGTCTGCGTGAACCGCCCGTTCAAAGCAGCCTTGAAACAGCTGTATACGGAGCAGATGGCGGCCGATAGGCTCACACTGACTCCAACTGGTCGTATTCAGCGCCCGGAAGTTCAGCTGCTATGTTCGTGCATTTTGACGGCATGGAATCGTATCTCGGGAGATCTCATACGGAAGAGCTTCAAGAAATGTAGTATTTCGAATGCTATGGATGTCAGTGATGACGACATTTAGTGGGATGGTGATAAAAGTTCCGAAGTTGGTACTTCTGATGACGATGAATGAAGTGTTTGTGTACTTTTATTTGTATTTTTAATCGTTTGATGTGTGTTATTTTAGGACGACTTCAAAACTGTTGGAAACTATTTTGGATAAATGCTATTCTGCTTATTTAGTTACGATTGTACATAATTTTGAGTAATTTTTATTTTATTTTAATTTTGTTCTTCAAAATCAGGGTGCGGGTCTTATTCGGGGGCGGGTCGTATTCGAGTAAATACGGTACTTCTTCGATCAGTCTCTGGTATTGCACTGTTGATGGTAGGGAGTTCTCCAAACGCAGATCTTCTATGAAGAAAGTCTCTCTTGCTAGTACGTACGTTAGACGAGATGGCATGTATTTTGATAAGTGCAGAATTTTCTTTAGAAAAGTAGACTTAACTCTTTCTATCTCTCGAAGGTTACTTTGTTTCAAACTATCCCAAGTTATTTGAATGCCATATGTCACTATTGGAGTTATTTTTGTTCTGAATAAATTCATTGCGGTTTGTAAAGATAGATTTCCCAGTTGCATTATGTCTTACATTGCTTTTATGGCGGATGTTGTTCTATCCTTGACATGTTGCGTGAATACGTTCCCTTGCATTTGCATTACTACTCCTAGGTATTTCTTAAAGATTGTGTTTTCCAAAGCGATACCACGATAGGAATTCGGGTCTCCTGTATTACCTTTTCCTTTATATAGCATCTTCAAAGTCGAGGTTCTCCAGTTTGATGGTATGTGACCTTGAAGTAAACATTCGTTCATGAGCTCTGCCCATAGCCCTTTTAACAGCGGTGCTGTCATCTAGTATGTAATGGCAACGCTGTTAATATAATCGCTACATCGACATGCAATTTTTTATGTTTAGCACAGGTAGAAGTAGAAATAAATTTCATAATCCTTTGTGCCATGGAGCGCCTTCCTATACTACTTGACTATTTGACTGGCCGTGGCCGGCCTGTCAGCTCTCCTAATATTGGAAGGCAGCCGTGGAATGCACGGGCGAAATGGGTTAAGGGGAAGAAGGGGTATACCAATTACGTCACTGGAGCAGAGGTTTATCCCTTCCACCAGGCTACCTGCTTACATGTCTCGGCACACCGCGACAGCGCGACATTGTTGAAGCGGACTTGCAGCCTTGTGTGAGTGCTCTACGCCTGTGCTTCGTTTAGACATTTTATTATGTATTTATTCTGTGGTTAGTGAAATTCATTCTGGAGAGATTATGGTACGTAATTAGAATTAATATGTATTAGTTCTTTTATTTTGTTTATGCTTACTTAGTTCCTTATTTAATAAAAAAAAGTTCAGAGCCAGGGATTTCTAGCTACATGTAAAGTAAATGAAAATGAAGGTTATGTTGATAGCGCTAGTGCATGGACCTATAGCTATTTTGATACTTTATCCATAATGTGTATTACTGTATTGTGTGACACAATTTTCTTATTATAGAATTTCCGAAAAAACATGCACGAACATAAATAAGATCGTCTCGTACTTTCAACTGATTCCAAAAAAGAGTATATGCCATCAGTTACAAGACGACAACTCTCAGCATCATCATGATGGATGCCTTCATGCTGTCACTAACAAAGGTAATAACGAAAATACAAGTTTGTTTAATTCTATCTTGTCACACATGGTTCTCATATGAGAGTGTAAAATTAACATTATAAAACTTAAGGCTCTGCATTGATAAAACCAGTGAACTGTCACACCACCATAACGTATTGTAATTATTTTCCTTTGACAGTTTAACAAAATGTACATATTAAAACTATGATTAATAATGCTGGGATGCTGTAAGAATTTAAATGAACATTCTAAAATGGCCTAACGCCACTCATTTCTAAAAAATTAAAAAATCAACAAATTTGTACATAATAATTTATACAAATATTATTCAATTAATTATTGTTTTAGGTCCAGTTACTAGTGAAACAGTCATCTGTGAGCCTTCTACATCTAAGGTTCTTACAACAGACAGCAGTGCACACAGTGTGTCCACAACCTTCGAAGCACGTCGAAAGGATGTTCTTACAGAGTCAGCACCAAAGAACCTGAATGATATAACACTCCATGCTGGGAAAAAAGTAGATGATTTCACCAAGTGTCTGCTCCTGGAAAAGCCATGGCATCCGACGGATGACTATTGCTACCCGTACTCAACACACTCAAAAGGTGAGGGGGAAACTGTTAGACGATTTCACCAAGTGTCTGCTCCTGGAAAAGCCATGGCATCCGACGGATGACTATTGCTACCCGTACTCAACACACTCAAAAGGTGAGAGGGAAACTGTTAGATGGTATCTTTCTAAATCGCACAATGATAAATACCATTGGCTGGTATACTCTGATGTCAGTAAAGGTTTATTTTGTAAGTACTGTGCTCTTTCTGGACAATGTCATAACTGACCTGGAGCAACGATTCTCACAGAATTCATTACAATGTTATGATTTGCACCTTTTTTTGCCTAACTTCATATTGAAGGATGGTGACGGTGACTTCGAGTCAAGGTTAAGAGCTCTTGTTGATTGTTACAGCCCTCTTCTTCAAGAAGGTGTCCGAGATGGCAGAACTGCTGCTATTGTTCTAGATGGCGAAATGTGTATTTGGAAGGAAAAGTGGAAGAGAGAGAGAGAGCAAACAAGGCCACCCATTTCCAGAAACTGTGCTTGATGTGATTGACTCTTGTGACTATTCGACGCTTCTTGGAAATACTTCTCACTTTGCCTGTCAGTATTGCAAGTGCAGAGAGATCTTTCAGCAGCCTGCAACTTGTTAAATCATGGCTACGAACGCGAATGACAGAGGAAAGGTTGAAAGGCTTGTGTTTTTTATTTGTTCACCGTGATATAAATGTTGACGTTGAAAAAGTTCTAGAACGTCTCTCTAAAGTGGCTAAACGAAGGATCGCCCTGGATTTAATTTTGTAATAGGAATGTATTTTGCCTAGGATAGTCACCAAATAGAATCCCAATCAGTATTCAATACAATTGTTTTTTGTATTTATATTTATGTGACTGACAATGTTGGTACTATGTACAGTACATATCTTGTAACATTTGTGTAGTAGACTTGTATATTGTCTTCAGATAGTCACTATGATTGCAAATGTTTTAATACATATTAGACTGTGTAATGTGCATTAAAATGTGGAAATGTACATATTCTGTAGAATTATAAAGGTTTTTTTTTACATAATGACAATGACTTGTGTTATTGATACTGAAACAATAAACCATTTTAATATAATGAGTTTCTTGTAGAATTATAAAATCTGGTGGTTGGATGTTATGTGTAGTGTGTGTAGATTAAATACAAATTTTGTAATTTTATTACATATTTTCTCTAGCTACTCTGAAAGCCTAGAGTGCCCCCTCCGAGGTGAACCTCTGTATCCGCCACTGCTTGAGGTTCATATACTTGCGCTATCTCCAGGCTTCTTTCCTTTATTGTTACTCTGATCTTCATCGTTCTGTCACTTATTCCCTTTACCTCTTCCTCCTTACCATCTCTCACCACTACTCCTACTCCACTTCTCCCTCCTTCACTGTTCCCACTCCAGTACAACCAGTAACCTATCCTTAGTTCTCTATGACTTTCTCCTTTCCATCTTGTTTCCGCCAAACCCAGTACATCCAGCTTTCTTCTCTCCATCACATCTGCAATCTCCTCCAACTTTCCTGTCAGTGTCTGGATATTTATGGTGCCTATTCGTAGTCCATTAACATAGCCAGGTCGTTGTCTTTTGAATCCATCCTCTGAGGCTTGTTCCTGTTTTGAAAGCAGGGTATTATCCACTACTGGCTTGCTAGGCCTATCGTAGCTTCACCAGAGCTCTGTCAGTCGTCACTATTCAGGGTTCCCATAGGGCCTTCACAGCTACCGTAATGGTCCCGGGGCCCACGAAGACCCCGCTGTAGCCTACTTCACCCCTACAGGCAACACTTCATGCTGTTGCCCATCTCCCACCACGTGGAGGAGGGGTTGGACTTGTACAGTAACTTTATAGTGTGGATGCATAATGAAATAATTAATTTATCCTGGCATCCAACATGTTTATTAATGCTACATCTATATGAAATCTTACAAGTACACAGTCACAAGGTTTGCCATTTTTGACAGGAAGAACAAAGATGCTCCCATGATGCTACACAAGAATATATAAGTTTTACAAAGAGTAAACACTTTATACTTCACTCTTTGGTCAAAAATTACCAGTCGCCACATACTCCCTCCCCAGTGACAGCGGAGAGATACTTAGCTGGAAAGCGAATAGTTCGTCCAGAGAGGGTATGGTGGTTTTCAGACTTAAGAAATGGAGGAATTGGTCCATCATCTTGATGGTGATGAGTGGTTTGCTGTTTGGTAGTCTGGGATGGGTACAGTTCACTTAAGAGGAAGTAGGCTATAAGGGTTTGAGAACTGCATCGTGGCGGATGAATACATGAGAACACGTTGCGAGTTCGGGATGGACGAATGTCTTTTTTGCTGAATGATGACTTGGGTGAACTGAGCTTAGGGATTTGATATGTTCCTTGAGCTTCAGAGTGAATGAAGGTACATCTGTCACAGGAGTTTCTTCAATGAAGTCCACTGGTAATCTCACAGATTCTCCATAAAGGAGTGTGGCTGGAGTTGAGTCCAAGTGAGGAATAACTAGGGATCGCATTCCAAGGAGCACTGTTGGGAGTTGAGGCATCCAGTTGCTGGAGAGTTGTGTCCGGAGTGCAGCTTTCAGTTGACGGTGCCAGCGTTCGATTTTCCCATTAGCAGCAGGATGGTAAGGCTGTTGTTTTAATGTGGTGGATGCCGAAAAGTTTCATTAAGCTACTGAAGAGTGAACAGTCGAACAGTCTGCCTCGATCAGAAGTTATGGTGGATGGTACACCAAAGCGGGCTATCCACGAGTACAATAGGGCATAAGCTACTGTTTCAGCCGTAAATTCCTTCAGGGGAGTAGCTTCAGGCCAACTAGAAAAGTGTCAATGATTGTGAGTAGGTATGAGTGTCCTTCAGATGGAGGTGGTCCAACGATGTCCAGGTTGATGTGGTTCGTAAGTTCAATTTGGGCTGGCAGTGTGCCTTGTGACCCTGGATCATTGGCAAGCAACACAAGTTTTTGTCTGAAGCTTGGCATCTTGTTTGAGAGATGGCAATACATAGCGATGTTGGACGAGCTTGATAGATGCATTCCTTCCTGAGTGAGCCATATCGTGTAATGCTTGAAATGTAGGCTTACGAAACTGACTGGGTAAAAAAGGTCTTAATTCTCCTGTGGATGCGTCAACCAGTAATTTAACTCCTGTGGGTAAGGTAACCGTCTTGAACTGAATGGTTGTTTCTCTGGACTGTTGTAGTCGGCGACATTCCTCTTCAGATCCTTGGGCTTTTGTGACTTCATCGAATGACAGTTGTGTTGGTATGGAGATGGATGAGATGCGAGAACAGAAATCTGCTGGGATGTTTTCTCTCCCACGGAGATACCTCAAATCAGCTGTGAACTGGCTAATGAAATCTAGTTGGCGAAGTTGCCTTGGTGACGATTTATCAAGTCGTTGGTGAAAGGCATACGTCAATAATTTGTGGTCAGTGTAGAGGCTGAAGTTTCTTCCCTCGAGTAAGTGACGAAAATACTTTACTCCAGAATAGGCTGCCAGTAATTCGCGGTCACAGGTGCTGTACTACTTTTGTGTATCAGATAGTTTCTTGGAGAAGAATCCTAGAGGTTCAAGGTGATCATCATGGACTTGATGTAATGTAGCTCCTATGGCAAAATCTGAAGCATCAACCATTAACGTTAATGGCAGATCACCTGAGGGTGTGCTAGAAGAGTAGCATTTGCAATTTGTTGTTTCAGTAGCCCAAAGGCTTCAAATGCTTCTGGTGTCCATTCAACTTCCCTGCGGTCACGCCTGCGCATGTCTTTAGAAAGATTGAAGAGTAGGTGTTGGGTTTTAGCTGTGTTGGACAGTGAGCTGCGGTAAAAATTTACCAGTCCAAGGAATCGTCGTAAGTCAGCAATGGTGCGAGGTTGTGGAAATGAGACAATAGTATTGTAACGTATTTTTCGTGGGGTTTTATGCAACTGGCATAAGTCAGTAGGAAGCCATTCTATATTTATTTACGCGGCAAATTGTTCAGCCAAGATAATTTTTCATGTTAATTTATTATTATTATTATTAATTTATTATAATTATTATTAAGGTATTTTCGGAGCATTTTATAAAAATTATTAGCATTCAGATAGGTTTTCTATGTCTTAGAAAACGCTATCAAGCAAATTATTACGAACGACGATATCATAGAAAATTATCTGATTACGGAATTTTACGGAGTTTTGTCAGTTAGGGTATTTGAGAGAGATGACTCACTGGGATTTCAAGTACACGCTGAATCTTGTCGAGGAGCATGACGCAATCTTGGGTCGCAAGGTCTAGAAAAGGCGAATTGTGGAAACGGAAATCGACTTCTCCCTCCCGCGGAGTGTAATGAGGAAGGAGTGGGGATCTAGCGCGTAGGGTGCAGCCAATCAGTGGCGACGACGTAAGCTAGATGTCGGTACCATGGTGGGGGAGCCAACAGGTGCATATATCGTTCGACGCGCCGTGAAACAAGAGGAATCTGTGTAGTTCTTGCCGAGTGTGGATATACGCGGGAATCGCTCCGATGTTCCGTGGAAGAGGACTATCTGTGAAATACTTGAGGTGTACGGTCGCAAGTGCGTGTCGCTCCGATGTTCAGTGGAGTTAGCGACGAACTTTTGTAAAACTTGGTTGTACGAGTGTTTGGGTCCGAGGTACGGACCATAGAATTATCTAATCTACCAGAATATCATCAAATTCCGACGGAGATGACGACGTCCAGGAGACTGTGGGAAGCTCACAACATCTTCAAGAACGAGGGAAATGCTTTGGCAATTTCCAGTGGTAAGCGCCAATGACGCAGAAATACGCAATCTCTCATTTTCTTTGTTCTACATTTCATATTTCAGTAACTTCATAGCTTGGAAATAAGAGTAAAATCAATTTATCAGACTCCGTTTTCACGTAATTTTCTATCGGTAATATTCAAATCACAACGCTCCAATTTAAATTTTATACTTATTATTATTAATTTTGCTATTCTTGTTTTATATAATAAATTCATTTCTTTTACAAAGCAATCTTTGCTTTCAGTAGGTAGCATTAGATATAGACCAATTCCTTCTCCTGATACAATTGTTTGTTGGGTTAATGATCAAATCATACCACGATCTGAGTGAATAGAGTCTTGAAGGTGTTCTGCCAGAGCTAGACGTTGTTAAATACAAATTTAGATTTCAACATTGCGTTGAGGTCTTGGCGCCCATTAAAACAACATAGCTTAGGCAAAGGTAAACAGTTACATTTCTCACCCAACAGTTAGGAGCTAGCAAAACGTTTCACTTGTCGCCGACAACTTGGGGCTGAAAACCTAATAACATTTGTGGAAGGAGAAGGGTATATATTTCTGTGCCTGTATTTTGGGGGTTATTTGTCTGTATCAGTGTATATCATTATGGGGGATGAGAAAGAAAGACAGATGAGGTTACGTAGTGGTCATCAACGGGAGAGTGATGATACGAGCAGTATGTCGAGTGATGGTAGTACCGGGGTAGCGGAGGTAAATCCCGATACTGAAACAGGGAGTGTAGGCGGCCAACCAGAATTAAAAACTTTACTTCTCGAGTTTATGTATCAGAACAAAGTTAGTAGTGATGCCTTAAATGCAAAGTTAGAACAGAATAACGCTAAATTAGAACAAAACAGTAGGGAAAATAAAGAAAGTACAGAAGCTTTAAATGCAAAGTTAGAACAGAATAACGCTAAACTAGAACAAAACAGTAGGGTAAATAAAGAAAGTACAGAAGCTTTAAATGCAAAGTTAGAACAGAATAACGCTAAACTAGAACAAAACAGTAGGGAAAATAAAGAAAGTACAGAAGCTTTAAATGCAAAGTTAGAACAGAATAACGCTAAACTAGAACAAAACAGTAGGGAAAATAAAGAAAGTACAGAAGCTTTAAATGCAAAATTAGAACAGAATAACGCTAAACTAGAACAAAACAGTAGGGAAAATAAAGAGAGTAATAGGGAATTGAGCGATAGTTTAAACGCCAGATTAGAACAAAACAGTAGGGAAATGAGTGACAAATTCGAACTGATTAGAGGTGAGATCCGGGGGGTGATGGAAGAAAAGGCTAAAGAGATTATTGCAGATGTAGACAGAAAATTAGGAAAAGTACAGGAGGAGTTGGAAATTAGAATCAGTACACAGGCTGAAAATTTAAAAGAACTAGTGCAACTGGAAACACAGCAGGTCAAAAAGCAATTGGGGGGAGAAATTGACAAAATTCAGGTAGCTACTAAAGAGGTTAAGGAACAGCTGGGGGGTAGAATTGAGAAAGTCCACTCACAAATAGTTGCAGAAGTAAATGATTTAAGAGAGAGTAATAAAGAGAGCATTAGCAAGATTGAGGAGAAACAAGCAAAGCTATATGATAAAGTAGAAGAATCAGAAGGAAACATTAAATTAACAGTAAACAGTATTGAGAGGAAGGCTGAGGAGAAAATCGCAGAATTAGAGTTAAAATTAAAAGCTAGGATCAGGCAAGAAAATAGTCAGAATAGGCCAGTTTTTGTGAATAGCACACACAGGGAGGTAGAACTGGGTAAGTTCAGCAATCGACAGGGGTGCCCAATGGAGTTCATGAACACTATAGAAAATAAATTCGGGGAGAGGTTGGAAAATGGTAGTATTGAGTGGTGCCAGGTAGTTGAAATTTTAGAACAAGTGTTTGTGGGGGAAACGAGGAATTGGTTTGCTGTCTACAGAGACAAGTTTACTGATATGAATGATTTTAAAATAAAATTCTGTGAAAAGTTCTGGAATGAGGTTATTCAGTCGCAGCATCGTGAGGGAGTAGTGTGTGGTAAATATAACCCTAAAGGAAGCTCCACCATGACCGAATACTTTTTAGGGCAGGTATTAGTGTGTAAATATCTGGATGGCTTGAAGGAGGAAAGTGATGTGGTAAGGTTGCTACTTAGGCACTTTCCCTATAGGATCAAGGAGGCTGCTTGTATCCAGAATGTAAAGACTATATCACAAGTAGAAAGTTTGTTAAGCACATTTGATGCACTAGGGAGAGGGGGTTATGAGGACAATTTCAATAGGAACCAGGGTAATAATAATAATAGACCTAATGAAGCCAGGCATCAGGAAGTTCAAGGGAACGGTGGCGAAGGGGCCAATGCTCAAAATAGAAATAATAATAATCAGCTAAATCAGAACAGAGGAAATGGCTATGGTAATCAGTATCAAGGGAGGAACAATGATTACAGGGGAAATCAAGGGAGAAACAATGATTTCAGGGGAAATCAAGGGAGAAATTATAATGACAATAATTACAACCAGAATAGGGGTCAAGGAAGAGGACAGCCTAGTGGTAGTAATATACAGCCAAACAATGACAACACAACTCAGAACAACCAGACCAGTGCAGTAGTAACTAGTACTACGGCCAGCTGTAGCGGTTCTTTAAACGCGAACCAGGCTGCGAAGTAAGGTCAGAATCTCAGTCTGTAGCATGCCCTGTCCATACAATTATACAGGAACCCTATGACCTAAATGTAAGAAATGAATTATTACATGAACTAAATGATGAAGGTATTATTCAGGAAGTGGTTAGTAAGAGTCCCATAGTTAAATTTAACGTGTCCGAGGCGTACACAGATGTTTTAATTGATAGTGGTTGTATGAAGAGTTGCATAAGTAGTGCATTTTATGATAAAATGAAAGGAACTGGAGTAAATTTTGAGGAGATGCCAATTAAAAGCACTTTTGTTATCACAGCTGTTGGGAAGAGGTCTAAAGTAATTTCTAAGCAAGTTTTAGTAGACATTAAAATTAATAATCATGTAGAGAAGCAGATTTGCCTTGTAATTCCAAATTTAGTATTCAGTGTTATCTTGGGTTCAGAGTGGCTAAGTAGAGTGTCTGGTAACTTATGTTATGATGTAGGGAGTTTGAAATTTAAATGGGGAGATTCTGAAGTAGAAGTAGCGTTCAATGACCATATTCAGAGGAGTAGTATTGTAGGTGTGATTTGTACTTTAAATGAGATATCGCCAGCCGTAGAGCGGGGTTCTCCATGTTTTGTGGGCAGTGTGATTACGAACGGAAGTCTAGAGGACTCGTTACGTGAGGCTGCATTTCAGGGAAATATAGAGGATGAACAGTGTGTTCGGCTCTATGATGTGTTATTGTGTAATAGGAGAGTTTTTGACGATCGCATTGGTATGGCCAATTGCTATACACATTCATTGAACGTTATTGATAGGTCAGTATTCACAGGACATAGATATCCTGTACCTTTCGCTTATCAGAGTGCAGTTGAGGCACAAATTAATCAGATGCTTGAAGATGGGATTATTGAGCACTCTAACAGTCCATATGTTAATTCTTTGATCACGGTACCCTAGACCGACGGCACTGTTCGTATTTGTTTAAGACGCTCGTTTGGTCAACAGTAGAATTAGTTCAGATCAGCTGAAATCTATGCCAATAGAGGAATTAATGCAAACATTTGAGGGGAAGAAGTATTTCACTTGTGTAGATTTGAGTTCCAGTTTTTGGCAAGTGCCACTTATGTACGAAGATAGACCATTTACAGCTTTTAGTCATAAATATAACCTTTATCAATTTTGTAGAACACCTTATGGGTTAAAGAGTAGTTCAGCAGCTTTAATTAGGGCTTTAAACATCGCATTAGGGGATGACACAGGAGAGTTTGTAACCATTTACATAGATGATATGGTAATTAGTTCACGCAGTTTTGAGGAGCATCTACATCATTTAAATATAGTTTTTCAGAAGTTAGATCAGGCAGGGTTCACTTTGAAGCTGTCTAAGTCGTCATTCTGTCAGTCAGAAGTGACATTTTTAGGTCATAGAGTGTCGAGTAGAGGTGTAACACCAGAGGAAAGTAGGGTTAGCATGTGTGGACAGTAGCAACAGGGCATCGTTACAGACACTGAGAAATATGCTAGGTAGAACGTGATGACGTTCATTTAAAGGGAGCCACTTGCAAGGTTGGAAGCAGGTGACGCAGAAACATTTATAGTTTCCAAACGTATTGGGAAAACAGCATATGTGCTGGAGAATAGTGAGGGAAACAGATTATACGGGACGTATAATATACATAGTCTACGAAAATATGTGTCATAAAGTGAGTGTGTTTAGCTGGCGAGCCAGCCTATCAAATGAGTAAGTGTGGTGTCTGGTGCGTGGAAGATCTGGTCTTAAGGCAGGCGTATCAGAAGTCACACAGGGGGGTAGTATGTAAGTAAATGAGAGTTTTTAAGGTACAGGGAAATATGACGGGATTGTCGGATGCTGTTGAGCACTAAATTGTCTCGATGCACCAAGGCCATTTTGGCAGCGCTGATGGGTTCCCATTTATCTCCAAGAGATGGGGGAGCGCTTGAATAGGGCTTGTTAGCTTAAGGCGTCCACGAGATAAAAGATGGGCCATCAGAATGCGAGACAGTCCTTCATGAAACTCATACATATCAGCACACGTGATTTCTGTTTACGGCCTCGCCATGTAAGATTTGTAAGTGTGTAATTTAAGATAATTTGTACAATGGTATTATGTGTGTGAGGAGAAATGGTCTGTGTTGAGAACTAGTATTAAGTAGAATATGGTTAACGGGAACTTAACAAGACAGGGCGATTACGGCACAGAAATATTTGGTGTTATATGTAATGCGCATTTACTGTTTTTTTTTTCAGAAGTCAATATTCATTTAATCTACTTTAAAGAGAGATTAAGTATTATGGTCACGAGGCGCTGCCACAGTAGTGTGATCGTGTGCTCAGTGATAAGTGGAATTAAATGTCACCATAAGGAGGGGACCTCCAGTGAAATTAGGGAGTTCTATGGTGATATAAATATATCAGAACACCTTCAATGCGTGTGATATGACATCATAAATACATAGTGCTCACACATTAATTATGTCTATTTCTCCAACATAGAGAAATTTGAGAGGCGGAAATATCCGTGGAACACTATTCCATATGTAAAACATTGGACTGGTTGCAAAGTGCAATCCATAGTGACAACAAACTTTGACGCAAAGTGCGTGAAGAAAAAATATGAGTGTATATATCTGTAATTTAGGGTGATTTCGTTTATGTAATATGTATTTTGGATGGGGTTTATTAACGTGTCTGGGATAATCGGATAATGGACCGTCGTCACGGTAAATCATCCGATGATCCGAGGCGAATATGTAACGTATTTTTCGTGGGGTTTTATGCAACTGGCATAAGTCAGTAGGAAGCCATTCTATATTTATTTACGCGGCAAATTGTTCAGCCAAGATAATTTTTCATGTTAATTTATTATTATTATTATTAATTTATTATAATTATTATTAAGGTATTTTCGGAGCATTTTATAAAAATTATTAGCATTCAGATAGGTTTTCTATGTCTTAGAAAACGCTATCAAGCAAATTATTACGAACGACGATATCATAGAAAATTATCTGATTACGGAATTTTACGGAGTTTTGTCAGTTAGGGTATTTGAGAGAGATGACTCACTGGGATTTCAAGTACACGCTGAATCTTGTCGAGGAGCATGACGCAATCTTGGGTCGCAAGGTCTAGAAAAGGCGAATTGTGGAAACGGAAATCGACTTCTCCCTCCCGCGGAGTGTAATGAGGAAGGAGTGGGGATCTAGCGCGTAGGGTGCAGCCAATCAGTGGCGACGACGTAAGCTAGATGTCGGTACCATGGTGGGGGAGCCAACAGGTGCATATATCGTTCGACGCGCCGTGAAACAAGAACAATCTGTGTAGTTCTTGCCGAGTGTGGATATACGCGGGAATCGCTCCGATGTTCCGTGGAAGAGGACTATCTGTGAAATACTTGAGGTGTACGGTCGCAAGTGCGTGTCGCTCCGATGTTCAGTGGAGTTAGCGACGAACTTTTGTAAAACTTGGTTGTACGAGTGTTTGGGTCCGAGGTACGGACCATAGAATTATCTAATCTACCAGAATATCATCAAATTCCGACGGAGATGACGACGTCCAGGAGACTGTGGGAAGCTCACAACATCTTCAAGAACGAGGGAAATGCTTTGGCAATTTCCAGTGGTAAGCGCTAATGACGCAGAAATACGCAATCTCTCATTTTCTTTGTTCTACATTTCATATTTCAGTAACTTCATAGCTTGGAAATAAGAGTAAAATCAATTTATCAGACTCC
Organism: Meconema thalassinum; assembly: GCA_946902985.2. Classification (NCBI taxonomy): domain Eukaryota; kingdom Metazoa; phylum Arthropoda; class Insecta; order Orthoptera; family Tettigoniidae; genus Meconema; species Meconema thalassinum. The sequence continues at coordinate 1,437,656,523 of OX336388.2, forward strand.
GTTTTCACGTAATTTTCTATCGGTAATATTCAAATCACAACGCTCCAATTTAAATTTTATACTTATTATTATTAATTTTGCTATTCTTGTTTTATATAATAAATTCATTTCTTTTACAATGCAATCTTTGCTTTCAGTAGGTAGCATTAGATATAGACCAATTCCTTCTCCTGATACAATTGTTTGTTGGGTTAATGATCAAATCATACCACGATCTGAGTGAATAGAGTCTTGAAGGTGTTCTGCCAGAGCTAGACGTTGTTAAATACAAATTTAGATTTCAACATTGCGTTGAGGTCTTGGCGCCCATTAAAACAACATAGCTTAGGCAAAGGTAAACAGTTACATTTCTCACCCAACAGTTAGGAGCTAGCAAAACGTCTCATTTGTACGCTCAACGTGGAGCAAAGTAAATAACGTTTCAGTATCGACACGATCAGAGAGCGGCTTAATTTCTGAAGATGACACAGAGTAATCTAAGAAGTCAACATCTGAAGTACCAAAAACACATTTGGAAACCTTGACATTGATACAATACTTATGCAAACGCTCAAGCAGGATTCTCAAATGATGGTCGTGCTCCTCCTCATTGTGGGATGCGACAAGAATGTCATCCAAGTAGCAAATACAAACTCCAAATCTCTACAAATAGAGTCAATGTACCATTGTTTTTTTTTTTTTTATCGTGTGGTCTCCTGAGAGGCCGAGTGCAGGTCTTTCTAGTCGACGCCCGTGGGCAATCTGCGCATCGGGATGAGTGATGGAATGGATGAAGATGAATGAAATTGGGCAAGGATGTGGAAGGAAGCGGCCGTGGCCTATCAGAAGGTACCGTCCCAGCATTTACCGTTGAAATGACTGAGCAGCATTCCTCAGGCCAAATGGGAGTTTAACAAACTCAAATAAACCAGCCATTTTAGGCACATCTTCTTCTGCAATTGGAATGTGATGGAAAGCTCGTATCTGGTCAATCTTGGAGAAAACAATTTTACCTGATAACCGGCAATTGAAGTCTTGTAGGTGTGGTATCTGGTACTGGTCTGGAACAGTAATGGCATTGAGAGCCCTGTAATCTCCACAGGGTTGGCATGAACAATCTGCTTTTAGGACAAGGTGAAGCGGGGTGGTCCAAGGGCTCTTGGACGGTCTGCAGATTCCCAAATCGATCATTTTTTGGAACTCCCTCTTGGCCTGTCGTCTTGCTTTTACTGAAACTGGATGTCCTACTGTGGTGATACTATGAAAACATTATACTGTATATCTTGGGCACAGAAGGTTGGGTTGCCATGAAACAAGCTTGGGTAATCCTTCAGTAAACTTGAGTACTTGTTCTGGGGATCAAGTAAATGAACACTTTCTAAAGGTGTGTGAGTTGCTGTAGTTGCATGGATTGATAAGTTAGTTGTGCCATCAATGAGACGTTTATGCTTGATAACGACTAACAGCCTATAATTGTTGAGAATGTCAGCTCCAAGGAGCAGCTGTTGGACATCAGCAACTGTGAATGGCCACAAAAATACTCTTCTCAGACCTAAGTTGATTTGTACTAAGCGCTCGCCGTACGTCTTGATTGGTGTCCCGTTAGCAGCGTAGAGAAGTCGTTTACATGTATGCTTTTTATCTTCAGCTGTGGGGGGAACCACGGATATATCTGCCCATGAGTCGATTAGGAATTTCTTACCAGAGGAGGGTCGGTAATGAACAAACGACGAGAAGTTACTAGGCCCACATCGCTTTGTGCCGCCTCTAGCGAGGGGTCTGAGCATTTTCCGAAGCAGAAGAGGCTGTATTGTATGAGCATGGGTTGACACACTTCCTTGCCTTGTCCTGGTATGTGAAATGGTACCAACATAATGAACTATCTGGTCGGTATTGACGATAAGGTGATCTAGGTCTAGATCGAATCTCAATCGATGACGGGTTGTATTTGGATTCGAAATCAGACTGTTTATAGATGGCGTAAGTTGTTCTAATTGCGACTCTAGGCGGAAAATCCGATCCAACTGGTGAGTAGAAGTGTCTGCGACAGGTTGATGAGATTGAATCACCAATAGAAATTGCGAGGGATATGAAAAATCTAAAATTCTGTCAGCTAATGCGGCCAGATTGTCCAGAGTATTGTTACAGGATGCTATCAATCTTAAATTAACTGGAAGTCGTTGCAGAAAAATTGTGTGCCGAAAGTCATCCTTGACCTGTGTCCCGGCAAGGGTGCGCATTTCTCGTCTCCTAGGTCTCCTTGTCTCCTAGGTCAAGCTCTGTGAGTAATTTCGTCACTTTCCGTCCTTCTGATTCTTCAAATTCAGCTTTTATCCGAGCCTTCTGGTCTAAGAATGGTGTATTCGAAAGTGGTCTCATTAATAAATCCCTTATAGGTTCGGCAACGTCTGGCTCCAGTGAGCGGATAACATAGTTGAACTTCGTAAGCTCTTTTCTGATGTTAGCTGTAGCAAATTGGGCCTCAATCCGCACTAGCCAAACTTTAACATTTTTATGCCAAATTGGTGGGATTTTAATTGACACTCGTGAAATTTCAGGTTCATTGTTTGATGTCGGCATACCTGATGGCGTTGCGTCGGGTTGTGTGTTATCCGTGCAAGTCATGGTCAGTGTCATTGTTTGATCACAAAATAATTTAACACTCACTCACTCACTGTATGCACTGTTCGATCGGGGTCACCACTGTGGATGCTTAATGAAATAATTAATTATCCTGGCATCCAACATGTTTATTAATGATAAATATACATGAAATGATACAATTACACAGTCACATGGTTTGCCATTTTTAACAGGAAGAACAAAGATACTCCCATGATGCTACACAAGGATATATACATTTTTACAAGGATTAAATACTTTTCACTTCACTCTTTGGTCAACAGTCACCAGTCACCACAATACTAACCCTTGTAAAACTTGCAAAAAACATGCCCAGTTTTGACTAAACATTGCCTCTTAGACGTACAGGATTATCAATAGAAAGCAATAGGAGGTACCAACTCAATGGTTTGGGTTGAGTATAAGTAATAGTTGTTACCAACTTTATGGCTATCCTTGATTAACTCTCTCCTATGTGGAAAGTCGGATGTTTAGTTCTTAATGGAACATGTTGTTTATTAAATGACTGATCTTCTTTGCAGACTTGTCTACCTCCTGGTACATACTGCGATATCATCTCTGGAAGTAAGGTGAACGGCAAATGTACTGGTAAAGCAGTCTATGTTGATAATGACGGTACTGCTTACATTGAGATCCTCTCAAATGAAGATGATGGTGTCCTAGCCATTCATACTGGGGTAAGTTTCACTACTAATATTGTATGTTTAATCAGGCGTGGCCTGTTTGCCATCTCTTGATGAATGTAGTACATTTGCATTTGTCTGTTGGCACAGGCTAGAGTAAAATGTGGCTTTTCACCGATATCTTAGTCTCACTCATGGCTCTGATTATATGGAAGCTATTGAGGTATGAGTGGTGCTTAGTAATGACATTCAGGGCACAGTCAGTGCCTGTGGATGCTGTGAAAGGTTTTACTCATAGGGTTAGTACTGCTGATCTGACTCAGTGAGGAAAGTAATGGCAAACTACCTCACTCCTCATCTTGCCTAGTACGCCACAATTTAGTGCTGCCGGGTTTCTGTGGGTATCTATCCACATAACGTAACGGTGGTACTTTTTGAGGATCCAACCAGCCTTTGGGCTGACTACCTAACAGACAGAATCAGGTGTTACTTTTCTGCTCATGGCTTTAAAAGTAATTATGTCACCACTGTCAAAAATAAGTCCTTATTAGCCACTACCAGCAGAACTGGGATTGGTTGTTTAAATTGACCTGTTGCATACTATGATGGTTCTTCCAATAGGCCTTCCCCATCCATACCACTCTTCTATCATACTGTCCACAGCTGAAGGGATGCTGTGGGTGGGATTCTCTAGGCAGCAGTGATTATTTAAATGCATGAGCACAAGAATACATTTATGACTGGACGTAATGTTTAAATTCTATTCGAAGTTTTTTAGTCGGTCAACACGAGTGTGCCCAAATTACATTGGGCGGGGAGTTACAATTAAGTTCCTAGTGCCTGAAATAAATTACATGAATTATTTATACACTTCATAAAACACTTCACACTTCTCACAAAATGTTGCATATGATAATTATTTATCACGGAGGAAGAAATTCGTGTTCAGCTCAGCATTAGCCATGGCTCCATGCATGTCATTATCAAAGATCACTTGCATTTCCGCAAAATGTGCACACAGTGAGTTCCGCATCAACTGATGGAGGGATTAACAATTGACCCTGTTGGACGGAATCATCCTGTTGCATGATAATGCCCGCCCCACTACTGCCAATCTGGTGAAGGATAGTGAAGGCTGGTGAATCGATTTGGCTGGGAAACACATCAACATCCTCCGTACAGCCCTGATCTTTCTCCTTGTAATTTTCACATTTTTGGCGACCTGAAGAACAAATGCCAAGGAGGCATTTAATAAGAAACGGAGGCTGCTTTGTGAGGGTATGGACAAAGGCCTGAGGAAGAGAATGGGAAATGCTTTATTTGGAGAGTAGCACTAAATGGAGCTGAGTCTGAAAGAATGAAAAAGTACTGGAAAGAGCGCAAGAACCAAGCAGTACTACCTTCAAAGTAGAAGTGATTGTGGAACGACTCAGGTGGTCCAATGTGACCAATCAATATTAATAATAATAATAATATGTAGCTGAGACGTGGACATTGAGAAAAGAGGAAGAAAAAGATTGGAGACGTTTGAGATGTGGGTATGGAGGAGAATGGAAGGGATAAAATGGGTAGAGAAAGTGCAAAATGAAGATGAGCTGAAAAGAGTTGGGGAGGAGAAAAATATATTAAAGGTAATCAGGGTGAGGAAACAAAATTGGCTCGGTCATTGGATGAAAAGAAATTGTCTACTTATGGATACAATGGAAGGAACGGTGAATGGCAGGAGACGATTAGGACAGAGAAGATTCCAAATGGTTGACAGTATAAGGATCGACACAACGTATGAAACAACAAAGACAGTAGCAGGTGAAAGGATTGCTTGGAGAGCTGCCATGTGAGGACCTGCCCTAGGGCAGAACACTGATGATGATGAAGAACGACATTCGTGGGCGTTGGTTTTACTGTTTGGACGAGGAAGTGCAAGAGAGGGTGCGGTTGTGGATCTGTCAGCGATCTACCTCTTTCTACTAAACTGGAATAGATTGTCTTGTCTCCCAGTGGGATAAATGTATTAACGCTTGTGGTGATTACTTTTGATTAAAACCATGCCATGGCCACGCAGCGGAGGTCGGTTTTCATTTGACTGCCCCTCATATTTATATTGTGTTGATTGACTGAAGAGTTGTGTTAGTTAATTATTGTTGTTTAAAGGGGTGTAACAGCAAGGTCATCTGCCCCTACTGAAGAGTTGCAGTATCTATTATCCATAAGTTAGTCTTTCTAGCTAAATAGCTGGGTATGGGTGGGTTTAAGGGAGCAGCGATACTCACCACATGCACACACATTATACACTCTGCCACTCAATGATCACTCTCATTGGATTGAATAAGACAAACTCTTCATTAAGAGTGCCATTCCGCAGTGAATAAACGATAATTCTAGTCATAAAATTCCCCTTCATATTTACACATCATTAAATTCTATGGATTCATTTTATTCACATCAGAATAGAATGAAATGCTCGTTCCAGCTGGAATGGAATTAAATTGCATGAATTCAATTTCACTCTGGACGGAGTAGAATTAGATTGTACGAATTTAATTTCACTCCGGTTGGAATAGAATTAAATGTTCGTTCACAGTTTTATTCCAACAGGAATAGAATTAAATTGTATGAATTTAATATCACTCCAGCCAGAGTAGAATTAAATTGTTTGGGTTTAATTTCACTCTGGCCAGAATAGAATTAAATGTTCACAGTTCCATTCCAACAGGAATAGAATTAAAATATATGAATTTAATTTCACTCCGGCTGGAATAGAATTACATTGTATGAATTTATTTTCACTCCGACCGGAATAGAATTAAATTGTATGGATGTAATTTCACTCCGGCCGAAAAGAAGTAAATGTTCGTTCAAATTTAAGTGTATGGATTTAATTTCACTCTGGCTGGAATAGAATTAAATGTTTCTTCACAGCCTCATTCCAACGGAATATAATTAAATTGTATGAATTTAACCTCACTCCGGTCGGAGTAGAATTAAATGCACGTTCGAGTCAAACTGTACTGATTTAATTTCACTCCGGCTAGAATAGAATTAAATTGTTTGGATGTAATTTTACTCCATTTGGAATAGAATTAAATGATTGTTTGAATTATATTCAATGGATTTAATTTTACTCCGGCTGGAATAAAATTAAATGCTCATCCAGGGTTTCGTTCCGAGAAAAATAGAATTGAATTGTATGGATTACATTTCACTCCGGCCAGAATAGACAGAAATATTTTGTTCAGCATTTCGTTTCGAGACGAATAGAATTAAATTTCACACATTTAATGTCATTCCAGTTGGAATATAATTAAATGCTTTATTCATAATTTAATTCCGAGAGGAATAGAATTAAAGCGTATGGATTTAATTTCATCCCCACTGGAGTGGAATTCAATGTTTCCTTCAGTGTTTCACTCCGAGGAGAATTAAATTAAATACTTTGGATTTAATTTTATTCCCTTCAGAACAAAATCGAGTGTTTCATTTAACATTTCATTACGAGAGGAATAAAATGCAATGCAATGGATTTAATTTTACTCCCAGCGGAATTGAATAATTTAATTTCATTCCGAGATTTATTCTGAGAGGAATAGAATTCAATATTTCATTCCCAATTTCATTCCGTATCGGAGTGAAATTATATGTTTCACTCCAGGTTTAACTCTACGCTGGAATAGTATTGAATTGGCTGAATTTAATTTCATTCCTTCTCCGGAGTGAAATATAAATTTTCGTTCACTTTACCATCCCTGCGTCAAACTGTTCTGCCAGCAAGGTGACCAGAGACAGTTACTGTAAGTGCTATGACAGCTTGGTGCAACAGTATTCTGGAAAATGCATATCTGTCTGCAAGGTGACCTGTGACAGTCAAGAGCTGTGACAGCTTGGTGCAACAGTATTATGGAAAATGCATATCTGTCAGCAAGGTGACCTGTGACAGTTAAGTGCTGTGATAGCTTGGTGCAATAGTATTACGGAAGACACATACGAGGGCCTGATATAAATTTGTGTTGACCAACTTAATGTTATTAATCAATTGTTACTAAGGCAACACTGAAAAATGGCTCCAAAGGTTTCTAGATCTGGGTTCAATGCAATACGGACAGAAGGGCATAAGAAGCTGAAACATGTTTTTATCATTTTAAATGATCTTGTCGACTTCCTCGTTACGCTGGGGTCTGGCGTTACGTTACGGTGACGGACGGACAGATGCACTGAGGTGTGTGACGTAATAGTACCACTTGGTGCTTGTGTACCCCGACAATCTTTACTTCGTTAGTATAAGACAAAAATCCCCGATTCTTGGATGTCACGGGTAATCTCGAGAACCACTGGATGGATTTTGATGCGGTTTTCACCATTCTGTAAAGGATATCTCGAGGAAAGATTCTGTGGAAAATAATTTATGTATGATCAAAGGAAGCCAAGCAGTAACGATTTCAGTGAAAAAAGTCGAAAACAAACTTGGCGTCCGTGCGCTTCTTAAGCTTATGCGGGGCAAACCGTTAAAAAGTTCTACATAAAAAGTCCGCGAGAGCATATCTCTATCTTCAATACATCGCCCACTATAAGTGTTTTAGACTGGATGGAAGGGGCAAGTCCCCGCGCGCTCTGGTGAGCGTGCGGCATCCCCCGTGCTGGACCTTGCTTTGCCCTTGCCCTTCGCGAGTAATTTGAAACAAGATAAGAAAGATAAGTATTATGCAGATAATTTTCTAACATGTCAAGAGTCTTTGGCTTCGAGCGAAGCGAGAAGCCTCCAGCCTTTCTAGCATTTTTCAGCATTTGTAGCATTTAAAATGATACAAAGTCTAGTCTTTCAGACTAACTGTCACTTTTCGTAGGGTTTTACGCCACTGACATAAGTCAGATGGGAATCATTAATGTTTGTGTGAACGCGACAATTATTTGGCCTAGTTAATTTTATTCATTTAATTCAATTTATATTTATTTATTATTATTATTATTATTAATCATCATCATCATCCTGAACCAACTCCAGTTGCCCGGGTGTGGTATATGAGCCCCGTCCATTTCACCCTGTCCTTTTTAAAATTTTATTACGAACACAGATAGGTTTTCTAATTTTAGAAAACACTATCAATCGGATTATTCCGATATCCATTACATGGCAAATTATTTGATCACGGAGAGTTGGAACTTTATATTATTCAGTTAAGGGCATATGAGAGCTGTGCGTCATCGGGAATTACGGCTACAGGAATAGTCTCGTGAACAATAAGTGATGTCGAAATCGAGGGAACAGTTTCAACTTGGAAAACATGGTATGAACTACGAGTTTGAAGAAAACGGAAATCTGCAAGGAGCGTCAGGTTGAGTGCGATGAACTTTGTTGGCGGTAACGAGTGCTTGGGGCGCTCGGCCAATCAGGAGGAGAGCAGGCCATAGCCGAGTGAATTCAACTCTATGTAGACGCACGCTGATTGGTCTACCGACCAGGCAGGAGTCTGGGAGTAGAACGCTGGAGGGGGTAGCTTGGCTCGGAGATATAGGCAACGCGCAGCGTGAAGACAGCGACTATTCTTGTTACAATTTTGTACCGAACGGACATACAATTTTACTTACGTTCCATGGTGAACATCTACGAACTAATATACTCCACTGACTATATCGTCATGGGGATTGCACGCGCTGTTGTGTCTTAGCATGCCGTGTATTGTGGCTCACGGAATTAGTTCCACCACAAAACAGTATTTTCAACTTCAATTAAGTATCAACGCAGAAGAAATGAAGACGATGGCGACGATCAGCATTGTGCATCATTCTCGACGGGAACATCTAGCATGTGGGAGAAAGCTACTCCAATGGTGAGCGGAAATGACATAAACGCACTCTCTCTATTTAATTTCTTTGTCACCGTAAATTCAGTAAATTTAAGCTTGGAAATAGACATAAATGCAATCAATTCATCCGACCTCCATTTCAAATACTTTGCACGTGGTAATGATCAATTCTTTAAGCTCCATAATTTGTATTATTATTAATATTGCCACTATCTTGTTTTTGAATATTAAATTAATTTTTTACAAAATGCAATCTTTGATTCCAGTAGGTAGCATTAGATATAAAACAACCTCCTTCTCCCAATGCAAATGTTATCTGGGTTAATGATTCCATCATACCACAGTCTGAGTGTGAAGAGTTATACCTGTGTTCTACGCAAGCTAGGGGTTGATAAATATAAATTTAAGTTTCAACTTGATGTTGATGCCTTGGCGCCCATTCAATCAATCAATCTTAGTCAGAGTAGTTGTAGGTAAGCACCCGTCAGGGAAGACGTTACACTTGGCTGCTCAACCCTGGAGCTTCTTATATAGGTATTTTAAAGTGGAAGGCTGGGCTACCAAAGTCGTTACAAAGCTACCTCAGTGGGACTCTGGTTGTAGAATCCTGAAGTGGCAGTGTGTCAAGTGGAGGACTGTGGAGACTGTATTGACTGCACAGAGAAGGGCACAGTTGGTGTACTGTGTTTTCTGCATACAGAGTGGAGTGTAAATTGTCATCTTGTAATTAGATTAACTCAGTGAGTCATACATGCTACCCGTCGTTTGTTTTTCACAAGTGAACTCTGCAACCCATCACAATATAGAACCTCGTCAACTGTAACTGGTGTTACAGTAGGTAGTGAATAGGGATGCAAATAAATCCAATGAGATGTTTGTTGTCAATCTCATTCTGCAAGAAGCTCTTCATTTTCTTCATTCAAAAGAATGAATTTTCCGCTAATGCAGTTGAAAGTGGCAAGGTAGCTAATATACACAGTAAGTAATGGTTATTACGATATTTGATTATAATTTATTGGTTTATTTCTTAAGCAAGAATAACTTGGTATTTTTACTTCAATTTAACGGCAATCTGAACCCCCATTTTAGCTAAGTGCTTGAGTGCAACTTGAGAAGTTTAATTAATGAGGGTTACTAGGTGTTGGAATTAGGAACATATTTAGTCTGTTTGGTCGGGTAAGGGCATACTACAGTGGCACTACCCCTGGAGCAACCACTGCTTAGACCATCAGCTACAAGTTTCATCTTCATACTCCATTTTCATTCCACCCAAGGATGAAACACTCAGTTAGTTTTTGTTTTTTTAAGGGGCGGAACCATGAGGTCATCTGTCCCTGATAAAACACTCAGACAGTTGTGCCATCTCTTAGGTCTAAGTGTTAAGTTTGGGTGCGTTGCTGTGCGGAAAGCTAGGCAAATTTGAATATGAATGGAGTCATTTTACCTATATAACACATTTCTTTATTTACAAAAACTATTCCCCTATATTACAACAATAATGACTCTACCAGCAAAATTTATTCTGATACTGTAAATTGCATTGTATGTATTGAGGAGCTAATTCTCACATAATACTGACCTGTGACTAGTACAAACATCTATTACAAGAGTTCTATGCACAGTGTCTGTACTGCCATTCTCTTTTGTTCCATTATAGGCATCAGTTATGTCAGAGGATGGTGAACCAACTGCCAGAGACCAAGGAACATATGAGGTGACCAACACAAATGAAAATAACATGACTGATGAACTTGCAGATGGAAAGGAAGCAATTTTACACCAATATGGGTAGGTAAAGGGAGTATGCAAGGGAGAATCTTTCCTTTCATTCCATTTTAAAGGGATGTTGATCTATATTGGACAATTTGAGCTTTTTTGACCAGCACTTTGTAGTACGCTTGCTTGCAGAAGATTGGTGTTGTGAGGAGCAAGACATTAGCCCTCACAGTTGAAAGTTCTCCTTTGCATGAGTATAATGTTGGCAAAAGCTAAATTGCCTATGCTAAAGTACCCCACATTGAATACAGCCCTTTAGCTGCAATCTTCTTTTTTCTGTAGGTATGAATGAGTGGTCCTTGTATGTGTTTCTGGCAGATTAAGGTTCCTTCACTGACCTGCAAGATCCACACAATTGGTTAAAATGTGAGTCATGTTGAATACAGCCCTACAGTTGCTGCAAATTGAGGGTCTTCTTTTTTCAGTAGGTACAAATGAGTGGACTTCACATGACTTATCCTTAATCTGCATAAAAGTATGGACTCCGTGCAGGCTGGAAGAGGACTGCTGAACTTGGGCTGTCTCTATAATCGCTTTCAGTGTCCTAGATTTAGGATCAGCTAGCCACTGTGTTTTCCAGAATACCAATTCTTGGTGGCTTAAAGGAGAGTGAACTATATTTGAGAGCTTTATTCAACGTGGCTTCCATTATAACCAATTGTGTGGATCTTGCAGGTCTGTGAAGGAACCTTAATCTACCAGAAACACACTCAAGTCCACTCATTTGTAGCTGCTGAAAAAAGAAAACCCTCTGTTCGGAGCTGTATTGCCAGTAAAGTACATCACTAGGAGTTTGGTCTATACAGTGACCCATAGTCATAATAGCTGTGTTTGGTGCACACTAGCAGCATATATCAGTAACATTGCTGGCATCTAATACAAATAGCTGTGTCACCACTTTTCATAGCACTGAGTACAGGTTTCAGGGGAAAACAGTTGCCACCTGTTGCTGATTTGGTCTGCTCGTGTTCTTTAAAAGGCCTCTTTCCAAGAATTGAAGAGGTGTAGGCCATAGTTATGGTTGAAGATTTTGAATGGTTTCTTTGATTTTCCTGTGGCAAAAGTGGCTGTTAGAGGCCAGTAGTTGCATTTTATCAAATTTCATCAGAGTATAGAGTGTCTGTAGTCAGATGTACATCCCACTATAGCCGCTTCTAAATCCTGTCCTCACATTTCATGTTGTTGATAATTAATTTGAGTAGCTTGGGACATCTTGGTCATCAGCCCTGTGTGCTTGGGTGTATGTTGAACTTATCTGATAACCTGTGTTTCTGTGATGACTGTACTAGTGTCTGTAGATGTATTAGGGTCAGGGATTGGGTAAATGTCCCAGGACTTGAAATAAGGTGTTATCCCAGCATTTTCCTGGAGGGAGTGTGGAAAAACCGCACTCAGTATAGTCACTCTTAGCACCGGGGTTGAACGTCCGATCTGTGGACTTGTTGCAGATCCCCATCGCTACACAGCAGGCCCATCAGATTTCATATAGAAAGTGCCTCATGGTATATTCACTGTAGGGTTTGTTTATTTTTTAGCCTATTTTCAATTTTGAAAAAATAGGCTTATGAGATCACCTTTTGTCTGTGTGTGTGTGCGTGTGTGTGTGATTCATGTGTGTGTCCCCCCCCTAATAAAATCTAAACGGCTGGAGCGATTTCAATGAAACTCGGAAAGTTCATAGCACTATTCCCGGCGACCTCGACCGTGCCCTTCAAATTTTGTTACGACTCACCAATCCAACATGGTGGCTGTGCGAAATATTTCACCAGCATTCAATATCTCCGAAACTATTACCGATATTACCCTGACATTTTCTATGGTGATAGAGGGAACTACTATAAGTTCACTTATGCGACTTTTGAAAACCTGGTAACAACAAAACCAACATGGCGGCCAAACGAATTTGCGACTTTTAAATAGACGTTTCTCGCGATTTGACCAACCAAACGCAATGAAACTTGGTACAGTATATGTTTATATACATTGTAATGCACCGACATCTAACTTCGTTCAATTGTTTACATAATCACAAGATGGCGGATGTGCGAAATATTTCACCGGCATTCTATATCTCTGAAACTATTAGCGGTAAACCCCTGAAATTTTGTACGGAGATAAAGGGCACTACTGGAAGTCCATCTATAAGACTTTCAAAAACCGGTTAACTACAAAACGAACATGGCGGCCAAGCGAATTTGACAATTTTAAATAGACCTTTCTCGCGATTTAATGTTCCAAGCGCACTGAAATCTGGCACAGGAAGTATTTATACACATTGTAATCCACTGGTATCTAATTTAGTTCAATTGTTTACATAACCTCAAGATGGCGGCAGTGCGAATTTTAAAATTAAGATTTTATTTATTGTGATGTAGTCATGCGATCGAAGTGAAAGTTTGAATAATGAACCTACGCAATAATTTTCCTTTAATGGTACATGACTCTATGGCCTATACATTTAACAATCCAACATGGCGACCATCCGAAATATTTAGACGATACTGAATATCTACGAATCTATTTTAGCAATCAAACTGCATTTTTTAATGTTCATAGGGGCTATGAACTTAAGTTCACCTATAGGACTTTAAATAACCTGGTGATCACAAATCCAACATGGCGGTGACGCGAATTATAAATATTCACATGGACTTTTCTCGCAATTTAACCATCCGCGTGCAGTGAAACTTGGTACAGTAAATCCTTATACGAATGTTAATCCACTGGCATCTAATTTATTTCAATTGTTTCCATAACCTCAAGATGGCAGCTGTGAAAAATTTTAAACTCTCCTTGTTTTTTTCTTCTTGTGTCCTAACTATGCGATTGATGTTTGAATACTACACGTTCACAATAATCTGCATGTAACAGTACATAACTCTAGGACCTACATATATAAAATCCAACATGGCAACCATCCGAAATATTTAGTCGGTTCTCAATATCTACGAATCTATTACAGCAATCAAACTGAAATTGTGTATGTTGATAGTGGCAGTTTACATAAGTAGGATATATGAAAATAGGCTGTATAGTTCTTCACGGAACTACTTGTTTATTTTTACCCTACTTTTCACATATTGCAACAAGTAGTTCCGTGAAGAACTATACAGCCTATTTTCATATATCCTACTTATGTTAATTGCCACTATTTAACATACACGATTTCAGTTTGATTGATGTAATAGATTCGTAGATATTGAGAACCGACTAAATATTTCGGATGATCGCCATGTTGGATTTTATATATGTAGGTCCTAGAGTTATGTACTGTTACATGCAGATTATTGTGAATGTGTAGTATTCAAACTTCAATCGCATAATAAGGACACAAGAAAAAACAAGGAGATTTAAATTTTTTTCACAGCTGCCATCTTGAGGTTATGGAAACAATTGAAATAAATTAGATGCCAGTGGATTATCATTCGGATAAAGATTTACTGTACCAAGTTTCACTGCACGCGGATGGTCAAAATGCGAGAAACGTCCATGTGAATATTTATAATTCGCGTCACCGCCATGTTGGATTTGTGATCACCAGGTTATTTAAAGTCCTATATGTGAACTTAAGTTCATAGCCCCTATGAACATTAAAAAATGCAGTTTGATTGCTAAAATAGATTCGTAGGTATTCAGTATCGTCTAAATATTTCGGATGGTCGCCATGTTGGATTGTTAAATGTATAGGCCATAGAGTCATGTACCATTAAAGGAAAATTATTGCGTAGGTTCATTATTCAAACTTTCACTTCGATCGCATGACTACATCACGAGAAATAAAAACTTAATTTTAAAATTCGCACTGCCGCCATCTTGAGGTTATGTAAACAATTGAACTAAATTAGATACCAGTGGATTACAATGTGTATAAATATTTCCTGTACCAGGTTTCAGTGCGCTTGGAATATTAAATCGCGAGAAAGGTCTATTTAAAATGTTCAAATTCGCTTGGCCGCCATGTTCGTTTTGTAGTTAACCGGTTTTTGAAAATCTTATAGATGGACTTCCAGTAGTGCCATTTATCTCAGTACAAAATTTTAGGGAGATACCGCTAATAGTTTCAGAGATATAGAATGCCGGTGAAATATTTCGCACATCCGCCATCTTGTGATTATGTAAACAATTGAACGAAGTTAGATGTCGGTGCATTACAATGTATATAAACATATACTGTACCAAGTTTCGTTGCGTTTGGTTGGTCAAATCGCGAGAAACGTCTATTTAAAAGTCGCAAATTCGTTTGGCCGCCATGTTCGTTTTGTAGTTACCAGGTTTTCAAAAGTCACATAAGTGAACTTATAGTAGTTCCCTCTATCACCATAGGAAATGTCAGGGTAATATCGGTAATAGTTTCGGAGATATTGAATGCTGGTTAAATATTTCGCACAGCCGCCATGTTGGATTGGTGAGTCGTAACAAAATTTGAAGGGCACGGTCGAGGTCGCCGGGAATAGTGCTATGAACTTTCTGAGTTTCATTGAAATCGCTCCTGCCGTTTAGATTTTATTAGGGGGGGACACACACACGAATCACACACACACACGCGCACACACACACACACACACACACGCACACACACACGGACAAAAGGTGATCTCATAAGCCAATTTTTTCAAAATTGAAAATAGGCAAAAAATGAGGAAAAAGTAGACTTATGAGATCGATCCGGACAAATGTGTGTCTGTCCTTCTGTCTGGCTGGCTGTGTCTGTGTCCTTCTGTCTATCTGTCTGTCTGTCTGGCTGTGTGTGTGTCCTTCTGTCTGTCCGTCTGTCTAGCTGGCTGGCTGTGTGTTCCCCCCTATCCACTACTAAACGGCTGCAGCAATCGAAACAAAATTTGGTAGGAGTAAATATCTATACCTGAATATCTCAATGCCGTATTTGAAAATGATGTCAGTGCTACCAACTGCTGAAAAATCGCAATTGAAATTTGAGCTCCATGTTGGATATCTTGGAAGGTATGAATGGGAGCTATTTCAAAATTGGCACAGGTATAGATAATAATATTTCAGTGTAATTTCCAGGAGGCCATACATGGCAGTGTTGCCAAAATGATTCTAAGCCTGCTGATAAGTCCAATTTTTAAATGCATATAACTTCTACACTATCAATTGGAATTCAACCAAATTTCATATGTGCTATGTGTACATAAACAGATATGACTGAGTGTATTCTTAAGAGCCACCATGGCTGCCAACTGTTACTAAATGCTCTCAATTTCTTTTATCCAAGTACCAATATATCAGAAAGTATGCAAGCCGACAGCTTTAAACTATGCACACATATAGTACCTGACATTCCATATTAATTTGGAGTAACTTATATATGTCAGTGCTACCAACATGATTCTAAGCCTGCTGACAGGTCCAACTTTAAATACATGTAACTTCTATACTATCATTTGGATTTCAACCACATTTCGTATGTGCTATGTGTACCATAACAGATATGACTATGCATATTCTTAAGAGCAACCAGGGCTGCCAACTGTTAATAAATGCTGTCTCTATTTTTGTTACCCTAATATCAATATATCAGAAAGTATGCAAGCCAATAGCTCTAAACTTTGAACATGTGTAGTACCTGGCATTCTAGATTAATTTGGAGTAACTAATATATCAGTGCTGCCAACTTGCCTGCTGATAGGTCCAATTTTAAAATGCATATAACTTCTATACAAACTAATGGATTTCATTCAAAATTGGCACAACAATAGATCATATTATTTCAGATTATTTCTGACCAATACATGCATGACATTGTTGCCAACATGATTTTACGCACGCTGTTAGATACAATGTTTAACTGCATGAAACGTCCATGCTGTCCATTGAACTTCAACCAAATTTTGTATTCTGTACCCTAAGAGATGGAACTAAGAATATATTCAGTCACCAGGGCTGCCAACTCTAGTGCTCTATTAGGCTACATTATGGCAGGTATACAGTATTTCGAACTAATTAGAAATTTCGATATTACCAACTTAATTTCATCATTATTCTAGATAGATCAATATAGATTAATCATTGGCAAGAATCGTAATTTTAAGAAAAGTAGGCTTATTACTTTGTCACGAAACTTCTTGTTTTTATTGAAGATGTAGGTGTTTAATCCCTTGCTCCAAACCCTTTGAAGACCAGAAATTGTGCTGTCAGGAGTCAAGAGGATCTCTTTTCCAGGTGTTAGGTATTGGTACTCATCCACCCCAAAATGGGTAAGATTTTAATTATGTATCACAGATGTTTGTTGTAGAAGTCTCCGTGGCTTAGGCGGCAGCACGCCGGCCTCTCACCACTGGGTCCGTGGTTCAAATCGCGGTCACTTCATGTGAGATCTGTGCTGGACAAAACGGAGGCAGACAGGTTTTTCTCCGGGTACTCCGGTTTTCCCTGTCAAAATTTCATTCCAGCAACACTCTCCACTATAATTTCATTTCATCTGTCATTCATTTAATCATTGCCCCAGAGGAGTGCGTCAGGCCTCGGCAGCCGGCACAGTTCATATCCTCACCGCTAGATGGGGGCTTCATTCATTCCATTCCTGACCCAGTCGGAGACTGGAAGCAGGCTGTGGATTTTCATTTTTTCATCAGAGATGTTTGTTGTCAATTGGTCTAATTCTTCCCAAAAGTTTTCCATTTCTTCCTTTTCGGTATTATTTTTGTCATTTGTATGGACCAAGAATCCTACTCCGAATTGAGGAACATTCTTCATCACTCTTTTTCCTTGAGGACCTTTGTAAAGGCAATACACTCTATATACCAATACTCTAATGGGTCCTGATCTGTATTGTGCAATTCCTGAAGAGCTGTTACTGATCCATTACATCTGTGAGGAGTTTTAACTTGCCCACTTTCATTAGTGAATTCATATTTAACGTAGCAAAAAGGAAAATTGTCCTGGTTTATTGAATTCGAGTCTTTTCTTGATCTGATGTGTCTCTTGGACTTCCAGGCACTTTGACTCGCCTTAATCTTCTGTGTGATATCCCTTTGGACCTTCTGATATTTTATGTCCAAACCGGTGGATATTTCGTTAGAAGACTAATCATGTTAGGCTGATTGTCTGATCTGTGATCAGTATGTTTTCTGCCATGGTCAAGGTTTACAATTTCAGATGTGATCTGGAAAGGTGATTAATGAAGTATGATTTGATGAATGATGAATTTGTGGAGTGTGTTTGGTCCGTGAGAGCTATTTTATTTCGCTCAAGTGCGCTGACAAGCCGGTGAGGATCTCCCTATCCACCACCTGGGACACACCACATCGGAGTATCACCTCTTCGCCTGCTACAAAATGAGACAAAATGTTAAATTGCAAATGTATAAAAGCTAAATGTCAAATCAAAATTTTAAATTTGTGATTTTAAAATGCTAAATATCACCAGCCCTAACCATGATATATTGTTTAGCATGCATAGAACACTTTGTAATTGTTGCGGAGGATATTGTGATTGGGTATTGAGGTATCTTTAGCATGAAAATTCATGGAGCATTTCAAAGAAAAGACTATAAGGTAGCTCTATGTAAGCCCAAAAATTGGCTCCGCTATGTTGTTTCATTGTTATATAGACCCATGGATGAAATGAGCTATACACCTTCCTCAAGCACATGAATTTGGTTCCTCCCAACATGCAGGTTGAACAACTGAATCCCCTAACTGGGTGTTCTAATAATTCACTTGACAAATGGCTCTGTAAAGCATACAGTGTATGGCAGACCTATGCACACTAACAGATATCTGTATGTATGCCTGCTCACATCATCCTTCACAACAATTACAAGTTATTTTGTGCACTCTAGTCAACCAGGCAGAAAGAGTGCCGAACATCTAGGAGAAGAATAGAACTTTCGAAGCATTTCATTTTAAAACTAATTCAGATAAAGAGCGAGCTACAGCTATTTTGGCGTTGCCGTATTCCCAGATTGCTACTAAGCACATTGTCTGTATCCTAATAAAGGGTATCATTATGAGGAGTTTCCAACCAACAAAGCAAATTGGACAGTTGATGAACAGAGGGTAAAAGAACCTGTCTCAGCCACTGAGCAACCTGGAATCTACAGTGTTCTGAGCATCAAAAATGATTTGGTCTACGTAGGACAGATGGAAATGTGATTTGGTCTACATAGGACAGACTGGGAAATGTGATTTGGTCTAGATAGGACAGACTGGGAAATGTGATTTGGTCTACATAGGACAGACTGGGAAATGTGATTTGGTCTAGATAGGACAGCCTGGGAAATATGGTTCAGTCTTCATAGGATAGACTGGGAAATGTGATTTGGTCTACGTAGGACAGAAGGAAATGTGATTTGGTCTACATAGGACAGACTGGGAAAGGTGATTTGGTCTAGATAGGACAGACTGGGAAATGTGGTTAGGTCTACATAGGGCAGACTGGGAAATGTGATTTGGTCTACATAGGACAGACTGGGAAATGTGATTTGGTCTACATAGGGCAGACGGAAATGTGATTTGGTCTACATAGGACAGACTGGGAAACGTTATTTGGTCTAGATAGGACAGACTGGGAAATGTGGTTAGGTCTACACAGGACAGACTGGGAAATGTGATTTGGTCTATGTAGGACAGACGGAAATGTGATTTGGTCTACATAGAAGACTGGGAAATGTGGTTAGGTCTACATAGGACAGACTGGGATATGTGATTTGGTCAACATAGGACAGACTAGGAAATGTGGTTAGGTCTACATAGGGCAGACTGGGAAATGTGATTTGGTCTACATAGGACAGACTGGGAAATGTGATTTGGTCTACATAGGACAGACAGGGAAATGTGGTTAGATCTACATAGGACAGACTGGGAAATGTGATTTGGTCTACATAGGGCAGACGGAAATGTGATTTGGTCTACATAGGACAGACTGGGAAATGTTATTTGGTCTAGATAGGACAGACTGGGAAATGTGGTTAGGTCTACACAGGACAGACTCGGAAATGTGATTTGGTCTACGTAGGACAGACGGAAATGTGATTTGGTCTACATAGAAGACTGGGAAATGTGGTTAGGTCTACATAGGACAGACTGGGAAATGTGATTTGGTCTTCTACATAGGACATACTGGGAAATGTGGTTAGGTCTACACAGGACTGACTGGGAAATGTGATTTGGCCTACATAGGGCAGACTGAGATATGTGGTTAGGTCTACATAGGACAGACTGGGAAATGTGATTTGGTCTACATAGGATAGACTGGGAAATGTGGTTAGGTCTACATAGGACAGACTGGGAAATGTGATTTGGTCTACATAGGGCAAACTGGGAAATGTGGTTAGGTCTACATAGGACAGACTGGGAAATGTGATTTGGTCTACATAGGATAGACTGGGAAATGTGGTTAGGTCTACATAGGACAGACTGGGAAATGTGATTTGGTCTACATAGGGCAAACTGGGAAATGTGGTTAGGTCTACATAGGACAGACTGGGAAATGTGATTTGGTCTACATAGGACAGACTGGGAAATGTGGTTAGGTCTACATAGGGCAGACTGGGAAATGTGATTTGGTCTACATAGGACAGACTGGGATATGTGGTTGGGTCTATATAGGGCAGACTGGGAAATGTGATTTTGTCTACATAGGACAGACTGGGAAATGTGATTTGGTCTACATAGGACAGATTGGAAGGATTGTAAAACACAGGTTAAAAGACAATGATGGGTATGTAGGGGATGAGAAACCACAGTCAGAATTAGGGGAGCATGTCATCTCTATGATGCATAACATCAGCTTAGATACTGCCAATGCTCATAAAATCTTATTTAAATGCATGCCTCATGGCTGGAGCTGTAGTGTTACAGTGCCATCCAGCCAAGATGAACAGGGATGATGGATATAACCTAAGTGACATTTGGCAACCCATACTGAGACCAAAAGAACATAATACGCACAGCCCTAATACATTGGCAGAGGAAGTCACTGAGATCGAACTATGACCAACCAACAGCATTGAGGAGGATCGAGACCATTGGGTCATGTCTGCTGTGAGATGAAGCCAGTGCATCACAGGCCACATTTGCAATCATTCGTCTGATGAAGCCTCTACATGGTAGCAAAACTACTGAATATTTTAGTGCACATTATCCTTATTGCCATCGAAGTGTTAAAAATATTATGATCAGTTGACTTTGAAAAAATATTGATTAACCCTTTCAATGCCAAGCTATTATAAGTGGTTATATTAATAATGCCAAACCAATGTTAATGAAATTGCCTCTCAACTACATTTTTTAATTGAATGTTGTTATTTTTTTCCATATTGGTTGCTAAATAATTCTTTGTTTTATTTGTTTCATCAAAACACGTGTCACTAAACAATTCAGAATTAAGTTATAAAATATCAAATGTCAGCAATGATATTAGTGATCACAGTATATTAATTCTTGATATTTCCAAGACCAATTATAGCACGTACACTCAGTCACATAACTCGACAAAATCAACAACACACGAGGACTCTTGGGATAGGCAACACACTCCTGAAACTAATATATCTATAAACGCTGATTCCCATAATGATGCAAACAGTACTGTTAACTCTCTATATAACTCTTTCATCAAACAATTGAATCTAAGGAACAGGCATAGTCAAAGAAAAATAACAAACAAAACTAACAATAAAAGACAGACTACTAACTTACCATGGGTCACAGCTGAACTCCTTACACTTATAAAACAACGAGACACTCTGCATGCAAAGCTCAAAAATCCCCTTCACAAAAATAATAATGATATGAACCAAGAATACTGTAGATGCAGGAATAGTGTAACAAACTTAAAAAGAAGACTAAAGTCAAATTACTACTCAGAAAAATTCAGAACATATGGAAACAATTCCAATAAAACTTGGGAGACTATCAAAGAAATCATACACAACAAAAAGCCAACAGTTGAGACATGCACTTCACATGAAATAGACAACAAAATTATCACAGACAATCAAGAGCTATGTGAATCATTTAACTTGTTCTTCACAAACATTGCCGGAAGTCTAGCAAAAGTTATTCCTGAACAGAAGGAAATCCTCAGTAAGGACCACAAGCAGTCAAATTCCCTCTACTTATATCCAACAGATGAAGCAGAGGTCAAGTCCATCATCACAAATTTAAAGAATAAAAAGAGCTGTGGCTTAGATAGGATCAAGACAAATTTCATTAAAAACAATATGCAATCATTTATTAAAATCTTGGTTGAAATGATTAATGAGTCCTTAGTTACTGGCATGATACCAGATGACTTAAAAGTGGCCAAAGTAGTTCCTATATTTAAGGGTGGTGACAAAAGAAAGCCAAATAATTATAGACCTGTTTCTATTTTATCGGTAGTTTCAAAAATTCTGGAAGAAGTGGTAAAAACAAGATTGCTTTCATTTCTGAACAAGAATACATTCTTTCATAATATGCAATATGGATTCAGGGAAAAATCTAGTACTGAGGCAGCAACTATTGACCTAATAACAATGCTACAAGAAACTATTGACAAAAATAATATTGCTGTTGGGTTATTTATTGATCTCACAAAAGCCTTTGATACAGTAGATCATAAAATACTGTTGTCAAAATTAGAAAATACTGGTGTCCGAGGTATAGCTCTAAAATGGTTCCAAAGCTACCTTATTGGAAGAAAGCAGCATGTAGCTTTGAATAAATGCATAAGTTCAGGAAAATATATAACTCATGGCGTTCCACAAGGATCTATACTTGGACCTACATTATTCTTAATGTATATAAATGATATTGTGGAATGTAATTTGAGAGGGCATATCAAATTGTATGCAGATGATACAAATGTCTTCTACACTGGGAAAGACATAATTGAAATCATACAAAATGTGCAACAAGATATAAATACTCTCTCACAATGGTTCCAGGCCAATAAATTAACAATGAACCTACAGAAGACCAATTACATGGTAATTTCAAAACAAAGCATGAAAGAAATCACACATGACAAAATATATATAAATAATATTGAAATAAAAGAGGTTAATCAGGCAAAGTATTTAGGTCTAATCATCGACAAACACCTGACCTGGATTGAACACGTTGAACGAATTGCTAAGAGACTCTCACCTGTAGTAGGGATCCTAAGGAAATTTCGGTATCTTATTCCCCTAAACCTTGTAAAACAAATCTACTATTCACTTGTACATAGCAAGCTCCAATATTTAAATGTTATTTGGGCTCACTGCAGGAAATCCACACTGAATGATTTAATGACTATTCAGAATAGGGCTATTAGAAACATATTTAACCTTCCTTACTGCACTCCAGTAAAAGATCTGTACATCAAAAGTAAAATTCTACCCCTCAGCATAAGTGCAGAACTCCGAGCAGCTATGCTAATATACAAGATTAAACACAACACAATACTCTATAGCTCTCCCTACATCTTGAACTCAGACAATCATTCTTATGGAACTAGGCATGCGAAGGGCGTAGCCTTATATATCATTCACTCTTCTAAATATGGTAGAAATAGTTTCAAGTTCTCTGCATCACAGTCATATAATAAACTTCCTGATGAAGTAAAAAGTGCACCAACTTTGTCGGTATTTAAGAGGAAAACTATGGGAGTATTGTGGGAAAAATTCGATGCATTTTAATACATCAAATAAGTTAAGTTATGTATAAGATTAAAAATCGTAAGTGCTTATCATTTTAAGGGACCTTGGTCTAAACAATCTTAGATATGGTATCAACCTTATAATAGGCCTATGTCCTTATTCATCAATTTGTGTTACCTTCAGAATTTTCTTCCTTGGTGTGTAAACACACATATTACTGTACAATTCCTCTGTACGAGCCTATGGCTCTTTGGAATTAATTGAATAAAATATATAAATGTTTTCTTTTTATATTGAAATCGGAAATTTTAATATAATTTTGACTTTGATGAAATATTGAATAATGGTAGTATGCAGTAATATTATGATCAACTAACTTTCATGGATTATTGATTAATGATAATAATTATTATGTGAATTCCTTGGTATGCATATTGCTGAACTGGAGGTTCATTTCATGTGTTTATTTCAGGTATAACAGAAGGAGAAGACATGGATGTCAGGGAATGTGGTATGATACAGCAATCTCACTTGAAGAACTTCAATTGGCCAAGGAACTTCATGCAAAAAACATTGAAGTATTGCATCTCAAGGAAACTAAATTTAAACTTGAGATTTTTCATTTAGAACAAGAAATTCAGTCTAAGGGGCTTAGTTTGCCAGATTGGCATTCAAATATTGGCTCAAATGGTAGTCAGTTCAACCTTGGGAGGAATAGTTAGCACAGTACTTGGATCTTTGATGCACAGGTGGCTTAATGTGGATAACCTGGGATATGAAACATATTTCCATGTCATTCCGGAAGGCATCAAAACAGCACCCCTCCACCTGAGACTTGAAAATTTGCATTGCTGTAAGTGGCTCAGGTATTATTATCATCATCATTTTCATCATTATCGTTACCATTATATTATTATTTTTTGCTGCAATGGGGAGCTGCAGCTAGTCTGGAGGTCAGAGGTTCAAATCATGACACCGACAGTGAGCGGCCATCTTATGTATGAGTTTTCCTCATTATTTTCCACACTCTCTCCAGGCAAACACCATAAATATAATGTGTAATGTGTGGCAATCCCCTCTATGAGGTGCGGCAGCCTTTGTAATCTATGAACAGATTGCTTTCAGTCGGTCAACACGAGTGTGCCCAATTCTGTACATTGCAGATCTTGAGAAATTTAATATTTAGCTCAATTGAGAACAGCCTAAGGGTAACGTTAATGTTACATTTTGAAAGAAAAAAAAGGGCGGGGGGCTTAAATGATGAACATTCTCTGTAAACAATATGATTGAAATGATTGATTAACAAGAAAAAATTGAATTTTCATTCAGTGCAGCCTATGCTATTTCCCCTCCACCCTAAGCTGCCTATCGAAAAGAAGTGTTATCAAATCCTCCTGCTTTTACTGAAGTTTATTGAAGAATTTATTGCTGATGGAATATTATGGATCTCAATAAAACTTTCACCTTTCAAAATGTATATTTATGGAGAGTGATTCCAAGTAGAATAGGACGTACTACATTCCAATCCTCACGTATGCCTCAGGAACCTGGGTTATGAAAGGAAGGGAGCGAAGCAGAATACAGGCTAGTGAGATGAAATTCTTGAGAAACAGTATTGGAGGGACAAAGGTGGACTGGTTAAGAAATGAGAAGATCAGAGAATTAGTTAAGGAGGGAGCATTACAGAATAGGATAGAGAAATCAAGGTTTAAATGGTATGGGCATGCTAAGCGAATGGATGGGAGGAGGATACCCAGGAAGATACACAAGATGAAAATAGAGGAAAAAAGACCAAGAGGAAGGCCAAGAGATAAGTGACTGAAAGGTGTGGAGGACTGCATGCGAAAGAAGGGAGAAGACTGGACCTAGGTGGTGACGGTGAGATGGTGGAAAGACAGAAGATGATGGAGAGACATGTTCCAAACAGACCCGGCCAGTGGCTGGAAACTGTGCAAGATGATGATGATGATTCTAAGTAGATAGCCTGTTATACACTGGTGAGCAAAAGAAGCATAACACCATGTTCTTCTTTCGAGAAATACAAATACAGTGGAACGTCGTTTATCCGGACTAATTGGGACCGAAAGTATTCCGGATAATGATTTTTCCGGATAATTGAACATGTGTTTATTTCATAGTACAACCAAACTACAATAGTGCAGTTTCTAATGCAGTAAAATCTTCTTCATGACTTGGTCCTTCTTCATCTATCTCATGTAGGCTTTCATCCTTTTCGTCTTCCCAACTTACTTCTGACACCAGAGATGCAATTTCATCATCATCTTAGATTTGAAAACCTGAGTCACTGTCTCTTTCCAACCAAGCTTGTGCGTCTTCTCTATCACAGTCGGAAAATCCAGCAACTTGGGGGAATAACTCATTTGTCACTGCATCCAAATCTTCATCAACAGTGTCTGTGTTCTTAACGGTCTCTTGTTCTCTTACCAATTTATTCAATGCATTTCGAAGATTCTGTGGTGTTAAAGTGTTCCATCCATCAGCTATCAAGTAACAGTAGAAAGTTTTTTTGAAAATGATATCACACTCTCCTCATCTTCTGCCAACAGTAAACGACGTAAAACTTTCTTCTTGTACATACGCTTAAGCTTTTTTTTTTTGCTCATCCGGATAATTGACGTTCCGGTTGTTTGACGTCCGGATAAACGAAGTTCTACTGTACATTATAATGTATTACGACGGTCGTCAGAATACCAAATTAACTTCATAATTTATCAAGGTATTATTCATCACACCTTTATTCTATGATTGAAGCAACAAGCTTATTGTTTACAAAAATGATGACAATAATGGAGGTTGTTATTGTATTATTATGGCGCCAATACCTATGAAGGACCTCATCATTATTTCCATGTCTTTTGTCGTTTTCTATTGTTGAACTCGTGTTTGGTGGTCTTTGTGCACCTTCTGCAAACTTTTCATGTAGTGTTCAAGATGACTTTGAGTTCGGAAGATGCTGCAAGAGCAGTAGCATTAATTAATTGATGACACATGCAGCTTCTGTGATGTTGCGAATGCACTGAGAACATCACCCACAATCGTTCACTGAGCTGTTAGGCGTTATTGGAAACACAATATCTTTCATAGATAGCAGGGGTCAGGTAGTCCAAAGTCTACATCAGCCAGGGATGACTGAATTTTAACCCTATATGTGTGAGGCGTGCATTCGGACGTCACAGGGAAATTGAGTTGATTTGCATTGACACGATTCTTGCATTTGCGGATGGTATTGTGATTATGGGAGAAACCCTGGATCAGGTGATCGAGGACACAAATAGATTTCTCACAAAAGCAGGGAAGGTGGGTCTGGTAGTCAATGACTCCAAAACAAAATATATGAGGGTGTCTCGTCGGCAGAACAATCTTAATAGCACCAATATTGATGGGCAAAATTTTGAGATGGTAGAGGATTTCAAATATTTAGGATCAGCCTTTTCGAACAGGACTGAGATAGCAAGGGAAGTACAGCAAAGGATAACTGCAGCAAATCGTGTTTTCTATAGCTTGAACAATCTTTTCAAATCACGTTTGATTTCACAGGAAAATAAAGTCCATATCGACATGACCTTGGTGAGACCTGTGGTCCTATATGGATGTGAGACCTGGGCCACGCCTCAAACGCTTGAAAAACATCTCTGCGTTTTTGAAAGGAAGGTCTTGCGGAAAATATATGGTCCACTATATAATGCAGAATCAGAAAGGTGGGAAAGAAGATCACACAATGACCTTTATCAACGCTTTGGGAAGACGAGCACCAGCCGGATTCTGGAGAAGAGGAGGTTGTGGGACATGTCATTCGAGCTGAGGATTCCATATACAATCGTGTTTTTAACCCGACACCAGCTGGGAGACGCCCGAGAGGCCGTTCTAGAACAAGATGGAAGGATCGAGCGATAATGTCAATGACAATGGTGGCACCAACAGCAGTTGTGGAGGATGCAAGGGACAGAGAAATGTGGAAGACCATCTGCGACCGATACTTGTGAAAGAGTCTTATTCCCTCCAGTTATAATGCCTGTGTTGTTTTATATACCGGTATGAGTTTTTGTTTTGTGCTCTTATTGTCTGTCCTGGATCTTAATGGCCTGTTAATGCAATAAATGATGATGATGATGATGATATGTGTTAAGAGATCGCCATGTTACCGCAGTACATGCTAGAGGTTGCCTAGAAGAGATGCGCAACATCAACATAATGGATAAGCTTACAAGTAAGAATAAAAAATAGATCGGCACATTTGTATTCTGCAATATTCATGAATTAGAATCAATGTCAAGTTTTTCAGCACATCTCATGCGTAGAAGGATCTCACATGTTGCACATGTTAGCTACTGTTCAGACAGACGCGTGTTACATGCGTACCCCTACTTTTGTTTCCCCTCCTTCACTCGGAGGCAGGTCTTCGACACAGGCTTGCTCTACAGACGCGTATTACTCACGTACCACTACTTTGTTTCCCCTCCTTCCCTGGAGGCATGTCATTTCGCCATACGGGTTTGCGTCGCGGAATGTCATTCCAGTTTAGTCAGTAGTGCTCATGGATTCGAGATGAAGGTGAGCGATAATTTTTCGATCGGTTAGGTTTTCTTTTTCAAATTTCTTGGGGGTTATTTGTTTTCTGTTTAGCATGATTTGGTTTTTTCTTAGATGAAATGCTGCTAACAAACAAGACTCATTCAACTAGGAGCCACACTGGGTGTCTTAACTTTATGAGGAGGCTTCATGAGGGCCGAAACAAGAACTTTGTCACATCAATGGGAGTTTCCATCATCTGTTTCATATGATGACTTGTGGGCTGGTCAAAATGATAGTCAACAGAATGTACATGACACAGCTCCGTTTGTTGCGTGTGTGGGGAAGTCTGAACGAAGTAACATCAACTTTTTATTGAAGAACATTAGATGGTTACATTATATTAAGTTGTTCATTTTACTATAGGATGCTAAGTTTTATTATATGTCAATTATTAATGCATGTTGTTTATTGTACTTGTTTATGAACTTTGTATTTTTGGTGAGTGTTTTATTATGTTTTGAGGGCACTTGGCTGTTGATGAGCTGATTGAGAGCTCGAAACATGTCCCAATAATGAAATAATATAATTTCAATAATAAAATTTTTGTATTGAATAGACGGGAATTTTTTTTTATCAGTCAAATAGGATTATTTGTCAATACGGACCAATATGATGTCGAATACTCCTAACATCAACATAGGTTAGAAAAAGACTAAGGGAGGCATATCTTTCATCAAGAAGACCTCTTACAGCTCCAGATGACACGCCAGCATCGGTTAGCCCGTCTTAGGTTAGCTTAAGAACATCAGAATAGGCAGGGCTGTCGCGAGGGCGGCGCGAAAGGTGCGGTCGCACCAGGCCTCACGCTCAGATAGGGCCCGTGCTTCACGCCAATTTTTTTTTCATAAATGAAGAAAAATAAAAATAGTGTGTTTGATTCAGTCCAGTCCAAATTAAAATAAGCCAACAATGTAAAATATGCTGTGTTTGTATGGGGGACCCCCCCGCCCCCCCCCCCCCCCACGCGGCGACCCCTTCTCCCCATACCCCTGGGGGGTATTAATTACTTGGATCTGGACCGTCTGAATTAGTCAGTTTTTTGACAAAACTTGGGTCGGTCCTTGATCTCCCAAACAAAAGTGGCGTCACATCTTCTTGGAATATGAGTAAACAGATTCTATTTTTAACTTACTTTTGGATGACATGGTTAAATGCAATAAGGACGCTATGACATTTTTTGGTATAGTTCAGCGTCTGTACACTTTGTTTGTAGCTTCCACGGAAAGGTGGGTCATTTTGTGCGAACTATGTCCTGGCCTCCTCAAACTAAAATATTTATCTAGCACGAGATGGGAATGTAGAATTGACAGTGTCAAGCTCATCAGGTACCAGTTAGGCAAAGTAAATGAAGCTCTAGAAAAAGTGGCAGAAACTACCAAAGATCCTGTTACCCGGTCAGAGGCCCAATCTTTGTTGCTTCATACAAGTTCGTATGAATCTGTTAAGCCTCGTTATATGGTACGATATTTTATTTTCTGTGAACTCAACAAGTAAAACTCTCCAATCAGAGAAGACTTCGTAAGATACGGCTTTAACCGAACTTCAGGACCTAAAGTCATTTTTCAAAATTATAGCAACACTGGCTTTAAATATCCACCGCTAGGAAAATAATGGAAAATTTGGGTTATGCAAAGAAATTTTCTATTCGCCGTCAAGGCAATCGCAAAAAGTTCTTTGATGAAATAAATCAGCAAAATGCTCAACAGGTGGAAAAAAAAGAGGAACTTCAAAAAGAAGCTGAAAATAAATTTCGGGTAAATTACTTTTTGTCTGTCGTAGATACTGCACTGAGCTGCGTAGAAAATAGATTTAACTAAGTTCATTTTTTTTTTTTTTTTTTTTTTTTTTCAGAATACTTTGGATTTCTTTTCGATCCTTCCAAGCTTTACAATTTGGAGGAAAAGCAATTGAAAGACCATTGTCAAACATTCTCTGATTTTCTAAAAGACGGGAAGCTTGAGGATTTGGATGCAGAAGATCTTTTTCTGGAGCTATTTAGGTACGCTGTTCCGTCATCTGTAAAAAGTGCTTTAGGTGCACTACAGTACTTAGCCCCGATAAAGGAGTCCTATCCAAATTTAACAACGGCCTATCGAATTATGCTTGCAATTCCTATAATGGTTGCGTCGGTACAAGGGAGTTTTAACATTTTGAAACTAATCAAAAACTATTTGCGATCAACGCTGGCGCAGGAGCGTCTGAACGGTTTGGCTACTTTGTCAATCAAATGTGAAACGGCCAAAAAATTAGAAATGAACGATTTAATCAGCACTTTTGACCTAGCAAAGGCCCGCAAAGCGCCTTTTACATAAATAAAAAGCTCTAAATTCTAAACAAAAATCAGAAATTGTTATTTTTTTTAAGAAAATAAAGCTTGCCTTGTAAACCATGTCATTTCTCGAACAAAGGGGCAGTTCAGCTCATATTTGTTGGTGAAAATGGACTTATAGCACTTTTAGTAGTTTAGTTTATGAAAAACTGTATAGCCGTAGAAATGTTGAAATATGTAAACGTGATTGTGTATTATTATTAATTATGTCCTTTTGGGTAAGAAGTACATCAAGCACATGCTTCGCTTTCCATAATATATTATTTATACCAAAAAAATTACCTGTGTTAGCTCACTATATCAGGTTTCCATTAATATTGCTTGTTGCTTTTATCTGATCAGGTGCTTCCTGTATCCAATTTTATGCTTATCCTATTTGTTGAGGTTTGTTTAGAAACTAGAAATGTAATAAAATGAGTTTTAAGTAGCCTAAAATTGTAATTTCTTTTAAAACATCACCCTCCACTTACAGTCTAAAATTTGCATTTACTACCCCACCCCCACCCCCGCGAACTCATGCCTACTAGGCCCCGCGCACATTCTCGCTCCAGGTCCCACGCACCCTCGCGACGGCCCTGAGAATAGGACACAGGAGCAAAGGAGCAATGTCCTCTTCAATGATGAATCCAGGAGGGAAAGGGTGTAAAGGAAACTGGGAGATTGTTATGCCGCCAATACGTTCTCAGGAAGAACACCTTATGGAGGAGGTTTCGTCATGGTGTGGAGAGGCATCACTTCTCATGCAAGGACTGAGTTGGTGTTCATCGAAAATGGGGCACTAAATGCACACCGGTACACAGGGGAGATTCTTCTTGAATACTTCATCTCTTTTGCTCTCTCTGTTTTAATGCATGACAATGCATGACCTCACTCTGCTCAGTGCAAGTCAACATTTCTACAGGAGGTAGAAATCATCTCTTTGGACTGGCCAGCATAGAGCCAAGGTCACCAAGAGGATTTCAGAGACCCTATGCAATTTCTTTCTCGGGCCCCTCTTGAAATACTTTCATAATTACTATCCACTCCTAACTATTCCAGACAAGATCGCGGGTTCAAACCCGGCCGATGTCGTCGGATTTTTTAAGAGTGTTAAAAATCCCTCAGTAAGCCTTCCTTCGGAGGGAAAGTAAAGCCGGCGGTCCCATGCCATGTTAAAGAACCTTCCACTAATTACACCTGTGTGAAGCTAAATTATTGTAGGTTAAACATTTGACTAATGCTCTTAGGTTCCTACGTTCGTCGTCAGGAGCCGACTGCGGTGGCATCTGGTGACCAAGTTCTGAACTAGTAGTCGTTGACGGTGGCGTTTAGCGGCAAAAGTAGGAACTACTTGAAAAAATCACTGTCTGCAGTCCTTACTTGAATTAAAACAGATACACACACTAATACAGCCATCACAATTAACACCGGTTATCAGACAGATTCTACACACACCCAAAGTACACGGGGCTACATGACCGTGTTGTCGCAGCCCCTAAACTGAGGAACCAACCAACCTAACTATTCCAGAGAGTCAATGTCATTCTGAGAAAAATAAATAAAAAGAAAATAATCTTATTCTTCTAAAGGTACAACACAATCTGATGCTCAGTCATAATTGAAAGAAAACATACAAATCTTAATTCTTAGAAAATATTTTAGTATTTATTTTATGCAATATATTTTGCAAAGTGCACAAAGAAATTTGGGATTTTAAAATTGACCCTATCGTTTACCAATGTATCAAAATGTATTTACCTCTATGTAAAATTTTCTTACATCAATGAAGTATAAGAAGATATTTTGCTGCTCATCCTATTCCACTGACTAACAGGAGAAAATTAGAAATGAAAGTACGGTAGGCCTACTGTAGGTAGTTTAACAAAGTGAAAGAAGAATGTAAACCCAACAAATAACACGATTTTACCTTTCTTGGTTTTGACTCTTATTTTACATGTACATTGACCATCTGAATTCAGAGGTGCCATTACTTTTGTCCTATCACATACCAATTTTTTATAATTGCAGTAATTTTGATTAACAGGATATTGCAAAATTTTACAATATCTCTACTGTTGGCTGATAAAACGTGATGATCCTACTAGAGTGAACAAGTGAAAAAGCAGTAGGGGAAGGTCCGGTAGCCGCGGACGGATGGTAGCCCCGGACATGGCTTATTTTCATACCTACTCACCAGATAGAGCAGCATGCAATTGCTGCTGCTTGCTAGATACCATCCACGTACATTTGTGAATAGTTTTATTTTTGTAAGTTGGCAAGCATACATTCTGTGAACACATGTCGTTTTGGCGCGCAATACTCGCGGACAGAACTTAAATTTGAAGCTCTGTACCAGACTTTGCAGGGAAAGCACCCACTTGGCACTTATCCTAATTATTCAAAATACATTAAAAAACACAGCCAACATATTTCATAACGAAAGTATTTGTAGTTGAGGGGATGTGAATGTATTTCTCTTACATAAACAATCTGGTAGCCCCGGACACCAGTTGTGATGGTAGCCCCGGACAAAATGAAAATGAAAATCCACAGCCTGCTTCCAGTCTCCGACTGGGTCAGGAATGGAATGAATGAAGCCCCTATCTAGCGGCGAGGATATGAACTGTGCTGGCTGCCGAGGCCTGACGCACTCCTCTGGGGCAATGATTAAATGAATGACAGATGAAATGAAATGATAGTGGAGAGTGTTGCTGGAATGAAATTTTGACAGGGAAAACCGGAGTACCCGGAGAAAAACCTGTCTGCCTCCGTTTTGTCCAGCACAGATCTCACATGGAGCGACCGGGATTTGAACCACGGACCCAGCAGTGAGAGGCCGGCGTGCTGCCGCCTAAGCCACGGAGGCTCCCTAGCCCCGGACAGAGTGACAATGTTTTTATTTGGTTGCAGGTAATTTCTGGGCTTAGAAATTGCTGAAGTTTAAAGGCAGGAATACCAATGGAGGTACCTGTAGTGAATATGCGATGAAACAAGCGATAGAAAGGGTGTTAGGGAATACAATATCATGTAGAGAAGCTGCTCAAGTTTTGGCTTGCCAAAAAGTTCTTTGCATGATAAAATTAAGAAAATAAAAGGCTGTGAAGTTGAATTATCGAATACTCCGACGTTGGGTAGGTTCGAAAACATCTTTTCGGAACTGGAGTATGAGATGGTGTAACATATAAAAGACTGGATCAATGACAGTTTTATAATAAATTCACCTGCTGAATCTACTGCAGTGATGCAGCAAAATGCAGAGAATTTCTTAATATGGATGGAAAAATTTTGAAGCATGTGCATCCTACAGAGAAAAGCCCTGTCCTCCTGATAGTTGATGAACAATGCAGTCACAAAGACTTGCAAGAGATCTTATTTGCGCGTTCTCACCATGTGCATATTTTGAGCACTCCTGCTCATACGACCCACAAACTGGATACAGTGTTGTAGGTGTGATGGATGGGCTCATAAGGGTTGTGCTGAGTTAGAAACAACTCATAATGATAATTATATCTGTGACATATGCATGTTGATGATTTTTGGGTTAAGTTCAATCTTTGTGAAAATCTTAGAGCAGTTATTTGTGTGTCCGGGGGTACCTGACAGGTTGATTTAATATACGAATTGTGAATAAATTTATCAAACCCACAACTCCTTCAAAAAGTTTTCAAATGACTAATATTGCCTTAAACAGTGTGCTACTGTATATAAACTGCGTGATAATGTAAATATTGCCTAAAATTCGATGAATGGGTACGGACAACAAACAAAATATGAAAATGTCCGGGGCTACCAGACTTTCCCCTATGCGAAGCTTTTCTTCCAAGCGGCAATGGTTCCATTGACTTAATCATACAAGGGAATACAAACTGTTTTTTTCTTTGATATGTAAGTTACAATAAGTCTTAATTTAATGTGTTTATTATTTTCATGTACTAAACTCTGCCGGCTATAATTGCACATTATGCAACGAGCCTATAATGGCAATAATTAAGACACGAGTGTGTTTATAAAACGAGCGTAAGCGAGTTTTATAATTTCCACACGAGTGTCTTAATTACCATTATAGGCGAGTTGCATACGACTGTTTATGTTTGACGATAATTATAACTTTATTATATGTTTTTAACATAATTATTCATAAATATCTGTGGGATTCAATTAATTCAGTTAGTGAACATGGGCCGCTGGCTTTGCTGACTGAACAGAGCGCATGCATGGGTCAAGGCACTCCGAGAGCAGAGACCATTCACTTTGCTTGCCAACACAGAAATATGTTGGATTTTGAGTGCATGCACGAAGGTATCCTTACCTAATTGGTCACACGTCTGTTTTTTGAGCTCTGATTGGTGGGAGAAACTGTTTCATAATGAAAAATAGTGTTATAATGAGCCTCATTATGATACAGTTTTCTGACCCATAATTTTTACATTTCGACATCGTCGAACATAAAAGAACAATACAACGCAGATTTTCAAGGTCATGCATCTTGTAATGATTTCTTTAATTTTATGTAGTTTTTAAAACGTGATACAGGAACATAGAAGACATTTCCATAATTCATACACTTTCAATATACAAAATTAGTTATTGAATCCAAAATACACTGACTGGCACCAAAAACGCAACACACAATAAATGATGTGTAATTATTGTGTAATTATCTATTCAATCAAAGTGAAGCACTTGAACCTATTTTTTTTAGATGGGGTATGATATTGGCGTTGTTTTGCGAGCAAACAATGAGGTGTCGATTGTTGATTGCACCAGCCTCAATTGTTTTTTCCCACGCAATCTGGAAAACACATCACTGAATGTGAGCCAATAATGTGTTACCACTCTTATAGCAAATAGCTTATAAAGATAATAGCGGAAACTCGGCCGTTTAAAGCATGCGCTCGCCTGGAGACAGCGATCACAGTGCCATCTCTTGGTGCGAGTTGACAGCATTTCTCTCCTTGCCACCCACAGCTAGCATTTTTGAGTGTGCACCGACCGAAATTGCAAGGAAATATTAGGACATTGGTTTTTAATCTATCCTTTTTGACATACTGGTATTTAAAAACGAGTTGAACACGCTTAATTACATAAAAAAGTTACCTTCTTATATATTTCCCAATAAAGTCAGTAAAATTAACATTTGTGTTTCTGAACTTGTTAGATTGCACCAACCTCCTTTAGCTTTAATAGTGCAATACGTACACTTAAGAGGCAGATGACCTTGCTGTTCCGTCCCTTATAAAAACAAATAACTACGTACACTTTCAATCAGAAATATTGAAGCATGTTGTTAAATGTTAGGCCTACTGTACCGTAGAGTCACCTCGTTCTATAATTATGCAGTTATTTCAATATTAACATTAGGCCTACTATCAACAACCTATAAAGATCTTATTCTTGACTTGACAAGTTTTTATTCCTGAAATCTTTCTCCACAAAGTGGTCTGAACATACAACATGAGTTCTCTTTAAATGTTCTGGGCCATTCCTTTTCAATACGTCATCTAAGTCAGCTCTTCGGCTTCGAATAACCCACTGTGTGCATCTATAAATAAATAAAGAACAGGCTAAAATATGCTTAATTATATTGTAAAAGCTGGCCCCGTGGTGTTGGGGTAGCGTGCCTGCCTCTCACCCGGAGGCCCCGGGTTCGATCCCCGGCTCAGGGATTTTAAAACAGACGTGAGGGTTGGAACGGGGTGCACTCAACCTCGTGAGGACAATTGAGTAGCTGTCTGACAGTGAGACAGCGCCCCAATCACGAATACCAAGATTAACGGCCGAGCGGACCCGACGCGCTGATCATGCGTCACCCCAATATCTGCAGGCCAAATGGCCGGGCAGTGGTCGCTTGGTCGGCCTTAGCCCGTCATGGGCTGTATAGTGCCAGGGGTTGACTTTTGTTGACTTTTTTAAATATTGTAAAAGCATTCTGTATTAAAAGAAAACCGAACTATCAGTGTAATGGTAGGCTACTTGTTTACAATAAATTCATACTTACATTTCCTTATTTCTTGGGAACCTGAAGAAAGATTTTGGGTCACTTTGTTGATTATAATTATTACAGCCATATATGGCACAAATACTCCCCGTACCAACCATTATAATTGGATAATTAGATCATCCACAGGTCAATAATTTCTTATAATTGTTTGGTTGGATCTCACGGTTGTAAATCAGCTGGTCTTACGTTGCCAACTCGGACAGCTAGGCAGTGCTGGGAAGCGCTGTCTCCTGTTTTGGCGAGGAGTTTCCGCTATTATCTTTATAAGCTATTTGCTTATAGCGCTTATTGTTGTACTTTGAATTGTTCCCTTCTCAATCACATGTGTTTGTAGGATCTTTCTGTGATTGTCGTAATTAGCTTTCTGGAGCAAACATGCCCTTAAGCCCTGAACAAGCTGCACAAGCTGTTGCTTTGGCGAAGATGGTAGCAGCATGCATCACGTTGCAGAAGTGTTGAGGACTACACCTTCCACGACTTCCAGAACCGTACCAAGGTACAGGGGAACTGGATGCTTTGCAAGGAGACCAGGAACAGGTCTGAGAAGAGCAACATCGGAGAGAGATGACCGTTTCTTACAACTTCAAGTTCTCCACGACTGTCACACCACCGCCATTGAAGCACGAAATCGACTCCACCAAGTTCAAGGGGTCGATGTTAGTGAGAGAACCGTCCGAAGAAGATTGGAAGACCAGTTACAGGCCCAGAACCTACCAGAGAATATCTCACAACTCGACTACGTTTCACAAGGAAACATCATGGCTGGACAGTACAACAATGGGAACAAGTGTTGTTCACCGATGAGTCGCGATTTGGCGTCCGATCACCTGACGGAAGAGAGAGGGTCTGGAGAAGGCCAGGGGAAAGGTATTCCCCTTGCACATTCTCATCCAGGACGCCTTTTCAGGGTGGTTCTGTGATGGTGTGGGCAGGAATCAGTATGGCTGCAAGGATGGCTTTGGTCTTCGTGGAGAATGGGAGCTTTACCACACATCGGTATGTGGAGGAAATCCTTCTGGAGCATGTTGTGCCTTTCGCTCCATCTATTGGTGACGATTTCACACCAATGCAAGACAATGCATGCCCACATGTTGTGCGAGTTCTTGGATGAAGCAGGGATTCATGCTATGGCTTGGCCTGCTCGAAGCCCTGATTTGAATCCTATTGAGCACGTTTGGGACCGGGTGGGGAGAGGAGCCCGTCAGTGCTATCCAGAGACCATACAGGACCCTACAGGACCTGCGAAATGCCCTCCTGGAAGAATGGGAGATGATTCCTCAACAGCATTAATCAGGAGCATCCCTGAAAGGTTGAATGTCATCATTGGTGCAAGAGGTGGCAATATGCGCTTTTGAAGCTGCGAACAGAGGTCTCCGAATCATCTCCGAGGTCTGTGAAGGAAAGTGTGAGGTGTATAAAATCAAAGCAGAAGTGCATTCATTACCTTTAAGAGCTTACTCAAAATGTCCCGTGCTTATAGCGCTCTTTCCTTGAAGTGAGTATCTCTGGCTTGAAAATGAAAATCCACTGCCTGCTTCCAGTCTCCGACCGGGTCAGGAATGGAATGAATGAAGCCCCTACCTAGCGGCGAGGATATGAAGTGTGCCGGCTGCCGAAGCCTGTCGCACTCCTCTGGGGCAATGATTAAATGAATGACAGATGAAATGAAATGATAGTGGAGAGTGTTGCTGGAATGAAATTGTGACAGGGAAAACCGGAGTACCCGGAGAAAAACCTGTCTGCCTCCGTTTTGTCCAGCACAGATCTCACATGGAGTGACCGGGATTTGAACCACGGACCCAGCGGTGAGAGGCCGGCGTGCTGCCGCCTAAGCCACGGAGGCTCATCTCTGGCTTAATTTGTTAAATTTGTTTATTATTGTCATTTTCTTCATTGTTCGACACCTACATGGGACCGTACTACAATATTTCATCATCATAGATTAGTGTCATAAGAATGTCATAAATTTAAAATAAATTTCAGTTTTTGTAAGAAATTGAAGTGTTGCGTTTTTCGTGCCAGTCAGTGTAGCTCTCCAAGAATTTTATTTTGTAGACCTGTGTAATTAATCAATGAATACTATACAAGAAAATATGCTTTATTTAGAAATTATGTAATTCACTTACAGTATATGGAAAAAGTGCATAGTTCCTAAATTTTTAAGTGTTGTCCATGATTTTAGAATATTCGGTAGCTGATACAAAATCTAAGGTTAAACATTTACACAAGGTTTGCCCCATGTACACAGAATTACCTTTCCTTAGAATTGTCTGTGCGATAAATGAGGCTACAAAGTAGTTTTTATTAATTATAATTTGAAACTTATTACTCTTTTTCCAAATATCTTCTGTTACAACAAGGTTATACAAGCCAATATTAAATAAATATTTTTTTAAAATACTGCTCCAAAATAAATTGTTAGCTCAGTTCTTATATAAACAGTCTTCTTTCCTTGTGGGGTAGCATGTTATGCCAGTGGTGGCCTGTAATAGGGTTGCAGTGTTGCGCAACGAACAGATTTTATCAATTAAAGAAAATACCTTAATAATAAGTCTCTGGAGGATAGAGGAGTAGAGAAATGGACTATAAAGAGGATAAAGGAGATGTACAAGGGAAGCGTGAGCTGTGTGAAACTGGGAGGAGAGAGATCAGACTGGTTGGAACAGAGAAACGGCCTGAAACAAGGAAGTGCACTGTCACCGTTACTTTTCATTGTGGTGATGGATGACATAATGACCCGAGTGGCACAAGTAATTGGGGACGGAAAGATGAAAGCAATGGTGTTTGCAGATGATTTGATGATTTGGGGAAACAAGGAGGAGGAGGTACAGGAACAGTGGACGTGTGGGAAGGAATAATACAAGGATATGGGATGAAATTTAGCATAAATAAGAGTGAGATGGTGATCACAACAAGGAAGAAGGAAAGAACCACAACGGGAATAACAATTGGTGGGGAACAGCTGAAGAAAGTGGAGAGTTTCAAGTATCTGGGAAGCCTGATACAAGATAATGGAAGAAACGATAGAGAAATAAATGAGCGGGGGAGGCAGGCAGAAGCATTTCGGAGGAGTGTGAGAAGCATGTTATGGAGCAAGGATGTCCCTCAGAACAGCAAAAAGATCATATATCGGACGTACTATGTCCCTATCCTGACGTATGCCTCGGAGACCTGGGTTATGAAAGGAAGGGAGAAGAGCAAAATACAGGCCAGTGAGATGAGGTTCTTGAGAAGCAGTATTGGAGCTACGAAGATGGACAGAATAAGAAATGAGAGGACCAGAGAATTAATGAAGGAGGAACCATTGCAGGATGGTATAGAGAAATCTAGACTTAGATGGTATGGACATGTAAAACGAATGGAGGAGAAGAGGATACCCAGGAGAGTACATGAGACGAAGTGGGAAGGAAAGAGACCGAGGGGAAGACCGAGAGACAGGTGGCTGAAGGGGGTGGAAGAAAGCGTGAAGAAGAGAGGAGAAGACTGGACAAGGGTGGAGGCTGAGAGATGGTGGGAAGACAGAAGACGTTGGAGAGGCTTGTGTTCCAAACAGAACCGGCCAGTGGCTGGAAACTGTGCAAGATGATGATGATGACCTTAATAATAATCTTTTAACAATAAAAGATTATGTTTCTCCTCTACATGCATTGGAATTCTTTAATAATTCAGGAAAAGTTGTAGTACTGTGATCTACAGTTTATCCAGGCTTGAACACTGACCAGAACTCAATAGTGGAGGGTATGATAGAGGTGCTAGACCGAGTAAGTCAACTCCCAACAGTTAACTCACTGGTCGTTGCCCACTGATTACAACAAAGGAGGAGAGGGGCGAACAAAGAAATCCGAGATACTCCATCAACTGCAGATACCATTGTCTCGCAATGTGATTTGCGGGTCAGTGCGTACGACACTTGCGATTCTATCTCGCACTCATGTATAGCTTACATTGCTTTGTTCTCGTGAGATTTTTCAAATTACTTATACTCAATTTAATCAGAACCATTCAGGTAGACGGCGAGGATTTACCGCGAGCAACGAGATTCAAGTATCTTGGCTCCACGATCGCTGCTGATGGTCGACTTGTCGAAGAGGTCAATGCAGCTTGGATGAAATGGCGAACAACAACTGGCGTCACTTGCAACAGGAGGATGAAAGATCACCTCATATCTAAAATCTATCGTACTGTCATCCGACCTATCGCACTGTATGGTTGCGAATGTTGGCCTACTACGACTGAGACGGAGCGTCGACTGGGAGTCATGGAGACCAAGATGCTGCGGTGGACAGGTGGTGTTACTAAACTGGATCGCATCCCCAATGAATGCATCAGGGAGAGATTTGGCATTGCACCCATTCCCGAAAAAATGCGCGAGTGTCATTTAAGATGGTTTGGACATGTGCTGAGGACAGGGGCTGACACAATAGCAAAGACGGGTTACATGTTGGAAGTCGCCGGTAATAGACCAAAAGGACGACCAATACAGCGATGGGCCGATACCCTTCACAAAGATCTGAAGTGCATCAATCTCCACCCTGACATGGCCCAGGACAGAACTAAATGGAGACATCAAATCCATGTAGCGGACCCTGCCACCAGGTGGGACAAACGCTGAAGAAAAGAAGAAGACTTATAATCAATTTAATTCCCAGGTGAATGTGATGCTCTCTGGACTGCAGCATTTGTGACGAATGTGCTACATCAGTTTTATTGTGCATATGTATACCATTTTCTCTGATATCATGCAGTCTTTTAGCTCCATCCCTCCTTAGTGAAAACAGTGAAACTCCAAGAACAATTATACACCAGTCACCACTGAATTATGCATGTCCTCCATTCCTTACTCTGTCCATTTAAAACTGAACAGTGATATTTTACTGTATATATAACTTTTATACAATTATATTTGTACTATAGCCTATTTACAGTTTTTCACTAAATTTAATTCAACATTGATTCAGTTTTACATCGTTCTTGTTTTCTTGTAAAGGTTTTGTTTCATCATCTTGTTTTTCTTCATTCACTTTAGCAGGCCCAAGAGTCTGTAGTTCTCTCGCCACACCTTCAGGAGAGTTCCAAGGCTGCAGTTCAGATGTTGCAAAGCAGATGTACAAGAGTCCCGGTAC
This sequence comes from Meconema thalassinum, assembly GCA_946902985.2. Taxonomy (NCBI): domain Eukaryota; kingdom Metazoa; phylum Arthropoda; class Insecta; order Orthoptera; family Tettigoniidae; genus Meconema; species Meconema thalassinum. Next base: position 1,437,697,953 of record OX336388.2, read on the forward strand.
AATCAGTAGAGCACCTGTGATTAAGTATACCAGAAGCCACTGACCCGTAGTTTGCTGAAAGAGAATGCTTTTATAAATAATTTAATGTTTACATCTAAATGTTATGAACAACTTCTATACAGAACATTATTGTAAAGGGGATATACAGGTAGATATACAAACAGTTGTTGGACAGGAAAATCAGCTAGAAATAAACAATAAGGATACACACAATGACAGACAGACGGAGCCAGGGGTTGAGATGAAGGGAATTACACTCAAATAGAACAAAGACATAAAAAGGACACAATATTCACAGCCGAGCTGTAGCTCTAGTTCCTGACAAGCTCGCTTCACCCTCTTGGTCTTATCTTCTATCACTTAAAACAGAGCATTTTTCAACAAGATATTCTGTCTTGATTCATTTAGAGGCTTGTGATATCATTGTATGTAGAAGATTTTGTCTGATAACCTGTGTTATGGTAAAGTTTGTAGTAATTTGTATATTTATAATTGAGATGAGGATTGCCGACGCCATGGTGTTGGGGTAGCCCACCTACCTCTCACCCGGAGGCCCTGAGTTCAATTCCCGGCTCCGTCAGGAATCTTAGAAGCTGACGTGAGGGTTGGAACGAATCCTTCCTAGCAATGTACATGTTTCCATACCATAAATAAGGATTGGAACAAAGTAGGTGTGATACAACGTTGCCTTTGCTGCCAAGGGTATATCTTTGTCCCAAAGTAAGTGCCGAACTTGGTAATAGAAATGTGATGCTTTCTGTGTCCTATTTATAATTTCTTGTTTGAGGGTGTTATCCTTGGAGACCATACTTCCAAGATACTGGAAGCAGGCCCGACGAGAGCGGGGGTCAGGCAGGGCTGGTGCCCGACCCTCCCAGGGGAGGCCCGCGTCCTAGGAGGATGGGCCCGATCGGGCATTGATTTATTATTGCTTATATGTGCCTTGAATTTGCTACTGGCAATCATTTAGTGAATACAATGAACTGTCTGTGAACAATGTTACAAGGGTTGAGAAACTTATTCTGTCAAATGGTCAATATTTTTCTTTACAAATAACTTGTGGGAAGAACAACTGTCTCAAAGTGGTCAACTTAGGCGAAGGGGCTTCACTATGTATTGTTCTCAGAATATACCTGAATATAGAGAGAGCATTCCATCTTTCTAAATTTAGCTTATTCGGCGTATGCACCAATCCTTCAAATAACGTTTTCATCTCTCCACTTATTTCGCCAAGGCCATTAGAGCTTGGGCTGCCGTGGTTTGTTTAGTCAGCTAGCTCAAGAGTTTAAAGTTTGGTGCGTCACATCCTCTAGCTTAGATATTTAGAGGTGATAGTGTCTGAAATGAATATATTGTCTAGCTAGACGTATCGTATGCCGTGCAGGCAGGTAAGGTTAATAAATTTTAAAGTAGTGTCCACACAGTAATTCACTTTATAGTTGATTTAAGGGACAGAACAGAAATATTATTAATACAGTATATTATACAGTATTTATTGCAGTCAATGGTCATATCAGGACATTTCAATGGAACGCCCGTAGGCTCCTCAACAAGTTCAATTTCAAGTAGTTCCAACTTTGGCTACCAGACGCCACTGTCACTGAAACCCAGTGGCGAACGTTGGAACTTGATAGAGTGAGTTAGTTATTGTTGTTTTAAGGGGCTTAACTACGAGGTCATCTGCCCCGAACTTGATAGAGTGTTTCTAACAAAATTACGTACAGATTTTGGCTGCACACTACCAATTGTAGTGGAAATGAATGTACGATGGTGCAACTACAGCCTTTTCGATTATACAAAAATGTGTCCGGACTGTCGCAACAGCTGGCGTGATTTTTGTCGGTCTCCTGTGCTATTGCATTCAAGTGCGCACACTGGGGACAAAATTATCACTCACCACTCATATCCACGGCCGTCTAAACCACAGGCCCTCCGGCTTTACTTCCCCTCCGAATAAAGGCATACTGAAGGATTTTAAAGCTCTTAAAAATCCGACGACTTCGGCTGGACTTCAACCCGCAAACTTGGACATAGCAGTTCAGCATGCTAAAATTATTATTATTATTATTATTGCTTGCTGTTTTTTTATGTTCTTGTAATTGATTTCGTGATGAACATCTTGTGAAAAAAAAAAATTGCGCAAAATCAGTTTGTGCAAGTTTACGAGGATTATAAATTAATTTTACAGAGTTTGGTTATAGAGGGGGGCCCGGGAGATTCCAGCCCCAGGGCCTGTTGTCGCTCTCCACGGCCCTGACTGGAAGTGAGAAACGGATTCTAGGTTTGCTCCCTCCTAATATATGTTTGAACTTTTCCTCTTGAAAAGTGGATCATTCCAATATTCAAGTGTTAACAACTCAATATGTGAAAAGCAATCAAATATGACTAAAGTCATTGATATACCATATATAAATACTGCTTATGTGCCTTCACTATGGGACAAATATACTGTATGAGCGATATGTATCATTGTACAATAGGAATAGATGTGGGGTTTCTTTCTGGATGGGCGGATCTGCAAAGTCAGTTTCGTTTTAGGTGGGGATCCCTGGTGTCCAGCACTTTGAGAAACTCTGCCATAGATCATCCTCAGATGTGATCTAGCTTCGATTAAGGGTTAAAAATGATATGCGGGTTTAATTTCTAGATATGATATGGTACTAATATTAAAACTAAGAAACTTGAACTTACATTTTGAAAGGTAAGAATGCTGACTATGAGTGGCGAGATGAAACAGGCTGTGAAACTAAGGGTGCAGCCTATTCCCATCAGGATTCCTGAAAAATAAGAAATAGTAAATATTAGCAATATGGGAAGGGATTAATGGGATGATTTCACAACATCAACTTTCAAATTGAGCTGAATATATTGTACTTCACAATTCCCTAACTCACCTCTTAGGGAGCATGGGGTAGAGGCTATGTGATGGCAGGAGGGCAATTCAAACCTTAGCCCACAATAAATCCATGGCCACAGGTAATAAAAACAAAGAAAGCAAACTTGTAGTTTTACATACAGTAGCTCCAATCATAAACCACAAACCTCCTTTTTTACATGATCTCCAAACCACTAGACATGACAACTCATTTTGAAAATAGCGTCTTCTGTGGGTAGATCATAGAATGCTGAGTTTCTATGCCCATGATCGCGGGGTCAAACCCGGCCGAAGTCATCGGATTTTTTAAGAGCGTTAAAAGTCCCTCAATATGCCTACCTTCTGAGGGAAAGTAAAGCCGGCGGGCCCATGTCATATATTTATGGCATGTAAAAGAACCTTTCACTAACTACACTTGTGGAAGCTAAAATTTGTAGGTTAGATTATTTGATAATGCTATATTAGTTCCAACGTTCACCACTAGGTGCTGGCTACGATAGCATCTAGTAGCCAAGCCCGCAACTAGGTGTCGTGGATGGTAGCAAAAGTAAGAACTACTTGAAACATTGATCGTCTGCAGTCCTACCTGAATCACAGATAACATACACTAATATAGCCATCACAATTAACACCGGTTATCAGACAGATTCTGCACACATCCAATGTACACGGGGCGTTATGACCGCGTTGTCGCAGCCCCTAAACTAAGGAACCAACCATCATTTTGAAAATCATTGAAATCATTTGGAAGCTAATGTTTTGTTTTTTTCAGGAGTGATATTTACTATTAGCATATAGTATATTACTGTATTATACTTTGTACCGCACCCAGTCATTTGGCAAATTTGTGTTGGATTATAAATATCGTAACTTACAGTCGTTCTATACTAAGATCATTCCAATTACTGGAATATGTGAAAAATATCCTGAAATAAGTTACATGTGATTAAGATTTATATACATACAAGCTGTACCCGGCATGCGTTGCAATGCCAATCAAAGAAAGTGTTGGCGTTGAAATTCTGTTTCTTGGAGTGCTCTTGGATACACAACATGTTAACTGCCTCTAAGCTATCGTAAAATGGATTTTCTAATTTAGAACCATTCGTGGAAGCGTGCACAACAACTTTCAAAAGTTTCATCGCTGTCACTCATTTGTTGAATCTACTCGTACGCTACCTGTTGTGAAATGGATTTACTGAGTCGAAACCCTTCCCTGGCGTGTACACAATAACTCATCAATGAGTCATCCCAATCGGATGAATTGTATATGCACGTATACACCCCTGTTTAAACGATTCGTGCGCTGTCACTCATTTGTTGAATCTACTCGTGCGCTACCTATTGAGAAATGTATTACTAAGTCGAAGCCCTTCCCTGGCGTGTACACAATAACTCATCAAGGTTTCATCGCAATCGAAGGATGTTATATGAACGCAATAGGGAATTTTGTTGAAACGCTTCGCGCGTCGTCACCCATTTGTTGCATCTACTCTTGCGCTACTTATTGTGAAATGGATTTACTAAGTCCCCTTCCCTGGCGGGTACACAATAACTGATCAATGTTTCATCGCAATCGGATGAATAGTATATGAACGCATACCTGATTTTGTTTAAACGATTCGCGCTCCGTCACTCATTTGTTGAATCTACTCGTGCGCTACCTACTGTAAAATGTATTTACTAAGTTAGAAACCGTCACGTAAGTGTCCACAACATCTCACCCAAGTTTCATGGCTATCGGACTAATGGGATATGAAGACATAGGGGACTGTATTGAAACGCTCCGCATGTCGTCGTTCATTTGTCGAATCTACTCGTGTGCTACCTACTATGAAATGTATTTACTAAGCCAGAAACCTTCCTTGGAGTGTCCACCATATTTCACCCAAGTTTCACCGCTAACGGCAGAATGGTATATGACCTTATACGGGACTTTGTTGAAACGCTTCGCGCGTCGTCCCTCATTTGTTGAATCAACTTTTGCGCTGCATATTGTATAGTGGATTTACTAAGCCAGAAATTTCCCATGACGTGTATACAACATCTCACCTAAGTTTCATAGCTACGGACGAATGGTACATGAATGCATACGGGACTTGGTTGAAACGCTTCGCGTGTCGTCGCTCATTTGTTGATTCTACTCTTGCGCTACATATTGTAATATGGATGTACTCAGCCAGAAACCTTCCCTGGAGTGTACACAACATCTCACCCAAGTTTCATCGCAATCGGATGAATGGTATGTGAACGTATACGGGACGTCGTCGAAACGCTTCGCGCGTAGTCACTCATTTGTTGAATATAAACGTGCGCTTCGTATTGTAAAATGGATTTACTTAGCCATAAACCTTTCCTGGAGTGTACACAACAATTCACCAAGCATTTATCACTATCAGACGATTGGTATATGACTTTATACGGGACTTTGTTGAAACGCTTCGCGTGTCATCGCTCATTTGTTGAATCTACTGGTGCGATACCTATTGTAAAATGTATGTACTAAGCCAGAAACCTTCCCTGGAGTGTACACAACATCTCACCCAAGTTTCATCGCTATCGGATGAATGGTATATGAAATTATATGGGACTTTGTTGAAACCCTTCGCAAGTCGTCGCTCATTTGTTGATTCTACTCGTGCTCTACCTATTTTTAAAGGGATTTACTAAGCTGGAAACCTTCCCTGGAGTGCACACAAAATCTCAGCCTAGTTTCATCGCTATCGGACGAATGGTATATGAACGCAAACGTGACTGTTGAAATGCTTCGCGCGTCGTAGCTCATTTGTTGAATCTACTCGTGCGCTGCCTATTGTAAAGTGGATGTACTAAGCCAGAAAATTTCCCTGCAGTGTACACAACATTTTACGCAAGTTTCATAGCTATCGGACGAATGGTATATGAATGCATACGGGACTTTGTTGAAACGCATTGCGTGTCGTCGCTCATTTGTTGAATCTACTCGTGCGCTATCTACTGTGAAATGTATTCACTAATTTTGAAACCTTCACGTAAGTGTACACAACATCTCACCCAAGTTTCATCGCTATCGGACGAATGGTATATGAACACATACGGGACTTTGTTGAAATGCTTCGCGCATCGTCGCTCATTTGTTGAATCTACGCGTGCGCTACCTATTGTAAAATGGATTTACTAAGTCAGAAACCTTCCTTGGAGTGTACTCAACATCTCACCCAAGTTTCATCGCAATCGGACGAATGGTATATGAACGCATAGGAGACATACATACCCACCCACAGACAAACTATCACGTTACATTGATTTTTATATATAGAGATTAGCAACCCGCCCCGGCTTCGCCCGGGAACAGTTATGAATGCATTACGTGATAGGCGCTTTTTTTTTCTATTTCAATGAACTGCAATCTATATCCTTTCTCCGTCTCAGCACGATGGGTTAAAATCACTGAATGGACTATTTTATTATATTATCATGGAGATGCATGTGCAACGAATTCTTGTCAGACGTAATTTAAGAATGCCAAGGTGCAGTTCAAGCACAACAGTGATGTTGGTGGTATTTGGTGTTTTAAGGGGTGGAACATCAAGGTCATCTGCCCCTCCCAGAACAGTACAATGAGATGCCAGATTGGTATAGAATCCTCAATTGCTTACCATGGATTAAAAGACTTAAAGAGAGGTAATAATTATATCTATACAATCAAAAATGAATTTGTCACTTAATGATACACCTCCATTGATCAGTAGCCTACCAAAGTAATCAACTTAAACTTAACCCCTCCAAGAGTCAAATTTGCACATTCCACCTGTGACATACTCAGGAATCTCGAAAACTTCATGTGTATTGGATGGGAGAGTTACTGAATCATTGTTAAACTCCCAAATATCTAGGAGATCGAACACTAACCTACAAGAGGCATTGCTAAAACATGAGAGTACGTACCCAATCTAATTGGGTACACTTGTGTTGACCAACTGCAAAACTCCTAATAATAGATACCCTACGCAACACTGAAATGTGGCTCCTAATATTTGAATATTACCAAAACATGCAGAACCTACTTCCATTGAAAGAATCCATAGTTTGGCTGGGATTGCCGCTGATGAGACGCCTAGGGAGATAGCACCGAACAAAGAAAGATGGATAGAAATTGAGAAGCACACCCACTCTTTGCATACTTCCCTGCACCACCAAGACTTAAATCTAGGAAAATATTCTTTCAAACGACTGTTGACCTTGAAGGGACAGTAGACAACAGACTCTCAAACTGGATGGTTCCAAAGGAATGTCTCCCTTCTGGTCACAAGGAGGAATGGGCCACATGGAAGGTACTGAACAGACTTCGAACAGGAGTGTGCCGAACTAAGTTGAATCTGTTGAAATGGGGGTTTACAACTGATTCATCCCTGTGTAATTGTGGACAGCAGCAGACAGTTCAACATTTTTGCCAGTGCAAATTGTGCCCATCAACATGCACAATGGAAGATTTGATCTTAGACTCTCCTAATGCTGTTGATGTTGCCGGCTACTGGACAAAGAACATTTAATTACTCGGTACATAATCTGTACATAACTCGTTATGTGTTATCCTGGTTTATATTTTCATTTATATTCCGTCTCCATAGTTTAACTCTGTATATTGAACTATGGGTACTTCTGACACGAATAACGAAAGTACCAAAATTGACACCAAGGTGCTTAAGGCACTGGGATCAGTTGTGAAGGAAGTTACACAGTATTATCAAATTCAAATTTAATCCCAAGTCTTAAGAGAGCACAAGATAAGATATGCATAAGATAGTCATTGCTGTATATAGAAGTTATGGCTTAAACATCAACAAAACTAAAACAGTGATGTTGAAAGTACAGAAGGGTGACAATGAGCCAGAAATCATGATAAATGGCACAAAGCTGGACAATGTCAATACTTGGGTAGTATAGTATCCAAAGATAACCTAGCCACATGTGAAGTGAACAATCGAATCAGCAAAGCAATGCCCTTTTACCACCAAGTAAGACAACTACTCTGGGATAAACAAGTGCCACTCAAAACCAAGGTGACGTACAAATCATACTAACTTACACACCAATCTTCACATACAGCCTGGAAACCACCGCACTAACCAGGAAGGACAACTCGAAACTCCAAGCTGAAATGAAGTTCCTGCATACTATGATCCAGAAGACCAGTGTTACAAACAGAAATGTCGCTTCATACTTATTTGGGAAAATGAATGATATTTATTTACAAGAAAATACACACACATTACAAATAACACTCAAAAGACTCCATCTTGGATGTACTGTTCCTTGTCCTTTTCTCACAAAAAACAAAAATAACTGTTGCCAACTGTGTCACATCCTCCCACCGTTGAAGCAAGACATCCTCAACTACTCCACATATCTTGCAGGAACATTGACAGTTCTACCCGAATGTGTGGTCTTTGGGGGTTGAACACCAGTTCCAGTCGGCTCTCCTAAAGCAGTAGCTGTTTTTTTATTCAAGCCAGTCCTCAAAGGTGTGCTGTCTTCATCAGGTACTTCTAGTGGATAGAGTCGCTGTATCGGTCTCAAGAGTTCTCCTTTAGATGTAACAACCCTTGCAAGTCTTGTATTACCATCAGTTCCAGGGAAGAAGTCCACGATTTTTCCAAGAGGCCAATCTATCCTCTTAGTGCCATCTGATCCAACTAGGACAATGTCACCTCTCTTGAACAAAAGAGTTGGTTTACAACTCTGTTTACCGAGTGCCAAAAGTCCGAGATATTCCTGCTGGAATCTTTTCTTCAATGCCATTCTTAGGTTCAGAAGATGACGATTTCTTTGATTCAGGGTTATAGCATCCAATACATCACATTCTGGAACTCCAGTTGTCTTAATTTCTTGTAGAAAGCAGGCAGGGGTGAGTGGACTTATATCTTCACATCCATCGGTCAGATATGTTAGCGGTCTTGCATTTATGGTGGCTTCTATACTGCAGAGAAGGGTAAGCATTTCTTGGCAAGTTAGACAGGCTTTACCCAAAACTCGTTTCAGAAGCTGCTTAATTAGACGTATTAACCTTTCCCAGAAGCCTCCCCACCAAGGAGCACTAGGGGGATTAAATCTCCAAGTAATACGTTCAACCGAATAGTGTTTGGAAATATTCTCCCAGTCAACACTTTGAAACGCGTTATCTGTACCCGTGAAATTTGTACCATTGTCTGAGTAAATCACAGAGGGGCATCCTCTTCTTGCTACAAACCGCCGGAACGCTTGCACAAACGCCTCTGTGGAGAGAGAAGTAACCATTTCGAGATTAACAGCGCGATACACCGCACATGTGAAAACTACAATCCATGCTTTACTTTCATCCCTCAGGAACACCGGACCTGCCAAGTCCACTCCTATCACTTCAAATACATAGGCTTCCCGTATGCGGTCCAGGGGCAGAGGGGCCTGAGCGATTTCGGTATGTTGTCCATCATGCCTCCAGCACTTGACACATTTTCTTATAATTTTTCTAACTGTCCTCCTTCCACCGATGATCCAGAAGCGTTGTCTCAGATGATTAAGAAGAAGTTGTACTCCAATGTGATTTTCTTTCACGTGCTCATCCATAATCAAGCGAGAGGTGATGACATGGTTCGCCGGGAGAATCATTGGGAACCTGAATTGCTTCAAATCTTCTCGCAGTAGTAGTCTCGTTTTAACCCTGAGAACACCATCTTCAAGGAATGGATGTAGTGAAGATAAGACGTTTATCAACTAATCTGTGGAAGCTTTCTCGTTGAATTATAGAAATGAGTCTAATTTCAGCCCTTTCTAACTCTTCAACTTGCAGATTTTCTTGCGAGATCCTCTCACGTCTGAGACAATTCTTACAGAAACGAAGAATCCATGCGATTAGATGAACTATTCTGTGATAGCTGGAAAAATACCTGACATACCAGAGGGAACCTTCATTGGTTACAGTCATAGAATTCACAGGGTTTTTCTTCATTTCCTTTGCAATACTCTCTTCGTCATACACCACTTTTGTTTGAGGCCAACAATCTGGAGATTCGTACAACCAGGCAGGTCCCTCCCACCATCGAGAGGCTACTACCGTAATTGCGAAGCAGAACAGCCACGTGACGGTAAATCAGCTGGATTCAATGAACCTGGAACATGTCGCCAGCAGTTTAAATTGGTCAAGTTCCTGATCTCATTCACATGATTGCGGACACACACCGACCAGTTCTCAGTTCTGCAGATCCATGCTAGAACTGTGGACGAGTCAGACCAGAGAAAAAACTCATGAACTTCCAGTGAAATAGATTCCAACACACATTTAAGCAACTGTGCACCAATTGTAGCAGCCAGCAATTCCAATCTGGGGATTGTCACTTCCTTGAGGGGGGCCACACGAGATCTTGCATCACATAACTGTACTCACTTGATTGTTGGAATCGCATCTTATGAAGACTACTGCTGCATATGCAAGTTGGCTGGCATCACAGAAGACATGAATTTGCACATGGTCACTTCTTCCAAACCATCGAGGAATCTTGATTTCTACCAGGTGAGGTAGATTCTTTACCCAGGCCAGAAACTCGTCTCTGGACTTCTCATCAACTGCACTATCCCATCTTATATGAGTCTTCCAGGTCCTTTGAATCAACAGTTTGACACAAAGGGTGATAGGACATGTCACACCAACTGGATCAAAAATTCGATGTGCGAGTGACAGAATTGTCCTTATCGTCACTTCTCCCACCTGAATACTTTTCAACCAATGCAAATTTAAAGTAAGTGTATCCTCCTGTCGATCCCATAACAGTCCCAAAACAGATGAAAGGGTAGCAGACTGGTCATCATCCTGAGAGAACTGCCATCCCCTCAAATTAAATAAATTAAATAATACCCTACTAGCTTGATTGATAAACTCTCCCACCTCCGATTCCCTGTCAAGGCTAGTGACAACGTTGTCCACGTAGAAGCTCTGTAGAAGTCTCTTGATGAATAGGGGATTGAATTGCGGGTTTTCCAAGTACTTCTTTAGGCGATACCCCAAGACAGCCACCAGGAGAAACGGACTACAAGTTAAGCCGAAAACCAGCCTGGCATGCTTGAAGATCTTGTAATTATTCCCAACGTCCTGCCACATCAGGAAGCAGATATAGTTTCGATCTTCTTTGCGTATGCTTATCTGAAGGAAGGCCTTCTCAATGTCTGCAATAATTCCTACTTTCCTCTCTCGGAATCTAAGAAGAATAGCAGGGATTAGCTCAATCAGGTTGGGGCCATCATACAAATAATCGTTCAAAGCAGGGGTTCCCACTTCCTTCGCTGAGGCGTCAAATACAGGACGAACAGGTGTTGTTGAACTACTTTCCTTCACAACAGCTCGATGCGGTAGATAGTGTCTGAAGTTTTCATCCTCCTGAACCGGTTCAATAACGCCACTCTTTTCCCACACGGTGAAAATATTTTCATACGTCTCGCCTAGTCCAAACTTTTCCACTTTCTTCCTTGTGTTGACTAACCTCTTCTCAGCCATGACCCTGTTAGATACAAGAAATCATTTGTTTTCTTTCCAGGGTAAATGGACTTCATACCTAAATTCTCCGTTAATAGACACGGTTTTCTGAAAGTGCTCCATTGTTGAAAAGTTTTCTTCAGTTTTAGTTTTCCTTACGGCAGGATCGCTGACACCTAGCACGTCCAGTTCCCACAGATTTTCAACTGAAGCGTCTCTGATAAAGAGAGAAGTGACAAGGTTGGTCATGCTTGATTGATCTCCGGAAACTACTTTACCCATCACAGTCCACCCCAGCAGTGTCTCAATACATACAAGACCATTGCTTAGTGTACACGTGTGCCCAGTCATTAACTTTCCAGCTACATCAGCACCTATTAATAGTTCAATGGGACCTTCAGTATCATAAATCTGTATCACTTTTGCTTTTAGTTCTTGCAACCATGGGCCCTTTAACATAGTATTGTACCCTGTAATTACTTGTTGCCCTAAGACTTCAAAATTGCAGGCATAAGGCTTTCCTAAACTCTCTATGTAGATCCTATAGCACATATGCTGGCTCTCTTCTGTGACTACCCCACCAAATAGTGAATGGCGTAGCATTTCTGTGCGATGACTAGCGTAACCTAACTTCTGCGCAACTGATTCAAGCTTATAAGATCTCTGACTGCCAGTATCCAGTAGAGCCCTTACCTCCATTGCAGAGGATTCTCCAATGACCTTCACCTTTAATGTTTGCAAAATAACACCTTGCATACCACTACGTTTTTCATTTGAAATCAAAGAATGAGACTGAAGTTTCTCATTGGTAGCTTCAGAGGAATGTGTTGGGCCTAGACATATTAGGCTGTTATGTTTTTTGCTACAGGAATCACATTTTAACTGATTCTGCACATCTTTGAAACATGTCCTTTCTTCAGACAGAGAAAGCATGCTCTCTTATTCTTCACAATTGAGACTCTCTCCTTTAAAGCCATCTGCTTTGCCTCGGAGCAGTTTGAACTAGCATGGGACCTATTACGTGTAGCCCTTTAGGGTGTCCGCTGGAAGCAGCTACAGACTCAGGCGAGCCGAACATGTCCTCGGACACTCCCGGCACTAAAAGCCATACGATAAATAAATAATACCTATCACAAAATATACAGTTTAGTTTAAGATTACAATCCACAAGTGCAGCTGCGGTAGGTGGCGATTCACTGTAAATGTCAATTTTCTTCGTACCTTTTGACTTGTCAGGATTCACATTGATGTTACCTTTACTTGGGATGGCCAGTTTGATCCTTTCCTCACTCCCTACTTCATTTTCCAGGAATTTCATCAAACCTTTAAGCCGTTCACTAGGTTCACATTCCTTCCCACCGCCACTCCTCTGCCAGGCACGTAACACATCTATAGATAAGCATGATTCAATCATAGGAAATAACATTGCTGCATATTTCTCGGAAGTTACACCTAGGCTCTCCAAAGCACCAAGTTGAGTTTCGAGTCTGTCATATAATGATGAGATGTCAAGACTACTACAAGCATTCATCATTGTCAATAGTTCTCTAGTGTAGACTTCCATCAACAAAGAATCATTGCCAAAACGTGATTTAAGTTTCTGTATAGCTTTAGGGTAATTTCCACTTGTGGCTGGAAAACTGTCAACGATGTCGCGAGCTTTGGAGTTTGGCATTGTTGCTTGGATAAGATATTCGTATTTATCGGCATTATCTAACTCTTCATCTTCATCAATCTTTTGAAATTGATTCGAGAAACCCAACCAATCTCGTAGATTTCCACCAAATTTTCGGAATTCGATCTTTGGAAGGCGATATTTACTTTTTAGGTTATGAGTGTTACTGGTGCTTACTGTTGACTGGACTTCGTCTTCACGTTTTCTCTCCATTGCAAGAGCATCGGAAACAGCCGCTGCTAACATATGAAACTTGCGTTTATAGTCATCTACTCCGTCTACTTCTGTGATCAGGTCTTTTTTCTGACATCGCATCTTCCATGAGGTGTTGGAAGATCTCCTGGTCCAGATTACTTATGAGGTTAGCCTTCTCTTCCACTAAGGCGTAATCTCCTCGGATAGCGACTATGTCTTTTATTTCTTTCTCCAACAAAACTTGAAGTGAAGCTACAATTTTCGTGAACGATGCACGGTCTACACCACGTTTTCTGATCAAACTTCGAATACGGTATCGCTCATTTTCCTTTCTATATCCTGTCACGGTCGCCAGATGTTACGAACAGAAACGTCACTTCGTACTTATTTGGGAAAATGAATGATATTTATTTACAAGAAAATACACACACATTAAAAATAACACTCATAAGACTCCATCTTGGATGCACTGTTCCTTGTCCTTCTTTTCTCACAAAAAACAAAAATAACTGTTGCCAACCAGGAAAGACAAAATCAGGAATGAAAAAATCAGAGAAGATGTGAGATTAGAAGACCCTATCCTATAAAAGATCCAGAAGGCTAGAATGAAGTGGTTTGGCCACGTGAAGATAATGAATGCCAATAAAACTGCAAGAAGGGAGTATGAAAGAGACCTAGGACAGGTGCGGATTCAAGGGAGAGGGGGTCACGGGGGTCATGACCTCCCAAACGGAGACAAAAATTTTTTGCAAACTCAGAAAACGAAAACACAATAACCAGACAAATAAAACTTAACGAATTTTAACTGAAAAACAGGTTTTTTTTTTTCATTTTATTCGATACTGAAAATATCTTTATTGCAATTATTATGTTCTGTTACAACTGTACATATTATTTACAACTTCATACCTGTTATATAAAGACGATTATTTATATAACAAAATCAACTCGTCTATTTTGATTAGCAAACCTTGTGATTACGGAATCGATGTCTATAGTGATGTCACGATGAATGTGCAGCAATGCACGGATAGGAATTTGGGGCTTTTTTCGCACCAAAAAATCTTGCCGAAACTGTAACGTACCTTGATACTTTTCTCACGTTTGGTTATTTTGTGATTGCATTGTTAGTGATACCATTTTTCTTAACAATTTCGATTCTGTGACCCCACAAAGCCAAACTTTAGATCCGCGCCTGACCTAGGAGGGAGGAGACTAGCTGGCAGACCTAGAAAACAATGGACAGATCTGGTGAAGAAGGATGTGCAGGAGAGAGGCCAGGATTGGGGGAGAATTGTGAATGAAGAATGGATCATGGATCGACAGAGATGGAGGGGGCTTGTATACCTCACCCGGGAAACTGGAGTTGGTCAACGATGATGATGATAAGTTATTATAGAAGAATCGGACATAGCTCATTTAATACTCCTCACTGCAATAAACAACTTGGCAAATCCCAGAGGGATCCTAATAACCACATTTTAAGACACTAGAATTAATTGTTTCAGAGATATTTCCAAACATCCCTCCCCACTCTTGGAAACTGGTTAATGCCAGCTCGAAATGTCCCATTCTGCTCTGTAAGAAACCATGCCTAAAATACCAAATGGATGTTATGCATGTAAATCCATGGGGACGTAAATGAACAACATGATACAGTGTGGCGGAGACTGCGAGTAACTGATAGTCATGTATATTTTATGAGTTTCACATAAATAGAAGAAAATAATCAAATGAACAATCAGGGTTGATGTTCCAAAGTAGCCAAAGTGAATACTTACCAGCAAAGTTGGGACTCAGGTCAACAAAGCTGGCGAGAGGTCCTGTGGATATCGCCCCACTGACTGTAGTAGCAGCCGTGAGGCATATGATGGCAGACAAGTAATTGCAACCGGAGAAGGCCGAACCCAATGTGAACATTCCCATCACGATGCAACCTAGATGAGAAGATACATTGGGTATGGTCAGTATTATATAGATGACAACAGGATATGTAAGCATAAAATATGCATTTAAAATCTCTCTATATATAAAAATGAAAGTTTGTCTGTTTTTTCTGAATTTCCACGGAAATTTGCGTTATTTGCACGTTTCAGGCTGTTTTTTGACGGATGCGCGCAAAAATATTTTTTTGTCTGTCTGTCTGTCTGTCTGTTTGTTTGTTTGTTTGTTTGTCTGTCTGTCTGTCTGTCTGTGGACAACTTTGAGTCCTTATAACTTGAGAACGGCTGGGTGGATCAACGTAAAATTTGATACAGATATCCATCAGAGGCACCACACTAATCATTGATGTAACTCTTCTCCGTACCTCTCATATGAGGGGCATACCCCCTTAAAATGCATGCTGAAATACGTGTAGAAGGGCCAGACAAAGCTCATTTTCAGCCCCTCAATATCAGAAACAAAACTCGGAGGCCCTAAAAACCAATAGTTTTTGAGTTATTCCCAGAAAACTAATTTGATTTAATAAAATAATGAAAGTATGCAACCCGGTAACTATGGCAACAGAATCTCACAGGCCATTTAGACGCAATACAATTCCAATTATTACATTGGTTGGTTCTTAAGTTTAGGGGCTGCGACAACGCGGTCATGTAGCCCAATTATTACATTACTGTGAAAGTTTGTAAACGGCTATACGGTTATCACGGAACCAAATTACGGTGTAAAATGCATCAATACATACAGTATACTGCGCTTAAGGGAGCCAAGAGGTACTCTAGAATTATTTCACGTGATTTACACGTGTGGGTGTGGTACGGAAGGTCTATTTAATCCCCATCTTTATATAATTATACAATTATTATTATTATTATTATTATTATTATACAATGGCACACAACGACGAGACAAAGCTCATTTTCAGCCCCTCGGTGTCGGAAACAAAACACGGGGGCCCTAAAGTGTCCCCGAAAACTAAATTTTAAGGCTCTATAACCCACAGTTTCTGAGATAATCCCTGAAAACTAATTTAATTTAATAAACTAATCAAGGAATGCAAGCCGGTAACCATGACAACAGTATATCAAGAGATGACATCCAACTTTCCATCTCTTTCTGTAAGAAGCAATACCACTCCATTTATTACATTTCTGTGAAAGTTTGCAAATGGCTATAAGGTTATCACGGAACCAACTAAGACTGTAAAATTCGACAATGCGCTTAAGGGGGTCAAGGGGCACTCCAGAATTCTTTCACCCGACTTACACGTGCGATATGTTGTACAGAAGGTCTATTATATCTCCAAACAGCAATATTATTTTCAAAAATTCCTGAATTGAAATAGTATTTTTGCGGCTTTTTGGGATTTTGAGGTATTCAATTTTATTTTCACGTCAGGTAGTACACGTTAGGTGAATTTAGTTTGAGAGCACATTTTAACTAATCATTCTTTTTGTCAACAAACGGGTACATCGTAAGGATGATTTTGTTTGAGTTAGTTATTGTTGTTTTAAAGGGTGGAACTACGAGGTCATCTGCCCCTTGAATTTGTTTGATACTGTGTGGTTGATATATCCATATTTGGACATCTGGGTGATACGTTGTAGTCAATAGAGTTAGTTTGCCTCATGGCCACTAGCTGCCTTTGCTCTTGTATAAATACACCTATCTATAAACATACGATTGTTTGTTTATTAAAGTTTCAATTTTGTTTCTTTTACGCGTTTCGGTATGTTTTTTGACGGATGCAAGCAAAACATGGATTTGTGTGTCTGTATTTCTGTGTATCTTTATGTACGCCTATAACTCGTGTTCGGATGCTTGGAGCACCGTAAAATTAGGTAGGTATCCATGAGGGTCAATACACTAATCATTTATATAACTCTTCACTGTACTTCTCATAGAAGGGTGGGTATAGGGAAAAAAAGTTTCAAAATACATGCTAAAATAGGCGAAATATAAAAATTATTCTAGAAGGACGACCAAAGCATATGTTGCGCTTCTCAATGTGAGACACAAAATTCGGGGTCTATCAAGGGTCTCCGAAAACACATTTTAAAGCCCTTAAATTAACAGTGTGTGTGGTATTCCCCGAAAACTAACATCGTTCTGATAAAACTTTTGAAGGAATGACAAACCGTTAATCATTGCAACAGTAGCTGAATTGATAACGTCTGGTTATTCATACCGAAGACCGTTCGAAGAACGGGTACTTCTGCTAGTATTCTTATATTTATGAGTTGCAAATTTTCTACAAAAGAGGATGATTACAGTTGACATATATTAAGATTTGGATCATAAGCAAAAAAAAAGATACGAGCCTTACAGTAGTCGCATATGATGTGTAACATCTGACAAGTTATCCTACTCGTATACTACACAGCTTGGACATCCTTAAAATGTTAATTTACACTCCAATTTCATACTGGTACTATGATGAATGTATAGATTGAATTGGAGATATGCTACTGTCACATTTGAGGCGCAGCGGTCAAGCTGTTAGTCTCTCACCAAGGTAGACCGGGTTTGATTCCCGGTCAATACATGTAAGATTTTCGAATTGAAATGCCATGTCCTGTGGTTCGCATTCCACGTAAAAGGGAGGTACCGTGGATCATGATCGTCAGATTAACGGACAAGCAAAACTACAAGCTTCCTTCCTTCCTTTTACATTAATAATTCATAATAACAAAGTGACACACAACGTCGACAGTACTTTCAAATACTGTGAGCACATTCCTCAGTAACTATAACATTCATTATTCTCAAGGCTCTCATACAGTTCGTCGTAAACAATCAAAACATGGCTTCCTACACTCATGAAATGATCTAGTCTCACATATGATGAAAATACAGCTTTTATTCCACTCATATAACAACATTCTGTTATGCATCTAATATTTGACTACTCACCCACAGCTTGACAATAATGCCGCTTACTTAAATGTCATTTGTCGTCTTTGTCCTACCCCATGTGATATTCAACCTTGAACGTGAAGCTTCATAAACTGATCAATGACAAATGAAAGTCGGTGAAACATTTGCCACTGTGCTCGTCAAACCAGTGCCTGCTAAATGCACTGCCTACTGTATTGCCATAACATTCTCGCGCTACAGAGCACACACTGCCTTGTTTCCAATACACACATTTTCAATTGTACATCCAGCTGGCAGTGCGTCTTCACTTCCGTCCGATCCACTTCCATTCGATCCACTTCCGCCCGATTCACTTCCTTCCCATTTTTCTGGCAGTGCGTCTTCACTTCCGTCCGATCCACTTCCGTTTGATCCACTTCCACCCGATTCACTTCCGTCCCCAATTTTCAAAATCACTCCCACAAAACTATCCAGCAACCGAGCGGAATGATGTTACACATCAAAAACATATATATATACTGTATGTAAAATCAGCTTATATCAAGATAGTGAGTCATAATTAGTTAGTTATTGTTGTGTTCAGGGGCGGAGCAGCAAGTTATCTGCCGTGATAGTGAGTTTGCATAGTTACAACTTTAAAATAGATAGCTTAGGAGGTATTAATTTTTCAAGGAAAATGGCAAATTATGTACCTAGGTATACGTGAAGGAAATGTACCAGTGTAATTTTCAGAAGGTAAACATTTTAATGAATGCTTGTTTTATTGGTTTTAGAATACATTATTTGTATGTAATTTTCCAGAACACCATACTAAAATACTCCTTCACTTGAAACTTCCAGATCAGTTTTATCCAAACCTTGGTGCATTCATCAGAAATTTGTAATTTGGAAATTATTACCTTTACACTACACTATCTAATGATTCACTAGTCTGAGAATCTCATAGGGGCCATAATGAACGAATCAATAAATAAATAAATAAATAAAAATTAATTTATAAATTAATACATTAATAAATAAATATAAATTAAGTAAGAAATAAATAAACAATGACCATACACGAATGAACTCCGGAAGATCGTCCAATCGAATCTGTGCTTACTTTGTGGGAAAGAAATCCGGTTTAGGCTACAGAGGTGGAAAAAGATCTACAAGAACTGGGAATATCACATGAGGACATCTTGGAACGTGACTCTTTGAAGAAGAAACTTGGGGAGATACAGAGTTTTCAGCCAAAACCTATATTGAAAACCGGCAAGAAGTGGACCGAAGAACGAAAGGAAGCTCACAGAACAAGAATGCACGAATACTGGGCCAATGTGAAAGAACGTGGTCCATAGACGACCGAAACGACTAAAAAATAAAAAAATAAACAATGAAACAAACAAACGAATCGATCAATCAATTAATCACCGGTGTTCTTCATTGTTTGCCTTGGCTTTCAAATTGCAAACATGTGGCAAATGCTAAGACGGTGCCTTCTAACAAACCAAGACTGCTTTCTAACAATTCCTAGCCAAGTTCTATTTACATTTTCATTGATTTCATCTCGCATTATCTCCTCTATTGAGATTGGTGTCAGAAAGAGCATCCAGTCGTAAAATCCTTTCGCCCCAAGACCTCACCTCCCTGTTTTAATGATTTCCTTTCAATTACACAACAAGTAGTTCCGTGAAGAACTATACAGCCTAGTTTCATATATCCTACTTATGTTAATTGCCTCTATCTACATACAAAATGTCAGTTTGATTGCTGAAATAGATTCGTAGATATTGAGAACCGACTAAATATTTCGGATGGCCGCCATGTTTGATTTTATATATGTAGGTCATAGAGTAATGTACTGTTACATGAAGATTATTGTGTACGTGTAGCATTCAAACTTCAATGATGATCAGGACACAAGAAGTAACAAGGAGATTTGAAAATTTTGCACAGCTGCCATCTTATGGTTTTGGAAACAATTGAAATAAATTAGATGCCAGTGGATTAACATTCGTATAAGGATTTACTGTACCAAGTTTCACTGCACTCGGATGGTTAAATTGCGAGAAACGTCCATGTGAATATTTATATTTCGCGTCGCCGCCATGTTGGATTTGTGATCACCCCTATGAACATAAAAAAAATCAGTTTGATTGCTATAATAGATTCGAAGATATTCAGAGACGTCTAAATATTTTGAATGGACGCCATATTGGATTGTTAAATGTATAGGCCATAGAGTCATGTACCATTAAAGGAAAATTATTGCGTAGGTTCATTATTCAAACTTTCACTTCGATCGCATGATTACGATACAAGGAATAAAAATTTAATTTTAAAATTCGCAAAGCCGCCATCTTGAGGTTATGTAAACAATTGAACTAAATTAGATACCAGTGTATTACAATGTGTATACACATTTCCTGTACCAGATTCCATTGCGTTTGGAACATTAAATCGAGAGAAAGGTCTATTTAAAATTTTCAAATTCGCTTGGCCGCCATGTTCGTTTTGTTGTTAACCGGTTTTTGAAAGTCTTATAGATGAACTTCCAGTAGTGCCCTTTATCTCCGTACAAAATTTCAGGGTGATACCGCTAATAGTTTCAGAGATATAGAATGCCGGTGAAATATTTTGCACATCCGCCATCTTGTGGTTATGTAAACAATTGAACCAAGTTAGATGTCGGTGCATTACAATGTGTATAAACATATACTGTACCAAGTTTTATTGCGTTTGGTTGGTTAAATCGCGAGAAACGTCTATTTAAAAGTCGCAAATTCGCATGGCCGCCATGTTGGTTTTGTAGTTACCAGTATTTCAAAGGTCACATAGGTGAACATCTAGTAGTTCCCTTTATCACCGTAAAAAATTCCAGGGTGATATCGGGAATAGTTTCGGAGATATTGAATGCTGGTGAAATATTTCGCACAGCCGCCATGTTGGATTGGTGAGACGTAACAAAATTTGAAGGGCTCGGTCGGGGTCGTCCGGAATAGTGCTATGAACTTAACGAGTTTCATTGAAATCGCTCCAGCCGTTTAGAAGTTATTAGGGACACACACACGAACACAAGGTGATCTCATAAGCCTATTTTTTCAAAATTGAAAATAGGCTAAAATACCGACAGCAGTGGCGACGCGGGCTAAAGCGCAGCGTTAGGTCAAGGGGCCAAGCACTCTGCTGACTCGGTAGACGCGTGGGTTCGAGCCCCACCGTCGGCTGTCCTTGAAATGGTTTTCCGTGGTTTCCCATTTTCAACACCAGGCAAATGCTGGGACAGTACCTTCTGACAGGCCACGGCTGCTTCCTTCCACATCCTTGCCCAGTTTCATTCATCTTCATCCATTCCATCTCTCGTCCCGACGCGCAGGTCGCCCACGGGCGTCGACTAGAAAGACCTGCACTTGGCCTCTCAGGAGGCTACACGAAAAAAAAAAGGCTAAAAATGTGGTCCGTATACATATCCTGAAATCTGGAAAGCCATAGAAATGGATACCAATCAGTAATCCGGCTCATGAAAAATGAAAAATCCACAGCCTGCTTCCTGTCGGCCGACCGGGTCAGGGAATGGAATGAATGAAGCCCCCATCTAGCGGCGAGGATTTGAACTGTGCCGGCTGCCGAAGCCTGTCGCACTCCTCTGAGACAATGATTAAGTGAATGACAGATGAAATGAAATGATAGTGGAGAGTGTTGCTGGAATGAAATTTTTGACAGGGAAAACTGGAGTACCCGGGGAGAAACCCGTCTGCCTCCGTTTTATCCAGCACAGATCTCACATGGAGTGACCGGAATTTGAACCACGGACCCAGCGGTGAGAGGCCGGCTTGTTGCCGCCTAAGCCACGGCGGCTTCAATCCCGCTCATGCTGTGCAAAAAATATATTTTTACACTATCGAGCTTTGTTCTATACATTATTCATTTGCGACTTTGTGAACTATTGCATTTCCCAACGTAATCGTTCTTGAGAAGTACAGCTAGCCATAGCATATGTTGCATAATAGGGGTTAATTGGGTAAACTGCACTAATTCGGATGCCAGCATACTGTACAAGGCAAAACAATTAAGCCGTTTCGCCGACCCAAGTCCAGAGGATGGGCATGACATCGCTCTTACATGACAAGCAGGAGCGTATCCAGGATTTTGTTTCGGAGGTTGATTCCATAATTCAGAATCAACAGCATGAATAACTCTACAGAATCAGGATCCAGGACGAATATTTAAATATCACAATACAGGCTAATGATTTATTTATTTATTTATTTATTTATTTATTTATTTAGCGTATGGCTTTTAGTGCCGGGAGTGTCCGAGGACATGTTTGGCTCGCCAGAGTTTGTAGCTGCTTCTATGCGGACACCCATGGGGTGAGCTACAATTACCGTCGTTTGTGGATGAGATGAAATGAATGAAGATGAAAGAGCATGTTCAATGTCTAACATTGGCTACCAAATGCCACTGACACCTAGTGGTGAACGTTGGAATTTGATAGAGCGTATCTAACGGAATATAACCTACAAATTTGGCTACTCACTACCAATTGTAGTGGTAGGTTCCTTTTCATGCCATAAATCTTATGACATGGGTCCGCTAGCTTTACTTCCCCTCCGAAGGAAAAATACTGAAGGATTTTAACACTCTTAAAAATCCCACGACTTCGGGCGGGTTGAACTCGCGATCTTAGGCACAGCAGTTCAGCATGCTACAACTACGCCACCGAAGCCACTAGGCTAATGATAATCATCATATACCGTACCGTAGCCTATAAAACGCAAAGGTGTTCACAAAACCCAAGCTCTAAAACTAGAGGGAGATAGAAGGTGCTGTTTGTGCCAAAATCTTCCTAATCGTCTCAATAGTACAGTTGAAATTTTGCTTTTCTTGAAGTCAACAGAAATGTATTGTTCATAAAGTGCGTTTAAATAAGCAAATGAGACGATAGCCCCGGCCATAACTGTGTCGTTTCGAGCCCACATAACAACAAAATCGGGTGGGTGGTATATACACATGGGGCAGTTACAAGTAACCGAGCGTAACAAATGATACGTAATTCAAACGAAAGAGAATTAACTGAAACATCGACGAATTATTTTCGATTTATTAAGTAATGACAATTTGTTTAAAAGGTGTGTTTAAACAAATAAACAAGACGATAGCCCCAGACAGAACTGTGTCTCGCTGAGCCCGCATAACAGTAAAGCCGGGCGAGTGGTTTATACACATGCGAGATTTCTCGTACATTCATACTTGAATAAAACGTTATAGTGTTGGAAGTCGTTTTACAGTTTTACCTTAGTAAATTAAATTTAAATACTTTTTAGTAATGGGTGTTATTCCATACGCCTGAAAAAAATACAAGAGATTAATTAAGCTTGTATGACTAGTTTCAATCGTCAAGCGGTCATCATCGGATCCTTTACACTCAGGCTATTAATCTGTGTTGTGTGTTTGAGCCTTCAGTTTTTGACTGGTTTGATGCAGCCCACCAAGCCTCCCTGTCCAGAGCTAATCGTTTAATCTCTACATAGCTACCACACCCTACATCCAAGGCAATCTGTTTAACATATCCTAGCCTTCGTCTACCCCTACCGTTCTAGCCCTCGACCCTTCCTTCCATAACTAAATTTGCTATTCCTGGGTGTCTTAGTATGTGTCCTACCAATGTATCTCTTCTCTTCATTACCAGTCACTGGACACATCTCTCGTCACCCACTCGTCTTAATACCTCTTCATTTGTAACCCTATCTACCCATCTGATCTTCATCATTCTCCTGTAACACCACATTTTAAATGCATCTATTCTTCTATTTTCAGCTGAGCCAACAGTTGAAATTTCACTTCCATAGAGTGCCACGCTTCAGACAAAGGCTTTAAAAATGACTTCGTAATACCTACATTAAACAGATTACTTTTCTGTAGAAATGCTTTCTTTGACTGTGCCAATCTACTTTTTATATCCTCTTTGCTTCGTCCGTCACTGGTTATTTTCCTTCCTAAGTAACAGAAGTGTCCTACTTCCTTTAGCTTTTCGCCTGCCAATTTGACGTCCATGGGGGTTTCTGGTTTCTTTCGGCTGCATTCCAATATTTTTGTTTTTATTTTATTTATCTATGTGTGCGAATATGTGATTTAAGATATAGAGGTATATACTATTTTAGTTGCAGAGGATTATTGTAAATTTGAGTGACTTGTCAGGTTTGTTACTACCCTACCAGAGAATTGTTACCGCTAGACGTGGAGCGGGCCTGTTGTATACACATTACGTCATCTCACCTCGTTATGGCTGCAGCGAGCGGTTGCAGGGCAAGAAGGGGAACATATGCACAGGCATACAATGAGAACACACTGCACAGCGCACGACCCAGCACGAATCATGCACACAAATGACATGCGATGAGGTTTCGCTGGCGATGACTGCACGTCTATCACAGGCGTGTGGTTGGGCGGAGTGAATTAGTTCCGATTACCGCCACCGGTAACAATTCGCTGGTAGGGTAGTAATTTTATGTTAATTTTTGTTTTGATAATATTGGTAGCTATTTATCTTCAAGTATAATTGTTTAGTGTCAAAATCCGAAATGGTTAGTGAATGAATATGTATTAAAGTACTTAGCTGGTTATTTGAGCGATGTGGTGTTCTCTCTCGTTACAATCACTGTCCATGCTAGCCATCCAAGTACAGTATATTAATTAATCAAATGTATTTTTCCAGGTGTAGGGAATAACACCCATTACACTTTGGGTACAATCGTGTTGGCCGACTGAAAATAATTTACATTTCATTTACTAAGGCAACACTGCAAAATGGCTTCCAACATGATAACTTCAATACTGTTTAAAATACGGCAAAAGAAGAAATAATAACAAGAAGTTCCGTGACGAACTAAAGAGCCTACTTTTCTTAAAATTAAGATTCATGCCAATGATTAATCTACAGTATAAAAACCTATCTAGAATAATGACCAAATTAAGTTGGTAATATCGAAATGTCTAATTAGTTCGAAATATACCTGGTATAATGTAGCCTAATAGAGCACTACAGTTGGCAGCCCTGGTGACTGAATATATTCTCCATCTCTTGAAAATGAAAATCCACAGCCTGCTTCCAGTCTCCGACCGGGTCAGGAATGGAATGAATGAAGCCCCCATCTAGCGGCGAGGATAGGGACTGTGCCGGCTGCCGAGGCCTGACGCACTCCTCTGGGGCAATGATTAAATGAATGACAGATGAAATGAAATGATAGTGGAGAGTGTTGCTGGAATGAAATGTTGACAGGGAAAACCGGAGTACCCGGAGAAAAACCTGTCTGCCTCCGTTTTGTCCAGCACAGATCTCACATGGAGTGACCGGGATTTGAACCACGGACTCAGCGGTGAGAGGCCAGCGTGCTGCCGCCTAAGCCACGGAGGCTTCATATTCTCCATCTCTTAAGGTATAGAATAAAAAATTTGGTTGAAGTCCCATGAACGTTACATGCAGTTAGACATTGGATCTATCACCACGCGTAAAAGAATGTTGGCAACAATGTCATGAGTGTGCTGGTCAGAAATAATCTGAAATACTGTATTATGATATCTTGTTGTGCCAATTTTTGATGAAATCCATTTGTTAGTATAGAAGTTACATGTATTTTAAAATTGGAGCTATCAGCAGGCATAGAATCATGTTGGCAGCACTGACTTATATTAATTACTCGAAATTAATCTAGAATGCCAGGTGCTATACGTGTGCAACGCATAGAGCTGTTGGCTAGCATACTTTCTGATATATTGATATTAGGGTAAAAAAATATAGACAGCATTTCTTAACAGTTAGCAGCCCTGATTGCTCTTAAGAATACTTATAGTCATATCTGTTATGTTACACATAGCACATACGAAATTTGGTTGAAATCTAACTGGTAGTATATAAGTTACATGCATTTAAAAATTGGGAATTGTTGAACTCAGGATCGTAGGTGTTTGTTGTATATATTGTGTGTAAAAATTGTTATTTTAATTTAAGTGTATAGAGAACTTAGTTTATAAGCTTGAATCAATGTTTGTGTCTAGGTTAGTTAAATAGTTGTTTTTAAGTTAATTTAATGTTTATTGTTGTAACTTTAATAGTTTTATTCTTATTTATCAAGTATGCGGTTCTATATAGGTAAGGTGCTGCCACCTGCCCCTATATGCTTTCAGTTTGTCTAAAACTCCCATGTTCGCACATGTTTAGTTTGAGCGGTTCCGCTATTGCCAATCCATGTACATCAGTTCGTTATTATTATTATTAAACTCATCATCAGTTCGCTTTGCTTATATAACTCTGATTTCCTTATATCCTCTTACAGGTGAAATGGCGACCTTACTGAAAAGGCTAACCTTACAAAAATTGGCGGACGATGGCGACGTGCGTGACCATCTGAACGATTTCTTCGACACCGTGGACAAATTGGGAGATATGAACATCACGATCAATCCGGAATTGTTGACAGTTGTGTGTTTATACAGTCTGCCGGCACGATTCGAGAACTTTAGGTGTGCAATAGAGTCACGTGACAATCTACCGACTCCCGAGGCTCTTCGGACCAAAATCACCGAAGAAGAAGACTGGTCCATGTAACAAGAACTATAAGAAACAAACATCCAAACTAAACAACAATAGTGAAACAGAAGGAGGCAGATCTGAGTTCCGGTGCTACGTGTGCAAAAAGCAAGGTCATCGAGCCAGCCAGTGCAGATTTAAACAAAGAGATCCATCGAAGAACAAAGGTAAAGACAGTTCTAATACTCAATCCGCAAATTTCACTCGAGAACTATGCTTACAGGCGACGACAACTCAGAGCAGTGGCGTACGCAGAATATGGTGCCTCGACAGTGGCGCCACTTCACATATCTGTGGCGACCCTGAGATTTTTTCTAAGATCGATGAGTCACGAAGGGGTGTGGTGAAATTGGCTGATGATTCAACGGCAGAGATAGTGGGAAAAGACAGTGTTCGCTTATCTACCCGCATTGCAAACGAAGAGGTAGATGTCTCTCTCTCAGATGTTTCTCACGTTCCAGACCTCAGGTCAAACTTGCTGTCGGTGGGAAAGATCACCGACCGCGGCCACGAGGTGATTTTTGACAAAGAAGGCGCAGTCGTCGTGAACGAAAAAGGAGAAGTCTTGATGCGAGCTGAGAGGAAGAATAACCTACATTACGTCAGTGAGAGTCAAGAACGTGCAAATATGGCTGCATCGCCCAAAATAATTGATCTAAAATTGCTACACCGTCGGCTCGGACATGTCAACGTGGGCGTCATCTTGGTAGCTGTGAGAAAAGGGAGGGTTTCTGGCGTTGAGCTGAGGAATGCATCGACGACTCTGGACTGCAAAGTCTGCCTCGAGGGGAAGATGTCCAGGACGCAGTTTCCAAAGAAATCCGATCGACGGACGGAGCTACTCGATTTCATCCACACGGACGTGTGTGGACCAATGCCGACTCCATCTATGGGAGGTTCAAGGTACCTCTTGGAATTCATCGACAATCACTCTCATTGGTGTGATGTGAGGTCTCTGAAGGCAAAATCAGAGGTCTACGAAGCTACCGTCGAGTACGTTACCAGGATGGAGAATCAGAAAGGAAAACTAGTAAAGGTGATCCAGTCTGACAACGGCAGGGAATACCTGAATCGAGAGTTCGACAACTACCTGAAGAAGAGCGGAATCACAAGACGCCTCACAGTCCCTCACAACCCCGAACAAAACGGGAAGTCGGAGAGGATGAATAGGACTTTGATGGAGACTGCAGGGTGCATGTTGTTCGACGCCGGATTACCTCACCGCTTCTGGGCGGAAGCAGTGAATACTGCAAATTACATCCGTAATCGCCTGCCATCAAAAAGTATCGGAGGCAAAACACCGTACGAATTGTGGACAGGAGAGATTCCTGACATCTCGCAATTCAGAACGTTTGGAAGCAAGGTTTACTTCCTGGACAGGGATCCCAGAAGAGGGAAACTGGATCAACGAGGCAGAGAAGGCGTGTTCATGGGTTACTCCGAAGAAACCAAAGGCTTTCGCATATACTCCCCTGACAAAGACAAAGTTTTGATCAGCCGAGATGTAAAATTCTTCGAGAATGAAAAGCCACTGGAAGAGACTAGGATGGAGCGCCCGGAATCCTCGAAGCATGATATTTGTTGGGAGCTGTTCTTTGCAGAACCACCGCCGCATCACCAAGAGAAAAAGATCAACCAGCTGTCGTGGAGGAACCAGTCTTTCAACCCGAAATCGGAGAAGATGATGAACCTTTCCTCGGTTTCGATGTGACGCCAGTGGATGATCATGATAGAACGACTGTCGAAACATCCGATACTACGCCTCAATTGATACAAGGACCTGGTCGACCCAAGATTCTGCGAACTGGAAAAAGGGGAAGACCGAATGAACTTTTTCAAACAAATCTCCAAGATGTGGAGGAGCAAGAAGAAGACGAGGAGATTTTTCTAGCAGAGATTCCATTCAAGGAGGCAATAACAGGACCAAACTCTAACGAGTGGCATGGTGCCATGGTCATGGAAATGGAATCTATCCTGACAAACAATAAATGGGTGCTGGTGGATCCTCCCCGTGATGCCGAAGTCATCGGATGCCGGATGGTGCTGCGCGACAAACTAAAACCTGATGGAACACTTGAGAAGAGGAAGGCCAGGCTGGTGGCTCAAGGTTTCAACCAGGAGTATGGAATCAACTACTTTGACACGTTCGCACCGGTGGCGCGAATGGAATCAATTCGATTGATGGTTTGTCTCGCTGCCAAGCTCGGTGTAAAAATCAGACAGTACGATATCACAACGGCTTATCTGTATGGTGACTTAGACGAGGAAATATTCATGAAACAACCGAAGAACTTCAGGGAGATGTTAGAGAGCATTGCGATGTCTGGAACTGACGACGAAACCAAGGAGAAGGCCAAGAACATGCTTCGCCAGTTGCAGGGAGGCGACAAGGTCTGCTTACTACAAAAATCACTGTACGGATTGAAACAGGCCGGTAGAAACTGGTATGCCAAGCTGCGTGAGGTCTTGAGGAAGTGCGGTGCCAAACCAACCGCATCGGATCCGTGTCTATTCCAAATTGGTTCCGGAAATAACATAACTTTGATTGCCGTTTACGTTGACGACATGATGGTGCTGTCAAAATGCAAAAAGACGATCGCCGAGATTTCCAGAGTCCTGAGTGAAAATTTCAAGGTCAAGGACTTAGGATTGGCCAAACACTTCCTAGGCATCGAACTAATCCGGGAGACCGGATGTATAGCCATGCTACAGCAAGGTTACATTGAAGAGCTTCTCCAACGCTACGAGATGGCCGACTGCAACCCTGTAGTCACACCACTCGACCCTGGAACAAAGTTGAGCAAAAATGAGAATCCCAGTACTGACGAGTTGAAGT
The DNA here is from genome assembly GCA_946902985.2 of Meconema thalassinum. Classification (NCBI taxonomy): domain Eukaryota; kingdom Metazoa; phylum Arthropoda; class Insecta; order Orthoptera; family Tettigoniidae; genus Meconema; species Meconema thalassinum. Next base: position 1,437,727,409 of record OX336388.2, read on the forward strand.
TGCCTTACCGCGAATTGTTGGCGCGCTGACATACCTGTCGACAACTACACGCCCGGACATTTCGTTCGCTGTCAGCTACCTGGGACAGTTCAACAATTGCTTCGGAGTCGAACATTGGAAAGCTGCCAAGAGAGTGCTGCGGTACTTGAAGGGGACTTCGAACATCGGGCTGATCTACGAAGCAGACACTAAACCGATCCAAGGATTTGTCGACGCCGACTGGGGAAGCTGCCAAGAAGATAGGAGGTCCTACACGGGGTACGTGTTCCTGCTCGTCGGATGCCCTATATCGTGGGACTCGAGAAAACAAAGAACCGTGGCCCTTAGCACCACGGAGGCCGAGTACATGGCGTTGTCAGAGTGCGCCAAGGATGCTATGTACTTACGTCGATTTCTGCTCGAGTTAGGCTTCAAAGACTTAGCCACTATGTTCATCTTTTGTGATAATCAAAGTGCAATTAATTTGGCAAAGAACGCGATGTATCACAGAGAAGCAAACATATTGATATCAAACACCACTTTGTTCGTGAAGTCTTTGAGTGTAAATTTTTTGTTTTGAAGTATATCTCTACGAACGATCAAGTTGCTGACTTTCTCACGAAGAGTTTAAGTCGAATGAAACATGAACGTTGCTTGAAGTTTGTTGGTTTGGAGAGTGTAAAGATTGTATGAACCTCTACTTGAGGGGAAGTGTTGTAACTTTAATAGTTTTATTCTGATTTATCAAGTATGCGGTTCTATATATGTAAGGTGCTACCACCTGCCCCTTTATGCTTTCAGTTTGTCTAAAACTCGCGCCATGTTCGCACATGTTTAGTTTGTTCGGTTCCGCTATTGCCAATCCATGTACATCAGTTCGTTATTATTATTAAACTCACCATCAGTTCGCTTTGCTTATATATCTCTGGTTTCCTTATATCCTCTTACATGTATAATGCTTTATTATATCATCTGTAATTGGGTGCCTGTCCTGCTGATGGTAAATAAATCTATCTATCTATCTATCTATCTATCTATCTATCTATCTATCCTATCAGCAGGCTTAGAATCATGTTGGTAGAACTGACGTATATAAGTTACTTCAAATTAATCTAAAATGTCAGGTACTATACGTGTGCATAGTTTGAAGCTGTCGGCTTGCATACTTTCTGATATATTGGTATTTGGATATAAAAAAGAGAGAGAGCAATTATTAACAGTTGGTAGCCCTGGTGGCTCTTAATAATACGCTCAGTCATATCTGATTATGTATACATATTACATACAAAATTTGGTTGAAATCCAATTGATAGTGTAGAAGTTATATGCATTTAAAAATTGGTCCTATCAGAAGGCTTGAAATTATTTTGGCAACACTGTCATGTATGGCCTCCCGGAAATTAAACTGAAATAGTATTATATACATGTGTGCCAATTTTGGAATTGCTCCCATGCATACCTTCCAAGATATTCAACATGGAGCTCAAATTTCTAGTGCATTTTTTCAGCAGTTGATAGCACTGACATCATTTTCAAATATGGACGTGAGATATTCCGGTATACATCTTTACTCATACTAAATTTGGTTTCGATTTCTGGAGCCGTTTAGGAGTTGATAGGGGGGGGGGGGGGGCACACACACAGCCAGACAGACAGACAGAAGGACAGACAGACAGACACACATTTTCTCGGATCGATCTCATAAGTATACTTTTTCCTAATTTTTGCAAAATGTGAAAAGTAGGCTAATTAATGCATCATAACATGGAACAATGCTGAGAATTTGTATTTCCATAAACCTGAACAGGTTTGTTGTTGATGATGATTCATTTAGGGGCTTTGCGTTATCGTGGTCTTGTAGCCCCGTGTAGGCTATTTGTGTGTGTATGTACTGTGTGTATGTATGGATGGATGGGTGGGATATGTCTGATAACCTGTGTTATTGTAATGTCTGTGGTAGTTTGTGCATTTGTAATCGAGTCTAGGAGGCGGCCACCCCAGTATTTGTCTGGAGTAGAAGTGAGAAACCACGGGAAACCAAGGCTGAGGTGAGAATTGAATCCACCTCTCCTCGCAATCAGTTCAGCCTTCCGAGGCTGAGTGTACCCTGTTCCAGCCCTCAGACAAGAATTAAATTTCTTGGCAGAGCCGGAAATCGAACCCCGACCTTTTGGGTCAAATGTAACCTGCTAACCACTTAGCACGGAGCTTGGTAGCTCCAATTAAAATATACAGGGTGTATCCGTGATGATGTTACAAACTTTCAAGGATGATGGAGGAAGGCAAATGGATCAATGTGAGATAAGGAACCTTAATACCGAAACAAGGAAAAACAAAGAGATAATGTATAAAGTGTACTATGTACCCATATTGACTTATGCAGCTGAAACTTGGATCTTGACAAGCAGGCAAGAGAGTATAATTCAAGCCAGTGAAAAGAAATTCCTAAGAAGTATGAAAGGAAAGGCAAGGAAAGGCAGAGCGAGAAATGAAGATGTTAGGACGGAAGTTGGGATGAGAAAACTAAATGAGAGAATTGAGAAGAATAAACTAAGGTAGTTTCGACATGTAAAGAGGATGGAGGAAAATAGAATACCAAGGCAGATGCTGGAGGTAAAGTGCAAGGGTAAGAGAGCAAGAGGAAGACCTAGAACACGGTGGATTGATTCAGTGAAAAACTGCATTAAAAAAAAAGAAATTTGGACTGGGACAAGATCGTGGAAGAGGAATTGTGGAAAGAAAGAGGAGGGTGGAGAAGTGCCATAAATACCCCGACCCGCAAGATAAGGGGAAATGATGATGATGATGATGATGAGTACGGAAACAATCGAGTCTCAAGTTATAAGCAAAATGCTACTCATTTAATACCGTTTACCTGCACACATCGCTGGCTTTTACGGGTGTTTACACGTGCCAACCCTATGTCGTTGGCTTCCGGCACGTTAAGGAATGCCTGCGGGATTAAATTCCGCAACCCAGGCGTCTGTTAAGAACTAGAAATGAGGACGGACGTTAATCAACTGCGATTATTAATAACTGTTGACTCGATCGTTTCCGGACGATGGATCCTTAACTCGAATGGATCCATTTGCCTTCCTCCACCATCCCTGAAAGTTTGTAACATCATCACGGATACACCCTGTGTATACACCAGTAGACACCACAATATTGCTTCGGTTATCACACAGAATTCACACACCCAGTAAGTTCACGAGCTGATGCTTACGACATTTTAAGGCCGTAAGTAACAACCGCAACAGAGTCGTTAAGCGATGACTATTAGTGTTTACGCACATACAACTTATGAAGGTATACATTGACGTTTATGTAGTTTGATATCAATCAGATCGTGCTTTATTTATTAGCAATTCTGAATAGTTTATGAATGAGAGCATGGCTTATGAATAGCAACATTACGACCTTCTCATTTCCAGATATCCTTTCTTTAAGCTGAGAAGCTTGAAAGACAATACAGTCAATGTGTATACGGATTTGTTTCAAAGCTTTTTGTTGCTAACGTGCATTGTACACATATTTCACCTATACCACAGTGTTATGTGACAGTAGGCGTTTATACAATGACATGGGTCTAAATGTCTATTATGGGTCTGTATTGATCTGGCTGTTATTGCTGATGTCTGATGATCTATTATATGCGATTTGGCTGATGCTGATGAACTAATTTATGTGATTTTGCGCATGAAGAACTAATGTATGTGATTTCCGTGATGTTGAACTAATTTATGTGATCTTGCTGATGCTGATGAAGAACTAATTTACGCAATTTTGCTGATGCTGAACTAATTAATGTGATTTTACTGATGCTGATGAAGAACTAATTTATGTGATTTTGCTGGTGCTCAACTAATTTATGTGATCTTACTGATGCTGATGAAGAACTAATTTATGTGGTTTTGCTGATGCTCAACTAATTTATGTGAACTTACTGATTCTGATGAAGAACTAATTTATATGATTTTGCTGATGCTGAACTAATTTATGTGATTTTACTGATGCTGATGAAGAACTAATTTATGCAATTTTGCTGATGCTGAACTGATTTCTGTGATTTTACTGATGCTGATGAAGGATAAATTTATGTAATTTTGCTGATGCTGAACTAATTTATGTGATCTTACTGATGCTGATGAAAAACTAATTTATGTGATTTTGCTGATGCTGAAGTAATTTATGTGATCATACTGATGCTGATGAAGAACTAATTTATGTGATTTTGCTGATGCTCAACTAAATTATGTGATCTTACTGATGCTAATGAAGAACTAATTTATGTGATTTTACTGATGCTCAACTAATTTATGTGATCTTACTGATGCTGATGAAGAACTAATTTATGCAATTTTGCTGATGCTGAACTAATTTATGTGATCTTACTGATGCTGACGAAGATCTCATTTATGTTATTTTGTTGATGCTCAACTAAATTATGTGATCTTACTGATGCTAATGAAGAACTAATCTATGTGATTTTGCTGATGCTCAACTAAATTGTGTGATCTTACTGATGCTAATGAAGAACTAATTTATGTGATTTTGCTGATGCTCAACTAAATTATGTGATCTTACTGATGCTAATGAAGAACTAATTTATGTGATTTTGCTGATGCTCAACTAATTTATGTGATCTTACTGATGCTGATGAAGAACTAATTTATGCAATTTTGCTGATGCTCAACTAAATTATGTGATCTTACTGATGGTGATGAAGAACTAATTTATGTGATTTTGCTGATGCTCAACTAAATTATGTGATCTTACTGATGCTAATGAAGAACTAATTTATGTGATTTTACTGATGCTCCTAATTTATGTGATCTTACAGATGCTGATGAAGAACTAATTTATGCAATTTTGCTGATGCTGAACTAATTTATGTGATCTTACTGATGCTGACGAAGATCTCATTTATGTTATTTTGTTGATGCTCAACTAATTTATGTGATCTTACTGATGCTAATGAAGAACTAATCTATGTGATTTTTCTGATGCTGAACTAATTTATGTGATCTTACTGGTGCTGATGAAGAACTAATTTATGTGATTTTGCTGATGCTCAACTAATTTATGTGATCTTACTGATGCTGATGAAGAACTAATTTATGTGATTTTGGTGATGCTCAACTAATTTATGTGATTTTACTGATGCTGATGAAGAGCTAATTTATGTGAATTCGCTGATGCTGAACTACTTTATGTGATTTTACTGATGCTGACGAAGAACTAATTTATGTGTTTTTTCTGATGCTGAACTAATTTAAGTGATCTTGCTGATGCTGATGAAGAATTAATATATGTGCTTTTGCTGATGCTGAACTAATTTTTGTGATCTTACTGATGCTGAAGAAGAACTAATTTATGTAATTTTGCTGACGCTGAACTAATTTATGTGATATTACTGATGCTGATGAAGAATTAATTTATGTGATTTTGTTGATGCTGAGCTAATTTATGTGATTTTACAGATGCCGATGAGAAACTAATTTATGTGATTTTGCTGATGCTGAACTAATTAATGTGATCTTACTGATGCTGATGAAGAACTAATTTATGTAATTTTGCTGATGCTGAACTAATTTATGTGATTTTACTGATGCTGATGAAGAATTAATTTACGTAATTTGGTTGATTCTGTTGATGAACTAATTTGTTATTATTCAGACGCTATACTATTTATACTATTTATATTGGTAGCTATATGGATGGTGTGTAGTTCTGTACTTTTCTACACTTTCAAAATCCACTCAACTGTGTAGGGATATAAACGTGTGCCCTAGTTGTCAATATTTAACGAAACAATTTTCCACCTGGTCATAAGCCTGCAATAAAAATAATAAAAAAGCAAAGTTGGTTATTTGAACACGTTTCGAACTGTAATTAGTTCTTCAGCGTCAGAAAAATCACATAAGTTAGTTCTTCGTCAGTGTCTGAAATAAGAAAGAAAGAAAATCCACAGCCTGCTTCCAGTCGACCGACCGGGTGAGGGAATGGAATGAATGAAGCTCCCATCTAGCGGCAAGGATATGAACTGTGCCGGCTGCCGAAGCCTGTCACACTCCCCTGGGGCAATGATTAAATGAATGACAGATGAAATGAAATGATAGTGGAGAGTATTGCTGAATTGAAATTTGTGAGAGGGAAAACTGGAGTAGGCCTACCCGGAGAAAAACCTGTCTGCCTTCGCTTTGTCCAGCACAAGTCTCATATGGAGTGACCGGGATTTGAACTGCCGCCTAAACCACGGAGGCTCATGATAAATAAATAAATAAATCGTTAAGTGGTCTCACCGTAGGTTTAAACGAACCGAGAAATCTTCACACATTACTGTTTTATCTTAATTAACTGCTAATTATATTCCGCTACCTGTCTTAACTACAGGGGCTTCCTTCCTCAATTAGTGTATATCTACAAGTGTAACAAACCTATAGGCTATGAACACAATACATCACTTAGTTTAAGATGCAGATTGTGCTTTTGTTGCGATTTGTTGTATCTACGAAACTGTGAAGCGCTCGCTTCCTGTTCAAGGATGCGCAATTTTTTCACAACACGGTCAGTTGGTAGTTGTGAGATTATATTCCGAAATGTTACAGAACCCCTTCAGGACAGAATTCCAGCACTCCAGAATGGGACATAAAAACCATTCGCCACATAGAAGAACGTATCTTAGCTTATCCACCCCGCAGTGTAGCCGTGCGTGTTAAATCGCTCGCCATGACCGCAATGGAGAGCTGCAAAACACCAAAGGTTCGAATCCCGGCACTGACAGCGGCTATCCTGAGTGTAGGTTTCCCTCCGAGTTTTTCCACTCTCTCCAGACAAATTCCGGTATAGTACCCTATTTCAAGCCCCGGGGCACCTATCCTATTCGCAACACTAATAATTACAGTTACAGATGTGGCCAAATTTTCAGAATTAAAATAACATTTCCCAGTTCATTAGCAATTTGTAACTCCAATTAATATAGTAACCGGTTTTTCATAAATTTTATTTTAGTCAATGATTAGATTGGAATTTCTATATTTAGAGCTACTTCATACAATTATGTTGAGCTGAAGGAGAATTTTCTACTCCATTGGTTTGAGAACAATTATCACCGACAGTAGTGGCTACGCTGGCTAAAGCGCAGCATTAGGTCATGGGGCCAAGCTCTCTGCTGACTCGGTAGACGCGTGGGTTCGAGCCCCACCGTCGGCCGTCCTTGAAATGGTTTTCCGTGGTTTCCCATTTTCAACACCAGGCAAATGCTGGGACGGTACCTTCTGACAGGCCACGGCCGCTTCCTTCCACATCCTTGCCCAGTTTCATTCACCATCATTCTTTTCATCTCTCATTATCTCCTCTCATGAGGTTGGCGTCAGGAAGGGCATCCGGTCGTAAAATCCATCGCCACAAAGACTTCCATCGCATCTCATCCCCGACCCCGTTGGAAAAACGGGAATAATAAGGGGTAGACATACATACATTGGTTTGTGAACAATTATCACACTTTTTCCTTCTTAATAAAAAAATACATTCAAAAAATAAACTTACTTGTCATACTATCCATAAATATATATAAGATGTTTTAATAGCTAGGACACCACAGGCGCAGCTGTTGAACAGATAAATCATTTGAAATTACAGTCAAAAAAGGCTGGACTCCAGATTTCCTTCGAAAGAAAAAAAAAAAAACAAGTACTTAACGAACATCTCGACAACTGTGCAACACCTAAAGACGAGGCATGGTAAAATTGAGAGAGTCAATAGCTTCAAGTACCTTGTCGAGATTGTGCAGATGGGAACCAATGAAAGAGAAACGTACAACAGCAGACGAGATAGAATGGCCGCAGCGTTTTATAGAACACACAACCTTTACAGTGAGATTCTTTTTCTGGAGCGGGACCGACGGCCGACTACCGGACGCGCGCGCCTTCCGCCAGCCAACCGAGCTGGGGCCGCACGGTAGCGCGAGGCGGAGGCGAGCTAACCAGGGTCATTAATGTCATTATGTCACTAAACTTTCATCAACTAGGGTGTGTAGTGTCAGCGCAGAGATAAGAAGGTAACATAAACAACAGCTGCAAGATTTAATTAAAGAAGCACAGATGGTTTATAATGTCTTGGGAATCTGGATGACCTTACGTCATCAGTATCTTTTCACAGAATATACTAAAAATGTTCTCCTTCAGCTGACAGACAGTAACTTTGGAAGTTAAATCGTTACATTATTTAGCTACTCCTGCACCCCCCCCCCCTCCTGCGTGTCTACTATAATTAATCAAAGCACGGACCTAAGCCCTTTTGATGTTCGATTGTGGGTTAATTTAAAATACTAAGTGTACAGATCAATTACCCGTACCCTAGTGGAGCTGGAGAACAATATACGGCAGCAGATATACCTCACAACAGAAGGGAGTTACAACGTGTAAACGTTAATTTATTTACATGGTACAACCCGCCTGTCTGTCAGCTGAAGGAGAATACTCTCAGCTTCTCCTGTGGATAGGTAAGTTCTTTAATCATGATTTGCTGGTGAATTTACCATTAATTAATGTACTTTTTTACGGTTTCCACCGGCGCGCAATCCGCGGTGCGAGCTCGGTTGGCTGGCGGAAGGCGCGCGTGTCCGGTAGTCGGTCGCCGGCCCCGCTCCAGCAAAAGAATCTCCCTGTACAAGAAAAAGGCAATCCCAATGCAAGCTAAACTCAGGCATTACAAGACGGTGATTAAACCCGAGTGTCTCTATGGAAGTGAATGCCTCCGAATTACTGGTAAGGCTGGTCTGAGGGAAGCAGAGAAGTTTTAGAGAATGGTCCTGAGGAAGGTAATGGGCCCGAAGATCGTGGCTGGACAATACCCGTTGCGAGGAAACACAGAATTGTATCAAAGTAACGAACGACTGTTGGAATCCGTAAAGAAGAGAAGACTCAAATTCTATGGTCACCTAGAGCAGGGGTTCTCAAAGTGGGGGGCACCCCCCACCCTCACCCCATGGGGGCGAAGAGAGTGATAAAGGGGGGGGGGGGCGCCGGCTTTGATTGGAATATTTCATATTCTGTAACAAATATTACTATCCTCATATTCATGAACCTATCATAGGCAGGTAGTTCCCAAGACCACTCAAGAATAATAAACTCGTACCTTTGCTGTCTTATTTCACAAGAACTGAGCAGTAGATCCTGCCAGCAGGAAATCTGAGAAAAGGTGGCGAGTAACATTTCCCACACAGCTCCCTTTCACTCGCCACCCGCAGTGACATCTCCTTACCAAACACAATAAGCCGCTTGACAATGAGACCGCCACTTCATTTCAAGAATGGATTCCAAGAATGGATTCTTCTATTTCTGCCGTTGCCGATTCGAATTCAGCTAGGCCTTTCCAGTCAGTTCAAAGACAGTGAGTGAACATGTGAATTCTAGTGCGTGGTTAGCCAACTTTACAATAAACTGATACGAGTGACGCCATTACCCATGGATAAGTGACTTATTAGAAGTGGTAAAAAGAGACCCCATGAAAGTGCTGGTGCTTGCCCTCCTTCGGAAAAGGAACAAGGTTCGAATTTAAACCAAGTCCATTGTTCTTCCACGTCTACTTCTGCTTCCATCAGGATTATTAATTCTACACACAAAGTGAAAGTGCGTAAATATCAAGACGATTATCTGACATTAGGCTTTACCAGCATTCTTTCGAATCAGGAACAGCCTCAATACGTTCTTTGTTTGGAGATTTTGGCAAACGACAGTTTGAAGCCAGTGAAACTTAACAGACACTTGTAGACTAAACATCCTGACTGTGTAAGTAAACCTTCAGCATTTTTTAAGCTCCACGAGCAACAACTAAAAGGAAATGTTAAATTCCTAGAAAAGCACGCAACAGTTCCTAAGAAAGCGCTAAGAGCATCCTTGGAGGTATCCTATTTAATTGCAAAATCCAAATCACCACATATTATTGGTGAGAAATCACTTCTTCCTGCAGCCGTGAAAATGTGCGCGATCATGCATGGAGAAAAGTTCGGCGAGTGTTTGAAGTCGATACCGCTCTCAAATGATACAGTAACTCGTCGTATTGATGTAATAGCCTCTGACATAAAAAAAATCAATTGCTACCACGTCTTCATGATAGCCCAAAATTTGCCCTGCAACTTGATGACAGTACTGATATCGTAAACAGTGCCCAGCTTCTTGTTTTTGTACGCTACTGTCTGAAAATGAAATGCACGAGGATTTTCTATTTTGTAAAGCTCTGGAAGGGCGGACTATAGGCGAAGATATTTTTAGCCTACTTTTCACATTTTGCAAAAATGAGGAAAAAGTAGACTTATGAGATCGGGCAAATGTGTGTCTGTCTGTCCTTCTGTCTGTCTGTCTGTCTGTCTGGCTGGCTGGCTGTGTGTGAGTGTCCCCCTATCAACTCCTAAACGGCTGTAGCAATCGAAACAAAATGTGGTAGGAGTAAAGATCTATACCTGAATATCTCACGGCCATATTTGAAAATGATGTCAGTGCTACCAACTGCTGAAAAATCGCAATTGAAATTTGAGCTCCATCATGGAAGGTGTTTGCTCTCAGGGAGAATATAATTATATAATTGTGTTATTGCCACAGTTGGCAAGAGATTTTTATTTATGTTGATATGCGAAATACGTATGTAGAGACAATACTAGTACATTATTGTGTACAATGCAGGCTCAATTGTAATGTATTTATCAATGTTTGTCTGTTCGATCTAACTTATTTGAAAATTGAGCACAATGGCTGCCAAATAATGCCAACACCGAACCCATGTGCTATGCCTTCGTGTCGCCTCGGCTAGTGTCGTTTAGCTTCGGTACTGTGCTTGATCGCAGCTGGGCACGTAGCGCTCGCCAGCCTGCATGATTCATGTTTACAACTCAGCTGTTGTATTACAAATGTAATATTTGAATAAGTTAATTCATGCAGCGGGACTTGCAGAATTACACAATCATGATGAATATTGTATATTCGTAAAAGCATATCCAGTATTGTGAACGTTTCGGTGTGCAGTTGAAAGCATCAATGGACGCATGTTTGAGGCCATGCGTGAGTTCTCGCGACTTCCATTCAGCAGTGCAGCCTTCGATTCCTGACGGACAAAGTTCCATTCAGTAGTGCAGCCTTCGATTCCTGACGGACGCAGTTCCATTCAGCAGTGCAGCCTTCGATTCCTGACGGATGCAGTTCCATTCAGCAGTGCAGCCTTCGATTACTGACGGACGCAGTTCCATTCAGCGGTGCAGCCTTCGATTCCTGACGGACGCAGTTCCATTCAGCGGTGCAGCCTTCGATTCCTGACAGACGCAGTTCCATTCAGACGTCCTGACTTCGATATCCAACCGTTGGGTGACGACGCAGACTGAAAGAACCTCTACTCCAGATAAGTTAACAAAGGCATTTCATAGCAATTCCTTTCCATACCCAGCAATCCTTCCTGTGCATGAACCATTTTAAGCATGTCTACTGAATGTGAGATAAAGTCATTGACCAAGCGCAGAGGTGTTCTCCGAGCATCCCTCGCGAGACTCCATACCCAAATTAATGAATTTAATAATGAGACTCCCAATGAAGTATTAAATGTGAAGAATGAACGTTTATTAGCTCTATTACCAGAATTTAATGAAATTCAAAGCAAATTGGAGGATTTGGATGAAAAGAATTCTCATGAGCAGGTCCGGTGTGAAATCGAAGATGATTATGATGAACTTAGGGCTAAGCTACAACAGTTACTAAATACCCATTGCACACATGCCTCATCTGTCTCTAGCAACGGTAGAGAATCTACAAGTAGTAATACAGGTTCGTACAGTTTGTCCAAGATACGGTTACCAGAATTTTCAGGTGATGTTACACAATTCATGCAATTCCATGACCTGTTTGATTCATTAATACTGAAGAATCAGTCTTTGGGTAATGTTGAAAGGTTCCATTATTTAATGTCAGCACTGCGTGGCAATGCTCATCAACTCATTCAAAACATTCCTCTTACTGCAGATAACTTTGAGCTAGCTTGGGAAACGGTCTGCAAGCGATACCGCAATTCAAAGGTAATAGTAAATGTTGTTGTTTGAGTCTTCAGTCTTTTGACTGGTTTGATGCAGCTCTCCATGCCTCCCTGTCCTGAGCTAATCGTTTCATCTCTACATAGCTACCACACCCTACATCCGAGGCAATCTGTTTAACATATTCTAACCTTGGTCTACCCCTACAGTTCTTGTCCTCGACCCTTCCTTCCATAACTAAGCTTGCTATTCCTGGGTGTCTTAGTATGTGTCCTACCAACCTATCTCTTCTCTTCATTAGCAGTCGCCAGAAACATCTCTCCTCTCCCACTCGTCTTAATACCTCTTTGTTTGTAACCCTATCTACCCATCTGATCTTCATCATTCTCCTGTAACACCACAATTCAAATGCTTCAATTCTCCTCTTTTCTGCTGCACCAATAGTCCAAGTTTCACTTCCATAGAGCGCCACGCTCCAGACAAAGGCTTTCAAAAATGACTTCCTAATACCTAAATCTATATTCGATGTCAGCAGATTCCTTTTTTGTAGAAATGCTTTTCTTGCCTGAGCCAACCTACTTTTTATATCCTCTTTGCTTCGTCCATCACTGGTTATTCTGCTTCCTAAGTAACAGAAATCTCCTACTTCCTTCAGCTTTTCACCTGCCAATTTGATCTCCATAGAGGTTTCTGATTTATTTCGGCTGCATTCCAGTATTTTTGTTTTACATTTATTAATTTTCATCATGAATTCTTTCCGTAAGACGGAGTCCCTACCATTCAAAAACTCATTCAAATCCTCAGGCTTGTTGGCCAAGATGACGATGTCATCAGCAAATCTCAGAGTTGAAATTATTTCTCCTTGAATCTTCACTCCCACTTTAAATTTTTCTCTAATTTCCTTCATTGCTTGTTCAATGTAAAGATTGAAAAGTATGGGTGATAAGTTGCAGCCTTGCCTTACACCTTTCTGAATACCAGCTTCTCTCTCATGTCCTTCAACTCGAATGACTGCTGTCTGGTTTCTGTATAGATTGTATATCACCCTCCTATCCCTGTACTTTATTCCAATCGATTTCAAAATGTCAAACAATTTAGTCCAATCAACGTTATCAAAAGCCTTTTCTAAGTCTACAAAAGCCATGAACGTTCTCTTATCTTTCCTTATTCTACCTTCCAAAATCAGCCTAAGACTTAGTACAGCTTCCCTTGTTCCTACATTTCTCCTGAAACCAAACTGGTCTTCACCCAACTCCGTTTCTATCTGGCTCTCAATCCTCTTGTAAATTATTCTAGACAGGATCTTTGAAGCATGAGTAATCAAGCTGATTGTACGGTAATCTTCACATCTGTCAGCTCCCACTTTCTTTGGTATAGGGATGATTACATTCTTCTTGAAATCAGGGGGTACCTCACCTGTCTCATAAATCCTACACACCAAGTGAAATAACCTGATCAGAACTTCCTCTCCTATGCAGCGTAGCAACTCAATCGGTATATCATCTATGCCTGGTGCTTTGTTCCTGCTTAAGTCTTCCAAAGCTCTATCAAATTCTGATCTCAATATTAAATCTCCTTTCGCATCCTCATCAATTTCCTCCTCCCTTTCCATTACATGACTCTCAATCTCCTTTCCCTTATACAAACTCTCTATGTAAGCTTTCCATCTCTCAACCTTTTCTTCCCTATCTGTTAGAGGCTTTCCATTTTTGTCCTTAATATTACAGCACTTAGTCTTCTTTTCCCCAAAAGTATTCTTAATCCTTCGATAAGCTGTGTCTACTTTTCCTAATTTCAGACAATTTTCTATACCAGCACATTTCTCTTTCAACCATTCTTCTTTCGCTTCCTTGCACTTCTTGTTAACCTCATTTCTCAGACGTCTGTATTCTGCTTTCCCCTTTTCATCTCTTACATTCTTGTGCTTCCGCCTTTCATCCATCATTTCGAGTATATCCTGAGAGATCCACGGTTTTCTACCTATTCTCTCTTTCCTACCAATGTTTTCTTCTGCGGATTTTGTTATTTCATTCCTCAAAAGTGCCCATTCGTCTGCAATTGAAGTTTGTTTAGGGTTTTTCATTAGTCCTTCCTTTATACTCTTCTTGAATCTTTCGTTTACATCCTTCTCTTTCAGTCTGTCTATTGCCCACCTTTTTGGCTTTTGACTTTTCTTCAGTTTCTTCAACTTTAATCTGCATTTCATTACAACCAGATTGTGGTCAGAGTTTATGTCAGCACCAGGATATGTTTTACAATCCAAAATCTGGTTTCGAAACCTCTGCTTGACCATAATGAAGTCGATTTGGTAACGCCCTGTATCTCCTGGTCTCATCCATGTGTATATTCTTCTATTGTGGTTATTGAATAAGGTGTTAGCTATGACCAACTCATGCTCAGTGCAGAATTCTACCAGCCTGCTTCCTCGATCATTCCTTTCACCTAATCCGAAATCTCCTACTATCTTCCCTTCTCTCCCTTTTCCTACCACCGCATTCCAATCTCCCATTACTATAACATTTTCATCACCCTTGATATACCTCAGAATTTCGTCTATTTCTTCGTAGACCTTTTCAACATCCTCATCATCAGCTTGACTGGTAGGCATATAGACCTGTACCACTGTGGTGCAGGTAGGTTTAGTATTTATTTTTGCTACAATAATCCGTTCACTATATTGCTCATAATATTCCACCCGCTGTCCAAGTTTCCTACTCAATATGAGGCCAACCCCTGCTTGGCCATTGTTTGATTTAGTGCTAATGACCCTATAGTCTCCTGACCAAAAGTCCTGTTCTTCCTGCCAGCGCATTTCACTAATCCCAACCAAATCCAACCTCAACCTATCCATTTCCCTTTCTAAGTTTTCTAACCTTCCATTTCCTAGCAGACTTCTAACATTCCACGCTCCGATCCGTAGAATGTCAGAGTTCCTCTTTGTCACTTCTGTGATGTTAACCCCCTCTCGAGTAGTCCCCACCCGGAGATCCGAACGGGGGACTAGTTTACCTCCGGATTGAAATTTTACAAGGGAGGAGGCCATCATCACATGTATTTATGCATAGAGAGGTGCATATCCTCGGGAATAGCAAACGGCTGTAGTTTCCCCTTGCTTTCAGCCGTGCAGCAGAACGCAGTGTAGCCATTAGTTGGCTTATATTATCAATATCTTAACCGTCTATAAGACTAGTAAAGAATTGATTTATTCTGAAAGGCTGCTACTCCCTTTCAGAATAAGTAAAGAGCAATTCTACTAACAAAAATACTAACCTTCTACTGTACTAACAATTAAATACCAAAATTCTACTAACGAAAAAATACTAAAGTTCCACCAACAACAAATACTACCACTAAAACAGTCTGTCACCAGACACACTCACATGCAATCACACATCACAGTCTACTGACACAATGAACTATAACTAATAAACTTATAAACTAATAAACAATGCAACTGTTACCAGACACACTCACACACCACAGTCTAATAGAACAATGACATATCAAATTACTGTTATCTCCAGATATCGTCCAAAGGGAATCATCTTCTAGTCTACGCACACTTTTGAATCAAGTACAGTCCAATTTAAAGGCTGTTGAGTCTTTGAATTTGAATATTCCCCTACATGAAATCATAATAGGTCAAATCATACTTGACAAGTTACCTGAAGCCACACGTAAGCAATGGGAAATGACCAACAAATCCAAGGAACTATCTACACTTACGGAGTTGTTAGAATATCTTGAAAGGCGGGCTCAAACCCTTGAATTAATTGATTTTTCACCTACTAAGGGTCACAGTGATAAGATCAGCAGATTGTATCAAGATAAAACTTCTAAGCATGGTTTCAAGCATGAGAAACAACCATTTACAAGTAGTTCATACATTGCAATTAACAATAATTGTGAAGCTGTAAGGGGCAACATCCAATCTTCAGATGTGATAAATTTTTAGGTTATGATGTTAATCGTAGATACAACCTAGTTAAGCAGCATAAGCTTTGCTAAAACTGTTTGCATGAATCACACGCTATAAGTTCTTGTCTTTCGAAGTCAACATGCAAAACTTGCAACGGTCGTCACAACTCACTGTTGCATTTTGATTCTGGGAATCAGCAATTCAATGCCAACTCGTCTAAACAGTCTCGGCAAGGAGCTATCAGCAGATGTTCAAACCCCGAGTCCAACCAGGCTCACAATGCTCAAGTTCGTGGTAACTCCTCCAGTTATTGCACTATGAAACTCAAACCACAAACTCAAGTTCTACTTTCTACAGCAATAGTAAAGGTAAAGGATAGTGCTGGTAGGCTACACTTAGCTCGTTGCTTATTGGACAGTGGCAGTCAAAGCAATTTTGTAACCGAGAGTTTGGTTCAAAATTTGGGCTTAAGAAAGGCCAAGAATCTCACACCCATCGAAGGTATTTCTCAGTCCATGTCTAAAGCCAAGTATAGTGTGAGCGTTGAAGTGCAATCTTCCATAAGCAACACACGCCACAATGTTGAATGTCTGGTCCTATCCAAAATTGCAAGCGACATGCCTGGTCAGCAGGTACCCTATGAAGAGTGGGAGCTCCCTAATGATATTCAGTTAGCAGATCCGAGGTTTTATGCCCCAGCCAAGATAGACATGCTTTTCGGTGCTGATGTATTCTTTAGAATTCTACAGAGGGGACACAGGACGAGACCAGGGAAGTTTCCAGTCCTACAAAACGCAGATTTTGGATGGATTGTGTCAGGTTCATATGAATCCACCTCGAGAAAGAGAAACAATGCAGCAGGAACGTTTTTCCTTCGTAATGATGTTCACCTTCATAACCAAGTACAACGATTTTGGGAGATCGAAGAACTTCACGAGCCAGTCAAGTCGCAATAAGAGATTGAATGTGAACAGCATTTTTCTGATCATGTGACACGAGATGCATCTGGGAAATACATAGTCAGACTACCATTTAAGCAGGATCCAAGTATATTAGGCAATTCTTTACAAACAGCAACTAGCAGATTTCAATACCTTGAGCGTAGGCTTAACAATGATACGCAACTGAAGGTAGATTATGACCAGTTTCTCACTGAATACCAGGAACTAGGTCACATGGATATTGTTAATTCTAGTATGGCAACATCGGTAGCATACTACATGCCGCACCATCCGGTATTCAAGAAATCCAGCACTACTACAAAAACTAGAGTTGTCTTCGACGCTTCTTGTAAATCGAGGTCAGGAAAGTCACTTAATGATATTTTAATGACGGGTCCTACTATTCAACAAGACTTATGTTCGATTGTCGCTAGATTTAGAACTCACGCCATAGGCTTTACAGCTGATATCGAGAAGATGTACAGACAAGTTAAGGTTGATTCCAGAGACAGCAGCCTTCAACGCATCCTTTGGAGAGCTTCTCCTAATGAGCCTATCAAGCAGTACCAACTTCAGACGGTCACATATGGCACATCATCAGCTCCATTTCTAGCAATAAGATGTTTAAGGCAATTGGCATATGATGAGGGACAACAGTATCCGCAGGCAGCATCTGTCCTTCTTCGTGATTTTTATGTAGGCGACTGCATTTCAGGAACAAGTAAGGTTGACAATGCATTACTCCTACAACGTGAACTGATCCAATTGTTTTCGAAGGGAGGCTTCAAGCTCCGCAAGTGGTGCTCTAACCATCCAGCATTGTTAGAAGCGGTTCCAAAGGACTGCAGAGAGACGCAGCTTCCCCTTCAGATTGATTCTGGAGAAAATATAAAGACTTTAGGTCTACTTTGGCATCCAGCGACAGACAAACTACAGATATCCAGTGGTGTGCAGAAAGAACAAGGAAGTGGATCTCCAGTTACCAAACGCAAGGTGTTATCGATTGTGTCGTCAATTTATGACCCTATTGGGCTAATCAGTCATATTGTCATCGCATTCAAGATGTTTTTGCAGCAACTATGGCAAGAGAAGATAGGATGGGATGATGAACTTCCAACGGAACTTCTTACAAGATAGCGTACTCTGCATTCTCAAATACCCTTGATTGACCATATATATATTAACAGATTTGTGCTTCAAGAAAATTGTACTCAGGTGCAGTTGCACGGCTTCGCTGATGCATCCTTGAAGGGCTACGGTGCATGTTTATTCCTACGCTCGTCAACAGATCAAGGTCACGTAATAACACATTTCCTGTGCTCCAAGTCCAGAGTGGCTCCACTGAAACAGATCACGCTACCCAGACTAGAGTTGTGTGCAGAAGTACTATTGTCACAAGTGGTTAAAAAGATGTGTCACGTTCTCAATATTGAATTCCATAGTATTCATCTGTGGACAGACTCAAAGATTGTTCTCGCATGGTTAGCAGGAGAACCGTCAAAATGGAAAACTTTTGTTGCGCACCGTGTGGCTGAAGTGCAAGGCAATACTTCAGTCAAGGATTGGAAGCACGTAACATCAGCAGACAATCCTGCAGATCTAATTTCTCGAGGAACTGATCCTACAAACCTTTTAAATAATCATCTTTGGTGGCATGGCCCTGAATGGCTAGAGTGTTCGGAACGGAACTGGCCCACTTCCAGTGAACAACCTGAATCAGAGATTCCTGAGCAACGCAAGATAGTGCTTAGTTGTTCAGTCCACTCTAATCCTGCAGACGTGCTCACAAGATTTTCTTCCCATCTCAAGCTACAAAGAGTGTTAGCATACTGTTTAAGATTCGTGCACAACACTAAACACAAACCTTCAGAACGGAAACATGGTCCATTAACAATAGAAGAGATGCAGCAAACTAACATGACATGTGTTAGACTAGTCCAGTCAATAGCATTCCGCGAGGAAATAGCTGATCTTTTGAAACACAATGCAGTGTCAAGACGTAGCAAACTTCAAAGTTTAGTACCATTTTTAGATAAGGATCAAATCCTGAGAGTTGGAGGAAGACTAGAGAACTCCAATCAAGACTACGATTTCAAACATCAGATGATCTTGCCCGCTAAACATCAGTTTACTGATTTAATAATCAAGAGGGAACATGAAAGACTCCTACATTCAGGAAACCAGTTGACTTTAGCATCCATCAGACAGTGCTACTGGATCATCAATGGAAAGTCGGTGGTTCGAAGAGTTATTAACACTTGTACAAAATGCTTCAGGTTCAAAGCCAAAACTACACAGCAAGTAATGGGACAGTTGCCCTCAGTTCGTGTGTCTCAAGCAAGACCATTCCGCAACACCGGCACAGACTTCACGGGCACTTTCTACTTGAAGATCGGCAATCCACGTAGCAAGACCATTATCAAGGGTTGCATATGCATTTTCATATGTATGTGCACCAAGGCCATTCATTTAGAAATCGTTTCCGACCTAACCACTCAAGCTTTCCTCGCAGCACTCAGGAGATTCATCGCAAGAAGAGGATTATGCAGTAACATGTACTCCGACAATGGTACAAATTTCTAAGGTGCTAGTAGAGAGCTCAAAGAGCTCAAGAAGTTGTTCACTCAGGAACGGACTAGAGAGGAGATCAGTAACTTCGCCAGTAGTTAAGTGGCATTTCATACCTCCTCATGCCCCTAATTTTGGAGAGCTTTGGGAGGCCGGAGTAAAATCCCTCAAACATCATCTAAGAAGAGTTCTCGGAACACTTCATTTCACATATGAAGAATTGGCTACATTAACTGCGCAAATTGAGGCTTGCTTAAACTCACGTCCCCTTCTAACCCTGTCAAATGATCCTTCTGATGCATCTACCTTGACACCAGGTCACTTCCTTACAGGCGAACCCCTCACTACTCTTCCCAAACCCGATTTAACATTATGTAAACGGCCTTTCTTAACTAGATATAAGGTTCTTCAACAAAGACTCCAATCCTTTTGGAAGAGATGGTCATCAGATTACCTCACTCATCTGCAGCAGCGCAGCAAATGGACGACCTCCTCCTGCAACGTATCACCAGGTACTGTGGTGCTGATACGGGAAGACAATGTTCCCCCACTCCAGTGGCCCCTTGGTGTTATCACAGAAGTGCATGGTGGTAAAGACAATGTGGTAAGAGTGGTTTCAGTGAAGTGCAACAGTGGTAATTTTAAACGACCAGTTCCCAAGGTAGCTCCGCTACCAATTGAGCAGACACATAATTTTGACTGTTAATATGTCAGTGTTTTAAGTTAGTGAATATTTTAGTGTTTCATGTCCTTGTCATTGGAACATTTCAGTGTTTCCATTTCAGATTATTGAAATCCATGTATTTCAAGGTGGGGAGTATATTTGCTCTCAGGGAGAATATAATTATATAATTGTGTTATTTCCACAGTTGGCAAGAGATTTTTATTTATGTTTAGGTTGGCAGCAGTGACCTATAGACAGAGTGAAGTAGCCATCATGGCTGAATGTGTTTGTGTTTCGGAGCAACAGCTCCTTCGCATTTCAAGTGTTGTGTCTTTTGTATCATGTACATTTTTGTAAATACAGTCCACTAGTATTAATTCGACATTTTCATTTATCCCCTGATGTTTCATCTGGGGCACGTATGTCGCATACAGACAGAAGGTACGAATGGTAGCTATTTCAAAATTGGCGCACGTATATATAATAATATTGCAGTTTAATTTCCTGGAGGCCATACATGGCAGTGATGCCAAAATGATTATAAGCCAAATTTTAAATGCATATAACTTCTACACTATCAAGTGGATTTCCACCAAATTTCGTATGTGCTATGTGTGCATAAACAGATATGACTGAGCGTATTCTTAAGAGCCACCAGGGCTGCCAACTGTTAATAAATGCTCTCATTTTTTAAATCCAAAAACCCATATATCATAAAGTATGCAAGCCGACAGCTTTAAACTATGCACACGTATAGTACCTGACATTCTATATTAATTTGGAGTAACTTCTATACTATCATTTGGATTTCAACCAAATTTCGTGTGTGCTATGTGTACCATAACAGATATGACTATGCCGATTCTTAAGAGTAACCAGGGCAGCCAACTGTTAATAAATACTGTCTCTATTTTTGTAACCAAAATATCAATATATCAGAAAGTATGCAAGCCAATAGCTCTAAACTTTGCACACGTATAGTACCTAGCATTCTAGATTAATTTGGAGTAACTAATATAGGCCTACGCCAGTGCTGCCAACATGATTCTAAGCCTGCTGATAGATCCAATTTTAAAATGCATGTAACTTCTATACTAACTAATGGATTTCATTCAAAATCGACACAACAATAGATCATATTATTTCCGATTATTTCTGACCAATACATGTATGTCATTGTTGCCAACATGATTTTACGAGCGCTGTTAGATCCAATGTTTAACTGAATGTAACGTCCATGCTATACATTGGACTTCAACCAAATTTTGTATTCTGTACATTAAGAGATGGAACTAAGAATATATTCAGTCACCAGGGCTGCCAACTGTAGTTCTCTATTAGGCTACATTATGCCAGGTATCCAGTATTTCGAACTAATTAGAAATTTCTATATTACCAAGTTAATTTCGTCATTATTCTAGATAGATCCATATAGATTAATCATTGGCATGACTTAAATTTTAAGAAAAGTAGGCTCTTTATTTCGTCACGGAACTTCTTGTTTCTCTTGTGAATTCCTTTTTATTGACAACAATCTCTCATGGGCGAATTGTGTTGGCATATGTACTGATGGGGCGTCGGCATTTACTGGAACTATAAAGGGTTTCAGAGCAAGAGTGAGTGCTGTTACTATTTCTGTAAAATTCACACATTGCATGATACACAGGGAGGCATTGGCTTCAAAAGTACTACAACCGGAAGTCAATAAAATGCTGAACGATGTAATTAGTGTTGTAAATTTTGTGAAAGCAAGAGCTTTAAACAGTCGGCTATTTTCCATTCTTTGCGAGGAGATGGGATCTACACATGATTCGCTTCCATTGCACACGGAGGCACGTTGGTTGTCTCGTGGTCGAGTCCTTCGTCGCGTTGTGGAATTGAAGAATGAACTTCGTATTTTCCTATTGGACAGCAGTCCTACACTCGCAACCCTGTTTCTAGATGAGAAATGGCTTCTAATACTGTGCTACTTGGCTGACGTATTTGAGAAACTGAAAGAACTTAACGTGTCACTTCAAGGATGAAATAGTAATATTTTCATTCTAAGCGACAAAGTGCTTGCTTTTAAGAGAAAACTTGAACTTTGGAAAGCCCAGATGGACGAAGGTAACTGTGAGATGTTTCATTGTCTGAATGAATTCCTGGAAGAAAATGAGTTAGATATTTGTCAAAGTAGTGGAATTGACGAAGAACACCTCCAAAACCTTCGTCAAAAATTCGAGGGTAGATTTCCACAACCTTCAACTGAGAATGACTGGATTCGCAGTCCGTTTGAAACGAACGTAACAGCCCACCTGTCAACGGCAGAACAGGAGGAACTAATAGAACTCTCAAGTGACAGAATACTTAGAAAAGAATTTAAGTCGAAGTCTCTTGAAAATATTCGGGTGCAGATTCGGAATGAATATTCCATTTTATCAAGAAAGGCAGTGGACCTGTTATTACCCTTCGCTTCAACTTACTTGTGTGAGTCAACATTTTCCTGAATGGTATCCGTCAAGACGAAGCATCGGTCTCGGCTGCAGCTGGAAGAGGATCTGCGGGTTGCTGTTTCAAACATCCGACCAAGACTGGATTTACTTTCATCTCAAATTTAAGCTCACACATCACACTAACTCCGTAAGTGTCTGAGAATTACCGAATTCTGATCCATGTACACTTTTATTCTCCTGTTTTACTTTTTCATGGGTGAAGAGTTTTAACATAACATTTTTCAAATTCACAGTGAAATGTTGAAAATTGTATATATTATTTCTATTGTCATTTATAAGTCACGAGCTTTCAAATATGAAAAGCATTACTGAACACAGGTGTCACAGCTAAAGAACTAATTAGTAAAAAAATATATAAAAAAGCGCTCAATTCATATAACTACACGAGCAGCAGTTGTTTTTATTTTTATAAGCAAAAGTAATACATATGCTTGACATTTTTTTTCAAAACTTTGTTGTACTTTGATGTGCTCTAAGAATAATGCATTGTGCGTTATTATTATTATTATTATTATTAATAATAATGTAACTGGTAGTTGAAATCCTAATTAGGCAGTAGCATACACAGTAGATCTTGTGAGTTTTTTTGTGGGAAGTAGCCTATGAGAAGTGCTAAGAAAGGAAATGAGAATAAAGGGGGGGGGGGGGGGGGGCGCTAGATATTTCATGTTTCAGAAGGGAAAAAGAAGGTTGACTAGTAGAATTTTCAGGCAGACCTTAAACCTCTGATAAGTTGTTCAGGGAGGTCAGGATAGATCAGGAGAAAATGGGTATGAAACGCGAAGACATCGCAAATAGAATCAAGTACCGGCAGGAGGTCTATAACTTTCAGGGCTTTCAGGAAGAAGGCAAACTGAACAGTGGATGACGGGTGGAAAGGAGATAGGTTGCCCGGAGAAAGAATACAACGATACTTAGCTGCAAAGAAGGCTTCTATGAATGTACCAGTTGTTTGACGTGGCCTCTAATGGCCGCAAAAGAAAATAAATTGAAAAAAAAACCTAAGAAACATATTTATAATCCAATAACATTAATAATTGTGAGCAATAACGTGGCACTTCCTGGTTTATTTGTTTTCATTTATTTCCGACATCCCTGATTCAGGGGATGTGGTGGCGCAGTGGTCAAGCTATTTGCCTCTCACCAAGGTGGACAGGGTTCGATTCTCGGTCAATGCATGTGAGATTTTCGAACTGAAATGCCATGTCCTGTGGTTCGAACTCCATGTAAAAAGGTCACGTGGCTAATGATCGCACGATTAACGGTTATGTAAAACTACTAGCTTCTTTACTTTTCTCTGGTCTAAATTTACCCTAAATATAAAAAACTAAAAGCAAGGAATACATTATTACGGTACCGTACTTAAAAATATACTGGTATGAAAATTAGTCGTTAACAGACTACTTTTGAAATAATGACTCTGTCTGGAAAAGTAATATAGCAGGCATTATTTTAATAATATGACCACGTCTGTACTCACTCTTCTATAGACACCACAGAAACACAGGTTGATTTTAACATACACCGAGAACACGGTACTGATAACTAAGATGTCCCAAAACCCTAAAACGAATTATCAGCTATTGACTTATCTCTGACCCTGTCTAAACGGGAATAATATGTGGTGGAAATACATAGCACCAGTAAGCTTTTAATATAATTTGCTTAATGCAGCCAATGGTTATCGATTTTATTTTCAGGACGGGTCAGGGAAGGGATTTTGGAAGTAAATTCGCCGTGGAGAACCGTCCAGGAATTTCCCTGGCGTAGCACCGCGGTGTACAGAAACCTACGCTCTCCCGGTGCTAGCAAGCAGGGCCTCCGAGAAGGGGGGCAAATGCATAGGGGCTCGTAAGCAATGAGGGCCCGTTGGATTCAGTTTATTGTTGCTACTTTTTCCTTGTGTAAAATCATGGCTATAACTTACAACCTGTCCGAGACTTTGCAGAGTAAGGATATCGATTTATCTACAGTTCAAATTAAATTATATACACACATCAAAAAACGTTTTGCATCACCTCGGTTCCAAGAGTTCCGGAACCGTTAAATACAAAGGGAATAGAGATCAACACAAACAACATTTCAGCTCGCTTTATTGCTCATGAGACCCACACATTGCATGTTGTACCATCATACAGCTAGACTTTCAGCATTTGTGGTCCAGATTGCAGTACACACCACTACCTCTAATACCCAGTAGCACGTCCTCTTGCATTGATGCATGCCTGTATTTGCCGTGGCATACTATCCACAAGTTCATCAAGACACTGTTGGTCCAAATTGTCCCACTCCTCAACGACAATTCGGCGTAAATCTCTCAGAGTGGTTGGTGGGTCAAGACGTCCATAAACAGCCCTTTTCAACATATCCCAGGCATGTTCGATAGGGTTCATGTCTGGCGAACATGCTGGCCACTGTAGTCGAGCGATGTCGTTATCTTGAAGGAACGCATTCACAAGATGTGCACGATGAGGTCGAGAATTGTCGTCCATGAAGACAAATGCCTCTCCAATATTCTGCCGATATGGTTGCACTATGGGTCGGAGGATGTCATTCAGGTATCGTAAAGCCGTTTCGGAGCCTTCCATGACCACCAGTGGCGTACGTCGGCCCCACATAATGCCACCCCAAAACATCAGGGAACCACCACCTTGCTGCACTCGCTGGACAGTGTGTCTAAGACGTTCAGCCTGACCAGGGTGCCTCCAAACACGTCTCCGACGATTGTCTGGTTGAAGGCATATGCGACACTCATCGGTGAAGAGAACGTGATGCCAATTCCGTGGGGTCCATTCAGCATGTTGTTGGGCCCATCTGTACCGCGCTGCATGGTGTCGGGGTTGCAAAGCTGGACCTCGCCATGGACGTCGGGAGTGAAGTTGCGCATCATGCAGCCTATTGCGCACAGTTTGAGTTGAAACACGACGTCCTGTGGCTGAACGAAACGCATTATTCAACATGGTGGCATTGCTGTCAGGGTTCCTCCGAGCGGCAATCCGTAAGTAGCGGTCATCCACTACAGTAGTAGCCCTTGGGCGGCCTGAGCGAGGCCTGTCATCGACAGTTCCTGTATCTCTGTACCTCCTCCATGTCCGAACAACATCGCTTTGGTTCACTCTGAGACGCCTGGAAACTTCCCTTGTTGAGAGCCCTTCTTGACACAAAGTAACAATGCGGACGCGATCGAACTGCGGTATTGACCTTCTAGGCATGGTAGAACTACAGACAACATGAGCAGCGTACCTTCGTCCTGGTGGAATGACTGGAACTGATCGGCTGTCGTACCCCCTCCGTCTAATAGGCCCTGCTCATGCATGGTTGTTTACATCTTTGAGCAGTTTTAGTGACATCTATGAACAGTCAAAGGGACTGTATCTTGGATACAATATACACAGTCAACGTCTATATGCCGGAGATCTGGGAACCGAGGTGATGCAAAACTTTTTTTGATGTGTGTATATGATTCTGAGTTAGCCGTTATAACTGTTAGAAATAATGTAGGCCTACTATAATTTTGTGCTGAATCTGCTATCAAACTAACGCGGAGTTTTAAAATGCTACTTATTTTACATTCCGTACTTGTAATTAAAGCGAATACTTACATAATTGCAAAATGTTTCCCTATGCATTTATAAAAATTACTCAAAAATCCCAATTCGTTTTGTGCCCTTTGCGAAATATATTTATAAAATAAACGCTAAAATGTTTTCTATGAAATGAGATTTGTATGACTGTGCATCAGATGCTTTTCTCAAAATTACACTGTCTTTCCGGAGTAGCTATTAGTGAATAATAATAATAATAATAATAATAATAATGACAAAAAATCCACAGCCTGCTTCCAGTCTCCGACCGGGTCAGGAATGGAATGAATGAAGCCCCTATCTAGCGGCGAGGATATGAACTGTGCCGGCTGCCGAGGCCTGACGCACTCTTCTGGGGGCAATGATTAAATGAATGATAGATGACATGAAATGATAGTGGAGAGTGTTGCTGGAATGAAATGTTGACAGGCAAAACCGGAGTACCCGGAGAAAAACCTGTCTGCCTCCGTTTTGTCCAGCACAGATCTCACATGGAGTGACCGGGATTTGAACCACGGACCCAGCGGTGAGAGGCCGGCGTGCTGCCGCCTAAGCCACGGAGGCTTCCTAATAATAATAATAATAATAATAATAATAATAATAATTACTCTAAAATTGCAGACATTGAAAAACATGAACGGAAAAGGAGAACAGCAGATCCACTCCTTCACTGACAGGCTCACTGATGCCGTATGGAAGCGACGCCTGTATTTCTACGGCCATATCTACAGAATGAACAGCGAGAGACTAAGAGATTATGCAAAGTAATCAACTCAAAGAAGGTCAAGATAAAATGGCTAGAAAAAACTAAGGCGGACCTCCAAGAAATAAATATCACAGACGACATCATAGACAATAGTACAGCTTTTAGGACAAAAGTTGCCAACCATAAATTTAGGGAGAAACCCATAAAGAAAACTGGTTGGAAGTGGTCTTCAGAACGCAAGATGCAACACAGTGCATTCATGATAAGAAGGCGAAAACCACCAGGCCAACTAAAAAGTTCAAACGCGCTCTTTGAATGGGCATAACGACGAAAGAATAATAATAATAATTAGAAGTATTTCAGGGGGGGGGGGCGAAAAGCATTGCATAGGGCCCCCTAAATCCTCTCGGCGGCCCTGCTAGCAAGACACGAGTTATCGCAGCGCTCTCGGCCATTGTGGCCGGTTGGTATGCTTTTAAGCAAGTAAATTTACTACCAGTATAATTTACCACTTCATACCGTCTCATTTCGACCACAGGTAACAACATTCTTAATTCTATCCAGCAGCCTTGAGCGAAATCAATTCAGTTGTTTCAGAGCTCATGAACTTATACTTGCCTACGATTGAGTACAAGCGGTTTGCAAATAAAAGTATCTAATATGACGTAACATACGAGCCTGTTTGCAACACATAGTTGATGAATCAACTTTTTATAACCACAACGATCCTACAGTAGTACCGTACAAGCATGAACGTTAACCTGGCCTACGTTAGGCGATCGCAGTGATTCAGTACGGTCCTTCTGGGACATTTCGACTACTTACGGAATGTGATTAATATGATTATGCATAATTGACGGTTATTAAATCACAACTAAATTTGGTAAAATATCAAATTAACCGGCGACTTTATATACCGGGGTGTCTCATAAGTAATGTCGTTATTTAAAGAATTTTTTATTTGGAAAGTTTTCTGATAAGAAATTAAACTATTCTTCAAAGTAGAGACCACCAGATTCTATGGTCTTGAGACATCTCTCAGTGAGGTTTCTCAACCCACAATGGTACCAGTCTCTGGGTTTTGATGCGAAGAATTCGGCGAGACCACTTCCCACAGCTTCAATTTTTTCGAAATTTCTTCCACGCAATAAATGGACCATGGTTAGAAAACGATGGTAATATGAAGGTGCAACATAAGGGATGTATGCTGGATGTGGTAGCAGTTTGACTCCTCCCAATTCTTGAATTTTTTGCCATGGTTATTCGTGCAGTCTCGCAATGTCCTGATGCAAGAGAACTCTATTTCGACTAACTAATGCTGTGTATCTCCGTCTGAAATTTTCATGAACTCGTTCCAGTTTCTGAGAATAAAGATCCGCATTGACTGCACGCCCGTTAGGAACAAACTCCCAGTGAATCACTCCTTCATAATTCCACCAGACACACAACACTTGGGGGCCGAACCGATCCTTTATAACGATAACTTTGGAAGGTTGACGGGAACTGAGCCACTGTTTCGAGGCGTCAGCGTTGCGGTAATAGACCAATGTTTTATCACATGTGACAATTCTCCTGATAAGTCTATCATCCATGGGGTTACCGATAAGCTGACGACAGATATCCACTCTACGTTGAGCCTGTTCAGGGGATTCATGAGGTACAGATCTACAGCTTCTGTTTGATTTTCCAAGTTTCTTAATCTGTCGATGTATGGTATCTTATGATGCACCAAGTTCTTCTGACAACCTACGAGTACTTATTTGCTGTTTTTCTTCCTAAACTGGGGCGTGGTGGCGCAGCGGTCAAGCTGTATGCCTCTCACCAAGGCGGACCGGGTTCGATTCCCGGTCAATGCATGTGAGATTTTCGATGTGAAATGCCATGTCCTGTGGTTCGGATTCCACGTAAAAAGGAGGTCCCGTGGCTCATGATCGCGAGATTAACGGTCACGTTAAACTACAAGCTTCCTTTTTTCTTCCTAACTCCGCGTGTATTCTCAATATCGCATAGTTTACGTCTTCCAGAACGCGGTAAATCTGTACTGTAGAGCTTCCTTCCCCAGTGTCGAAACGTTGTAACCATCGTTGTGCCACATGCTCACTAACGATACCGTCTCTTTCCATTTTACATATTCTTCGAGCTTGGTAATCTTCTTTCCAGTAGTGCTTTAGAAGGACCCAAACCTCCAACTTTGTAAATTCCATTTGTGATTGTGTATCAACAACTGACGAGTGATATATTTCTCGCAATATAGGCCTACGCAATTCTAGTCATGGCCTCCTGTACATAGCAATGGCGAACCAAAGAAAACCAATTCTATCTTGTAAGACACCAAACTTAAAAAACTATATTAATCATGAGACATCCTAATAATTCCTATCTCGTAATGGCGAATGTGATAAAAGTCAAGTTGACATGTTAAATGCTATGTGTCAATAAAGCTTTACATACAAACACAAATATATCCTGGGGCTTACGCCCCAGACTCCCTTGCTTATAGCACAAGCAGGAAGATAAGGAAGAAAATGGAAAGATACAGACAGCATTATGGCTTACGGGGTCTTGCATTATCATCGTCGATATGGAAAAGTGTCGCTGCCACTGAGTAGAAATAAAAGTTTTGTGATTTTTTACTTTCAGGGGAGAGGGTGGGAGAAAATTTTAGAAGTATCCAGTTTTGAAATGGATATGTTATTAAAGAATATATCCTCCAAATTCCATAGTTCTGAAGTGCATTAAACATTAAATAAACACTCGTTGCATAGTGCCACGCCCCTTTCCTCACCTGTCATTTCTACAGTAGCATTCTTATATATTTTGGACAGTTGTTTGATAGGAATACATATTATAGAAGGCGCTGTTTATCACGCTAGTTGAACAGGCAATCCAGAAATTTGTAGTGACTTGACTGGAATATATCCTTAACTAAAAGTCGGGAATTGTTACCTTTTCATACACTGCATCATGGAAATCTTTCGATGATAATAATGATGATAATTGTTGTTTTAAGGGCCCTAACATCTAGGTTATCGGCCCGAAATCTTTCGAGGATGTAGAAGTAATCATTAGCCTACTTTCGATTTTTGCAAAAAATGAAAGTAGACTTACGAGATCAACACAGGGCGAAAAATTGTGTGTGTGTGTCTGTCTGTGTATGTGTGTGTGAGTGTGTGTACTCTGAATGTCTGTCCCCCCTCCCTATCAATTCAAACACGGTGAAACCGAATTGAACGAAATTTGGTGTACAGACGCAGCACTAACAAAGGGCACCACAGTGTCATGTTCTATATCGCCGCCATCTTGACGGAAACGTAATGGCGGCCATCCAAATGTTCAAAGCTTAAATCAAATTACGACTAACCTAATCGTCCGATCTCTACCAAATTTTGCAACAACATACCGTTCTCTGGGGAGCATCTTTTGACCAAATTACAAGGTCATCAGCCCAATAGTTTGCGGATGGCGGCCATGTTTGTATGCAAATCTATTCCCCCTATTAATTCAAACACGGTGAAACCGGAATAGCGGCCACCCAAATGTTAAAAGCTTAAATCAAATTATGACCAACATAATTATTTGATCTTCACCAAATTTTTCAACAACATACCTTTTTGTGAGATGCATCCTTTGACTGAACTACAAGGTCATCAGCCCAATAGTTTGCAGATAGCGGCCATGTATGTGTGAAAATCGATTCATCATATCAATTTAAACACGGTGAAACCGAATTGAATTAAATGTTGTACAGAGGTAGCACTAGCAAAGGGCACATCATATTCATTTTTAATATCCGTATAACACGTTGTATTTCTACAAGCTACTACAACCAACATTCAATTGTACTCCTTGAAAAGTACAAAGAGTTATAACAATACCCATGGATTTAGGAGAAAGTAGGCTATATGTTCTTTACTGAACATCTTGTTTTTCAAATGCGATGTATTCACACGATAAATACTGTGGTTTTATCCATGTATACCCTGCGTTTGCTTTTCTTTACAGGTACACAGCATTTCTTGTGTAATTAATTAATTTTATTAACGCAGCCAAAGGCTATTCATATTTCTTGTTTAATACAAAAATATGTTTTTAAGTGTCATTGCTGTTTCCTTCCCGTCTTGTTTGTATCTATTCAGTACCAGTATTAACCGCCCATGATAAATGTGCTCCAGTTTCGTGTTGACCGACTTATAGGGAAACAAATCTTCTCTTTCGACATAATATTGTTTAATGACCTGTTTTATCCAGTCAACCAGTTCAGTTATAATATGAAGGTCAGCATATTGAAATTGATAATCTGCTTGACGTGTGCGCCAGTCACGAGAAAAAGAAATCTTGATCTCGAGACCTTTCACTTGTCAGCAAGTTTTCCCGCCCACTGTGGAACTTAGGTGAGAATAGTTGAAGACTAAGTTAAAAGACCATTCCAGAGAAATATCTTCGACACGTCCTTGACTACATCAGTAACTGCCAATGGACCGTGATTAAATTCTAACGGATACGTCACGTACTCCGTGTTACAACCTGCTACTTCTGTTGCGAACCAAGAGCCAACAAAGTGTCATGGCATGTAAAGATCAACAGGCACAGTATTGTGAACACTATTAGGAAGAAGTAAATTACAACTGCTCAAAATAAATTGTAATCATTTGCTTTTCTAGAGAGTAATCAATAAACTTACAATAGACTTACAAGAACTATTACTTTGGCATCAGTCATTCAATTTGCGACGTAGTCAAGCTGACTATTTTCAACAACGCCTGAAACTATTTTGCACAATCAGTGTTTACTTAACCCGTTGAGTGCTTCGCCCGTCTATAAACGTCAAAGGACTGGTTTTTCTTTCGTGTGGTTTTTTTTCCCATTTCCCATTCTCTTACAAGTGCCGAGTCGATCTCTGGCATGTTCTGTCATCTATTGTGCATTATGTGGTAGTACTTGAGTCTGGATTTTTGCTTCCGGAAGTAACAAACATACCATTTTGTAGAGGTCTGTCCTCTACAGCTCAGGTTCATCTGAGATGTAAACAAACATGGTGGAATAACAAGCAAATTCTTCATGCCGCGCTGTGATTTCGGATCAAAGAATTTAATTTTTTGTATAAATGAGGAGGGGCAAGTATTACTTGCATACTGATTTTAGGAAATCATTTTATTTTGGGCCCATTATCTGGTATGGAAATGATGCACGCACACATATTTAATTTTGATTCGTCTCAAAATCAAAATTTATATAAACGTAGGATTTTGAATTTACATTTGGATTAATAAAGTCCCAAAACTTGTAGACATTTAGGGCCTATCATCCTCCTCACCCCCACCCCCCACCCCAATCCTCACCCTTCCCCCTGATGAGTAAACAATTGTAACTTCTACAATTTTTGTAAAATGCGAACGATAAAGCTCATCACTTAAAAGGTTAAAGAGGTTTCTCACTTACGAGCAGATAACTTCAATGTTACCCCCTTAAAATAGCAATCACCAACTTCATTTCCTTGCTGGCCTTAAAACTAAACTGGTATACGTAACCAGAAAGATCTATATTTAGAAATACAGATTGAACACCACTGGCGAAGAGGCTAGGATTCATGGGTGTCACCTTTGAACTTCGGGTACGATTGCCGGCTCTGGGAAGAAATGTTATTGTGGTCTGAGGGCTGGAACGGGATACACTCAGCCTCGTGAGGCAAACATGAGAGGAGATGGGTTCCATTCCTACCTCAGCCATCCAGGAAGTGGTTTTCCATGGTTTCCCACTGCCACACCAGGCAAATGTCGGGATGGTTCCTAACTTCAGGCCACGGTCGCCTCCTCCCCAATCCTTGCCTGAGTTACAAATACACGCACTACTACAGACACCACAATAGCACAGGTTATCAGACCAATTTCAACAAGCACCCAAGTACACGTTGCTAAACGATCACGATGTCACAAGCCTCTAAATGAATCAACATGAACAGAAAGGAATGCGAGGTAATATTACCATTTCAGTACCTTAACAAAATATCACATATAGCTAAAATATATTGACTTATTGCGTTAGATTAACTGCTAATGCAACTAAATAAGTTAGGGGATGATGACCTCGTAGTTCTGCCCCTTAAACCAACAATGACTAATATATATAACTAAACAAGTGTACATATTGTAAATACTATCACCCACACTTAGCCATAGATTTAATAACCTAAGTGTAATGGATCTGATGATCACCGCTTGATGATCGAAACTGGCCAAAGTGTATTTATTAATCTCATGTATTTTTTTTTTCAGGATTAGGGAACAACCCACAAATTGGGTACAATCGTGTTGACCGACTGAAAGACACCACGTTTCGATAACTAAGGCAACACTAAACAAGTAGTTCCGTGAAGTACTAAACAGTCTATTTTTTATATCCTACTTATGTTAATTGCTTATATCAACATGCAAATTTCAGTTTGATTACTGTAATGGATTCGTAGATATTGAAAACCGTCTAAATATTTCGGATGGTCGCCATGTTGGATTTTTATATATGTAGGCCATAGCGTTATGTACTATTTCATGAAGATTATTGCGTAGGATAATTATTCAAACTTCAATCGCATGGTTTGGACAGAAGAAATACATTTAAAAAAACGAGATTTTAAAATTTCGCACAGCCGCTAATTTGTGGTTATGAAAACAATTGAAATATATTAGATGTCAGCTGATTCAAATATGTATAAGTATTTACAGTACCAAGTTTCACTGCGCTCGGATGGTTAAATCGCGAGAAACGTCACTTTAAATATTTAAATTTCATGTAGCCGCCATGTTGGATTTGTGCTCACCAGGTTATTCAAAGTTCCATTGGTTAACTTATGTTCATGACCTCGTAGTTCCGTCCCTTAAAACCTAAATAACTAACTAACCTCTATCAACATACACAATTTCAGTTTGATCGATCTCATAGATAAGTAGATATTGAGAACCGTCTAAATGTTTCGGATGGTCACCATGTTGGATTTTTATATATGTAGGCCCTAGAGTTATGTATTACTAGATGACGGCCCCGTGGTGTTGGGGTAGCGTGCCTGCCTGCCTCCCACCCGGAGGCCCCGGGTTCGATTCCCGGCTCCATCAAGGATTTTAGAAACTGACGTGAGGGCTGGAACGGGGTGCACTCAGCCTCGTGAGGACAATTTAGTAGCTGTCTGACAGTGAGGCAGCGCCCCGATCACGAAAACCATGATTAACGACCGAGGGGACCCGATGCGCTGATCACGCGTCACCCCAATATCTGCAGGCCAAATGGCTGGACAGCGGTCGCTTGGTAGGCCTAGGCCCTTCACGGGTTATAGTGCCAGGGGTTAATTAGATGACGATTATTTCGTACGTTCATTATTCAAACTTTGACTTCGATCGCATGATTAGCACACAAGAAACAAAAACATAATTTTAAAATTTCACACAGCCGTCATCTTGAGGTCATGTAAACAATTGAACTAAATTAGATGGCAGTGCATTACAATGTGTATACACATCTGCTGTACCGTGTTTCACTGCGCTCGGATGGTTAAATCGCGAGAAAGTTCTATTTAAATGTTTCAACTTCGCTTGGCCGCCATGTTCCTTTAGTACTTAAAAGGTTTTTGAAAGTCACATAGGTGAACTTATAGTAGTGCCTTTATCACGGTACACAATTTTCAGGGTGATGTCAGTAATACTGTAGTTTCGGAGATATACAATGCCGGTAAAATATTTCACACGGCTGCCATGTTGGATTGGTGAGATGTAATAAAATTTGAAGGGCACGGTCGGGGTCGTTTAGATTTTATTAGGGAGACACCCACACACATACGCACACACACACGGACAAAAGGTGATCTCATAAGGAATTTTTAATTATTTTTTTCATAAATGAAAATAGGCTAAAAATGGCTTCAAGCACTGTAATCACCCTGAAGGTTGCTACGAATCAATGTTATTAAAGTACGAATTAACACATTAACTTTCCCCTACAACGTATATCAGTTATTGTGGATCTTGATTTAACACTCCACCAGATGGTTCTTCATGTCATCTATAGCTGTATGAAATATGACCTATGAGGTGTGTTGATGTGAGTTATCTAGAAAGCAAGGAAGCTTGTAGTTTTATGTGACCGTTAATCTCGCGATCACGAGCCACGGGACCTCCTTTCTTTACGTGGAATCCGAACCACAGGACATGGCATTTAACTTCGAAAGTCTCACATGTATTGACCAGGAATCGACCCCGATGTACCTTGGTGAGGGGCATACAGCTTGACCGCTCACCACCACGCCCCTGACAGTTATCTAGAGTACCGTGACTATGAATGCATTAGTTCAAGACAGACTACTGTAATACAACAAGATCATTTTGCTCTCCTACAATATTATTTTAAAACGATTATTGTCTAAAATGAGTAGGCTACAATGTTTCGATATTGAGGTTTGAGTTAAATATTGTTGCTCTATACTTGATCACATTGTAGGTCTTACCAAGAGCTAATTAGTCCATCACATGGAAAATCTTTTTAACTGGTGGAAGAATGATTACGACCATTATAATATATGAAAATAGGCTGTATAGTTCTTCACAGAACTACTTGTTTTAGTTTGGCTACAAAATTAAAATTGAAGGTAAACTAGTCTGTGAGCTACTGTAACTTACCCATGAACACAATTGCAATGAACCGGAATGAGAGGTAAGGAACATAGTTACAGTATATTCAGGTCACCTACAATGCAACACGCGAGAAATGCAGCAGTAAAAGTAACGAGAATGAACTGAAAGGAAGGGTGCTGCAATATGCCGTAACACGCCCTGTGTATTCAGGGCAGTAGATAATGATCAGGCCAGTCTCAATAATGGCATGTGATTTACGTACTTCACTCTCCAGGGCTACCCAAACTGCGGCGCGCATAGGTGTCCGATCTAGCCGAAAGTTAGAAACTGGTAAGTTATATGCTAAGCTCACTGCTTTATGCGTAGGAACACCAATGGATATGAACGTTGACAACCAAAGTGAAGTTTCAGTCATTTTTGAAAGTATTTTTGTCTGGAGCGTGTCACTCTATGGAAGTGAAACTTTGACTGTTGGCGCAGCAGAAAAAGGAGAATAGAAGCGTTTGAAATGTGGTGTTACAAGAGAATGATGAAGATCAGATGGGTAGATAGAGTAACAAATGAAGAAGTATTAAGACGAGTGGGAGATGAGAGATGTTTCTGGCGACTGTTTATGAAGAGAAGAGATACTAAGACACCCAGGAATAGCAAACTTAGTTATGGAAGGAAGAGTTGAGATCAAGATCTGTAGGGGTAGACCAAGGTTAGAATATGTTAAACAGATTGCCTCAGATGTAAGGTGTGGTAGCTATGTAGAGATGAAACGATTAGCTCAGGACAGGGAGGCATGGCGAGCGGCATCAAACCAATCAAAAGACTGAAGACTCAAACAACAACACAACAATGCTATTTACACCAAATCATTATTCCTTCTAAAATTACGGTTAGACTTGAATTAAAATATTATTATTATTATTATTATTATTATTATTATTATTATTATTATTATTATTATTATTAATATAATAATCATAAGCAAATAATCGACTCGGTAAAAGATTTCAGTTCCCTCTCTGACAGACTGCCCATTCTAGCACTGAAGTGTGCTAACAAACGGTATGCGTTATTCAATGCACATGCTGCCATAAACGACAACAAATGAAGAGGTAGAAACGTTTTGGGACCAGCTGGAGATCGAACTACTGTCACAGTACAATCTCTTAGATTATAGGTTGAGGTATAACATTGCTTCCTTGATATAGTTCAGTAGTGAGGTAGGGGAAGCCATGCTCATATAAGTTAGATCTTTTATATATTCCTTTTTGATGCTGTTTTGTTTTTTTATATAACTTTGATTATTTTTGTTAGGAGTCCATGCTGAAAGATTTAGTAGCGAGTATCTTTGAGAGTATTTATGGAGATTGTAGATAAGTATGAGGGAAGAGGTTAGATGATTATTGTGTTCGGTCTTGGACTCAGATAAGGTTTTTGTGGAAAAGAGAAGTATCTGTTGACTTGGTCTGATTCTTATTAGCAAGAATGATTTTGGTTTTTGTGTGATAAGATCCCGAGAAGTGAAGTGTTAGAGATTGATGCTCAGTGTTAAATGAAAAGAATAAATGGAGATTTTTTTTTAGTATCCCTCATTTAGTATAATCAACCATGACCCCGGATATGTAGGCTACGGTTACAATTATTGCGCCTCAACGTGGAGCTCGATAAAGGGAAGTTAGAAAAATTACAAAATGACATACCAACGAGGGGAACGAATGGGGGTTATGAACGATAGTTTGATCCAAATGCTACTAAGTAAATTCGCCGGTATGGAAGAGTCAATAAGCCAGAAAATAGAGTCTTTAAGTACGGAAATAGGATCAGTAAAAGAGTCAGTAAGCCAGAAAACAGAGCCTTTAAGTACAGAAATAGGATCAGTAAGAGAGTCAGTAAGCCAGAAAATAGAGTCAGTGAAAGAGAGTATGAGTAAGGAGATAGGAGAAGTTAGGCAGCAAGGAGAGTCTTTGAAAGTGCAAATAGAATCTATAGGTAAGCAGGTAGAATCTGTAAAGGTGTACGTAAACGAAGCAGTAAAGAAGCAGGCAGAAGCAACTAATGTTAAGATTGAGGAGTTAAGCAAAGAAGTACAAGAACATAAGTCTGTACTTAATGGTAGTATGGAGTTGGAATCCTGGAAAGTGGCTGTAGAGGAGGAAGAAGTGGAGGATAAGATAAAAGAGGAGGAAGTGAATGAGATAAGTGATTCACTTGAAGGAAAGCAAGAAAATTATCAGCGATGTGGAGGGCGTGAGAAAGCAGGTGATATGGAAGAAACTGAAGGAGAGGAGGCAGGTGAAAGAAAGGAAAAGGCAGAAGAGAAAGGAGAAACGGGTAAGGAAGAAGGTGAAACAGAAGGACGTGAGAAAGCAGGTGATATGGCAGAAACTGAAGAAGAGTAAGAAGAATCAGATAAGGTTGGTCATGAGGAGGACAGTAGCAGTCAAGAAAAAGAGGCTAAAGATGAGGGTAAAAGTGCAAGAGAAGGTCATGGAGAAGACAACATACTGGAAAAAGATAAAGTGACGAAGCGTTGGAGAAGGAAGATCGAGATGAAAAGGATGAGATGTAAAACGAAGAGAAGAGAATTGTTGAATAGTATGAGACAGACCAAAAGAAGAAAAAGAAAGGAAAATATGATGATACTGAATCAGAGGAGACAGACCAAAGGAAGAAGAAGAAGAAGAAGAAGAAGAAGAAGAAAGAAGGAAAATATTATATTAAATCAGAGGAGACAGACCAAGAGAAGAAAAAGAAATGCAAATATGATGATACTGAATCAGAGGAGACAGATCAAAGGAAGAAGAAAAAGAGAGGTTTGGAATACAGGAGATGGGGAGGCAGGAGGCAACGTAGAAGACGACGAAGCAGGCGTGGAGGCAGGAGGAGAAAGGGGAGAACGAAGATGATAACGATCTGCCGTTCCTTCTGATTATGATGCCGTCCGATTTTATGATGGAGGAGGAGTGTTTGACGAACTTGATGATATAGTTTTGGTTGCTTCATCTGAGGAGAGTGATACAACGTTATGTGATGTTGATAATCTAAAATTTGTTGTACTCTGTGTGTTTTTAGTGTATGCTTGATGTGTATTACGTTTTATGTATGTATTTTTTATATGTGTGTGATTTTTAGCCTATTTTCAATTTTGAAAAAATAGGCTTATGAGATCACCTTTTGTCCGTGTGTGTGTGTGTGTGTGATTCGTGTGTGTGTCCCCCCCCTAATAAAATCTAAACGGCAGGAGCGATTTCAATGAAACTCGGAAAGTTCATAGCACTATTCCGGGCGACCTCGACCGTTCCCTTCAAATTTTGTTACTACTCACCAATCCAACATGGCGGCTGTGCGAAATATTTCACCAGCATTCAATATCTCCGAAACTATTACCGATATTACCCTGACATTTTCTATGGTGATAGAGGGAACTATTATAAGTTCACTTATGTGACTTTTGAAAACCTGGTAACTACAAAACCAACATGGCGGCCAAGCGAATTTGCGACTTTTAAATAGACGTTTCTCGCTATTAGACCAACCAAACGCAATGGAACTTGGTACAGTAAATGTTTATACACATTGTAATGCACCGACATCTAACTTCGTTCAATTGTTTACATAATCACAAGATGGCGGATGTGCGAAATATTTCACCGGCATTCTATATTTCTGAAACTATTAGCGGTGTCTCCCTAACATTTTGTACGGAGATAAAGGGCACTACTGGAAGTCCATCTATAAGACTTTCAAAAACCGGTTAACTACAAAACGAACATGGCGGCCAAGCGATTTTGAAAATATTAAATAGACCTTTCTCGCGATTTAATGTTCCAAGCGCACTGAAACCTGGTACAGGAAATATTTTTACACATTGTAATCCACTGGTATCTAATTTAGTTCAATAGTTTACATAACCTCAAGATGGCGGCAGTGCGAATTTTAAAATTAAGTTTTTATTTCTTGTGATGTAGTCATGCGATCGAAGTGAAAGTTTGAATAATGAACCTACGCAATAATTTTCCTTTATTGGTACATGACTCTATGGCCTATACATTTAACAATCCAACATGGCGACCATCCGAAATATTTAGACGATACTGAATATCTACGAATCTATTTTAGCAATCAAACTGCATTCTTTAATGTTCATAGGAGCTATGAACTTAAGTTCACCTATAGGACTTTAAATAACCTGGTGATTACAAATCCAACATGGCGGCGACGCGAATTATAAATATTCACATGGACGTTTCTCGCAATTTAACCATCCGCGTGCAGTAAAACTTGGTACAGTAAATCCTTATACGAATGTTAATCCACTGGCATCTAATTTATTTCAATTGTTTCCATAACCTCAAGATGGCAGCTGTGAAAAATTTTAAAATCTCCTTGTTACTTCTTGTGTCCTAATCATGCGATTGAAGTTTGAATACTACACGTACACAATAATCGTCATGTAACAGTACATAACTCTAGGACCTATATATATGAAATCCAACATGGCGACCATCCGAAATATTTAGTCGGTTCTCAATATCTACGAATCTATTACAGCAATCAAACTGAAATTGTGTATGTTGATAGTGGCAATTAACATAAATAGGATATATGAAAATAGGCTGTATAGTTCTTCACGGAACTACTTGTTTATATGTGTGTGATCCTTATGTGTTTCTCACATAAGTATCACACAGAGGGGCGAATTGTCACAGTACAATCTCTTAGATTATAGGTTGAGGTTATAACATGGCATCCTTGATATAGTTCAGCAGTGAGGTAGGGGAGGCCATGCTCATATAAGTTAGATCGTTATATTCTTTTTTTGATGCTGTTTTGTTTTTTTATATATCTTTGATTATTTTTGCTAGGAGTCCATGCTGAAAGATTTAGTAGTGAGTATCTTTGAGAGTATTTATGGAGATTGTAGATATGTATGAGGGAAGAGGTTAGATGATTATTGTGATCGGTCTTGGACTTAGATAAGGTTTTTGTGGAAAAGAGAAGTATCTGTTGACTTGGTCTGATTCTATTTGGCAAGAATGATTGGAGGAGCTACAGAACAGGAGAACAAGTGTTTAAACAAGAAGTTCCGTGACGAACTAAAGAGCCTACTTTTCTTAAAATTTAAGATTCATGCCAATGATTAATCTATATGAATCTATCTAGAATAATGACGAAATTAAGTTGTTAATATCGAAATTTCTAATTAGTTCGAAATACTGTATACCTGGCATAATGTAGCCTAATAGAGAACTACAGTTGGCAGCCCTGGTGACTGAGTATATTCTTAGTTCCATCTCTTAAGGTACAGAATACAAAATTTGTTTGAAGTCCAATGTATAGCATGGACGTTACATGCAGTTAAACATTGGATCTAACAACGCGCGTAAAATCATGTTGGCAACAATGACATACATGTATTGGTCAGAAATAATCTGAAATAATATGATCTATTGTTGTGTCACTTTTGAATGAAATCCGTTAGTTAGTATAGAAGTTACATGCATTT
Source organism: Meconema thalassinum (assembly GCA_946902985.2). Classification (NCBI taxonomy): domain Eukaryota; kingdom Metazoa; phylum Arthropoda; class Insecta; order Orthoptera; family Tettigoniidae; genus Meconema; species Meconema thalassinum. Next base: position 1,437,768,393 of record OX336388.2, read on the forward strand.
TAAATTTGGACCTATCAGCAGGCTTATAATCACGTTGGCAGCACTGGCGTAGGCCTATATTAGTTACTCCAAATTAATCTAGAATGCCAGGTACTATACGGGTGCAAAGTTTAGAGCTATTGGCTTGCGTACTTTCTGATATATTGATATTAGGGTAACAAAAATAGAGACAGCATTTATTAACAGTTGGCAGCGATGGTTACTCTTAAGAATCGGCATAGTCATATCTGATAAGGTACACATAGCGCACATGAGATTTGGTTGAAATCCAAATGATAGTATAGAAGTTACCTGTATTTAAAGTTGGACCTCTCAGCAGGCTTAGAATCATGTTGGTGGCACTGGCGTATATAAGTTACTCCAAATAAATATAGAATGTCAGGTACTATACGTGTGCATAGTTTAAAGCTGTCGGCTTGCATACTTTCTGATATATGGGTATTTGGATAAAAATTGAGAGCATTTATTAACAGTTGGCAGCCCTGGAGGCTCTTAAGAATACGGTCAGTCATATCTGTTTATGTACACATAGCACATACGAAATTTGGTTGAATTCCCATTGATAGTGTAGAAGTTATATGCATTTAAAAATTGGACCTATCAGCAGGCTTATAATCATTTTGGCAACACTGCCATGTATGGCCTCCTGGAAATTTAACTGCAATATTATTATCTATACGTGTGCCAATTTTGAAATAGCGCCCATTCACACCTTCCAAGATATCCAACATGGAGCTCAAATTTCAATTGCGATTTTTCAGTAGTTGGTAGCACTGACATCATTTTCAAATATGACCGTGAGATATTCAGGTATAGATCTTTACTCCTACCAAATATTGTTTCGATTGCTCCAGCCGTTTAGGAGTTGATAGGGAGGGACACACACACAGCCAGACAGCCAGACAGACAGACAGAAGGACAGACAGACAGACAGACACACACACACACATTTGCCCGATCTCATAAGTCTACTTTTTCCTCATTTTTTCAAAATGTGAAAAGTAGGCTAAAAACTGTAAGTAATGAAATTGGACAAAATAACTGTAGTAATGGTATCTGGAGATGATATAGTAATAGATGTTCACTCGTCCGCTGCCGTAGACCCACCATCCCGCCCTAATAGGAGCAAGACTTATATAGCTGAAATTGCTACCCTGCCGTCCATCCTTGTGAAGGAGTCCATAATGCCAACCCCACGCATTCGGTACCAATGGTTTTGACTAGACCACATTTTCGTCCAGACCAATGGAGGATTGATAGCGCGGCCCTGCGGGCCGCGTTAGCTAATAGATAACACCCCTGGTTTTTGTCACGCACAGTGGGGGAAGTCACGCATCAATAATCTTTGTCCAGGCCAATGGTTTTGCCTTTTATTTCATTTTTCATGTTGGCAACGTGTCACGTGGGTATGCCATAGTGCACGGTGGGATTTAAAAATGGCTGACCTTGTTCAAATGAACACAACCAATAATGCTTTATTTACGTTAAAAATAATTATTTCCGGTGCAGCAGTGGCAATTGAGAATGTGAAACGACTCCCAACATCTCCGAGAAAGGTTTGTCAATCATAAAAACTATATTTTCCGTAATATACCTTGTTGACAAGTTACCAAGGCTTGGTCTCCTGTTCTGTAGTTTTAATGAATGGATTTGGTTTTGTGTGATAAGATCCCGAGAAGTGAAGTGTTAGAGATTAATGCTCAGTGTTAAATGAAGTATCCCTCATTGAGTATAATCAACCATGACCCCGGATATGTACGGTTACACTACATGAGACACTCAATGCCAATGTCAACATTCTGATGGGTGATTTCAATGATCAAATAGGAAAAGAGTGACAGATTCGGAAGATAGTAAGTAGGCTACTACCCTGCCCATACCACAAGAAATACAAACGTATCATAAAATGCTTTTCAGTCGGTCAACACGATTGTGCCTCCATCCCCATTTTTGTACATAAAAGTGTGTTACTTTGTGATAAATATCTTATGTGATATTTATTTCAGGTTAGGGTACGGTATATAAATAGCCCACTTATTTTCCCGCCTAATGTAATTGGGCACAATTTGTGCTGACCGACTGGAAAGCATTCTCTGATAGATTACTAGGTAACACAGAAAATTAGCTTCTAATACTTCAACAAACACAGGAGCAGATAGTGACGAAGTTAACTCCTCTCTCCAGGACCGCGCAAGATCCATCGAGATAAGTAGCCTCTACAATACAATATGAACTGACCATTTAACAACAATCACATAGTCCCTCTAAATAAGCTAATTTTTGAAGTCAACCAACAATTCCAGTATCTTAACAAAACATCACATAGACTATAACTAACAAATATTGACGAGTTGCATTATCTTAACTAATCATCATCGTTTCTTCGCTCCATCAAGCCGGGTGCGGTTATAAATGAGCTGTCTCCAATTTTTCCTGTCCATCCACAACTGTTGTTCTTGTATTTGATGCCAGTTCTTATCTCTAGCTTCAAGGTCCTTATGAATTTGCTTCTCCTACACATCGCGAGGTCTTCCTCTTGGTCTCTTTCCGGGGACACTTTGGCCAAAGTACACTCGAGGTATCATGTGGGGAGCCATCCTCTTCATATGACCATACCATCTCAATCTCTTGAGTTCAAGTGTCTCCAGCAGGCTCCTTTCCAATCCCAGTTGTTGTCAGATATCCTCATTCCTTATTTTGTCCATTTTCGTCTTTTCAAGGCAAGCACGGAGGAATTTCATTTCTACTGCCTGGAGACGACTGTTTGTTGGTCCTGTAAGGGTCGCTGCTTCTAGTCCATATGTTGGTATAGGTATTAAGTATATCTTGAACAAACTAATCTTGTAAGCTTGTGGAAATGTTTCGTCCCAAAGTAGCTGACGCACTGCCTGATAGAAATTGGAAGCTTTCTGTATTCTGTTGTTAATCTCTTGATGTATGGTATTGTCCGAGGAAATAATACTACCTAAATACTGGAATTTGTCTACAACATTTATCTCCTCATCTCCAAGTCCTAGATGGACCGTTGAAGGATTTCTACTCAGCACCAAACCAACTGAATTGGTTTTGCTGATTTTAAGACCCACGGTCGAAAATTCATTCTGCCAAAGATCTAGTCTAGCTTGCACCTCCTCTTCTGACTCGCCCCACACCAAGACATCATCGGCGAAAACTAAGGCATTAGTTTCTTGATCTTTGCTTTTAACTGCTTTTAAAACTTCATCCATTATGATAATAAAGAGAAGCGGTGAAAGGCAACTTCCCTGTTGGACTCCGCTCTTTGTTTCGAACCAACCTGACTTCCTATTCTGGACCTGTACACAGCTCTTTGTTTCATCGTATAATCTTTGTACTCGTGCTATGATGTCCTTGGGGACTTTCTTACGTCTCAAACATTCCCATATATGCATGCGTGGTACATGGTCATATGCTTTCCCGGTGTCCAGATAAACAGTTATAAATGTTTTATTTTCTCCCAGTACTTTTCGTAGAGCATTCGGTTTGCAAAAATAAGGTCCACAGTTGATCTATGTAGTCTTAATCCATGTTGTTCCTCTTCCAGTGTTGGTTCAACATATTTCCTTATCCTTCCCTCAAGGATTGACTCATAAATTTTTAAGCCATGCGACAACAAAGTGACACCTCTGTAGTTAGTACATTTCTTCCTATCACCCTTTTTCAATAATGGGATGATGATTCCCTGCTTCCAATCATTGAGTATTGCATTTTCTTTCTATATTCTGTTGAGTACTCTGTACATCCATTGTTGGCCGATCTCTCCAAGAGTTTTAATCATCTCAACACTGAATTCATTATTGCCAGGTGACTTGTCGTTCCTCATCTTAGATACTGCTGTCTCTACTTCCAACCATGTCAAACTAACTGCATTTAGGCTGTTTAAATCACAAGGCCTGTCATCTGAAACATTTACATTTTCATTACAGTCCAGTAATGTTTCAAAGTGCCTTTTGAACTCGTTAAGTATTTTAGTACTAGCCTATTTCTCGTCACCTCATCATCAGGAAGTTCTATTGATTGGATAGATTCATTTGCAGTTCTTCTGTTCTTAATGACACTGTACAATAGTTTCTTACTCCCCTCCTGAGTTATTTTGGTAGCCAGATCTTCCTTATATTTCTGCTTTTCGGCTACAACTAGCTGTTTCACATGAAGTTTTTTCTGTCTATAAGCTGCAAGCTTCTCTTCTCATACACGTGGATCTGCCTGCGTTCTTGCTCGATATAGTTTTGTTCTTGCTGAGTTTCTGTTACTAATAGCTTCCTTAATATCATTATTCCACCATTTAGTTTCTTTAGGTTTTCTTATTTTGCTCTGTCGTCCACATACTTTTTCTGCTGTATATACCATGACCTTCTTTAGAGTATTCCATTCTTCATCTACCGATGTCAGTTCTTCTTTTGGCAACATATTTCGGACACCTTCCTTGAATTCTTCCTTAATATATGGTTCAGTTAGCCGCCAAATTTTAATTTTTGGGACTCTTTTGTTACAGAACCTCGGAGGTCTTTTCTCTCCAATAACTGCAACTAGTAGGCTATGGTTTCCACCAATGGAATGACTTTGACATCACTCACATTTTTCCATACATTCCGATCTGTTAGTATGTAATCTATTATTGTACCTGTTTTATCATCCCTCCGTGATTTTATGGGAGTCCCTTTTTTTGAACCAAGTGTTGTTCACCATCAAGTTATTTCTTAAGCATAGGTCTAGCATATTCTTTCCTTCTGTATTTCCCTTTCCCATTCCATGGGGGCCCAGTATGGTTTCATATCCAGCTCGCTGTGTTCCAACTTGTGCATTAGAGCCACCCATTACAGTAAAATTTTCTAGGTCAGTGTGCTCTTCCAAGTCATTAAAGAACTCAACCTTTTCCTCTTGTGAGCTTCCTACTTGTGGGGCATAGACTTGGACCACATTGACTTTCTTTCCTCTCAAGTTCACAGACAACTTTATTATCCTTTCACTAACAAATTCAATCTGACTGCAAGGGTCTATGTCCTTATGGATTAAAAATCCTACTCCATTCTTTCACTCCGCTTCATTTCCACAGCAGTATAGGCTATAGTCCAATCTGACATTTCTTTTCCCTGTTTTCTTCCACTTTGTTTCACTCAACCCCATAATCAGAAGTTTCCTCCTTTCCATGAGTTCAACTAGCTCTTCAGTTTTGGATGTTAGTGTCAGAATATTTAATGTTCCCATCCGGATACTTTGGTTTTGTCTAGTTCGGGTAGCTGGTGTAGCATAAGGCTGGATTCGCACCAAACTGACGTCGCTGTCTTAAATTTCTCTTACATCCGACACTCGTATTATTCTTGAAAGCAACTTAAGCATTTCCCTTCTGTTGACCTGCTAAGCCTAACACAGAGGAAGATTTTCTTTTGGGGTATACTCCCTTAGCCTTTGGTGTCCAGTCACCTCAACTTACAAGGCAGCAGATTGTACTCATATTAAACCCCAAGTACAGGGCTGCCTCCTTCGCCATCTCCATCGTTACGAAGTCTACTTTCTCCGCTGTAGATGCCGTTAAGGCCTTCGCACGTATCCCTGTGCATGGGGCCTATGTTATACCCCATAGGACTGGGTCCTCATCAGAACTTAACCGCTACTATAGCTCCGACTATAGTACCGTTGCTCACCCCCGCGACGTGGAAGCGGCTGACTAGAATTATCCATGTAAATACTAATCTCATGGACCGGGTTAAGGAGACTACCTTTATCTAGCCTCCAAGGCTAATACTGAAACTAAATAAGTGTCTATATTGTAAATACTTTCACCCATACTTTCAGACATAGATTTTATAGCCTACTGTAAGTGTAATGGATATGATGATGATAGCTTGACAATCGAGACTGATCATCCAAGTGTATTTATTAATCTCATGTAATCTTTTCCAGGATTATGGAATAACCCACAGTTGGATGCAATCGTGTTACCCGACTGTCGTGTGACAGTTTCGATCTTAAGCTTAAGTCCACTTACTTCAAAAGACTTCCCAAGAAGCAGAAAACCTGGCGCTCTTCAAGGGATGACCTCGGGGAATTCCAGTTTGACCACGTTGCAATTTCGCGAAAGAACGTTAGAGAAATGAATGTGGCATTGCGGAGAGGAGCCAATCATGACTCTGGCCACTTCCTAACCAGGTTAATATTTCGACCTGTTCCATTAATTAATAATGACTACCCCAGAAATGAGTAATAATGATAGATTTTGAAAAGCTGCAACAAAACGAAGAAGAACTTTTACGAGAAAAACAAGTATAAGGGGCGTTCAAAAAGTAACGAGCCGGAGGCTGGAATGCGCAAACTGGTGACATCATCGGCTAATCGTGGCGTGTGTAACGAGGTGTGGTTCCGACCAGAGCGTGGAAGGTCACAGCCCGTCGCTAGAGAGCACGCGTGCACGTCACGTGACGATACAAAGCGAGCAGCAGCATGCACCAATCGTCCAACGCTGCCAGTCGCATTGCAAACAGTGACATGGAGGCGTCAACCGAAAAGCAAAGAGGTGTTGTTCGGTTTCTGACAGCGGAAGGAGTAGGGAGAACGGACATTCATCGCCGAATGTCACAAGTGTACGGCGAACACTGCATGTCCCTTGCAAGGGTCAAGGCGTGGCACAAGCGCCTCAGGGAAGGACGGGTGTCGTTAGCCGATCATGCCCGGTCTGGGGCACCCCCTGCATTACCGATGACAACGTCCAGCTGGTTGATACACTCATTACCCAGGACCACCGAGTGATAGTGCACGCCATAGCCACCGTGGTCGCTCCACGACAATGCACGACCTCATACGGCCAACAAACTCCTGCATAAATTCAAATGGGAGGTTCTCGGCCACCCTCCATACAGTTCAGACCTCTCTCCCTGTGATTACGCCATGTTTGGTCCCCTGAAAAGGGCTCTGCGGGGCCAACGATTCACCTCAGACGCCGACGTCCAGCTATACGTGCCAAACTGGTTCACATCGCAGCCCAGGGAATTGTATCAGACAGCCATTCACCGCCTCGTGTCACAGTGGGACATGTGCCTCAACAACCAGGGCCAATACTTATAACATACAGGTACTGGTTTTTGTAATTATGCCTCCAGGTAGTTACTTTTTGAACGCACCTTATAGTTCCGTGAAGAACTATACAGCCTATTTTCATATATCCTACTTATGTTAATTGCCTCTATCAACATTCAAAATTTCAGTTTGATTGCGGTAATAGATTCGTAGATATTGAGAACCGTCTAAATATTTCAGATGGTCGCCATGTTGGATTTTTATATATGTAGGCCATAGAGTTAAGTACTGTTTCATGAAGATTATTGCGTAGGTGTAGTATTCAAACTTCAATCGCATGATTAGGACACGAGAAATGAAAACCAGATTTTAAAGTTTCGCACAACTGCCATTTTGCGGTTCTGAAAACAATTGAAATAAATTAGATGCCAGTGGATTGAAATTTGTATAAGCATTTACCGTACAAAGTTTTACTGCGCCCGGATGGTTGAATCGTGAGGAACGTCCATTCAAATATTTATATTTCGCGTCGCCGCCATGTTGGATTTGTGCTCACAGGTTACTGAAAGTCCCAAAGGTGAACTTATGTTTATAGCCTCTATCAACATACAACATTTTTTGATTGATGTCATAGATTAATTGATATTGAAAAGCGTCTAAATATTTCGTATGGTCACCATGTTGGATTATAATATATGTTGGCCACAGAGTTTTGTACTGTTAGATGACGATTATTACGTAAGTTCATTATTCAAACGTTCACTTCGATCGCATGATTAATACACAAGAAATTAATACTTAATTTTGAAATTTTGCACAGCCGCCATCTTGAGATTATGTAAATAATTGAACTAAATGATATGCCAATGCATTACAATGTGTATAAACATTTTCTGTACTAAGTTTCACTGCGTTTGGATGGATAAATCGCGAGAGAAGTCTATTTAAATGTTTCAAATTCCCTTGACTGCCATGTTCGTTTAGTAGTTAACAGATTTTTGAAAGTCACGTAGGTGAACGTCCAGTAGTGCCCTTTATCACCGTACAAAATTCAGGGTGATATGAGAAATAGTTTCGGAGATAGAGAATGCCGGTGAAATATTTCGCACAGCCGCCAGCTTGAGGTTATATAAACAATTAAACTAAATTAGATGCCAGTGCATTACAATATGTATAAAAATTTGCTGTACCAAGTTTCATTGCGTCTGGATGGTTAAATCGCGAGAAAAGTCTATTTAAAAGTTTCAACTTAGCTTGGCCACCATGTTCGTTTTGTATTTAACGTTTTTTTGAGAGCCTCATGGGTGAACTTTTGGTAGTGCCCTTTATCACCGTACAAAATCTCAGGATGATATCAGTAATTGTTTTGGAGATATAGAATGCCGGTGAAACATTTTGCACGGCTACCATCTTGAGGGTATATAAACAATTGAATTACATTAGATGCCAGTGCATTACAATGTGCATTAACATTTGCTGTACCAAGTTTCATTGCGTTTGGATGGCAAAGTCGTAAGAAAAGCCTATTTAAATGTTTCAACTTTGCTTGGCCGCCATGTTGGTTTTGTAGGTAACTCGTTTTTGAAAGTCTCATAGGTGAACTTTTAGTAGTATCCATTATTACCGTACAAAATTTCAGGGTGATATCAGTAATAGTTTCGGAGATATAGAATGCCGGTGAAATATTTCCCACAGCCGCCATGGTGGATTGATGAGACGTAATAAAATTTGAAGGTCACGGTCGGGGTTGTCCGAAATAGTACCAAGACCTTACCGAATTTCATGGATATTGCTCCTGCCGTTTAGAAGTTATTAGGACACACACACACACACACACACACACAAGGACGCACACACACACGGACAAAAGGTGATGTCATACGCCTATTTTTTTTTTCTTTTCATAAATGAAAATAGGCACAAAAAAAGCGGAGAACTGGGTGGAAATCCAGAAATACCTAACTTAGTTGGTATCGCCAAGGAAATACAATAGCAACTTTTCGACGAACTCCCAAAGATAGGTGGTGGGAGGAAGAATGTGAAACGGTAATCGACCAAAGGGCAGAGGCATACTAAACATGGCATGCTGATAAAACAAAGGATAAATTTGATGCTTACAGAGAAGTGAGAAAACGGACAGCTAAAACCCTCTGACAAACCAAAAGAATCCCTGAATGGCCACTGGCACTGCCGGCATTCGTTTCTCGGGTCTCCGAACGTCAGCTACCGATCACGGCCGTGTAACATAGCTTAGGCAGGTCTACCAAAATAGTTCTTCAGGAAGAAGGAAATACAAGCAATATAAGTTAAATTAAGACTATATTTTTCCATGAAATCACTTTGTCCTCAATATCTTATACATGGTATAATAATAATAATAATAATAATAATAATAATAATAATAATAATAATAATAATAGGCTAATGATCAGAATCTGCAGACTAACTTTTTAAGGGCACATACAGAGCATGAACATTCAAAGAAGATATTTGATGTAGTAAACAGCTCATGCAGGAAAACTAATTGGTATTATGAAATAGAGGAAGACTTAAGGCAGGCAAATGATTGGAGACATAGGAGAATTCAGAAACAAAACTAAGAATACAAAATGTAAAGCAAATGAAAAGAAGAAGACGGGAACATTGTAGACAGAACAACGGAAACAGGAGCACAGTCAAAGGATGAAGAGATTTTGGGAAGAGAAGAGGAAGAAGGGAGAGAAGTGAAAATTGTGTCAACATCAAACACCGTCCATAAGGGCAAAAATTATATTATAATATTAATAAGATTTCGAAAGTGCAACAGACCAGGTCAATATATTGAAGGAAGTAGCAGAACAAACAGGATTACAAATTTCCTTTCAAAAGACAGAACAAATGTCGAACATCAAGGATGATACAGCACAACTAAACACCAAATATAGAACGATAAACTGTGTTAATAAATTTAAATATATTGGGGAATGGATCCAGCGAAATGGCCTTGACAGGGAAGCCATAGAAACAAAAATCAAGAAAATGGAAGTCGCTTTCCAAACCACCCGCAACAAAAAGTGCTTTTCTATGAACACAAAAATTCGTCACTACAACACTGTCATCAAACCAGTACCGCTATATGCATCTGAATGCCTTATCCTATCCGAGAAATGTTTGCTCGCGAAGTTCGAGAAAGAAAGAAAGAAGGAAAGAAAGAAAGAAAGAAAGAAAGAAAGATCCTACACATCATACTTGACCCAGACTACAAAAATGCCATCTACATCAGAAAATCCAGGCAAGAAATATACTCGAGGATAGAGAAGATCACAGACACAATGCGAAAACGCAGAGTTTGCTTCTACGGTTATATACGACGGATGATCGACTCCCGATGGACGAAACGTATCTTCAGTATATTCGACTCAAAACCAAAAACTACAATGCCATGGTGTGTTAACGTCCATAAAGATCTGAATGAAATGGGGATACGAGCAGACGATGCACAAGACCGACATCTTTATAGAGCAGCCATCAAGACGTTTGGGACTTTCCGGAACGAAAAACGGACAACTGGTGCGAAATGGACAAAAGAACGTCGTGCTAAACACATTGAGCTCATGAAGACAAAGTGGATCAAGCGAAAAATGAACAAATGCCAGAATGTAAAATGAGGCTTATCGTGGTCCCTAGTTGGCCGATTAGCGAATTTGAATGAATAATAACAACAATAATAATAATAATAACAATAATAATAATAATCTTCTACTTCTTCCTCTTCATCATCTTATCCCACTTCAAGTGGGGCCGATGTTTCTGGCAAGTCTTTTCCATTTTATTCTGTCCCACACATCGTCGTCCCCTAACTGCTTCTCCATTAGGTCTTCATGGATATTGTCAGTCCATCTTCTTCGAGGTCTGCCTCTATTCCTCGTGCCATCCACAACCAGAGACATCGCTCTCCTTCCTACATAGTTGTTATCTCGACGCATAACATGCCCATACCACAGCAGTCTTCTCTCCTGGATTTTCTTGGATACTTCTGTTACTTTAACTGTGCCCCTGATTTTATCATTTGCGATGTGATCAATCCTAGTGACGCCACTCATCCAGCGCAGCATCTTCATCTCAGTCACATCCAGCTTATGACATTGTGACTTAGTTATTGCCCATGTCTCCGCACCATACATCATTGCTGGTCTCACAGCTGTCTTGTAGGCCTTTCCTTTCAACCTTATATTGAGCCTTTTGTCACACAGAATGCCAGAAAACCTTTTCCAGTTTATCCAGGCTGACTGAACCCTGTGGTTAATCTCAGTATTTATGTTGCCATCTTCAGACATGGTTGACCCAAGATACTTGAAGCTACTGACTGGCCTTAAGCTTACTCCATCCATCTGCACTAATTCATTGCACTCACCACCAAGGCACAAATACTCGGTTTTCTTTCGACTGATTTTCATGCCCCTAGTCTCCAAGGCTTCTCGCCAGTTCTCCAGTCGCCTCCCCAGTTCTCTCCTACTGGTGTCGTACAAAACAATGTCATCGGCAAACAGCATGCACCATGGTGCTGCACTGCGTAAGCCATCTGATAGGATTGGATATGTATGGACTCAGGGCTGACACCTGATGCAACCCAACTTGAACAGGAAACCAGTTAGTCAACCCGATGCTACTCCCCTCGTACATGTCCTGGATAAGCCGCACATATTTTTCCGGAATAATAATAATAATAATAATAATAATAATAATAATAATAATAATGCAACAAGGGCTCTCACGGGTGACATAATCCCCCTAGTGTTCGAGTATTCCATCAGAGCCGAAGCAGGAGATATCAGCTTCACCATGCAGCCGTTATATGTTACGTACATGTGTCAAACCCTTGAACCATCAGTTTAACACGTAGCTCAGTGTAGAACTAAATAGCCTATTTTCATATATCTTACTGGTCTTTTCAAATGTTTTAGGATTTTGTCGTATCTGTTGTGGGGTTTCGCCTTGGTGCACAAAGTCAGGTCCATCAGTGGGCTTTTGGTACACGCTACCCGGACCACCACTGGGGTAGTGCTTCTTACACTACGTCCCGTATTTGAAGCACATCATTGTGCTACTTTGATGATGGAACAAAGAGTTCCCTCAGCTTATATCCTCCCTATGCCGATTTCCAAAAAGATGACATTAGTTTTCACGATGTGCTACAAGTATGGGACGTAGTGCAAGATGCGCTACCCTAGCGGTGGCCCGGGCAGGATGTACAAAGTGCCTGCTGATGAGCTTGACCTGGTGCACAGAGGCAAAACCCCGAAACAAACATGAAATAATACCTACAAGATCTTCTGGACTTTAATTCTCAATATTCTTTGATCTAATTAATATTTCAAACAAATTGGCAATATTTAAAAACAATCCCAGGAATTCAATAAAGAGCCATGAAAGTGGACACTTGAAACGGAAATACTTCATCCAACTTTGCTCAGGACCTGCCACAACATTGACAGTGACATTATTCTTTTTGTAGGAGCATCTTTGTAATAAGAACTGAGAGGGAAAGTCCAGAATAAGGCCACACGCGAACGCTCTGGTATGATGTGATCATAATGGAACATGTTGGACGTCGTGGAGTGACGCATGAGCCTGGGTGATCAGTGAGAGTTCTTTCTCCCCCTTGGGTCTGAGATAAGTGTTAGTCCGGGCAGGTAATAATAATACTAATAATAATAATAATAGCATTAACTCAGCTACTGTGGTGTATCTTTTGAACTGGGGTGTTGAGGCGATCTGCTCTCCAATATTTCGACGCTCTGATGACAGTGGACACCAGAACTCTACTAGGTGACTTGTGACTGAGATTTAATTAATTTTCTCTCGTAGTCACTGAATGCGTTGCGAAAGATATTTTACAAGCTGACATAGCACCACTCGTAGTGCCGTGAATTTTAGCTGCCCTTCCTCGGCCGGGAATTGAACCTCCGTTCTTGGGATCATGATGCGCTCACTACGTCTGACCCACAGAGAAAGCTTCAAATCAAGGTACAAAATGGCATTTGACTAATGTCAGCGAGTAAAACAAAAACGCGGGTCACCCACATTCTGAATGGACACTGGCACGGCCGATATGTGAATCTCAGGTCTCCGAACGTCAGCTATCAATCCCAGCCGTGAAACATGATTCAGACAGCTCCCTGCTCTACCATAATTTTGGTTCAGGAAATAGGAAATGCAAGTATAAGTTAAATTAGTACTAGATATTTTTTTGCAATAACTTTGTCCTGGACACCTTAAACAAGGTATAGTAAGAATACCATTGTCACAAAGTGCACACGTATGCTATACATAGCTCAAATAGGCATCGCTGTACCAAACTTCCACAACATCAGAACTAAGTCCCACGAAAAATGCAGCAATTTAATGGACTTGGCAACATAAATCAAACGCCTTTGGAAACAACAGTCACTGTCATCCCAGTTTATTTATTTAATCGTATGGTGAATTATATACAAAATTTACATTATACAACATTATCCACATTCTGCAACCAAGTTATGACATTCGGAGTGACATGAAAGAGTTCAGCAGGGTTCCCAGGGAACGAGAACAGAGGGCAGCGTCGGAGCAGATGATCCATTGTCTGCTCCTCTTGATCACAGTCGCACATTGCTGAATTGATCCAGCCCCATCTGTGTTGAAAGAATTTACAGCAGCCATGGCCGGTTCTGAATCTGTTAAGACGGCACCACAGTTTCCTTGGGAGGTCAGAACCTTTCAGTTCCTTTGTAGGATCAAGAGAATGGGCACTTGTCCCCGCTGTTTTTGTTGACCACTCGTTTCTGCAACTTTGGTTTAAATTAAACCCATCCACATACAGTATTTCTGCAGTAACACATGTTGGCCTCCTAGACCGTAGTCGCTGTTGTGAGGGATGGCAAAATTCATGGTGTAGTGGTAAAGTAGGCGAAGCCCTGATCTTCTTAGCCTCTCTCAACAATGCTTGTTTCCTTCTTAGATGTGGTGGAGGAATGTGGCTCAGCACAGGCAGCCAATGGCAAGGCGTTGACTTAATAGTACCAGTGATGCATCGCATTGTGTCATTTAATCTTGAGTCTACTTTATGCACATGTGCACTTTCCAACCACACGGGTGCACAGTATTCTGCTGTTGAATAGACAAGGCTAATGCCAGTAAGGCGTAAGCAGTCGGCAGAGGCTCCCCAGGAAGTACCACTAAGTTTATGTAGGATGTTGTTTCTTGCAGCAATTTTATGGGAGAGCTTGGTGAGATGCTCTTTGTAGGTCAGGGTTCTATCCAAAGTCACTCCAAGATAAGTAGGAAAGGGATTGTATCTAAGTTGTTGTCCGTCAAGCAAAATATTTGGTTTGTAATTAGAAAACCGATGTGCAAGGTGGAAGCAAGATACTTCTGTTTTATTCAGGCTCGGAATCAATCTCCAGGACTGAAGGAAAGCTGACATTCTCTTAAGGTCTTCAGGAAGGGTGTTTTCTGCATCTTCAAAATTTCTGCTCTGCGTTACAAGCGCAATATCGTCAGCATATCCCAGTTGTAATCTCAGTCATACGAGTAATACCAAAACAGCTCTACACAAACTGAAACAATCATTCAATATCTATCAGAAAATACAGAAGACAGCAATACTAAACAGCTGTCATAATTATACTGTAGTCAGGAAATTCTTGAATAATGATTGAATACCAGCAAGGCTTCCTGTGCAAGCCCACCGAAGTTGTGTCGAAGACCAGAAGAACAATTTTGATAATAATAATAATAATAATAATAATAATAATAATAATAATAATGTAATAAGAGCTCTCATGGGTGACATATACCCCCTCGTGTTCGAGTATTCCATTATTATAGGCCCGGAGTAGGAGGCAACAGATTCACCATATAGCTGTTATATGGTGCATGCATTGTGTTAGACCTTCGAACTAGCAATTAAAAATTGATTGCACGCATGGAAACATTGTCAAACGTGGAAGTGTGTAATGTGATCAGGTTTTTGCGACTCGGTACACGAAGCGACCATCCATGGAAACACCCCTCGTTCCCACACGCAAATGTCCGACCAGCAATCTGCGAAGCAACAATAAGGGAAAAAGAACAGGGTTTTGGATGATGTGGGAAAGAAGAGAAAGAGAAGTTAATTCTTTGGATGATGTTTGATCGAGTAGATCATCGAATATAGAAGAAGATTTTGGATGAACCTAGAGAATCCTTGCCAGAGTAGCTTCAATAAATGTATTTTAATAGTTATTTCAATCTAGGTAATATCTGATATGTTAACCCTGTATGTTCAACACTCCGCATCCTGAATAGATACATATGTATTCTCATCGTTAGAGAAACCTTATAGTACTCAATATTACTCTCAACAGTTTCCTGTTAGCAATAGCTTTATTATAAGATTTATTATATTACTTCTCCAAGGATGTTGAGTTGAGATACAGGTCTGTCCTTGAGTAGCGCGAGTTATAGGCAGCACCTGTTTCAGTTGTTTGCAAGTCTCATATACGAGAACTGCAAAGAACGAGATTAAATCCTTTAAAAACATATGCATATGTATGATACTACTACTACTTTTACTACAACTAATAATAATAATAATAATAATAATAATAAACAGGTAGCCCCAACTGACATTCAGGAACGCGCCCCACTCAAAAGAAACTTTCAAGCTTACAAGGGTTTCCAAGTAAAACCGAAGCTGAAAACGGGAAAGATTTGCACCCAGGAACAGAAGGAAGTCACCGAGAACGAATGCGGGTGTACTGGGCTAACATCAAAGCCTGTAGGAGACAGTTGGAATGACGCGGTCCATAGATGGCCTATAAGAAATGATTGAAAACCGGTAGCCGAGAGCACTAAAGCGCTACCTCGTACCTCGCTGGTGGGCGTGGTGGCGCAGTGGTCCAGCTGTTGGCCACTCACCAAGGTGGACCGGGTTCGATTCCCGGTCAATGCTTGTGAGATTTACGAAGTGAAGTTCCATGTCCTGTGGTTCGGATTCCACGTAAAAAATGGAGGTCCCGTGGCTCATGATCAACGGTCACGTAAAACTAAAAGCTTCCTTTTCGTACCTCGCTGGTATCTCGAGAGCGTGGGTTCAAACTCAAACTTGGCCGTCCTGAAAATGATTTCCCATTTTCACTCCCCAGGTCAATGCCAGGATGGTTCCTTTCAGCAGGTCCACAGCCGACTGCCTTCCCACTTCCTTCCCTGCCCTTTCCTTCATTAGACCCAATTTAGCGGTCGCCTGGGCGATCGACCTGTCACCATCCCCAGTTTTATCTACTGATAAAGAATGTCCAGCTCTAAGACACTGTCCTTGTGGCGGTAGAGGAATGATTCCTCGCAGAGTCCACGGATGAAGCCGAGCTGTGAGGATAAGCGAGAATAATAATAATAATAATAATTATTATTATTCTTATTATTGTCGTATGACCTCAGCCATTTAGGCGATCTACTAGCAAATTTTGACCTTCCGCTAGCACTGCCACTTATAAGTGAAACTTTGGTTGAGATATAACTAATTTGGTCTTGTGAACTATCGCCAAATGTAATACGAGAGATCCTTAGGAGCCGGAATCGCACGAGTTTGAGTGTTGTGAATTTTTCTCGGCGCTCAAAAATCCGACATCCTCTGCCGGGTTCAAAATCACGTTATGAGAATCAGGAGGCAGACACTCTATCACTGACCTCGTGGTGTAGCGTTTAACATTCTTGGCTGTCGCCTCTGAGGTCCGGGTTCAAATCCCACTCTGCCAAGAAATTAAATTCTGGTCTGAGGGCTACAACGGGGTACACTCAGCTTCGTGAGGCAAAACTGAGAACAGGTGGGTTTGATTCCCACCTCAGTCATCATGACAGTGGTTTTCCGTGGTTTCCCCACATCTACTCCAGGCAAATACTGGGATAATTCCTAACTTAAGGCCATGGCTGCCTCCTTCCCAATCTTCACCTTAATTGCAAATACTCACACTATTACAACCATCACAATAACAGAGTTTATCTAACAAAACTTCACACACTAAAACACCAAAGTACACAGGGATGAATGACCACGATGTCCAAGCCCCTCAAATGAAACAACAACAACAACTGTACAACTGATGAAACTCTGAGAAGCTAGTGAAAAACATGGGCAGGGAAAATGACAACTGCGTCTCGAGTCTTCATATAAAAATGCGACCTTCTTCTACGAGCCGACATTGTATGAGTCGGATGCGTCGGCCGGGAATCGAATCGACGATTTTGAAGTCATGAAGCAGACACTCTACCACTGTTTCACCGAGGAAGCTTAGTATCTTGCAATATTTTGCGTTTGCGCCGTCATGGTTAAGCTACACAGAGTTGACTGTGCAAGACCATAAAAATTTCAATGTTAGGGTACTATAAGAAAATAAAATAAAAAATCTTCCTCACTTTTATTTCACCGCAGAGTTTGCGTTTAACCACAAGAAACTAAGATCCCCACGGTCCGACCGGTAATCGAACCCGGAACCCTACGGCGAATGCCTAGCACGCTAACCAATTAGCTACGGAGTCGGACACTTAAACTTCATGCACAGTATTTTATCTAGTGAAATCCACACTCCATAAACAATCTAGTAAGTTTTCATGTTTTCCTTTTTAATTGGACCACCTCGTGGTGTAGCGGCTAGCATACTTGGCTGTCGCCCCGGAGGTCCGGGTTCGATCCCCAGCTCCGCCAAGAAATTAAATTCTGGTCTTAGGGCTGGAACGGGGTATACTCAGTCTTGTGAGGCAAAAATGAGAAGAGTTGGGTTCGATACCCATCTCAGCCATTTTAGAAGTGGTTTTCTGTGGTTACCCACTTCCACTGCAGGCAAATGAAACAATGATACCTAACTTAAGGCCACGGCTGCTCCTTCCCAATTCTCACCTGAATTACAAATGCACACAGCCATCACAGTTAGACAGGTTATCATACAAATTACACACACACAATTACACGGGGCTACATGACCACGAAATCGCAAAACCCCTAAATAAATCAACAACGATAACAGCTCCTTTTAATTTCTTGGAAATATATTTTTCCCCACAACTCACAGTCATAGTTACTGAAGTACAGTATTTTATTTCTCTTGACGCTGATTACGACAACGTTGAGTTATTATGATAATTCTTTCCGTCTTGGCAGGTATTTGATAGCAAGCCAAGGCACTTCGCCAAACTCCGCCCATTCTTCCCTTTCACATTGAAGGTGGCGCTGTTAACATTCCAACACAGACTCTACTAAATAAGTATTGTACCGTATTCTAGTTGAACGAACAATTCGCAACCTCCTCAGAACAATACTGTTATAACCACCGAATCACTGTGCTGAGTAAACTGAGTTTTTGGCATGCTGAACTTCTGTGCCCAAGATCACGAGTTCAAACCCGACCGAAGTCATCGTATTTTTAAGAGCGTTATAATCCCTCAGTATGCCTTCCTTCGGAGGGGAAGTAAAGCCGGCGGGCTCATGTCATAGATTTATGGCATGTAGAAGTAATATAATGTTATTGGTTTTACGTTCCTTTTAACTACTGTGGCTTTTAGAGACGCTGGCATGTAAAAGAACCTTCCACTAACTACAATTGTGTGAAGCTAAATTTGTAGGTTATATTTGATTAACGCTCCAACGTTCATGGCCAGGGGCTGGCTGTGGTGGCATATAGTAGCCTAGTTCACAGCTAGGTGTCATTGACGGTAGCATTTGGTAGCAAAAGTAGGAACTACTTGAAATTCATCGTCTGCAGAGCTTACCTGAATTACAGATATCACACATAAATACAGCCATCACAATTAACACCTGTTATCAGACAGATTCTATAGGTACACACACCCAAAGTACACGGGGCTACATGACCGCGTTGTCGCAGCCCCTAAACTGAGGAGCCAACCAACCAACAAACCAACCAACCAACAAAACTGAGTTTAAAGATTTGAAACACAATGATTGAGTTTTTGACAGAAATGCCAAAAGTATCGATTACACTGGGGAATAAGATTTCTGGTGTCTAAGATATTAGTCCCTTCTTGGAGTATAGGTCTACTTGGGTCTTAGATTCTGAAAATGATTATTAGGTTTTTGCATATCAGCTCTCTGTCTTGCAACATGGCATATTGGGTTATTAATTAAGCCTACAACGTAGATAAATTTGAATGGGAGGATAGGATTGGAAAGGAAGTGGCCGTGGTTTGTAAGTTAGGAACCATCCCAGCATTATCCTGAGTTTTTTTTAGCGAATGGCTTTTAGTGCCGGGAGTGTCCGAGGACATGTTCGGCTCGCCAGTTTTTGTAGCTGCTTCGAAACGGACACCCAATGGGTGAGCTACAAGTACCGTTGGGGAGGAAAGTTGGAAGGGATGGGCGAGGAGTTGGAAGGTAGATTATCCGGAGTAGAAGTAACAGAGCAAAGAAAATCATTTCTCGAATGTCTGAGGTGGGAATCGAACCGAAATGTACCTTTCTCTCATGCTATCACAGCTTCCTTCCCACTTGCTGACACTCCGTCTACTTCCCGTCCCCGTAAGTCCCCCATTTCGTCATCAGTTGTACCTTAGAAGGCAGAATGTACCGCGTTCCAATTAAATTTCTTGGCAGTGCCACGAATCGAATTCAGGACTATATGATGAAGGTCGGCTGCTAAAGGTATGTTTCGCATGTTCGGTTCACCCTTGAACTGTGCGAGAGATCTTTTTTCTGTCGCTTTCTACGCGCAGCGTTCTAGAACTGGCGCATATGAGTTGGGGTACAACTGAAGATCTCCCACTATAACGAAATGGGGGACTTATGGGGACGGGAAGTAGACTGAGTGTCAGCAAGTGGGAAGGAAGCTGTGATAGCCTGGGAGAAAGGTACATTTCGAGCATTTTCTTGGTGTTGAAATTGGGTTGAAAACATTTCAAGGATGGCCTACGGTGGGATTCAAGCCCACCTGTATCCTGAGTCCATGTTTAATGACCATCATGATCCCCGCTTAAGAAAATACCCCCGTAGCATAGCCAATCGAGTTAAGTCGTGTACTCAGAGGTGTACCAACGAGTACCCCCAGAAACATTTGTTGACTTGAATCATTTTACCGTCCCATCTATCACCTGTTTTACACTACCGTAAGCCTATATGTTTTAAATGTGGCCTTGTCCTTCACTTGATAAATGCCCTACACTCTACTCGCAACGAGACGACTCATTTAGCGTTGGTGCTACCAACGGATCAGTTTTGCTGTTAAAGTGTGCGATCGGTAACATTTTCCACGTCGCTTCGGCTTGCTTTAAATGTGCATCTGTGTCACTGTGTGTCCATTTCGTTAAAGATAATTCGGTGCATGAAGAGTTTCTGCAATTTATTTCCATCAATGATGCAGATAAACCCATCAAGATAGAAACATTTTGAGAGTCAATAGTAGAGCCTAATGGCAGTAACAGCATGGATAACATTTTTCTCTCACATAATATCAATATTATAAGCAGTCACGTATGGACATGTTGTTACCAATGCATCGTTTCAGTTTTAACATTTAGTTACTGTTTTCCATATTTGATTCTTTTCTAAATTTTCATTTTGCTGGAAAATATATTTCAAATAGTTTTCATACAAAGAGAATGTTTATTTAATTGTTGCTTTTTGTGAATAATAATCGAAATATCATTTTAACAATGCACACAACTACCTACTGTATGAAAGAACCCCCCTGCCAGAAAGAAAACCTGCGTACGCCACTGCGAGAACTATGACTACACGAGGGAGCTGGAAGACCAGAGATCGTACAGTAGGTTCGAAGCCCGACGTTGAGAGCGGTCAACCTGAGTGTAGTTTCTATTTCTTCTTCCACACCCTCTCCAGGAAAATGCTGGGATGGTACCTTATTTCAAACACAATCTTAGACCTTG
The DNA here is from genome assembly GCA_946902985.2 of Meconema thalassinum. NCBI lineage: Eukaryota > Metazoa > Arthropoda > Insecta > Orthoptera > Tettigoniidae > Meconema > Meconema thalassinum. Next base: position 1,437,789,318 of record OX336388.2, read on the forward strand.
AACTTTACAATTACACATATTACCACCGTCACCACAGTAATAAGGGGTTACCATACAAATTCAGTACATGGGGGTGATGACCAAGATGTCACTTCAGCTTAAATGTCAGTTATATTGCCATTTAACATAAACATAAGTAAGAAAAGGCAATCGCTCTCCTCTTCATTCAAATAGATATGTTAAGCAAACAAAAAGAAATGTTACACAGCGATTAGATAATAGCTAGAAGGGCTAGAACTGTCAACGTCGTAGTTTGACCTCTAAACCTCACGAAAATTATCAGACACTATGTCACCATGCGGCTGAGTGAACAAAAGTTGTGCGAGGTCTGACAATTCCGAACGCGATTTCTAGTAAGTTATTTATTGTTCACCGAATCTTCTCACATAGTTGAAGATATTTTATACTTTCTGTCACAGTCTAAACCCAAATTTGTGTTCTCGAGCGGGACGAACTGGGGCAAAGTTCTGTCTGGGAATTGCACAAATTTCAACCCTGTAGTCAGTGTATACAATTGCCTGCGTTACCACTAGTACTCTAAGGAATGCAGACGTCGGTCTGAAAGACTTGGACTCAAGATGGCTATTGTACTACGGGGTCGGTTGTATTATTCGGCCTATTACTCGTACATGCTTAGTAATGTTCACTGTGTTTGCATTATTTTTGTTCCGTTCAAATCCCAAAGCAAGAAATGTGGCCCGTGGTATTTTTAATCTTTTCTGGGAAGGGATGGGATCTCCTATTATTGATGTCTCTTTCCCCAGCTAGCTGTGGTCCAACACGGACAAAATCAAGACTATTTTCTGAGTGTCTCCTTAAGAGACATAAGCGACCAGATTAAAGCCCTTGCTCCAGTGATATCTTGAGCCGGTTAACTGTTATTTCAAGTACGGCTTTAGTCAGGTTCTCATTTTCCTCGCTGCGCAGCCGTGCGCATAAGAATCGCATGTCTGGATTGTGATGGGGAGCTACCGGAGATACTGTATGTGGTTCGAATCCTGGCGCTGACAGTGGCCATACTGACTGTGGTTTTCTCCCCGGAGTTTCCCACACTCTCCCAAGGCAACTATCTAGGTGGTAATATTTTATAAGTCCCAGAATACCTGCGACATCGTGGTAATGTAGCTCCGTATACATGGGTATGTGTAAAGAGTTGGCTGATAAACAATGGCATTGTGCTGTCCGTATTAGTGTGTGGATTTGTAATTTAGGTGAGGATTGTAACGGAGACAACCGTGGCCTTAAGTTACGTACCATCCCGGCATTAGCCTGGAGTAGAAGTGAAAAGCCACGGAAAACCACTTCTAGAATGGCTGAGGTAGAAATCTAACCCGCCTATTCTCAGTTTTGTCTCACGAGGCTGAGTGTACTCGGTTCCAGCCCTCAGACCAGAATTGAATTCCTTGGCAGAGCCGGGAATCGAATCAAGACCTCCAGGGTGACTGCCAAGAATGCTAGCCGCTATACCTACTGGAAAGTGAAGTCACCCGTGGAGCCATGATGCTTGGCAGCAGACTTGTTACTCAACAGATGGGTTGATTGGTGCATGTATAGGCACAAATTATTAATATGATCATCAGCTTTATAGAAATAGAAGAATTTGCATGGGGGTGCCAGGTTCAAAAGGAGAGAGGCCATGGCGGGAGAAGGAAGACACCCTACTACTCTCAAACCTTGTGCCGGAAGAGATCAAGAGATGGTCATGATCCACACCTTGCACGGTGAACTGTTGTAAGGAGGTCAAGGTTTCTTACACCACGCTACACAACACCGTTTGGGCAGCTCAACCTCGCAACTTGGCAGCGGGATGCTGCTGTACTCTGGTATCTTCAAGAGACCCTAGCTCCAAGTGAGCCACTGGAGTTTCTGGCAAACTCCCTCAACAACAATATTGACTTAGGTACCCACGTGATGGTCAGCGGCGATGCCAGATTGTTTCCCTTAGGCAGGCAGAGATTTAAAGGCTTCTAGTTTTATTTACCAAACGCCTAAACAATGCACTGTTATAGACAGCACGCCCTTGAATCAACTTTTAAAATTAACACATAATTTTAACTTAATTGTACGTAATATTATTGCAAAATATGCCGGTTTCCATTGTTAATTAGGGATTATTACACTCATGTGAATAAATTGCGACACAAATTCTCTATATCCTCGTCTTAACAATAGAACATTTGTTATATTCTAACACGAAAAGACAGTACGTTTAAAGTTAACAGTACATCTAGAGGCGAACTCATTTAATTTAATATTACTTAATTCCGTTTATTGTTTATTTTATTGTACGGTACGGTACTTAATGATTTTTATTTTTATTTTATTTCATTTCATTTATATGGTCTAATTTCAGCATAGTCGTCTATGGACCACCTCATGGTGTAGAGGCTGGCATTCTTGGCCGTCATCCTGTGGTCTAACTTTGATTCTCGGCTCTGCCAAATAAATTAATTCTGGTCGGAGAACTAAGAAATGATGGGTTCGACTCCCACGTGACAACCTAGGAAAGGTATTTCGTGGTTTTCCCACTTCCACTCCAGAACCATTCCAGGCTGGAAACCTTACTTAAAGCCACGACCGCCTCATTCTCAATCCTATTCCCAATCACAAACACATATAGGCTACTAGTACAGCCATCACAAAGACCCAGCTATATTCCACATACACACAATTATACGGGGATGAACAACCAGGATCTGGCAAATCCCCTAAATACAGTAAAACAAGTCATACTGTCAAATAGTTGAAAGTCGATATGTATCTATGATTTTCCCTTTTGAAGATTATGACGATATTTTTATGAATTATTTTTCTCAATCTATTGTCGTAGTCGTTGCTGTTGACCTTGTCAGTGTACTCGTAAAAATTCAGCATTACTCAACAAGTAGAGTGATTACTCGTATCTTCTGATAAGCTTTACTTTCCGAGCTGGCTCATCAGCGGGCTCTTATTGTCCGTGCCCGGACCCCCACAGGAGTAGAGCACTGCGCGCTACCTCCCTTTTTATGAAGCGCACCTGCGCCCCTTGACTGCGAGAGTTAAAAGCTCAAGCAGCCTTAACCTCCCTATGAAGGCTTCCAAAAAAGATGGTAGGGCCTATATTAGCTTTCATGGCCAGTGAATTAAAACTGTGGGGGTCTCGGGCACGGTGGCCAAGAAACCGCTGATGAGCCAGCTTGGTGTCCTAGGTGAAACCCCACACAAGACACGGCATAAACATAGAAAAATTGCTGAGTTTTAATTCACCGGCCGTGAAAGCCAATATATCATCTTTTTGGAAGCCTTCATAGGGAGGTTAAGGCTGCTTGAGCCTTTGGTTCTCGCAGTTAAAAGGCGCAGGTGCACTTCATAAAAAAGGGAGGTAGCGCTACTCCTGTGGGGGTCTGGGCACGAACACCAAGAGCCCGCTGATGAACCAGCTTGGTGTTCCTAGGTGAAACCCCACACAAGACACGGCACAAACCTAGAAAAATATCTGTGTTTTAATTCACTGACCGTGAAAGCCAATATACCCTCATAGAGAGATTAAGGCTGCTTGAGCTTTTAGCTCTCGCAGTAAAGAGGTGCAGGTGCGCTTCATAAAGAGAGAGATAGCGCGCAGTTCGCTACTCCTGTGGGGGTCCGCGCACAGACACCAAGAGCCCGCTGATGAGTCAGCTTGGTGTTCCTAGGTGAAACCCCACACAAGACACGGCATACACCAATAAAAGTTGCTTAGTTTTAATACACAGTTCTAGTTCAGGCACCATAGGGTGCTTGCCACTTATCTGTACATGTGTTGTTGTTTCAGTTAGGGGCTTGAACATCATAGTCATTTCAGCCTCGTGTTCTTTGAGTGTGTAGAATTTGTCTGTGATGTTTGTAGCAGTGTGTATACGTGTAATTGAGACAAGGATTGGGAAGGAGGTGACCATGGCCTTCAGTGAGGAACCATCCCGGCATTGACCTGGATAGACGTCAGAAAATTCTGAAAACCACGTCTGGGATAGCTGAGATAGGAATCGAACCCACTTTCTTTAGTTTTGTTTCTTACATTTCATTGCAGAGCCGAGAATTGAATCCTGGACCTTTTGGACTGGAGCCTAAATACGTACTCAGAGACCACAATTGGTGGCCACGCATGTTGTTGCTCTGAGCTGTAAGTTGTTGCTGTATTGTTGCTATGAGAAGTACTTTGTTACTGTGAGGTGTAATGTGTTTATGGAAATAAAAATGTAACATGAATTTCCGACTATTGGTTACCTATACATAGTTTAGGATCCTCTTCCAACTGTATAGTTTTGACCATAAACGTTGAAGACACCCTGTGTAAAGCCTATATCTCTTACACTTTTTACTTGTTTCTATTCATTTGTTTCCAGTGTTTGGTTTCTTTTTACATTGAAGACGTCACAAACACCCAGTCCCCGAGGCAGTGTAATTAACTACAGGAGATTAAATTCCACATGGCCCGGCCGGGAATCGAACCCTGGACCCTTAAGGCTCGGCCACACAGAAAGCGGTCTGTCGCGGCGGGAAGCGATATCAGACCGAGACGTTCAGGCGGTCCAGTTGTATTTCCCAAAGTTGCATCAACCCTGGCACTCAGAACGCGGTCTACCATCGCCCGGTAGTCTTTGTCGCGACGACGAGCGATCCGGTTGTACAAATTTTCAGATTGCTCGACTGACCGTCGTGCCGCCTTCGATTGTGATGAGTGACCAAACTGAAGTACAGTATTTATTGAAACTGTGCGTAAATACACATATTTGTTCGAAAGTTCACACGAACATTATAAAAATGTTTTAAAGAAGACTGAAGCATGGAATTGTGTGATTCCTCGAAACATTCTCGCGACATAAAACCTATCTTCATGTGACTCCAGTTGATACATAAGCGGTGGTATTCTCCTAATTGCTCTGTCTTCTTATTGATGTCATGCACCCAACATTGTATTTTCTTCTTTGTGTTTTGCAAAGCAAATAGAAGGAGTCGTTCTTAGTCCGAGCTTATACTCAATAATAATATCAAACAATACTTAATATGAAAACACACTACATATTCTCTAGGAGGCGACCAGACTGGACCACTCACACAAAGGTATCGCGTCCTATGTGACGTCCCCATATCGCAGACCACCGCTACGACCGATGGATCGCTTCCCGCCGCGACAGACCGCTTTCTGTGTGGCCGGGCCTTGCGGGCCAAGTCGTAGAACGCTAACCTCTTGCCCACGTAGCCGGACTAACCGAGCAGTAGAGAGCATCAACTCGGCTTAGCGGCTTCGTGCTGGTCCGCATGTATGAGCAGAATAGCTGGAAGGACATGCATTTCTCAACCTGCTCGGCGATAGATTGCAGTTGAATGAGAACAACACAATATCTTCTAGCACAGTTTGAACTCGTTCCATATTAATTCGGGGTGTGCTTTGCTGTGCGAGACATGCCATTCACAGCAACAAATAGAACTGGATTCTGTTACATATAAAAATAGATGTTAGCATAATAGACTCAATCGAAAAGCTAACAAACGGTAATTACAAAAGTGAAAGTATCAGGTTCCAAGATAAATCTACACTAAAATCCAAACCCATCATCTCGGAGGAAGAGAGGAAAAGAAGATCAGAAACAAGATGTTCAGTAAAGAACATATAGCCTACTTTCTCCTAAATGCATGGGTATTGTTATAACTCTTCGTCCTTTTCAAGGAGTATAATTGAATGTTGCTTGTAGTAGCTTGTTGAAATACAACTTGCTATAGGGATATTAAACATGAATATGAGGTGCTCTTTGCTAGTGCTACCTCTGTAAAAAAATTCATTCAATTCGGTTTCACCGTGTTTGAATTGATCTGGGGAATGGATTTGCACACATACATGGCCGCTATTTGCAAACTATTGGGCTGATGACCTTGTAGTCAGTCATAAGATGCTTTCCACAAAAAGACATGTTGTTGCAAAATCCGGTAGAGATCAAATTATTAGGATGGTCGAAATTTGATTTAAGCTTTTAACATTTGGGTGGCCGTCATTCCGTTTCCGTCAAGATGGTGGCGATATAAAACATGACATTGAGGTGCCTTTTGCTAGTGCTACCTCTGTACCAAATTTCGTTCAATTCGGTTTCACCGTGTTTGAATTGATAGGGGGAATCGATTTGCACACATACTTGGCCACCATCTGCAAACTATTAGGCTGATGATCTAGCAGTTTGGTCAGAATATGCTTCCCACATAAAGATTTGTTGTTGCAAAATTTGGTAGAGATTAGATTATTAGGTTGGTCGTAATTACATTTTAGCCTTTAACATTTGGGTGGCCGCGATTACGTTTCCGTCAAGATGGCGGTGATATAAAACATGACACTGATGTGGCCTTTTCTAGTGCTACCTCTGTACCAAATTTCGTTCCATTCGGTTTCACCGTGTTCGAATTAATAGGGGGAATCGATTTTCACACAAGGATGGCCGCCATACGCAAAATATTAGGCTAATGACCTATTAGTTTGGTCAAAGGATGCTCCCTCAATAAAGGTATGTTGATGCAAAATTTGGTAGAGATCGGATGATTAGGTTAATCGTAATTTGATTTAAGCTTTGAATATTTGTGTGGCCGCCATTACGTTTCCGTCAAGATGGCGGCGATATAAAACATGACACTGAGGTGCCCTTTGCTAGTGCTACCTCTGTACCAAACTTCATTCCATTCGGTTTCACCGTGTTCGAATTAATATGGGTAATCGATTTTGACACAAAGATGGCCGCCATACGCAAACTATTAGGCTAATGACCTATTAGATTTGTCAGAGGATGCTTCCTCCATAAAGGTATGTTGTTGCAAAATTTGGTAGAGATCGGATGATCAGGTTAGTCGTAATTTGATTTAAGCTTTGAACATTTGTGTGGCCGCCATTACGTTTCCGTCAAGATGGCGGTGATATAAAACATGACACTGAGGTGCCCTTTGCTAGTGCTACCTCTGTACCAAACTTCATTCCATTCGGTTTCACCGTGTTCGAATTAATAGGGGTAATCGATTTAGACACAAAGATGGCCGCCATCCGCAAACTATAAGCTAATGACCTATTAGATTTGTCAAAGGATGCCCCCTTCATAAAGGTATGTTGTTGCAAAATTTGGTAGAGATCGGATGATTAGGTTAGTCGTAATTTGATTTAAGCTTTGAACATATGGGTGGCCGCCATTACGTTTCCGTCAAGATGGCGGCAATATAAAACATGACACTGGGGTGCCCTTTGCAAGTGCTACCTCTGCACCAAATTTCATTCCATTCGGTTTCACCGTGTTTGAATTAATAGGGGTAATAAATTTTGACACAAAGATGGCCGCCATCCGAAAACTATTAGGCTAATGACCTATTAGATTTGTCAAAGGATGCTCCCTCCATAAAGGTATGTTGTTGCAAAATTTGGTAGAGATCGGATGATTAGGTTAGTCGTAATTTGATTTAAGCTTTGAACATTTGTGTGGCCGCCATTATGTTTCCGTCAAGATGGCGGCGATATAAAACATGACACTGAGGAGCCCTCTGCTAGTACTACCTCTGTACCAAATTTCGTTCCATTCGGTTTCACCGTGTTCGAATTAATAGGGGCAATCGATTTAGACACAAAGATGGCCGCCATCCGCAAACTATTAGGCTGATGACCTATTAGTTTGGTCAAAGGATGCTTCCCCCATAAAGGTATGTTGTTGCAACATTTGGTAGAGATCGGATGATTAGGTTAGTCGTAATTTGATTTAAGCTTTGAACATTTGTGTGGCCGCCATTACGTTTCCGTCAAGATGGTGGCGATATAAAACATGACACTGAGGTGTCCTTTGCTAGTGCTACCTTTGTACCAAATTTCGTTCAATTTGCGCTCACCGTGTTCGAATTGATAGGGGGGGACAGACATTCAGAGTCCACACACTCACACACACACACACACAGACTCACACACATACACACACACACACACAGACAGACACACTTTTTTCGCCCTGTAGTGATCTCATAAGTCTACTTTCATTTTTTGCAAAAATCGAAAGTAGGCTAAAAATGAAGATAATATTGGGCACTAAGGAAAGAACAACACACCGATAAATGATTGATTCAACTCACCCCAAAGAGGGCGAAACAAAAGAAGAAGAAGAAGGCTCATAGGCTAAAACCAGGTGACACTGTCACCCAACATAATTTATACCAATTCAGATCAGCTAGGAAAATAGGTTCTGAAGCTAGGAGCAGGTGACACTCTAATATACAGTAAAAGAAAATTAGGGGAACATGTTTTTGAACGTATGCCGTGCTCCACAAAACAATACCTCACACCCAGGTATATTACCAACTAAGCCTTTGTTCTTTACAGTTGACTATACAAAATAATATCGATGGATTCTCGTTCATTTACAGAACACAAACGGAAATGTCCAAATCGTGGCGAAAACAAAGTGAAAACAGTACCCCAGGGTAGATTTTATCACAGTTGGAGAGCTTCAGTATAGTGTATGCCCTCCACGAGCATTTATCACAGCTTGGCACCTCCGTATAAGTCGACGGAGATCACGTTGCGGTATCAGGTCCCATTCTTCAATGAGAGCCTGTTCGAGGTCTTGGAGCGTCTGTGGTGGAACAGGACGCCCACGAATACTTCTGTCAAGCCTTTCCCACACATGCTCGATGGGATTAAGGTCGGGACCCACTGCTGGTCATTCCATCTCTTGAATGTCCAGTTCTCGCAAGACAGCTCTGGTGATGCGAGCTACATGAACCCTGGCATTGTCGTGCATGAGTACGAATTCAGAGCCAACACCGTATGCAGCAGCTAACACATGCTGTAGCAGTATCTGCTCGATGTACCCCGCAGTAGTAAGATTACCATGGACGACGACAAGATCGGTATGGCCATCAATACTGATGCCACCCCACACCATCACAGAACCTTGTCCGAATCGGTGGACAACATTTGGCGTGTAGTGCTTACCACGGCGTCTCCATACACGTTGACGTCCATCACGCTGTGTCAGGGGAAATCTGGACTCGTCTGTGAACAGCACAGGTCTCCATTGGCGAAGTTGCCAGTTGACGTGGATACTGGCAAACAGTAGGCGAGCTGCGTGATGTTGCTGTGTTAAACGGGGGACTCGAACGAGGATGTCTGGGTCATAAGGACACTTCTCTTAACCGGTTCCTTACTGTCTGGTCGGGCTCCGTGACTCCAGTGACCCTCCTGAGGTCTTGTTGCAGTTCTCTGGCAGTTGCTGAACGACGCCGCAACGCACAGATGGTCAGATATCGGACATCTTGTGAGGTTGTCATGCGTCCACGACCTTGTTCAACCCTCCTTGTGAACTGGCCTGCCTCATTGTAGTGATTCCACAAGGGTTGAATAACTGACGGAGAGATATTGAGATCCACAGCAACACGAGGAATAGTCCATCCTTCCTGGATCAAAGTGACAGCTTTTGCGACTTGAACCTCGTTAAGATGTCTCATGCCATGTGCTGGTTTACGTACAACGTGCTCCAACGACCGTAGTGTTATGTGTACCTCACAATAACAAACGGACGCACCGCTATTCACTTTGTTTTGACAGATTAATGCATGGCTACGCCTACAGATGGAGTATAACTTCGATTTGACCTACCCTGAGTAGGTAAGGTCACAAGGCATGCTGTACGACCATTGGAACTCCGTCTACAAAATTAACGTTCACATACCAGACGTTTAAAAACATGTTCCCCTTATATCTTTGAACTGTGTATTAATAGAACCAGGCGTAACCCACTCACACACAAAAATCTCTTGCTCCTATTGTTTCAGGAGCACCGTGGGAGCGATTCGCCAACCCGGCATCACCACGACGAGAGGAGAGAATCCCGGCATCGCAGGCTTGGCCCACCCTCTTCGGATTCGGAGACCTGGTACCAGGGAACATGAGTACCTGAGAACTACTGCTCTACGCTGTGACCGCTGTGACCAGAAGGCCAGATCCCTAGTATACACAAATGCAACGGTGAGGTCACGGACAATGTTCTTGTGCACGACACACCTACCGTACTAACAAAACCTACCAAATCCTTGCATGTGGCTATCACCCAATAAGCCAGGTTTTACTTCTAGGCAATCTTTTCCTTTCTGTCTGCGGATGATCTCCCCTGCCCTTAACCATTACGCCTATATTATCCAATCTCTATCCCACTCTTCGCCATTCGAGTGTGGCGACGAGTGGGTGAGAGATTTCACGAGTCCTTCATCCAGGAACACCACCAACAGCAAGGAGGTTCAGTCAAGTTTTGGGGTGGAATCCTGTTCGGTCGACGTACGCCTCTGATTCCTATCCACGGTAACATGACTGGTCTGGTGTACAGAGAAAACATCCTTGAACCTGTCGTTACAGGATTTGCTGCCACAATTGGCGAGGGCGTAAAAATAGTGGACGATAATGCTCGTGCCCATCGAGCTAGGGAGGTCAATCAGTTCCTTCAGATGCATGGCAAAAAGAGAATGGAGTGGCCTGCCTATTCTGCGGACATGAACTGTATTGGACATGCATGGAAAGAGCTCAAGAGGGCAATTTTGCACCGTCCCAATCCTCCAACAAACATTCAGCAACCGATTGGAGCTGCTGTCCAAGAGTGGGATAATCTACCCCAAACCACGTTGATTTCGTACATGTATGCCTCGTCGTCTGCAAGCATGCCTTAGAGCTCGTGGTGGCCATACACGGTATAGATGTGCCCCCACATGTTGTGTGCTCCGTCCCACATTACCACATTTGTTCGCTTATTCGTTGTGTGTTTCTGTCTCTTTTACAGATCAAATTGTGTGTTTTTTTCTTTATTTGTACCCTATATTGTTGGTTCGTTCCTTAGTTTATGGGCTGCGACGATGCGGTTATGTAGCCCCGTGTACTTTGGGTGTGTGTAGAATCTGTCTGATAACCGGTGTTAATTGTGATTACTGTATTAGTGTGTGTTATCTGTTTTTAATTCAAGTAAGGTCTTCAGACGATAATTTCAAGTATTTCCTACTTTCGCTACCAAATGCTACCGCCCACGACACCTAGCTGTGAACTTCACTATTACTAGATGCCATCGCAACCAGCGCCCGGCGACGAACGTTGGAACTTAAGAGCATTAATCAAACCTAACATACAAATTTTTGCTTCACACAAGTGTAGTAAGTGGAAGGTTCTTTTCCATGCCATAAATCTATGACATGAGACCGACGGCTTTACTTCCCTCAGAAGGAAGGCATACTGGGGAATTTTAACGACCCTATATTGTGTAGAATGTAATTACATACACATAGCAAAATAAACAAGTCGCTAAATTGCAATATGCAAAACTTTTTTGAGTACTGTATTATGTCGTTTCAAAATTTCAGTAACATTCGTATTATTCTCCTTATAAAGCAGGTGCATGTCTGAACGGGGATATAATGGTCGGAAAAAGTGATTGGGATTATCATTGATACACAGGAATATAAGATGGTGAGAAGGAGTTGACTCAATCTAACAGGAAACCAACTATCCATTACTTGTGCGATGAATAACAAGTAGTTCCGTGAAGAACTATACAACCTATTTTCATATATCCTACTTATGTTAATTGCCACTATCAACATACAAAATTTCAGTTTGATTGCTGTTATAGATTCGTAGATTTTGAGAACCGACTAAATATTTCGGATGGTCGCCATGTTGGATTGTATATATTGTGCCCTTTTAGCAAGAAATATGCAAATCACAGTATGCCAGCAATGCTCAAATCGGGATTTTCGGGGTTATGGTATGTTCTCCCACTCTGTGACTTACACATTTTGGATTAAATAGAGGATACACTTCCAAAATAAAAACAAAATCATCTCCTATTATAAAACATTTAATTAACCAAATATATGGCGCTACAAACAAATAAAACAAATAAACTACTGACCAATCCTTCTAACTTGTTCAAAGTGAACAAGGAATACATAAAATCAAACAAATGTTATATTAAAATACATGGTTTCCTTCAAACCAACAAACTTATAATTCTTTTCACTTCCATAAAGTATCCCCTTTAAAATTCACTACAATCACGAGCTCCAATGGCTCGATACTTTCCACTATTAACTGTGTTATTCTTTTACACACCTCAATATCTATTTTATGAGCTTCTTATAATCAAAACAATATATAATCTTATTCAAAGTAATTGTTACTCCTTTACTTAAATTTTTGGGCATTTCACAATGTTCTCATGTTACCACCTCTCTCAAGTTAACAAATTCACTACAGTGATTGGGAAAAATACTTGTGCACTCCCGAGTTATAGAAGACTACTTGAACAAAGTCAAAAATTATGATCACTCCCGAAATCTAATTGTCTTCATTGAACTCGTGAAATCCTACATCAATATCTCATTACATTAGGGATTTATATTTATTATTATTTGTCTTAAAAGACCATCATCTCATAAGAAATCAAACGATCTGAACTTGCAGGCGGTAACTTTCATCTACAAGAACCTCAGTTCGAATCCCGGGTCATTAACAAACTCTAAACACTCATGGTTTATTATTACTTCAAATAGACGGTTCCCCTGACCTACCATACTTTCAATAGCGAGGGGTTGGACCGTGACACTCGACTTGATTTATTGCCCGGGAGGGAGACCCTCAGTATCGCCCACACGGGACCGCTCTACTCATGCTTTAAAACAGCTATTTCTCAAACACAGTTCTCTGAACAGACCTGGCGTTTCTTTCATACATTTAAACTACATTATTTAGGTTCATAGACCACTTTCGTAACCTTGGCATTTATTAATTATGAAGTGTCATCATTGATGGGTAAGAATAATTCAATACAACAACAATATTTAGGGGCTTCAACAACTATACGAGTCTGGGTTCGACTCCCTCAACTGCCTCGGGAACCAATCCCAAACTGGAGGACTTTACAACAAATTAGCGGCTTAGGGCGACCTCGGTCTAACCTGCGCTCATCAATACAATAAATTCGCACCCTTATACAACGCCTCGTGATCTACATCACTATATGGAGGACTTATCATCAATTACCGCAATCAACTGTCCCTCACAATTAATTTACCAAGTATATTTAGATTCGACGCCTTCCTAGCGTGACAATTTACTTTAATGCGCGACAATGCGCTATACATTACTTTAAGACCTAGCGTCTTCCAGAGAACTGATAAATTCAAAATCATCATTTGATCTATATCTCAAACTTTCATATTAATCCTCTCCCGTGACAATAATCGTTATACTTTAAGAACATGTATTCACACCATGTCTTTATTCCTTTACAAAAGCTCAAAAGCTATTACTTTCATATAATTCAACTTAATCTTCATTTATATAATTTATATTATTATTATATTTTTCCGCTTGCTTTCATAACATTTATCAAATACACTGATATTTTATTTCATACATTTCCTCTAAGGATTTATTCATTTCACATAATCATTTTATAATTTCTCAATTTTTAGTTGTTCAGATCGCGCTCTTATTCTGTTATTTGTTATTCAAAAACATCCCTACTTCTTATTCTCAGGTGGATTGCACACAAATATTCCCCCAACACATAACATAATGAAAATAGTTACTTACATGTTCAGACGGTCCATTACCGTGCTTTCCAACGATGTTTCATTTTTGCCCACTATTTGTGATTACACCATCGTGCTCAAATTCATTTCATACACGGACATATCTTGACACACATGTACTTTATATACTTTAAACACTGGTAACATTTTAAAATACACTTCGGTATTCTTCTATTACACACAATAAAATCACTGAAAAATTACTATCTAACACAAATTTTATATATTTACACTACACTGATTCTAATCACTAAGGCTTTGATTAGGCCTTGCACACGTGATATTTGCTTCCCCGTCTCCAAGGGTGAAACTAGTAGATGTCGGCTTCCTATCTGACCAGAATATGAAAGTCTCGAACACTCTACCCCTCCCTGGACTGGTACTTCTTCAAATCCGGTTTCCTGATGATCGGCTATTATTATTATTAGCTCGAACTTGCTTCTTTCTAGACCCTATTAGTCGTCTAGCGAATGTCTGTCTTGTTCTCGGTCTCCCAAATACTCTATCGGTGACCTATTATTTTCTAGCATCTAATACTCCTCGTAACTTAGTGCTTTTTATAGTTCGTTTGTTTCCTTGAAACAACGTCTTGAATTTACTTCTCCTTTCTGATTACTCAGTTCTATAATTCCTCTCTTTTCAGAATACTATGCGGACCTTATTTTGTCCGACCTTGACCGGGTTCTTTAACATTGATAGAATGTTTATTTCGCTGTTATGGTACTTCAAAACGTTACGATACACTTGGTCGTTTAAATAAACTGTTATTGAAAACCTATCGCCTATTCTTTAAGTTCGCAGCCTACTTCGACTGTAATACTGAACTTTTCACTGTAAGACTGATATTGGCGGAACTAAATCCTGTATTAGGATTTTCCTAATTCACCACACGGCGATACTATAATGATTGATGCTTCCTCGTGTAGCGTCTCGGCGCTCACGAAACTGGATGATTGGTGAAACAGTACGACCCGCCTCATCGGTCGTTCAAGACTGAATAATTGGCTTGGCTCTGCCAGGACTTTTATACAAATCGGCGACAAAAAGATAAATTCTACGTATTTTTCGGAACCAACTTTTGAAGTAATGGTCGCACATTATTTAAAATTATATCTCTGGAAAGCTCGTTTTCTAAACGTTAACTGACTTCTTTGCACATGAAAATCGATCGTGCATTTCTGAGATATTAAATAAAATTTAGTCTTCAGCTGTGTGGGTGTTACAGTTGATTTTGAATTCCCCCCCCCCCCTCCTCGGGTCTCGGGAAACCCCCAATGACGTATGACCACGTCGGCACTTCTTTCCTGGGCATTTATTATAACATCTTTCTCCACACAAAAATCTCTATTCCGAAATGATTCACAATGCTGTATTTCTTTAGTTAATTTTATTCTTGCAAATGGGTTAAATCTAATTATTCTTCTTCTGGCACAGCTGCGCGGTTGCCATTTTACTGCAAGGTAAGGGCGATTTCCGAAACACGCTCTTCGTCACTCGCTTGGAAAATTCCACTCGTTCTATTTATATTCGTGACTGGCTCCTTATCAATGCGTCATGCATGATCTCATTTCCTGGCCACCTGGCTCCAGTTTATTTCACAACGTTATGCTAGCACTCTTATATAAAATCTTTCTATGTTCCTCTGAAGACTGCCTATTTCCTTCCTTCCTTTTACTAAAATACATGGATTCGACCCCTTGAACCAATGGTACATGGGTTCATCTCTCCCCTCCTTAGGTAAATAAATTTTCGAAAAATTTTGAGGAAATTTATTTCAATTATTCATAAAATCTTATTTTATCTTTAATTGTCGAAGCCATCCTAACATTTCTCCGTACCTTTTGTTTCTTTCTTTATTTCCATATTCCTTTTCCTCTCTGGCTTGTTTTGGGTCTCTCCAAGTTCCCATTCATTCATTTCCCCTCGCTGACGTCTACACTCAAGGCTATAAATTACTCGTCTCGTTTGGGTGTTTATAAGTCTCCCCCTAGTCTGGCGCATGCTCTCCAAACTTGGGTCAGACAGTTTTGTTTCCTGTCTTGTTTCATAAGACGGGCATTCTGCCGGTCTGTTTCTCTTTTCTCATGTTATGTACTGTCAACCTCTTGACCTTCTTTTAATACTTTACGGGTGCATACGGCTTAACCCGTTACATCTTCATTATTGTTTTCAGACTCCAAGTCTGTAGAATTTCATTTGGTTTTTAAGAGCTCGGTCTGTCCTTACCCGACTCTTCTTGGTTTTCTTCCGTTTTCCTCATCTCTTCTTGAGATGGCATTTCAAGAAAAAAAAATCCCTTTATTCTCTCTTACTCTTTAACGGGTGCATACGGCTTAACCCGTTAGCTATGCTAGAGTAACCCTTTTCCTTCATCTCCCATCGAGATGGCCTTTTCAAAGAATATTTCTTTTTCCTACTCTTCCAATTCCAGAGTTCCTTTAGATATTCTTCCTTTCTCCTCCTTCTATTATTCCATTTCTTCCGACGAACTTTCCAACTGTAAAACGCCTGTGCGTCTTCTTTCCCCAAGGCATTGTACATCGTCTCTCCTCCTCTTCTAATTTCCATGGGGTATCCATTCTCTTGTAAACCTATTACATTTTGCGGTGGTCTTCCTCTTTCCTGATTTTCTTCAAAGACCCTTCTTCTCTTTTCTCCAATAACTCTCATAGTCTCATCTTTTCCTTGGAGGTTTTCTTTGCTCTCATTAGAATCTGTTTCCAATTCTCTTTTCTTTCTTTGACATCCCTGATATTTTCTTATTAATTCAAGGATCTGGGCTTTCAATTTTTCTTCTTTCCCTTGTATCTTATCTTCCTTATCCTCATTAATTTCTTCTGGGTTTTCCTTTTTAATTTCTGTTGAATCTTGAACCTCTGCTTCTTTTCTTGCCTCGACAATACTTTCTATTATAGTTTCATATACTTTCTCCATTTCTTCAGGAATTATTATTTCCATTTCTCCAACTTTCACTTCTTTTGTTATCTCCTGTTCTGGGTTTATCTCTTGCTCTTCAAGCTCAATTTTCCCATACAAATGATTTTCTTCACTTTGCAGCTCGTTTTTATTTCGGCTGTCTTCCTGACCTGGAATTCTTATTTCCTCTTGAGTCTCCATTTGTTTCTCAGGAAGGATCTCAAAGTTTTTTTTCAGTTTCCACTGAAGTCATTACGATTTCCTGAACCCCATGGATACTCTTACTTATTTCATCTATCTTCTGGGTATTTTCCTTACTTTCTTTATCTCGTTGTTTTCTTTCTCTCTGGAGATGCTTCTCGTATGTACCTAATTTTTTATTTATTTTCTCCTCGTGCTTCTTTAAGTTCTCATCTACCTGTCCCGTGAAGTTGTTAAATTGCAATTCCCTTTTTTTTGTATCGACCTCACCTTGCTTCTTAACATCCTTCATTTCCGCCTGAACTTCATCGACTTTTCCCACGAGTTTTCCTACTTTTTCCTCAACCCTTTCAAATCGGTTTCCTAGCTCATTTACACTTCCTTTTATCTCATCCCGGGATGTTTCACAAAGATTCATGTTAGACTTTATCTGATCTTCAAATTTTTTCTGCACACCTTGGATCTGGGTTACAAGTTTATTTTTACGTACATCTACATTTTTCTCCATATTGCTTAATTTAGTTTCCATGGAACTCAAATTTTTATTCAAAATTCCAAAATTTTCTTGACATTCAATTTGGGATTTTACCGTACTTTCCTCTAAGGTCTTTATTTGGCCTTGCAATTCTGACTTAAGTACATTATTTTCCTTTTGAATTTCACTTGCGATTTCCACTTTGAACTCTCTTAACTTACTCTCCAACCCTGTATCAAAACCGTGAAATTTGTTATTCATTTTATCTATCTCAACCTTCAATTCACTGTTCATTCTTACACAGTCGGCCTCGATAGCTTCTAATTTAGTTCCCATGTTATGACTATTAGCTTTTAAAGATCCTAAATTGTGATTTATGGATTCGAACTCTTTTTTATTTTCACCCTGTTGGAGGCCCAATGTATTGTCTATTTTTTCGAATCTATTGTTCATGGCCTCCAAGAGCCTTTGCATTTCCTCACTTAATGCCATCTTATTATAATACAGTGGGCTTCCTATGCCACATCGCTGGTACATGCTTGAGAGATGGTAATCCGAACTCTTGTGTCCCAAATTTTGATTTTTTTTTTACCTTGGTACGGGTGTTTACTAAAACGTACCCTTTTGATATACTCCTTCAATGTCAAAACCTTTATGGAAGTAGTTAAAAATTCAAAATTTCGAAAAACCATTTTTTTTTTCAAAAAAAAATGAAAATTTTGATTTTTTAAGAAAACTCGGGTTTTCCCCTAGGAAAACTCATCCCTGCGTACTGGGCGCCAAAATTAGATGTGTTTATTGTAGGGTGTATGATACAATCATACAATACCCACGTTGGGCGCCAAAATTAGAATGTGCTTAGGGGGGGGGGGGGTTATTTATATTTATTCAGGGCTGCTCGGTGTGAGTTTCCAGGGACCCATGCGGTCAGTTAACATTATATGTTCTAGCTATTCCTATCATTACTTTACTTTACATGATATGACCGTCTCAAGTGTTCCTCTAATTATTAATCCAAGCACAGTACTTCTATGCCCCCCCTGTGCCCTTTTAGCAAGAAATATGCAAATCACAGTATGCCAGCAATGCTCAAATCGGGATTTTCGGGGTTATGGTATGTTCTCCCACTCTGTGACTTACACATTTTGGATTAAATAGAGGATACACTTCCAAAATAAAAACAAAATCATCTCCTATTATAAAACATTTAATTAACCAAATATATGGCGCTACAAACAAATAAAACAAATAAACTACTGACCAATCCTTCTAACTTGTTCAAAGTGAACAAGGAATACATAAAATCAAACAAATGTTATATTAAAATACATGGTTTCCTTCAAACCAACAAACTTATAATTCTTTTCACTTCCATAAAGTATCCCTTTTAAAATTCACTACAATCACGAGCTCCAATGGCTCGATACTTTCCACTATAAACTGTGTTATTCTTTTACACACCTCAATATCTATTTTATGAGCTTCTTATAATCAAAACAATATATAATCTTATTCAAAGTAATTGTTACTCCTTTACTTAAATTTTTGGGCATTTCACAATGTTCTCATGTTACCATCTCTCTCAAGTTAACAAATTCACTACAGTGATTGGGAAAAATACTTGTGCACTCCCGAGTTATAGAAGACTACTTGAACAAAGTCAAAAATTATGATCACTCCCGAAATCTAATTGTCTTCATTGAACTCGTGAAATCCTACATCAATATCTCATTACATTAGGGATTTATATTTATTATTATTTGTCTTAAAAGACCATCATCTCATAAGAAAACAAACGATCTGAACTTGCAGGCGGTAACTTTCATCTACAAGAACCTCGGTTCGAATCCCGGGTCATTAACAAACTCTAAACACTCATGGTTTATTATTACTTCAAATAGACGGTTCCCCTGACCTACCATACTTTCAATAGTGAGGGGTTGGACCGTGACACTCGACTTGATTTATTGCCCGGGAGGGAGACCCTCAGTATCGCCCACACGGGACCGCTCTACTCATGCTTTAAAACAGCTATTTCTCAAACACAGTTCTCTGAACAGACCTGGCGTTTCTTTCATACATTTAAACTACATTATTTAGGTTCATAGACCACTTTCGTAACCTTGGCATTTATTAATTATGAAGTGTCATCATTGATGGGTAAGAATAATTCAATACAACAACAATATTTAGGGGCTTCAACAACTATACGAGTCTGGGTTCGACTCCCTCAACTGCCTCGGGAACCAATCCCAAACTGGAGGACTTTACAACAAATTAGCGGCTTAGGGCGACCTCGGTCTAACCTGCGCTCATCAATACAATAAATTCGCACCCTTATACAACGCCTCGTGATCTACATCACTATATGGAGGACTTATCATCAATTACCGCAATCAACTGTCCCTCACAATTAATTTACCAAGTATATTTAGATTCGACGCCTTCCTAGCGTGACAATTTACTTTAATGCGCGACAATGCGCTATACATTACTTTAAGACCTAGCGTCTTCCAGAGAACTGATAAATTCAAAATCATCATTTGATCTATATCTCAAACTTTCATATTAATCCTCTCCCGTGACAATAATCGTTATACTTTAAGAACATGTATTCACACCATGTCTTTATTCCTTTACAAAAGCTCAAAAGCTATTACTTTCATATAATTCAACTTAATCTTCATTTATATAATTTATATTATTATTATATTTTTCCGCTTGCTTTCATAACATTTATCAAATACACTGATATTTTATTTCATACATTTCCTCTAAGGATTTATTCATTTCACATAATCATTTTATAATTTCTCAATTTTTAGTTGTTCAGATCGCGCTCTTATTCTGTTATTTGTTATTCAAAAACATCCCTACTTCTTATTCTCAGGTGGATTGCACACAAATATTCCCCCAACACATAACATAATGAAAATAGTTACTTACATGTTCAGACGGTCCATTACCGTGCTTTCCAACGATGTTTCATTTTTGCCCACTATTTGTGATTACACCATCGTGCTCAAATTCATTTCATACACGGACATATCTTGACACACATGTACTTTATATACTTTAAACACTGGTAACATTTTAAAATACACTTCGGTATTCTTCTATTACACACAATAAAATCACTGAAAAATTACTATCTAACACAAATTTTATATATTTACACTACACTGATTCTAATCACTAAGGCTTTGATTAGGCCTTGCACACGTGATATTTGCTTCCCCGTCTCCAAGGGTGAAACTAGTAGATGTCGGCTTCCTATCTGACCAGAATATGAAAGTCTCGAACACTCTACCCCTCCCTGGACTGGTACTTCTTCAAATCCGGTTTCCTGATGATCGGCTATTATTATTATTAGCTCGAACTTGCTTCTTTCTAGACCCTATTAGTCGTCTAGCGAATGTCTGTCTTGTTCTCGGTCTCCCAAATACTCTATCGGTGACCTATTATTTTCTAGCATCTAATACTCCTCGTAACTTAGTGCTTTTTATAGTTCGTTTGTTTCCTTGAAACAACGTCTTGAATTTACTTCTCCTTTCTGATTACTCAGTTCTATAATTCCTCTCTTTTCAGAATACTATGCGGACCTTATTTTGTCCGACCTTGACCGGGTTCTTTAACATTGATAGAATGTTTATTTCGCTGTTATGGTACTTCAAAACGTTACGATACACTTGGTCTTTTAAATAAACTGTTATTGAAAACCTATCGCCTATTCTTTAAGTTCGCAGCCTACTTCGACTGTAATACTGAACTTTTCACTGTAAGACTGATATTGGCGGAACTAAATCCTGTATTAGGATTTTCCTAATTCTCCACACGGCGATACTATAATGATTGATGCTTCCTCGTGTAGCGTCTCGGCGCTCACGGAACTGGATGATTGGTGAAACAGTACGACCCGCCTCATCGGTCGTTCAAGACTGAATAATTGGTTTGGCTCTGCCAGGACTTTTATACAAATCGGCGACAAAAAGATAAATTCTACGTATTTTTCGGAACCAACTTTTGAAGTAATGGTCGCACATTATTTAAAATCATATCTCTGGAAAACTCGTTTTCTAAACGTAAACTGACTTCTTTGCACATGAAAATCGATCGTGCATTTCTGAGATATTAAATAAAATTTAGTCTTCAGCTGTGTGGGTGTTACAGTTGATTTTGAATTCCCCCCTCCTCGGGTCTCGGGAAACCCCCAATGACGTATGACCACGTCGGCACTTCTTTCCTGGGCATTTATTATAACATCTTTCTCCACACAAAAATCTCTATTCCGAAATGATTCACAATGCTGTATTTCTTTAGTTAATTTTATTCTTGCAAATGGGTTAAATCTAATTATTCTTCTTCTGGCACAGCTGCGCGGTTGCCATTTTACTGCAAGGTAAGGGCGATTTCCGAAACACGCTCTTCGTCACTCGCTTGGAAAATTCCACTCGTTCTATTTATATTCGTGACTGGCTCCTTATCAATGCGTCATGCATGATCTCATTTCCTGGCCACCTGGCTCCAGTTTATTTCACAACGTTATGCTAGCCCTCTTATATAAAATCTTTCTATGTTCCTCTAAAGACTGTCTATTTCCTTCCTTCCTTTTACAAAAATACATGGATTCGACCCCTTGAACCAATGGTACATGGGTTCAATATGTAGGTCCTAGAGTTATGTACTGTTACATGAAGATTATTGTGTACGCGAAGCACTCAAACTTCAATCGCATGATTAGGACGCAAGAAGTAACAAAGAGATTTTAAAATTTCCCACAGCTGCCATCTTGTGGTTATGGAAACAATTGAAATAAATTAGATGCCAATGGATTAACATCCGTATAAGGATTTACTGTACCAAGTTTTACTGCACTCGGATGGTCAAATTGCGAGAAACGTCCATGTGAATATGTATACTTCGCGTCGCCGCCATGCTGGATTTGTGATCACCAGGTTATTTAAAGTCCTATAGGTGAGCTTAAGTTCATAGCCCCTATGAACATAAAAAAATCAGTTTGATTGCTATAATAGATTCGTAGATATTCAGAGCCGTCTTAATATTTCGGATGGTCACCATGTTGGATTGTTAAATGTATAGGCCATAGTGTCATGTACCATTAAAGGGAAATTATTGCGTAGGTTCATTTTTCAAACTTCCAATTCGATCGCATGATTAGGACACAAGAAATAAAAACTTTAAAATTCGCACAGCTGCCATCTTGAGGTTATGTAAACAATTGAACTAAATTAGATACCAGTGCATTAAAATGTGTATAAACATTTCCTGTACCAGATTTCATTGCGTTTGAAACATTAATTCGCGAGAAAGGTCTATTTAAAGTTTTCAAATTCGCTTGCCCGCCGTGTTCGGTTTGTAGTTAACCGGTTTTTGAAAGTCTTATATATGAACTTCCAGTAGTGCCCTTTATCTTCGTACAAAATTTCAGGGTGATAACGCTAATAGTATCAGAGATATAGAATGCCCGTGAAATATTTCGCACATCTGCCATCTTGTGGTTATGTAAACAATTGAACCATGTTAGATGTCGGTGCATTACAATGTGTATAAACATACACTGTACCAAGTTTTATTGCGTTTGGTTGGTTAAATCGCGAGAAACGTCTATTTAAAAGTCACAAATTCGCGTGGCCACCATGTTGGTTTTGTAGTTATCAGTTTTTCAAAAGTTACATAGGTGTACTTCTAGTAGTTCCCTTTTTCACTGTAAAAAAATCCAGGGTGATATCGGGAATAGTTTCGGAGATATTGAATGCTGGTGAAATATTTCGCACAGCCGCCATGTTGGATTGGTGAGACGTAACAAAATTTGAAGGGCACGGTCGAGGTCGCCCGGAATAGTGCTATGAACTTACCGAGTTTCATTGAAATCGCTCTAACCGTTTAGATTTTATTATGGGGACACACACACACACACACCTCACACACACACACACACACACACACACACGCACACACACGGACAAAAGGTGATCTCATAAGCCTATTTTTTTTTTTCAAAAATGAAAATAGGCTAACAATGACATTCCAATACACAGTCCAGGCCGTTCTCACTCGTTTGCACAATCTCTACTATGTATAAAACAAAGTCTCCGATTCTTGAATGTTACGGGTAATCTCGAGAACCACTGAATGGATTTTGATGCGATTTTTACCATTCTGGAAAGGATATCTCGAGGAAGGTTTCTGTAGAAAATAATTTATTTATGACCAAAGGAAGCCAAGCAGTAACGATTTCAGTGAAAAAGTCGGAAAGGAACCTGGCATCCGAGCGTTTTGTAAGCTTATGCTGGGCAAACCGTTAAAAAGGTATCTATATAGGCCTACTATGAGTGTAAGAATTGTTCATCATGAAAAGTTCTAAAAAAAGGCCGCGACAGCATATCTATAAGTGTTTTTTGTTTTCATTTCTTCCAACAATCTGCATTCAATTACTAGCTTCGAGACAGTTTACGAGTTAGCTGGCTGGCGAGCGGGCCTATCACCCAAGACACTGTCGAGCCGTGTCGAGTCAAGACTTCAGAGAAGAGTGGATGTGTTTGGAGTTTCCATTTGTGATTCATGCACCTCGCCATTCCTTAATTACGTCTGACAAGAATTCCTTGCACATGCTATCTTCATGATAATATAATTGTGCATGGTTTTAAATCACTGATACACAACCACCGACAAAGTTAGTGACCTCTTCGGTCACCATATATTTTTTCGGTATTGGTAGAGCTTCTGGAAGTTATGCTTGAATCAAAGACACTGGCATATTTACGATATATCGCGGAGGCAGTGTCAACGGCGACTCTAGCGATTAGACCGTTCAACAGACAGTTGTTGACATCCTTTTACACGTATTCAGCTATCTTTATAATAAATAATTTGTTTGAATTTATATTCATATGCCATATGAATGCCCAGGAAGATTTATGCGATAATCAAGAAAAACCGTTGGTCGAATGACCGATCGTTTTTCGATTACCGAGGATTAACCAGCAGTAAGCACTTTCGAGTGTAACAATGGTATACAGGTTACACTAGTGCATATGCGAATACCGGTACTTTAAAATAATTATTATATTATCTATAACAGAGAATGTTGAAAAAATACCGCAATTAAAACAGTCATCTTTATTTCTTACTATAACCATATTATAATGCTTCAGTTTCAAATGGCTATATCGGCAGGGTTCATAGATATTTAGGTTACGGTTTGACTACGGCGATGATGTCTAGGCGCACGTCAGAAGAGCGATTTCCATAGCTGGCAATCATTGTCCATGAAAGGGTAGAGAATATGCTTTTATTTCTCTACTAAGTCCAGAGAAATAAATGGTATATAACTTTTATTGTAAAATTCATCAATCAGCTGATTACAAACTGATAATATTATAATAAAGAATTTCGAACAAATTGTGCAACAGTAATTAATAGTATCAGTCAGTGCACTAGTCTATTGCTGATTTCACACGCCTTTCAAACCGCACTCTATGATAACGGTCACTATGAACATCTCAGAGTTTACTACATAGACATTCCGGTCCTGGGTCGTGGTGAGATATTCCTGTGCACACTTTGCGATATACACTACGTTCCCAGATTTGTCTTTAGAGAGGAATGTTCTTATCACAGCATACTACCGCATCTAGCGCAAAAGATTCTAGTAACAACGAATGTAAACGAAACGAAAAACATTAAAATCAGGCATACAGAAGGCGTTTCAATGATCTATCATTTTCAAGCTCCTCTAAACCATGGACCAATATGTCGTAAAGGATCATTAGCAACACAATTTAATAAAATCTCATGATTTATAAATCTCGATAAATTACAAAATAAAGTCTACGTTGTTTTGTTCCCATGTTGCTTTGTCGTTATTCTTTTGTTCTCGAAATGGCCAGTGATTATCACGCCGAATTGATATCTCTACTTAGTATAAAACGAAGTCCCCGATTCTCGGATGTTACGGGTAAACTCGAGAACCATTGGATGGATTTTGATGCGGTTTTCACCATTCTGTAAAGGATATCTCGAGGATGATTTCTGTAGAAAATAATTTATGTATGATCAAAGGAAGTCGAGCAGTAACGATTTCAGTGGACAAGTCGAAAAAAAAAACCTGGAGTCCGAGCGTTTTGTAAGCTTATGCTGGGCAAACCGTTAAAAATATCTAAATACTATGAGTGTAAGAATTGTTCAGCATGAAAAGTTCTACAAAAAAGTCTGTGAGAGTATATGTCTATCTTCAATACATCGCCCACTATTAGTGTTTTTACGTTTTAATTTCTTCCAACCATGTCCATTCAACTACTGAGGCGACAGTTTACGAGCTAGCTAAGGGCGAGTCTATCATCCCTGTTACAGCCTAGCTGGCGGGCGAACCTATTGCCCCAGATACAGCCAGCAGCAAAACGTTGTGTCGAGCTGAGTTAAGACTTCTGAGAAGGGTGGTTGGGTTTGAAGTTTACCTGGAAGTGCAACTCGGGTTTTCTTGATTTCGCCTGTGAAACAAACGCCAAGTTAAGATTGGACGGAAGGGGGATTTGAGTTTCATTCACCTCGCCATTCGCTGGAAGTGCAACTCTCATTTCGCCTGTGAACTTTTCGTTCCGCAAAATTCACAGTCAATGTAAGATTGGACGGAAGGGGGATTATATTATATTAAATTATACTGATTGGCGTATAATCTCTACTTAGTATAAAACAAAATCCCCGATTCTTGGATGTCACGGGTAAACTCGAGAACCACTGAATGGATTTTGATACGGTTTTCACCATTCTGTAAAGAATATCTCGAGGAAGGTTTCTGAAGAAGATAATTTATTTATGACCGAAGGAAGTGAAGCACTAACGACTTCAGTGAAAAGGTCGAAAAAACTGGCGTCCGTGCGCTTTTTAAGCTTGCGCTGGGCAAACCGTTAAAAATATCTACATAATATGAGTGTAAGAATTGTTCAGAATGAAAAGTTCTACAAAACAGCCCGCGAGAGAATATCTCTATCTTCAATACATCGCCTACTGTAAGTGTTTTTACGTTTTAATTTCTTCCAACAATCTCCATTCAGTTACTGCGGCGACAGTTTACGAGCTAGCTAGGGGGGAGTATATCACCCCCAGTTACAGCTTAGCTGGACGCGCTTATTGCCCCAGATTCAGCCAGCAGCAAACTGTCGAGTCGTGTTGAGTTAAAAACTTTAGGGAAGAGTGGTTGTGTTTGGAGTTTCCCTGGAAGTGCAACTCGGCTTTTCTTCATTTCGCCTGCGAACTGTTCGTTCCGCAAAATTCACACTCAAGTTAAGATTGGACGGAAGGGGGGATTTGTGTTTCATGCACCTCGCCATTCTTAAATTACGTCTGACAAGAATTTGTTGCACATGCATCTCCATGATAATATAATAAATAGTCCAGTCAGTGATTTTAACCCATCACGCTGAGACGTAAAACGGATATTGGTCGTTGTTCATTGACATTGGAAAAAAAAAGCGCGTATCACTTAATGCATTCATAACTGCTCCCGGGCGAAGCCGGGCCAGGTTGCTAGTGAAGATATAAAACCTACTCAATCATGGCGTTCTCTGCATCAGCACTGTCCTCCTAGCAGTGCGCGTATTAACCACTGAAGCGCTAAGTACCCACCTAACATTTACATGACTGTAATAGCATTGCTATCGCATGCTAAAACCACCAAAATATACCTAAAAACCAAAAATGCATTAAGCAAAAACCATAATAAATCGATAAAACCACATAGCCAATCAGAGCACTCTTGCAACCAACCACAGCACAGAGTTCAAAGTCGATCAGCTGGCCGACGTCCGCCTAACAAAAATCTTCATAGTAATTGATTTCACCCTAAAAAATTGCTCACACCCACAATAGTAGCTCACATAAGTATCTCCAACTCAAAAAAATATAATAACATCACTCAAATACCATAATAATCGACAAAACCCCATAGGCAATCAGCGCGCTCCACCAGCCAATCGCAGCACAGAATTCAAAATCGGCCATGGTGCGCCAAAATTTAAAGGCTTTTAACATCCTAGCCATAGGCTATGCCAGTAATTGAACCCACGTGCCTATGACAACATCTTACACACGACAATTTAATTAAGAAAACTCATCCCAACGAAAACGTACACCTATTCACAACCTTTCACAATCGCGGCGGATTATGTCACGCACAAAACCATTTATTACAAATCTATTTTCTCCGTTTAATCAATGCACAATAAACACGTATCCCCCTTGACACTCTCGAACCTAGGGCAAGGTTGACGCACCGGTACCTGGTTACCTCGTGTCGCTCGCTGTCAACGGCTCAAAAATAAGATTAGGTCCATCCATTGTGATTGGTCTGCGATTAGGCAAAGTTGACAATCATACCATTCTAGCGTCTGTGCATCGACCCTCTACTGGTCTCACAACGCCAACTGTGATCAGATTGAACTCATTACACATATCTACAGATTCCTGTTGTATTTTATCGGATGTGGTGAATGTAGAAAATTACCCTATTTCTTTTCATACTTTCCATCCAAAATTCTAGTTATATAATCTTAAAACTTTCGTAATACAGTACTTCTATTCTTCTTTTTATGGTGCGAGTCATTACACTCGCCTCGACAATGATAACCTTCTAATCTCCCAATTCTCGCATTACAAAGTCAGAAGTTATGATAGGCGCATGTATGTCAATCATAAAACACTTGAACACTTTGGTTCGCTCGACTCTTGTCTCAATTCTCATTTCAAATACTAGGTGTAAAGTAGGCCTATTTATACACCAAACGTTAAATTCTACATAAATGGGAATTTTACAATTTTCGTTTACGAAGCACTGATAAAAAGGAATCAGAGTTAATTTCAAAAACTTCTAGTAATCTAGTACGTTAATGACATAGTTATGAAGCTATGTACTGTACTTGACAGATTGCCATCGTACTAGAGGTTGGTTGGATCCTTCGGTTGCCAAGAATTGGAATTCTTGTCTGAGGATTGAAACAGTCTCATGAGACAAAGCTGAGAGAAGCTGGGTTTGATTCCCACCTCATCCCTCTTCTACTTTAGGCAAATGCCCGGATGGTTCCTAACGTAAGGTCCCATGGCTGCCTCCTTCCTAATCCTAGTCTTAATTACAAATACCACACGAATACAGCCATCACAATGACACTGGTTGTCAGACAGGTTCTACACACACCCAAGTACACTAGGCTACATGAGCACGATGTTGTAAAGCCTTTAAAAATAACCAAGAACAACAAACGGTTCTTCGGTTGATGTTCTCTCGGCCGAAGTTGACATAATGGGAGTTAACTCTTTCCTGCCCTCTTCTTGACACGCACGGGACTCAAAGTTACCATTCAGAAATATTTGCTACTAGCAGTAGTGCCCGGCTTCGCCCGGTGGATATATTTGTTTTACAGAACTGGAACGCTCAAGGATAAGGATCGGAATAAATGAAAGTAAATTTGAAAGCACTAACGCTATTGCAGCTGATAACCTCAGTATACTACACCAACACCATCGCCCTTATACAGAGGCATACTATTGTCATGATGATAACTGTTTTAAGGGGCCTAAGAAATCTTTTTTGCACTAATTACTCCCCGTGACTGCAATTTATAAGCAGCTCGCAATTCTGCAGCAGAACATTGGTAGGGGCGACGTGATGCAGCCCGCATTGCATGGCAACAATAGACTTCACTAATATTGAAGCCGTTCTTGAGCGCTTGTTCTTTCGACTTACTGAACAAAAATCAATCTTTAAGGTTACCTGAGAGGTGTAGCCTAATGCTACATAGCCTAAACTATTCTTGAATCAGGCTATCATATACAAAAATAATTTTTCGAATCCGACTGGTAGTTCCAGAAATTAGCGCGTTTAAACAAACACACAAACTCTTCAGCTTTATTATATTAGTATAGCTTATATTAGTGTAGATTAGGTGGACTCAAGCCTGCAACCTCTAGTTTCAATTGCAAGTAACAAAGATGCTTACCTACCGACCCAACCAATGCAAGATTAAAATCGCATGCTCACTGGATTTAAGTTGCGACCACTTTTCTCCATTAACGTCACGACCTTAGAGTAGAACGAAACTGACATTTCGTTTACTGTATGCTAAGTTGCGAATTTGTGGCCTGTCGTAACATTCCGTCATGGTGAAAGGAGGTTACTATTGGGATACCGCTTTCAGTTTCGTTATCATTTCTATGGCCACTTGCATAAGATAAGCTCGTTGGAACTGGGTTATGATGAATGTAACAAACACTGCCACTATTCCTGCTCAACAAAGCGTTGTTGTTTCATTTGGCGGGTTCGAACTTCACGGTATCAGCCTCATATACTTGTGTCTGTATTGTACACTACTGTTTGTAGAAAGTGAAACACCAAGAACAAGAGATGTGAACACATTGCACTCTATACCACAAATTAGGGACATGACAATACATTACTGATTAAAAGCACAGCCCGGTACATGTACGTTGACGGTCGGGCTTCAGTACGGCGTCGCGCCACCACGTGCTGCACTCAGAGTCACTAGTCGTCGTGGCATGGAATCATACAGCGCTTGAATACGCTGCTGCGAATACCATCCCACGCGGTTTGTAGGCGCGTCCACAAAGCATCAACAGTGGCGGCAGGTGGACCTGAACGAACAAGTTGCCGACCGACCCTATCCCAGACATGTTCGATGGGCGACATGTCAGGTGAACGTGCAGGCCAGGGAAGCAGAGGTATCCGTCGTTCTGCTAAGAAGGCTTGCACATTTCTCGCCACATGCGGGCGGGCATCGTCCTGCTGAAATATGACCTGTGGAACGGCCTGAAAAAGGGGCAGTGCCGCGGGCTGTAAAACTTCCCTGATGTAGCGGTCACTGTTCAGATTGCCCGCAAGACGTACGAGGCGCGATCGCCTGTAATAGGCAAACCATTACACCCGGTGTTTGTCCGCTATGCCGCTCAACAATACAGTCTGCCTGATTGCGTTCTCCACGGTGGCGTCGAACGCGTATGCGGCCGTCACTGTAGGACAGGTTGAAGCGGGACTCGTCCGAAAACACTACATTTCGCCACTCAGCCGGCCAGTAGTGTCGGCGTGCATGTGCCCATTGTCGTCGGAGGCGTCGGTGGTTCCCAGTCAATGGAAGCCGACGCAGTGGCATGCGTGCTACCAGTCCAGCCCTTAAAAGACGGCGCCACCCCGTCGATGCAGACATGTCCATCCCCGTTGCAGTGCTCCAACGTCGAGCCAACACCGAGGACGACGCTGTTCTGTCCGATACGGCCATGCGGAGAAGATGGTAGTCGTCTCGCACTGTGGTCACATTGCGTCGTCCTGTACCCTGTCGTCGCTGTGTACGGCCCTCCTCTCTCCACTGGATCCACATATGCTTTACTGTTGACGCAGCGTGCCCTGTACGAGCCGCAATGTCCCGGAACGACAGACCCGTCTCCCGGAGCCCAAGCATTCTGCCCCGTTCTACCGCACTCACATGCTGATAGTCTACCCTGTGGTGTCGGCGAGGCATCGTTGCACTTGCTTACACGTTTCCACTTGGTATGACGGCCCCACGCCGACAGAGCTGTGCGGAACACTGACCTGTCTGGTCCCACGACAGAGGGCACTGGTGGGCCAATGTGCACGCCATCTCTCTGCGATTTCAATCACTTAGTATGGCACCGCAGGCCTACGCGACCCGTGTTCTGGGAGAGTCTACGACCATTTCTTCTGGGTGTGTCACTTTCTACAAACAGTAGCCTACTGTATTAATTGATTGTGTTACTGTGTAATGAAGATGATAATAACTGTTGTATTAATGGGCCTAACATCGAGGTCATCGGCCCGTTACTGTGTAGCGTGTGTAAGCGTAATTATTTGATTCTAGGATAGGGGTACATGTTCCGGGATTTAAAATAAGTTAAATGCTAATCATTTGCCTGGAGTATGGAAAACCCCGAAAAGAGACCACAGTATTAGTGCCGAGATTCGAACCTCGGATCTCGAGACGAGCAGGTATACATTCCAGTAACTGAACACGACCCGCTACGCTAGTGTGTACTCATAATTACCCTAGACCACCTCGTGGGTCGGGGCAACATTAACTAAATATAAGCACATGGGTCTGATGACAGTTTCTTCTTGCTGTTGTGGCGGGCAACTTAACGCTCATGGCTACGCTGACAGGTAGCAGTAATAATTACCAATTCATGGACTAGAACGTTGAGAAGTTAACGTTCTCTTTTTTGCCAACGCAGGCGTGTCCATTGAGTGTCACTTGGTCGTTCCGTCTTACATCCTTCTTTAAAAATTAACTAATGACGTATAGGCTAGTCTGACATTGAACAATAAGCTTCATATTTATTCATAGTTTTTCCTGGAATGTAATGTGATGACCAGTTTTCTCTGAAACTCTCCTAAGGCCTTCACGGCCTGGAATTTCCGCTATCGAACTTGCCCATACCTTGTAGATACGCCTTCGCATACAGATTGGCTGTTAAAAGACTTTCCATGTAAACTTGTAGGTACTGTTTTTTTTCCTACTTCCTGTGTGTTCAGATAAACCAGTGCAGTATCGGAAGGCACAGTTTCTTCCCGTCACCCTGCTGAGAAAGCAGGTACCTACCACCTAGCTGTAGCTGCTAGACCCCCTGGAGATTTCAGAAAACGATCCTTCGAACCCAAATAATGCAATGTGGCCTCCGCAGAGGCTCAGTGCAGGTCTTTGGAGTTGATACACGTGAACGACCTGTGAGCAATGATGAGGATGTAATGGATGACCAATTCGTCACAAAAATTTCCGTTCCCAAACCAGGTAATTTAACCACACAGATAGAATGTTAAAAATCTCATAATCCTGTTGGGAATCGAACCCATGGCCGTACGGATCAAAGTCCAGGAAGCTATCCACTTACGAAGCCAAACATTGAACGAATTGAAAACATACTGGGGATCTCGTGGTGTAGCTGCTAGCATTCTTGGCTGTCGCCCCGGAGGTCTGGGTTCGATTCCCAGCTCTGCCAACTTTGTTTTGCAAGGGCAAAACTGGGAAGAGGTGGTTTCGATTCCCAACTCAGCTATCCTGGAAGTGAATTTCTGTGGTTTCCCACTTCTACTCCAGGCAAATGCTGGAATGGCTCCTCACTTAAGTCCAATCCTCCCAATCCTCATCCGAATTTCAAATACATACACTAATACAGCAATCACAATAACACAGGTTATCAGACCAAATTCTACGTGCATTCAAGTACACGGGGCTAAATTACCACTATGTAAACTACAAGCCTCCCAAATGAAAATACCAACATTCAAACATTAAAAATGCTGAATAATTTACATACAGTACTGTAGTTATGCAGGTATCGTGCTTGGAGAAGAGGGGTAAATTGGGATCACAGGCAGGTAAATATTAAATACATTCCATTAGAAACAATCAGAAATGTAACTGTTCGTATTTAAAGTACTTACTTCCTGACTGAAAATATAAATTGTACAACATGTTCACTGGTATAGCAATAGTTCTATACTGGTAAGATACATCATCCGGAGATCCAGGTTCGATTTCCATCGTAACCCTGACCATTTTGGGTGGTTTGTATACCCCCACTCACAATACATGAAAATGCTGGGATGGTACCTTAGTTTACGCACCGAGACTCTTATCCCTACGTTATCATCAAAATAATTACACTAAGATTTATTATTAAACACACTGTGTAATTATACATGTACAAACCTTTTGTCCTCTGCGTAAAATCGTAATGATTTTGTCCTTACTGTGGTACTGTTCACATCGTAGGCTACATAGCGTACAGATACAGTGAATTGATGCCTGGTGAAATCCTCTTTGGTTGTGAATTAGTGAAAGCCGTGTGCAGCCATTCTAGTGTATATTTGTCGCAGCGGGAAATTTTCTTCCTTCCATTAATCTATATTCATAGCTGGCGTTAGATGAACTTATTTATCCATTCCATTTGCCTTTTCTTTTCTTTTCCTTTTCTTTTCTTTCCTTTCCTTTTTCTTGTGTGGCCTTCAAATGAATAATTACACTAACCGAGTTGGATAGTTATCATTCAGTATAAACACATGGGGCTGATGATATCATTGACCCTTGTACGAACTAAGAGCAACAGCTTTTGCTTGTTATTGTAAGGAATGTAACTACTGTACTTTTAAATTGAAGTGTAGCCTACGCTTCATTGTGAACTGGTCATCATTATGGGTACCCACGCCGGAGCACCGGGTTCGATTCCCACCTCTGGAATAGCATTGATGACACCCAAGTCACCCACGTGGTGTTAATTTCGAAGACTTGCACCAGACGAGTGGACCTGATCTTACTTCTTATGCATTAAAATAACTCAAAACTTCAGAGCATTGAACATGCAGAGGACACAAACGTCATTGGTGCCCCAACCCTAAAAGCAGATCTGTCCCTGGACAAATCATTGGAAGGAACATCGTCGGAAAGCGGAAGGTACAGTCAACAAGCAACTCGCCGACTCTTGTTGTTGGCTGTACTTCGTTACATCATTGTTTTGCTGGACTCCTTTCGCTGTGCCATGCTGATGATAGAGGAGATAAAGCCATTGAACGACCTTGCTATCACACTTGACTCATGTCAGAGTAGTGCCTTCAGTAAACGAAAGTGAGCCACGTGGCACACCATTGATCTTTAAGTAATCGTAAAAAATATCCTGGGAGACTGTCGTCAGAATTCACTACGTCATAAATGGCATCGTGGGCCTAGTACCATGACTCTCAACAATGTATTACTGTACTAAGTCCCCAGTGTGCACTTATAAGTAAGAAATTGAAATTTAAACCACTCTAAGTTTACATGTGTAATATAATATAATATAATATAATATAATATAATATAATATAATATAATATAATATAATATAATATAATATAATATAATATAATATAATATAATATAATATAATATAATATAATATATATTATTTCAGTAGTATATATCCCTCCTGCGACGCTCACAAGCGACCGATCGTGACAAATGAGCATTCAAATGAAAGAGAATAGACATTAGCAGTGACGAATTGCATTCTAATTTCATAAATATCAATTTTTTAAGAAGTGTGAACGTGCTGCAATTATGAGTTGTCGTCTAAAAGCTATTAAAGGTTAATTCTCATTATAAACCTATTGGGGAAAGTGTTGTTTATGAACAAGTGAGATTTCTCGCACGAGTCTGCTAGTATAATATGAAACCTAGTGAACTGTACAGAAAGTAGACTATAATCTATAAGCCATTTAGAGGAAAGGTAGAAATTAAATGTCAAATCCGTCAAAATCCAATTCTGGATTCCAATGCCCACGGCAAGCTACTATGCAATGTGATTGTGCTAAACTTATGCTGGATGAGAATTAAGATGTCTACTTCATTAATCAGTGGGCAGGGCAACGGTGTACAAAGTCGGAGGTCATAGGTTCGTATCCCGCGTGGATTAAACATTTTAGTTCTTAATCATAAATCTAAATGGTTTATAGCCTACATACACAATACATAACTTAATAGCTGAAAGCTTTCATTTGTTACCAATACAGTTGTGAAAATCCAATTATGGGATCTTTGGACATCCCTGGATGGAGTGGAAGCTAAATTTAGGAGAAGCAAGTAAACGTATTACTAACAATTAGCAACTCGTTACCCCATATTTTACACAATGAACAAGTCAGAGACTTTATACAGCAGATCAGACTTCCGTCCAGACTGGCTGCCTGACGCAGCGGTAACGTTTTCACCTGCTGTGCGCAAGGCTGCTGGATTGAACCCGGCTGGCTGTCTGGCTCAGCGG
This sequence comes from Meconema thalassinum, assembly GCA_946902985.2. NCBI lineage: Eukaryota > Metazoa > Arthropoda > Insecta > Orthoptera > Tettigoniidae > Meconema > Meconema thalassinum. Next base: position 1,437,824,347 of record OX336388.2, read on the forward strand.
TAACGTTCTCGCTTGCTGGGTTCAAGGTTGCAGGATCGAATCCTGGTGCAGCCGGTTGGCATTTGAGGGTGCGCAAATGTGATGGAGCCGTGTCAGTAGATTTACTGGCACGATTAAGATCCCCTTCGGGATAAAATTCCGGCACCCCGGTGTCTCTTAAAGCCGCAGTAGTTAAAAAGGAATTAAAATCAATAGCATTATTATTATTGTTATTAACATTATTGTTGTTATTATATTATTATACTTATCAGGCTTATACTTATGGAGCGGAGATTTGTTCTGATTCGCTGAGGATAGAGAAGTATAGGAAACGCCTAGCTGCAATTCAGAGGAGAGGAGCTCTGAGGGTGGCGTGTGCTTACCGTACAGTTTCGGAACCTGCAGTTCTGGTTGTCTCAGGTGTTGCGCCAATTGACTTACTCGCGCAAGAACGTACAGACGTATACTTCCGACGAGTAGAACTGGGCAAGGCTCAAGCCCGGAAGGAAGCCGTGGCACGCAAGATGGAGCTTTGGTAGCAGAGGTGGAAAGACGATCTCAGAGGAAGATGGACAGCTCGGCTGATACCGAATCTGCTTGAGTGGACAAGTAGAAAGCATGGGGAAACTAATTACTTTCTGACACAGATGTTGACAGGTCATGGCTGATTTCGGTGTTACCTTCATCGTATGGCCAAAGTAAGGAGTCCAGTATGTATTTACTGCGAGAACGAACAAGATGACGTAAGTATATCATACGTTCTTCGTCTGTGCTCGTTGGGCAGCGGAAAAAAACATCGCCTTGAAGCTGAGGTTGGTCCAATAACGCCGGACAATATACTGCAGTTGGAATTATGCTGAGGAACGAGCTCAGCTGGGATACGGTCGCTTTCTTCGTTGAGGTGGTCCTTCGTCAGAAGAAGTTGGATGGGGACTTAGTTGATTAATTCTGCGATCCGCGGACTATGAGTTGAGAAGTAAGAAGGTGCTTGTGAAGCAAAGAAAATGGCTCCATCCTGAAGTAATACGAAAGTGGTCCCGGGAGGGGTTTTGTCAAGAGGATAGGGTGTGTTTTTTTAGTGGGTAAGAATCCCACACACTTTGTAACGTGTTTTTCGAGTTTTTTTTATGCCACTGGCATAAGTCAGTAGGAAGCCATTCTATAATTATTTACGCGGCAAATTGTTCAGCCAAGAGAATTTTTCATGTTAATTTATTATTATTATTAATTTATTATAATTATTATTAAGGTATTTTCGGAGCATTTTATAAAAATTATTAGCATTCAGATAGGTTTTCTATGTCTTAGAAAACGCTATCAAGCAAATTATTACGAACGACGATATCATAGAAAATTATCTGGTTACGGAATTTTACGGAGTTTTGTCAGTTAGGGTATTTGAGAGAGATGACTCACTGGGAATTCAAATACAAGCTGATTCCTGTCGGGAAGTATTACGCAAGCGGAGTTGCAGCGTCAAGAAAGGCGAATATATGGAACGGAAAACGACTTCTCCCTCTCGCGCGCCGTGTGTAATGAACCAGAGGAGGGGAAGTAGCGGCGTGCTCAGCCAATCAGTGCAGACCACGTAAGCGGGAAGTCTGGACTGGAGTGGGGATGCGACGGGTGCATATATCGTTCGACGCGCCGTGAAACGAGGACAATCTGTGTAGTTCTTGCCGAGTGTGGTTATACGCGGGAGTGGCTCCGATGTTCGGTGGAGTTAGCGACTATCTGTGTAGAACTTAACGAGTACGGATGCACGCGGGAGTCGCTCCGATGTTCCGTGGATCGGAGGACTAACTTTTGTAAAACTTAACCAGTGTGGTTGCACGAGTGTTTGGGTTCGATGTACGGACCATAGAATTATCTAATCTACGAGAATCTCATCAAACATCGACGGAGATGACGACATCCAGGAGACTGTGGGAAGCTCACAGCATCATCCAGTACGAGGGAAAGGCTTCGGGCATTTCCAGTGGTAAGCGCTAATGACGCAGAAATACGCAATCTCTCATTTCTCTTGGTTTTATATTTCATATTTCAGTAACTTCATAGCTTGGGAATAAGAGTAAAATCAATAATTTATCAGACTCCGTTTTCACGTAATTTTCTATCGGTAATATTAAAATCGCAACGCTCCAATTTAAATTTTAAACTTATTATTATTATTAATTTTGCTATACTTGTTTTATATAATAAATTCATTTCTTTTACAATGCAATCTTTGCTTTCAGTAGGTAGCATTAGATATAGACCAACTCCTTCTCCTGATACAATTGTTTGTTGGGTTAATGATCAAATCATACCACGATCTGAGTGAATGAAATGAAAATCCACAGCCTGTTCCAGTCTCCGACCGGGTCAGGAATGGAATGAATGAAGCCCCCATCTAGCGGCGAGGATATGAACTGTGCCGGCTGCCGAGGCCTGACGCACTCCTCTGGGGCAATGATTAAATGAATGACAGATGAAATGAAATGATAGTGGAGAGTGTTGCTGGAATGAAATTTTGACAGGGAAAACCGGAGTACCCGGAGAAAAACCTGTCTGCCTCCGTTTTGTCCAGCACAGATCTCACATGGAGTGACCGGGATTTGAACCACGTACTCAGCGGTGAGAGGCCGGCGCGCTGCCGCCTAAGCCACGGAGGCTTATCTGAGTGAATAGAGTCTTGAATGTGTTCTGCCAGAGCTAGACGTTGTTAAATACAAATTTAGATTTCAACATTGCATTGAGGTCTTGGCGCCCATTAAAACAACATAGCTTAGGCAAAGGTAAACAGTTACATTTCTCACCCAACAGTTAGGGGCTAGCAAAACGTTTCATATGTCGCCGACAACTTGGGGCTGAAAACCTAATAACATTTGTGGAAGGAGAAGGGTATATATTTCTGTGCCTGTATTTTGGGGGTTATTTGTCTGTATCAGTGTATATCATTATGGGGGATGAGAAAGAAAGACAGATGAGGTTACGTAATGGTCATCAACGGGAGAGTGATGATACGGGCAGTATGTCGAGTGATGGTAGTACCGGGGTAGCGGAGGTAAATCCCGATACTGAAACAGGGAGTGTAGGCGGCCAACCAGAATTAAAAACTTTACTTCTCGAGTTTATGTATCAGAACAAAGTTAGTAGTGATGCCCTAAATGCAAAGTTAGAACAGAATAATGCAAGATTAGAACAAAACAGTAGGGAAAATAAAGAGAGTAATAGGGAATTGAGCGATAGTTTAAACGCCAAATTAGAACAAAACAGTAGGGAAAATAAAGAAAGTACAGATGCCTTAAATGCTAAATTAGAACAAAACAGTAGGGAAAATAGAGAGAGTAATGAAACTTTAAACGCCAGATTAGAACAAAACAGTAAGGAAAATAGAGAGAGTACTGAAACTTTAAATGCTAAATTAGAACAAAACAGTAGGGAAATGAGTGACAAATTCGAACTGATTAGAGGTGAGATCAGGGGGGTGATGGAAGAAAAGGCTAAAGAGATTGTTGCAGATGTAGACAGAAAATTAGGAAAAGTACAGGAGGAGTTGGAAATTAGAATCAGTACACAGGCTGAAAATTTAAAAGAACTAGTGCAACTGGAAACACAGCAGGTCAAAAAGCAATTGGGAGGAGAAATTGACAAAATTCAGGTAGCTACTAAAGAGGTTAAGGAACAGCTGGGTAGAATTGAGAAAGTCCACTCACAAATAGTTGCAGAAGTAAATGATTTAAGAGAGAGTAATAAAGAGAGCTTCAGCAAGATTGAGGAGAAACAAGCAAAGCTATATGATAAAGTAGAAGAATCAGAAGGAAACATTAAATTAACAGTAAACAGTATTGAGAGGAAGGCTGAGGAGAAAATCGCAGAATTAGAGTTAAAATTAAAAGCTAGGATCAGGCAAGAAAATAGTCAGAATAGGCCAGTTTTTGTGAATAGCACACACAGGGAGGTAGAACTGGGTAAGTTCAGCAATCGACAGGGGTGCCCAATGGAGTTCATGAACACTATAGAAAATAAATTCTGGGAGAGGTTGGAAAATGGTAGTATTGAGTGGTGCCAGGTAGTTGAAATTTTAGAACAAGTGTTTGTGGGGGAAACAAGGAATTGGTTTGCTGTCTACAGAGACAAGTTTACTGATATTAATGATTTTAAATGAAATTCTGTGAAAAGTTCTGGAATGAGGTCATTCAGTCGCAGCATCGTGAGGGAGTAGTGTGTGGTAAATATAACCCTAAAGGAAGCTCCACCATGACCGAATACTTTTTAGGGCAGGTATTAGTGTGTAAATATCTGGATGGCTTGAAGGAGGAAAGTGATGTGGTGCGGTTGCTACTTAGGCACTTTCCCTATAGGATCAAGGAGGCTGCTTGTATCCAGAATGTAAAGACAATATCACAAGTAGAAAATTTGTTAAGCACATTTGATGCACTAGGGAGAGGGGGTTATGAGAACAATTTCAATCGGAACCAGGGTAATAATAATAATAGGCCTAATGAAGCCAGGCATCAAGAAGTTCAAGGGAACGGTGGCGAAGGGGCCAATGCTCAAAATAGAAATAACAATAATCAGCTAAATCAGAACAGAGGAAATGGCTATGGTAATCAGTATCAAGGGAGGAACAATGATTACAGGGGAAATCAAGGGAGAAACAATGATTTCAGGGGAAATCAAGGGAGAAATTATAACGACAATAATTACAACCAGAATAGGGGTCAAGGAAGAGGACAGCCTAGTGGTAGTAATATACAGCCAAACAATGACAACACTGCCCAGAACAACCAGACCAGTTCAGTAGTTAGTAGTACTACGGCCAGCTGTAGCGGTTCTTTAAACGCGAACCAGGCTGCGAAGTAAGGTCAGAATCTCAGTCTGTAGCATGCCCTGTCCATACAATTATACAGGAACCCTATGACCTAAATGTAAGAAATGAATTATTACATGTACTAAATGATGAAGGTATTATTCAGGAAGTGGTTAGTAAGAGCCCCATAGTTAAATTTAACATGTCCGAGGCGTATACAGATGTTTTAATTGATAGTGGTTGTATGAAGAGTTGCATAAGTAGTGCATTTTATGATAAAATGAAAGGAACGGGAGTACATTTTGAGGAGATGCCAATTAAAAGCACTTTTGTTATCACAGCTGTTGGGAAGAGGTCTAAAGTAATTTCTAAGCAAGTTTTAGTAGACATTGAAATTAATAATCATGTAGAGAAGCAGATTTGCCTTGTAATTCCAAATTTAGTATTCAGTGTTATCTTGGGTTCAGAGTGGCTAAGTAGAGTGTCTGGTAACTTATGTTATGATGTAGGGAGTTTGAAATTTAAATGGGGAGATTCTGAAGTAGAAGTAGCGTTCAATGACCATATTCAGAGTAGTAGTATTGTAGGTGTGATTTGTACTTTAAATGAGATATCGCCAGCCGTAGAGCGGGGTTCTCCATGTTTTGTGGGCAGTGTGATTACGAACGGAAGTCTAGAGGACTCGTTACGTGATGCTGCATGTCAGGGAAATATAGAGGATGAACAGTGTGTTCGGCTCTATGATGTGTTATTGTGTAATAGGAGAGTTTTTGAGGATCGCATTGGTATGGCCAATTGCTATACACATTCATTGAACGTTATTGATAGGTCAGTATTCACAGGACATAGATATCCTGTACCTTTCGCTTATCAGAGTGCAGTTGAGGCACAAATTAATCAGATGCTTGAAGATGGGATTATTGAGCACTCGAACAGTCCATATGTTAATTCTTTGATCACGGTACCCAAGACCGACGGCACAGTTCGTATTTGTTTAGACGCTCGTTTGGTTAACAGTAGAATTAGTTCAGATCAGCTGAAATCTATGTCAATAGAGGAATTAATGCAAACATTTGAGGGGAAGAAGTATTTCACTTGTGTAGATTTGAGTTCCAGTTTTTGGCAAGTGCCACTTATGTACGAAGATAGACCATTTACAGCTTTTAGTCATAAATATAACCTTTATCAATTTTGTAGAACACCTTATGGGTTAAAGAGTAGTTCAGCAGCTTTAATTAGGGCTTTAAACATCGCATTAGGGCATGATACAGGAGACTTTGTAACCATTTACATAGATGATATGGTAATTAGTTCACGCAGTTTTGAGGAGCATCTACGTCATTTAGATATAGTTTTTCAGAAGTTAGATCAGGCAGGGTTCACTTTGAAGCTGTCTAAGTCGTCATTCTGTCAGTCAGAAGTGACATTTTTAGGTCATAGAGTGTCGAGTAGAAGTGTAACACCAGAAGAAAGTAGGGTTAATAAGATACTTAACGCAGAGGTGCCACAGAATGTTAAACAGTTAAAAACTTACCTGGGAATTTGCAACTTTTTCAGGAGGTTCGTTCTTAAATACTCAGGGTTGGTAGAACCATTCAGGGAATTGCTTAAAAGTGGGACTTGGTGGAGATGGGAGTCCAAGCATGATCAGGCTTTTAGAGCGCTAAAGGAAGGTTTTGGAAAAGCTGTAGTGCTGAAATATCCTTTAAAAGATAAGGAATATGTGGTTATGACAGATGCTTCACATATAGGCATTGCTGGAGTATTATGTCAGAAAGATGATGAGGGTAATCTGTGCATTGTATCTTTAGCCTCGCGAGGACTGACAGCAGCAGAGAAAAGGTACACGATTACTGAGTTAGAGCTTTTAGGTATTGTTTTCAGTTTAGGGAAATTTAGAATGTATTTAGTAGGGGGGAAATTTGAGATCCACACAGATCACCATGCATTACTGTATATGAGGACTTTAAACTCAGTTCTAACAGAGTTAGTAGGTGGATTCTTGCTCTGCAGGAATACGAATTAACAGTAAAATATATTAAAGGTAAAGATAACATTCTTGCAGACATGCTATCGAGGGACACTAATTTATGTAGGGATTATCCTGTGTTTAAAGCAGAGGATGGTATTTTAATATGTGCATGTGTGGACAGTAGCAACAGGGCATCGTTACAGACACTGAGAAATATGCTAGTAGGGCAACGTGATGACGTTCATTTAAAGGGAGCCACTTGCAAGGTTGGGAGCAGGTGACGCAGAAACATTTATAGTTTCCACACGTATTGGGAAAACAGCATATGTGCTGGAGAATAGTGAGGGAAACAGATTATACGGAACGTATAATATACATAGTCTACGAAAATATGTGTCATAAAGTGAGTGTGTTTAGCTGGCGAGCCAGCCTATCAAATGAGTAAGTGTGGTGTCTGGTGCGTGGAAGATCTGGTCTTCGAGGCAGGCGTATCAGAAGTCACACAGGGGGGTAGTATGTAAGTAAATGAGAGTTTTTAAGGTACAGGGAAATATGACGGGATTGTCGGATGCTCTTGAGCACTAAAATGTCTCGATACACCAAGGCCAGAATTTGGTAGCGCTGGTGAATTCCCATTTGCCTCCTAGAGATGGGTGAGCGCTTGAACAGGGTATTTTTGCTTAAGGCGTCCACGAGGCAAAAGATGGGCCATCAGAATGCGAGACAGTCCTTCATGAAACTCATACATATCAGCACACGTGATTTCTGTTTACGGCCTCGCCATGTAAGATTTGTAAGTGTGTAATTTAAGGTAATTTGTACAATGGTATTATTTCTGTGTTGAGAACTAGTACTAAGTAGAATATGGTCTACGGGAACTTAACAAGACAGGGCGATTACGGCACAGAAATATTTGGTGTTATATGTAATGCGCATTTACTGTTTTTTTTTTCAGAAGTCAATATTAATTTAATCTACTTTAAAGAGAGATTAAGTATTATGGTCACGAGGCGCTGCCACAATAGTGTATTCGTGTGCTCAGTGATAAGTGAGATTAAATTTCACCATAAGGAAGGGACCTCCAGTGAAATTAGGAAGTTCTATGGAGATATAAATATATCGGAACACCTTCAATGCGTGTGATATGACATCATAAATACATAGTGCTCACACATTAATTATGTCGATTTCTTCAACATAGAGAAATTTGAGAGGCGGAAATATCCGTGGAACACTATTTTATATGAGAAACATTGGACTGGTTGCAAAGTGCAATCCATAGTGACAACAAACTTTGACGCAAAGTGCGTGAAGAAAAATTATGAGTGTATATATCTGTAATTTAGGGTGATTTCATTTATGTAATATGTATTTTGGATGGGGTTTATTAACGTGTCTGGGATAATCGGATAATGGACCGTCGTCACGGTAAATCATCCGATGATCCGAGGCGAATATGTAACGTGTTTTTCGAGGGGTTTTTATGCCACTGGCATAAGTCAGTAGGAAGCCATTCTATAATTATTTACGCGGCAAATTGTTCAGCCAAGAGAATTTTTCATGTTAATTTATTATTATTATTAATTTATTATAATTATTATTAAGATATTTTCGGAGCATTTTATAAAAATTATAAGCATACAGATAGGTTTTCTATGTCTTAGAAAACGCTATCAAGCAAATTATTACGAACGACGATATCATAGAAAATTATCTGATTACGGAATTTTACGGATTTTTTGTCAGTTAGGGTATTTGAGAGAGATGACTCACTGGGAATTCAAATACAAGCTGATTCCTGTCGGGAAGTATTACGCAAGCGGAGTTGCAGCGTCAAGAAAGGCGAATATATGGAACGGAAAACGACTTCTCCCTCTCGCGCGCCGTGTGTAATGAACCAGAGGAGGGGAAGTAGCGGCGTGCTCAGCCAATCAGTGCAGACCACGTAAGCGGGAAGTCTGGACTGGAGTGGGGATGCGACGGGTGCATATATCGTTCGACGCGCCGTGAAACGAGGACAATCTGTGTAGTTCTTGCCGAGTGTGGTTATACGCGGGAGTGGCTCCGATGTTCGGTGGAGTTAGCGACTATCTGTGTAGAACTTAACGAGTACGGATGCACGCGGGAGTCGCTCCGATGTTCCGTGGATCGGAGGACTAACTTTTGTAAAACTTAACCAGTGTGGTTGCACGAGTGATGGGTTCGATGTACGGACCATAGAATTATCTAATCTACGAGAATCTCATCAAACATCGACGAAGATGACGACATCCAGGAGACTGTGGGAAGCTCACAGCATCATCCAGTACGAGGGAAAGGCTTCGGGCATTTCCAGTGGTAAGCGCTAATGACGCAGAAATACGCAATCTCACATTTCTCTTGGTTTTATATTTCATATTTCAGTAACTTCATAGCTTGGGAATAAGAGTAAAATCAATAATTTATCAGACTCCGTTTTCACGTAATTTTCTATCGGTAATATTAAAATCGCAACGCTCCAATTTAAATTTTAAACTTATTATTATTATTATTAATTTTGCTATACTTGTTTTATATAATAAATTCATTTCTTTTACAATGCAATCTTTGCTTTCAGTAGGTAGCATTAGATATAGACCAATTCCTTCTCCTGATACAATTTTTTGTTGGGTTAATGATCAAATCATACCACGATCTGAGTGAATAGAGTCTTGAATGTGTTCTGCCAGAGCTAGACGTTGTTAAATACAAATTTAGATTTCAACATTGCGTTGAGGTCTTGGCGCCCATTAAAACAACATAGCTTAGGCAAAGGTAAACAGTTACATTTCTCACCCAACAGTTAGGGGCTAGCAAAACGTTTCAACTTGAAGAGTGCGGACCCTATTCAAGCGTCTTGATAGAAGATTTTTCTACTTCCCTCGTAAAAGGAAAAAATAATTTTACTTATTATACTTTCCTACAAGCTTCCTAAGATCTTGGCGCGCTTCTTTTTGCCTGACACGTAACAAACATCCCCACTTAATTTCTAAGTTGTTCAGGTATGCTTGTGCTTCAAACATATCGATAGCTGCTCTCGTAATGTTATAGGCTAGCCTAGATCGGAGTGGCTAGATGTACAGTATAGGCTAGGTCATTTTCCATTGCTGACAAAGAAAGAGTTCCCACTATTTTTGCGGAATGAGGTATCGGGGAAGGGAAAGAGAACGACCACGAAAAGTGACTCTTCAGCTCGAGAGAAACCTACAGTATGAGCGTCAGAGTTGGAGGAAAACAATATTTAATCAGGGGGATGGGGGGGACAGAAGGGAGCTAATCGTAGAATGTAGTGCCACACCCAGCTCGAGCCATACCATGCTCTGACACAGGCGAGCCTCTGAAAGGGAGAAGTGAAAAGTGAAACTGAATATTGAGTTTAGTTTTGATATTGCAGCGAAAGGTTAGACTATCCATTAATAATCATGAATAGGGCTCTGACAATTCCATTTTCGTCAGTGGAATAAGGACAGGTCACATAGTAGACTAATATAAAAGTTTGCATGTAGCATTGACCGAGGTCTTTGTGAAGAGCCGTGCAGTATTTACCTAGGTACAATCGTGATTCTTCACAGGCATTTGCCGCAACTCCTTTAACTACAGACTCATTGTGTAGTTTAGCGACCTTGAATCTGGTGGGGAGGTTACCAACATGTGTGAGTACCTGTGTTGATACAGCAGCGATCAGCTCCTCACCGCTTTCGTGAGAGGCACAGTACAGTACGTATTGAGATCTGTCTCAAAGGTATGATCTGAGAGCTGGAACAAGGTTTCCAACACACGTGAAAACAACTGAATTCTCATCTCAACCACCCAAGAAGTGGTTTTCCATAATTTACCACATCTATTCCCCGGCCGCCTGCTTTCCAATTGGAACACCTCGTGGCCTGTAGCTGTCTTGGCTGTCGCGCATGAAGGTCCGGGTGTGATTCCCGGCTCTGGCAAGGTATTTAATTCTGGTCTGAGGGCCAGTCTCGTGAGGCAAAACTGAGAAGAGAGGGGTTTGATTCCCACTTCAGCCACCCTATGGCAGGGTCATCCAGCCATTGCGCTCTGAGAGCGCGGCCGCGCTCGGGGAGCACTGGGCAGTCTGGCTAGCGCTCCTTCCCCTACCACCACTACACTGTGGCAGCGAGGAGACGGACGATGTTTGGACCACGCTGAATAGATACGTACGTACAGTCGTGCGGTCGACGGCTTTTGTGGGTTTGTTGACATCATATTGATAGGGCTGTTTTGCCATAAAACAAAAATATACTGCATATACAAATCGAATGGCACTCCGATGTATGGAATGTGCAGGGAACGAACGCAAGTGTTAAGTAATGAATATTGTGATTTATTTCAAACTGAAATTCAACAACACTTTACTCATTTGAACAGATAGTACAGGCCTTGAGAGACCTTTGCTCCGTCGTTTTTACGAGCTTTTAGTTTTTGAGGAAACAATCTTCTCTAAAAGAGGGTACACTATTTCTGGACACAGCTATTAGTAAACAATTGCGCAAGTTTCTATCACTCATCGTTGCACGATGTTTACTTTTGGTAAGCTTAAGAACCGAAAAGAAACGCTCACAAATGTACGTTGAGCCAAACATTGCTCACTTCGGCGCAGCGGGCAGACCGCGCGCTCAACCAGCCAAGCTCCTCCCACCACTACCGAAACTACACTACCTTCCACCAAGGAGCTCGGTGCACTGGCTTAGAGTGCGACCGGAACGCTAGCGCTCGGGGAGCGCTGTATGGATGGCCCTGCCCTATGGCTTCTCACTTCAACTATAGGCAAATGCCGGGATGGTTCCACACCCTACTACAGACTTCCCACACAAGTTCACGGGACTGAGACCAAGGTGTCCAAGCCTCTGTCTACATGAAACAATCACAAGATTCCTGTCATACTGATTTTTGAAGCTATGATTAGGTACGAATTCATACTGCTAATCCAGATAATACCAAGGACCACAATCACGCCTCATCCTCTTCTTGTCTTTTTCTTCTGCTGCATTCGACCTTAGGAAGATACATTATGTGAAATAGTGCACTAGACAGAAATAGATCAACGTATAAGATGAAATACAACTCACATACTACGGTTGCCAGCTTGCGAACTCCTGTTCGAGACATAACGAGGTTCCGTATCAAGTAGTCTCCAAGAACAGAGAAGAGATATCCAAACGCACTCCTGAAGATGTGGGGAAGGCCGGACAAGACCCCTGTCTGTTACAGAGACGATTACAAGACTACAGCATTCCAGTTACAATTACTGTAAGTACTAGGAAAATATATTGGAAGTAATGAAACATGAAACCCACACAGACATGCCAAACATCAATAAATTAGAAACAAAATTAAAAAAGAAAAAAGAGTAGTCTAAAATTAAGAAATGTAAAAATAAAATAAAAAATAAAAATATAGGGTTATAAAATATAAAAATACAAAATTAAAAAAGAAAACATATCTAAGATATACAATTAGACTAAATTAAGAAATAAAATTTAACATTAAAGAAATAAAAAATAAACGCAATAAAACATTAAATAAATAAAGAAATATATTTTTAGAATGAAAAATTAAAAAATTAAAAAAAAGTTGAATTTAAAATTTAAATTTAAATTTAAAATTTAACATTTAAAATTTAAAATTTAAAATTTGAAATTTAATATTAGATAATCGAAAATTGAAAATGGCACAATTAAAATTAAAATTAAAATTAAAAATAAAATTAAAATTATGAAAAGTCAACTGCTGTGGTGTTAGAGGACCCACGTGCCAGTAAATCTGATGACTGAGATCTGTTGCGTTTAAGCAGATAAAAGCTGTAGTTTACTGAAGTAAATGGTAAATGAGGAGTATCCCTCAAGTGTGTATTAAGGCCGGACATGTGTTTATCATTTTATCTGAACGAGGATAATGCGGTACAAATATCTAGGAAACGTGCCTCGTGCACACTTAAACCGTGGTTCTTGGTGTCCTATGTAACATCATGTTTTGTTTCTCGGATCTAGACGCTCAAAATAAACTTTTCGCTATTCCCTCCATGATAAAATACCATTATTTTAGAAGGCGTTCCCTTCTCCATAATCCCCGTTTCATTCAGCGATATGGTGGAAAAAATGGAAATATTTTTATTTAAGTGTTAGTTCGCGTTGACTGACTGAAGAGTTACCACTAACAGTTTTGTATAGACAACACTGGAAAATATGGCTTCAAAAATTTAAAATTCAATTAAATCTATAATGGATACAAATATCAAATTTTACTCCATACTATCCGGCCATTTACGAGCTAAAAGCGTGCAAACACACGGATAAGAGAACTCCTTTTCCGCGCATTCAGCGTCAAACAGTCTGAAGGGCTAAACTACAATCAACTTTCAACTTTTTGTTCATAGAAGAAAGATGTTACTCTTCTCTTTTTACGGTATGATAATTTTGAAGTGTTGACTTTCATTTTGTTGTCACTGTTCTGGTCCCTTATTTACATACTGTAGCTGGCACATGAACTTGTGCTCACGCGAAATACAGTATTTATGTAATGCCCCGTGGTCGCGAGCGGAAAGTACACCTATTACCGCTTTATGTACTTTCTGTTTTATTTACATTGTTATTTCATTCTGGGGCTTGTGACATCATAGTCATCAGCTTCGTGTGCTTTGATTTGTGTTAAATCCGATAACGTTTATAGTTGAGGTGTCTGTATTAGTGTGTGTAAATGTAAATGGGGGCAAAGACTGGTAAGGAGGCAGTCTGGAGAAGAAGTAGGTAACAACGGAAAAGGATGAATCAAGTGGGAATTGAAGTCTTCATATGTCCTTTGATGCTGAATGAACGTTGTTTCAAATCAGAATTAAATTTAATACCATTGCCGAGAATTAAACCCTGGTAATTTGTGACAGTATTCTCCGCACATACTCCTAGGCCACAGAAGACGCTTATCTACTCTTCATGTAAACTACCTCACTGATGAACTGTTTCCCATGTAAATACAATATTATTATTGCTATTACAATGATTAATCTTTTGCAAGTTTACCACTTAGGATCACGCTATAACGTAATTTCTTCATCTTTGCCTGCAGATTGTTCTGTCTCCAGTACTCCTTAGTATGGCACTGTTGTTCTTTCGTGGAAGCTCTTTCGATCTTTGTGGGTTTTTTTTCGACTTGAAACCGTCCTAAATTTTTTACTATGTTCCGAAATGTATCCATTTCTAACATTTGGCCCTCCGAGATTTTTTTCACGATTTTGGTCTCTTCTGTTAAGATAGCTCCATCCTGCCGGCGATCCTTTCTAGGAGGTTCATTTGGATGGCCGCAGCTTTTGGACCTTCCGACTGTCTTAATTTCAAGCGGTCGAGGCAATTCTCCAAGAGCCTCACCTTGGAGGTTGCCTGTCCAAGTCTCTTTGATTGTGTTCGCCAACCTGGTTGTGACCCCGAATTCCCTGATGATCCCCTCCAGGCTGTCTCTGTCCACCGAGTTGAGAGCCTTTCTAAACTCTATAAAAGATACAGCATGGTTTCTCATTTTCAAGTCCATGCTAATGCTGGGACGATACCTTCTATTTGGTCATGGTCGCCTCCTTTCAGCTCTTAGTACAGTTTCATTCATCTATATTGATATCATATCTCAGTAACTCCTCTCACGAAGTTGGCGCCAGGCGACCGTAAAAATCATCCGCCACGTAGACATTCACCGAATCTCATCCCCGATCCTGTTGAAACGGCAATAACATAATAAAGGATTGACATGCACTTATTATTATTACCGACCGGATAGCTCAAAACATTAACACATGATCATGGAGACGCTATTTCCGGGTTTGTGAGACATTGAGTTCAAGCCCTACCACCCCACATTCAACTCACGGCAAATGCTGGAGGCATACCTGCCAACCTTCGGAAGTCAAAAATAGGAAGATTTTTTAAATTATAGATTTCATCATGCGCAGTATACCGTGGCGAGGGCGAATGAGGGTACACGAAAGACCTGCGTGTCTTTATTGGCAAAGTATGAATTCAGCATAAAATTCACAAAAATGTAAACAATCATCAATCATCGAGTAGTATGTTTGGCCAATATTTAAACATAAGAGAACATAATTGTGTGTTTAAAGAAAATGCATACAATCATTCGTATGGATTACACGTCGAATTCGCTACCACATATCCATTCTACTTTAGATTCCGCCATGGTCTGTATTGACAAGAGATTATAAACCAATATAAGACAATATATTTCCGTCAATCAATACCAAACGGAAATATATTGTACTATATTGGTTTATTACCACATATTCACGTAGGCTTGACGACTGTTTGTCCGTAATATACCACCAATCAGTATGTGGTACGGCGATCAGCTGACTCACCATTTCGAAATCGCAGCTATGGAGCTCACAGCCAAGCGAGGAACTTACACAAACTTGCACAAAAAACCAAGGTTACGCAAATCACGAAAGAAATTACGACTTACGACAGAATCTCCATGAGCAGAGTGTCTGCTGTAAGGATGAAGTAAAAATTAGTTACTTTTTAGCTACCTCTTAGTTACCTTTAAATTCAAGATACGTCTGCGGTCTGCAAGTAAAGGGGCTCATCACGCGGTGAAGAAAAACCACAATGAACTGTGTTTAAAGCGGTAAATACAATTCACTTAGGGAGTTTTTATTATCAAATGAGTTGTTTCTGATAATATGTCGTCTTGTGCACAAGGCGTTTTTATAATTGCCAAGAGGTTGCTCTGCTCTTGACCGTTTGGCGAGATTTCCTTTGTCACCGCGGTAGATCACGAATAAATTTATGGGACGTTACGTGATTGTAACCGAATTCTGTCTTCGCAGTCAGGTACGGAGAAATTTCGAGATGTTACACGATCGGCGCTGGTCTCACCCGTTTGTCGAGATTCCCGTAGTTTTCGCGATAGAACACGGATAAATATCGCGATTTAGATAATCGGTGTCACTTTTAGTCGTTCGACGAGATTTCCATTGTCCTTGAGGCCGGGCACGAGAATATATAGCATTATTACGCAATCGGCGCCACTTGCTGTCCGTTTGACAATAATCCAGTTGTCCTCGTCATTGAATGCGGATAAATATCGCGATGTACCGCAAACGCTGCCGCTCTCGACCGTTTTACGAGATTCACTTTGTCCTCGCGATATTGTGCATACCGCGCCGTTGAACGATTGTCTATTCGTCCTGACAGAATGGTGAAGGCAAGCTCAAGGTTGGACATGGTTAAAATTCACGAGTAGTTATGGACAAGTTGTATGGCCGGCGCCGTGATTCCCGCCGTCCCTATGCTGTGGTTGGGAGTTCATCAGTTCAGGGTGGATCACGAGGAAAAATTAGTATTGCGACGCTACGTAGGCTGTCATATCTAAGTGGGTTAATGCACTTCTCGCTCCCCGTACGCTTTTGAGTATACGGTCATGGGAAAAGTAGCGAGTAGGTTTCGGAATGTTCCGTGATTGGTGCCCGATCACCTTTGACGGGATTCCCGCAGTCCTCGTGGTCACAAGTTCACGCTAGGGTACGGGTTTTATGATTTTATGTAACTGACGTCGATTTCGGTCCATTTGACGAGATTCCCGCAGACAAGTCGTGCGGTCAGCCGGCCGTCTTGAGTATGAGTGTTCGAAGTAGATATCAAATATTAAGAATTATTCTGAGAGGATTGCACGAATAATACGACTGGAGGACACTTTTTCTTTCGAATGCGAATCACGAATTATACAAGTTTTCGAAATAACCGGTTAGATTATAATATATCCGATGGAACCAAAGTTCGAAGGAAAAATCAACATACACACATCAAAAAAAGTTTTGCATCACCTCGGTTCCAAGAGTTCCGGAACCTTTAAATACAAAGGAAATAGAGATCAACACAAACAACATTTCAGCTCGTTTTATTGCTCATGAGACCTACACATTGCATGTTGTACCATCATACAGCTAGACTTTCAGCATTTGTGGTCCAGATTGCAGTACACACCACTACCTCTAATACCCAGTAGCACGTCCTCTTGCATTGATGCATGCCTGTATTCGTCGTGGCATACTATCCACAAGTTCATCAAGACACTGTTGGTCCAAATTGTCCCACTCCTCAACGACAATTCGGCGTAAATCTCTCAGAGTGGTTGGTGGGTCAAGACGTCCATAAACAGCCCTTTTCAACATATCCCAGGCATGTTCGATAGGGTTCATGTCTGGCGAACATGCTGGCCACTGTAGTCGAGCGATGTCGTTATCTTGAAGGAACGCATTCACAAGATGTGCACGATGAGGTCGAGAATTGTCGTCCATGAAGACAAATGCCTCTCCAATATTCTGCCGATATGGTTGCACTATGGGTCGGAGGATGTCATTCAGGTATCGTAAAGCCGTTTCGGAGCCTTCCATGACCACCAGTGGCGTACGTCGGCCCCACATAATGCCACCCCAAAACATCAGGGAACCACCACCTTGCTGCACTCGCTGGACAGTGTGTCTAAGACGTTCAGCCTGACCAGGGTGCCTCCAAACACGTCTCCGACGATTGTCTGGTTGAAGGCATATGCGACACTCATCGGTGAAGAGAACGTGATGCCAATTCTGTGGGGTCCATTCAGCATGTTGTTGGGCCCATCTGTACCGCGCTGCATGGTGTCGGGGTTGCAAAGCTGGACCTCGCCATGGACGTCGGGAGTGAAGTTGCGCATCATGCAGCCTATTGCGCACAGTTTGAGTTGAAACACGACGTCCTGTGGCTGAACGAAACGCATTATTCAACATGGTGGCATTGCTGTCAGGGTTCCTCCGAGCGACAATCCGTAAGTAGCGGTCATCCACTACAGTAGTAGCCCTTGGGCGGCCTGAGCGAGGCCTGTCATCGACAGTTCCTGTATCTCTGTACCTCCTCCATGTCCGAACAACATCGCTTTGGTTCACTCTGAGACGCCTGGAAACTTCCCTTGTTGAGAGCCCTTCTTGACACAAAGTAACAATGCGGACGCGATCGAACTGCGGTATTGACCTTCTAGGCATGGTAGAACTACAGACAACATGAGCAGCGTACCTTCGTCCTGGTGGAATGACTGGAACTGATCGGCTGTCGTACCCCCTTCGTCTAATAGGCCCTGCTCATGCATGGTTGTTTACATCTTTGAGCAGTTTTAGTGACATCTATGAACAGTCAAAGGGACTGTATCTTTGATACAATATACACAGTCAACGTCTATATGCCGGAGATCTGGGAACCGAGGTGATGCAAAACTTTTTTTGATGTGTGTATAACGGAATTTCGAATTAACACACTGGATGTCGCAAGTTTACGAGACAGATTTTTAAAATAAGTTATAGCCCAGGTATTTCGAAGCTTTTTCATAATTCTTTTTCGAAACGGTAACATTTCGCAAGATTGCGACATTAAATTACTTTTCGTTATTTCTGGACTTCAATTTGACATAGTCTCCAAATAAAAGCGAGAAATGCGAGGTTTCTGATTAGTTTCAGAAGTTTTCGCAAATAAAGGTCTCGCGAAAAGTCAGGTTTCCTAATAACACAGATAAATATTTCACACAAAACTAAAACGTCTTCTTGATACCGAAAATATACGCTGAACGATGTATACCACTCAAGGTATCCTCAGTATGCATTTCCTTGAGCTCAGGCACGGGGAAATATAGCTTATGCAAACGGCGCCGCTTGCGTGAAACTCGCTCCATCGCAATCTCTGAGCCTAGAGGCGCGAGTTTAAACGATTCAATCCGCCTTCAAAAATGTTTCGTTACCCGAATGCAAAATTCGTTACTTTTTCGTTACTTTCGTTACCCATTTGTAAAATTCATTACTTTTTCGTTACTTTCGTTACCGGTAGACACCCTGTTGAGAATGGAAATTATTTGCAGTTCCTTTTTCTTTTACAATATATCACTGGGGCCCGAAATTCGGAAGAAATAATAGTAATTAAGAAGATCGGAAGACGAGGTGAAAATTCGGAAAGCTTCCAAATAAAGTTTCCCCTTCCAGGAGGGGTGCTTTCTAATTGGACACAGACGTATCTTTCTTTCCAGCGACCGCTGTTTATTCATTTAGTCTGTAGACAGTGGTTTAACGCATGGTCAGCACGACGTGTTCCATTGGCCATTAATATTGGTTTTCATGAATGGCGTCACTTCTTCTTAGATCCTCAATTGTCCACACAAGACTGAGTGTACACCTGTCAGTTCTATATTTGCTGATGGGGTCGGGATTTGAACCCGGGACCTCCTAGGTAAGAGGTCTGTGTGCTAGTCTTATATCTTATACAACGTATAAATTGAGATTTTAAATTATTTTCCCCATTAAATCATGATGAGCCGGCTCTGTGTAGCCGAGGTTGTTGAGGTCTGTTGTGTACCCACTGGTGGCTCGAGCCAGGAAGGAGGGAAGGGATTAAGAAAAGTGAAGGGACTACATGCGACTGCAATCGCTCAAGCAAAGAATGAGCGCGCTCATGGTAACCGTCTAACCAAGTGAAGTGGATTTACACGAGAATCTTCACAGCTGTGATAATATGTATATACCGTACAGTAGTACGAGAGGGCGTGATGGTGCAGTGGTCAAGCTGCTTACCTCTCAGCAAAGCGAAACGGATTCGGTTCGGATTTAACATAATAATAGAGATTCCGTGTCATATGATCGTGAGGTTAACGATCACGTAAAACTACAAGCTTCCTCTATTTTTAACTCTACTCATTCCTTTAAGTTTTGGCTCTTGTTACAAGTACTAAACAAAATAGAAAGAAAGAAAGGAAGTCCCTCTTCTCCTCTCCGCGTCTCGGCACACTACGTGAGACATCTACTGTATATACTCTTTTGCTATACGCGCACAAATAATGCAAACCTGTTTATTTAAATAATAATAATGTTATTGGTTTTACGTCCCTTTTAACTACACTGGCTTTTAGAGACGCCGGGGTGCCGGAATTTTTCCCCGAAGGGGATCTTTAACGTGCCAGTAAATCTACTGACACGGCTCCCTCGCATTTGCGCACCCTCAAATGCCAGCTGACTGCGCCAGGTTTCGAACCTGCAACCTTGGGCTCAGCAAGCGAGAACGTTACCCCTGAGCCACGCAGCAAGACAACCTGTTTATTTAGTTACAAAGTACATTCTTCACCCTGTATCGTGTATACCTTTATAATGCTTCTTAAATTCTCCGCCCCATGCCACTTGATCACAGACCCAGCGTGACATGTCCAACATACAGGGTGGTCGAGAAATCCCTTTACATGTTATAGCATAGGACAGATAGATATGGAAGCATTGTTATGAATAAAACAGTTTTTTTATTTCAAAATTTATTTCGAGAAAACAATGTCTGGTTACAATTAACAATTCCATTCATCGATCAATAACGTCAGTATGTATTCCTCCATGTTCGAATCAGACGTTGATCCGTCGCCATGTTCTTGTATGCATCTGTTGCAGCATGCGGTGGATGATAGTTTCAAATGCCATGTGAACTTCATCCTTCAGTTGATCGTTGTTCACGTATCGTCGTTTACGAAAGTTTTCTTTTATTCTTCCCCATAGTGCATTGTCCGGTGTGCTGAGGTCTGGGCTTCGTGGAGGCCATGGCAGTGGTGCTGGAAGGCCTCGTGATCCACGCCCAATCCAGCGGTTTGGAAAAAGTTCATTTAGCCGCTTACGGACACTCACAGCAAAATGTGGTGGAGGACCATCTTGTTGAAGTTTCACGATGTCACTTATACCTTTAGCCCTTAATTGTTGAAGCAACCACGTGTTAACCATTTGCAGGTAGCTGTGCTGGTTCACAGGACCATCGAAGAAGTTACGATTTCGTGAGCTACTATAAATCCCACACTCATCAGAGAATATAACGATTTTTTTTATCATCTGCATGCGGGAAGCATGCGAGCAGCATTTCACATGCATGCACACGTTGCTCCAAATCACGATCACTCAACTCGTTCACTGAGGATGGCCGAAAACATGAAAGTTTCAAGTCTTTGCGCATATGGTCTTTCATCGTCGATCGCGGGACACCTAATTCCGCAGACCACTTATGGGTTGACTTCACCGGCGATCGTTCAATCGATTCCGCCACAGCAGCACAAATTTCCATACGAGTCGTATCCGCCTTCGAGAACACTTCCCGTCACAAAGGTTTTCTCCTCCCACGCGAATAACGTTAGTAGTGATGGTGGTGGTTTTCCAAACCTCACCGCGAAGTCCTTCAAAATGTCTGACATTGTCATCTTCGTATTCTGACGTTCATGAACCCAAACAGAAGCCACCAAACGCTCCTCAACAGTGAAAACACTTGTATCCGTCATGGTTGAACTCTTTCGACTGAAGGCAGTTAACTGCGCAGTGAGCTACGCAGCGAACCACGTGACACGTGACACGACTTTCCCACGCTAACCGATGTGAACGTGTCAAGTGCGAGACTCGGCTCACGGCGGGAAATTGTTATCTCAACAATATGTAAATAATATTATTAATAAATATTTATAATACATGTCTAAATTTATTGCCTTATGCTATAACATGTGAAGGGACTTCCTCGACCATCCTGTAGAACAATGCTGGTTTACAAGCGCATGCGGTCTCTTAGCTCGGTGAAGTCGAACACCGATCTCACACTAGGTGATCCTCGTCCGATGGGCAAGGGCTGTAGATGTATCCCTTAACTACACCTTCATGGCTAGTAACTATCATGGAATTCATCTTAATTTGAAACCATTAAATTTAAATAGGCTATATCTTTATTTTATCACCAAAAGCCCTATGATCTATAAAATCTAGTCTAGTTATTCTTACCATTTTGATGTTCCATCCGTGTATGTACTTGAAGTACGTTGGAGATTGAGTCATTAGCGTGAAGATGCCGAGATTACTACTCCAGTGCACTACAATGGTGATCCAGAGCACACCTGACGTCATGATTTGCTTCCATGGAGTCCTGGGCTGAAATCATATCATTGCTTAGGAAAATCTCCTGCTTGTCAGTTAAGGGTTTACAGCTAAATTGGATTATGAACAACAGGTACTTTTCTTTCTTTTTAAATTTCTCTCCATTAATGTGGAACTGACATGCGGGAACATCTATCGCCTGCGGTGCGGCACTGGCTGCATGGTTTATATGGGACAGGTCTACTGACGCGCTGTTAGTAGTGTTCATATAAAATAACAGTCGCGATAACCCTGTATGAAAACACCTATACGAAAAAGTCACAGTGGCATGACATAATGTCGCGACATTTCAATCTCGTGAAATGTGGAGTAGGAATATATGCATTACCTTATTTTACGAACTCTTATTTTAACAGATAATTGAAGTTCTTATTTTTCAGATATTCTCTGCAACAGTAAAAAAGAAGAAGAAGAAGAAGAAATGTTAACAAGAGCTTGCAACAAGATTTTTTCTTTAACAGGCAGGTATAAGGATATACAATAGTACTACTACTACAATGGTCACCATTCTTGTCCAAGTACTTGTTCCAATAAAATAACCATCCCAAACTGTGGTCCCCGGAACCTTGGGGGACCAAGACGATAATCCATTGTACGAGAATCATAATGCAAGTTGTAGGTACCGGTACTTACATAGGGAAATTTGACTGTACGATTATTTCATGTACAATTATTTTAATTGTTAAGATCCGCGAGGATTTCTGTGTTGATCCATCTTACCCACGCGAGCGAATGTCGATTATATCTGCGGTTCTCAACACATTCATGACTGAAAATACTGTAGACTTGACTAGAAGTGATGCACTGGATTAACTGCGGACGGTGCTAGGGACTTAAATATCAAGACGCAATTGCACATGTGAAGAATGATGATGATGATAATTGTTGTTTTAAGGGGCCTAACATCTAGGTTATCGGCCCACATGTGAAGAATGTCGCTCCTCGTGTAAAGTGGTCACACTGTTACAGTCGCAGTAGAGCACTAGTAACTTGCAGCACGCTTACAGAACTGGATGATGTGTTCAAGAGGTCGTCAAGGTTATTAATTTCATCAAAGCAGGCCTCTAAATTCCAAATTATTTTCGGTGCAATACAGGGAGATGGGGCGTGACCATAACATTTGTTATTCCATTCAGAGGTTAGGAGGTTGTCACGAGACATAAATTTTGACGCGCTTGTTTGCAATGCGATATGAAGTGAGGCTATTTCTTCTCGATGGGAAATTCAACTGCGTATATTCATTTCAACAAGGTCATTCTTCTGGCCAAGCCGTGTGCTGGCCGTAGTGAGGGGATGAACAAGTCAAGTGTTTTGTAACACGCGTGCGTCCAGAAGCCAGATGGCTTGCCCCGCTGCAACATATAGCGCTGACTGATTGACATTTTGTTTCAGCATTCGTTCTTAAAAATTGTGTGTGCTCTCAACACGATGATTCATATGGAGATGAACCTTAATTACAGATGTTCGAAAAATGAAAGACCACGGTAACGGTCATTAGCATAAAAGCACACGAACAGCAATTATTGTCGTATGGAAAGACGTGCTATAGGAAGCAGCACGGCTCTTCTAGTAAATAATTATTGAAGAAATCTGAGCCCAGTCTCTGAAACCACGTGAAGCAAGCCCCTGAGCAGTCAGTGTATTTTAGCAAATGCAAGCATTCACTGTCGCTCTCCTGGTGAGAAAACCAACCAGTCCTAAAGCACCGTCGCAGAAGGACTGTTCGAACTTTCCTCCGAGGTGGGTTTTTCCATGGGTGCTCGCTTCGTTGTATGGCACACCCACAGTTCATCTGCCGTTACGATACGTAAAAACTGGACCACACTAGATTCTTCCACATTTTACTATGTTACCGTACGTTCAGCCATATTTCAACTGTTGTTGCAAGGGTCTGACGTAACGTACGGTCTGTCTAACGGTTGCATGAAGAAACTGTGATCTCCTTCAACCCTGGGGGATATTCAAACAAAATGGGGAAACATATCACCTGTGAGAGTTCTTTTTTTAAATCTTATTTTATGAGTTCTCAAACATTGTTAAATACACGCTGATCAATACATAAATAAAACATATCTATTCATGCACTGGCGGTAAAAAAAAAAATATCCCAACACCATGAAATAAGGAATGTAGAGTATGGACATTTCGGCAATATATTTGGCGAGGTAACATATTTAATTGATTAAAGGTACAAGACAACAGGTTAATGTCCGCGCGAGGAAAGCCATCGCAAATGTGCTATGCTGGTCCATTAATAACCGGTATAATCACCAGACTGTTGAATGCAGGCATGCAAACTTGCATGCATTGTGACGTACAGGTGCCGGATGTCAGCTTGTGGGATGGAGTTCCATGCCTGTTGCACTTGGTCGGTCAATACAGGGACGGTTAATGCCAGTTGTGGATGAAGGTGAAGATGTCGTCCAACGATGTACAATACGTGATCGACTGGGGACAGATCGGGGATCGAGCTGGCCAAGGCAGCATGTCGACACTTTGTAGAGCACGTTGGTTGGGTTACAACAGCGGCATGGGGGCGTGCGTTATCTTGTTGGAAAACACCCCCGGGAATGCTGTTCATGAATGGCAGCACAACAGGTCGAATCACCAGACGGACGTATAGTACGCATCTGCAGTCAGGGTGCGTGGGATAACCACGAGAGTACTCCTGCTGTCATAGGAAATTGCTCCCCAGACTAGAACTTCCAGTGTAGGTCCAGTGTGTCGACGCCGCAGATAGGTGGAATCCAGGCGCTCACCTAGCCTCCTTCTAACCAACACAAGGCCATCACTGAAACCAAGGCAGAATCAGCTTTCATCGGAAAACACAACGGACCTCCACTTCATCCTCCAATGAGCTCTCGCTTGACACCACTGAAGTCGCAGACGCCGCAGGGCGTCTGGCTCGGAGCTGTCCTTCAAGCAACCGATTTCTAACAGTTCGTTGCGTCACTGTGGTGCCAACTGCCACTCAAATTGCTGCAGACGCCGTTCGATGCGCAAGGCCATACGCCGAATACGGTGGTCCTACCTCTCGGTGACGCCACGGGGTCGTCTGAGCCCGGTCTTCTTGCGACCGTACCTTCTCGCATCACGCATACACAGTGGAGACATTCCTGCCAAGTCGTTCTGCAATAGCGCGGAAGGAAAACCTAACTTCACGTAGCCCTATTACATGGCCTCGTTGAAATGCAATGAGCTGTTGATACTGGCCTCTTCGTCGTCATAAAGGCATTGTTGACCCACTCACAGTCACTCCGTCCAATCTCACAGGTAACTAACGCTCTTACACAGTACAGTCCGTAGCAAACCTGATGTGCAAGGTCATGGGGCCACTACTAGCGCTACGCTAATGTGATTTGCGAGAAATTTGAATCAACGTCATCTTTCAGATATATAATCACGCCTACCAAAGTTCGCTAATCTAGCACAACCCCTTCTTGGTGTTGGGATATTTTTTCCGCCAGTGTATATCAAAGGTACATGCTTTAACCTAGCATTGAAGTCTTCAGCCAATATAAAGAATATTTTTTATTTTATTTTTTCGTTATCGTTTTACCCTCCAGGGTTGGCTATTCCCACGGACTAAGCGAGGGATCCCATCTCTACCGCCACTGGCAGTGTCCTGGAGCTTGCGACTCTGAGTCGGGGGATGCAACTGGGGAGTGTGACTAGCACTTCGCCTAGGTGGCCTCACACGCAAAGCGAATAGGGACCTTATGAGGGGGATGGGAAGAGTGGGAGGGATAGACAAGGAAGAGGGAAGGAGGCGGCCGTGGCCGTACGTTAGGTACCATCCCGGCATATGCCCGAAACGAAGTGGGAAACCACGGAAACCCAATTCAAGGATGGCTGAGGTGGTAATCGAATTGTCTCTACCCATTTGGACCACCCGAGGCTGAGTAGACCCCGTTCCAGTCATACAACTTTTCAAATTTCGTAGCAGAGCCGGGAATCGAACCGCGGACCTCCGGGGTGGCAGCTAAGCATGCTGATCACTACACCACGGAGGCGACAATTATCAAGAATATAATAATTAACATTTTATTGTTATATCTAAGTATACTAACTAATATTGGATAAGTAAGAAATTCTATATTAAATATTATAATTAAATGCCAATATGATAAATTATATTTGATAACTTATCAAATTATTTTGACACCTGTTAGTATTCAATGAAAAGAAAATCCACAGCCTGCTTCCAGTCTCCGACCGGGTCAGGAATGGAATGAATGAAGCCC
Organism: Meconema thalassinum; assembly: GCA_946902985.2. NCBI lineage: Eukaryota > Metazoa > Arthropoda > Insecta > Orthoptera > Tettigoniidae > Meconema > Meconema thalassinum. The sequence continues at coordinate 1,437,850,317 of OX336388.2, forward strand.
CCATCTAGCGGCGAGGATATGGACTGTGCCGGCTGCCAAGGCCTGACGCACTCCTCTGGGGCAATGATTAAATGAATGACAGATGAAATGAAATGATAGTGGAGAGTGTTGCTGGAATGAAATTTTGACAGGGAAAACCGGAGTACCCGGAGAAAAACCTGTCTGCCTCCGTTTTGTCCAGCACAGATCTCACATGGAGTTGCCGGGATTTGAACCACGGACCCAGCGGTGAGAGGCCGGCGTGCTGCCGCCTAAGCCTGTTAGTATTCAATATGCTTTCTTATTTATTGAAACAAGTTTTCGACCCGTCAGTGGGACCTTCTTCAGCTTGGCTGCTTAGCTTAACACTTCACCTGGTATTTTATGAAAAAAAAAATGACAATATAAATAAACACTACTGTATTTTAAAACGGACGTCCTTACATTTTAATTATGAAAAATAATTTCTCGTGATGAAATCAGACAGCGAGAAGTATTAAGTTGTTATTCAATAGCCTATATATAAGTAGGCTAAATTTAGTGCCTTAATTTCCAAGAACTCTCTAACGAAATGGGTTTTGTGGAGGTCACTGTAACTGTTATTATGGAAGACTTATTCGATTTGAATTTCATTATCGTCTTTATTTTATTTGAATTGCAGCCAATGACCATAGCGGGATATTTTAATTGTTCGCCCGTAGGCTCCCCTATAGTTAAATTTCAAGCAGTTCCAACTTTGGCTACCTGAGATGCCACTGTTTATAATCCTGGATTCAAGCTGTGTTAATTTAAATTTAATCCTTGTAATGTTGGACACCTTCCGTAAATGTTATTGATAGATTGGTTAACGGTGTAATTTAAAATTGTCTTAATGTGTTTAATTCTGTTATTAATGTAGTTTGTTGTCAATGTAAATCGTCATTTCATTCAATAGGCAAGGATTTCGGTTTTGGAATTTTCCTGAGAAACCCAGTGCAATAGTTCTCAATAATTTTACTCTCTTTGTAAGGATATCCATTTCATTACGTTGTTTTACATTTAGTTATAATATTTAATATAGAACAAGCTGTACCCAGCATGCGATGCAATGCCAATCAAAAAAAATGTTGGCGTTGTAATTTTGTTCCTTGAAGTGCTTTTAGATACATTTTTTTTGATTTCCGTTAACTGCCTCTAAACTATCGTAGAATGGACTTACTAATTTAGAAACATTCGTGGGAGCATGCACAACAACTCACCAAAGTTTCATCGCAATCGATGAATGGTAGGCCTATATGAACGCATACGGGATTTTGTTGAAATGTTTCGCGCGTCACCACTCATTTGTTGCATATACTCGTGCGCTGCCAATTGTAAAATGGATTTACTAAGTCGAAAACCTTCCCTGGGGTGTACACAACAACCCATCAAAGTTTCATCGCAATCGGATGAACGGCATATGAACGCATACGGGATGCTCTTTAAACGCTTCGCGCGTCGTCGCTCACTTGTTGAAACTTCTCGTTCACTACCTATTGTAAAATGGATTTACTGAGCCAGAAACCTTCCCTGGAGTATACACAACATCTCACCCATGTTTCATCGCTATCGGACGAATGGTATATGAACGCATACGGAACTTTGTAAAAACAATTCGCCTGCCATCACACATTTGTTGAATCTACTCGTGCGCTACCTATTGTAAAATGGATTTACTAAGCCAGAAACCTTTCCTTGAGTGTACAAAACAATTCACCAAATTTTCATCGCAATCGGATGAATGGTATATGAACGCGTACGGGACTTTGTTGAAACGCTTCGCGCGTTGTCGCTCATTTGTTGAATCCACTCGTGCGCCACCAATTTTAAAATTGATTTACTAATCCAGAAGCCTTCCCTGGAGTGTACACAACGTCTCTCCCAAGTTTTAACGCTTTCGGACGAATGGTATATGAACTCATACGGGACTTTGTTGAAACGCTTCGCGCCTCGTCGCTCATTTGTTGAATCTAATCGTGTGCTACCTATTGTAAAATGGATTTACTAAGCCAGAAACCTTCCCTGGAGTGTACACAACATCTCACCTATGTTTCATCGCTATCGGACGAATGGTATATGAACGCATACGGAACTTTGTAAAAACAATTCGCCTGCCATCACACATTTGTTGAATCTACTCGTGCGCTACCTATTGTAAAATGGATTTACTAAGCCAGAAACCTTTCCTTGAGTGTACACAACAATTCACCAAAGTTTCATCGCAATCGGATGAATGGTATATGAACGCGTACGGGACTTTGTTGAAACGCTTCGCGCGTCGTCGCTCATTTGTTGAATCCACTCGTGCGCTACCAATATTAAAATTGATTTACTAATCCAGAAGCCTTCCTTGGAGTGTACACAACGTCTCACCCAAGTTTTAACGCTTTCGGACAAATGGTATATGAACTCATACGGGGCTTTGTTGAAACGCTTCGCGCCTCGTCGCTCATTTGTTGAATCTACTCGTGCGCTACCTATTGTAAAATGGATTTACTAAGCCAGAAACCTTCCCTGGAGTGTACACAACATCTCACCCTAGTATTATCGCTATCGGACGAATGGTATATGAACGCATACGGGACTTTGTTGAAACGCTTCGCACGTCGTCACTCATTTGCTGAATCTACTCGAGCGCTACCTATTGTAATATGGATGTACTAAGCCGAAAACCTTCGTAGGAGTGTACACAACATCTCACCCAAAATTCATCGCTTTCGGACAAATGGTATATGAACGCATACGGTTCTCTGTTGGAACGCTTTGCGCCTTGTCGCTTATTTGTTGAATCTACTCGTGCGCTACCTATTGTAATATAGATTTACTAGGCCAGAAACCTTCCTTGGAGTGTACTCGATGTCTCACCCAAGTTTCATCGCAATCGGATGAATGGTATATGAACGCATAGGAGACATACACACCCACAGACAAACTATCACGTAACATTGATTTTTATATATAGAGATTTCTTGCTTAACCAACATTAGTTAGTAGGCTTAGATATAACAATAATATTTTAATTATTGCCTATATACTTGATATTGGCTAAAGACCTCATTCCTAGGTAGAACATGTACCTTTGATTGGCTATATTATAGATATGTTTTAGTTTGGCGTATATTTAAGAACTTTTGAGAACTGTATCAATACGGATATCACAAATACTTTGCTTATATGGCAAATTTCGTGCGAAATGTCGTACCTTTCTTTTCGACACCGACTGCCCCAAGCTATTTGCTATGTACAGTCGTTCTTCCTCTGATATTCTTGGATGTTGATCAGGAGTGTCATACACAAGACACCACCAGGCTATGAACCAAAGCACCCCAAGAGCTCCTGTGATGTGGAAGATGGCCTCCCAACCCAGCCAGTCAATAATAAGACCTCCCGCTGAGAAAGTGAAGGCCACACCTATAGAGCCACCTGTAACATGGACAAATGTGGTATTTTAGAATATTTTGTTGGCTACAATAGAACAGTAATATAGTTTCAAACATTGATATTAATCTGGTAAATGTACAGTTAGTCTCAAATGTAAATGCACTCACACTTCTAACCATTCCCCCAGGGGCTCACATCTAGTGGGACGTGGGTTGGCGACCACGGGGCGCCAGCTGAGTCCGGCATTGCTTCCACTTACTTGTGCCGAGCTCCTTTCCGTCTTCTTTCGTGTCGACCTCTCTTGGTCAACTCTTCTTCTCTTCCGACCCCGTCGGCATTAGGGTATCCGAGGCCTAGGGAGTCTCTTCCTTTCCCGCCTTAATTGGCCCTTGTATCAACTTTTCTGATACCCTCCTTCTGCGAGGGGTCAGCCTTCTTTTTATTTTCATGTTCTTCCTGCCTTCTGCTCAAGGCCCTCAAGGAGGCAGGGAGTATGTAGCTCCACCAATTCTGGTGCACCCTGGATATTGCTACACCCTCAGGGGCTCACGGCTGGTGAGTTTGGGAGTTGGCGACCCCGAGGGATTCCTGAGCTGGGTCCGGTTTCCCCCTTTTGTCCCTTACCTATGAGGCGGACCCTCTCCTCTTTCACTTTCCTATCTGACTATTATGGCTCTCCTTCCTTCCAAGTCCCTCAATCTGCATTCTTCGAGGGTTTAGGGCATTTCTTTTCCTCCTGTCCTTTATTTGCCTTATTCTCCTTTTGTTTTCCATTTCTTCTTCTAGTAGGCTATGTAAGTTAGTAGTTAGTTTTAGTTATAGTTTCCATTTCATTATCATCTTCACGATCACCCAAACCATTAGGGGCCGATAACCTAGATGTTAGGCCCCTTAAAACAACAATTATCATCATCTCCTAACCATAAGAAGCAGGCTACTTCGTATTAAGGAAAAATAGTGACAAATTATTACATGCAATGCAAAGCTTGATTATCACTCGGTCAGCACGTATTATTATTATTACTATTATTATTATTCTATATATTTAAAACACTAAGCTGTTTTTTGTACACACGAGATTGTGAAAACGACTTAACCGATTGGCTTCGTAAGACATTCTAACGAAAGCTCTTGGCATGCAGATTTGCAGAGTTTCTTTAAAAGGAAAATATATGTTACGGTATATTTTTAAATGATTAAAGAAATATGTAATAGTTGTCACTCCCGCGCATGCGCACAATGGCCTTTCTCAACAAGCAAAATGGCGATTCCGGTCGCGTCTAACTGAGATCTTTGTTCATGAGAACTAAAAAGGATCTCCAATAATGTTAGTTATGTTTTTACAATGTGCATTGAAATAGAATTATATTAAATAAACCACGAATTGAAAGACATAAATTGCAGGTTGAGTGTGTATACTGGTTATATAGCTTAATACTGCAGTGTCACATAGTTGTCTGGTTGGCCAAGGGGATAAGGTTACTGGCCTGAAATTTGTATTATGCATAATCGAGAGGGTTCGATTCCCACCTCGGATATGTTTTTTTATTTTCATTTTCTTCCTTCCTACGATTGGTATTGCATTGTAGAAAGCTCTTGGCATGCAGATTTGCAGAGTTTCTTTAAAAGGAAAATATATGTTACGGTATATTTTTAAATGGTTAAAGAAATATGTAATATTTGCCGCGCATGCGCACAATGGCTTTTCTCAACAAGGAAAATGGCGATTCCGGTCGCGTCTAACTGAGATCTTTGTTTATGAGAATTAAAAAGGGTCTCCAATAATGTTAGTTATGTTTTTACAATATGCATTGAAATAGAATTATATTAAATAAACCACGAATTGAAGGACATAAAGTGCAGGTTGAGTGTGTATACTGGTTAGATAGCTTAATACTGCAGTGTCACATAGTTGTCTGGTTGGCCAAGGGGATAAGGTTACTGGCCAGAAATTTGTATTATGCATGATCGAGAGGGTTCGATCCCACTTCGGATAAGTTTTTTATTTTCGTTTTCTTCCTTCCTACGATTGGTATTGCATTGTAGAAACATATTTCACTTTTATCATTCCCGTCAAGTAACGAATTCTCTGTTCCCATCGAGAGGGTTCGATTCCCACCTCGGTTATGTTTTATTTTATTTTCGTTTTCTTCCTTCCTACGATTGGTATTACATTGTAGAAACATATTTCACTTTTATCATTCCCGTAAAGTAACGAATTCTCTGTTGCCATCCTTTGCATGGTCGAGAGGGTTCGATTCCCACCTCGGATACGTTTTTTTAATTTTCATTTTCTTCCTTCCTACGATTGGTATTACATTGTAGAGATATATTTCACTTTTTCATTCCCGTAAAGTAACGAATTCTCTGTTGCCATCCTTTGCATGGTCGAGAGGGTTCGATTCCCACCTCGGATATGTTTTGTTTTTGTTTTCTTCCTTCCTACGATTGGTATTACAGTGTAGAAACATATTTCACTTTTATCATTCCTGTAAAGTAAAGAATTCTCTGTTGCCATCTATATATTTAAAACACTAAGCTGTTTTTGTACACACGAGATTGTGAAAACGACTTAACCGATTGGCTTCGTAAGACATTCTAACGAAAGCTCTTGGCATGCAGATTTGCAGAGTTTCTTTAAAAGGAAAATATATGTTACGGTATATTTTTAAATGATTAAAGAAATATGTAATAGTTGTCACTCCCGCGCATGCGCACAATGGCCTTTCTCAACAAGCAAAATGGCGATTCCGGTCGCGTCTAACTGAGATCTTTGTTCATGAGAACTAAAAAGGATCTCCAATAATGTTAGTTATGTTTTTACAATGTGCATTGAAATAGAATTATATTAAATAAACCACGAATTGAAAGACATAAACTGCAGGTTGAGTGTGTATACTGGTTATATAGCTTAATACTGCAGTGTCACATAGTTGTCTGGTTGGCCAAGGGGGTAAGGTTACTGGCCTGAAATTTGTATTATGCATAATCGAGAGGGTTCGATTCCCACCTCGGATATGTTTTTTTATTTTCATTTTCTTCCTTCCTACGATTGGTATTGCATTGTAGAAAGCTCTTGGCATGCAGATTTGCAGAGTTTCTTTAAAAGGAAAATATATGTTACGGTATATTTTTAAATGGTTAAAGAAATATGTAATATTTGCCGCGCATGCGCACAATGGCTTTTCTCAACAAGGAAAATGGCGATTCCGGTCGCGTCTAACTGAGATCTTTGTTTATGAGAATTAAAAAGGGTCTCCAATAATGTTAGTTATGTTTTTACAATATGCATTGAAATAGAATTATATTAAATAAACCACGAATTGAAGGACATAAAGTGCAGGTTGAGTGTGTATACTGGTTAGATAGCTTAATACTGCAGTGTCACATAGTTGTCTGGTTGGCCAAGGGGATAAGGTTACTGGCCAGAAATTTGTATTATGCATGATCGAGAGGGTTCGATCCCACTTCGGATAAGTTTTTTATTTTCGTTTTCTTCCTTCCTACGATTGGTATTGCATTGTAGAAACATATTTCACTTTTATCATTCCCGTCAAGTAACGAATTCTCTGTTCCCATCGAGAGGGTTCGATTCCCACCTCGGTTATGTTTTATTTTATTTTCGTTTTCTTCCTTCCTACGATTGGTATTACATTGTAGAAACATATTTCACTTTTATCATTCCCGTAAAGTAACGAATTCTCTGTTGCCATCCTTTGCATGGTCGAGAGGGTTCGATTCCCACCTCGGATACGTTTTTTTAATTTTCATTTTCTTCCTTCCTACGATTGGTATTACATTGTAGAGATATATTTCACTTTTTCATTCCCGTAAAGTAACGAATTCTCTGTTGCCATCCTTTGCATGGTCGAGAGGGTTCGATTCCCACCTCGGATATGTTTTTTTTTTGTTTTCTTCCTTACTACGATTGGTATTACAGTGTAGAAACATATTTCACTTTTATCATTCCTGTAAAGTAAAGAATTCTCTGTTGCCATATATATTTAAAACACTAAGGTATTTTTTGTACACACGAGATTTTGAAAACGACTTAACCGATTGGCTTCGTATGGCATTCTAACGAAAGCTCTTGGCATGCAGATTTGCAGTGTGTCTTTAAAAGGAAAATATATGTTACGGTATATTTTTATATGTTTAAAGAAAAAGGTAATATATGTGGCAATTGCGTGTTGCCACAATTGCGTTTCTTCATGAGAGAAATGGCGTATCGTAGTGTGATCTTTGTTTATGACAATTGAAAAGGGAAATATCGCTTATGTTGTATCCCGATATATACTTGAATAGAATCATGAAATAAGGGAAATATTGATGAACTGTAACTGGCAGTTGAGTGCGTTTGTTGTTTACGTCACTTAATATTGCACTCTAATTTCGTTGTCTGGGTGGCTCAGCGGCTAACATTGTGGACAACGAAATTGATTATGCATCGTCGAAGGAGTTTGATTCCCACCTCAGACATGTAATTCTATTTCCCAATTATTCTTTCTTGCAATTGGTATTACATTGTCTAAACATATGTTAGGCTACGTTTATTATTCCCGTAAGGTAAGGAATTCTCCATTATTTACGTTCCCAGATACTTTTAAATTATTAAATAAATATCGGCACAATCGCTTCGCCTTGAGAGAAAATTGTCGAACATAATTCATTTGATGGACTCAGACATCGTGGTCACTCAGCCCCGTCTACTTTGGTGTGTGAGTGTAAACCTTTCTCTGATAACCTGTGTTAATGTGATGGCTGTATTGATGTGTGCATTTGTAATTAGTATGGGGAATGGAGAGTTGACGACTGAGGCTTTAAGTTAGGAACTATCCCGGTATTTGCCTGGAGTGGAAGTGGGAAACCACGGAAAACCACATCCAAGGTTGTTGAGATGGGAATCAAATTTTGCTCTTCTTAGGTTTGCCTCAAGAGTGCGCCCCTTTCCAGCCCTCAGACCAGAATTAAATTTATTGGCAGAGCAGGGATCGAACCTGGAATCTGGGGCGATAGCTCAGAATGTAGCCTTAAGACTGGGCTTCCCTGTGTTAATACGATCTTTGAAAAACACTGAACATATAATTCTAAAACTCCCTCCATTACGGTGGCTGGCGAAGTGAGTCCATGCTCATTCCAGTAGTGGCGAAGTGATTCTATGCTCCCTTGCATAATTTACTGTCATGGAAATGCAAAGTATTGTACCTTCAACAGGTGATGGAAATTGATTATTTAGAGCAGTTTCATTCTGTTTATTTCAAAATGAAGTTCGTCATCCTGAGTTGCGTTTGCAAGCAAATTGCAAAAATTGCAAGGATTTTATTATTGGCGATCAGTCTCATCGCATTCTCATCAGCAACCAACTTGAGAATGGAAGTCTCTGAACTTAGTTGTATAAGTGAATATTGTTGTTTATTGATTATTTTTTTAGAGTACATAACAATGAGTCTAACCACGCAGTTGATTTTGGCAATGGAAGTAAGTTATTATTTGCTATTTAATATTTGGCAGCTGCGTTGATGCAGGCCACTATAGTGTTATTTAATAAGCTATGACGTTAATTTGGGGAGAAATGCTGCTATAAATAAACCCATTTTACGAAATAGAACATTAGCCGCAAACAAGTGGGAAATCGGAGAAAAATACGAAGCCACTTTTAAACTCCAATATGAATACGGCATTTCAGATACAATTCCAGATACTATACCGTTACAGTGTAGGGTCCTTGACGAACAAATTTAAACATTGTTCTGCACTGTATTTCTCTTGAGAGAAATCTTCACTTGGTTACTTTGACCTTTGCAGTTGTAATGTAAAATTAATCTGACTAAATATAAAACATTTGACATGCTGCAACAATTATTTTTCACTGGAGATGATATCTCAAGGAATTTCAGAGAGACTAATCGGCAGTACAATGCTATGTCCTTCGTTTCATTTGGTGCCAATGTTACTGTGCCACACCCATACGGTCCACATTGTTTTAAGATGTATGGAGGTGCACATCATCGCATTTCTTCGTTATATTCCAAAATTATATGTGACGGTTTGCGGCCAGTTTTATTAGACTCCTCAGAGTTCTTGAATTCCTTGGAACTAAATGACTTGCCTCCACATATTCCAAACGCTTGAACCGTTATGCTGCTTAGAAATCTGAACGTTTCCCAAGGGCTCCTAAATGCAACCATATTGCTTGGATTTGGAAATAATAAGTGCAGTTAAAATTAGGCAGAGAGGTCTAATCCTTCTACTTGATTTAACAGCATCCGATAAAACACTATCATTTTGTTTTAAGAGGCAATATTTTCCAATTTATTTGGCATACTCTGTCACAATCAATGAAGCTCAAGGGAAAACTCTGGAACGTATAGGTCTCAATATGCCTCATCAATTTTTCAGTCATGGCCAGCAGTATTTTGCAATGTTGAGAGTGCAATCTTTTGACGCCCTTATAGTTTCAATAGAGCCAAAAAATCATCGTACAAAGAATATACAGTAGGCCTACATAAGAAAATTCTTCAGTAAATATTTTTCTATTGACCGTCATTTTTGACGGGTTTCAACTAGTTACTATTATTATTACTGTTATTTTCGAATTGAGCCACTATGGACTACGAGTTAACAATCAATATAATTGTCTGTGCGTTGCTCTTGTTCTTCTGCCAGCTTTGACGTCTTGCCAGTATCTCTTGAGTCCATCATTCAGTGCCTTCTTCCGATCTTCGCGGCTTCGATGGCGTAGTTGGTAGCAAGCTGAACCCGCGGTGCCCAAGATGGCAGGTTCAATCACGGCCGAAGTCGTCGGATTTTTAAGAGCGTTAAAAATCCTTCAGTATGCCTCCTTTCGTAGGGAAGTAAAGCCGGCGGTCCCATGTCATAGATTTATGGCATGTAAAAGATCCTTCCACAGACTAAACTTTTGTGTGAAGCTAAATTTCAAGGTTAGATTTCGTTGGAACGCTCTATCAAAGGTCCAACGTTCACCACTAGGTATCATTGACATCAGGTAGCGAAAGTTGGAACTACTTGAAATTGAACGAAACTTGTAGCTCACCCCATGGGTGTCCGCTAGAAGCAGCTACAGACTCTGGCGAGCCGAACATGTCCTCGGATACTCCCGGCACTAAAAGCCATACGATAAATAAATAAATAAATAAATAAATAAATAAATAAATAAATAAATAAATAAATAAATAAAATCTTCTGAAAGAGGTCCCCTCCGTTTTGTGGGTTCAGCCCCTACCTTCAAACTCCGGTAGATTTTGATAATTTGTCTAAATTTATTTCTGCTCCGAATTTTGTCCTCCGGAGTACCGGTTTCTGTAAGGTCTTTATTACATTCTTGAAACCATCCCAATTTTTTTAATTTTCAATTTCTACCTTCTAAAACTTTTTTTTCCTATAACAAATTAACTTCAACACTACCGGTAATAATATTTATTCAAGTCCTACGTATGACTGAGACTGCAATATGGCAGATAAGTGCAGTAGATTTAAGCTTTACATATAAAGAAAAAAACTTTTATTAGAAGTATGGCAACATGATCAGATTTACATTTAGAAAATGTAATAGAACAATTAATTTTTTAATCATCGGATATTCTGAAGATAGAATAACAACCTTTTCCTTCTCATTGTTGGTGTGACTGGTTCTACAAACTTGTCCACCTCGTTGCGTAGTGTTCTTGGCTAGTATTGTTGGCTGTCACCGCGGAAGCCTGGGCTCGATTTCAGGCTCTGCAAAGAAATTTAACTCTGGTCTGAGGGCCTCGTGAGGCAAAACTGAGAAGAGGTGGATTCGATTCCTACCTCAGCCATCCTTGAAATGGTTTTCAGTGGTTTCCCACTTCTACTCAAATGCCAGAATGGTCCCTTACTTATGGTCACGGCCACTTCCGACACAAATTCTACCTCGATTACAAGTACACACACTGGTACAGATATCACAGCGATACAGGTTATCAGACAACTTCTACACACACCCAAGTACACGGGGCTATATGACCATGATGTTACAAAGCCCCTAAACAATCAACAACATAAAACTCACATTATATTCATTTCTTGCCCGCGTTCTTCACGAGTCTGCTTGTTGAATGAGCTAAGTTGGCATCTGAGTGACGGACAGGAGTGTTTTCTCCAAGGAACCTCCTTACGATTTGGGATGTGCTTAACAGAACTGCCGTTCCATATTTGAGGTGTACCATTTGAACTTGCCCTTTATCTTCTATCGGACATGGACAATTTAAATTTGACTCTTTTATACAGGTATTATAGAAACCACTTAAGAAAATAGCTCTCCTTGGAGTGGTCGTAACTGTTGAGTAAGACTTGACTGGGATTCGAACCCGAATCTCCTACTGTTCTTACACGAATGTAGCCACGTCACGACCAGGGCTCGTCTCTCGTCTGCGAGATCATGATCAAATCTACGATAACCAGAAGGTCGCCCCTCAGTGCTCTCTCGGTCTAAAATTTGGAAAAGAGTATTGGTCGAGGCATGGCCGCATAGTAGGGTAATCTGTGGCCGCATTGATGTTAGTTGCTTATAGCCCACCTGCACACCGGATAGCAGGAGATTCAGGGTCAAATCCCGATTGTGGTGCGGTTACATTTACAAGTCTTCATCAACTGTTAACAATGCATTGCTTAAAGTGCATGCTATGAAAAGCACCTCACCCCTGATATGTACTTGCCAGTGTAAGCGGTGACGAACGTGCTTCTCTCGTTGGGCGGTATCCAGCGGGCGATTATGTTGTGCATGGCGGGCCACACCAGTCCCTGAAAGCACAATATTACTTGCGTCATTACTAGAGTTATAGGTATGGGGTGTTCAGCTTATCAAGTAGACTCTTAAAATATAGGGGAAAATGCACTAAAATTACATGGTGGTGACAGAACCTGGAAATCAGGGAAATCAGGGAAATTTGAAGAAAATTAAAAAGGAAAATCTAAAATACAACAAATTTTGCGTCGAACGAGTGAGAATGTCTGTATTTTGCAGCCGTAACCTAGCGCGGCAAAAAACGTAGCGCGATTTCCCTCGCTGACTAAGTCATCTCTAAATGAATCGTTAGGCAAGATGGGAGTTACCATAATAAGCAATATTATATACTAATTAATATCAGGAATTTTGTGGCAACATCGGGGAAATATTAGGGAAATGTGTCAGGTGAAGTCTGTCGCCACCACGAATTAACAAAAGAGAAATTACGAATCAGATGATGCATTGATGAACCACATTCTACTCATGTACGGTACTTTCTTGGTTACGCCGAAGTCGTCTGATTTTTTAAGAGTGTTAAAAAAACCTCAGTATGCCTTCCTTCGGAGGGGAAGTAAAGCCGGCCGTCCCATGTCATAGATTTATGACATGAATAAGAACCTTCCACTAACTACACTTGTGGAAGCTATAATTTGTAAGTTAGTTTGATAACGCTATATTAGTTCCGACGTTCGCCACCAGGTGGTGACTGCGATGACATTTAGTAGCCACGTCCGCAGCTAGGTGTCGTGGATGGTATCGTTTGGTAGCAAAAGTAGGAACTACTTGAATCACTGATAACAATTAACACCGGTTATCAGACAAATTCTACATACACCCAAAGTACACGGGGCTACATGACCGCGTTGTCGTAGTCCCTAAACTAAGGAACCAACCAACTTTCTTGGTTACACACCACGGCAAGGTGGTGTTTAGACCTCTTGATACCAAACTATTATGAATGGTAATGTTAATAATCCCAACTCAATTTAGTGAAATTACAAACTTTGAATAAAATATTATTTCCTAGTATGTTGATACTTCTTTCCTTAGCAGTAGCCTATTAGGTTCCAAGTAATTAATACTATGATTCATTAAAACACTTTAAAGTTTTTAAACTTTGAATTGGAAAATTGAATATAATTTTGACAGTCTACACAACCTGAATAGTATCCCGTTTTAAAGCCCTGTTTGTTTCCTTTACGTTCAAAGAGGCCATATCTTAATTAGCTCAGAGCAAGAACGTAAACAAACATGACTTCGAAAGATAACAAGCGTGGGATGTCAGCTGATTGCAGCATTACGAAACAAATTATTCACAGAACATCGATACACTCCCAACTGACGTAAGGAAATCCAAGACTTATAAAAAATTTAAGACTGCTTGCAGAGATTTCCTTTTGAACACCGCTGACTGTTTCGTGTGACTGGTGATGTATGATAGACAGCATGATTGAGCCATTATGGTATATAAATAACTTTGTCAATTCAAAATTAAAATACGCAGTTATTTACTAGATCACTTATTATTATTAGCAGTATTATTATTATTGTTTCGCGTAACTGTTTTATATGTTTCTTTGTTTGATGTGCATTGCTATCTTTATTTTTTATATCCTGTATTATTCTAACTTAATTTCTAGTTTACGTATCTTATTCAATGGTAGAATTTGTGTATTTTATTATAACTATGTGGTTAAGTGTAAGAGAGGACCACGAGCCCTAGCTTCGCCACTGCAAAAGACATAAATAAATAAATAAATAAATAAATAAATAAATAAATAAATAAATAAATAAATAAATAAATAAATAAATAAATAAATAAATAAATAAATAAATAAAATATCCAGAGAGAGAATGATTCCCTCTAGTCTTTTGTTACAACACTGATTCCATTACGTGGCTGGGAATAATTATGCAAATTGTATTTTAAAAAACGTGACCGATAGATTGGCTCGTGGTTTTTCATAGTAGAAGCTCCCTCGTTCGATATATCGGTCACTGTCATTATAAGGGGTTAAGTTCTAAAGTGTTATAAAATAACACCTAATATAAAACATTTAAAAAAAAGTAACGTTAAGCATAAATATTAACCACCCAAGTTAATTGCGCCCCAATCCTTGTATTTACTGACTGAAAAACAATCCTTAAATAGATTTAATTACAAATATGAGACTGCAGTTATATAAAGCCATATGTTTGTGGAATCTTAAGAGACAAGTGACCTCGCTGTCCTACCCCTTAAAACAACAACGATCATCATTATCATCATCATCATCATCATTTACAGGATCATTCAAAAATCAAGAACCATGATAGTTGCAGTAAATGTTTACACATAACTGATCTGTTATGTTTGAGCGTGATGAAAGAAGGAAGTGAGAAGCAAGACAATGTAACAACCAGTGGAAAGACAGATAAGGTAATGGGAGCATTATTATGCAATTTAAATGCAAAGTGCAAAGATAACCAAGTGCACGAGGAGGTTGTAAATAAATGACGGTGCTTGTTCTGACAAACTTCGAACTCAGTTACAATTCCTTTGACAATAGTGACATTAGACTCCTACAAAGAATGTCACTGAAGACAGTCATGGGACTCTTCCAAGCCAAAGTGCTACCAACACTTACATATGACAATTCCTGTCACGTAGACAGCTGAAAGAACTGGAAAGCATGAAATCGAGATACCTCAAAAGGGTTCTAGGGGGTATCAAAATTTGCTCGATCCCGATACGTGTATGTCTTAGCCCGGGAAACCTTTTTGGTATAAGACCTAAGACTTCAAGTGCATCTGCAGCACACTCCAGCATACGAAGAACTATTACAAGAGCTACGAGGAAAAAGGGACTCGATCGAAGAAATCTTCTACACAACACATGCAATGTTAAACAAAGATTGGATGAAAGAAGAATACGAGCTGGGACACCTGATGACGCGCTTTGCAATGCACGGTTTCCATCATCGTATTTGTACCAGGAAATCCTTTCATCAGGCTAGCCATGAGTTTACATGTGGTTAGTGTAGAGAACAGTGTGATTTATATCACGCAATGGAGTGCAAGAAGAGAGCGGTCTCTCTGACCGAATTTTGCTCGGATTCTTGAGCCTGTTGTAATTTATATATTTTGCACATTGTGCGTAATACATTTGTTATTAATTCCTGTGACAATAGAAAGATGAATTAATTGATAAGTTCCCAGTCGGTCTACACGATTGAACCCAACTTGAGAGTTATTCAATAAACCTGAGAAGAAATACATGAGATTAATGAATTCACTTGGATCAATTGGATGAATTAATTGATCTCATGTAATTTTTGCCGATTTAGAGATCAACACCCATTACAAGTTGGCTACAATCGTGTTGACAGACTGGAAAACATTTAGATTTCGTTATTGTTATAAATTAGTTAATTATTATTTGCAGAGATTACAAGGGAGGGGATTACGAAGATGAGATGTTTTGTCGTCAAGTGAACTATCAGATACAGTGCAATCAAATGAATCATACATACAAGACATCAAAATTACTCTATCTCTCAATTGTAACTCTTCAGTCGATCAACATGAATTTGCCCAATGACTGGACGGGGGTACATTGTATAATATACTGTAATATATAATTAATAAATAACTAATTAACACTCCTGGAAAGAACTACATGTACTGTATTAACTATGATCACAATTATAAGCGTTGGGAAAATTTTTGTTGACTGACTTAAGTTCGTACAGGCAAAAAAAAAAATGGTATCAAAACTGTAGGCATTAGAAAATTATTCTACCAAACTATTAAAACCCTCAATGCTAACCAATAAACAGTTGCGGCCCTACAACACTAACCCGTAAAGGTGCGGTAATGCCTCAATAAAATGCAGCTACTATTACTGTGATGTACTTTAGCGATAAACGCCAAAATAGAACTACTCGTGTATGTATACGAGATAAGAAAATTGCACTACTAAACACTGCAAAACCCAGCAATGGTAACCAAAAACAATCGCAGTTCTCACCACGAATGTGTGGCTACTACTGCTATGATCTATTTTATCGATAAACCTCGAAATTAAACACTGCAAACCCCCGCAATGCTAACCAAAAACAATCGCGGCTTTCACCATTAATGCACGAATATGTGGCTATTACGCCGTGATATACCTCCCAAATAGAACTATAGACACTAATAAGTGGTAAGCCTGCGGTATTTATCTATGAATACTGTGTTTGGTATTTGGGGGGTATATCACAGCATAATAGCTTAGCATTGTGGAGTTTTGCAGTGTTTAGTAGTACAGTTTTGTTATCTCGCTGTAGTTCTATTTCGATCAGAAATAAACTTCTTCGCAAAGCCGGAAATCGAACACACATCTCAGGGGTGACAGCCAAGAATGATAGCCAATATACCATGACCCAATTATGTTTAGCAGGTAACAACACTATCTACTCATGGCTACTAACCTGGAAAAAATAACGTGGATTCATATTGTACACTTTTTATACTCGGGGTGTTGTGTATAAAATATTAAATTGATGAATTAATTTGTTTCTAGGTTATCACGTGTGGGTACTGAAGTGTTATTCCCCATTCAATTTAATTGGACAAATTAACGTGCTGACTGCCTGAAAAGCAATATTATTCTTTTGTTAGATTCTCAAAATTATCATAGAATTGCTGTGTTTTGTTTTGTACTTACCCCTATAAAGCCTTGTAGAAGTCTGATGAAGACCACCAATCTGTAGTCATAAGCTGCAAGCGGTGGAATCAGAAAGCCAACCACACACATGGCTACATTACTCAGACCATATATTTTCTTGGTGCCATATCGTTGTGCGAGTACACCTCCGGGTATTTGTGAGATCCAATGTAGCCAGAAGAAACCTCCTAATATAAGACCTTGCTGGTATTCATTCCACTCGTACCTAGTCTGTACACACACAAGAAATATACCTTGCTGAATAAGTCCCAGTAATTATTACAACGTAGATTTATAGAGATAAAATTCAAAATCTTATAAAAATGAGAGACAATTATGCTTATGGGGTCTCATATTTTCGAAATAAAAAACTGGAACACTTTCGGTCTTATACTAAACATAGCCTATCAACTTAAATAGAGTGGACGGTAATACTAGAACAGAAAATGAACTGAATAAAAATTTTACGTCATGTTAGTCTTTGTTATCATAAAGTACACGTAATTCTACATTCACACTGTTTTGTAAGTAGACGATACTGATTCAGACGATATTTATTCTCTTTCGCTCATTTATGAAATGCCGTATCTATCAAGAGAATGGATTTTCTCCAATAAGTTATTCTCTTTGAGAATGTGTGTTTGAGTGCGTTTGAGTCTTCAGTCTTTTGACTAGTTTGATGCAGATCCCCATGCCTCCCTGTCCTGAGCTAATCGTTTCATCTATACCCAGCTACTACACCTTCCATCCGAGGCAATCAAACCTGGGTCTATCCCTACAGTTCTTGGCCTCGAGCCTTCATTCCATAACTACAGTAGGTTTGCTATTCCTGTGTGTCTTAGTAATGTGTCCTACCAACCTATCTCTTCTCTTTATTAGCAGTCTCCAGAAACATCTCTCCTCTCCCACCGTCTTAATACCTATTCATCTGTTACTCTATCTACCCATCTGATCTTCATCATTCCCCTATAACACCACATTTCAAATGTTTCAACTCTCCTCTTTTCTGCTGCGCCAACAGTCCAAGTTTCACTTCCATAGAACGCCACGCTCAAGACAAATACTTTCAAAAATGTCAAAAGATTTCTCTTCCGTAGAAATGCTTTTCTTCCCAAGCAACCTACTTGTATATCGTATATATGTATACGTAGAGACAATAAAATAACCATCTCTTTTTATATATGATAATTATTATTATTCATTTGTTCACCAAGTCATTGGGTACAATTCACCATTTCATGGACAATTGTTGCATGATGGAGTGGAGTTCTCTATGTTGGCAGGTTGAGGAGTGAAAGAACTATGGAGTAGGTCTATGAACTGACTGCCTTCTGCATTCTGGTATGCAGATTATGGTGTAGCCCCAGTTTATTGAGGTTGGCCTTCAGCGACTTCGGTATGATACCAGTGGAAGAGATTATGATAGGCAATACAGTGACAAATTCCTGTCGCCAAATATGTCAGATTTCTTCAACCAGAGGCATGTATTTGGTCACTTTCTCAGCATATTATTATTTATTATATTAGCGGCTTCGGTGGTGTAGTTGGTAGCATGCTGAACTGCTGTGCCCAAGATAGCGGGTTCAAACCCGGCCGAAGTCGTCGAAGAGATTTAAAAATCCTTCAGTATGCCTTATGGCATGTAAAAGATCCTTTCACAGACTAAACTTGTGTGAAGCTTAATTGTTGGGTTAGATTTCATCGGAACGCTCTATCAAAGTTCCAACGTTCACTACTAGGTATCATTGATATCTGGCAGCGAAAGTTGGAACTACTTGAAATTGAACGGAACTTGTAGCTCACCCAAAGGGTGTCCACTGGAAGCAGCTACAGACTCAGGCGAGCCGAACATGTCCTCGGACACTCCCGGCACTAAAAGCCATACGATAAATAAAATAAATAAAATGATTATATTTTACAATCACATTCAAATAGTTATTCTTTGTGGAATTATTAACCATAATTTAATATGAATTCTAAAGCTATGAAATTGCATTCTTAAATATTGTCCACATGTTGAATAGGAGTAGCCTACTCTGCGTTGTCTTACCTGGGTAAGAGTAGCAGGTGCTGTAGAGTTCTCTGTGTCCTCAGTATCTTGGTAACTGCTATTGCTACGGAGATCTGCAACTATACACTCACTGGAACTTGTCACATTGCTCTCAGTCGTGTTCCCTATGACCATCGCCACAATGGCAATGTTAATGTTGGTGGTGACCATAAAGTTGACCACGCAACCACTGAAGATGAGATACCACAGCACATCTCGTGCTTTCATACAACCTGCCGAATACATAAACTATTTTAGACACTTCTTAATTAATCACTTTAGGACATAGGCAAGGAAAGATAGTTTGAATGTTCGATTGATATGTCATATTAGCGGCATAATTAGGACATGGATATATTCTCTTTACGAATAATACAGAAAGTAATACATCCACGCCTCTTACCATTAGTAGAGGTACTGTATCTCGAAATCTATGGATTTATTTAATCACTAGCAGAAGTACCCGTTCTTCGAACGGTCTTCGGTATTAATAACCAGACGTTATCAATTGAGCTATTGTTGCAATGGTTAGGAGCTTGTCATACCTTCATACGTTTATCAGAGCCAAATTAGTTTTCTGGGAATATGAGAGAGGAACAAGTAGTTCCGTGAAGAACTATACAGCCTATTTTCATATATCCTGCTCATGTTAATTGTCTCTATCAACATACAAAATTTCAGTTTAATTGCTGTAACAGATTCGTAGATATTGAGAACCGTCTAAATATTTCATAAGGTCGCCAGGATGGATTTTTATTTTTGTACTATTGTAACGGTTATTAATGCCCCATGTTGGTAGCGACAATTGTAGCAGTTTCGCTTAGGCTGGGATGACAAGTGAAACGGTATTTACTTTGCTCCACGTTGAGCGTACAATCGTAGCAGTTTTGCTAGCCCACCCTTTGCCTAAGCTATGTTGTTTTAATGGACGCCAAGACCTCAATGCAATGTTGAAATCTAAATTTGTATTTAACAACGTCTAGCTCTGGCAGAACACCTTCAAGACTCTATTCACTCAGATCGTGGAATGATTTGATCATTAACCCAACAAACAATTGTATCAGGAGAAGAAATTGGTCTATATCTAATGCTACCTACTGAAAGCAAAGATTGCATTGTAAAAGAAATGAATTTATTATATAAAACAAGTATAGCAAAATTAATAATAATAATTATAAAATTTAAATAGGAGCGTTGTGATTTGAATATTACCGATAGAAAATTACGTGAAAACGGAGTCTGATAAATTATTGATTTTACTCTTATTCCCAAGCTATGAAGTTACTGAAATATGAAATATAAAACCAAGAGAAATGAGAGATTGCGTATTTCTGCGTCATTCGCGCTTACCACTGGAAATAGCCGAAGCCTTTCCCTCGTACTGAATGATGCTGTGAGCTTCCCACAGTCTCCTGGACGTCGACATCTTCGTCGATATTTGATGAGATTCTGGTAGATTAGATAATTCTATGGTCCGCACCTCGGACCCAAACACTCGTACAACCGCACTGGTTAAGTTTTACAAAAGTTAGTCCTCCAATCCACGGAACATCGGAGCGATTCCCGCGTACAACCGTACTCGTTAAATTCTATCTAGATTGTCCTCGTTCCACGGAACATCGGAGCGACTCCCGCGTGCAACCACACTCCGCAAGTTCTACACTGATAGTCCTCGTTCCACGGAACATCGGAGCGACTCCCGCGTATAACCACACTCGGCAAGAACTACACAGATTGTCCCTAACTCCACCGAACATCGGAGCCACTCGCACGCGCACCCATACTCGTCAAGTATTTCACAGATTGTCCTCGTTCCACGGAACACTGAACGATATATGCCCCTGTCGGCTCCCCCACTCTTCAGCCAACTTCTATCTTGCGTGGTCCTCACTGATTGGCTGACCCACCACGCGATCTTCCCCTCCTCCGGGTCATTACACACGGCGCGGCGATGATGAAGTCGATTTCCGTTCCAACTATTCGCCTTTCCTGGACGCTGCGACCCAGGATTGCGTCATGCTTTCCGACAAGACTAAGCGTGTACTTGAATTCCCAGTGAGTCACGTCTCTCGATATACCCTAACTGACGAAAACTCCGTAAAATTCCGCAATCACATAATTTTCTATGATATTGTCGTTCGTAATAATTTGCTTGATAGCGTTTTCTAAGACATAGAAAACCTATCTGAATGCTAATAATTTTTATAAAATGCTCCGAAAATACCTTAATAATAATTATAATAAACTGATAATAATAATAATAAACTAACATGAAAAATCCTCTCGGCTGAACAATTTGCCGCGTAAACAAACATAGAATGGCTTCCCACTGACTTACGCCAGTTGCATAAAAACCCCTCGAAAAACACGTTACATATTCGCCTCGGATCATCGGATGATTTACCGTGACGACGGTCCATTATCCGATTATCCCAGACACGTTAATAATCCCCATCCAAAATACATATTACATAAATGAAATCACCCTAAATTACAGATATATACACTCATAATTTTTCTTCACGCACTTTGCGTCAAAGTTTGTTGTCACTATGGATTGCACTTTGCAACCAGTCCAATGTTTTTCATATAGAATAGTGTTCCACGGATATTTCCGCCTCTCAAATTTCTCTATGTTGGAAAAATAGACATCATTACTGTGTGAGCACTATGTATAGGAGATGTCACATCACACGCATCAAGGTGTTCAGATATATGTATATCTCCCTAGAACTTCCGAATTTCACTGGAGGTTCCTTCCTTATTGTGAAATTAGTCCCACTTATCACTGAGCACACGATCACACTATTGTGGCAGCGCCTCGTGACCATAATACTTAATCTCTCTTTAAAGTAGATTAAATTAATATTGACTTCTGAAAAAAAAACAGTAAATGCGCATTACATATAACACAAAATATTTCTGTGCCGTAATCGCCCTGTCTTGTTAAGTTCCCGTAGACCATATTCTACTTAATACTAGTTCTCAACACAGACCAGTTCTCCTGACACAAATAATACCTTTGTACAAATTACCTTAAATTACACACTTACAAATCTTACATGGCGAGGCCGTAAACAGAAATCACGTGTGCTGATATGTATGAGTTTCATGGAGGACTGTCTCGCCTTCTGATGGCCCATCTTTTGCCTCGTGGACACCTTAAGCAAAAATACCCTGTTCAAGCGCTCACCCATCTCAAGGAGGCAAATGCGAATTCACCAGCGCTACCAAATTCTGGCCTTGGTGTATCGAGACATTTTAGTGCTCAAGAGCATCCGACAATCCCGTCATATTTCCCTGTACCTTAAAAACTCTCATTTACTTACATACTACCCCCCTGTGTGACTTCTGATACGCCTGCCTGGAAGACCATCTCCTCCCACGCACCAAATACCACACTTACTCATTTGATAGGCTGGCTCGCCAGCTAAACAAACTCACTTTATGACACATATTTTCGTAGACTATGTATATTATACGTACCGTATAATATGTTTCCCTTACTATCCTCCAGCACATATGCTGTTTTTCCAATACGTTTGGAAACTATAAATGTTTCTGCGTCACCTGCTTCTAGCCTTGCAAGTGGCTCCCTTAAATGAACGTAATCACGTTGCTCTGCCTAACTATTTCTCAGTGTCTGTAACGATGCCCTGTTGCTACTGTCCACACATGCTAACCCTACCTTCCTATGGTGTCACACCTCTACTCGACACTCTATGACCTAAAAATGTCACTTCTGACTGACAGAATGACGACTTAGACAGCTTCAAAGTGAACCCTGCCTGATCTAACTTCTGAAAAACTATATCTAAATGACCTAGATGCTCCTCAAAACTGCGTGAAATAATTACCATATCATCTATGTAAATGGTTACAAACTCTCCTGTGTCATCCCCTAATGCGATGTTTACAGCCCTAATTAAAGCTGCTGAACTACTCTTTAACCCATAAGGTGTTCTACAAAATTGATAAAGGTTACATTTATGACTAAAAGCTGTAAATGGTCTATCTTCGTACATAAGTGGCACTTGCCAAAAACTGGAACTCAAATCTACACAAGTGAAATACTTCCTCCCATCAAATGTTTGCATTAATTCTTCTATTGACATAGATTTCAGCTGATCTGAACTAATTCTACTGTTAACCAAACGAGCGTCTAAACAAATACGAACCGTGCCGTCGGTCTTGGGTACCGTGATCAAAGAATTAACATATGGACTGTTAGAGTGCTCAATAATCCCATCTTCAAGCATCTGATTAATTTGTGCCTCAACTGCACTTTGATAAGCGAAAGGTACAGGATATCTATGTCCTGTGAATACTGACCTATCAATAACGTTCAATGAATGTGTATAGCAATTGGCCATACCAATGCGATCCTCAAAAACTCTCCTATTACACAATAACACATCATAGATCCGAACACATTGTTCCACCTCTATATTACCCTGAAATGCAGCATCACGTAACGAGTCCTCTAGACTTCCGTTCGTAATCACACTGCCCACAAAACATGGAGAACCCCGCTCTACGGCTGGCGATATCTCATTTAAAGTACAAATCACACCTACAATACTACTCCTCTGAATATGGTCATTGAACGCTACTTCTACTTCAGAATCTCCCCATTTAAATTTCAAACTCCCTACATCATAACATGAGTTACCAGACACTCTACTTAGCCACTCTGAACCCAAGATAACACTGAATACTAAATTTGGAATTACAAGGCAAATCTGCTTCTCTACATGATTATTAATTTTAATGTCTACTAAAACTTGCTTAGAAATTACTTTAGACCTCTTCCCAACAGCTGTGATAACAAAAGTGCTTTTAATTGGCATCTCCTCAAAATTTACTCCAGTTCCTTTCATTTTATCATAAAATGCACTACTTATGCAACTCTTCATACAACCACTATCAATTAAAACATCTGTGTACGCCTCGGACACGTTAAATTTAACTATGGGGCTCTTACTAACCACTTCCTGAATAATACCTTCATCATTTAGTTCATGTAATAATTCATTTCTTACATTTAGGTCATAGGGTTCCTGTATAATTGTATGGACAGGGCATGCTACAGACTGAGATTCTGACCTTACTTCGCAGCCTGGTTCGCGTTTAAAGAACCACTACAGCTGGCCGTAGTACTACTAACTACTAAACTGGTCTGGTTGTTCTGGGCTGTGTTGTCATTGTTTGGCTGTATATTACTACCACTAGGCTGTCCTCTTCCTTGACCCCTATTCTGGTTGTAATTATTGTTATTATAATTTCTCCCTTGATTTCCCCTGAAATCATTGTTTCTCCCTTGATTTCCCCTGTAATCATTGTTCCTTCCTTGATTTCCCCTGAAATCATTGTTCCTCCCTTGATACTGATTACCATAGCCATTTCCTCTGTTCTGATTTAGCTGATTATTATTATTATTTCTATTTTGAGCGTTGGCTCCTTCGCCACCGTTCCCTTGAACTTCTTGATGCCTGGCTTCATGAGGTCTATTATTATTATTACCCTGGTTCCGATTGAAATTGTCCTCATAACCCCCTCTCCCTAGTGCATCAAATGTGCTTAACAAATTTTCTACTTGTGATATAGTCTTTACATTCTGGATACAAGCAGCCTCCTTGATCCTATAGGGAAAGTGCCTAAGTAGCAACCTTACCACATCACTTTCCTCCTTCAACCCATCCAGATATTTACACACTAATACCTGCCCTAAAAAGTATTCGGTCATGGTGGAGCTTCCTTTAGGGTTATATTTACCACACACTACTCCCTCACGATGCTGCGACTGAATAACCTCATTCCAGAACTTTTCACAGAATTTCATTTTAAAATCATTCATATCAGTAAACTTGTCTCTGTAGACAGCAAACCAATTCCTCGTTTCCCCCACAAACACTTGTTCTAAAATTTCAACTACCTGGCACCACTCAATACTACCATTTTCCAACCTCTCCCCGAATTTATTTCCTATAGTGTCCATGAACTCCATTGGGCACCCCTGTCGATTGCTGAACTTACCCAGTTCTACCTCCCTGTGTGTGCTATTCACAAAAACTGGCCTATTCTGACTATTTTCTTGCCTGATCCTAGCTTTTAATTTTAACTCTAATTCTGCGATTTTCTCCTCAGCCTTCCTCTCAATACTGTTTACTGTTAATTTAATGTTTCCTTCTGATTCTTCTACTTTATCATATAGCTTTGCTTGTTTCTCCTCAATCTTGCTAATGGTCTCTCTATTACTCTCTCTTAAATCATTTACTTCTGCAACTATTTGTGAGTGGACTTTCTCAATTCTACGGAGCTGTTCCTTAACCTCTTTAGTAGCTACCTGAATTTTGTCAATTTCTCCCCCCAATTGCTTTTTGACCTGCTGTGTTTCCAGTTGCACTAGTTCTTTTAAATTTTCAGCCTGTGTACTGATTCTTAATTTCCAACTCCTCCTGTACTTTTCCTAATTTCTTGTCTACATCTGCAATGATCTCTTTAACCTTCTCTTCCATTACTCCTCTGATTTCTCCTCTAATCTGCTCCATTTTCACACTAATTTCCTTGTTGTTCTTATCTAATTTTGCATTATTCTGTTCTAATTTTTTATTTAAAGCTTCTGTACTTTCTTTATTTTTCCTACTGTTTTGTTCTAACTTTGCATTATTCTGTTCTAATTTTTTATTTAAAGCTTCTGTACTTTCTTTATTTTCCCTACTGTTTTGTTCTAACTTTGCATTATTCTGTTCTAATTTTGCATTATTCTGTTCTAATTTTGCATTTAAAGCTTCTGTACTTTCTTTATTTTCCCTACTGTTTTGTTCTAATTTTGCATTTAAGGCATCACTACTAACTTTGTTCTGATACATGAACTCGAGAAGTAAAGTTTTTAATTCTGGTTGGCCGCTACACTCCCTGTTTCAGTATCGGGATTTACCTCGGCTACCCCGGTACTACCATCACTCGACATACTGCTCGTATCATCACTCTCCAGTTGATGACCACTACGTAACCTCATCTGTCTTTCTTTCTCATCCCCCATAATGATATACACTGATAAAGACAAATAACCCCCAAAATACAGGCACAGAAATATATAGCCTTCTCCTTCCACAAATGTTATTAGGTTTTCAGCCCCAAGTTGTCGGCGACAATTGTAACGGTTATTAATGCCCCATGTTGGTAGCGACAATTGTAGCAGTTTCGCTTAGGCTGGGATGACAAGTGAAACGGTATTTACTTTGCTCCACGTTGAGCGTACAATCGTAGCAGTTTTGCTAGCCCACCCTTTGCCTAAGCTATGTTGTTTTAATGGGCGCCAAGACCTCAATGCAATGTTGAAATCTAAATTTGTATTTAACAACGTCTAGCTCTGGCAGAACATCTTCAAGACTCTATTCACTCAGATCGTGGTATGATTTGATCATTAACCCAACAAAAAATTGTATCAGGAGAAGGAATTGGTCTATATCTAATGCTACCTACTGAAAGCAAAGATTGCATTGTAAAAGAAATGAATTTATTATATAAAACAAGTATAGCAAAATTAATAATAATAATAAGTATAAAATTTAAATAGGAGCGTTGTGATTTGAATATTACCGATAGAAAATTACGTGAAAACGGAGTCTGATAAATTATTGATTTTACTCTTATTCCCAAGCTATGAAGTTACTGAAATATGAAATATAAAACCAAGAGAAATGAGAGATTGCGTATTTCTGCGTCATTCGCGCTTACCACTGGAAATAGCCGAAGCCTTTCCCTCGTACTGAATGATGCTGTGAGCTTCCCACAGTCTCCTGGACGTCGACATCTTCGTCGATATTTGATGAGATTCTGGTAGATTAGATAATTCTATGGTCCGCACCTCGGACCCAAACACTCGTACAACCGCACTGGTTAAGTTTTACAAAAGTTAGTCCTCCAATCCACGGAACATCGGAGCGATTCCCGCGTACAACCGTACTCGTTAAATTCTATCTAGATTGTCCTCGTTCCACGGAACATCGGAGCGACTCCCGCGTGCAACCACACTCCGCAAGTTCTACACTGATAGTCCTCGTTCCACGGAACATCGGAGCGACTCCCGCGTATAACCACACTCGGCAAGAACTACACAGATTGTCCCTAACTCCACCGAACATCGGAGCCACTCGCACGCGCACCCATACTCGTCAAGTATTTCACAGATTGTCCTCGTTCCACGGAACACTGAACGATATATGCCCCTGTCGGCTCCCCCACTCTTCAGCCAACTTCTAGCTTGCGTGGTCCTCACTGATTGGCTGACCCACCACGCGATCTTCCCCTCCTCCGGGTCATTACACACGGCGCGGCGATGATGAAGTCGATTTCCATTCCAACTATTCGCCTTTCCTGGACGCTGCGACCCAGGATTGCGTCATGCTTTCCGACAAGATTAAGCGTGTACTTGAATTCCCAGTGAGTCACGTCTCTCGATATACCCTAACTGACGAAAACTCCGTAAAATTCCGCAATCACATAATTTTCTATGATATTGTCGTTCGTAATAATTTGCTTGATAGCGTTTTCTAAGACATAGAAAACCTATCTGAATGCTAATAATTTTTATAAAATGCTCCGAAAATACCTTAATAATAATTATAATAAACTAATAATAATAATAAACTAACATGAAAAATCCTCTCGGCTGAACAATTTGCCGCGTAAACAAACATAGAATTGCTTCCCACTGACTTACGCCAGTTGCATAAAAACCCCTCGAAAAACACGTTACACTATTACATCAAGATTATTGTGTACGTGTGGTATTCAAACTTCAATCGCATGATTAGAACCCGAGAAGTAAAAACGAGATTTTAAAAGTACGCACACCAGCCATCTTGTGATTATGCAAACAATTGAAATAAATTACATGCCAGTGGATCAACATTTCTATAAGCATTTAACGTGCAACGTTTCACAGCACTCGGATAGTTAATTCGCGAGAAACATCCATTTAAATATTTATACTTCGCGTCGCCGCCGTGTTGGATTTGTGCTCACCAGGTTACTTTTTTATTTTATTTTAGCGTATGGCTTTTAGTGCCGGGAGTGTCTGAGGACATGTTCGGCTCGCCAATTTTTGTAGCTGCTTCGAGACGGACACCCAATGGGTTAGCTACAAGTACCGTTGGGGAGGAATGTTGGATGGGAGGGTCGAGGAGTTGGAAGGTAGCGGCTGTGGCCTATAGTTAGGGACCAACCCCGGCATTTGCCTGGAAGGAAGATGGGAAACCACAGAAGACCATCTTCAAGGTTGCCGGCGGGGGGATTCGAACCTCCTCGCCTCCCGGATGTGAGCGACTGCCAACAGTCATGCCGCAACGACCTCGGCTAACTCACCCGGTACCAGGTTACTGAAAGTCCTATAGGTGAACATATGTTCATAGACTCTATGAACATAAAAAAAAAACATTCAGTTTGGTTGCTGTAAAAGATTCATAGATATTGAGAACCGTCTAAATATTTCGGAAGCTCGCCATTTAGGATTGTTATATGTATAGGCCATAGAGTTATGTACCATTCAAGGACAATTATTGCCTAGCTTCATTATTCAAACTTTCACTTCGATCGCATGATTACGACACAAGAATAAAAACTTAATTTTAAAATTTCGCACAGCCGCCATCTTGAGGTTATGTAAACAATTGAATTAAATTAGATGGCAGTGCATTACAATCTGCAAAATCATTTACTGTACCACATTTAACTGCGCTCAGAGAGTTAAATCACGAGAAAAGTCTACTAAAATATTTCAAATTTGCTTGGTCGCCATGTTCGTTTTGTACTTTACAGGTTTATGAAATATACATAGGTAAACTTGTATCAGTACCCTTTATCACCGTACAAAATTGCATGATGATATCTGTAATAGTTTCGAAGATATAGAACGGCAGTGAAATATTTCGCACAGCCGCCATTTTGAACTAAATTAGACTCCAGTGCATTACAATGTGTATAAACATTTGCTGTACCAAGTTTCATTACGTTTGGATAGTTAAATCGCGAGAAATGTCTATTTAAATGTCTCAATTTCGCTTGACCGCCATGTTGGTTTTGTAGTCTCCAGGTTTTTGAAAGTCTCATAGGTGAACTTCTAGTAGTGCCCTTTATCACCGTACACAATTTCAGGGCGATATCCGTAATAGTTTCGGAGATATTGAATGCTAGTGAAATATTTCGCACAGCCGCCATGTTGGATTGGTGAGACGTAACAAAATTTGAAGGGCACGGTCGAGGTCGCCAGGAATAGTGCTATGAACTTACCGAGTTTCATTGAAATCGCTCCAGCCGTTTAGATTTTATTAGGGGGACACACACACACACACCTCTCACACACACACACACGTACACACACACGGACAAAAGGTGATCTCATAAGCCTATTTTTTTTTTTCAAAATTGAAAATAGGCTAAAAAATAGAAGAAGAACCAGACTTTACTATGGCAGAAGTGGAATGGGCAGTTAGGAAGACGAAGATGGGGAAAGCCGTGGGAATCGACGAAGTCGCAATAGAAATGGTCAAGGCGGCAGGACCAGTGGGACTGCAGTGGACATACAAACTTCTCAGGAGTGTGTGGAGAGAGAAGAATGTTCCTGAAGACTGGAAAAAGGGAATAATATTGCCAATATTGAAGAAAGAAGACAGGAGGGTGTGTGGTAACTACCGAGGAATCACCATCATTTCGCATGTTGCCAAAGTAATGGAAATAATTCTGGAAAAAAGAATTAGAGTAAAGGTAGAAAGCCAAATAGAGGAGGAGCAGTTTGGATTTAGAGGGGGCAGGTCAACAGTGGAACCCATTTTCATTCTGAGACAGAACATTGAAAAGAGTTGGGAATATGGGAAGGATATGGTAATGACTTTTATTGATCTAGAAAAGACCTATGATAGCATCCCTAGAACAAAAGTTTGGGAAAGCTTAACAAATAGGTGAATAGGTAAGGAACTGAGAGACATGATAAAAGGAATGTGCATGGAGTGCTACAGTAGTGTGAAGACTAGAGTCGGGACATCGGAATGGTTTAAAATTGACACTGGACTAAAGCAAGGAAGTGTGTTGTCACCCTTATTGTTCTTAATGGTGATGTATGACATCATGAAGGCAGCAATGAAAGACTATACTAGGGCAAAGATGAAGGTAATGTTGTTTGCAGACGATGTTGTGATCTGGAGCGAGGATGAGATGGGGGTACAAGAACAGTTTGACGTAATAAATGAAAAGATTGAGCAATGGGCATTGAAGATAAATGTACGAAGAGTAAAGCAGTGGTGATGAGTAGAGATAAGAAAGAAGGAAATGGAGGAATCAAAGTCGGAGATAAGGAATTGGAAGTGGTGAAACACTCAAATACTTGGGAAGTGAACTAACTGAAGATGGAAGACTAGATTTGGCAATTAGCAGAAGAATACAACTCGGGAGTGCTTTCTATCAACAGGTACGGGGACTAGTATGGAACAAGAATATACCAATTAAGGCTAAAGAAGTTATGTGTAAAGCATATTATGTTCCTATAATGGCATAAGCAGCAGAAACTTGGACAATGACTAACAGGCAGCTGAGTTGAGATTCCTGAGAAGCATGGTCCAGAAAACAAGGAGAGACTGAGTGAGAAATGAAAATAGACCGAAAGAACTGGGAGTACAGAAACTAAATGACAAACTGGAGCAAAACGGATTGAGATGGTTAGGACATGTCAAACGGATGAATGAAGTAAGGCTACCAAGACGAGCACTGGAACGACGGATGACAGGGAAGAGAGGACGAGAAAGACCAAGAATGCGTTGGATGGACTCGGTGAAGTATAGCATTAGAAAACGGAACCTGGATTGGAACACCGTGTCGGAAGAGGAATGGTGGACCGACAGAACAAAGTGGAGAGGAACCATATTTGCCCCCACCCAGTGTCAGCTGGAAAAGGGGAAATGAAGAAGATCAGAGACACTGTTAATTTACGGGCCTTAAAATGTGGCTTTCGGAGACCCTTTACAGACTCCCGAATTTTGTGTCTCACATCGAGAAGCGCAACATATGCTTTGGTCGTCCTTCTAGGATAATTTTTATATTTCGCCTATTATAGCATGGATTTTGAATAGTATTTTTTTTTTCCTATACCACCCTTCTATGAGAAGTTGCCTACGGTGAAGAGTTTTATAAATGACTAGCAGGTACCCGCGGCGTCGCTCGCGTCATAGTCGTGTCATATTGTTATTCAATGCAATGCAAGTTTAACCCCGTTAACACCCCTTTAGAACATGAATATTCAAAAATCCCTCCATAGTAGACGTTTTCGACACACACAAAACATATCCCCAAAATAGCATTCTTCTAACATTAATAGTTTTGGTTGGTCGATGAGAGTGAATATCCAAAAATCCTTCCTTAGTGGAAGTTTTTATTCCAGAATTTCACCCCTCCCGATGGGCCCCTTAAATTGGATTTATGAAAAAAAAAACGGTCGAACACCCATTTACTTATTTTTTAAGCGGATTTTCCGCTGAATTTCAAACTTCTCGCTTATGTCGTTTATGAGATACACGCTCCGTTAAGAATTCTTCAACCCCCAATTTTCACCCCTTTCACCTCATAATATACATCATATCTATAAACCCTTAGACATATGTCTGCTTATCTTTACTGATTAATTTATATGCCGAATATCACATCCCCAAATGAAACAACTTGTGAGAAATTGTTAATCAATGAAATGCAAGTTTAACCCCCTTAACACCCCTTCAGAACATGAATATCCAAAAATCCTTCCTTAGTGGACGTTTTCGATATACAACGAATATAACCCCAAAATTTCATGTTTCTAACTTCAATAATTTCGGCTGGGCGATGATGAGTGAGTTAGTAAGTCAGGACATTTTCTTTCATTTATTTTTCAGAATTTCACCCCTCTCATGAACCCCTTAAATTAGATTTATGAAAAAAAAACGGTCGAACACCTGTTTACTTATTTTTAAGCTGTTCTTCCCCCCTGAGTTTGATGAGTGAGTGAGTTAATCAGTTAGAACACCTTCTATCCTGTGTTTTTTTTTCTTTCAAAACTTCAACCCTTGGAGAGGGATATATCTTAAGCTGTTTTTTTCCGCTGAATTTCAAACTTCTCGCCTATGTCGTTTGAGAGATACACGCTCCGTTAAGAATCCTCCAACCCCCAATTTTCACCCCTTTCACCTCATAATATACACCACACCGATAAACCCTTAGACATATGTCTGCTTATTTTAAATGTTTAGTCTATATGCCGAATATCACATCCCCAAAGAAACAACTCATGAGATCTTGTTAATCAATGAAATGCACGTTTACCACCTTAACACCTCTTACGAAACCGAATAAACAAAAATCCTTCATTAGTTGACGTTTGCGACATAGAGCGAAATTATTCCCAAAATTTAATGTTTCCTACTTCAATAGTTTTCACTGGACGAGGATGAGTGAGTGAGTCAGTCAGGTAATTTTATTTCAATTATTTTTACCAGAATTTTACGCCCTCCCCATGCGCCCCTTTAATTGGATTTAAGAAGAAACGCTCGAACACATATTAACTTATATTTTAAGCTGTCTTTATCCCCTAAGTTTGATGAGTGAGTGAGTTAGTCAGTCAGTCAGGACACTTTCTCTCCTTTTTTTTTCTCTAGAATTTCACCCCACCCCATTGGCCCCTTATGAAAAAACGGTCGAACACCAATTTACTTATTTTTAAGCTGGTGTTTTTTTTCGCTGAGTTTCAAACTTCTCGCGTATGTCGTTTAAGAGATACATGCTCCGTTAGAAATCCTTCAACCCCAACTTTTCACCCCTTTCACCTTATAATATACACCACATCGAAAAACCCTTAGACACATGTCTGCTTATTAACCTACTTTCGATTTTTGCAAAAAATGAAAGTAGACTTATGAGATCAACACAGGGCGAAAAAAGTGTGTCTGTCTGTGTGTGTGTATGTGTGTGTGTGTGTGAGTCTGTGTGTGTGTGTGTGTGTCTGTGTGTGTGTGTGTGAGTGTGTGTACTCTGAATGTCTGTCCCCCCCCTATCAATTCGAACACGGTGAATGCGAATTGAACGAAATTTGATACAAAGGTAGCACTAGCAAAGGACACCTCAGTGTCATGTTTTATATCGCCGCCATCTTGACGGAAACGTAATGGCGGCCACACAAAAGTTCAAAGCTTAAATCAAATTACGACTAACCTAATCATCCGATCTCTACCAAATTTTGCAACAACATACCTTTATGGGGGGAGCATCCTTTGACCACACTAATAAGTCATCAGCGTAATAGTTTGCGGATGGCGGCCATCTTTGTGTGAAAATCGATTCCCCCTATTAATTCGAACACGGTGCAACCGAATGGAACGAAATTTGGTACAGAGGTAGTACTAACAAAAGGCACCTCAGTGTCATGTTTTATATCGCCGCCATCTTGACGGAAACGTAATGGCGGCCACACAAATGTTCAAAGCTTAAATCAAATTACGATTAACCTAATCATCCGATCTCTACCAAATTTTGCAACAACATACCTTTATAGAGGAAGCATCCTTTGACTAAATAACTAGGTCATTAGCCTAATAGTTTGCGGATGGAGGCCATCTTTGTGTGAAAATAAATTCCCCCCATTAATTCAAACACGGTGAAACCAAATGGAACGAAATTTGGTACAGAGGTAGCACTAGCAAAGGGCACCTCAGTGTCATGTTTTATATCGCCGCCATCTTGACAGAAACGTAATGGCGGCCACATAAATGTTCAAAGCTTAAGTTAAATTACGACTAACATTACCATCCGATCTCTACCAAACTTTGCAACAACATTCCTTTATGGAGGGAGCATCCTTTGACCAATCTAATAGCTTATTAGCCTAATAGTTTGCGGGTGGCGGCCATCTTTATGTCAAAATTGATTCCCCCTATTAATTCGAATACGCTGGAACCGAATGGAACGAAATTTTGTACAGAGGTAGCACTAGTAAAGGGCACCTCAGTGTCATGTTTTATATCGCCGCCATCTTGACTGAAACGTGATGGCGGCCACACGAATGTTCAAAGCTTAAATCAAATTACGATTAACCTAATCATCCGATCTCTACCAAATTTTGCAACTACATACCTTTATGGTGGGAGCATCCTTTGACCAATCTAATAGGTCATTCGCCTAATAGTTTGCGGATGGCGGCCATCTTTGTGTCAAAATCGATTCCGCCAATTAATTCAAACACGGTGAAACCGAATGGAACGAAACTTGGTACAGAGATAGCACTAGCAAAGGGCATCTCAGTGTCATGATTTATATCGCCGCCATATTGACAGAAACGTAATGGCGGCCACACAAATGTTCAAAGCTTAAATCAAATTACGATTAGCCTAATCATCCGATCTCTAGCAAATTTAGCAACAACATACCTTTATGGAGGGAGCATCCTTTGACCAAACTAATAGGTCATGAGCCTAATATTTTGCGGATGGCGGCCATCTTTGTGTGAAAATCGATTCCCCTTATCAATTCGAACACGGTGAAACCGAATGGAACGAAATTTGGTACAGAGGTAGCACTAGCAAAGGGCACCTCATATTCATGTTTAATATCCCTATAGCACGTTGTATTTCAACAAGCTACTACAACCAACATTCAATCATACTCCTTGAAAAGGACAAAGAGTTATAACAATACCCATGCATTTAGGAGAAAGTAGGCTATATGTTCTTTACTGAACATCTTGTTTTTAATGATTAGATTATATGCCGAGTATCACATCCACAAATGAAATCACTCGTGAGATATTGTTAACACCTTTAGAACCTGAATATCCGAAAATCCTCCCTTAGTGTACGGTTTTGACATACAACGAACATATCCCAAAAATGTCATGTTTCTAACTTCAATAATTTTGGCTGGACGATGATGAGTGGGCGAGTGAGTCAGGACATTTTCTTTCAATTTTCTTTTCTTCAGAATTTGACCCCTCACCATGAACCCCTTAATTTTGATTTATGCAAAATAAATTGTCGAACACTTATTTACTTATTTTTAAGCAGTTTTCTCTCCCTGAGTTTGAAGAGTGAGTGAGTCAGTCAATCAGTTAGGACACTTTCTTTCCGGTTCCCCCCACAATTTCATCCCTCCCCATGGGCCCCTTAAATTGAATTTATGAAAAAAAAACGATCGAATATCTATTTTCTTATCTTTAAGCCGATTTTTTTCCCGCTGAGTTTCAAACTCTTCGCCCATGTCGTTTAAGAATCCGTTAGGAATCCTTCAACCCCCACTTTTCACCCCTTTCACCTCATAATATACACCACATCGAAAAACCCTCAGACACGTGTCTTCTTATTTTTTATGTTGAGTGTATATGCCGAGTATCACATCTCCCAATGAAACCAATCGGGAGATATTGTTATTGAATGAAATGCAGGTCTACCCCCTTAACACCCCTTTAGAACCTTAATATCCAAAACTCCTTCCTTAGTGCGCGTTTTCGACTTACCACTAACATATCCCCAAAATTTCATGTTTCTAACTTCAATAGTTTTGGCTGGGCGATGATGAGTCAGTGAGTCAGTGAATCAGTCAGTCAGTCAGGACACTTGTTAGCCTACTTTCGATTTTTGCAAAAAATGAAAGTGGACTTATGAGATCAACACAGGGCGAAAAAAAAGTGTGTGTGTCTGTGTGTGTGTATGTGTGTGTGTGTGTGTGTGTGTGTGTGTGTGTGAGTGTGTGTACTCTGAATGTCTGTCCCCCCTATCAATTCGAACACAGTGAACGCGAATTGAACGAAATTTGGTACAAAGGTAGCACTAGCAAAGGACACTTCAGTGCCAAGTTTTATATCGCCGCCATCTTGACGGAAACGTAACGGCGGCCACACAAATGTTCAAAGCTTAAATCAAATTACGACTAACCTAATCATCCGATCTCTACCAAATTTTGCAACAACATACCTTTATGGGGGGGGGGGGGAGCATCCTTTTACCAAACTAATAGGTCATCAGACTAATAGTTTGCGGATGGCGGCCATCTTTGTGTGAAAATCGATTCCCCCTATTAATTCGAACACGGTGAAACCGAATGGAACGAAATTTGGTACAGAGGTAGTACTAGCAAAGGGCACCTCAGTGTCATGTTTTATATAGCCGCCATATTGAAGGAAACGTAATGGCGGCCACACAAATGTTCAAAGCTTAAATCAAATTACGACTAACCTAATCATCCGATCTCTACCAAATTTTGCAACAACATACCTTTATCGAGGAAGCATCCTTTGACCAAATTAATAGGTCATTAGCCAAATAGTTTGCGTATGGCGGCCATCTTTGTGTCAAAATCGATTCCCCCTATTAATTCAAACATGGTGAAACCGAATGGAACGAAATTTGGTACAGAGGTAGCACTAGCAAAGGGCACCTCAGTGTCATGTTTTATATCGCCGCCATCTTGACAGAAACGCAATGGCGGCCACACAAATGTTCAAAGCTTAAATCAAATTACGACTAACATAATCATCCGATCTCTACCAAATTTTGCAACAACATACCTTTATGGAGCATCCTTTGACCAACCTAATAGGTCATTAGCCTAATAGTTTGCGTATGGCGGCCATCTTTGTGTCAAAATCGATTCCCCCTATTAATTCGAACACGGTGAAACCGAATGGAACGAAATTTGGTACAGAGGTAGCACTAGCAAAGGGCACCTCAGTGTCATGTTTTATATCGCCACCATCTTGACGGAAACGTAATCGCGGCCACCCAAATGTTAAAAGCTATAATGTAATTACGACCAACCCAATAATCTAGTCTCTACCAAATTTTGCAACAACATATCTTTATGTAGGAAGCATATTCTGACCAAACTGCAAGATCATCAGCCCAATTGTTTGTAGATGGTGGCCAGGTATGTGTGAAAATTGATTCCCCCTATCAATTCAAACACGGTGAAACCGAATTGAACGAAATTTGGTACAGAGGTAGCACTAGCAAAGGGCACCTCAGTGTCATGTTTTATATCGCCGCCACCTTGACGGAAACGGAATGACGGCCATCCAAATGTTAAAAGCTTAAATCCAATTATTACCATGCTAATAATTTGATCTCTACCAGATTTTGCAACAACATGCCTTTTTGTGGAAAGCATCTTATGACTGACTACAAGGTCATCAGCCCAATAGTTTGCAAATAGCGGCCATGTATGTGTGCAAATCCATTCCCCATATCAATTCAAACACGGTGAAATCGAATTGAATGAATATTTTTATAGAGGTAGCACTAGCAAAGGGCACCTCATATTCATGTTTAATATCCCTATAGCACGTTGTATTTCAGCTACTACAACCAACATTCAATTATACTCCTGGAAAAGGACAAAGCGTTATAACAATACCGATGCATTTAGGAGAAAGTAGGCTATATGTTCTTTACTGAACATCTTGTTTTGTATAAGAGATTGGTGTATTGACTCTCATGGATACCATACCTAATTTTACGATATTCCAAACATCCGAACACGAGTTATAGGCATACATAAAGATACACAGAAAGGCAAACAGACAAATCCATTGACTACATCATACCACAGTGGCTTCGATGGCGTAGTTGGTAAAATGCTGAGATTCTATGCCCATGATCGCGGGTTCAAATCCGTAAGATTTTTAAGGGCGTTGAAAATCCCCTCCGTATGCCTTCCTTCGGAGATGTAAAGCCAGCGGGTCCATGTCATACATTTATGGCACGTAAAAAACCCTTCCACTAACTACAATTGTGTGAAGCTAAATTTGCAGGTTAGATTTGACTTATGCTCTATTCGTTCCAACGTTTGCCGCCAGGGTCCGATTGAGGCGGCATCTAATAGACAAGTTCACACCTAGATGTCGTTAACGGTAGAATTTGGTAGCAAAAGTAGGATCTACTTGAAATTGATCGTGTGCAGTCCTTACCTGAAATACAGATAACACACACACTAATACAGCCATCACAATTAACACTGGTTATCAGGCAGATTCTACACACATCCAAAGTACACGAGGCTATATGACCGCGTTGTCGCAGCCCCTAAACTGAGGAACCTACAACATATCACTCAGATGTCCAAATATGGATATATCAACCACACAGTATCAAACAAAATCATCCTTACGATGAACCCGTTTGTCAACAAAAAGAAATGATAAGTTAGAATGTGCTCAAACTAAATTCACCTAACGTGTACTTCCTGCCGTGAAAATATAATTGAAAACCTCGTAGACGAAACGCAATACACGTCACATAAAAACTGGCCCTCACCGTTGTGTTAAGTCCCCATCCACAGGAAGACCCCTTTAATAAATGATAAAGGATTGTGGTGCATGAATATTCAGGTATTTTAGCCTCCAATAGCCCAAATTTCTAAGAGCCGTAAAAAATACTGTTTCAATTTTTTTTATTAAGTCAATTTACCCTCTAGCGAGGGAACTCACCTCTACCGCATCTATGGGCAGTGTCCTGGAGCTGGGAAACATCTGGTCGGGATGGATACAACTGGGGAGGTGTGATCAGCACTTCGCCCAGGCGGCCTCACCTGCAAAGTGAACAGGGGCCTCATGAGGGATGGGAAGGGATGGAAGATTGGGATGGATAGGCTAGGAAGAGGGAAGGAGGCGGCCGTGGCCTTACAGTAGGTACCATCCCGGCATTTGCCCGAAGACGAGGTGGGAAACCACTTCGAGAATGGCTGAGGTGGGAATCGAACCCCCTCTACTCATTTGGACCACCCGAGGCTGAGTAGACCCCGTTCCAGTCCTCATACCACTTTTCAAATTTCGTGGCAGAGCCGGGAATCGAACCCAGGACCTCCGGGGCGGCAGCTAAGCATGCTGACCGCTACGCTACGGAGGCGACCTGTTTCAATTCAGGAATTTTTGAAAATAAGGTTGCTGTTTGGAGTAATAATTCTGTACGACATATCAAACGTGTAAATCGCGTGAAAAAATTCTAGGGTACCCCTTGACCCCCTTAAGCGCATTGGTGAATTTTACAGTCCAAGTTGGTTTCGTGATAACCTTACAGCCATTTGCAAACTTTCACAGAAATGTAATAAATGGAGTGGCATTGCTTCTTACAGAAATACATGGAAAGTTGGATGTCCCATCTTGCCCTGTTGTCATGGTTACCGACTTGCATTCCTTCATTAGTTAATTAAATTAAATTAAATTAGTTTTCTGGGAATATGTCAGAGATTGTTGGTTTTAGAGCCTTAAAATGTAGTTTTCGGGAACCCTCGAGTTTAGTTTCTGACAACGAGGGGCTAAAAATGAGCTTTGTCTCGTCGTTGCATGCCATAAAATAATAATAATAATAATAATAATAATAATAATGATAATATAATATAGGCCTAATACAATATAGGGATAGGGATATAATAGACATCCTGTGCCACACCCGCAAGAGAAAATCACGTGAAAAATTCTAGTGTACCCCTTGCATTCTTTTGTTAGTTTATTGAATGAAATTAGTTTTCTGGTTTTAGGGCCTAAAAGAGGGCCCCCGAGTTTTGTTTCTCACATTGAAATACTGAAAGTAAGCTTTGTCTCGTCCTTCTACGCCTATTTCAGCATGTATTTTAAATGGGTAGGTCCCCTTTTATGAGAGGTACGGAGAAGAGTTACATCCATGATTAGTGTCGTGCCTTTGATGGATATCTGTACCAAATTTTACGTTGATCCACCCAGACGTTTTCGAGTTTTAAGGACACAAAGACTTCCACAGACAAACAAACAAACAGACAGACAAAAAAAATATTTTTGCGCGCATCCCTCATAAAACAGTCTGAAAATCGCAAATAACGCCAAATGTCCGTTGAAATTCAGAAAAAAACAGACAAACTTTCATTTTATATACCTGTGTATAGGGATACAGCATAAGACATCGAGATGCCTAATAAAATGCGTGCTCTAACATTCATAACGTATTAACTAATAGGCCAAATATACAATAAATAAGAAGAGTGTTCACTACGATCGCCTCGATGGTGATGTTGAAATTAAAACATAACCAGTGACGTACCCATGCGAGACATTTGTTTACTGAATCCTTTTACTGTCCCATCTATCACCTGTTTAATACTACAGCTAGTGAGGATTCTTTACTCCTGGATATATTTCAAATTTGATCAAGTTCTTCACTTGGTAAATGCCTTACACTCGCAGCAAGACTCCTTCTTCAGCGTTGGAGCTAGCCATGGATTATTTTTGCTGTTAAAATGTGCGATAGGTAACTTTTTTCACGTCGCACAGTGGGACCGAAAGGGGAAAAAGATGGCAAAAATTATATGAAAAGTTTATTAGTAGCGTAAGCGACTGAAACACTATTCTAACAAAATAACAGCTCAATTTTTTGAACATTCCTAATTAACACTGCATTTAGTCAGAATCTGAACTTTTTTTTTTAGCGTATGGCTTTTTTTAGTGCCGGGAGTGTCCGAGGATATGTTCGGCTCGCCAGTTTTTGTAGCTGCTTCGAGACGGACACCCAATGGGTGAGCTACAAGTACCGTTGGGGAGGAAAGTTGGAATGGAAGGACGAGGAGTTGGAAGGTAGCGGCTGTGGCCTATAGTTAGGGACCAACCCCGGCATTTGCCTGGAAGGAAGATGGGAAACCACAGAAGACCATCTTCAAGGTAGCCGGCGGGGGGATTCGAACCTCATCGCCTCCCGGATGTGAGCGACTGCCAGCAGTCATGCCGTAACGACCACGGCTAACTCACCCGGTAGAATCTGAACTGTTACCA
This sequence comes from Meconema thalassinum, assembly GCA_946902985.2. Classification (NCBI taxonomy): domain Eukaryota; kingdom Metazoa; phylum Arthropoda; class Insecta; order Orthoptera; family Tettigoniidae; genus Meconema; species Meconema thalassinum. The sequence goes on from OX336388.2 coordinate 1,437,891,007, forward strand.
CTTGACTCACTTCCACACTCAGAGTTTATGTTTGGTGGCAGCAAGCGCCCCATTGTGCGCCGGGATTTTGTCCCGAAGTGGAATTTGAACGTGCCAGTAATCTATAAATACAGTGAACTAACTAAGGAGAAGATTAGATGTGGTATATATTATCGCAGCTCTTGCTGTTTTTGTTCATTACTAATTTAATTCCAAGTTGATTTATATCAGAGGTTTGAACATCGTGGTCAATTAGCCCTGTGTACTTGGGTGTGTCTGTATAGAATTTGTCTGATTGCCTGTAATATTATGGTGTCTGTACTAGTCTGTGTTTGTAATTCAGGTGAGGATTAGGGAGGAGGCAGCCGTGCCTTTCAGTTAGGAACCATCCGGCATTTGCCTGGAGTAGAAGTGAGAAAACACGGAAAACCACTTCCAGGATGGCTGAGGTAGAAATCGCACCCTCCTCTTCTCAGCTCAGCCTCACGAGGTTCAGTGTACACGTTCCACACATCAAATCAGAATTAAATTTCTTTGCAGAGCCGGGAATCAAACCCGAACCTACAAGGTGACAGCCACTACACAAGGCGGACGCACACGCGCATAAACGAGATGGCTCAAAATAGAAAAGTGCCATATTACATAAGCTTCACGCTCTGTGTGACTTTAAAATAAAAACAGTGGTAACTTTTGCCCTCATTTTTCACCTGCAAGACACCACGTAAATTTCGTTAAGCACTAGAAAAAATAACAATGGAGATATGGCATTTTTTAGTGGCGTTGGGCCATAGCATTGTTACCCTATTTTCATTTTATGAAAAAAAAAGATAGGCTTCTGAGATCACCTTATGCCCATGTGTGTGTATGTGAGTATGTGTGTGTGTCCCTCTAATAACTTCTAAATGGCTGGAGCGATTATAATGAAACTCGGGAAGGTCATAGCACCATTTTAGCCGACCCCGACCGTGCCCATCATATTTTATTACGTCTCACCAACATGGCGGCTGTGCAATATATTTCACCAGCATTTAATATCTCCAAAACTATTACCGATATCACCCTGAAATTTTGTACGGTGATAAAGGGCACTACTAGAAGTTCGCCTATGAGTCTTCCAAAAATCTGGTAACTACAAAATCAACATGGCGGCCAAGCGATGTTGAGTCCTTTAAATAGACTTTTCTCCCGATGTAACCATCCAAAAGCAATGAAACTTGGTACAGCAAATGTTTATTCACATTGTAATGCACTGGCATCTAATTTAGTTCAATTGTTTACATAACCTCAAGATGGCTACTGTGCGAAGTTTTAAAATTAAGTTTTTATTTCTTGTGTCGTAATCATGCGATCGAAGTGAAATTTTGAATAATGAACCTTCGCAATAATTTTCCTTTAATGGTACATAACTCTATGGCCTATACATATAACAATTCAAAATGGCGTCAATCCGAAATATTTAGACGGTTATCAATATCTACGAACAATTTAATGCAATCATACTGACATTTTGTATGTTCATAGAGGCTGTGATCATAAGTTCACCTATAGGACTTTTAATAACACAAATCCAACATGGTGGCACCACGAAATATATACATTTAAATGAACGTTTCTCGCGATTTAACCATCCGGTACGGTAAATGCTTATAAAAATTTCAATCCACAGGCATCTAATTTATTTCAATTGTTTTCATAACCACAAGATGGTAGCTGTGTGAAATTTTAAAATCTCGTTTTTTGCCTACTTTCGAATTTTGCAAAAAATGAAAGTAGACTTATGAGATCTACACAGGGCCAAATTTGTGTGTCTGTGTGTGTGTGGGTTTGTGTACCCTGTATGTCTGCCCTCCCCCCCCCCCCCCCCCCCCCCTCACCCCCCCCCTATTAATTCAAACACGTCGAAACCAAATTGAACGAAATTTTGTACAGAGGTAGCACTAGCAAAGGGCACCTCAGTGTCATGTTTTATATTGCCGCCATCTTTACCAAAACATAATGGCGGCCACTCAAATGGTCAAAACTTAAAATTAAATTACGAGCAAACTAATCATCGGATCTTTACCAAATTTGGGAACAACATACCTTCATATGGGACGCGTTTTGTGGCCAGACAACAAGGTCATCAGCCCCGCACCACTTCAGGATGGCGGCCATGTGAATTATGCAAACTTTATAATCCATAACATGGGACCCACCAGTTTCGATTATCGAACCGAGAATCGTTTAAACTGTTCTAAAGGACGTGGCCCGTTCGAAATTAAAAGTTTATATTGTAATACGTATTATAGTGAATAAGTGGCTTTAAAAGCTGAGCCGTCTCGGTTACAGACAAGATGGCAGCTGATCTCTCGTTCTGACCAATATTTCACTAATTTGATTATGTTGCATGCAATATAGCCTACTGATAGAAATAATATGAACAGTGTATGAAATGAACTTTGTTTGAAATACACTCCAATGAAGAAATCGTTTAGTCAAAGTCAATATTTTTTTAAGACGTTGTATGTAAATTGAGTGATAACATTGAACTTAGGAGGGCATATTTAGGTCTGTGGTTACAGCGTTGGTCTCTCACCCGGCCGGCTGGGGTTCTAATCCTAACAGAGTTGTATTTTTTGCTACATTTTTTAATATTTATTGTTTTTTGAGTACTGAGGCGTTATAAAATATATTTTGCCTTTTTGCAATGAAAAATATATATTCAACTAACAGAAGTAACCGTTGTTTGAACGGTGTTCCGTGTTAACACCAGACATTATCAATTGAGCTACTGTTGCAATGGATAGCGGTTTGTCATTCCTTCATAATTTTATCAGAACGAAGTTATTTTTCTGGGAATATCGCACACACTGTTAATTTAAGGGCCTTAAAATGTGGTTTTTGGAGACCCTTTATAGACTCCCGAATTTTGTGTCTCACATGAAGCTTTGGTCGTCCTTCTAGGATAATATTTATATTTCGCCTATTTCAGCATGTATTTTGAGAAATTTTCCCCTATATCCACCCTTCTACTGTATGAAAAGTACGGTGAAGAGTTTTATAAATGATTGGTGTATTGACTCTCATGGTTACCATATCTAATTTTACGATGCACCAAGCATCCGAACACGAGTTATAGGCGTACACGAAGATACACAGAAAGACAGACATACAATTCTATTGTCTACAACATATCACCCAGATATCCAAATATGGGTGTATATCTACCACACTGTATCAAACAAAATCATCCTTACGATGAACACGTATGCCGACAACAAAAAAAGATTAGTTAATATGTGCTCTCAAACTAAATTCACCTAACGTGTACTTCCTGACGTGAAATAGAATTGAAAGCCTTGTAGACGAAACGCAATACACGTCACATAAAAACTGACCCTCTACGTTGTGTTAAGTCCCCATACACAGGAAGACCCCTTTCATAAATTATAAAGGCTTGTGGTGCATGAAAATTCAGTTTCTTTAGCCTCAAATGGCTCAAATTCCTAAAAGCCACAAAAATGCTGATTCAATTCAGGAATTTTTGAAAATAATGCTGCTGTTTCGAGATATAATAGGCCTTCTGTACTATATGTCGCACGTGAAAATTGCATGAAAAAATTCCAGGTTACCCCTTGACCCCCTTAATTGCATTGATGAATTATACAGTCTACGTTGGTTCCGTGATAGGCTAACCTTATAGCCATTTGCAAACTTTCACAGAAATGTAATAAATGGAGTAACATTGCTTCTTACAGAAATAGGTGGAAAGTTGGATGCCACCCCTTGAGATAATGATATGGTTACCGATTTGCATTCCTTCATTAGTTTGTTAAATTAAATAAATTAGATTTATGGGAATATTTCAGAAACTGTTGGTTTTAGAGCCTTATAATGTAGTTTTCGAGGACCATTTAGGGCCCCCGAGTTTTGTTTCTGGCACCGAGGGGCTTTGTCTCGGCGTTGTACGCCATAATATAATAGGCTAATAATAATAATAATAATAATAATAATAATAATAATAATAATAATAATATAATATAATATAGGGATAGAAATATAATAGACCTGCCGTACCACATCCACAGGTGTAAATCGCGTGAAAAAAATCTGAGAGTACCCCCTTGACCCCCTTAAGCGCATTATATGTATTGATGAATTTTACAACTTAATTTGGTTCCGTGATAACCTTCTAGCCGTTTGCAAACTTTCACACTAATGTAATTAATGGAATTGCATTGCGTCTTACAGCATTAGATGGACCTCTGAGAATCTGTTGCCATGGTTACCGGCTTGCATTCGTTCATTAGTTTATTAAATGAAAACAGTTTTCTGGGAATATCTCAAAAACGGTTGGTTTTAGGGCCTTAAAAAGTGATCCCGAGTTTTGTCTCTCACAATGAGGAGCTGAAAATGAGCTTTGTCTCGTCCTTCTTCGCCTATTTCAGCATGTATTTTAAGGGGGTAGGCCCCCTTTTATAAGAGGTGCGGAGAAGAGTTACATCAATGATTAGTGTCGTGCCTCTGATGGATATCTGTACCAAATTTTACGTTGATACACCCAGCCGTTCTCGAGTTATAAGGGAACAAAGTTGTCCACTGACAAACAATCAGATAGACAGACAAAAAAAATATTTTCGCGCGCATCCATCATAATACAGTCTGAAACGCGCAAATAACTAAAATTTCCGTAGAAATTCAGAAAAAAAAAAACAGACAAACTTTCATCTATCTATCTATCTATCTATCTATCTATTGTACCCATGTGAGTAATCTCGATGGTAAATATGCAGCTGCCTCCAGCTAGCATCAGGTCTCAGGCGCGTGCCGTTCCCCCAAATGAGCAGTGCATATTGTGGATTTGAGGCTATAAGGTAACAACTCTACAATAACAAGGCACAACTCTATTCTAAAACTTTAATTCAGTAAATAAAAATCATGGCTTCAAACACAAAAACAATCCCAAAACCATAAAAAAACAAAGCAAACAAAAGTTTACTTCCACAATCCACAATCAAACAAAAATGAAATCATAATAAAGTCATATTAACCCATAAAACTGTACCCTTATGTGAACTACATAAAGATATTCTAGTGCGCTGATGCACCTACGACTTCAATACAAACTTTACATTAACATAACAGTCATACAATGTGACTTCCTTAATATCACAAACTAATTATTCCTTAAACCTCTTGGTTTTAACAATTATGTGTGCCGTGCGTGTTTTGATTTTTCTCTTCTCACCAAACAAATGCTTGCATGCATTTACCTATTCGGACGTTGCACCGCAATCAACGTGCAACTCCATAATTATGTAAGCTACCCCTCCACTTCCTCTATTTATATGGTTCCACTGCATGCTGTATGTGATTCCTAGATAAAACGTTACGTTATAGCTTGTGTCGGATGGTATAATTATATTACCTTGCTCTCGTGGCGATTGGCATCTGGTAACTAACTTCAAAACTTGGTTTCAGTGACAGTACAAATACATCATCTAACTATTCGTCAGATAGCTAAAATAATGAACCATCAGGATAATCTATAATTATCCATGTGTTCCTAAACCACATGGCTACATTACTCAACATAACAATCTTTCATTATATGTCATTTACCAGGGTCTAAAATCTGTCCCTTTCAACTTGCCTTGACGGCTCGAGTTTAGACTGCAGACCCTCGGCTAGAGGAGTCCGCACACAATAGAAAGTGGGATGGGTGTTCCACCAATTACCTCGACCCTCCTTAAAGGTTTTGAATGCTTTCCTTTCTAAGCAGTAAAGATTTACAAGACAAATACTGTCGTCTGACCGACACACATATCCCAAAGGACCTTAATTGACTATTATGCAAACAGGTATTGAATGAGCTTTTATAATTACTCCTACACAGAGGATATAATAATTACTGGCCTCACACGGGTCCATTCAACATGAAGGGTCGGGGTTCGTAATGCATTAGTCTGACGGGTGACCGATGTCTCAAGTAAAATATAGGCGCTCACTGCAGCTGCCGCCATGAGTTTCGCTACCACGAGCGGAATAACTCATTAATAAGTTCTCGGGAGACCATAGAGTTTCGAGGTGTCCTCGTTCTCCTCGTCTCTATCACAGGATCCCAACCCGGAACACTTTCATATCCTTCCTCAGAGCTAGGGTACACACTACAACTCTGGCATAAAATTATATCTCCACTTATGCCCATGACATAGGAGATTTCATACGTAGAATAGACCATCTGGCCCCTACTCAATGCTACGACCTCCGACCTATATTATTAAGAGAAATCTAACAATTACTCTATAAGCTTCTCATATAAGCTGCAAATTCAATTCACTAAAAGCTCTTTCATGCCTGGCATCATTATTGAATATATGCAATATTCTGATATAAAACTTCTTTCCTTAATTACTGCAATGTAATCTTACTGTATCATCTTACTGCTTAGATTGATAAGTCTTGCAATTAGCGTAAATCCCTCGCTTACAACATTTATTTGTTTCCTGATGTGTTCATTCATACTTTTAATATTCATTATTATTATTACCATTAATCTCACTGACATAAATGACCAAAATCATTACTTTATTATTATTCTCACATAACTTTACCAAAAATCCGACATTGCTAAACGTCTTAAAATCCGAACAATCGCGTTCGTCACACTTACATAACTGATTGCCATTCTTAATTCATAGTGGGAATAATTACTCCACTTAATGATGCAAATTAACATCTCAACTCTATAAAAATCAACACAATAATGATTAAACATGGAGGATCTCCCTCCTAAACTGATTTTTACTGGCATCTTTAAGGAATTCACAACATGCAGTGGCCCATATTTCTACATAATCATAACTTGTGGGGTACTTACATTTCTATAGGCGTCATGGTGGCTCCAACCAATCATATTTCTCCATGTCGCCCGCCATTAGCAGGTTTAACGCGACATATTCATCTTGAATGCACACATTTTATAACACATAATTTTCATCAACAACACGACACGTTGCATAACTCTCAGGAAGCTATTGCTCCCAAACATGTGAAACACTTATCTAATCACTACTTTAAAGGATATTTTACATATGTTGTACACTTAACACACGTCACTTTATACACTTTTCAATGCTGAAATTCCCTAGCAAAGATCGAAATTGCAGGTGTCGACAGCATCTCCCGTGCTCCTATTAACTCCTGATTGAAAGTCTGGTTTACCTGCTTTCGGAATTCACCAACAGTTTTATTATTTCCTACTCCTACGGTAAGCGTCCTGCGCTGCATAAATATGCTAGCTCCCGTCCTGAGTTTTATCATCTGGTACTCTCATGACATTACCAAACACTTCGTAGAGTTTCATTTAGCGCATACCATCGTACTTACACATATACGATCAGTCAATCCTTTACACATTGCGCTCAACACTGTCCAATACTTTACACAAATAATTATTTACAATAGTTCTGCCATTAGCCTACACGGTGCTTCGTAACTGAACACGGCATAGTTCGTACTGCTGATTATGCCTATAGCACGACTATTATTCATACAAGCTTATTAAATGCTTCATTTACATGTACCAGTCTTTGTTCGGCGTCTATTATGAGTAGAACCGCCATGCGTTCTGCCTTGACGAACTTGCTTCAAAGTGGCTGTACCTGACTGAAGATTCACTTGAAGACTGCTCGTACCTTACTTGAAGACTGCTGTATACTGCTTACATACTGTCTCGTACTGCCCTCGTACTTGCTGCATACTGATTGCAACTTACTGCAACTGTGCTGCAACTGGGTAACTTCTAACGTCGTGAAGACTGCGTAAGACTGCAACTTGGGCTGTAACTGGGTGAACTGCACGTGAACTGCGCGTAGACTGAGCTTCAACTGTGTTCAACTGTGTGCTCCTCCAAGGGTCTACCCCCTTATATCGTATTCCCACGGAAATTAGGGCGAAATCTTCCCGCGTAATCTTGGCTCCTCTCACAGCGTGAATCTGGTCTCCAAACCATGATCATTGGGTTCCTCTTTCTTCACAGATTCCAAAACTATCTGCGTGCAAAGGAATCGCTCGTCCAATTAATTAATATTAATTCCTTTCTCCATAGCGTGGGACGCTATCTTACGGGTATTCCCCGGCAACATTCTCAAATCTATCCGCGCACAATGGTCGTTTCACAGTCCTTCCGCACTTCGTTAAATATGCCTCAATTTCGCAGGTAAAAGGCTCTAAAATTAGCCTCCTGCCAAAAGATTCATCTGTGAGCAACTCTCATCTCAATTCGTTGCTCCAATCACGAGTAATCAATGATTTTCCTGGGCATCTCTCCTCCCACTCCTCAAATCTATTCTCCGTCGGGGAATAACCGGGTCATTATTCAGGCCTTCCCCCTGCTCCAGACGACAGAATGGGGTCACAGAGATGGACATGGCTCCACTGGGCCCCACCCACAATTCTGGGCTAATTTGTAAAATGTCAACTCTGTCCTCTCCGTGCTTCAAGCCTCGTATAGCCTACACCAAGTAGTCTAATAATGCTGTAATCTGCTCATTATTCCCTGCATTATTTTAATAAATAATGTCATTGCACCAAAATCACACCAGTGATTAAATATACACTTCTTTCGAGGGGTTTTTACCAAGAAACTGCCTCCTACAGATCTCTGGTTCGTTCCCTGGTGGAACCTTCACGCTGAGATCACAGTCTCTGAGAACCACGTTCGATTCCAGTCAGCATAACCTCCTCGGGTTCACTATATATATATTTATTTATTTATATATTTATATATATATATATATATATATAAATGAAAGTTTGTCTGTTTTTTCTGAATTTCCACGGAAATTTTCGATATTTGCGCGTTTCAGGCTGTTTTATGACGGATGCGCGCAAAAATAAAATTTTTGTCTGTCTGTCTGTCTGTCTGTCTGTGTGTCTGTGGACAACTTCTACGAGTCCTTATAACTTGAGAACGGCTGGGTGGATCAACGTAAAATTTGAGATATATATCCATCAGAGGCACCACACTAATCATTGATGTAACTCTTCTCCGTACCACTCATAAAAGGGGCCCTACCCCCTTAAAATACATGCTGAAATAGGCGTAGAAGGGTGAAACAAAGCTCATTTTCAGCCCCTCAATGTGAGAAACGATACGAAAACCACATTTTAAGGCCCTAAAACCAACAGTTTCTGAGATATTCCCAGAAAACTAATTTCACTTAATAAATTAAAGAAAGAATGCATGGCGGTAACCATGGCAACTGAATCTCAGAGGTCCATCTATTTCTGTAAGACGCAATGCAATTCCATTTATTACATTACTGTGAAGTTTTGCAAACGGCTATAAGTTTATAATGGATCCAAATTAAGCTGAAATATTCAAGAGTTAAGTGCTTTTCAGTCGGTCAACACGAATGTACCCAAAAGAGATGGGTTATGCCCTAATCCTGAAATAAATTACATGAGATTAATAAAACACTAGGATGACCAGTTTCGATCGTCAAGCGATCATCATCAGATCCATTACACTTAGGCTACAAAATCTATGTTTGAAATACAGGTGAAAATATTTACAATATGTATAATTATTTAGTTGCAGTATTAGTACTGCAACTGTCAGTGTATGCTAAATGCAGTATATATGTTAGGTGAAATGCTAAATGGTGATAGCTATCCGTAGATTGTACTTTAGAGAGATTATATGGTTGTAAACTATGGTTAAACTATAAAATTTTAGGCTAACTACTTATCTGATTGTCTTCCGTACAACAGCTACTCACAGTTTTCGTGCTCACTGGAACTCACTGTGCGGTAGACTGCGGTGGTTATCTTAACGACTGGTTTTTCCCTGCTTTCTCCCCCCTGCTCCTACGTGCTGTGGGGAGTGATAGCGATGTGTTTATGTGAGGTGTTGCCAACCTAGATAAGGTGTATATTATTGAATGAGGTGGGTCTACAATTATTAAAGACTGTGGATTAGCCCTCGCCACGCGTGGAGCATAACCCATTCGAACTAAGCGTTGACGGTCTTATGAGGACGTCCCGGCATCTTTAATACTGCCGCGAATATGGGCCTTGGTTTATTGCAGAAGAAAAGTACATCGTACACCTGATCCAGATAACATTTACCTATTAATAACCTCCTAATTTCCCCCCTTTTTTATCTATCTTGGCTGTGTCGCTAAATTGTGTTTTGTTACCGACAGGGTGTGTTTTTTAGTAGCGTGAAGAGGGGTGAGCTCTCCATGAACGTGTGTTCATTTAGATTGTTGGGATTGTTTCGTTTGGCTAGGTGTATCTCGATTGAAATATTCATTATTACATACCATGCGCTTAAGGGGTCAAGGGGTACTCTAGAATTTTTTCACGCGATTTACACGTGCGGGTGTTGTACGGAAGGTCTATTATATCCCTTCTCTATTATATAAAAATGAATGTTTGTCTGATTTTTCGGCTTTTCTACGAAAATTTGACATATTTGCCCGTTTCAGACTGTTTTGTGACGGATGCACGCAAAAATATATTTTTGTCTGTCTGTCTGTGGACAATTTTTTGTGTCCTTATAACTCGAGAACGGCTGGGTGGATTTACGTAAAATTTGATACAGATATCCATCAGAGGCACGACACTAATCATTGATGTAACTCTTCTCCGTACCTCTCATAACAGGGGGTCTACCCCCTTAAAATACATGCTGAAATAAGCGTGAGACAAAGCTCATTTTCAGCCCCTCAATGTGAGAAACGAAACTCGGGGGCCCTAAAAGGACCCCGAAAACCACATTTTAAGGGCCTAAAACCAACAGTTTTTGAGATATTCCCAAAAAACTAATTTCACTTAATAAATTAATGAAGGAATGCATGCCTGTAACAATGGCAACAGAATCTCAGAGGTCCATCTATTTCTGTAAAACGCAATACAACTCCATTTATTACATTACTGTGAAGGTTTGCAAACGGCAATAAGGTTATAACGGATCCAAATTAAGCTGAAATATTCATCAATAAATATAATGCGCTTAAGGGGTCAAGGGGTAATCTAGAATTTTTTAACGCGATTTACACGTGCGGGTATGGTCCGGAAGGTCTATTATATCCCTATCCCTATTTTGTTATATTATTATTATTATTAGTATTATTCTTTTAATTATTATCATTATTATGGCGTACAACGAAGAGACAAAGCTCATTTTCAAACCCTTGGTGTCAGAAACAAAACTCGGGGCCCCTCAAGAGCCGTAAAGGGTCCCCGAAAACTATATTTTAAGGCTCCAAACCCAACAGTTTCTTAGATATTCCCAGAAAACTAATTTCATTTAATAAACTAAAGAACGAATGCAAGCCAATAACCATGACAACAGTATCTCAAGAGGTGGCATCCAACTTTCCATCTATTTCTGGAATAAGTAATGCCACTCCATTTATTACATTTCTGTGAAACGTTGCAAATGGAGTACCCTAGATTTTTTTCACACGACTTACACGTGCGATATGTCGTACAGAAGGTCTATTATATCTCCAAACATCAACATTATTTTCAAAAATTCCTGAATAGAAATAGTAGACTGTTTTTTTTTTGGTGCTGATTTTAGGAATTTGGGCCATTGGAGGCTAAAAACACTGAATTTTCATGCACCACAAGCCTTTATAATTTATAAAAGGGGTCTTCCTGTAGTTGGGCACTTGACACAACGGTTAGGGTCAGTTCGTATGTGACGTGTATTGCGATTCTTCTACGAAGTTTTCAATTTTATTTTCACGCCAGGAAGAACACGTTAGGTAAATTTAATTTCAGAGCACATTTTAACTAATAATTTTTCTTTGCCAACAAACAGGTTCCAAGCCCCTAAACATTGCAACAGTAGCTCAATTGATAACATCTGGTTATTAATACCGAAGACCGTTCGAAGAATGGGTACTTCTGCTAGTTTTTATATATAGAGGAAATTACTGCACCACTCGGTGTTGACCGTGTTTTATTGCACAAATTTAGGGTTTACTCGCTAACCGTTGGAGATACATGAAAAGTGATAAGGACCCCTCGGATAGAAAATTAAATGTTAAAGCTCGTGTATGCCATCAAAAGTTTGCTATTTCTTCGCGTTCTCTTTTTATATGAAATAGAAATATGAAATTTTGAAACCAAAGGGTGTATTGACGTCACAAATGTGGGTTTTACTCGCTAACCGCTGAAGATACAGGAAAAGTGATAAGAACCCCTCGGATAGAAAATTAAATGTTAAAGCTCGTTTGTGCCATTAAAAGTTTGCTATTTCTTAGCGTTCTCTTTTTATTTGATATGGAAGTATGGAATTTTGAAACCAATGGGTGTAGTGACGTCACTAAAATGGTCGCCATCTTTAAATACTGCAAGGTATCGAAATCAAAAGTAGCCTATATGTTAACCAGGTAAATCAGCTACATTCATACAAAATTTCATGTAAATTGGACCATTGGTTCTTGCATGATTGAGTAACAGACAGAAACACAGACACACACCATCTCATCTTATATATTAAAATAGTTTTCAAAAAATTTCACCCTTTACTAAAACTGAAATATCTCGGGAAGTATTTGCGCTACGACGACGTTTGTTGTCTTAAAATGTAATGCCTGTCACGCACTCTCGATTGATACCCACCTTACTTGATTATATCATTCGAGTATTAAAATAATAGAGAAAATTACTTCCTTCAAGGTCTCACAAAAATGGAATATTCGAACGACTTGACGGACATATTGTCGCTAGGCGACAATGACTAACACCGTATCATGATATTCAACGCCGCCCCAATAATAAATCGAACTTGATATTAACCGAGAGTTCCCTAATTACGTCATGATATCGTTAACTTCTACCTGCTCCACTCGGGCGCTAATGCCGCATGTAACCATACATGATATCGTTAACTTCTACCTGTTCCACTCGGGCGCTAATGTCGCATGTGTCCATACAATAAGCAGAAGGGGATTCTGTGCACATAATTTAATTGAAACTTCTCAAAGAATGGATTACTTTGAGACTGAAATGCTCATGCACAATCAGCAGCCATTTTGCTAATGACACTGGCATGTCAACATCTCTTTGAATGACAACAAATACAGTATACGAAAGACAACTAATTTCACGAAGATGCCGCTACAGTCAAATGTTGGAACCGCCATTTTGTATTTTGTATCCGATCTTTCTGTTATATAGCCTTTGGTCACACCAGCTACAAAATGTCTTCTTTTCGTTTCATCATTCGTCCTTATAGGTTGTGTGCTCAATCAATACAATGAATCATATTATGATGAATGAGAGGCGACACAAATGTTATAAAGATTAAAGGTGACGGTAATTGTCTGTTCAGGTGATTGGCATATTGTGAGTTCCACATTCAGAGTTTATTTACACAGGTTAGAAAGCGAATTGTAAAGCATGTTACAGACGAGAGGAATAATTATTCTTCCTTTATTGTTGGCAACAGCGACATGTACGAAACTGCTATCAATACGAGCGATGATTACAAAATGTATATGTCTATGAATGGTGTTTGTGGAGGTCATGTTGAGTTAGTTGTCGCTGCTCAAGTTTGCAAAATGGATATTTTTTCGTGGATTACTACTGTCGTATGGAAGGTGACCGGTTATAATATATACGTCATCAACAAACGAAGTTACGAGTTGATACGTATGCCGGTTTAGCAGACGCCTTGCATGTACGAGCAGAAAATGAAAATCTCAGAGTCGGTCGTATTGTAGTTTTGTTATCTTCTTTTACCGGTAGCCCAAGGAAAATATTGCAAACTTATCAGGATGCGATGGCGATAGTTCATTACGTTCACATATAATGCGGGATGGCCTGAAATACATAACAGCATTCATCCCTGGGAAACGGCTAATAATAGGCATGATATTGAAGTGAGAGTTTTCCATTGCAAAGTAAAGGAATTGCTACGATTGATTAATGTTAAGGAAATTTTCGGTAAAAGCATATCTATATGCAGTGGAATTTGAAAAAACGAGGTCTCCCGCACATCCATTTACTCTTAATATTAACGGAAGATTGTAAGTTTCGAGAAATTTCTGACATTGACAGTGTGGTGTCAACCGAAATACCAGATCTCGAGGATGAAGCACTATACGAGTTGGTAAGGCGTCATATGGTACATGGTCTTCGCGGATCTTTGAATCCTTCTTCAGTCTGTATGAAAGATGGCGTATGTAAGAAAGATTTCCCTAAACAGTTTCAGGAAGAGACCAAAGATAATGCCAATGGTTATCCTTCGTATAGGAGAAGAAATAATGGATGGATTATTATAAAAACAATTCAAGGCATTGACATTGAAATCGATAGTCGATTCATTGTTCCCTACAATCCATTTCTTTTACTTTACTTGCAAGCTCATATTAATGTTGAAATATGCTCAAGGGTTCGGAGTGTTAAATACATCCACAAATATCTTATATATTAAAATCCACAAGTATGTGTATAAAGGTACTGCATTGTTAAAATATGTCCTGAAGGCGAAACGGTGAACTACGATGAAATTACTTCTTTCCTACATGCTAGATATGTTGGTCCAACAGAAGCCACATTCAGGATATTTTCATTTCACATGCATGAACAGTCACATTCTATCGTGCTATTACCAGTTCACTTGCCAAACTTCCAAAATATCTATTTTAAAAATTATATCGCTCCTGATATTTTACTTCAAGCACAGTTGCGCAACACGGAATTACAAGCGTGGTTCAAGTTAAATCAAGATTCGCAAACCAGGAGTCCGTATATATATCCTGAAACACCAGTACATTACGTCTGGAATAAGAGCAACTGCCAGTGGCAAAAAAAGAAGAAATGTTTGAAAAACTATAGGCAGAATGTATAATGTTTCGCCTACAGAAACAGAAAGGTATTATTTACGCCTGTTATTGCTTCACGTCATAGGTGCTACCAGCTTCCAGGATCTACGAACATACAAAGCAGTTGGCTATTCTACTTTTAAAGAAACAGCTAAGGAGCGAGGTTTGCTGATTGTCAATTCTGAATGGCAGCGTTGTTTGGCAGAAGCGTCACAATTTCATATGCCTTCTCAGTTACGACAACTGTTTTCTTACATATGTATCTTTCAGACCCTTTCAAGTGTGAGATAGTTATGGGACATTTTCAAGAATTCATTATCAGAAGATTATCTGCAGTTTCACGAACCTAACATTGCATATCAGTTCACTCTTATACTTATTTCTAATAGATTAAAACTCCATGGTCTTCCCATTACTTCTCTCGAATTGCCAGCTATTATTGATAATTTCCCTCAGACAAATTTACCAATGAATTATCCAAAACTTAATGAGGATCAATTAAGTCGGATGATAAACCAAGCAAATGGAAACCAAACGGCTATAATCACAGAAATGTTGGGGTTAGTACAAAACAGCAATGAAAGGATGAGCAATGCATATTTCATTGACGGTCCAAGGGGCACCGGGAAAATATTTCTTTACCAATGCTTGATTCACAGTTGCACAAATTTGGGGTTAAATGTAGTTTATGTTGCATGGACTGGTATTGCAGCAATGTTACTACCTCAGGGGCGCACTGTACACAGCCAGTTCAAGTTACCTTTACATTTACATGAAAGTTCTGTATCAGGAATAAAAGTTAACAGCAAGGAAGCTTTTTATATTCGTTCAGCAAAACTTATCAACTGAGATGAAGCCCCTATGGCTAATAAGCACGCGTTGATGTGTGTAAATCGGTTGCTCAAGGACATCATGAATAACGACGTGCCTTTCGGTGGAAAAATTATCATCTTAGGTGGAGATTTTAGGCAGGTATTGCCTGTTGTGCCTTACACATCTAAAGCAGCATCAGTCCAAATGGCAGTAAGGTTCTCTCCTTTGTGGCCATTATTCAAATTTTTTAAACTCAACAAAAGTATGCGAGCGGATACAGACCAACGTGACTTTGCAAACTTCTTGACACAATTTGGTAACGGTGAATACCCTCACGTCGATGGAGAAAATTCAGAATTAGACCCACGCTGAAAAATATTTCACGCTTTTCAAAATTAGCGATTTTAGCACATAAAAATGTACATTGTGAAGAAATCAATGACAAAGTTTTATACCTAATCCCAGGATCATCGAGAACTTACATCAGTGTGAATAATTTGATTACTGAAGATGAGAGTGAATTTCTACAATTCCCAATAGAATTTTTAGACAGCATAGGCATAAGTGGATTGCCACCTCATATACTTCGGCTAAAAGAAGGCTCAATTGTGATTTTGTTGAGAAATATTAATGTTACCCAAGGTCTGTTGAACGGTACTAGACTGTTGGTTTGGAAGATGCATGACAATTGCTTACACCTGGTAATTATTACTGGCGTAAATGTTGGAAACAATGTCCTACTCCCTCACCTTGACCTTACGCCATCAGATACTTCTATGCCATTTTCCTTCAAAAGGAGGCAGTTTCCAGTACGTTTGGCTCTTTGTATAACTATCAATAAAGCTCAAGGTCAAACACTAGATCATGCAGGCATTTATTTACTTCAACCGGTGTTTAGCCACGGACAACTTTACTGTATGCCGCACTATCACGAGCAAAATCCTTTCATGACGTCAAAGTTCAAATACGGGTTCAAACACGGCCGAAGCCGTCGGATTTTTTAAGAGCGTTAAAATTCCTCAGTATGCCTTCCTTCGGAGGGGATGTAAAGCCGGCGGTCCCATGTCATAGATGTATGGCATGTTAAAGAACCTTCCACTAATTGCACCTGTATGAAGCTATATTGGATAGGTTAAGAATGTAAACAACACTCTTAGGGTTCTATGTTCGTTGCCAAGAGCCGACTGCGGTGGTGTCTAGTAGCTAAGTTCTGAACTTGGCCTAGTACTCGTTGACGGTGGCGCTTGGTGGCAAAATTAGGAACTATTTGAAAAATTCTAAGTTGCAGTACTTAAATTTAAAAAAAAAACAGATAACACACACTAATACAGTCATCACAATTAACTCCGGTTATCAGACAGATTCTACACACACCCAAAGTACACGGGGCTACATGACCGCGTTGTCGCAGCCCCTAAACTTAAGAACCAACCAACCAACCCAAGTTCAAATAGAACCAAAAGACAAGCGAACAGCAAATGTCGAATGGAAGGAAATACTATTAGAATTTTGAAACGAATGTTGCGGAGGAGCACAGACCTCAGCAAACGGGGCACGGATTAAATAACAATTATACAAGGACGTCCGCATCCCTAATACGATAACTGTCCTGTGGTAATGGTAAAAAAATACTATTGTCCTATATCGGTGATTACTATCCTACATCCTGTTATTTCATTCCCTCAGTTCTATAACAAAGATATACTCAATCAAATTTACAGCTTAATAAATATTAATTCCTTCTGTGTGAGTTATCTTTTCATTTCTCATCAATCGCCTTTACGTACTATTCTATCTGTAGGGGTGGAGGCGATAGCTGTCTTGACAAAGATGTGCAAATTATTAGATTCGATGACAGTTTTCCAAAATTGCATTTTTACTTTTCACGGTTTAATGCACTAAGTATGTTTACAAGGCGATGAAATTTCTTCAAATGTTTAACCAAGACTCCTAATTATATTTTTATTTAAGAAACTCAAATTAAAATGATTTTTTGGAATTTCCACTAACCGAGGAGCCTTGCAAATGCAAAATGCCACACGTTTCGTTTTTATTACTTCACTCTACTTTACGTGTGAATTTAGAGCGGAGGGATTTGGGGTCTTTCAACAGATGAACGCTATTGAACTATTCAAAGATTCATGAACTATGCATTGAAATCACCTGACTTGAATTCTAAAGTCAATGAAAAATTGAAAATGGACCCAGCTCAGATATCCCTCGGAATCCAATAATCTGAAAGTTTCCAGACGCAATTCCTTATGGGTGAAGGTGTAATTCCACAGGAGAGGAAACACTACTAAGTAGGACAACAAAAGAAGTTGGTCAATAAAATGATTTTGAATAAAATTAATTATGACTAATTAAAATTATTTATTTAATTCTATTAATTTGCACACCTCTATATGTTAACCAAGAGTTACATCTCTAAATTCAAATATAAGAGACCCATCTTTTATTTTAAATTTATACCATTGTTCATAAGTAGACAAAATTCCAAATTATACCGCTGTAGCCTTAAATTGTGTGGATATCTCTATCTACTTAGTATAAAACCAAGTTCCTAATTCTTGGATGTAACGGGTAATCTCGAGAGCAACTTGATGGATTTTGATGCGGTTTTCACCATTCTGTAAAGGAGTTCTCGATGAAGGATTAGGTAGAAAATCATTCATTTATGACCAAAAGAAGCCGAGCATTTACGATTTCAGTGAATTGAGTTGAAGAAAAACCTAACGTCCATGTGTCTTTTAAGCTTACACTGGGTAAATCGTTAAAAATATCGATATCCTCTGAGAATTGTTCAGCATGAAAAGTTCTGCAAGAAAGCCCGCGACAGCTCCCACATCGACCTCTGTAAATGATTTTACGTCTTCATTTCTTCCAGCAATCTCCAATCAGTGGAAATTTAAATTACTAGCTTCAGAGTGAGTTTATGAGCTTGCGAGCGACCTATCACCCTAGCTTCAGCCAGCATCAAACTGCCGAGTCGTGTCGTTTGGAGTTTGCTGTTCACCTCGGCTTTTCAGAATTGCGTCTGGAACCTGACGTCCGTGCGCCTTTTAAGCTTACGCAAGGTAAATAGTGGGACACACACACAGATGACAGGCAGACACCCAGACATTTGATCTCATTAGTCTACTTCATCATTTACCCAAAAGCGACGATACCGTAAATGTCTGTTCAGGTCACTAGCATGAAGACATGCAAATGTCATATGGACAGAAGTGCTGTAGGATTTGTTGAAGTGAATGCTGCGGAGCAGCAAGGGTCTTCTAATTTTTTATATATATTAGTATGGATTAAAACAAAGTTCTCCAATGGATCTGCAGGAGTGACATCTACTAGCAACTAGTTGAACTACAGTATGCGCGAGCTATCCACTGCCTACTAGATGCGAGCTGAGCTTTATACCGGCCAGTTAGTGAACCCATGCCAGTGGTGTTATTGAAGTGGTGTTGCCGATAGAGCGCACTGTCAAGTATAGGCGCGATTAAAAATTAGGTGTGCAGTAGATATATTAAATGTATTTCTTCCAGTGATACGTTTACAACAACGAAGTTTCAATTATTGTTAATAGTTGGTGTTAATATACTGAATTACTATGTTGTTTGGAGTGTTTGCTGATGAAATTGCAAAATACTGGGGTAAATTATAAACTATGGTTTGAACGCCGCTGCTCAAATCCAGTGTGCCAATTCGCATTTCAAATAGGAAGAAGATAGGAGGTGATAAGGACAAAGAGTTATAACTTTACCCATACATTTAGGAGAAAGTAGGCTATATGTTCTTTCCTGAACATGTTGTTACTTCTTGTGTCCTAAGCATGCGATTGAAGTTTTAATACTACACGTACACAATAACCTCATTTAATAGTGCATAACTCCAAGACCTACATAATTATATAAAAATCCAACATGGCGAATATCTACGAATCTATTACAGCAATCAAACTGAAATTTTGTATGTTGATAGAGGATATGAAAATAGGCTTTAGTTCTTCACTGAACTACTTGTTTAAAAATTAAATTGTCGGGTTGAGGGCTTATAAAGAATGAGAAGCATTGCTCTACTCAAATACCTGAAATAAAAACACACTTACAGAATGCAACCTTCGCAACCTTAATTATTTCATATAACGAAATGTTTGTATCTTTCATGTCAGTTATCTTCATTAATGAACATTTTCAAATACGGATTAGTCAGTGGAGCGAGATAGAGAATAGGAGCTACAGACTGTAGGCTGGTTTGTACCTTCCAGAGGGTGATCCTGAGCTGGAGTTTTTTTTTTTGTAGTGGTATGGCATCACTTCTATGCTTCCCCCGCAACAGCACCTGTTTCGTGAGTACCGGTCAGCAATCCAAGTTCTGATCACACCCAATATTACTTAACTTCGGAGATCTCACGAGATCCAGTGTTTCAACGTGGCCAAAGTCGTAACCGTTTTAATAAAGCAGGTATATTTTAATGTAGCGTGTTACTTCTTGTTCTTAAATCATAACATCATGAGATTAATTCTCTGTCATGTTTTTAAATGGCTGATTATGTAGTGCAATGGATTAGGTGATCTCTTACTGTATTCGTCTGTGAAGGGATTTGGCAATGCTGATTTAATGTACTGTTCTTTTAAATCACTTATCATCCCAGCTCGGCTTCACCCACGGACCATGCGAGTGATCATTCCTCTACCGTCGCAATGATGGTGTCTGGGAGCTGATATTTCTTTGTCAGAAGATAGGCTACAACTGGGGATGGTGACAGGCCCCGCTAACTTGGGTCTAATTAATGAAGGGTCAGGGAAGGAATTTCTGGAAGTCGGCCGTTGACCTGCTGAAAGGAACCGTCTCGGAGGTGAAAATTGGAAATCACGAAAACCATTTTAAGGACCGCCGAGGTGTGATTCGAACCCGTTTGCTACCGAGCTTGTCTCCCCATGGCTTGGTGCTGTACCTTAGCGAGTGTAGCCACCGTTAATATCACCAAGTGTTCCTTGATGTGATTTAATTTTCTGGTGAAATGTCAAACATTACCCCTACTTCATCTTAATTTCCTCAAACATATTGTAACCGTTTATAAATTATGTAGACCAGTAATAATAATAATAAAATCAGCCGGACCTCGGGGTCATAACAGATTCTTTCGGATTAGAAACACTATAGCACATAGGGTCTACATTTAGGTTCCCACGAGTAGTGAAAATACTGTAACTAACATATACCATTAATTATGTGAATTTGCATTCATACATTTTTAATAACAATATAACTTGGTACACTACAATCACAATATACTTCGGCTAAACAATAAGAAAATGAATTACGTTAATAAAACATCACATAAAATAAACCCTAATTGACAATTATCCATCAAACGATCCATCTTCGTTACAAATCTTAATCCAAATATAATCCTTAATCCTCATAAAATCCACAAAAATCCTTATTAATCCACAAAATTCCGTACTGCAAAATAATTCTTATTAATCAAAAAAAATCCTTATTAATCCAAATACAGGCCTGACAATATCTTGGCGGTATTATTCTTGCCTGGTGGTCGCTTAATTTATACACCCAAAATTAATAAAATAAACATTACGGTACCGGTACATTGCATTGCGATATTGCGGAGCGCAGAAATCCCCTGTATACAATGTCCTCTCTCGTTACACTTCTGACAGTGGCGTAGCCAGGGGGGTGTTACTGGGGGGTTGGAATCCCCTCCCCTTTATGGAATTTAAACGAAAACAGTAACTAATGATAATTAATAGTTAAATAAACATTTCTTAAATTAAATAATGACACTTGCAGATAATTCTATGACTCATACTTGATGGGAAATCAGTATGGTTGTGATTTGTGTCTGAATCACCACCGCATGGGCTGCTTGGTGATTCATTGTTGTCGCCTTTCGCCCTGGCCGCCATTGAGGCTACACACGTCTTCATGACAACACATAACTCCGTCCTCCCAGGGTTGCCAATCTAGCTTTTTTTTCCATAAAAAAATAATTAAAAATGAGCCTAGCCCCAGATAATTTTAGATCCCGCCTAATGGACCAATTCGCTTTCTTTTTGTTATTAGCTAGAGGGAAGTTGTATGTAAATTAATGTTAGTTTTAATAATGTTGTTGTTGTTGTTGTTGTTGTTTGAGTCTTCAGTCTTTTGACTGGTTTGATGCAGCTCTCCATTCCTCCCTGTCCTGAGCTAATCGTTTCATCTCTGCATAGCTACCACACCCTACATCCGAGGCAATCTGTTTAACATATTCTAACCTTGGTCTACCCCTACAGTTCTTGTCCTCGACCCTTCCTTCCATAACTAAGCTTGCTATTCCTGGGTGTCTTAGTATGTATCCTACCAACCTATCTCTTCTCTTCATTAGCATTCGCCAGAAACATCTCTCCTCTCCCAGTCGTCTTAATACCTCTTCGTACCTCTTCGTTTCTAACCCTATCTACCCATCTGATCTTCATCATTCTCCTGTAACACATTTCAAACGCTTCAATTCTCCTCTTTTCTGCTACACCAAGAGTCCAAGTTTCACTTCCATAGAGTGCGACGCTCCAGACAAAGGTTTTCAGAAATGTCTTCCTAATACCTAAATCTATATTCG
Organism: Meconema thalassinum; assembly: GCA_946902985.2. NCBI lineage: Eukaryota > Metazoa > Arthropoda > Insecta > Orthoptera > Tettigoniidae > Meconema > Meconema thalassinum. The sequence goes on from OX336388.2 coordinate 1,437,913,243, forward strand.
ATGTCAACAGATCATTTTCTGTAGAAATGCTTTCCTTGCCTGTGCCAACCTACTTTTTATATCCTCTTTGCTTCGTCCATCACTGGTTATTTTGCTTCCTAAGTAACAGAAGTCTCCTAGTTCCTTCAGTTTCTCCCCTACCAATTTGATGTCCATAGAGATTTCTGATTCATTGCGGCTGCATTCCAATAGTTTTGTTTTACATTTATTAATTTTCATCATGAATTCTTTCCTCAAGACGGAGTCGTTACCATTCAAAAACTCATTCAAATCTTGAGGCGTGTCGGCCAAGATGACGATGTCATCAGCAATTCTCAGAGTTGAAATTATTTCTCCTTGAATCTTCACTCCCACTTAAAATTTCTCTCTAATTTCCTTCATTGCTTGTTCAATGTAAAGATTGAAAAGTATGGGTGATAAGTTGCAGCCTTGCCTCACACCAGCTTCTCTCTCATATCCATCAGCTCGAATGATTGCTGTCTGGTTTCTGTATAGATTGTAGATCACCCTCCTATACCTGTACTTTATTCCAATCATTTTCAAGATAATAATAATAATAATAATAATAATAGGTAATAATAATAATAATAATAATAATCTAGAATATTCTATGGGTACCGTATATTAACACTAATTTGGAGATCGTTGTTATCTTCTTGAATGTGAGATAGTTGAGTTACTTCATATTACTACAGTATGTTCTGCAATTCCCCAAATTACGATTATCCTTCAGTTACTCTAACTAGAGCCCTGCGCGGATAAACAAAACTTTATCCGCATCCACCCCGCATCCGCACGACTGTTATCCGCATCCGCCTCACGTCCGCACGAAATTTACGCGCGACTTTTATCCGCATCCGCACGTGTGTTATCCGAATCTAGTGGCATTGCAATAATATTTTAATTAGATAAAGTATTAACGCATTTTGACATTTGAGGAGAAATTCGTTCCCTTATGCTCTGTATGCCATGGGCTTTGTTTAAAATGAATCTTATACAGGCAGAATTGCAACCCTTTTCAGTTCGGAGTGTTAATTAGGCTTATGCTTAATGACATAATTTGAATGAGATGGAAAAAACATAATGCAAAAATATGATGTGTCATAAACATCTGGGTCCTAGTTATGATATTCAACAAGTTCAGATGGTATTCTAAAAAAATCTGTAAATTTACTCCAAACATTATTCGCAGCTTATCCGCTATCCGCACAGCTATGCAAATTATATTCACATGGCGAAAAATGTTGCGGATATCCGCGGGCTTATACGCGTATATCTGTATCCGTGCAGGGCTTTAACTATAGCTACGCTACTGACTTCTGAATAAGACAATCATGTATTTTCTGTACATTTCAATTTATCGCAATGAACCCATCCTTTCAATCTCGCCTGATTTGTTTCAATATAGCGGACCCGTGCGAGAAATCTCGCATGTTCATAAACCACACTTTCCTCAATAGGTTTATAATGAGAGACTTAGGGAGAAAGGTTGTTATGTTTTTATTTCAACCAAATGATTATAGAACACTATTTACATTTCAGTTAGAATTCCAAGGCAATCACTGAAAATTGGATCATCATAACACACACCGGTTATTCGATATTAAATGAAATTATACGATTTGAGTACTCATTCCTTTGATTTACTGTATCTAAATCCTTGCAAAATGATAAAGGAAAAATCTCAGAATGTTAAAATGACATGAAACAGGCGTCACAGTGGCCAAAATGTGAAGTGGGCAGCAATTATGGAGCGTATTTCCCTACAGCAACAGTATCTGCAAATCGCACACTTAGTACATTTTTTTGAAAGTCATTATTTAAAGAAATTATAGATATTTATGAAATTAGAGTTCAAATCGTCATTGCTAATGACTATTCTCTTTCATTTGATCGGTCGCTTGTGAGCGCCGCAGGAGAGATCTCTACTACTGAAATAATACATATGATGATGCTGCCTGGCTAAGCCAAAAATCATGTATCTACAAGAGCAAGCTCATAAGAAAACAAGATGTTCAGCAAAGAACATATAGCCTACTTTCTCCTAAATGCATGAGTATTGTTATAACTCTTTGTGCTTTTCAAGGAGAATAATTGAATGTTGGTTGTAGTAGCTTGTTGAAATACAACGTGCTATAGGGATATTAAACATGAATATGAGGTGCCCTTTGCTAGTGCTACCTCTGTAAAAATTGCATTCAATTCGGTTTCACCGTGTTTGAATTGATATGGGAAATGGATTTGCACACATACATGGCCGCTATTTGCAAACTATTGGGCTGATGACCTTGTAGTCAGTCATAAGATGCTTTCCACAAAAATGCATGTTGTTGAAAAATCTGGTAGAGATCAAATTATTAGGATAGTCGTAATTTGATTTAAGCTTTTAACATTTGGGTGGCCGTCATTCCTTTTCCGTCAAGATGGCGGCGATATAAAACATGAAACTGAGGTGCCCTTTGCTAGTGCTACCTCTGTACCAAATTTCATTCAATTCGGTTTCACCGTGTTTGAATTGATAGGGGGAATCGATTTTCACACATACTTGGCCAACATCTGCAAACTATTGGGCTGATGATCTTGCAGTTTGGTCAGAATATGCTTCCCACATAGGCTAAAGATATGTTGTTGCAAAATTTGGTAGAGACTAGATTATTAGGTTGATCGTAATTACATTTTAGCTTTTAACTTTTGAGTGGCCGCGATTACGTTTCCGTCAAGATGGCGGTGATATAAAACATTACACTGAGGTGCCCTTTGCTAGTGCTACCTCTGTACCAAATTTCGTTCCATTCGGTTTCACCGTGTTTGAATTGATAGGGGGAATCGATTTACACACATACTTGGCCAACATCTGCAAACTATTGGGCTGATGATCTTGCAGTTTGGTCAGAATATGCTTCCCACATAAAGATATGTTGTTGCAAAATTTGGTAGAGACTAGATTATTAGGTTGATCGTAATTACATTTTAGCTTTTAACATTTGAGTGGCCACGATTACGTTTCCGTCAAGATGGCGGTGATATAAAACATGACACTGAGGTGCCCTTTGCTAGTGCTACCTCTGTACCAAATTTCGTTCCATTCGGTTTCACCGTGCTCGAATTGATAGGGGGAATCGATTTCACACAAAGATGGCCGCCATCCACAAAATATTAGGCTAATGACCTATTAGTTTAGTCAAAGGATGCTCCCTCCATAAAGGTATGTTGTTGCAAAATTTGGTAGAGATCGGATGATTAGGTTAATCGTAATTTGATGTAAGCTTTGAACATTTGTGTGGCCGCCATTACGTTTCCTTCAAGCTGGCGGCGATATAAAACATGACACTGAGGTGCCCTTTGCTAGTGCTACCTCTGTACCAAATTTCGTTCCATTCGGTTTCACCGTGCTCGAATTTATAGGGGGAATCGATTTTGACACAAAGATGGCCGACATCCGCAAACTATTAGGCTAATGACCTATTAGATTGGTCAAAGGATTCTCCCTCCATAAAAGTATGTTGTTGCAAAATTTGGTAGAGATCGGATGATTATGTTAGTCGTAATTTGATTTAAGCTTTGAACATTTGTGTGGCCGCCATTACGTTTCTGTCAAGATGGTGGCGATATAAAACATGACACTGAGGTGCCCTTTGCTAGTACTACATGAGTACCAAATTTCGTTCCATTCGGTTTCATCGTGTTTGAATTAATAGGTGGAATCGATTTTGACACAAAGATTGCCGGCATCCGCAAACTATTAGGCTGATGACCTATTAGTTTGGTCAAAGGATGCTCCCCCATAAAGGTATGTTGTTACAAAATTTGGTAGATATCGGATGATTAGGTTAGTCGTAATTTGATTTAAGCTTTGAACATTTTTGTGGCCGCCATTACGTTTCCGTCAAGATGGTGGCGATATAAAACATGACACTGAGGTGTCCTTTGCTAGTGCTACCTTTGTACCAAATTTCGTTCAATTCGCGTTCACCGTGTTCGAATTGATAGGGGGGACAGACATTCAGAGTACACACACTCACACACACACACACACACTCACACACATACACACACACACACACAGACAGACACACTTTTTTTCGCCCTGTGTTGATCTCATAAGTCTACTTTCATTTTTTGCAAAAATCGAAAGTAGGCTAATAAGCCTTATACTCGTATACGTATAATCTAGGTATACATTGCTCATTTTCTCAGTCACATATGTTTGGAGTTAGGCTTTTTCATTAGCAAGGCAGAATACATGGTACACTCAGCATGATATCTCCTCGTCAGCCTATCACTATGCATCTTGCACATGCACTTAACCATGTTAAAAATCAAATGGCCTCGTAGGAAAGCAAACAGATAATACGATGCCTGGTCATGGTTCAAGGACGATTGAAAAGTATGATAGTAGGTTTCCTGGTTCAGCTTCAATGTTCTATTATGCGACAAATTATTGGAAATTTATATAAAAAGAATACTTCTTACTCACGAGAGTTGCTGTAATATGATCCGAGATGCTGAGTACTATTCACATATTTCGTACAGCTGTCTGAATTTTGAAGACAATTGAATAACTACTTATTAGCCTGTGGTGCCTGCAGGCAGCAGTGTTGGCAGTAGCGCGGGAACGGACCACACACATCACTCAAACAGCTAAGTTCACAATCCAGTATGCCTTCCTTCGGAGGGGAAGTAAAGCCGGCCCTCCCAAGTAATAGATTTGTGGCATGAAAAAGAACCTTCCACTAACTATACTTGTGATAGCTAAAATTTCTAGGCTAGTTTAATAACGCTATATTAGTTCCAACGTTCGCCGACAGATGCTGGCTGCGATGGCATCTAGTAACCAAGTCCTCAGCTAGGTCTAGTGGACGGTAGCATTTGGTAGCAAAAGTAGGAACTACTTGAAAAATTGATCGTCTGCAGTTCTTCTATCTGAATCACAGATAACACACACTAATACAGCCATCACAATTAACACCGGTTATCAGACAAAGTACACGGGGCTACATGACCGCGTTGTCGCAGCCCCTAAACTAAGGAACCAACCAACAATCCACACCTACCTGACCATTTAATAACAATCACATAATCACACTAAGCAAGTAAACCACTAACAGTATCATTCAGTTGCCCTGTTTCATTCATCTTCATTCATTTCATCTCTCATTAACTCATCTCATGAAGTTGGCGTCAGGAAGGGCACCCGGCCTTAAAAAGCATCTCATCCCTGACCCTGGGATTAATCCACGGGATTAATGAGGGGTAGACATACATGACATTGCTCTGAGCCTGTATGCTCTACTAGTGCATGGTTCCAAGCTCTGTGAACTTGCGGGGTGAGGTGACGCGGAAGTCAGGAAGAGAAGGGCCTGTCAACATCCTGCCGTGTTATCTGGAATTCTTTTCTATTCCAATACTGCTAATATAGGGCTGTTGCCTAAGCCACTGTGGTGTTGCGAATAAGTGAGTGAGTGACCGTGGCCTCCGTGGCTTAGGCGGCAGCACGCCGGCCTCTCACCGCTGGGTCCGTGGTTCAAATCCCGGTCACTCCATGTGAGATCTGTGCTGGACAAAACGGAGGCCGACAGGTTTTTCTCCGGGTACTCCGGTTTTCCCTGTCAAAAATTTCATTCCAGCAACACTCTCCACTATCATTTCATTTCATCTGTCATTCATTTAATCATTGCCCAAGAGGAGTGCGTCAGGACTCGGCAGCCGGCACAGTTCATATCCTCGCCGCTAGATGGGGGCTTCATTCATTCCATTCCTGACCCGGTCGGAGACTGGAAGCAGGCTGTGGATTTTCATTTCACTACGCACGGATCGGGAACCCCCCACATCACTCCTCATCGTCCGCGATCCACATTCCTCTCAGGCTCACAGAGCTTGGCCTCGAGCAGTACTTTGCCGAGTTTTATTTAAGCCTCTTGACCTTCAATAGTATTTTAATATTGGGCACCATGCTCTGCTGACTCACACACAGGCGAAAAATCTGTTTTAAGGTTTCGGTCTGAATACAGCTACAACTACAGTCCCTCTCTAACAGACCACTTCGTGGTGTAGCGGCTAGTGTTCTTAGCTGTCACCCTGGAGGTTCGGGTTCGATTTCCAGCTCTGTTAAGAATTTTTGGTGTGAGAGCTGGAACGGGGTACACTCAGCCTCGTGTGACAAAACAGAAGAGGAGGGTTCTATTCCCATCTCCGCCATCCTGGAAGTGGTTTTCCGTGGTTTTCCGTGGTTTTCCGTGGTTTTCCCACTGCTACTCCAGGCAAATGCCGGGATGGTTCCAGACTTGAAGTCACGGCCGGCTCCTTCCCAATCCTCACTTGACTTACAAATGCACACACTAATACAGCCATCACAAGACAAGTTATCACACAAAAATATAGACACACACCCAAAAATACAAGGGGTTATATGACCGCGTTGTCGCAGCCCCTATAATAATCAACAACAACCACCTCTCTAACAGAACTCCTACTGCTACCTCTACTCACATAGCCAATGCTTGCCCTGACGTCATTCCGTTTTGTAACGAAGGACGTTGGTCTAGAGGCATCGTGGCCAACAGCCCATTTTACTTGACTGTGTGTAGAAATTTTTGATAGCCTGTACTTTTGTGGTGTATAAACTTGCATTTGGAGATAGAATTAGAGTGGAGGGTGTTATTTGTTGATTCATTTAGGGGCTTTGCGACATCGTGGTCATGTATCCCCATGTAGCCTACTTGGGTGTGTGTGGAATTTGTCTGACAACCTGTGTTATTGGAATAGAAGTGGAAATCCACGGAAAAACACCTACAAGACGGCTGAGGTGGGAATCAAACCCACCTCTTCTCACTTTTGCCTCACGAAGCTGAGTATACCCCATTACAGCCCTCAGACCAGAATAAATTTCCTGACAGAGCCGAGATTCGAACCCGGGCCTCCGCGGTGACAGCCAAGAGTGCTAGCCACTACGCAACGAGGCAGACCTAGAGTGGAGGTGGTCGTGGCATTATGTTAGACACCTGCAAGTTGGAATAAGTGCGTAGGCGGTAGAGGCTGTGGAATGTTTGCTACATAGACTTCACTACAGTTTATGGAGAAGAGGGGAGAGGACAGACCCTTGCAGTACACCTTGATGGAACGGGAAAGATGGTTATTGATGTTGATACGGACAGTCCGTTGGCGTATGAATGATGATATAGCTGTGTGTAAAATAAAAACAAGATGTTCAGTAAAGAACATATAGCCTATTTTCTCCTAAATGCATGGGTATAGTTATAACTAGGGCTCGGATCGATATGCTCGATAAAATCTCCAGATATGCTCGAAAACCATGTGTTTTATGCTCGATAGATATGCTCGAAAAAAACATTATATGCTCGAAAAAAAAACATTATAAACCCATTATATGCTCGAAAAAACATTATAAACCCATTATATGCTCGATAGGTATGCTCGAAATCCCATTATATGCGGTTATATATGCAGAATATGCTCGAAAAAACACCGTTAAAAACTATAGAGAGGGAAGTGAAACGAAAAAACCAATAACATACCTTTAAATACGAGCTTTATTTTCTAATTGTATGTAATTGTATGTATGATACACTGCGATATACTCGCATTCAAGTTTTTCAAGTATAGCCTATATAAGAGAAGTGCTCTTATAAATGTTACAGTTTAAATTCATTTACAAAATGTTCGGAATTAGGCCAGTCAATGAAGTAGATCTGCATTGGTCTGTACAACAAGAAATTTTCTATGTTTTCAGTTTTGAATGATTTTCTTAAATCAGTCAATAAAAGTTTCAATGACGAGAACGACCTCACAAAAGGTTAAAAGCCTGCGGTTCTATATTCGCACCAGATAGGCTTTTCAATAATTATTTCTGTTTTCCAACCTTGAGGATTGTCAGGGCCCGACTTCGTGGGAGAATTCGAAGAAAAACAAACTATTTAGACGAAAACCACAAGAATATGCATTTATATGCTTCTATTCTGAAAACAGCAGTTTTATTCATTTATATGCTCGATAAATTTCAATTCTGTTGGTCCCAGAGGGGTGAAAATACCACCGAAAGGCTTCTTTCAATGTGTACTATTCAGGAAAAAAATATGCAAATATGCTCGAATCCGAGCCCTAGTTATAACTCTTTGTCCTTTTCAAGAAGTATAAATTGAATGTTCGTTGTAGTACCTTGTTGAAATACAACGTGCTATACGGATATTATACTTTGATTGTTTGAATCCTCACCTGAATCACATATACACACACTAATACAGCCATCACTATAACACAGGTTATCAGACAAAATGTAACACTCACCCAATTTCACGGGGCTAAATGACCATGATGTCCATGCATCTCAAATGAAACAACAACAGCTTCCTACCCAATTCCTTCCTCGTATAAAACACACACTAGTACAGACATCACAGTGACACGGTTTATCAAACAACTTCTACACACCCAAGTACACGGGCTACGTGACCACGATACCACGATGCCCCTAAAGAATCAACAACAAAATCAACAGCAACAACAGACTCTACCGCGGATCAAGGACAACGAATTTTAATCGTTGTAGTCGTGTTGAAATATGTGGTGTTATAAGTATACAATATTTTCAATTGCAAATACATACTATTATTATTTACTAGCAGAAGTACCCGTTCTTCGAACGGTGTTCGGTGTTAACACCAGATCTTATCAATTGAGCTACTGTTGCAATGGTTAGCGGTTTGTCATTCCTCCATAAGTTTATCAGAACGAAGTTAGTTTTCTGGGAATATCACACAGACTGTTAATTTAAGGGCCTTAAAATGTGGTTTTCGGAGAACCTTTATAGACTCGCGAATTTTGTGTCTCACATTGAGAAGCGCAATATATGCTTTGGTCGTCCTTCTAGGATAATTTTTATATTTCGCCTATTTTAGCATGTATTTTGAGAAGTTTTTCCCTATATCCACCCTTCTACTCTATGAAAAGTACGGTGAAGTGTTTTATAAATGTTTGGTGTATTGACTCATGTTTACCATACCTAATTTTACGATACACCAAGCATCCGAACACGAGTTATAGGTGTACATAAAGATACACAGAAAGACAGACAGACAATTCTATTGTCTACAACATATCACCCAGATACCCAAATATGGGTATATCTACCACACAGTATCAAAAAATCATCCTTACGATGAACCCTTATGTCGACAAAAAAAATATAAAAAAAAAAGATTAGTTAAAATGTGCTCTCAAACTCAATTCACCTAACATGTACTTCCTGACGTGAAATAGAATTGATAGCCTTGTAGACGAAACGCAATACACATCACATACAAACTGACCCTCTACCTTGTGTTAGGTCCCCATACACAGGAAGACCTCTTTCATAAATTATAAAGACTTGTGGGGTATGAAAATTCAGGTTCTTTAGCCTCAAATGGCCCAAATTCCTAAAAGTCGCAAAAAAGCTGATTCAATTCAGGAATTTTTGAAAATAATGTTGCTGTTTGGAGATATAATAGACATTTTGTACTATATGTCGCACGCGAAAATTGCATGAAAAAAATCTAGGTTACCCCTTGACCCCCTTAATTGCATTGATGAATTATACAGTCTACGTTGGTTCCGTGATAGGCTAACCTTATAGCCATTTGCAAACTTTCACAGAAATGTAATAAATGGAGTGGCATTGCTTCTTACAGAAATAGATGGAAAGTTGGATGTCACCCCTTGAGATAATGTTGTCATGGTTACCGATTTGCATTAGGCCTACTTCATTGGTTTGTTAAATTAAATTAGTTTTCTGGGAATATATCAGAAACTGTTGGTTTTAGAGCCTTATAATGTAGTTTTCAAGGACCCTTTAGGGCCCCGGAGGTTTGTTTCTGGCACAGAGGGGCTTTGTCTCGTCGTTGTACGCCATAATATAATACTACTAATAATAATATAATATAGGGATAGGAATATAATAGACCTGCCGTACCACACCCGCAGGTGTAAATCGCGTGAAAAAATTCTAGAGTATCCCTGACCCCCTTAAGCGCATTATACGTATTGATTAATTTTACAGCTTAATTTGGTTCCCTGATAACCTTCTAGCCGTTTGCAAACTTTCACACTAATGTTATTAATGGAACTGCCGTCTTACAGCAATAGATGGACCTCTGAGAATCTGTTGCCATGGTTACCGGCTTGCATTCGTTCATTAGTTTGTAAAATGAAATTAGTTTTCTGGGAATATCTCAAACAACGGTTGGTTTTATGGCCTAAAAATTTGGTTTTCGGGGACCCTTTAGGGCCCCCAAGTTTTGTCTCTCACATTGAGGGCCTGAAAATGAGCTTTGTCTCGTCCTTCTACTCCTGTTTGAGCATGTAATTTAAGGCGGTAGGCCCCTTTTTATGAGAGGTACGGAGAAGAGTTACATCAATGATTAGTGTCGTGCCTATGATGGATAAGTGTACCGAATTGTACGTTGATACACCCAGCCGTTCTCGAGTTATAAGGGATCAAAGTTGTCCACAGACAATCAAACAAACAGACAGACCAAAACATTATTTTCGTGCGCATCTATCATAAAACAGTCTGAAACGTGTAAATAACTCAAATTTCCGTAGTAATTAAGAAAAAAACAGACAAATTTTCTTTTTTATACCTGTAGAAATATACTGCACCGCTCGGTGTTAACCGTGTTTTATTGCACAAATTTAGGTTTTACACGCTAACCGTTGGAGATACACGAAAAGTGATAAGAACCTTTTGGATAGAAAATTAAATGCTAAAGCTCGTGTATACCATCAAACGTTTGCTATTTCTTAGCGTTCTCCTTTTATTTGAAATGGAAGTATGAAATTTTGAAACCAAAGGGTGTAGTGACGTCACAAAAGTAGGTTTTACTCGCTAACCGTTGGAGATACAAGAAAAGTGATAAGGACCTTTCGGATAGGAAATTTAATTTCCTAGCTCGAAAATGCCATCAAAAGTTTGCTATTTCTTAGCGTTCTCTTTTTATTTGATATGGAAATATGAAATTTTTAAATCAAAGGGTGTAGTGACGTCACTAAAAAGGTCGCCATTTCTTAATAGTGCAAAATATCGAAATTAAAAGTATCCTATATGTAAACCTGGTATTTCAGCTACATCCATGCAAAATTTCATTTAAATCGGTCCAGTGGTTCTTGCGTTATTGAGTAACACACAGACAGACAGACACACACCATCTCATTTTTATATATTAGTACAAGCTGACCCGGCAGACGTTGTCCTGCCAATCAAAGAAAGTGTTGTAACTTTGTTTCTTGAAGTGCTTTTGGATACACAATATTTTTTTCAATTTCTGTTAACTGCCTCTAAACTATCGTGAATTGAATTAACTAATTTAGAAACATTCGTTGGAGCGTGCACAACAACTCTCCAAAGTTTTATCGCAAACGGATAAATGGCATTTAACGCATACGGGATTTGGTTTAAATGATTCGAACGCTGTCACTCATTTGTTGAATCTACTCGTGCTCTACCAACTGTGAAATGGATTTACTAACTTAGAAAGCTTCACGTAAGTGTACACAACAACTCATCAAAGTTTCTTCGCAATCGATGAATAGTATATGAACGCATACAGGATTTTGTTGGAACGGTTCGCGCGTCGTCACTCATTTGTTACATCTACTCGTGCGCTAACAATATTGTAAAATGGATTTACCAAGTTGAACACCTTCCCTGGCGTGTACACAACAACTCATCAATGTTTCATCGGAATCGGATGAATGACATATGAACGCATAAGTGATTTTCTTTAAACGTTTCACGTGCCGTCACTCATTTGTTGAATCTACTCATGCACTACCTATTGTAAAATAGATTTACTAAGCCTGAAACCTTCTCTGGCGTGTACTCAATGATTCACCAAGGTTTGATCGCAATTGGATGAATGATATATGACCGCATACGGGACAGTGTGGAAACGATTCGCGCGCCGTCGATCATTTGTTGAATCTACTCGTGCGCTACTTATTAAAAACTGGATTTACTAAGACAGAAACATTTCCTGGAGTGTACACAACAATTCACCAAAGTTTCATCGCAATCGGATAAATGGTATATGGACGCATACGGTACTTTGTTGAAATGATTTGCGTGCCGTCACACATTTGTTGAATCGACTCGTGCGCTACCTATTGCAAAATGGATTTATTAAGCCAGAAACCTTCCGTAGAGTGTACACAACATCTCACCCAAGTTTCATCGTAATCGGACGAATGGTATTTGAACGCATACAGGACCTTATTGAAACGCTTCGCACGCGTCGCTCATTTGTTGAATCTACTCGTGCGAAACCTCCTGTGAAATGGATTTACTAAGTTATAAACCCTCACGTAAGTGTACACAGCATCTCACCCAAGTTTCATTGCAATAGGATGAATGGTATATGAACGCATACGGGACTTTGATTAAAAGTTCGCGTGTCGTTGCTTATTTGTTGCATCTACTCGTGGGCTACCTATTGTAAAATGGATTTACTAAGTTAGAAACCCTCACGTAAGTGTACACAACAACTCACCCAAGTTTCATTGTTATGGTATTTGAACGCATACGGTGTGCCCGTTTAGACCGGAGTCCGCACGACCACATATGCATTTTACCAAGAATCAGTCAGCACGAGAGTCAAAATATCCCGGGGCGCCAGATGGGTTAAAGCTAATCGCAAAAACGACATCAAATGAAAAAATTGCTTTACTGATTTTTGGCTCAATGCAACAATAAGGATAGAAGGAGATTCAACTGGGCATAACTCATCATGTAAAATTATCTCATTTTATTCTGAAGTTAAAATTGACTGCAAAATAAGATACTCAAAGCGGCATCATTCACGTGTGGCGACCCACATTACTATTTACACAATGTACAGAAATTTTCCAACACATTGGACAATTATCTTTGGAAACACAAGTCTGATTATTAGTCCTGTAGACTGTGTTCCAAAATTATATCAATTATTTATGATTAAATCCAGTTCAAATTTAATTGTCTCTACTGGAAATATCGTAGTTCACTGGTTGAATTTTTACATAATATTAACACTCATAGAATAATTGTTCGTAGAATTTTTAACTTTCACTTATTTTTCCAGTTTCAAAAAAAATATTGTCAAAAAATATTATTATCTTTAAATCAACACACATTATGTACACATATTAATAACATCTGAAAAGTATTTGACCTTGAGCATAGCATCGAATAACTGTGCGAAGCACAACAAAATTAATTGTTCATCTGACATTAACGTTTCGAGAAGTGACTCGATTATGAACTTCAAGTTCCTAACAAAATATATGATTTCTGAATCATCAACTTGATCAATAAATTGTTGGACCATTCAACTATTCGATTCTCCACTTGGAATCATCATTAAGAAAAATATTTATATTTGTGGCCATTTTAGTAACTTTCACAACTTGCAATTCTTCGACAGAATGCGGAAATAAGAATTGTAGCTTCATAATAAATTCATTTAGTTCATGGCACTAGGATTGAAAACATCCTTCAAATTATTCGTGGTTATAGAATTATTTTTAATTGGCAGTGGCCCATTCTTATTATTTGTGTAAGAACACAACATTCCAACAACAACGGCAAAGGTCTTCCTCTGAAGAAGAATAAAATACTATCATGACAAATCCGGGTTCTAGCAAAATCAAAGTCTAAATGGAATCCGTAAACAAGGTTGAAATAAGAACTGATGGTTTTTAAGAAATAACCTTCGGGTTATTCATACGACGCAATGTGTAGTTCCAATACTCCTTCTTTAACACTGAGTCATCGAACCTGCTATTTGATTGATGCTCAAATAAAAACCTCCTCATTCTTGCGACTTAAACATGCGCACCTGGGAATGGCATTTCAACTACTCCACACACATAAATTTTCTTCCCAAAATTTATACAATAAATCAAGCCTCTGCTTGTTATCAACACTGGAAGATTAATAAACTTACAAGTTTATTTTATTTTACCATTCAGTTCAACCCGTGAATTTACCATACTTATGATAATCTTTATTTCACTTTCGAGTGTGTATTTACGTCATGATTTTATATAAATACAAAAATATCCTAATTGATACAAATATCATTTGCTTCCCGTTTCATGCCTCTCCGTGTTATCTGAAAAATATACTTGGCTCATTGCAAATATTAACTGTTCAACCAGAACTGTAATGTTGGTTGAATGCGGGCTTGCGCTAACCACTCTCCTTCGGAAAATCACCTGTTCCAAACTAGAAATGATTAAACTACTTCATAGGCTCTCTCTCAATAAATGTGATTATTAGAAAATATAAGATCCAAGAATTATTTAGAAAAATTATGAAAATCATTATTATTATTATTAGTGGATTATTATTATTATTATTAGTATTTATATTATTTTAAATGTGTTTAATTATTATTTCATTATGTGAGAATCCACATGTTCGATTCTTCGAATATGGATAAAATATCCATTTCTCAACAAAAATAATTATGAACTTTTACAGTTACATCGGCTGTTTTCCGTGATTACCCAAAAATATGAAACATTCAAATAAATGCTCGTTCTGCTCGGTCATCGATCCTAAACTGTTCTGAGTGCTGAAAATACTCAGAATAACTCTAATATGTCTTGCGTAAATCATTGCAAGATTTAAATACGAAGAAAAATAAATGTGTTGGTCATCTGCAGAAAAAATAGTTTGTTCCAATTAGCTAGGCATAATATAAAGTCAAAAGTGGCTTACATTTCTTGATGGTCTTGAAGCGTAGTGAACCTGGTCTGTACCAGATTTATCCAGATACATGCCCTATCGGACAAGCACGTATAATCCTTGTATCGGCCGCCATTATATACCCACAATCTGTCTAACACGACATAGTGGCGATATTTCTTGAAGTTTGAAGTAACTGCTGATCCATTTTAATGTTGACTTCTATTAAAGCCATAGCATTTCGCTTAAATGGGGTCAGATCTAAGTGATCTATTCTCAAATATGTCAGTTGTAACATAACTCACGGTAATATTTTCAGTACAAGAAAACACTGACAGTCTAAACCAATCAATGGCTGTTCTGAAGATCGTTCCCTGGGCATGGCTTATCACCATCTATCATGCGCGAAGCAACATATAGTTTCCCTGCGTTAGCTAATGAACAACACCGTGATAGACTGGCCTTCAATATACTGAAAGATCGGAGTGGTTATCAAGTTACAATTATGAAACTGACTAAATTGGACTAAAATATCCAAGTATTAAATGATTATTACTGGACTGTGACCAATTACTTTCTAGACAAAGTCTAGCATATGTCCATGTAGAAATGAAATATTTCACCAGTGTCCGTAGAAAATTGACAATCACCCTAGTGATTCTCTCTCGCCGGAAACTTACTAAGTTCCACATGTAGCGCAGCACTTTTGTGACTATCACAATTTGAAAATAACTTCTGCGTAGATCCGGCAACCATGTGCCTTGGCTCAGCGTAGAAGCACCTTGCTATGCAAGCGCTTGGTTCGAAGTGAGCTGAAGTTGCTTGGGCCGGCCGGCTTTTATTCAAAACGGTCAGGGTCACGCTGCATCACGCTGAAATCTAGAAATCCTCATATCTCTGGTATCCCTGGTCCGATTTACTTGATACTAAGTGCATTCTCTTTCATTTGGCCGTGCCAGTAATCTGATCCAAGTCTCAAGTCTCTACTCCATGGCTAACTATTTAATCAACAAATAGTCTCGACCTCTGCTATTACTCGCTACGTCACTTGACATGCTCTTGGCTGCATATTCTTTCCATTTCCTTCTGGAAGTAATGGAGCGCGATATTCAAATATCTCAACTTTCAACAGCGGCTGTAGCCTTTCCCTTGATATCTAGGTGTCTGAATCTTGGAATACCCATTCCTAGAGTTGGGCACAACGGGACTTTGTTGAAACGCTTCACACGTCACCGCTCATTTGTTGAATCTACTCGTGCGCAACCTCCTGTGAAATGGATTACTAAGATAGAAGCCTTCACTTAAGTGTACACAACAACTCATCAAAGTTTTATCTCAATCTATGAATGGAATATAAACTTGTACGGGATTTTGTTGAAACGCTTCGCGCGTCGTCACACATTTGTTGAATCTAGTCGTGCGCTACCTAATGTGAAATTGATTTACTAAGCCAGAAGCCTTCCCTGGAGTGTACACAACATCTCACCCAAGTTTCATCGCTATCGGACGAATGGTATTTGAACGCATACGGGACCTTTTTGAAACGCTTCGCGCGTCGTCGCTCATTTGTTGAATCTATTCGTGCGCTATCTATTGTAAAATGGATTTACTAACCCAAACACCTTCCCTGGAGCTCACTCAACATATCACCCAAGTTTCTTTGCAATCGGATGAATGGTATATGAACACATACGGAACTTTGATTAAAAGTTCGCGCGTCGTTGCTCATTTGTTGAATCTACTCGTGAGCTACCTATTGTAAAATGGATTTACTAAGTTAGAATCCCTCACGTAAGTGTACACAACATCTCACCCAAGTTTCATCGCTATCAGACGAATGGTATTTGAGCGCATACGGGACTTTGTTGAATCGCTTCGCACGTCGCCGCTCATCTGTTGAATCTACTCGTGCGCAACCTCCTGTGAAATGGATTACTAAGTTAGAAGCCTTCACTTAAGTGTACTCAACAACTCATCAAAGTTTTATCTCAATCTATGAATGGAATATAAACTTATACGGGATTTTGTTGAAACGCTTCGCGCGTCGTCACTCATTTGTTGAATCTAGTCGTGCGCTACCTAATGTGAAATTGATTTACTAAGCCAGAAGCCTTCCCTGGAGTGTACACAACATCTCACCCAAGTTTCATCGCTATCGGACGAATGGTATTTGAACGCATACGGGACCTTTCTGAAACGCTTCGCGCGTCGTCGCTCATTTGTTGAATCTATTCGTGCGCTATCTATTGTAAAATGGATTTACTAAGCCAAACACCTTCCCTGGAGCTCACTCAACATATCACCCAAGTTTCATGGCAATCGGATGAATGGTATATGAACGCATACGGGACTTTGTAACGCTCTAACGTGCTGACACAAACAATAGAATTCGACATCACTGCCACCTTTGGTCTAAAATACAACTTTTCGCGACGGGCGGAGTGTATGTAATGGCGGTAGTTGCACAGGTTGCGATCAGGTGGCTCTAACGTGCATAGACAAACCGTCCAAAGACATGAGCTTTCACGAAGGCCAAGGCTAGTGGTTTCCATGACGACTGTTTTTGTATATTGTGGTTCTAAAATTGTGTGTAAATTGTGGTTCTAAAATTGTGTTCATTCCACCTACCGGGTCAGATTGTGAATCTAAACCATACATGGACCCACCCTAATATACATACCAAATTCCATCAAAATCGGTTCAGTCGTTTAGGAGGAGTTCAGTCACATACACACGTGTCGAAGAATTATATATATAAAGATGATTTATCTATCGTATGGCGTTTAGTGCCGGGAGTGTCCGAGGACATGTTTGGCTCGCCTGAGTCTGTAGCTGCTTCCACCGGACACCCTTGGGGTGAGCTATAAGTTCCGTTCAATTTCAAGTAGTCCCAACTTTCGCCACCAGATATCAATGATACCTAGTGGTGAACGTTGGAACTTTGATAGAGCGTTTTACATGCCATAAATCGCCGGCTTCACTTCCCCTCCGAAGGAGTGACACGGCATACTGAAGGATTTTTAACATTATAACGTGCGAGTAGTTTTTTTTTTTTAGTCGTTTACCCTCCAGGTTGGTGGAACCCACGGACTCAGTGAGGGAACTCACCACTACCGCCACTACGGCAGTGTCCTAGAGCGGGGAACATCGAATCGGAAGGGATACAACTGGTGAGGTGGGATTGGCACCTCGCCCAGGTGGCCTCACCTGCAAAGCGAACAGGGGCCTCATGAGGGAAGGTAAGGGATGGTTAGGATGGATAGACAAGGAAGAGGGAAGGAGGCAGCCGTGGCCTTGAAGAAGGTACTGCCCCCGTAATTGAATTATGTAGAGACCACGGTGGCTATATTTGAAATTATGATTAGAGTTATGGCTGTCATAGTTATGACGTGGGTAGTCATGACGTAAGCACGGATGACGTAAATGTTATGCCAGCAAGCTACTTGAGCTGAGATTCTCAGTGACGTCAGCATTTTAGTCCAGAAGGTTCCAAGATGTACGACGCAGTCGCAGGAAACGAGGAATTCTGCTGAGGAAGAAACTATGTTATTGGAGGAGAGGCATGAACCAATGAACGATAGTTTAAAGGAAGACGGAGATTGCTGAAACTATGGTATTTTTATGACTTTTTGAATGCAGAATTGTGGAAATACATTTGCAGTAAAAGCATTGATTTGGAATTTTGATGAAATTTATTTTCAGTTTTTGAATTTTGAAAATCCGTCATGTATTAACGAAGTTGGAAGTTCTAGCGATGACGTAGTATCACGCTTTGGAAGGGATGGTAACGCCCCTCGTGAAGGTAATAAAAGGGCTTGCGCAGAAGAGAGGAACCTCTTCTCTTCTCTTCTCTTCTCTTTCGTTCGCTGATCAGTCTGAGATCTAATGCTCAGATCATCGAAGTATTTGTGAAAGTCATTTTATTTTACATTCAATATAGTGAGACATCAAAGTGAACAGCAAGTGAAAAGAATCGTTTTTATAACGCGTGGCGAGGCCACTTTGTTAACGAGAACCAGGTCAAACTAGGTGAAGTTGAAACGGACCTTAGAAAGCTTATAAAAGTTTAGCTTCAAACAGTTAGCGGTCTCCGATAACATAATTGTATTGTGCAGTACTACATGCAATTATAGAGAAAAGCTGAACAATTTCGACCGAGTACTTCAAAAGATATTAGCTGTTTTATACGACTGGCAAAAGTGATTATCTCACCACTAGAGAAACACTTTTGTATAAGCCAGAATAAACGCAAGGCTAACGCTGTGAGTGGAGTAGAAAGACTTCAGATTGCTTGCTTACAGAACGATACAGTATAATGGAGCATTTGAATACGGCAGTTTGTTCTTCTGACACTACAACCGAAGTGCAGATGGAAGGCTAAGAAGGCTTATTGCAATTGGGACATACTTCATTGGAGTAAGATAGCGACATGGAACTTCGCTAATTGCTATTCCACACAAGCGAACATGCGGTGAATACCATCTACACCCATGTTTCGTAAGTAAAGGCTGAATACCATCGAACAGCCATAGAAACAATTTCATACTCTGAATATGAATAATTTCTTCGGAAATTTCTACAAAACGTCATGATGATTGTCTACTGGAACTTCAGGGAATTTTTCAAGAGAGGTCAGGGTAGTCCCGACTCACAATGAAGATTATTGCCGGAAGGATGTCTATTCGTATTCGAGGAGCAGAGCGATTCACGGAGAAGGAAGCAGTTCGATTCTCCGAAGGTGCTATTTCCTATTTCGAGGATGGAGCTCAGCTTTAACGTGGTGAAATGGATCCATCAGCAGTCTTCTTTGGGGAATTTTCCTCTGGAACGTCAATCGGCAGATAAGGTAGTCGTGAACGTTTATTGTATTTGAGTAACCTAGTAATGTTTGAGCAACCATTTTTCCCATATTTTTACCCTCATGTATTTTGCCTTATTTTCTTGTTGAGATTCTTATTCTCAGTTCACCTTGATGAGTTTTGCATTTTTCGACGATTTATTAAGACATTGTTATGTCATGGGCATAGTTAACGACTTTGAATCAGTTGAGACTGATTTTTAGATTTTTCAGTAATTAATATTTGTTTTGTAGTCACGATTTGACTGTAAGTTAATGATTTTTATGGCAGATTTAAATTCAGACAGCGTGTCACTTTATTAAAGTAATTCAACCCCAGTTTAATTACTTTGAACAATTTTCTGTCATCATCAAGAAGGAAGAACATTTAAATGATTTTAGAGCGTTAAAATCTCTTACGTTATCGACGATCTTGGAAATACTAGTCGTTATTTGTATTGATTGCAACACAGACATTTATCGTCAGTTATGAATGAACATTGCATCATAGACAATTTTGTGAAAGAGTAATGTTAATAATGAATTATTGAATGCATTAAAGTCAAGTACTTTTGTTAGGAGTTTTTCTCAATTAGAGAATTATATAACGATGTTTGCATTCCCCAGTCTAATTGGATTCTATTCGACTACTTTGCAGTTTAGTCGCACTTTATTTGAAGATAGTATTTTCATACTACAATTTTCTTTTAAGATGTTAGTCTTAAATTTTGATAGACCAGATAGGCGTATATAAGCATATTCACTATTAAATTTGTTTGTGATTGGCAAGTTTTGACTTCATTTCAGTTCATGAAGGAAATCTACGAAGGTTAAATAGAAAAACAGTTTTGAAACAAATTATGATTATACAATTTTTAAGTGGAACTATGAATGTATAATCGCTAGTGCAGTGCGTGTTGAAAGTCGCTGAGATATAATGCCCTTGAATATGAAGGAAGTTCCCACAGGAATAAATGTTAAAGAATTATTTGTGGAAGTTTTGTAAGTGATGTGAAAGTTGTAAATGCCATATAGATTAATATATGATGATTTTGGGCATATTTTTAATGCAGATTGTGCATTAACTTGTTAGCGAAGGATTTTCCGCTGGAGTAAGATTGTTATAGTTCGTTGAAAATTAATCAAGTGATTTACTGTTATAATTAACACGAGTTTTGAAAGAATTTGAGACAAGATGTTGAATGAAGGTTGCCGTCACAAATCATTATTAAAAACTTTATTAAAACAGATTGTGACATTAAAATGTATAACTAACCTTCATTGGTCGATTATATTAAACAGGATTATAAAATTACCAACCGAATGAACATGTGGCTAATGTATTTATTAAATTAATAATTTAAACAATTTAAATGTTAATATTGTAAATAATTGTTGTAAATATTTTCAAAAATAATGTGAAACGAAAGATGTTAAAGGCGTGCTTATAATACTTTTATTGTCTTTGACAAATATTATAAACAATTTCTAATTGTTATAAATAATTTATGTGATTTTGTTATAAACATTTAAGAGCTATTTAAACATTTGGATTGAAGTTAACAAGTTTAAGAAATGTATGTAATGATCCATTAGGATGTGATCAAAGTACTTGAAAGATTTGCGTAAATATAATGTGAGTTGTCTTGTAAGACATTTAAAAGCTTGAGAGTGCAGGCTGGATTCTTACGTAACATAGCGTGTGACCAGTATGCGTCAGGCTGGAAGGTAGCCCGCAGCTGTGTCAACATATGGTTTTCAGAGAGTGAGGTCGTACACTCTGGCCTTGCGACTATAAATATCATTCTCTTGTTTATTAAAAGAAAACACATGCTCTATATATGTCACACCCTGACGTCCTTTTCCAATCCAATAGTGTTATGAATATTACGTTATTTGGAGCTCTTGGGAGCTAAAATGTTTAATATCATGTTGTATAATAATTTTGCAAGTCCTACTGGAGGACGTAGTCAGATTGACTTGGGCTACTGATAGCCACGTATATTTTGTTGTGTTAGGAAAATCAGACCCTTTATTAGAAATAAAGCTTTTGTACAGTTCAAAGTTCTCGTCTTCGTTTCTGGTTCATTTTTAAATGTCATGACGGAGATTATTGTGTGAACAGACTTTAAGTGATCCTGTTGTCAACTCAAACCCCGAGATAATTAAGAGGTAAGCAACGGTAAGTATAAACCCCCGTCTATTTTGGTGTGTTCCACAATGATTTCCTGTGAATTTCTGTGCTCTTATCTCGATAGTATCTGTCAGTGCCATTTTCATTGATGTAACTGTGCCGGTGCGATTGATAATTGGCAATCCGATTGAGGGGGCGGATATCTGACAGCCTACTATCCAGGTAAACGGGGACAGAAAGATTGGCGCCCAACGTGGGGCTGAGTCAACAGAAAGATTGACCCTAATATGTGGGGCGTGTTCAACAAAACTGGATTACCAGGTTGAACACCAGAAAGATTGACAAACCTAAAACGTGAGGTTCGATTAGACTCAAATAAAGAGGTTGATTCTTTGTTAGATGTCTAGGCCAATTGTAGTATTTAAGAGTGTGATTATATAGGAATTAAATGTTGTATTGTATTAGGAAAATTACACTCAGAAAAGATCAGATCTTATACAACTTGAGAAAAGTTAAATGGGCAGGAAACTTAGAAAAATCGCCTATAATCTGGAATCTTATTTTATTTGACCGGCTTATGACACTTCAGTCATATTAAAGATAAAATTAATTATTTGGATTGTAAATGTAAATTATTTGTGTTAGGATATTTTAAAATGAGCCAGAGAAATTTGAACATGTGCTTGAGTTTGTTTCAACATGAAGTATCTTCGAATATTAATTATAAGGTAGTTATAAGTTAGATTTAAGACAGAAAATTGATCAAAATTATATATGGTGAAAAGTGTTGCTCAAACGTTGTTATTTTGCTCTTTTGATGTATGTCCCTACAGCAATCCATTTTGAATAATATTGTAATGGCAGATGAAAGTTTGAAGAAAATGTTAGAGGAGATGTCTGCTAACATGAATCGCAGTATGAAGCAGATGTTGAATGAAAGCATGAAGGAGAATAATAGTAATTTGTCTGCTAATTTGAATGCAAGGATGGAGGAGAATGCTAGTAATTTGAATAGTAGTATGAAGGAGATGGAAGCAAGGAATAATAGTCGAATGGAGGAGAATATGAAGGTTCTTCATACTAGTGCTGCTAATTTGGAGGATAATATGTCGCGTTTACAGATTAATACCCTAGGAATTGAAAATACTGTAACGGACATGCGTACAGACGTGTCTAATGTCCATAAAGATGTATCTATTGTGCATAAAAGTGTTGATGATGTTAAAAATGATGTATCTAAGGTACAGAGGGACCTTACAATGTTAAATCTAGACGTAGCTAATGTCCGAGGGGATATTTCTTGTGCTAGAGCCGAAGTTGTTGTTGTCAAAAACGATGTAGCGACTGTCCAAGACAAGGTCGAGGAAGTCCAGAAAGAAATTCAAAAAGCTAGAACAGATGTATCCAATGTTCAGGTAGACATTAACAACATTCATGCGGATATAACTGAGGTGCAAAGTGATGTAACTAAGATTCAGGTAGAGGTCAACACAGTTTTCGTAGATATCACTAAAGTCCAAACTGATGTCAATAAAGTCAGGGAAGAAATCGAAAACTCAAAAACTCTTTGTACGCGTAATATAACTGCATTAACGACTAGGTTAGTCGATGAATCGGTTAGAACAACAACGTCTTTAGCAGAGTTGAAGTATGACGTAGAGGTCATGAGAACACAGGTATTTGACCACAATAGAGTATTAAAAGAGGATATCGAAGTAGACATAGCCGAAATGTTAACAGCAAACGTAGCGGTATGGAAAGACGAGTGGAATAAGTCAAGTGGGGAACATGTAACCCAAATTCAGGAAAGGATTGAAAGAAAACTTGCCAGTACGCAGATAGAAATTAACAATGAGGTAGTTCAGATTAGAAAAGATTTAAGCGTCAGGATAAATTCGCTATCCGAAAAACAAGTTGACGATAGAACACAACTAGATCAGGATATGCAAACTTTAAAATCTACATTAGAGGATCAAATTCATAAAGTTGTCTCTGACGTAAATAAAACGACGAGTAAACTGAAAAATTTGAAGTTAGGAGAGGCTAGTTTAATGGAGAACTACAAGGAAGAGATAGTCAAGAAAGTCTTAACAGAAATCACCGACAAGGATACAGAAGGCTTAGCTTGCGAATTGAACAGGAAGCATACCAGAAGATGTCACCTAGATCTAGAAGAAAGAGACGTGACTCCTGAAGAACGTGTATCCAGATTCAGAGAGGAGGATGACGAGAGGAATATGGAATCTGAGTGGAATTATCGAGATAGTGGGAAAAACTATCCGGATTCATATCCAAGGAACGTGACGGTCATTAGGAATTTCGAGGACAAACCACAAAAATTCAGTAACACTGATAGTTTGACACCTATAGAGTATGTAAGGAATCTCAAAGATTATTTCATCGAAGCTCACATTCCCAGAGAGAGAGAGATGAAGATAGTAGAGAGGTATCTGATTGGAGGACCCCTTGAATGGTTTAGAGCTTTTAGATATACCTTCAGTAACTTTGATGAGTTTGCAGAGGCATTAATCAAACGATTTTGGTCCATAGAAGCGCAGAATTCGTTAAGAGCGGAGGTATATTCAAGAAAATACTCAGGTACTCTTCCAACGAGGTACGCTGATTTCTTTACGAGTCAGTTGTCCCGCTTGAGATTTTTGCAACCACCATTGTCCACGGAGCAACTAATAGATGCGATTTCTCGTATGCTGCCAGTTGAGGTGAGGAGACTTATAATTTCGTCCAACATCAGGGATTTATCCAGTATGGATGAATTACTAAGAAGGTTAGACTACACAAGTCCAATGCCTAACGTAGTCCAGAAAAGTCAAAGGCAAGAGTATAAGGAAATCAATACGGTATACATGGACCAAGTCCAACAAACTGACAAGCCAGAGGAGGAGAAAACTGACAATGTAGGTCCTCACAGGAATAATCAGTTTAGAAATTACAGATCACAAGGTTACCGACCATATCAACAGAAAAGAGGTTGGAACTACAACCGAGGAAACTATAATGGAAGAGGCAGATATTATAACAATAATGGGTATAATCGTAACTATAATAGGAATAACCAAAACCAAAATAGAAACCAGAATACTCAAAGTCAGGTTATGACACCTGAGCAATATCAGCAAAGAGAAAAGGAAAGCCAGCAATACTTAAAAGAATTAAGGGATAAAGAAGCTGACAATCAAAGGAAAAGGCAGGATGTTGTCATCGATCCTGGGCCTTCTACGAGCCAGCAGAACTTAGAGAATAGAAACACTGGTCAGAAGAGGAATTAGAGAGGAAAGAATACATTAACCACATACAACCCAGAGTAGAAGAAAATATGATTAAGGAACATAGAGGAAATATCATACTAGAGTAAGCCAGTAATAATTCAATTTCGTGTTCAAGAGAGTTGAGATACTTGTAACATTGAGTTTAAAAACAATTTGCAACTGTTTTTAAAACGTGGTGGGAGGAGAATGCCCCCGTAATTGAATTATGTAGAGACCACGGTGGCTATATTTGAAATTATGATTAGAGTTATGGCTGTCATAGTTATGACGTGGGTAGTCATGACGTAAGCACGGATGACGTAAATGTTATGCCAGCAAGCTACTTGAGCTGAGATTCTCAGTGACGTCAGCATTTTAGTCCAGAAGGTTCCAAGATGTACGACGCAGTCGCAGGAAACGAGGAATTCTGCTGAGGAAGAAACTATGTTATTGGAGGAGAGGCATGAACCAATGAACGATAGTTTAAAGGAAGACGGAGATTGCTGAAACTATGGTATTTTTATGACTTTTTGAATGCAGAATTGTGGAAATACATTTGCAGTAAAAGCATTGATTTGGAATTTTGATGAAATTTATTTTCAGTTTTTGAATTTTGAAAATCCGTCATGTATTAACGAAGTTGGAAGTTCTAGCGATGACGTAGTATCACGCTTTGGAAGGGATGGTAACGCCCCTCGTGAAGGTAATAAAAGGGCTTGCGCAGAAGAGAGGAACCTCTTCTCTTCTCTTCTCTTCTCTTTCGTTCGCTGATCAGTCTGAGATCTAATGCTCAGATCATCGAAGTATTTGTGAAAGTCATTTTATTTTACATTCAATATAGTGAGACATCAAAGTGAACAGCAAGTGAAAAGAATCGTTTTTATAACGCGTGGCGAGGCCACTTTGTTAACGAGAACCAGGTCAAACTAGGTGAAGTTGAAACGGACCTTAGAAAGCTTATAAAAGTTTAGCTTCAAACAGTTAGCGGTCTCCGATAACATAATTGTATTGTGCAGTACTACATGCAATTATAGAGAAAAGCTGAACAATTTCGACCGAGTACTTCAAAAGATATTAGCTGTTTTATACGACTGGCAAAAGTGATTATCTCACCACTAGAGAAACACTTTTGTATAAGCCAGAATAAACGCAAGGCTAACGCTGTGAGTGGAGTAGAAAGACTTCAGATTGCTTGCTTACAGAACGATACAGTATAATGGAGCATTTGAATACGGCAGTTTGTTCTTCTGACACTACAACCGAAGTGCAGATGGAAGGCTAAGAAGGCTTATTGCAATTGGGACATACTTCATTGGAGTAAGATAGCGACATGGAACTTCGCTAATTGCTATTCCACACAAGCGAACATGCGGTGAATACCATCTACACCCATGTTTCGTAAGTAAAGGCTGAATACCATCGAACAGCCATAGAAACAATTTCATACTCTGAATATGAATAATTTCTTCGGAAATTTCTACAAAACGTCATGATGATTGTCTACTGGAACTTCAGGGAATTTTTCAAGAGAGGTCAGGGTAGTCCCGACTCACAATGAAGATTATTGCCGGAAGGATGTCTATTCGTATTCGAGGAGCAGAGCGATTCACGGAGAAGGAAGCAGTTCGATTCTCCGAAGGTGCTATTTCCTATTTCGAGGATGGAGCTCAGCTTTAACGTGGTGAAATGGATCCATCAGCAGTCTTCTTTGGGGAATTTTCCTCTGGAACGTCAATCGGCAGATAAGGTAGTCGTGAACGTTTATTGTATTTGAGTAACCTAGTAATGTTTGAGCAACCATTTTTCCCATATTTTTACCCTCATGTATTTTGCCTTATTTTCTTGTTGAGATTCTTATTCTCAGTTCACCTTGATGAGTTTTGCATTTTTCGACGATTTATTAAGACATTGTTATGTCATGGGCATAGTTAACGACTTTGAATCAGTTGAGACTGATTTTTAGATTTTTCAGTAATTAATATTTGTTTTGTAGTCACGATTTGACTGTAAGTTAATGATTTTTATGGCAGATTTAAATTCAGACAGCGTGTCACTTTATTAAAGTAATTCAACCCCAGTTTAATTACTTTAAACAATTTTCTGTCATCATCAAGAAGGAAGAATATTTAAATGATTTTAGAGCGTTAAAATCTCTTACGTTATCGACGATCTTGGAAATACTAGTCGTTATTTGTATTGATTGCAACACAGACATTTATCGTCAGTTATGAATGAACATTGCATCATAGACAATTTTGTGAAAGAGTAATGTTAATAATGAATTATTGAATGCATTAAAGTCAAGTACTTTTGTTAGGAGTTTTTCTCAATTAGAGAATTATATAACGATGTTTGCATTCCCCAGTCTAATTGGATTCTATTCGACTACTTTGCAGTTTAGTCGCACTTTATTTGAAGATAGTATTTTCATACTACAATTTTCTTTTAAGATGTTAGTCTTAAATTTTGATAGACCAGATAGGCGTATATAAGCATATTCACTATTAAATTTGTTTGTGATTGGCAAGTTTTGACTTCATTTCAGTTCATGAAGGAAATCTACGAAGGTTAAATAGAAAAACAGTTTTGAAACAAATTATGATTATAAAATTTTTAAGTGGAACTATGAATGTATAATCGCTAGTGCAGTGCGTGTTGAAAGTCGCTGAGATATAATGCCCTTGAATATGAAGGAAGTTCCCACAGGAATAAATGTTAAAGAATTATTTGTGGAAGTTTTGTAAGTGATGTGAAAGTTGTAAATGCCATATAGATTAATATATGATGATTTTGGGCATATTTTTAATGCAGATTGTGCATTAACTTGTTAGCGAAGGATTTTCCGCTGGAGTAAGATTGTTATAGTTCGTTGAAAATTAATCAAGTGATTTACTGTTATAATTAACACGAGTTTTGAAAGAATTTGAGACAAGATGTTGAATGAAGGTTGCCGTCACAAATCATTATTAAAAACTTTATTAAAACAGATTGTGACATTAAAATGTATAACTAACCTTCATTGGTCGATTATATTAAACAGGATTATAAAATTACCAACCGAATGAACATGTGGCTAATGTATTTATTAAATTAATAATTTAAACAATTTAAATGTTAATATTGTAAATAATTGTTGTAAATATTTTCAAAAATAATGTGAAACGAAAGATGTTAAAGGCGTGCTTATAATACTTTTATTGTCTTTGACAAATATTATAAACAATTTCTAATTGTTATAAATAATTTATGTGATTTTGTTATAAACATTTAAGAGCTATTTAAACATTTGGATTGAAGTTAACAAGTTTAAGAAATTTATGTAATGATCCATTAGGATGTGATCAAAGTACTTGAAAGATTTGCGTAAATATAATGTGAGTTGTCTTGTAAGACATTTAAAAGCTTGAGAGTGCAGGCTGGATTCTTACGTAACATAGCGTGTGACCAGTATGCGTCAGGCTGGAAGGTAGCCCGCAGCTGTGTCAACATATGGTTTTCAGAGAGTGAGGTCGTACACTCTGGCCTTGCGACTATAAATATCATTCTCTTGTTTATTAAAAGAAAACACATGCTCTATATATGTCACACCCTGACGTCCTTTTCCAATCCAATAGTGTTATGAATATTACGTTATTTGGAGCTCTTGGGAGCTAAAATGTTTAATATCATGTTGTATAATAATTTTGCAAGTCCTACTGGAGGACGTAGTCAGATTGACTTGGGCTACTGATAGCCACGTATATTTTGTTGTGTTAGGAAAATCAGACCCTTTATTAGAAATAAAGCTTTTGTACAGTTCAAAGTTCTCGTCTTCGTTTCTGGTTCATTTTTAAATGTCATGACGGAGATTATTGTGTGAACAGACTTTAAGTGATCCTGTTGTCAACTCAAACCCCGAGATAATTAAGAGGTAAGCAACGGTAAGTATAAACCCCCGTCTATTTTGGTGTGTTCCACAATGATTTCCTGTGAATTTCTGTGCTCTTATCTCGATAGTATCTGTCAGTGCCATTTTCATTGATGTAACTGTGCCGGTGCGATTGATAATTGGCAATCCGATTGAGGGGGCGGATATCTGACAGCCTACTATCCAGGTAAACGGGGACAGTACCATCCCGGCATTTGCCCGAAGACGAAGTGGGAAACCACGGAAAACCACTTCGAGGATGGCTGAGGTGGGAATCGAACCCCCTCTACTCATTTGGACCACCCGAGGCTGAGTAAACCCTTTCCAGTCCTCATACCACTTTTCAAATTTCGTGGCAGAGCCGGGAATCGAACCCAGGACCTCCGGGGCGGCAGCTAACCATGCTGACCGCTACGCTACGGAGGCGACCCGTGAGTAGTTATAAATCAATAAATAGTAAATGCCAAAAAAAGCGAAGTAAAAAAAACTTGAACCTGCTGGGATTTGATCCTCGAACTGCCAGATTAAGAGTCCAGAACGCTACCACTACGCCAAAGATGCCGTACTCTAAATCTGGGTTAACAACTGGCTTCGGTGGCGTAGTCGGTAGCATGCTGAGCTTCTATTCCCAAGATAGCGGGTTCAAACCCGGCCGAAGCCGTCGGATTTTTTAAGAGCGTTAAAAATCCCTCAGTATGCCTTCCTTCGGAGGGGAAGTAAAGCCGGCGGTCCCATGTCATAGATTTATGGCATGTTAAAGAACCTTCCACTAATTGCACCTGTGTGAAGCTAAATTGGATAGGTTATTGTAAACAACGCTCTTAGGTTTCTAAGTTCGTTGCCAAGAGCCGACTGCGGTGGCGTCTAGCAGCTGAGTTGTGAACTTAGCCTAGTAGTCGTTGACGGTGGCGCTTGGCTGCAAAAGTAGGAACTATTTAAAAAATTCTAAGTTGCAGTACTTAAATTAAAATAACAGATAACACACACTAATACAGTCATCACAATTAACACCGGTTATCAGACAGATTCTACACACACCCAAAGTACACGGGGCTACATGACCGCGTTGTCGCAGCCCCTAAACTTAAGAACCAACCAACCAACTGGCTTAGTATAACTCCATGATATCATGTCTTCCAATCAACGATTTCATTAGCCTTTGCTGCCGTTTCTATAAACCATTTGATACTAAGTATGTATTATTTTGTTCCGTATATTCCTAAAAGGATATAAACTTACGAAGTTACGGAAATATATGATTTTCGAGCAAACAATCGTGCCCGTTTTGATCCAACGGGACGGCACGTAGAAACACGATAGGGCACGGTCAGCACGAACTGTTAGTCACTACTGCAGTTACATATTCTATTATAAAATGCTAATATCCTGCCGGTCACCTCCTTGAGGACAGTTTAAACCTCTCTGTGTACGATGAGCGTATTTGGTAAGCCCAGGCCTTGTTGAATCATAATTTACGGTTTGGCTATAATACTTGCATTATTCATACATCTTGAAACTATTTGGCCGATGACCTTGTAGTTTGGGAAAAAGACGCTTCCCACATTAAGGTATATTGTTCCAAAATTTGGTAGAGATCGAATGATCATGTCAGTCGTAATTTGATTTGAGCTTAGAACATTTGGGTGGGTGCCATTTTTTTTTTGTTATGATGGCGGCGATATACAACATGACACTGAGTTGTCCCTTGTTAGTACTACCTCAGTACCAAAGGTGGTTCGATTTGGTATCGTTGTGTTTGAATTGATAGGGGGGGGGGGGGACACAGACATACCAAATTCCACACACACAATCACACACTCACACACAGACATACACACAATTTCTGACCCTGTGTAGATCTCATAAGTCTACTTTCATTTTTTGCAAAAATCAAAAGTAGGCTAATAATAGAGCTTGACGACTAATGCATCGTGCCATACTGAGTTGAAAGCGTTTTTGCGGTCAAATGCGATGAAAGTAGTAGGTCTCTGTTTGTTGATGTTACTAATGATGAGGGAGGTGAGGCGAAGAAACTAATTTTGAGTCAATTGTCCAGTCTAAATGTAATTGAGAAGATGTAGAAGGTGATGAATGCATCCGAACAGAATTCTTCCAAAGATGTTTAAAAGGACGGCATTGAGGGAAAAGAGGCGATATGAATCCGGTGATGTTAGAGGTATTTTCAGGTTTTGAAAAGAGAAATGTGGTGGCATTCTTCTACTATCTCGAGTAGTATCCGGTACAAAATTGCAAATTAAAGAGTGTAGTCATGATAATGAAAAATATAGGGGCATTTTGACATTTTAAGAATCCGAGACCCAGACTTTGATTTTTCCTCCCTATGGGCTCCCTTGCCGCTTTGAGGTGTAGTGGATAGCACTGTTGACTTCAATTTCAGGAGTCCCAGTTTTGATTCCCAGATATGCCAAGAATTATCTGGTCTGGGACGAGACCTCCCAACCTTGAGATGCCAAATGGGAATCTACTGGATATTGTGACTGGAGGAGGAGAAGTAAGGAACTGGACACCCTACCGCACATAAACTTCTGCTCAGGACACATAGTTAGTGAACCCTTATAATAGCCAAGGGATCTAATGGGGTCTCCGACGTCCGTTGTAGCCTTCAAATTTCAATAGTTGGTAAAATCAACTATTCCCTAAAACAACTTGCAGATGTGATGGCTAGAAGTGAGTGTCATAATGTGCTTATAATTGTATATCTATATATATAAAGCTCAATGTTTGTCTGTCTGTCTGTCTGTCTGTCTGTTATGTATACAAATCCACACTGTTTCACCGATCTGAACCAAAATTTGTATACTTACCCTTCGGAACCCTGCGGGTAACCCTGTCCACTTGGAATTTCCGACAGACCACCCCATTCCCTGCATTTAGGCCCTTTGGCCCAAATCTACACCGTTTCACCGATCTCAAACAAAATTTGTATACTTACCCTATGTAACCCTGTGAATAACATTGTCCACTTAAAATTTCGGACAGACCACCCTATTTCCTGCATTTAGGCCCTTTAGCAAACTTCTACACCGTTTGACCGATCCGAACCAAAATTTGTATACTTACCCTTTGCAACCCTGCGGGTAACCCTGTCCACTTGCAATTTCGGACAAACCATCCCATTCTCTGCATTTAGGCCCTTTGGCCCAAATCTACACCGTTTCACCGATCAGAACCAAAATTTGTATACTTACCCTTTGGTACCCTGCGAGTAACACTGTTTGCTTGAAATTGCGGGCAGACCACTCCATTCCCTGCATTTAGGCCCCTTGGCTAAAATCTACACCGTTTCACCGATCTGAACCAAAATGTGTATACTTACCCTTTGTAACTCTGTGAATATCACTGTCCACCTAAAATTTCGGACAGACCACCCCATTTCCTGCATTTAGGCCCTTTGGCAAAAATCTATATCGTTTCACCGATCAGGACCAAAATTTGTATACTTACCCTTTCGAACCCTGCGGGTAACCTGTCCACTTGAAATTGCGGACAGATCACCCCATTCCCTGCATTTAGGCCCTTTGGCACAAATCTACACCGTTTCACCGTTCAGAACCAAAATTTGTATACTTACCCTTTGGTACCCTGCGAGTATCATTGTCTGCTTGAAATTGCGGACAGACCACTCCATTCCCGGAAAGAGGACAGGGTCCGTCCCAAAGGCAATGGAAAAAAAGGGGTAAAACCGGACCCGCTCAGGAAACCCTCAGGGTTGCCATCTCCCGAACTCACCAGCCATGAGCCCTTGAGGATGTAGCACTATCCAGGGTGCACCAGAAGTGGTGGGGCTACACACACCCTGCCTCCTTGAGGGTCTTGAGCAGAAGACATGAGATATTAAGAAAAGAAAAAAGAAGACTGACACCTCGAAGAATGAGGCTATCAGGAATGATTAGACAAGGGCCAATTAAGGCGGGAAATTGAAAGAGTCACTAGGCCTCGGATAACCTGATACCATCGGGGTCGGAAGAGAACAAGACTTTGACCAAGGGAGGCTGACAGGAAAGAGAACTGAAAGGAGCCCGGCACCAGTAAGTAGAAGCAATGCCGGACTCAGTTGGGGTCCCGTGGTTGCAAACCCACGTCCCACAAGTTGAGAGACCCTGGTGGGTGGAGGGGGGAGGAGGGGGCCAGGTGTGAGAATAGCTTGCTGATTCATCGCGAGTTGACATGAGAGAAATGTCCAGACCCCGCCGTGTTACCTGGTATTGCTGACTATGCTGATGTTCATACAGGATCTTTGCTCAAACCACTGTAGTGTTACGAAAGAATGAGTGATTCACCGGTCAATGTGAATAGGACCGGGAACCCCCCGAACGTCTGTCATCATATATCGTCATCATCTGCGATTCGTGCAGCATGGACCCGGGCAGTACTCGATAAGCTCTTTCACTACACGCATCGAGTATAGGCCTAAGCCAGAAAATAACGTTCAGACTTTGGAAGACATCGAAGGTAGAAATCTAAATTGCCTATATCAGATTTAAAATTACACCATGTTCGTTTAGTAGTCATTTGTCATTACTTTATTATTATCATAAGGGAAAATGACCTAGATGTTACGCCCATTATACCACTAATCACCACACACAATGAGTCTTCATCGCCTGTGAATTTTGAAATATTTCTTTCTATCACGGTAGTTTGTAAGTTTGTCGTGTCAATTCAACAGTAGTTTTCATTATCGTCCTCATCAAAAGGGCAAATGGCCTAAATGTTACGTCCATTATACTACTAAACTACACCAGAGTCTACCTAGCCTTTGAGTTTAAAAATATGTATTTGCATTAATTTGTAAGGTTGATATACCCGTTCAGTAGTAGTCGTCTTCATTATCATCCTCATCAAAAGGGCAAATGACCTAGATGTTACGTCCATTATACAGTACTACTAAGGAACACCACAGTCGTCATTGCCTGTGATTTATAAAATGTGTATTTCCATTAGTTTGTAAGTTTAATATACCCGTTCAGTAGTAGTAGTCTTCATTGTCATCCTCATCAAAAGGGAAAATGACCTAGATGTTACGCCCATTATACTACTAGGCAACACCACAGTCTTACTCGCCGGTAATTTAAAAATATGTATTTCTATTAGAGTGTAAGTTTATTATACCCGTTCAATAGCAGTCGTCGTCAGTATCATCTTCATCAATGACGTTGAGTGTTAAGGAGACTGAAATATTATCATCATTCCACCGGGCGAAGCCGGGTACTACTGCTAGTAAGTTAATATTCCTTACTTGATGATCATTGCAACTGCAACTTGGACACTCTTTCTGTAAGAAAACATAAATATTTTTCTCCCCTCCCCCTTTTAAGATCACAGAGCATCTAATTAAATTGAAGTCTGCATATAAACCCTTCTCTTTTGACACTCGTTTTATATAGTGTTGATATACTATCTACCTTGTGCAGTCATGGTTGCAACAGAACTAGTCGAATGTCACTGCTCAACTGGGGAACCCGCAGCTCTCATCTGTCTTCGCTTTCTGTTGACATCTAGCTTACTCTTATCAGAGATCAGTGACCTGAATTTAGTTTAGGCTCCCTCACCACCTTCCTGACAGGTCTCCACTCATGTGCATATTTTAGTGGAAGAAATATCTCAGACAACCTACATTGATCTACTGTATGTGATGTGTATGGTATCCAGTACATGTTGGCATGTGTATAGTATAAAATCTGTCACGGTTCTTTCTTAGGAAGATTTTTGATAATGTGATGTCATGTAGGACATTTGAAAGTTATCAGATTGTTCATGCTAAGAGAATACATATTTGCTGTTGGGAGGTCAATGTTCCTCTAACTTACAAGTTAGACAGATTGTATATTTTAGTCAGGCTCTTTGCCAATCCTTAAAGTGTTTCCAGCCATTTATCTCGTCGTTTTAATTATTTTGGGGCTTAGGAGCTTGAGAACTTATGCAATGTACTTTAAAGTGTATTGAATCTTTCATGAGCGTACTAGTGATTCTACTTCTAATTGGAGCTAGGTTTTGAAAGGAGGTGTCACGTATTTATAATAGGTACCATTCTGGCACTTGCCTGGAGTAAAAGTGGGAAATAACAGAAGACCACTTCTAAGAAGACTGAGATTGGAACAGAATATAATTCTTTACAATAGTTAGTTAATTGAGATTTTAATGACCGGAACAATGAGGTCATCTGCCCTCACGAGGCTGAGTGTATTCCATGCTAGGCTTCCGACCATAATTAAATCTTGACTGAGTTGGGAATCAAACTGAGGAGCATATTAAGGGGAAGGGAATTTAAGGAAATTATTATAAAATTTCTTTTTCTAAATTTCAGGAAAATAGAACATTGTTTCCAGAAGAATAGTATTGCTTTCCATTTATCATTTCTCAATGGTCATATTATTATTGTTGTGCTTTTTGATAGCATCAGAAAATCATATAACAACAAATTACGATAATAGGCTACGAAGAAATGGAAGTAGATACAAATACATTGAAGGTAGCATACCACTTTAAGTCCTATCGCTTTATTAGTCTACCTACGAATTTTGTAAGAAAATGAAAGTAGACTTATAAGTTACGAGATCTACTGTGTATGTCTGTCCAGCCCTATCAATTCCCAAACGACGAAACTGAATTGAATCGAATTTGGTACAGAGGTAGCATTAGTAAAGGACACCTCAGTGTTATGTTTTATATCACCCTCACCTCAACCAAAACAAAATGGCGGCCTACCGAGTGTTTAAAGGTGACATTAAATTACGATTAAACTAATCATCGCATCTCTACCAAATTTTGTAAAAACAAACCTTCATGGACAAAGCGTCCGGGGCTCCAACTACAAAGGTCATCGGCGGAATAATTTCAGAATGATGGCCGTGCGTATTATGCAACCATTATAATCCATAACTTATGAATCAATTCTCACAGTACTTGGCATTCAGATAGGTTTATATAAGAAGCCCCTGTTACCATTATGATGACTGTATAAAAGTGAATACTATGCGCAGCCACCATCTTGAAATTATAAGGTATGAAAATAAATAACTCTTGACACTTATGAGCTGTAGTAAAACAAGAAGTTCCGTGACGAACGAAAGAGCCTACTTTTCTTAAAATTTAAGATTCATGCCAACGATTAATCTATATGGACCTATCTAGAATAATGACGAAATTAAGTTTGTAATATCGAAATTTCTAATTAGTTCGAAATACACCTGGTATAATGTAGCCTAATAGAGCACTACAGTTGGCAGCCCTGGTGACTGAATATATTCTTAGTTCCATCTCTTAAGTTACAGAATACAAAATTTGGTTGAAGTCCAATGGATAGCATGGACTTTACATACAGTTAGACATTGGATCTATCAGCGCGTAAAATCATGTTGACAAACACAGAGAAACTTCTTGAGAAACGTCGATTTAATTGTCTCAATTTTCTTGAGGTTGGTTTTATTAAGGTAACCCCAAACAACTCAATACCATAGGTCACAATGGGACTTATTTTACTGGAGAAAATCTTCATAGACAACGAGGATGATATTATCAATAGATGGAACGTACATTTTGAAGAGTTATTAAATGTAAGGACTGAAGAAGAATGTGATACACATCCAAAGATAATGAACGTAGAACCACATACAGAAACACCAACCATTCATGAAGTGCAGGAAGCCATTGAGAAACTAAGAAACAATAAATCCCCGGGGGAGGATGGCATTACGAGTGAAATGTTAAAAAACTCGGGACAATATAATCTTATCGTCAAGATATGGGACGAAGAGAATATGCCATCTCGGTGGAACATCGTAATAATTTTTCCCATATATAAGAAAGGAGATAAGTACATAATTGTGCAAATTACCGAGGAATTACATTACTGAATATCGTCTATAAAGTGTTTTCCAATGTGCTATTAAAGAAGTTGCAGATCTACTATGAGGAAATAGTAGGGGAATATCAATGTGGGTTCCGCAAGAATAGAAGTACTATTCATCAATTCTTCGTTGTTAGACGAGCGATGGAAAAATGTTATGAACACAACGTAGATCTTCATATGTTGTTTGTAGACTACAGACTCTTTGATAGTATTGACAGGAAATGATTATACAGATATATGGAACAGAAAGGAATTCCCGGAAAGCTAATAAGATTAGTGAGAATAACCGCAGAAAATGCTAAAGCCAAAGTTATGGTGGAGGTAAACTTGGTGCTGAATTTTCCTTGGAAAGAGGTGACGACAGGGTGATGCCATATCTGCTTCGCTATTCAACTTGGCTTTAAATAAAGTATTGGAGAAATTGGAAGGAGCAAATAATAATATAGTATATAAATCAACCGAAATGTGTGCCTATGCTGATGATGTAGTATTGATAGCGAGAAGACTATTTAAAGGAGATGTTTGAAGAGATGAAGAAGGAAGGGGAAAAATGGGTCTAAATGTGAACGCGGCCAAAACAAAGTACATGCACCTAACATCTGTTGAAAGAAGAAGAAACTGTGATAATTTAATAATAGACTCCTGCACATTTGAAAATTTAGTAAATTTTGAGTATTTGGGTGTTCTAGTTAATAATAAAAACAAAGTGAGTGAAGAAATAAATGGAAGGATTATTAATGCAAACAGAGCCTATTTTGCCAATCTGAAACTCATTAAGACGCAATTGTTGTCACATAAATAAAACTCAAAATGTACAAGACCAGTGTTAACTTATTGCTCAGAAACATGGAATATGTTGGTTCAGGATTGCAATAAACTTAGGGTGTTTGAGAGGAAAATAATACGGAGAATTTATGGTGCTGTATTGGATAGAGGAGAATGGAGATACGAACTAATAGGGAAATAGATGAAATCCTCAAAAGCGAAGACATTGTTCGATATATAAAGTCACAAAGACTACGATGGCTGGGCCACGTTGAAAGGATGGAAGACAAAAGAACACCAAAGAGTATATATAAAGCCAGAATGGAAAGAAGACGACGCCCTGGGAGACCAAGGAACCGATGGAAAGATGAAGTGGAGGTGGACTTGCAAACAATGAACGTACGACCCTGGAGAACAGCTGTCCAAGATCGAGATCGATGAAAATCTGTGGTTGGCGAGGCCAAAGCTCACACCGGGCTGTAGTGCCAAATAGAGAAGAAGAAGAAGAAGAAGAAGAAGAAGAAGACGAAGTACATCCGAAATTTGGTTGAAATCCAATTGATAGTGTAGAAGTTATATGCATTTAAAAATTGAACCTCTCTCAGCAGTCTTAGAATCATTTTGGCAACACTGCCATGCATGGCCTCCTGGGAATACCTTCCAAGATATCCAACAAGGAGCTCAAATTTCAATTGCGGTTTTTCAGCAGTTGGTAGCACTGACATCATTTTCAAATATGGGCTTGAGATTTTCAGATATAGATCTTTACCAAATTTGGTTTCGATTGCTGCAGCCATTTAGGAGTTTATAGGGGACACACACACACACACACACACACACAGACAGACAGACAGACAGAAGGACGGACAGACATTTGCCCGGATTGATCTCATAAGTCTACTTTTTCCTCATTTTTGCAAATTGTGAAAAGTAGGCTAAAAATAGTAACAAGTTAGGATCATATATATGACTTTGTATCACCAAGGCAAAAATAACACTATCCCCATACATTCAAACTGGCGGCTGCGCGAAATATTAGAACATTAACATCGACAACTCAGAATGTAATAGCGTAAGTAAGTCGAATGTAGGCGATAGATGAGAATTATATAACGGTTCTCACCTATGTTAGTCAAAAGATTATCACACTGAATATAGTGCACAGCAGCCATCTTGAAAATAAATAATCAATTAATAACTCTCTTAGAACTATAATAACGAAATTTAGTAATGTGGTAGAAAAAGCCTCCGTGGCTTAGGCGGCAGCACGCCAGCCTCTCACTGCTGGGCCCGTGGTTCAAATCCCGGTCACTCCATGTGAGATCTGTGCTGGACAGAACGGAGGCAGACAGGTTTTTCTCCGGGTTTTCCCTGTCAAAATTTCATTCCAGCAACACTCTCCACTATCATTTCATTTCATCTGTCATTCATTTATTCATTGCCCCAGAGGAGTGCGTCAGGCCTCGGCAGCCGGCACTGTTCATGTCCTCGCCGCTAGATGGGGGCTTCATTCATTCCATTCCTGACCCGGTCGGAGACTGGAAGCAGGCTGTGGATTTTCATTTCAGTAATGTGGTAGAACCTTATAAGTTGTTTCGTACGCCCAAAGTAAATGATCAGTGACTCCATACATTCAAGATGGCGACTAGGTGTAGTATTCTAGTGTACAAAATAGTAATTCAGAATATAAATGCACAATTGAGACGAAACTTGGTAGGAGTATTATATATGGGGCTTCAGTAGCGTTAGTTATAATGTAACACACTGAATATAGAGCGTAGCGACTAACCTGAACTTTCATTTTAGAAAAAATAACATTCTGTGTTTTGGGGCTACAATAACGAAAATTAGTGGTAAGGCAGGTACCCTATTGGAGTTGCGTAATAACGGTGACAAAATGGCGGCTAGGCGTACTATTAAAGCGTAATAACGAATCATTTAGACTGTAATTGTGAATGGACTTGGCTGAAATGAGTCATAAGAATAACACACTGAATACAACGCGTAGCAGTCATCTTGAAAATATAGAAAATGACAATGGATAACTCAAAGTATTTTGAAGCTACAATAACGAAAGTTATTATTAAACCTTTTAAGTGGCTTTTCATGACCAAGCCACTTTGAGGTATAGTGGATGGCACTGTTGACTTCCATTTCAGGAGTCCCAGATTTGATTCCCAGTTATACCAAGAATTCTCTGGTCTGGGACGAGACCTCCCAACCTTGAGATGCCAAATGGGAATCTACTGGATATTGTGACTGGAGGAGGAGAAGTAAGGAACTGGACACCCTACCTCACATAAACTTCTGCTCAGGATGCATAGTTAGAGAACCCTTACCATAGCCAAGGGCTCTAATGGGGTGGCCTACGTCCGTTGTGGATGTGGCCTTCAAATGTCTATAGTTGGTAAAATCAACTATTCCCTAAAACAACTTGCAGATTTGATGGCTAAAAGAGAGTATCATAATGTGCTTATAATTGTATAAGTTAATATTCCTTACTTCATGATCATTGAAAGTTCTATAGAAGGGCAAAGGTTCCCCGGACTCACCTGATTCCTACAGGGGAATTGCGCTGGAAAATACTACATTCAAAGTATTCAGCAAAGTAGTAGCCAACAGATTATCAGAAGAAACAATTAGTATGATACCCGATTGCCAATTTGGTTTTAGGAAAGGCAGATCCACCCTACATGCAATCAGCAATATCCTGGAAGACATTAACGAAACTCTCAGACATAAGGGAAGGAAATTCCATACCATCTTTATTGACTACCGAAAGGCTTTCGACCTATTAGACCGTCAGCTTATCGCAGATAAACTTCGTCGACTACTTGGGAACGGTCACTATCTAGCAGAGATCATATCTGAAATGTTACAGCATAACATAATTATCATCACAGACAGTCTACAGTCATCAGCTCCCATTGTTCAAGCAAAAGGAGTTTTGCAGGGAGATCCTGATAGTCCGCTTTTGTTAATCTTGACTACCAGTAGTAGGGCTAAGCCGGTCCTGGACAGATTTCAAGGTCATCCATGGTTTCTCGTGGTCACGTGCCCCCCCAGGCGTTCCCTGGGGGGCTTGGGGGGGGGAGGGGAGGGGGGAGGGGAGGGGAAAGGGTGGAAGGTCTGGCTTGGAAGCAGACCCAGTTGTTAGCCGACCTGTGTTGGCCAGCCAACTGACTGAGCTGGCTGGTGTGCATTGCCTATATAGCTTGTGGATGGAAGTGGGGGAGGGGACTGGTTCGGGCGACTGTCGAAGGTAGCCGAATGTGACCGAGTGTAACTTAGAGTAGTAGAACAATGCGATGGCCGGGGCTGTAGGTATCAATCAATAAAGACCTAATAATAATAAATATTCCATTAAGCATGGTTACGAATATGAATAATACGAAATAGTAAATGTCCCCTAGAGATCTATGTATGGTAAAAATGTAGAGGTATATGGACTGTTGTTAACCCATGACGAGCTGTCGTGTGAGGGATTCGAACCCTCGCTTCCTGTTGAGGAAATTCGAACTTAAGTCGAACGCCTTGGACCGCTCGGCCAACCCGACAAGGAAAGGTTAAGAGGATGAAATAAAACAAGGCTCATTATACAAGATCAGATTTATTAATCCAAGAATTAAAAGAGGAATTGAAACCTAACCATTTGACATAGAGTTTATTACCCTGTCTTTTAATCACTTTTTCAACAAGATAATGCTTGGGATACTGCGATTTTTGAAGTTCTTCGATGTAGAATCCTCCTTCGATGGGCTGGTGGTTATGGTCCTGGAGTAGATAAGTGACGGGGTGGGTACGTTTTACTTGGCGAATGCTGAATATTTCTGTGCTCCAGTTAGGCGTGTATCCTTTTAAGAAGAGGGATTTATGTTTACTGATGCGTACATAATCACCCACCTGAAAACGATGGCGTTGTAGGTCAGCTGTTTTGATGCCATGATGAAGGCGATTCAACCGTGGACTGTTTTTTATGACCAAACGTGGTTTTAACCCAATAGTTCTATGTTTGGTATCGTTGTAACGTGACACTAGAGTCTGCAGTAGATGAAGCCAGCGATAGGACCCTCTGGCTGTAAATTCTCGCCACATATGTGTTTTTAACGTTCGGTTGAAACGTTCTACCACACTCGCTTTCAAATTGCTGTAAGTGGTATAGTGATGAACACCGAGTTTTCGCAGATAGGTGGAAAACTCCTTGTTGAAAAACTCCTTACCTTGATCTGTCTGGAGGAGGCGAGGTTGCCGTTTAGCTTTTTGAATAATGCGTTTAAAGGCTGCAGTAACTAGAGTACCTGTTTTATTTCGCACAGGCTCTACAAATGCCATTTTGGAATAGACGTCGATGACAGTCAGCAAATACTTGATGCCATTGTTTTTAGTAGCATAGGGAATCATTTCCACGAGATCAGCTTGCCAAAGTTCATCAATTCCTCGCGAGACAACATGACGACGTGGATAGATACGGCGAGCTGGTTTATGCAACTCGTGAGCAATCACTGTTTTAATAGGCGAAGGGGTATTGTCGCGTGGACCCATCATACAATAATGCCAGCATGACGAAGCTCCTCTTCTATTTCTACAATTTCACCTTCATGACCTGTATGGCCAGCCTGTTGGGAAGCGTGCAGGAGCTGTAGACGTTTAACCAACTTATTAGGATCGTTCCAATAGGCGAAATCAACGAAAGGTTTTAACGTTTTAAACGGGACGCCGGACGCTGAGCTTTCATGGCGGACACTTGCATAGGTGGGAAACAATTTGGATATAATGGCCTTATATTTGAAACCCTTATTTGCATTTATTGATTCAGAACGTTTATAATTACGTCTAAAACCATTTGTAGCCATCAAGATGTCCTTATACTTTTGAAGATCGTCTTCGTCATAGCCATCCTTGGAAGGTACACGTGCAAATAAAAGTTCTAAAAGACCTGGCGTCAATTGATATCGAACTGTTTTAACAATCACGACATTATCTTTTATTTTGATCTCTGAGTCACCAATTCGAAAACGTTTATTTTCATAGCGAACACCGTAGGTCGTATCAGTTTTTCTAGTAAAAAGGTCTTCAAGGTAGGGCGTTACCAACGGTCCAAAATGTTCTACCAGAATACCTTTCAGCTGCATATACTTTTCAGGTGTAGCCAAGATTTCTGACAGGGTAGGTTTTTTTTCTCTAGAGCTAGAGGGCGTTTGAGCAATGACTGTTGTTTTTAGAAACTCTGGAAGCGGTGATTCTGTTCCAGAAGTAAAAACATCCTCAGCTTCTTCATCGCCTTCTTCTTGTTCTTCCTCCTCGATTGTTTGTGTTCCTTTTGATACTGTATTTGGCTTATTGGTCTGTGATGTTCCCTTTAACACGGCTTCCAGAGGTGATTTCAAATGTTTCGCGATCAACAGCTCACTATCAGCATGCGTGCGTTTCAGTTCACGGAACTTGCGTCGAATATTATTTTGCGCACGGATAATGTGTTTCTTTAATTGACTTCCTGCTGTTGCCATGCTAGCTGAATAAATGACGTTTGAAAAAGTCATGCAGTGCCTTAAATACGTATAAAATGATCAAACCCCATGCGGTAGCGTCCGTTGTTGATATCACTCTGCTTATCGATAACGAGGCAACCGTGGTGATGAGCATTCCAACATGTGGCACACAACTGTGTAAAGGCTAGGAAGGTCATGTCTGGGTTCACGTGATCATCGTAGACGTGACGCATGTTGCGTTCATCCTGCCGGAAGAGAACAATCACGTTGGCATTGTCGCGAATGAGCTGTTTGGGTATTCGGGAATAGGTTTGAGCGAGATAAAAACAATCAATATATTTATGACGTCCCATGGTAAAATAGGTTTGAATGATAGCCTGTCGTTCTGTGGACACATCATCAAAAATCATGAGCGAATTCGGGCGAACATGATCCGGTG
This sequence comes from Meconema thalassinum, assembly GCA_946902985.2. NCBI lineage: Eukaryota > Metazoa > Arthropoda > Insecta > Orthoptera > Tettigoniidae > Meconema > Meconema thalassinum. The sequence goes on from OX336388.2 coordinate 1,437,956,675, forward strand.
AGACAACATCTTCGTGCGCGGGGAATGTGAAGTAACCCATGTTATTGCGAAGACCCGACATGACTTGTTGCAAGAACACATAAAGAGGCTGATAGAGCGACTTGGCAAAAATGTAGATATTTTGAAATCGTACTCCGTTTAAGGAGGTGATTAAGGTAAGCAGAAGATTGGTTTTTCCACATCCCGATGGTCCGGCGATGAGACAGCGAATGGAAGACGGGAAGAGTGAACCGTGGCGGCGTTCGGACGTTGTCGAGAAGAGGCGAGAAACCAAATCCCCCACCGGAAGTGAATGTTGTTGCTTAATAATCTGCATATCGACTGAACGTGAAACGGGAAGAGGTGGTCTCTATATACATGAAGCATGTGGCTGTTTCAGATCTAGTGTAACCATGGATGCCTTTGGGAGAACACATAAAACAAAGAAAGGAAATGAGCCATCTGCTTCGATAAACGATCCAAAACATGATACAGATCCGGCTAATAAACGATATGTCGATGCCAATGCACTGCCACGCACAACGGATGGTCATTACGACTTTAATGGAAAGCGATTAACCAATATAACAGAACCACAATTAGCTTCGGACGCATGTTCAAAAAAGTATGTAGATTATTATCGCTTGCGGCGTATCAAGGGAGACTATGAAGCACAGAATAAACGTATCATGGGCGTTGCAGACCCCGTAAACAATCAAGATGTGTGCACCAAAGCCTATATGTTAACCAATGCTGTGGTGTTAACAAAAGAGAAAGACTATGATGTACACCAACGTCGAATCACTCAGCTAGCTCTTCCAACCAACGACACGGACGCTGCTAGAAAGGATTATGTAGATAACAAGGTGAAAGAATTACGCCATTTTGTACCATTCCTAACAGTAAATGGTTATACAGCGAATAATACGCGCCTTGTACACGTGGCCGATCCGGAGGATGATCAAGATGCTTGTACAAAACGGTATTTGTTCTCTGAAATAGAGAAGGTGTGGGAAATCAGAGAGAACGCTCTACAGATGAAGCGAAAACGAATAGCCGATGTTGCCGATCCTGTACATCCTCATGACGTGACGACTAAACGATTTTTGGAACAACGATTATCGCTTTTCATTAAAACAATGCCAAACTTATTTTTGGTTCACATTGTAAACCGACAACCGGTTGAAGACCCCAGTAACCTCACCTATATACTACGTTCGGGGCATAGCAATTACCGTTTACCGTATGATGGTGCCATTCGTGTTATCGAGTATACACCGGATTTCAAACATTTAGAGCTACTATTAAACGGTAGTGTTATATCATCACTCATCGAACTTGCGGTGAAAGCCGAGGACAAATTATCCTTTCAACTGAAACTGTCGTCTGAAGAAAAAGAGGTGGGAAAATCAATGAATGATTTTCCGCTGTATATAGAACTCGAATATACCGCCACCATCGATTAAATAATTGTAGGCTCTCTTCCAGAGGAGCGTTAGTTGTTGTCTATCCTTTATACTGTAAGGTTGTCTTCTTCCTTGGTCGCGATGGTGAAACAGAGATATGTGGTGAAGAAGAGGAAGACGTTGTCAAGAAAGGGAGGCTTTAAAGCTATTCTCCATGCGGCACGTCAGGCTTCGCGTGGAGAAACCAATAGCGAGTTGGCCATTAAAAAAGCTCTCCGAGCAGCACGATTGCATGCGAATTCCAAAAGTAAACTAAGTTTTAAAAAACGTGCTCGAGTTATTCCTGTACCAAAACGTGGCGGATTTTTACCCGCACTATTCGCTGGACTGGCAGCCCTGGGTTCACTTCTTGGTGGAGCAAGTGCGGTAGCGCGAACGGTGAAAGCTGTCGAGGAAGCGAAGCAACAGTTGAAGGAAAGTGAGAGGCACAATAAAACGATGGAAGCTATAGCACTACGTGGCAAGGGTGTGAACATGAAGCTAGCACCCTATAAAAAAGGACTTGGCATTTACATGTCGCCAAAAAACGCTTAATCGATGCACTGCCCCGGCGAGCCATGACACACGGAGAAGTCATAAAATATGCAAAACAGTTGAAAATTGCACACTTTAGAGGTGTATTTATGCGCAACCAATTACCTCCTCAACCTTGGAAGCGTGAGAGTGCAGTTATTAATTTGGATGACAGTCATGGACCGGGAACACATTACGTGGCCTACGTCAAGCATGGTTGTACCGTGTGGTACTTTGACAGTTTTGGAAACCTTCCTCCGCCGACAGAGCTTGTTCGCTATTTCGGAAGCAGTGCAACAATAAACTATAATGTGAAACGAGTACAAACTTTTAACACTCAACACTGTGGTCGCCTATGTCTGACCTTTCTATATAAGACTCAGCGCAGGTGGTAACGTGAGCAGTATAATGGCAGAAAGTAGAGCGTTTACAGTGCACGGACAAGGAGCCGAAGTAACTGTTGACTTTTATCCTCCAATTGAATTGGGACAACGACCCTACGTGCTGGGACTTGTTTCGTTTGAAGGCTATAATAGAATCTGCAACATAATTGAAGACGTCAATGATAAGTTTTACTACGATGACTATGTGTTAACTCTACCGTCTGGCAGCTACACCGTAGATGATATTCACGATCACATCTACACAACTCTCACCAAGGAATTTAGTCTAAAAGCATTTCTGGACGGGACACGCAAGTTTGAACTCATAGCCAACAACGTGACACATCGCTGCAGTATTCTTTCTTCCTTTAGGATTGATTTTAAAGCACAACCAGACTCAATTGGTCCATTGCTAGGCTATTCACCACAAGTGTTAGTACCAAACGTGATACACAAGTCTGACCAACCGGTGAAAATAATTGAAGATCATCATATATCTGTCACGTGTAATATTATTACAGACGTCTACACCAATCAAGATCCCTCGCATTCGCTTTATGATTTTATTGTTACTTCACCTGGTGGTTATATCATCCGCGAAAACCCATCGGTGGTGCTCTATCACCCTGTGAGTGTGACCCACATCAGGAATATTACCTTCAGACTAGTGAATAGAAACCAACGTCTCATCGAATTAGACCCTCATACACCTGTGACCTACAGATTGTATCTGAAGCCAGCATGAAACAAGTGTATAAAGCAACAACACCATTGAGGGTGGGTGTTAGTTGTTCTCAACGCGTGTACAGGTTAACACGTGTCAACAAGCAGATCTTACAACAACTGGGTTACACCGTACGTCATGAATTCGATCCTCGACGTGATCAATCCGGTCGAAGTACAGGAGGATATTGTAAGAATTGAACACCATTCCTATCAACCGTACACTCAGGGTCTAAATAACAATGACGAAATTCGTATTACCATTAATCAACAAGATATCTACACCCTACCCCATGAAAGTTACATCCAGATTGAAGGTCAACTCACCAAATCAGATGGTACCATTCCGACAACGTCAAAGTTGGCTAACCATGCGCTGGCCTTTTTGTTTTCCGAGGTTCGCTACATCATCAACGGAATCGAAGTGGATACGACTCGAAATGTTGGTATAACAAGCGCTATGAAACTTTATCCCTCGTACGGAAGTGAGGAGAGTAAAGCGTTTCGTATGGCCGGTTTCCGACAACGTCAAAGTTGGCTAACCATGCGCTGGCCTTTTTGTTTTCCGAGGTTCGCTACATCATCAACGGAATCGAAGTGGATACGACTCGAAATGTTGGTATAACAAGCGCTATGAAACTTTATCCCTCGTACGGAAGTGAGGAGAGTAAAGCGTTTCGTATGGCCGGTTGTCCTGACTCGACAAACGACTGGATGGTTAATGATGATGGTACATTTACCGGTCATTTACCCCTAAAATTAATATTAGGCTTTGCAGAGGACCATAAGCGCGTCGTTGTGAACGCAAGACAGGATCTGATTCTTGTTCGAGATAGGAGCGATTATAATGCGCTGAAGGGTGCTGATGGAGCTGCAATAGATTCAAAAATTTTATTGCAACGAATTCTATGGAAAGTACCGCACGTGACTCTCTCTGACCAGAAAAAATTGAGTCTGCTCAAGATTGTGGAGAAGGATACAGCTTTACCCATACAATTTAGAAGCTGGGAGCTGCATGAGTACCCGGTATTACCACTCACTGATACACATACTTGGTCTATAAAAACCTCACGGTACACAGAGCGACCTCTCTACGTCATGGTTGGATTTCAAACAGATCGCAAATATCAACAGAATAAAGATGCATCACAATTTGATCACATCCAATTGCGAAATATACGACTCTTCCTGAACGGAGTTACCTTCCCCTATGAAGGAATGGATTTAAACTTTACCAAGAACAAATATGGTAAGCTCTACGACATGTTTACAAACTTTCAGTCTTCCTATTATCAGAAAGAAGCATGTCCGCTATTATCCCCGCAAGACTTTAAAACCAAAGCACCTCTGGTGGTGATGGACTGTTCGTATTTGGAGGAGTCGATGAAGGAAACAACTATCGATATCCGGTTAGAATTTGAAACGTCTGTAGTTATTCCAGAAAAAACAACAGCCTATTGCCTGATTGTTCACGAGACGCAAGTGTATTATCAGCCGCTGTCCAATATGGTGACCAGAGTATAAATAGAAGTTTGGCTGCAGAGCCCTGGACTAAATCCTATGATAAAAGATTGAAAAACAATGTTCTGATCTTTTTGCAAATAAAGTAGTATAAGCCATTTTATGTTGTTTTTATCCCTTTAGCAAACCCAGTTCCTTTTCCAACCTCTTAACTAGTAGGACTATAGGTAGAGATGGATTAGTTGGCAGAAAGCACTGGTGAAGAAAGGAGTGTGTATCCGCGAGCAGTAACCATGTCTAGAACATTGATTGTCGATATGCAAGGCTTCAAAGTCAATGAAAATAAGTTTGTTTTCAAGGACGTTGCAATTATAGATTGCACAACCATGTGGACGCCCACAGTAAGTGCTTTCACTTTTGAACCACCGTTTCCCTTATACATGCAGTCGGACGAGGATAGAAGACAAACCGAGTGGCTGCAACGTCATTTAGGATTGAACTGGAATCAAGGAAACATTCCTTATAACTATCTACTGTTTGTATTAAAAGCCTATTTGTTCGGTGCCAACACTATTTTTGTAAAAGGAGGTGAAAAAAAGGAATGGTTACGTCAGTATGTTTCTCCAACTTGTAAACTCATCGATCTACACGAAATGGGATGTCCTGCACTACACACCTTATATGAGCCTGGTGAACGTGTACAAAAAAAGACACTCCTACACGTATCGAAACTCTTTGATTGGCTAAGTCGCAATGCATGTCGGTACCTGGAAAATGAGTGTAAAACCTTGTGCATGAATGCAGACCAGAACAGTGAGACAGAGACGTATGTCTAATACAGACGTGTCTGTGTGTATAATGGCTACCATTGAAGGCTTAAAATCTAACCCCATTGAACGGGCTATTGTTAAGTATTTCGCTTGTAAGAAAAAACTGAACAATTTTACCCTAGAAGAACTAAATGCTTTACCTAAAGCGTTTTTGTTTTATGTTGCGTCAAATGCTGTAAAGGAGATTTGGGATAGTGTGCCGAGTGATTGGACACGGGATCCTGTGTTGTGTGAACTTCAACCGTGCACTGATTATGAACATCATCAACAAGTGTACATTTCCAAAATGCCATCAGTTCAAAATTGTAGAACGTGTCAGTTAATTCAACTGTATCATGGACATAAAACCTCATGCAACGACTATGCGTCTTCATTCCACGGATGTGATGGAAAGAAAGAAGCAACCTCCGCAGCAGCGGAAAAAGAATCAACATGTGCGTCACCGACTGAAAAAAATATGCCGGATCTCTACTGGTCATGGTCTCATTGACAAAGTCATAGATCTTTTACCCTTTGAGCTGCACTTACCTGGTTATCAATACTGTGGCCCTGGTACAAAGTTAGCCGTTCGACTGGCACGTGGTGATCCTGGAATTAATGCTTTAGACGCAGCTTGCAAGCAGCATGATCTAGCGTACAGAACATCAAAGCGTGAGAACAACATCTCTGAACTAAGACGTGTCGCCGACCAGATACTTTTGAGAAAGGCTATGGAACGTGTGACGTCACCTTCTGCATCTGTTGCAGAAAAAATGGCGGCCCTTGTGGTAGCAGGTGCTATGAAGGGGAAGCTCGTGTTGAGTGGTGGACGTTTACAAACAAAACATATGAAAGGACCAAGAACAAAGCAAAAATAAACTCTACACTATTCTTACCTTATGTTAAACAAGTGGTAACATGTTGATGTGCAAACGATGCCAATAAAGAAATGAACTAAAATATATGTTTGTTTTTTCTAACTCATACTTGGGGTAGCATGCATGTAACCAATAGTTAAATCAAAAACTCAAAAGTCAAACTTTTTTTGTTTATTAAAAAAACTCACAGTAATCAAAAAGCTATATATAAGATTTTACGTTGTTGCGATGTGAATGGTGTTGTGATGTGTATGGTGTTGCGATGGGGATGGTATCTTGATGAGCTGGACTCCTCACTGAAGTAAAACTAGTGGCAAGCGTAGGCGTTGTTACTGCCTCTTCTTCTATATCATCTCCCGCGAGGTTGTTGTTTACACTGGAACGAAATTCCATTCTAGAGAAAAAGCTATTGCAATTTGAGTTTGGAAGGTTTGTGGTAAATCTGGCATACAATAAATATAACTTACCTTTTAGTAGGGATGATATCTACTTCTGAGAGATGTTAGTTGGTTTGTAGGATGTAAAGTAACTTGACCAACTGAGCAAATGTATGAAGAATATAAGTAATCATTGGTGTTTGGATATATTATATCCGTTTTACTTCCATCTGGGAATACACATCTTGTAACAAATTTAGGTTTTGTACATTTATGGCACCAATATATGTCCTCCTCATTCAAGTCATCTAAGAGATACTTCCAATTTTTATGTTTTACAAAATAACTTTGACTGTGAATATTATTAGGGAGGGGAAGCGTGTCGTCAGTGTTGTTACTATCTGGATCTTCATCATCTTCCATAGCAAGGTCTAATCCATAGCATAAAACAAAACATTTTAAACACAACTTGTGACAATTAATGTAGTCAATTTCACCGTCACTATTTTCGTACGTGTCATTTGTGTCAGGAATGTGGTAGTCGTTAATGTACGTCACACACTGTAACTCATTGAATTGTCGTGGGAAAATGATGGTGTCTTGCCCCATAGAATAATGAAGTTGGTAGTCAAATCGAGTTGTGTGATGTGATAAAATATAGTTTAATGGCCATTCTTTGAAGGTACTGTTCAAGTAGTTAGTGTATGTAGATGTAGTACGAAATTCATTATATGTTTTGTTATATATTTGACTGCGATGACCATGTTTTGTTGCATATATCCAGTGACTTGGGTCAGAAAAGTGTTGTCTAAAAGTTTCAGATTGGTTAGCCATAGTACTCACCAAACGTTGTTGCTTGAATGCGTACCAGTAAAAGATAAAAACGAATTAGTTATTCCACAACACTCACACAAGAAATATATATATTTAGCAGCAAAATCTTTCTTGGTTGTTTCCTAGCACACCACACTAGCGAATAATCAGCTCAAACCGGCTTCACTCCATTTATATAGGGACTTGCGCGTAGAGCACGGTGTCCATACATAGTAGCGGTCCTTCGGACGCTTACAGCTCCAGTTACTAAGTGAAGATGATGAATTACTTCCGCGCTATCAATATCTCATAGTCACCAAAGACGGTAATGTAACCTTCGGTCGCCATGTTGCACGTAGAGCACGGTGCCCCATACATAGTAGCGGTCGGGTTGTAGTAAATAACTTTGTTATAATTATATCCCCTTCTGCACTGTAGAGCACGGTGCCCATACATGTAGCGTTCGGGTTGCAGTAAATAACTTTGTTAAAATGATATCCCCCTTCCACACTGTAGAGCACGGTGCCCATACATAGTAGCGGTCGGGTTGCAGTAAATAACTTTGTTATAATTATACCCCCTTCCACACTGGTGAGCACACCCACGAATCTGTTATATATACAGGTGTAAGGGTCGCACCCAATCTCACTTGCATCAAGTCTCTTTTGGCGTGAACATCGTTCTGCTCTGTACAAGGTGAGTTAACGTTTTGTGTTTTCTTATCATTATTCAACAGTTAGTAGATGATTATAGACTATATGGGGGCTATCTTTTTTATAGTTAACATGGATGCTCTCCAACAGTTAAACAAAATAGGGGCCCAGGCTGGGTTGGAAACAAGAAGACTAAGGGATCTCCCAGTTAACCAGCCGTTCCCTGCAGAGAGTCTGCAGAGAATTGAGACACGATTCGGCACCAGACTTCTTTGTCACTGCCAAGAGTTTATGGTGTTTCTACCAAGTCGATTTGCTAGCATATCCAACGAGACGCTGACAACGTTAAATTCACGCCCCTTGGTATTGAAGTATTTAGGCATGCACAATAATGCATGCCTAGTCCTCTTTGAAGCGGATAACATTTAACTCTTTGTCACATCATGTATGAGCAGATGGCCTCGCTGTTCCACCTCTAACAAAACCATTTAATACCAGAGAAATAGCAGTTGACTATTATTGTAAGTGTTTATTAGAAAATAACCTCATGGTGCCACTTGTTTGGGAAAATGTTCGTGACTGCTTTCAAACACGACTGTGCAGTGGACGAATATACAATGTCAACAAAATTTTACATCCAAAATAGTTTTTACAAGCATGTTTACCCGTTTTTTTATTACAATTTATCACTCTTTTTATGCACTTCACAGCATTAAAGGTGAACACAGAATTAGCGTGTACCTTTGTATTTTTTAAAGTCAGTGGAGATGAAAAACGGGAAACCATTTATTTGACAACAAAAATGAGACCATGTTATCGGACGGATGACAGGGAAGCTTGGTATAACGAACATGTCGTTGACGCTTTGGTGTCTAAGTTTGACGCCTTTCTTGAAGGTGAAAGTGGAAAATCGCTCGAGGTCATCCCGTTTCTACAAGTCAATGTATGTTGCTTTGATCCCTTAAATTCAGGTTCTCTATATTTTCCACTTCCTCTTCCTGTTCAACGTAGAAAAGCCGTTCTCAACATTCAAAATGACGACGACTATTGCTTTTTGTGGTGCATGGCTGCATTTCTAGCCCTTGTTCAACGTCATGTTAGTTTAACATCCTCATACACGGTCATGTTTAACAGGTTACTCTCCACGCTCAACTTTGCAACTATTTCATTTCCTATGGAACTTACCTCTATAGCTAAATTTGAAAGTCTTAATCCTCATTTTTCCTTTATGATTTATGGTCTTGATAAGAATACGGTTATTGGACCGCTTTATTGTACACAGCAGCAGAAGGTACACCATATAAATTTATTATACATTTCTAACGAGCAAACAAGTCACTATTGTTTAATTAAAAACCTCTCCAAGCTTGTTGGAGGTCAACTTTCATCTAGACACCATAAAACATTTATTTGTGAACGGTGTTTGCAGTACTTTTCAACGCAGATCAAGCTGGATAGCCACACAGTGGATTGTTCTACTCAGCCAGCAGTTAAAATTACATTTCCAAAACCGAAAGAGGCAAAAATGAAATTCAAAAACTTCCATCGCATGGATCCAGTGGCCTATACTGTGTATGCAGACATTGAAACTCTAACTACCCCCATTCAGCGGTGTCCACCGAATCCGTCTTCCTCATACACAGATGCTATTCAAAGACATACTCCGTTTTCTGTGGCCTTTCAAGTTGTTTGTTCCTATGATCCAAGTCAATCCTATTTCAAATTGTTTCGAGGACCTACCTGTATTCAGTGGTTGTTACAGGAACTGAAACAGTTAGCTGAGCATGTCCATCAGCTTCTTCAAATTCCCAAGCCCATACAGATGACGCTAGACGAAATGATACATCATGATACGGCAACAACGTGTCATATTTGTCAGAAGCCTATTTTACCTGACGACATTAAAGTGCGCGGCCATTGTCATTACACGGGCGTCTATCGAGGAGCTGCACACAACACGTGTAATTTAACGTTTCGTGCAGCAAAGTATATACCCGTCTTTTTTCACGGTCTCACCAATTTTGACTCCCCCTTTATTATTCGTGAGTTTGCCACATTAGACAAGGAACATTTTTCCATTATTCCGCAAAATCATGAGCGGTTTATTTCCTTTTCTATACATTACCAGGGTATATCACTTCGGTTTCTCGATTCCTATCGATTTATAGCCTCTTCGTTAGAAGCCTTGGTCAAGGGCATTTCACCCGATGAATTGCACTTTACACGAAACCATTTTTCGGATGATGCTAAATTCAAACTTTGCATCCGGAAGGGCGTTTATCCTTATGAATATACCAACAGTTGGTCTTCCTTGGACGAAACGCATTTACCTCCACAGGATGCATTTTTTAGCACGTTGCATAATACTACCATTACTGATACCGATTATATCCACGCCTGCAACGTGTGGGATACCTTTGGTTGTACCACCCTAGGTGAATATGCTGATCTGTATCTCACTGTGGATACCTTGCTATTAACGGATATTTTTGAGAAATTCCGTCGCATGTGTATACAGATTTACAAGCTGGACCCGTGTCACTATTATACAGCACCGGGTTTATCATGGGATGCCATGTTGTTGTACACAGGTATCGAGTTGGATTTACTTGTAGATATTGACATGTTATTATTTTTTGAAAAGGGTATTCGTGGAGGATTTGTTTCCCTTGTTCAGAGACATGTCCATGCCAATCATCCTTACATGTCAACGTATAATGCTCAGCAGCCCATTTCCTATTTAACACACTACGATATAAATAATTTATACGGCTATGCTATGAGTCAACCCCTCCCGTATAAAGATTTTGTTTGGCTCAGTAACGAGGAAATCGAACGCTTTGACGTGTTCACCGCTGCTCGTCAAAAAGAAATTGGCTTTGTCCTGGAAGTGGATATACAATACCCTGCACATGTTCATGACGATCACGCTGATTTACCGTTCTGTGTCGAGCGTAGGATTCCTCCAAATTCGAGCTCAAAACATCCAAAGTTACTGGGAACGCTTCTTCCTAAAACAAGGTATGTGATTCACATCCAAGTGCTTTTACAATGCTTAACGTATGGACTCGTGTTGAGTAAGATCCATCGTATTGTATCGTTTACACAAAAGGCGTGGTTGAAGCCTTACATGGACCTGAATACTCACCATCGGCAGCGTGCTACCCAACCTTTTGAAATTAATTTTTTTAAATTGATGAATAATGCAGCATACGGAAAAACGTTTGAAAATGTACGCAAACACCGGTCCATCCATTTAGTTAATTCGTGGGAAGGTAGGTATGGAGCTCGAAAATATGTTGCCAAGCCCCATTTTAAAACCATGAAAATTATTACTGATACATTGGCTACCGTCGAATTAGGAAAGGTTGAAATTCTTTACAATAAACCTATTTATTTAGGGATGACTATTTTGGAGTTTTCAAAATTAACCATGTATGACTTTCATTATGGGTTTGCTCGTCGCTATTTTAAGGATGTTCATCTTGTTTATATGGACACCGATAGTTACATATATCAGGTTAAAGCAACAGACGTTTATCAGGTGATGCGTGACCATCCTGAGCATTTCGATACGTCCTCTTTTCCTGATGGTAACATCTTTGGCTTGTTACCTCAAAACAATAAAGTTATGGGGCTCATGAAAGATGAATGTGGCGTCGATGTGATGACAGAATTTTTAGGTCTAGCTTCAAAAATGTACTGCTATACTTGCGACAGTTCAAGACATGTCAGTCGAGCCAAGAGGGTCCGCTCTAGTGTCATACGAACGTTATGTATGGCTCGTTATCGTGAGGCATTATATAATCCCACTGAACAGTATGCGAAACAGGCACGTCTAACGTCCCGTACCCATGAAGTGTTTCTTGTCGAGCAAATGCGACGCTCGTTGCTTTTGTTTGATGATAAACGTTCATGGGTAAATGATCACCTCACAAGCTTGCCATGGGGCCATTACGCCCTTAATGAGTAAACCAATACAGTTTTGTTCTTCATGTGTGTTCGCTATTATCTGTGAATCAAAACATGTCTATGTGTATGTCAAATATTGTAAATAAAGAAATAGTATGTATTGTCCTTTTGTTTTATTTATTTTCAAGTCCTATATAATCATCAAACATTGTTATTTCCTTACTAGATGTTTAGATGGTAAGTATAATAGACCGAAGCTGGCGCAAGAGCTAATGTGCAAGATGGACGCCTCGCGCAACCACTCTCTGTTATTCTTATGGAGGGACAGTCAGAGCTGGAGCAGTGACTAATGTGCAAGATGACCGCCACGTCCTGAGACCGTGGATGATGTCACATGCGGGGAGTTCGGTCGTGTAGTTGCTAAATGGAATATTTATTATTATGAGATAATTATTGATTGATAGCTTGCCACGGTGCGTGAGTGGTTATTGTGTCGGACTATCAACCCCAAGCTTGCAGGTTAGCTCTTAGCCGTGGTAAGTGATTTTTGAAAGGCGGCAAAAATTACAACACGCATCTCATTCAATGTTCACATATCAAAGAACCCAGGGGGAGTTCGGCCGTGTAATTGATGATTATACAACACACATCTCCAGTATACGGGGTTGATGACCAAGTTATCCATAGTATAACCGAACACAGATGATTAACCGCGTTAACATACATGGAACTAATAACCGCGTTGTATCACACTTCCCTATGATAATAATACAACACGCATCTCCAGTATACGGGGTTGATGACCAAGTTATCCATAGTATAACCGAACACAGATGATTAACCGCGTTAACATACATGGAACTAATAACCGCGTTGTATCACACTCCCTATGATAATAATACAACACGCATCTCCAGTATACGGGGTTGATGACCAAGTTATCCATAGTATAACCGAACACAGATGATTAACCGCGTTAACATACATGGAACTAATAACCGCGTTGTATCACACTCCCTATGATAATAATACAACACATCTCCAGTATACGGGGTTGATGACCAAGTTATCCATAGTATAACCGAACACAGATGATTAACCGCGTTAACATACATGGAACTAATAACCGCGTTGTATCACACTTCCCTATGATAATAATACAACACGCATCTCCAGTATACGGGGTTGATGACCAAGTTATCCATAGTATAACCGAACACAGATGATTAACCGCGTTAACATACATGGAACTAATAACCGCGTTGTATCACACTCCCTATGATAATAATACAACACATCTCCAGTATACGGGGTTGATGACCAAGTTATCCATAGTATAACCGAACACAGATGATTAACCGCGTTAACATACATGGAACTAATAACCGCGTTGTATCACACTCCCTATGATAATAATACAACACATCTCCAGTATACGGGGTTGATGACCAAGTTATCCATAGTATAACCGAACACAGATGATTAACCGCGTTAACATACATGGAACTAATAACCGCGTTGTATCACACTCCCTATGATAATAATACAACACATCTCCAGTATACGGGGTTGATGATCAAAATGCCTCATTCATTATATGTTTTGTTATATATTTGACTGCGATGACTGTGTTTTGTTGCATATATATATCCAATGACTTGGGTTAGAAAAGTGATGTCTAAAAGTTATAGATTGGTTAACTATAGTACTCACCAAACGCATAGCAGTACACCACACTAGCAACTGAACAGCTCCAAGTGGATTCACTTGTTACATATATAGAGGCTAATGCGTAGGGCGTGGTGACCATATTTAGTAACGAGGCTCTAGTTACTAAAAGAAGATGATGAATTATTTTCGCACTGAGATGTCACAGGAGTTCACATCCAGCTACAACGAGTAACCGCTCGCTCCAGGGGTTTCACAAGTACTCCGTTCGCACAGGGACCCACAAACAGCACCGAAAAATAGCCGCTCGCCCCAGGGTTCACAACCATTGAGAATGGGTAGCTTCTCGCACGTTATTATATCAGGGTCTCACAAACAGTGTTCAAAAGTATTCCGTTCGCACAGGGACCCACAAACAGCACCCAAAAATAGCCGCTCGCCCCAGGGCTCACAACCATTGAGAATGGGTAGCTTCTCGCACGTTATTATATCAGGGTCTCACAAACAGTGTTCAAAAGTATTCCGTTCGCACAGGGACCCACAAACAGCACCCAAAAATAGCCGCTCGCCCCAGGGCTCACAACCATTGAGAATGGGTAGCTTCTCGCACGTTATTATATCAGGGTCTCACAAACAGTGTTCAAAAGTATTCCGTTCGCACAGGGACCCACAAACAGCACCCAAAAATAGCCGCTCGCCCCAGGGCTCACAACCATTGAGAATGGGTAGCTTCTCGCACGTTATTATATCAGGGTCTCACAAACAGTGTTCAAAAGTATTCCGTTCGCACAGGGACCCACAAACAGCACCCAAAAATAGCCGCTCGCCCCAGGGCTCACAACCATTGAGATATTTATTATTATTAGGTCTTTATTGATTGATACCTACAGCCCCGGCCATCGCATTGTTCTACTACTCTAAGTTACACTCGGTCACATTCGGCTACCTTCGACAGTCGCCCGAACCAGTCCCCTCCCCCACTTCCATCCACAAGCTATATAGGCAATGCACACCAGCCAGCTCAGTCAGTTGGCTGGCCAACACAGGTCGGCTAACAACTGGGTCTGCTTCCAAGCCAGACCTTCCACCCTTTCCCCTCCCCTCCCCCCCTCCCCTCCCCCCAAGCCCCCCAGGGAACGCCTGGGGGGGCACGTGACCACGAGAAACCATGGATGACCTTGAAATCTGTCCAGGACCGGCTTAGCCCTACTACTACTACCTCAGACGTCATAGAAGTTCTTGAAGGCCACGAAGTAGTAGTTTCCTTCTACGCTCACGCAGACGATATGGTGATAGGGTCTTACGGATCTTCTGTGAAGAATGGCTCACCAGTAAGCTCGTATGTCAGTCGGGATGGTGTATTTTTGGAAACACATAGAATCTTCTTGAGAAACGTCGATTTAATTGTCTCAATCATCTTGAGGTTGGTTTTATTAAGGCAACCCCAAAACAACTATATACCATAGGTCATAATGGGAATTATTTTACTAGAGAAAATCTTCGTGGCTGCATTAATAGACATCCTTCTAAGGAGTTTGATGTCATTCATCGCTATTGTTGCTATTGTTGCTGCTGTTATTCGATTATCGAGATGTTTCGTGAACGTATCACCAGAAGTCTGTAGCGTGATTCCTAAATAATTAAAGTGCTTTGCTAATTTCAGTGGTTCTCCTTCATGATACAGTTCTTCACAGGCTGTTGGTTCACCAGGGTTTACTGCAATAAGATTACTTCTCGCAAACTATTATCATCACGTGTCAATTTACCATTTTTTTTATTTTTATTTTCAAACAAATTATCCAAAACAAACTAAAAATATGGTGTTTTTTTAAACAATTTGTTGTTGTTTCATTTGAGGGGCATGGACATCGTGGTCATTTAGCCCCGTGTACTTGGGTATAATAAACACCAGGTGAATCAGCTGCCCCTGATAATATTGTTTTATGCAGCTCAACTAACGCGTGTTGTCAGGAAGGTCCATATTTCTCTGTTTGCATCCTGTATGGTATTAATGCAGTGCAAGCATATCCCGAACACTGAACACTATTATTTTTCCCTCGGAGTGATTACAGACTAATACAGAGATGGTTGATTGGTTCCTCAGTTTAGGGGCTGCGACAACGCGGTCATGTAGCCCCGTGTACTTTGGGTGTGTGTAGAATCTGTCTGATAACTGGTGTTAATTGTGATGTCTGTATTAGTGTGTGTTATCTGTTTTTAATTCAAGTAAGGACTGCAGACATTGAATTCCAAGTCGTTCCTACTTTTGCCGCCAAACGCCACCAGCAACGACTACTAGTTCAGAACTTGGCTACCAGACGCCACCGCAGTCAGCTCCTGGCGTCGAACGTAAGAACCTTAAGAGCGTTGTTTAACCTATAAGTTAATTTAGCTTCACACAGGTGAAATTAGTGGAAGGTTCTTTAACATGTCATAAATCTATGACATGGGACCGCCGGCTTTACTTCCCCTCCGAAGGAAGGCATACTGAGGGATTTTAACGCTCTTAAAAAATCTGACGACTTCGGCCGGGTTTGAACCCGCGATCTTGGGCATAGAAGCTCAGCATGCTACCAACTACGACACCGAAGCCGCCCCTAATACACAGATATTTGTACAAATTTGTATATATAGAATATTTATTTTAATCACATGTCTTTTTTTCGGTTATTTTTTGCATGTCCCAGAATTTGGGATAACATTGTGTTGACCGACTGAAGACTAGTAATATCAATTATCTTTTTATAGTGAAAATTCACCATCACATTATTTTATTAACCTCGTTACGTAGTGGCTAGCACTCTTGGCTGTCACCGTGGACGCCCGGGTTCGATTCCCGGCACTGCCAAGAAATTTAATTCTGGTTTGAGGGCTGGAACGGAGTACATTCAGCCTAGTGAGGCAAAACTGAGAAGAGACGTTCTCGTTTCCTACCTCAGCCATCCTAGAAGTGGTTTTCCGTGGTTTCCCACTTCTACTCCAGGCAAAAACCGGGATGGTACCTAACTTAAGGCCACGACCGCTTCCTACACAAATCCTACCTCAATTACAAATACACACACTAGTTCAGACATCACAGTGACATAGATTATAAGACAAATTCTACACACACCCAAGTACACAGGGCTACATGACCATGAAGTCGCAAACCCCTAAAAGGATCAACAACAACTATGAACAATTAAAATGAAAGATTAGCGTTTTGATTTAAAAAAACAATTGTTTAGAATTTCAACATTTAGGTACGGTAACAAATACACACATAACTTGTGATTTTTTTGAAATTAATATTCTTAGTATAGGTACCTTTCATTTTTAGCCTATTTTCATATATGAAAAAAATAGGCTTATGAGATCACCTTTTGACCGTGTGTCTGTGTGTGCGTGTGTGTGTGATTCGTGTGTGTGTGTCCCCCTCCCCCTACCCCATAAAATCTAAACGGCTGGAGCGATTTCAATGAAACTTGGTGAGTTCAGAGCACTATTCCTTGCGACCCCGACCGTGCTCTTCAAATTTTGTTACGTCTCACCAATCCAACATGGCGGCTGTGCGAAATATTTAACCAGCATTCAATATCTCCGAAACTATTCCCGATATCACCCTGGAATTTTTTACGGAGATAAAGGGAACTACTAGAAGTTCACCTATGTGACTGTTGAAAACCTGATAACTACAAAACCAACATGGCGGCCAAGCGAATTCGCGACTTTTAAATAGACGTTTCTCGCGATTTAACCGACTAAACGCAATGAAACTTGGTACAGTATATGTTTATATACATTGTAATCCACCGACATCTAACTTCGTTCAATTGTTTACATATCCTCAATATGGCGGCTGTGCGAAATATTTCACCGGCATTCTATATCTCTGAAACTATTACCGGTATCACCCTGAAGTTTTGCACGAAGATAAAGGGCACTACTGGAAGTTCATCTATGAGACCTTAAAAAACCGGTTAACTACAAAACGAACATGGCAGTCAAGCGAAGTTGAAAGTTTTAAATAGACTTTTCTCGCGATTTAATGATCCAAACGCAATGAAACTTGGTACATCAAATGTTTATACACATTGTAATGCACTGGTATCTAATTTAGTTCAATTGTTTACATAACCTTAAGATGGCGGCTGTGTGAATTTTTTAAATTACGTTTTTGTTTCTTCTGTCGTAATCATGCGATCGAAGTGAAAGTTTGAATAATGAACCTACGCAATAATTTTCCTTTAAAGGTACATGACTCTATGGCCTATACATATAACAATCCATCATGGCGACCATCCGGAATATTTAGACGGTTCTCAATATCTACGAATCTACTACAGCAATCAAACGTTTTTTTAATGTTCATAGGGGATATGAACATAAGTTCACCTATAGTACTTTCAATAACCTGGTGATCACAAATCCAACATGGCGGCGACGCGAAGTATACATATTCACATGGTCGTTTCTCGCTATTTAACAATCCAAGTGCAGTGAAACTTGGTACAGTAAATCCTTATACAAATGTTAATCCACTGGCATCTAATTTATTTCAATTGTTTCCATAACCACAAGATGGCAGCTGTGCGAAATTTTAAAATCTCATTTTTACTTCTTGTGTCCTAATCATGTGATTGAAGTTTGAGTACTATACGTACACAATAATCTTCATGTAACAGTACATAACTCTAAGCCCTACATATATAAAAGTCCAACATGGCGACCATCCGAAATATTTAGACGGTTCTCAATATCTACGAATCTATTACAGCAATCAAACTGAAAATTAGTATGTTGTTAGAGGCAATTAACATTAGTAGGATATATGATAATAGGCTGTATAGTTCTTCAAGGAACTACTTGTTCTTTGCAAATTCGTAATTTTCACAGATTTTTCGGGTATTTGACTAGGATTTTATATTTATATTGGTGGCAATCCTGATCTATTAGTCACCTAAGAAATGCAGTAACTTACGGTAACAAATACACACAAACCTGTGTTTTTCTGAAATTGATATTCTTATTGGTGCCACTTCCTCTGCTTTGTAAATTCGTAATTTTCACAGATTTTGCAGGTATTTTACTAGGATTTAATATTTATATTGGTGGCAGTCCTGAGCTATTAGTCACCTCAGAAATACAGGTTATCATATTCAATACACACAAGTACACAAGGCTGATGGCCGAAATGTTCCAAGCCCTTAAATGAAGTTACAAGATCAATTCTCTTCTCCAAATATGAGTCGCCCAGTTGCAAAACTCGTTTAATTCACGTGAATAAGGATCATGTCGTAAAATTATTTATTTAATTATTTTATTTTATTTTATTTTATTTTATTTTATTTTATTTTATTTTACTTTACTTTATTTTATTTTATTTTGTTTTTCTTTGTTTAATTTAATTTAATTTTGTTTTGTTTTACGGCATTTTAAATTATTTTGTTTAATTTTTTGTATTGTTTTGTTTTATTTTATTTTATTTTTGTTTTCATTTTCTTTTGTTCATTTTGTTTAATTTTATTTTGCTTTTTTCATTTTGTTTTGTTTATTTTTTATTTTATTTTGTTTTGTTTTGATTTTCCAGAAAACAAACACAAAACAAACAAAAACACAAAGCAAAAAGCAAAATTCAAAAATAAAAGCAAAAGCAGAAAACAAAAACAAGGAACGTAAAGCAAAATTCAAAAAAGGCAAAAGCAGAAAACAAACACAAAACCAAAAGCACAAAGCAAAAAGTAGAAATCCACAAACACAAAAGTTACGCGAGGCAAAGTCCAGAGAAATGTTTCTCATGAAAATGATTCTTATTCACAAGTGGATTAAACGAATTTTGCAACTCGACGACTCATATGTTTTGTTTTTTGTGCTTTTTTTTTTAGCGTATGGCTGTTAGTGCCGGGAGTGTCCGAAAACATGTTCGGCTCGCCTGTCTTGTAGCTGCTTCGAGGCGGGCTCCCAATGGGTGGGCTACACGTACCGTCACGTGTGGAGTGTTGTCTGGGTAGGAACGTCTGAATGTAAGGGCAAGGAGTTGGAATGTAGCGGCTGTGGCCTATAGTTAGGGACCAACCCCGGCAATTGCCTGGAAGGAAGATGGGAAACCGCAGAAGACCATCTTCAAGGTTGCCGGCGGGGGGATTCGAACCTCCTCGCCTCCCGGATGTGAGTGACTGCCAACAGTCATGCCGTAACGACCACGGCTAACTCTCCCGGTATATGTTCTGCTGATATTTAGTGAGCAGTGTGTGATGTAAAAGTGAAGGGATATGTACACGTACATATGTTATCTTATAACCACAGAAGGTCACACGAAGTCATTTATTCTATAATTCCAAACTGACTTGTTTTTCTATTGTGTTGTGATTATAATATGTGGAGCCCATTTACTTTCCTCGTCTGATGAAATAATCTCCTAGTCCAACATAGGTATAGCCTCAGGCAATGTAACATATCTCATTCTTTTCATGGAGCAAGCTTTTTGTAATGTGGTACTTTTAAAATTCCATTCTGCTTCTGAAATAGCAAAAACTTGTCTGATAATCACATCATTAAGTATAATATATTGTAAATTCAATGCAAACACTTTCACCTCCTGATGACATATGCATGATACACGTCTTGTATTATCTTGCTAACATGTCTTTTTTTCTTAGCTTTTGTTACTCAACACTTTTATAAATATGAAGTGGTATTTATCAGGCCCGACAAGAGGGAGGGGCAAACGGGGCTGTAGCCCTGGGACCCGGTCTTGCTGAGGAGCCTGCTAAAGTAGAAAAATCCGCAGTAAGCAAATTTACCCAATTTTATACGTATTTGCCAACAAATTTTACATTTTATGGTATTCAATATAACTGACTAGTGAATATGCTACAAAATACTATAAAAACAGCCATTATCTTCGCGGCCAGAAAAAGAGTTTTCACTGTCGGATTTTTTTAGAGCGTTAAAAAAACTGTCGCCTCCGTAGCTTCGCGGTCAGCATGGTTAGCTGCCGCCCCGGAGGTCCTGGGTTCGATTTCCGGCTCTGCCACGAAATTTGAAAAGTGGTATGAGGACTGGAACGGGGTCTACTCAGCCTCGGGTGGTCCAAATGAGTAGAGTGGGTTCGATTCCCACCTCAGCCATCCTCGAAGTGGTTTTCCGTGGTTTCCCACTTCGTCTTCGGGCAAATGCCGGGATGGTACCTACTGTAAGGCCACGGCCGCCTCCTTCCCTCTTCCTAGCCTCTCCATCCCAATCTTCCATCCCTTCCCATCCCTCATGAGGCCCCTGTTCGCTTTGCAGGTGAGGCCTCCTGGGCGAAGTGCTGATCACACCTCCCCAGTTGTATCCAACCCGACCAGATGTTCCCAGCTCCAGGACACTGCCCATAGCGGCGGTAGTGGTGAGTTCCCTCGCTGAGTCCGTGGGAACCACCAACCTAGAGGGTAAATTGACTAAAAAAAACCTCAGTACGCCTTCCTTCGGAGGGGAAGTAAAGCCGGCGGTCCCATGTCATAGATTTATGGCATGTTAAAGAACCTTCCACTAATTACACCTGTGTGAAGCTAAATTAAACATTCGACAAACGTTCTTAGGTTCCGACATTCGTCGCTAGGAGCCAACTGCGGTGACATCTGGTAATCAAGTTCTGAACTAGTAGTCGTTGACGGTGGCGTTTGGAGGCAAAAGTAGGAACTACTTGAAAAAATTCAATGTCTGCCGCACAGATTACCTTAGGTCTGCCGTCCTCACTTGAATTGAAAACAGATAACACACACTAATATAGTCATCACAATTAACACCGGTTATCAGACCGATTCTACACACACCCAAAGTACACGGGGCTACATGACCGCGTTGCCGCAGCCCCTAAACTGAGGAACCTACCAAACCAAATTTCCACTGTTTACAGGGAGGAAATTTTCTAAATAGCATTCAACATTGCAAATTTACAATGAACACAATTTGTGGAAATTTGAAGCCATTCTTTTTTCAGTGTTGCCTATACAAAATGCCTTTGGTGCTTTTCAGTCGGTCTACACGATTGTACCCAATGCATTGGGCGAGGTACAAAATTATAAATATGTAAACACACTCCTGGAAAGAAATTGCATGCATTAGTTATCACACTTAAATGGGTAATTAAAATGTGATAATTAACTAATACATGTAATTCTTTTCAGGGAGTGTGTTTATTACATACTTATAATGTTGTACCCTGCCCAATTCATTGGGTACAATCGTGTTGACCGACTGAACAGCAGCAAATACATGAACAAAATTAGTAGCTTCCAGAAGAAGATAAAATAAAAAATCCACAAGCAAGCAACTCAATGTTGAAAACATTACTTTAATTTCATAGACTAGACCTACCATGAACACAATTCCTTTAGGGGATACTCAACCATATCCGGTCGATTAGATTAGTGGTTTGCCTTTTCTACTACTACGACCACCAGTGTGAGTCAATGCTTCCCACGGACTCAGTGAGGGAATCTACCACTACCGCCTTTCCAGGCAGTGTCCTAGAGCTGAGAACACTTGGTAGGAATGGATACCACTGGGGAGGTGTGATCAGCACTTCGCCCAGGCGGCCTCACCTGAAAAGCGAACAGGGGCCTAATGAGGGACTGCATTTATGCCGGAAGTGTTTTTTTTTTAGAGCTGTCAATACTCACAATTTGAAACCTTTCCGGGCCTTTTAGTCCTTTAACTATTGGCACAATTGAGGAAATTGTTTAATTTTACGATTTTGCTAAGATAGGGATCCCTATTTTGTCTGCTAAGAAATGTTTTCAACTTTAAAAATTCACAAAGGTTTTTAGGGGACTTTAAAAATAGGAACTCAAATTTGATATTTCCACGATGTCACGGGACGAACAAACACGGAGGGACCTGTAAGTCCTAGTCCTAGGACTCGTGCTCGCTCTCTACGGCCCTGGTATTTACTGTGCAGATGTGGCCACCAGTCCGACTGAGTGTCTGGTTTTGATATTTTTTCACTCATTTCTCACTTATTAGCCTACTTTTCACATTTTGCAAAAATTAGGAAAAAGTAGACTTATGAGATCTATCTGGGCAAATGTGTGTGTGTGTGTCTGTCTGTCCTTCGATCGGTCTGGCAGGCTGTGTGTGTGTCCCCCGCTATCAACTCCTAAACGGCTGCAGCTATCGAAACAAAATTTGGTATGAGTAAAGATACCTGAATATCTCAATGCAGTATTTGAAAATGATGTCAGTGCTACCAACTGCTGAAAAATCGCAATTGAAATTTGAGCTCCATGTTGGATATCTTGAATGGTACGCATGGGAGCTATTTCAAAATTGGCACGCATATAGATAATAATATTTCAGTTTAATTTCCAGGAGGCAATATATGACAGTGTTGCCAAAATTATTCTAAGTCTGCTGATAGGTACAATTTTTAAATGCATATAACTTCTACACTATCAATTGGAATTCAACCAAACTTCGTATGTACTATGTATACATAAACAGATATGACTGAGCGTATTTTTAAGAGCCACCAGGGCTGCCAACTGTTAATGAATGCTCTCAATTTCTTTTATCAAAATACCAATATATCAGAAAGTATGCAAGTCGACAGCTTTAAACTATGCACACGTATAGCAGGCCTACTTGACATTCTATATTAATTTGGAGTAACTAATATACGTCAGTGCTACCAACATGATTCTAAGCCTGCTGTTAGGTCGAATTTTAAATACATGTAACTTCTATACTATCATTTGGATTTCAACCAAATTTCGTATGTAAAAAGCTTGTAGTTTAACGTGACCGTAAATCTCGCGATCATAAGCCACGGGACCTCCGTTTTACGTGGAATCCGAACCACAGGACATGGCATTTCACATCGAAAATCTCACATGCAGTGACCGGGAATCGAACCCCGTCCGCCTTGGTGAGAGGCATCCAGCTTGACCGCTGCGCCACCACGTCCCCTAATTTCGTATGTGCTGTGTGTACCATAACAGATATGACTATGCGTCTTCTTAAGATGTATCGTCCATGCTATCCATTGGACTTCAACCAAATTTTGTATTCTGTACCTTAAGAGATAGAACTAAGAATATATTCAGTCACCAGGGCTGCCAACTCTAGTGCTCTATTAGGGAAGGAAGGAAGCTTGTAGTTTAACGTGACCGTTAATCTTGAGATCATGAGCCACGGGACCTCCTTTTTACGTGGAATCCGAACCACAGGACATGGCATTTCACTTCGAAAATCTCACATGCATTGACTGGGAATCGAACCCGGACCGCCTTGGTGAGAGGCATACAGCTAGACCGCTGAGCCACCACGCCCCCGCTCTATTAGGCTACATTATGCCAGGTATACTGTATTTCGAACTAATTAGAAATTTCGATATTACCAATTTAATTTCGTCATTATTCTAGATAGATCCATTTAGATTAATCATTGACATGAATCTTAAATTTTAAGAAAAGTAGGCTCTTTAGTTCGTCACAGAACTTCTTGTTTTATTCTCTATTTGGTAATTGTACTGTACTTTCAAGGACTGTATTATCGAAAATTATTCTTTTTCAGTCAGTCAACACGATTGTACCTACTTGCAATGGGTGTTTCCCTAATCCAGAAAAAAATACATGAGATAAATACACTTGGATGACCAGTTTCGATCGTCAAGCGATCATCATCACCTCCTTAACACTTAGGCTATTAAATCTATGTCTACAAGTATGGATGATGGTATTTAAAGTTTACGCCACAGTTTTTGGTCGGTCATCCCCGTTGATCAGTCGTACAGAGGACAGTCGCTGAGCCTCAGTCATGTGAAATTTGACTGGCTGTGTGGCTCAGCGGTAACGTTCTCGCTTGCTGGCCCAGGGTTGCAGGTCCGTATCCTGGCGCAGTCAGCTGGCATTTGAGGGTGCGCAAATGTCAGTAGATTTACTGGCACGTTAAAGATGCCCTTCGGGTCAAAATTCCGGCACCCTGGCTTCTCTAAAAGCCAGAGTAGTTAAAAGGGACGTAAAACAAATTATTATTATTATTATTATTATGTGCAATTGATACGTGAGTTGCTTTCCACGCAACTGATATCTCACGTACGAACTGCACAAGCCTGACGCTTGCCGACTGTCCTCTGTACGACTGCGTAACCGGGGCAGACCGGCCAAAAACTGTAGTGTAAACTGTACAATATTTATTTAGTTAAAGCAGCTATTATAGACTAGCACAACTTGTGAAGATTTTTTAGTTATGTGATTAATTTTGTTAAGATATTGTTAGCGGTGATTGACCTTCAAGTTTGCTTGGTTAGTGTGATATCTGTGATTGTTATTAAATGGTTGTACAGACAAGAATGTTGAAGATGCGAAACGAAACCATGTTCCTGGCTCAGGCGGGTGCATCATATTTCGTGAACCTCTTGGAAAGGCCAAACATAGTGGAAAATGATGCAGATTCTTCAGGCAAATATGCACAGGAGTCAAACTGCCAATGAACTATTGACACAGATGACCTATGAGATTGGAGCAGACATCCTTTTTTTTTCGGCGAACAGTAGCCTACTATCTATCAGGACAGAGATCACTCAGGATAGTGAAGAAGAACTGAAGGAAGATGAGGCATAAGAGGCTTGATGTACAACGCCACCCTGAAGTAATGCGAGAGCGGTTCCGGGGCGGAGTCACACGTCTAGGAGAAGGGTGTGTGCTTTTTAGTGGGTAAGAATTCCACACCCTTGTGGAATTCGGACTCCCACAAGCATCTCAGGCAAAATTTCCTCATTCCCTCAAAAAAAAAAAAAAAAAAATGGTTGGAGTGGATTGTCAAATGTGGATTGTATGTATGTAATCTAGCATGCAAGTATGGGGGCATCAGTTTTCCTTGTAGCACTTACTGAGGGAAAACCCATTCTAGCTGTGCCATTGTAATTCATAGAAGGTACTGTACTGTGACCTTGTAAACAGCAGTTTGAAAGCTGAATGTGACTTCTACTTCAATGTGACTGTACATCAGATAGCAATGACAGGTATTGAGTGTTCTATAATACAGTAGATGGTCCTTGGCTCAGCAAGTTGGGAAGGGGGCTGTGTAACTCAGTCAGTAGAGATTTTGCTTTTAACTGGAAGAGCATAGGTTTGATTCCCACACAAGTACTGTAGTGAATTCTTGAAATAAAACTATCATAACACATTCAAAAACAAAAATGACTCAGTCCACAACAGAAATGAGTACTCCTTCATCTTGATGGAGAATGGTTTTCTTTGGACCACTTAGTATTACATTTTCTCACTCTTTCTGGAGATATTTTAACTTGTAGACCCAGCTCCTGATAACACTCCTTTCTTGCAACTATTAAGATTGGGATAGGCTAAGTGTCATCAGGTAGCCTATCATCCAAGCATTTGCATTTGCTTTGAATGTGCAAGGTAACTGCAGGGAGCAAAGGTCGCCAGGCATGGAGTTGACAACTTCATCCCACCTAGTGTCAATGTCTCAATTTCTAAAACAGGCACCTGAGCTCTGAGGTGCAATTAATTAATTAATTATTTTTTCTATTTATTTATTTGTTTATTTATTTGTTTACTTATTTATTTGTTCATTTATTTATTTGCTTATTTATTTGCTTATTTATTTGTTTATTTATTTATTCATTTATTTATTTGTTCATTTATTTATTTGTTTAATTATTTGTTTATTTATTTGCTTATTTATGTATTAGTTTATCTATTTGTTTGTTTATTTATTTGTTTATTTTTAATTTGTTTATTTGTTTATTTATTTGTTTGTTTATTTTATTGTTTATTTATTTGTTTATTTACTTGGTTATTTTTTGCTTATTTATTTATTTGTTTATTAATTTGTTTATTTATTTGCTTATTTATTTGTTTGTTTACTTGTTCTCTTTTTATTTATTTGTTTATTTATCAGTTTATGTATTTGTTAATTTATTTGTTTATTTACTTGCTTATTTGTTTATTTATGTATTTGTTTATTTATTTGTTTGTTTGTTTATTTATTTATTTGTTTATTTGCTTGTTTATTTATTTGCTTATTTACTTATCAATTTATTTATTTTACTTTCTTATTTATTTTTATATTTTTTATTTCTTTACTTGTTTAGCTATTTATTTGGTTATTTATTAGTTTATTTGTTTGTTCATTTATTTGTTTATTTATTTGTTTATTTATTAGTTTATTTATTTGTTAATTTATTTGTTTATTTACTTGCTTATTTCTTCATTTATTTTGTTTGTTTATTTATTTGCTTATTTATGTATTTGTTTATTTACTTGTGTATTTGTTTGTATGTTTATTTATTTATTTGTTTATTTGCTTGTTTATTTATTTGCTTATTTACTTATCAATTTATCTCTTTATTTTACTTTCTTATTATTTTTTTTTTACTTGTTTAGATATTTATTTGGTTATTTATTAGTTTATTTGTTTGTTCATTTATTTGTTTATTTATTTATTTGTTTATTTATTTGCTTGATAATTTATTTGTTTATTTATTTGTTTATTGATTTGCTTATTTATATATTAGTTTATTTCTTTGTTTGTTTTTTATTTATATATTTTTATATTTGTTACTCTTGTTTGTTTACTTATTTGTTTATTTATGTGTTTATTTATTTATTTTACTTGTTTATTTATTTTTATATTTTTTACTTGTTTGCTTATTTATTTATTTTTTATTTCCTGTCTAATATAATTGGGCATTAATATGTATTGACCAACTGAAATGATTAATGATTAATTAATTGTTAATGAAAATGGTTTCAGATGCAGCTGTTTCTTGTAACAGTCATAGGTGGAATCTATTGCTGGAGTTTTCCCAAGCTCATAGGCATCTCTAGGATATAAACATTGAGCAGTATACAAGAACAGATTTAAGTATTGCTCAGAGAAGATGAGGAGGAGAAGGTGTAATTTAAAACTGACCTATATTGTTTGAAATCATTCATTAAAAGAAAAAAAAAGATTTACAAAATGCAGTTTCTCAAGAGAAGAATGTGAACCTGGCATGAATGGTGATGAGGATTTGTCTTGGTGACTCTCTGTACTGTCCTCAGGTGTTATACCAGAGTATTTAGTTTTTGTTTGTTTCACTATACAGTGATAAGTTGGCTTTTTTTTTCTTCTTAAAGACAATTTTATACGGTATGTAGAATATCACGAAGCCTCCGTGGCTTAGGCAGCAGCACGCCGGCCTCTCACCACTGGGTCCGTGGTTCAAATCCCGGTCACTCCATGTGAGATCTGTGCTGGGCAAAACGGAGGCAGACAGGTTTTTCTCCGGGTACTCCGGTTTTCCCTGTCAAAATTTCATTCCAGCAACACACTCCACTATCATTTCATTTCATCTGTCATTCATTTACTCATTGCCCTAGAGGAGTGCGTCAGGCCTCGGCAGCCGGCACAGTCCATATCCTCGCCGCTAGATGGGGGCTTCATTCATTCCATTCCTGACCCGGTCGGAGACTGGAAGCAGGCTGTGGATTTTCATTTTTCATGTAGAATATCACACTTTTCTTATGAATATTGGTCTGGCATTGCTTCCTCTGAAAGGATTTCTGACACAAATTTGATTTTAATGTTTTATGGAACTGAGAATTAATGCTAACAACTTTGACTGCCCTCCCCTTTACTGCCCCAGAAAGATACCTGTGCCTATAATATCCATTACTATTCCATCTTGGACAGCCTTTACCACCTGGACAAAATCTTCATCTCTTGAAACACAATCGCCGATAGGTAGCCTAGATATTAAGTCTGAAAGTCCTTGGTGAGCAATTGCCAGATGAAATGGAGAATATGAGAATGTAAATCTTTAGACTCTGTATTTTCTTTAACTCTCAGCACTAGAGATCCATAACTGGCCTTCATTCTTTAACAATGTTTCTGAACGGCATATTGGCATTGAGTCCTCTTCAATTAATTTTGTACTGCAGGCTGATCCAAATTGGGTTTATATGGAGGTAGAATGCCTTGTCTGAACCTAGGAGAGATCCCTTGTTCTACCAAACTGATAACTCTGAACAGAATGGAGAACACCCAACACTGACAAAGAGAATGGTGGTATGGTTAATATATCACATCTTGGACAGCCCTTACCACCTAGACAAAATCTTCTGATTGAAGATCATTCTGTTTTTGTTTCATTTAGGGGCTTGAGCATCGTGGTCATCGACCCTATGTACCTAGGTGTGAGTAGAATTTATCTGATAACCTGTGTTATTGTTGGGTCCATAATTGTGTGTGTATTTGTGTTTGAGTCTTGAATTGGAAAAGAGGCAACTAACTTATGTCCTTCAGTTAAGAACCATTCCCACATTTACCTTGACCAGAAGTGGAGAACCAGAGAAAACCACTCCCAAGATGACTGAGTTGGGAATAGAGTCCACCTCTTCTCAGGTTTGCCTCAAAAACATTAGTGTACCCTGTTCCAGCCCTCAGAAAAAAAATTGAATTTCTTAGCAGAGTCAGGAATCAAACCCAGACTTCAGAAGGGAGAGCCAAGAATGCTAGCCACTACACCATCAAGTGGTCAAGGATCTATGTGGTACTCATTGTTATTGTAGGAAGAGTCAACTTAGAGCTGCCTGGAAGAAAGGAGTCTAGAGAGAAATCTTTATCTCAATGCAGGATTAAACCCCAATACTTCCAGTTATTACATCAACACTTCAACCTCTAGATCATTTTATTTTAAATACTAGGGAACAGATGTTAGAACATCATGTAATTTTAGTCTTGGAAGAGGGTACGGTAGGTTATTAAAACAAAACTACAAGAACAGTCGTTGTGATTGTGATCAATAAGACGTCCTTGAACTTAGTTTTACTGTAAGCCTGCAATTAAAACAATTGCAATGCTAGTTCACTGAATGCTTAAACTCTGAGTCCACGGATGAGTCACTCTGTTGTCTAAATGCTCTCTTCAATTAGAGGTGGAGTTCTTGAAGACCATAATCATGAGAAAGACAGAAGTTATATGCAATAAAAGGATATCTCATTTGAGGATTATGCATATAACATTATTCTTAAAGCTGTAAGTTAATTAAAGAAACCTCAGTTCCCTCAGGTAAGTTGCTACAAGCTAAGTCCATGATTACCTCTGGTTCTTGTTGTGTGAATCTTCAATCTTTTGACTGGTTTGATGCAGCTATCCATACCCCCTGTCCTGAGTTAATCATTTCTTCTCAACATAGCTACCACAACTTTCATCTGAGACAATCTATACAATATTCTAACCTTGGACTACCCCTACAGTCCTTGTCCTCGACCCTTCCTCCCTCAACTAAGTTTACTATTCCTGGGTGTCTTTGTGTCCCATCAACCTATCTCTTCTCTTCATTGCAGTAGCAATCGCCAGAAACATCTCTCTCCCACTTCTCATAATAGCTCTTCATCTTATCTTCATCATTCTCCTGTAACACCACATTTCAAATGCTTCTATTCTCCTCTTTTCTGCTGCACCAACTGTCCAAGTTTCACTTCCATAAAGCACCATGATCCAGACAAAGGCTTTCAAACGTGACTTCCTAATACCCAGATCTATATTCAGTGTCAACAGATTCCTTTTCTGTAGAAATTGTTTCCTTGCCTGAGCCAAACTACTTTTTATATCATCTTTGCTTCATCCATCACTGGTTGTTTTGCTTCCTAAGTAACAGAAGACTCATACTTCTTTCAGCTTTTCATCGGCCAATTTGACGACCATAGCGATTTCAGATTTTTCAGTTTAATTCCATTATTTTTGGTTTACATGGTATCAAGTGTAAAACAGGGAAAAGGAATCCCAACTAATTAGGCAGCAGTACCCAAGATGTACTGAATCTTACTTATGCTCAGTTTTACCTCTCCAAATCTTTGTGTCTTAATTTCCGTAACATGTCTTCATTTCTCCAATTCCACCTGATGAGTACAGAGGTCAGTGCGTCATTTCCTAATCCAAGAACCTTGTAACTTGAACATCCAATTTATTCTTGATTATCAGTAGGTTGATTAAAAAAAGGTCATATAGTTTAACTGCCAGTAAATCATACAAGACTGGTCGAGTACCATAGGTAATTTGCTTCAGCACTCACTTTGTATTTCAGAGATCATGAGTTTCATCCTAACCTGGAAAAGTATTTTTGGAAAGGTAGTCTCAAACAGGGCTGCAGAGAGGGGAGGGGGCAAATGCATAGGGGCCCATAAGCAATGACGGCCCGTTAGTGGTGCAAGTTAGTTTCAGTTAATGGTAGCTACTCTTGTGTTATGTAAAATGCTGGCTATAACTTAAAAACTGTATGAGGCTTAGCAGAGTTAAGGATGTCGATTTGTCTACAGCTCAACTCTGCAGAAGATATCTGTTACCAAAATTTAAACTGCCAAAAGAAATGAGGCAGAAAACACTTCAGAGACATGTATGACAGTGTGATCAATTGGTAGAAGAAATTCCTCAATTCTGAAAATTACAAAGAATGCGCTTTAATGTACCTTATTCTACCCCCAGAAGAGCAGTGTAGTTCCTTCTCCAACCCCCCCCCCCCCAAAAAAAAAGAAATTATAAACAAAATTCTATGTGACTCTAGTTTAGGTAGTTATTGTTGTTTTAAGGGGCGGAACTACGAGGTCGTCTGCCCCTCTTAACACGTATTAAAGAATACAAAATGGAGAGCGGTCATACTTACAAAATTTAGAACGAACATATTCACATAAAGAATAGATTGAAAAATATGCACAAAATGTAGGTTAGGTTCAAAATACGTACAAAATGTAATGTAGAGTCGAAATACTTAAATGCAACTGATATTCAAAATACTTACAAAATGCAATTGAGATAGGAAATACATACAAAATGCAATTGAGGTTCAAAATACAGTACTTACAAAATGCAATTGAATTTGAAAATACACAATGCAATTCCGATTGAAAAAACTCACTTTTCAGTTCCAAACTACTCACAAAGTGCAATTGAAATTCAAAATGCTTACAAAATGCAATTGAGATTGAAAATGCTTACAAAATGTATGGTTGATTCAAACTACTCATTTGGATGGACAATACTTACAAAATGCAATTTAGATTGAAAATACTTACAAAATGTAATTTAGATTCAAGATACCCACAAAATGCAATTGAGAATCAAAATACTTGCAAAAAGCCCACAATACAAAATGCAATTTAGATTGAAAATTCTTTCAAAAAGCGGTTTAGGTTGAAAATACAAATTGCAATTGAACTTCAAAATAGTCACAAAGCTTCGTCGGATCTCCAGCAATTTAGATTGAAAATACTTACAAAAGGTAATTTAGATTCGAGATACCCACAAAATGCAATTGAGAATCAAAATACTTGCAAAATGCATCCCTACAAAATGCAATTTAGATTGAAAATACTTGCAAAAAGCGGTTTAGGTTGAAAATACTTACAAATTGCAATTGAAATTCAAAATAGTGACCTTTCTCGATTACCGTTACACAAATCCCCGGACTCCCGACATTATTGGACTTAGACCACTAAAAAGCAATTTAGATTGTCAATCCGTACAAAATGCAATTGAAGTTGAAAACACTCGCAAATGCAACTTAGATCGAAAAAACTTACAAAATGCAACGTAGATTGAAAATACCTACAAAATGGAGTGTAGATGAAAAAAAAAATCGCTAAAGAGAATTTAGATACACGAGGTGCCAATAAAAATAAATTTAAAAAAATAGGGGAGAAAAGGAAATATAATGAAAATAAAACAAGAGGTCTGACCTCTCGAAGAATGAGGGATCAGGAAAGATGAGACAAGGGCCAACTAAGGCGGGAAAGTGAAAGATTCCCTAGGCCTCGGATACCCTAATACCGTCGGGGTAGGAAAAGAACAAGAGTTGACCAAGGGAGGTCGACAGGAAAGAAGACGGAGAGGAGCCCGGCATAAGTAAGTGGAAGCTATGCCGGACCCAGCTGGGGTCCCGTGGTCGCTAACCCTCGTCCCACTAGATGTGAGCCCCTGGGGGGTCTATGTGACTCTTTGTTAGGAGTTGGTTGTTGGTAGGTTCCTCAGTTTAGGGTCTGCGACAACGCAGTCATGTAGCCCGTGTACTTTGGGTGTGTGTAGAATCTGTCTGATAACCGGTATTAATTGTGATGACTGTATTAGTGTGTGTTATCTGTTTTCAATTCAATGACATTGAATTTTTTAAAGTAGTTCCTACTTTTGGTGCCAAACCCCTCCGTTAACGACTACTAGTCAGAACTTGATTACCAGATGCCACCACAGTCGGCTCCTGGCGACGAACGTCGGAACCTAAGAGCGTTTGTCGAATGTTTAACCTATATATAATTTAGCTTCACACAGGTGTTATTAGTGGAAGGTTCTTTAACATGCCATACTATGACATGGGACCACCGGCTTCACTTCCCTCCGAAGGAAGGCATACTGAGGGATTTTTAACGCTCTTAAAAATCCATTTTGAATGAATATTAAAATATCCGCCTTTCAATGCCATTTATAATTACTACTTACAGGTACATGTTTCGAGCGCTATCTCACTCCCTCTTCATCAGCCTGCTTAACAAAATCTTTAAAGAAAACTTTCCTTATTCATAAGCACATGTAAATCTCTTGAAGATAGTTTCTACAGAAAATCCGACGACTTCGGCTGGATTTGAACCTGCGATCTTGGGCATAGAAGCTCAGCATGCTACCAACTACGCCACCGAAGAAATAATGTGGTAAAATTTAGTACTTAATCTGCTATCAAACTAATGAAGAGTTTTAAAATGCTACTTATTTTTCATTACGTACTGGTAATTAAAGTGAAGACCTACAGAATTGCAAAATATTTCCCTTTGCATGTTACCCGTATTAAAATTACTCAAAAATCCCAAATTGTTATTACTGTATTCTGTTTCTACATAGTTGTATATCTATTCTGACAGAAAATACATCTAAGGCTTTATCGACCTGACAGATTATTATCCACATTTATTTGTTATATGATATGCTTTTATGAGTTGTCACTGAAGGGTGAAATGTTTACATTACGGTATAAACGAAATTTGATGCTTTTCAGTCGGTCAACACGATTGTATCCACTGATTGACCAACTGAAAAGCATAAAATTTTGATACTAAGGCAACACTGAAAACTGGCTTCAAACATCATAATCATGGTATAAATAATGCAGAAAGAGATAAAAAAATATTGTCCAGGAAGCTGGGTTAATTTTTGGGGTCTGAAATGGTTATTAAATTGCTTATTCCTATCACTAAATTTCCAGACTTTGAAGGGCATTAGACATTCAAATCATTATTTTATACTGTCAACAATAAAATGTAAATGTGTGACTTACCTCCTGTAGCCATGTGTTCAGTAGAGAGCTGGTGCTAGCACACACACACACATGGACTTGCTGCCACTTTCACTGTCAGTGACAGAATGAGTGCCAGTGCCAGACCACATGGGTGAGGAGGTAAGGCACTGGGAAACTGATACCCACTGATACTGGTCAAACCAGTCTCCCTGCAAAGGTGGGGCAATCCTTCTCCTTCTAATATCTTGTAAATGAGTGCAGTACGGCACTTTATTTTGTGTGGCCTGTGGAATGACACAACACCTCTTTCAAGCAAGGAACTGAGTATAGACTACCAGTAGCCTATTATACTGTACTTCTTGTACACCATTCATTCTGTATTTGGAAATACAACTCATGTTTGCTCTCAATCTTGACCACAGGTCAATTACAAGAAAATACAGTTTTAAATATACTGTTGTTCCTTAATTTAGGGGCTGCGGCAACACGGTCATGTAGCTAAATATAACTTACTCTATTTCAAGGATAGGAAAAATACCAGAAAATGGAATTGGACTGGATTAGGAAAGCAAACTGGGTAACGTTTTCCTTCCTTGGTAGAAGGAAGGTTTACTAAAAGACCTCCAACCCTCCTCCATCTGTTAGTACATTTAAAATTGAGCAGTGTTTATATAAACATCTTCACTTGTCAATAATTGAAGGTACAATAACATTAAGCAGTGTTTCTATACTTGAGAAGAAAATCAATTTCTTATTGGTCCATATTTTGAAGTTTTTTATAGTGACTGGTGGGTGTGCTTTAAATTTTTGAGAGAGGCCATGGAGTAAAGTTTTAGTATGAATGACAGAAGGGATACAAAGATCTGGTTGGCTAAGATTGCTGCTTTATAATTATGTAAGCAGATGCATTTAGCAATGAAATTAGTTTGTTTTCTTAATAACAATTTGTTGTTGTTGTTTGAGTCTTCAATATTTTGACTGATTTGATTCAGCTCTCCATGCCTCCCTGTCCTGAGCTAATCGTTTGATCTCTACATAGCTGCCACACCTTACATCGAAGGCAATCTGTTTAACATATTCTAACCTTGGTCTACCCCTGCATAGGTCTATACATAAAAGAGGGCAACAAGGAAGATCTTTGAAATTATCAGGGAATATTTCTGGTTAATACTGCTTATAATTTTGTCTTCTGTTTTATTATATATATTAAAACTACAGGGTCTTTCATATAAAGTAAGAACGGTGAGCGGCGGCTTTGTTAACCACTACGGCAGTGACCTTGGCCGAGCTTGCGGCGTGCCACGGCCCCCTGCTGTAGTATTGAAAGCGCGCGCATAGACGCATATACTGTACTCGACCTTGCAATAAACGTGCAGGTGTTGAGTCCCCAGTCTGAACCTCAGATGTTAACATGAGACAGTTATCATTACAACATCGTATTTTTGTATGTAAAACTTATTTTAAGTACGAGTCGGCTCGGCGGGTTCTGGTACGTGATGCATTTTTTCACCAATTTCCTGATGAAGTGCCACCTTCACTATCACAGATTCACGTAATGATAAATAAGTTTGACACTACTGACTCAGTGCTCAATAAAAAGCATAAAATTAAAAGTCAGAAACATTACATTGGCAGAACTCACTCGCGTCAGCAGAATGTGGTTACCAGATACAATGCCTGTATAACCTAGGAAGAACGACAGTTCCAGCATCTTTTATAAGGTAATATTTCATACAGGATTGTACACACGCTTAAAGCAGGGGGCCACGGCGCGCCACAAGCTCGGTCTAGGCCACTGCAGCAGCGAATAACAAACTGCTGCTTGCCGTTCTTACTTTATATGAAAGACCCTGTATATGCTAAGGGTATCATTGGCAACTAACAGAATGGCTTCCGTTGCAATAGATCCACTATAGAGAATATATTTGCACTTATCATGATAAATGAATAAGTATCGGAGTATGATCAGAGCATCCAATACCTGTTTGTTGATTTCCTCCAGCCATATGACTTCATTCACAGAGAAAGTTTGTGGAACATCATGACAAAACTGACTTTCCTCTTAAACTCATAAACCTGTGTCAATTATGTATGGATGACAATGCAAGTAGAATTCTTCTATTTGGAAAAAGATCGTCCAAAACAGAACTAAGCTAAGACAAGGAGATGCTCTATCACTTCTCTTGCTCTTGAGTATATTATCAGGAAGTTGTGATTGGTGCCAGCTGGCATTAATTTTTGAAATTTTCATAAAGTACCGTATATGCGAACGCTGACGATATAATACTTAAAATAAGGAAGATATTTGCAGAGATAGAGATAGAGAGTGAATGACCAGAAGACCCAGTACATGACAGTTCAGAGGAATAGTTATTTACATGGGGAACACTTGCCTCTCATACTAGGCACACAAAATTTGAAATAAGTGGACCAATTAGTAGATATTATCAGAGAACAAAATCACTGACAACTGGAAATTTAACAAGAATTCAAAATGCTAGTAAAACTTTCTACTCTTTGGGTATCTTACTAGGATCCAAACTCCTAACAAGGTACATAAGGCTAAGGATATTCAACACAATTATTATACTAATTTATGGTGCAGAAATGCGGAGTATTACCAAGAATGAAGAGCATCAATTACAGGTTTTTGAAAATAAAGTTTATAGAACCATATCTGGGCTTTGCTATGACTCAGTGTCACAAAATATTGGAAGTCCATGCACAGCAAGCACCGATACTAAAAATTATAAGCAGCAAAATACTCCAGTGAGCTGGTCATCTTCTAAGGATGGAGGATAACAGGATGGTCCTGCAGACTCATAAGGAATTGCCATGGTCCTGTTAGTAGACCGCAAGCTCCTGGAAGGGTGAGATCACCAAGCTATTTGAAAGACTACTCTTGGATGACTGGCAGGAACTTGTCCAAGACAGAAATCAATGGAGGCATTTAGTGAGATCAGCACGGGATCTTTGCAGAGTGAGTGAGCATTATTCAAAAGTTAAGCTTGAACAAATAAATTAAAACAAATAATGGAAGGTAAACAAATGCAAAGGTTGACTATACTATTGTAAAATTTTGTGTTAAATCAACATGTTGAAACTAAAAATAAACACTAGTGGTATCACAGAAAAAGAGCACACAGTGTTTGATTATCCACTCACCTCGTAGTATACCAACTAGCATTCTTGGCTGTCACCATGGAGGACTGCGTTCGATTCCCGGCTCTGACAAGAAGTTTAATTTTGGTCTGAGGGCTGGAATGGGGTTCACCCAGCCTCATGAGACAGAACTGAGAGGAGGTGGATTTGATTCCTACCTCAGAAATCCTATAAGTGGTTTTTCATGGTTTCCCATATTTACTTCAGGTGAATGTGGTACCTAAATTAAGGTCATGGACACCTACTCAAATCCTTGCATCAATTACAAATATACCCACTAGTACATCTAAATGGCACAGGTTATCAGACCGATCCTACACACACCCAAATACACTGCTACATAATCATGATGTTGCAAAGGTTCTAAATGCGTTAACAACAACACTGTTACAGTCCTGTGTCTTATTTTGACAGTGTATTTTTGGAGCCTTACAACTTAATGGAATGAAGCTGAAAGAAATCAAAAACCCCTATTGACGTCAAATTTGCAGGTGGAAAGCTAAAGGAAGTAGGAGACTTCTGCTACTTAGGAAGTAAAATAACCAGTGACGGACGAAGCAAAGAAGATATAAAAAGTAGGTTGCATCAGGCAAGAATAGCATTTCTACAGAAAAGAAATCTATTGACATCAATAGATTTAGGTATTAGGAAGTCAATTTTGAAAGCCATTGTATGGGGTGTGGCACTGTATGGAAGTGAAACTTGGACTGTTGGCACAGCAGAAAAGAGGAGAATAGAAGCGTTTGAAATGTGGTGTTACAGGAGAATATGGGGATCAGATGGGTAAATAGCATAAGAGGTACGACAAGTGGGAGAGGAGAGATGTTTCTGGTGACTTCTAATGAAGAGAAGAGATAGGTTGGTAGGACACATACTAAGACACCCAAGAATATCAAACTTAGTTATGGAAGGAAGGGTCAAGGACAAGGGGTAGGCCAAGGTTAGAATATTGCCTCGGATGTAAGGTGTGTTAGTTATGAAGACATGAAACTATTAGCTCTTAACAGCGAGGCACGGAGAGCTGCATCAAACCAGTCAAAAGACTCAAACAACAACAACAACAACAATACTGAATGGCAGCTTTCTGCAGCTGATGATGTTCCTACAGCGATGGCTAAAAATACAGCGTGATTTTTCGGTGCCTTTTTTTTTTCTATTGGGAAAATTTGGCATTGCCTCTTTTGTCATACATACACCCTGCTGTTTATAACAGATCTCAGTTGATGGAATTTCCTGTCAAGAGACCGCAGTAAGTTCTTGGCCAAGTCGGACAGTCTTTGGTAGCAGTATGAAAAGGACTGACAATTTCAAAGTGGAGAACCGATAAACTTGAATGTATTTATTTATCGTATGGCTTTTAGTGCCGGGAGTGTCCGAGGACATGTTCGGCTTGCCTGAGTCTGTAGCTGCTTCCAGTGGACACCCTTAGGGTGAGCTACAAGTTTCGTTCAATTTCAAGTAGTTCCAACTTTCGCTATCAGATATCAATGATACCTAGTGGTGAACGTTGGAACTTTGATAGAGCGTTCCAACGAAATCTAACCTAACAATTTAGCTTCACACAAGTTTAGTCTGTGGAAGGATCTTTTACATGCCATAATTCTATGACATGGGACCACCGGCTTTACTTCCCCTCCGAAAGAAGGCATACTGAAGGATTTTTAATACTCTTAAAAAAATCCGACGACTTTGGCCGGGTTTGAAACCGCTATCTTGGGCACAGCAGTTCAGCATGCTACCAACTACGCCACCGAAGCCGCTTAACTTGAATGTAAAATGCTCATGTTACTGTACTAATTTTTGCTGGTTGGAATCATCATCATCAAATTCCAGCTCCAGTTGCCCGGGTGCTGTTAACGAGCCCTCGCCACTTTTTCCTGTCCATGAATAGTTGGTCTTCATGGGTCCTTTTCCAGTCTAGCACTTTGCCTTCAAGATCATCCTTGATTTGGTCCAACCATTTCTTCTTTGGTCTTCCTACTGGTCTTTTTCCTGGGATAATCTTGTTGAAATAAGCTTTTGGTGTCCTTTCATCTCCCATTCTTTGAAGATGCCCTTACCATCCTAATCGTTGCTTCTGCAAATATTTTGTAGCACTGATATCTATGCCAGCCTCTGTCCTGTTTGTTTCGTTCCTTACTTTGTCTCCCCTTGTCCTTCGAAGCATTGTTCTTATAAACTTCATTTCGGATGCCTGAATCCTACTTTCTTCTCTTCTGGACAGGGTGCATGTTTCTACTCCGTAAGTTAGAATTGGGATGTAGTATGTCTTAAACAGTATATGTTTACACTTCCTGGGCAATTATCCCACAGTAGTGTTCTAACTTGTGCATAGAAGGTGGCTGCATTACTAGTTCTATATGTTACTTCACTTTTGTTGTTATTCTTACACAGTGTGCTACCAAGATATTTAAATTGATCAACAATTTGTAGAGGCTGATTATTCAAGTAAATGGTTGCATTAGACAGTCCTGTTGTCATCATTACTGTCTTACTTTGGCTTATTTTCAACCCATACTCCTTGAACAGCTTGTCCCATGCATCCAGTTTTTCTTGTACCTCTCTGGCACTTTCTCCATAAATCATGACGTCATCTGCAAAGATGAGGGCATTTGTTTCATTACCCTTTTCTTCTTTTATTCTCTTCAGGATTATGTCCATCACTGTGATGGATAGTAACGGAGACAGTGAACCTCCTTGTTGGACTCCTTGTTTTGTTGTGAACCATCTGCTTTCCCCATTACCTATTCTTACACATGCCCTTGTGTTTTCATACAGCATTTTGATCTTGTTTATCAAGCCTTTTGGGACATTGTGCCTTTCTAAACATTCCCAAATTTTTGATCTTGCAATGCTATCATAAGCTTTTTCTATATCTAGGAATACCATTACTAACTCTTTCCCTTTTTCAAGATTTTTCTCAATAAGCATTCTTGCAGCAAAGATCAAGTCAATAGTACTCCTTCCTGGTCTAAAGCCATGCTGTTCTTCTTCTAAAGCCTTTTCTAAATACCTGCATAGTCTTTTCGCAATTATTTTTTCCACGATCTTTAGACCATGGGATATCAAATAATTCCACGATAGTTCTCAAACTTTTTCGGTTTCCTTTTTTAAACAATGGCACTATTACACCTTTAGACCAGTCATCAGAGATCTTATTGTCCTTCCATATAGCATGTAATACTCTGTACAACCAATTTATCCCATTAATTCCTGCAGCTTTTATTATGTCTGAACTTAATTCATCGAATCCAGTGGATTTTCCTTTAATCAGAGCTTTTAAAGCTTCTTCAGATCTGGTTGGGGGTGGTTCTTGGTGGTTTTCATCATTGGCCCCTAAAGTGATGTTTGTGACCCCACTGTCATTATTAGATGCATCATTTAACAGTTGATCAAAATAATGTCCCATCAACTTCCTGATTTCATTTATGCTTCTTATTACTTCTTTTTTCTTAAAACAAACAATGATGTTCATAAGCATAACACAAGACAAAATCAAAACATTCATATTTCACACACACACACACACACAAAAGCATATATCAAAAAGGAACTTATCACACAGGAGTTAAATTATACAATAAACTACCCCAGTATATAAAACTTGCCCCAAAAATAAAAACCTTTGATAGAATGACGAAAGCTTATCTGCAGTGCCATTGTTTTTACTCTGTAGTTGAATATCTTAGTGTATAGGAACGATGAAATCTGTAATTATATTTTACTTTTCTATTTTAATTGTAATACCTAGCTGTAAGTTGTTGTATTTATAGAATTAAGTTTTCATATTATGACAATAGAATAAGGTGTAAATAGTTGTCCAATAAGATTGTATCTCTTAAGATCTGTTATTATAATAAGTTATAAATAGTTATAGTATTAGTATTACTGTATATACCTATTAGTACTTTTATTTTATAGATGTAAATTCTGACGTGTCCTATATCAAAAATTTATTGTATACATGTATTTGATCAAATGGAATTAATAAAACTATCTATCTATCTATCTACCATTATTTCCTTCCAAAGCTGTGATTCATGATGTCTTTTATTGTTTTTCACAGTTTTATTTAGTAATTTCTTATTACCTTGTGTATCTTCCTCCAGTTTCTTTGCAAATTCATCCCAAATCTTATCCTTCTCTTCATTAATTATGCATTTAACTCTTAATTTGTGCTCTCGATATTCTTGAGCAAGTGATCTGATTATATCCTCATTTCTGTCATTCTTTTGTCTCTCCACTTCTAATTTTCTCTTTAATTTGTTCCTTAATTGAATTATTGTCTTGACTTCCTTATTCCACCAGGCAGTCTCTTTTTGTCGAACCTTGCTACTTGTTTCGCCACATAATTCTCTAGCTTCTTCAACTAAGACATTTCGAAAATTTTGTCACTCTTCCTCTGCACTTTTAGTATCAATTTTTGGAACTTTTCCTAAAATTCTTCTCTGATATTTCTCACGTTTATCAGATTTCTCCAGCTCCCAGACCTTGATCTTTTGTTTCTTTTCCATCTAATAATTAATCAGTTTAACACCAGTTATACTAACTAGAACAAGCCTATGGTCACTGTCGAGACTTTCACTGGGAACGACTTTGACATCCATAACTTGTTTTCCTGCATCACCCACTGTTATTACTAGATCTATCATTGATTTATGTCTTCCATCCCAGCTGTATCTATTTACTTTATGGCTTTCTCTCTTCTTAAACCAGGTATTTTGAATTTGAAGACTATTTCGACTGCACATATCAAGCAGGTCTTCCCCTTCTAGATTTCTGTTTCCATAACCAAATGGACCAATCACTCTTTCTGGTTGGAATATCACACTGTAATAACTAAGTCATGCCAGTTCACAAATTAAATTTCCAATCCACTTTGAATGAATCTAGTGTTCACTCCAATGCTCAGCTTTTTGCCGTAAGAAGTCAGTGTGGGGGCTCCATACACTGGCTTCTGTGACAGGTTTTCTTTCAGGTAGGACTAAGAGTCAGTGTGACTGGCTTTGGACTTGGCTAACTAGGAACTTATCAACAATACACTAAAATATCTAGGTGTACAGTTGGTTTCAAGTAACCGTAGTAAGGCCTCGGCCAAGTCGGACAGTCTTTGGTAGCAGTCGAAAAGGACTGACAATTTCCCTTACAGACTTATTTTCTACCTTTTTTTTCTTTCATGAAAGGTCCATTCAAAAAGGCATCCTCTTATGCTCGACTACTGGCCATATCTAACCTAAGCATAATATTTTAACAATATTTTCATTGTATATTTTCAAAGTTATCTTGCTTGTATGGGAAAATCAACATAAAGTTGTCACAATCAACAATGTCCACAATCATGAAACCAGAGGGCAGAATGACCATTTTCAAAAGAGGGTAAATAAACAAATGCAGAAAATGATCCTTTCATAAAAGGAGCTATATACCACAATAAGCTTCCAAACCACCTAAAATCTTTGACTGGAACTGGGTTCAGAAAGTCCCTCAAGATATACCTAGCCCAGAAAGTGTTGTATTCTTTGAGTGAATTTCAAAGAAACATGTAACTGTTTAACTATGTATAAAAAGTTGTAAATATGTAAATTTAACTGTGAGTATGTTGTGTGACGTATCCAATTCTGTATGATGCAGGTTCTAGAAATAAAGAGTTTTGTATTGTATTGTACTGTAAAGAAATATTTTGTTGCATTTAATCACTAAATGTAACTAATATTGGTCAGCAAAAATTAAACACCTTTAAAATATTCCAAATAATGTTTATTTCTTGAATCTTATATCCTTTATATATCTATGTATGTGAAAGATTATTTTTATAGCTGCATGCCCTCCGTGATGCCAACCTCATTAGAGGAGTTAATGAAACTGGGTAAGGAATTGGAAGGAAGCGGTCATGGACTATTAGGAGGTACAGACCCAGCATTTGCCTTCAGCTGAAAAGAGGAAGACACAGGAACCATTTTGAGGATGGTTGACAGTGGGGTTTGAAGCCACTTGTCTCTCAAGTATGGAGATAGTCTGGCACCAAGTTCTTGTGCCTTAGTGCATGTAGGTACCAGTGGGGGCTGGTAACAGCGTTGCAGTGTTGCACAAAGACCAGATTTCTTTAAGAAAAAAAATTAATACTGTATGTTTCCTTTTATTGTCTATGTATAGGAATTCATTCTTCGAGAAGTCAGCCGTCTTTTTCTTTTCATGTTATCTCCTGCCTTCTGCACAAGTCCCTCGAGGAGGCAGGGTGTATGTAGCTTGTAGCCCCACCACTTCTGGTGCACCCTGGATAGGATAGTGCTACTA
This sequence comes from Meconema thalassinum, assembly GCA_946902985.2. Classification (NCBI taxonomy): domain Eukaryota; kingdom Metazoa; phylum Arthropoda; class Insecta; order Orthoptera; family Tettigoniidae; genus Meconema; species Meconema thalassinum. The sequence goes on from OX336388.2 coordinate 1,438,000,017, forward strand.
CACCCTCATGGGCTCACGGCTGGTGAGTTTGGGAGTTGGCGACCCTGAGGGACTCCTGAGCTGGGTCCGTTTTTCCCCCTTTATCCTCTGACTTTGGGGCGGGCCCTCTCCTCTTTCTCTTTCCTATGTGCCTTTCATGGCTCTCCTTCCTTCCAAGTCCCTTAATTCTCATTCTTCGAGGCTTGAGGGCATTTCCTTTCCTCCTGTCTTTTGTTTCCCTTATTCGTACTTTTGGTTTCCATTTCTTCTTCTAGTATGTAAGTATGTAGTTAGTTTAAGGTGTAGTATCATTTACATTTTCATTAATACCCAAACCATTAGGGGCTGATAACCTAGATGTTAGGCCCCTTAAAACAACAATTATGATCATCATCATCAATTGTATTGCTTGCCACGGTAGATGACTGGTTATCGTGTCGGACTTCTAACCCCAAGCTAGCAGGTTCGCTCACAAAAATCACGGTATGCATGTCAAACGTTGTTGGCATGTTAAAGAACCCATTTGAAATCATTAGGCCGTGTTCATAATGGCAAAATTATTCTCGGTATTTTCCGCTATCACAAAAGTTCCTCCTTTCTCTACTAGAAAGCGCTATAGTGTCAAGGAGCTTAAATATCTAGCCTCCTTGACTTTCATAGCGATCCAAGAAACGACTAAATTCGACATGCAAGCTGTCCTCTGGGTGCCAAATAACAAAGCTTGCACCCGGCATCCGAGGCCATACGATATTATTATTATTATTATTATGTCAACTGTATTCAAAGATGTTTCATTATGTTTTCTATTTTCAAAACATAAAGGTTTATTCACTGATTGGGGTCAATATGACCCTTAGTGGTACTCAGTGTAACAATAAACACCCGGTATTAGGAAGCTTAAGCCATCTCGTTCTTGTTAACATTGGCATCAAGAACAGTTATGACGTACAATTGAAAGGACTGTGGAGTTCAACAACGGTGAAAAGAACACTTAAGACGCAAAATTTTCAATTTGTTAGATGAACAATGACACCAAGCACGCTTACGTCATTGTTCCAACAGACACGAAGGATCACTCACAGAGTCAAAAGTCAGGACTGAGACATGCGGCGATATTGCTCTGAAGTATGGTCACAAAGAGCTAACATTTCTACAACGACGCAATTACCCTCTAGCGGCCTTGAGCATAACTACAGTTTGAACAACATTCACACGTGTGCGCTAGGTATTTCTGAAACCAGACGACCATGTAACTCCATTTGACCAAATTTTTCAGGTTCCGTCATCGTTCCTCTGGAGCGGCGATGTGATGTTCTTTGAACTGTGGTATCCGTGATAATGATGTACATTCGTTTTACGGCACAATTGAATACAGTTTTTTCTGATATCAAGCAGTCTTTTACACTACCACCTACGCCCCCTCCCCCCCCCCCCCCCCAACCTTAATGAACATAGTGCAACCCCCAGTACAATTATCCACCAGCCGCCACTGGTAGGTACCCTAGTCGGTGGTTCTTTTATCTCTTATTTATATACGGGCATAAGATTGTGCACTTCTGCCACAAATGACCGTGTTTATAACGCTTACGTTCAACAATATTATAGTACATTATGCAACGAGCCTATAATGTCAATAATTAAGACACGAGTATGTTTATAAAACGAGCGTAAGCGAGTTTTATAAATTTCATACGAGTGTCTTAATTACCATTATAGACGAGTTGCATACGACTGTTTATGTTCGATGATAATTATAACTTTAATATATGTTTTAACCTAAATATTCATAAATATCTGTTCAGTCACTAGAATTTTGTGGTCGGGTACTGCGCTGGGTAGGATATCTTTGTTCTCCAAGCTCTCTGGCCGACCGGCGCATGCGCTCTGTGTGCTTCAATGCCATATGTGCAGATTGTGCACCAGTATTCAGTAAAACTGTCACCGAAGTCGTTTGAAAACAATGCGCTGTGTAGAAATTGGGATTGGGGATATTAAGGTACAGTGCTATTTCTTGTCTCATATTCACCAGTTTATTTACGTGAACATATGGACGGTGCACTTTCAGTAATTTATATAGACATGTTGGATTTTGAGCGCATACGCGAAGGTATCCTTATCTAATTGGTCAAACAACTGTTTCGTGAGCTGTGATTGGTGGGAGAAACTGTTTCATAATGAAAAATAGTGTTATAATGACCATCATTATGATACAGTTTTCAGACATATAATAGTCAAGGTCGAACATAAACAATTATTAAGCTACAGAAGTTTTCAATCAAACATTGTAATGAGAGGATTTTTTAATCAAAGTTTAATAGACCTTCTGTAGCTTAATAATTGTAAATATTGTCCATGACTGTGTCATCGACTACATTATTTCTCATTCAGATGTAAATCTTGATTAAGATAGAAATATTTCAACAAGTTTGTTTCCAACAGTTAGATTTAGACCTTCATGGTGTATATTGCACTTCAAAATCTTTTAGGTTTATGTTAGGTGAAACTGTTGGTGAGATTGGCACCCGCCGGTATCGACCTCCATCCTGATAGATAGGTGCAACAACACTGGATGTTTGGAAGAACTGATGCGTGGCCAGACCTCTTGTTAGTCGTCCAGGTCTTTTAGGAACCACTGATTTTAAGCCATTGACACAGCATAAACCTCCAGCAGATTTCACAGTTCCCAAGATGATTTCTTTCAGTCTTTTCTCTTGAAACTCCTTGCAATCATCACTCAAAATTTATCCATACCACTTTTTCAGTAACTGAAAGGAAAAGTGATTTTAAGGGGTTTCTTTATTAGTTATAATTGTTTCTTTCTCGAGACGTTTAGGATCTAGCACTTGCATTTCCTCAGTGATTGGTGCCTCAGAGGAATTCCATGGTTGAACATCATTTGTACCAAAGAAGAAGAAAAGGAGGCTTGGAGTGAGAGCCATTGCTGCTGCAATAAGGAACACGATCTGCCACTGGCTGGAGCTTTGCTGGAACAGAAGTACCATTATCATTCCTACAAACTATAGCCTACTTGTTATTCACATAAGAGCTTGGCACATCATCAGCATCAGTTCCAACAGTTGAAACATGCAAGTACCATACCATTATCATTCCTACAAACTATACTTGTTACTCACATAGGAGCTTGGCACATCATGATCATCATAAAATGTGCTTATGTTTCATTCACTACAATGATCCTATTCAACATGGCAGAAACCTCTCCAGATTGATGCAACATGTTTCGTAGCAAGTCCACTTCTGAACCTCAGTTATGTGGCACCCACTTTGCATAAACTTTCTACATCTGTAGGTCCTTCTATAAAATGTGATGCACTGTTGATGCCGGTATTACATTACTTCTGCCACTGACCAGAACTTGCCCTAACTTAAGCACTGTTCTATAATCATCAACACCCCTACATCTTAGTACCTTATAGATTTTATAGCCTAAGTGTAATGGATCTATCTGATGATGATCGCTGGACGATCAAAACTGGTCATCCAAGTGCATTTGTTAATCTCATGTAATTTTTTTCAGGATTAGGGAATAACCCATCTCATTTGGGTACAATCGTGTTGACCGAGTGAAAAGCATCAAACTTTTGTTATATTTGTACCTTTTGAAAGCTACTACCCACCTCACCACTATTCTATAGGGCACGACCCAAGGTTTCCTATAGATCTGTATGGCATTCCCTTATAATTCTGCTACAGAGAACTACTAGTTTAACATACAAACTGTGAGTTTGCATTCACAAATTCTCATAGCACAGTATAGATATCTATATGATTACTATACTGTGCTCATAGTGTGTTTCTTTTGTTTTTGTATTTCTCATAGTGTTCTTCTTTTGTTCTTGTATACCGTACAAGTCAAATCTATTTTTTTGAATATAACCGTCTGTTTTCCGGTTGTGACCATTGGATGTCGGTGTTTGTTTCTTCTCCCATCAATTTGGAGTTTAGAACTGTATTTAGTAAACCCTTTTTACTAATTATTTTATGACAGGTTATGAGCCCAGTTAAACGCTTATTGCTGTTAATGTGTGAACTTTGTGATGGGAGAATGTCGGTCGTTAAAAGGTGTTGATATGTGCGGCGCACATGTGGACGGCAGTTAAGTGTGCATTCAAGATAGTTTTTGGTGAATTTTGTGGACGATTTTCTATTGTGAGGACTATTTGTACGTTTTATTTTAAGTATACATACTAACATGGTTGCAGCTACGGGAAGCAGCGAGCGAGTAGTTGCAATAGTGAGGTTACAGGACGACAATTGGGAAGCGTGGAGCACCCGAACAAAGGCATTGCTTCAAACAAGGCGTCTGTGGGACGCGGTTCAAGGTTTCCCACGAAAGACCGATACAGGAGAGGTAGAAGATACACCCGTTGAAGAGTACTCCGAGGCCCAACTGGGCAAAGATCAAGACGCGAAAAACTTGCTCATAGGTTTGGTCACCGACCCTTTCCTAGGTGATATCAAAGAAGCGGAGACAGCTAAGGAAGCATGGCAGAATCTTCTGACTTCATGTTGCGATACCGGAGTCCTTCAAATTGTGACGATGTTAGAAGAATTGTGTCTTTTTAAGAAAACTAGTGACATTAGCATGCGTACATTTGTTGATAAAGTGCTTACTTGGTGTGCACGGTTGGACGATGTAGGTATAAAATTTACGGATAAGGCCAAAGCTGCTTTTATTCTCAGAGGACTGGAAAAGCGGGAGTACGAAAATTTGATACGTTCATTGGAAAGCAATGAAGAAAACTTAAGTGTAAAGGTAGTGCGAGCCAAACTTTTGTTGGAGGAGAGAAAGAACAAGTTGGACAAACTAAAGATGGAGCGAGAACAGGAGACTTATGCAAGGCTGAAGAAGGAAGAATCTGAGGGTGAAAGCGTGAAGGCAATGGTGGCAGCCATGCGCTTAAATTCCAAGGGGGTCGTCAACAGCAGCAAAAGTGTCAACAAGCCAACAGGTAGTGGTGGATTCATGTGCTACAAGTGCCAAGAACAGGGGCATATTGCGAAGTTCTGTGATTTAGTTCATGAAGCAAGAAAGAAAGGTTCAGTTTTGTGTTTTAATTGTGCCAAGATAGGTCATACTTCCCGGAATTGTAGTAATGGACGCAAGGAAAATGTTAAGGTTAAGAATCGTGAGGTTATTGCCACGGTAAAGATTGATGAGGCGGCAAACGAATGTGTTCAGGTTAATGCTAGTAGTGTTAAGGTAAAGGCTTATGTGGCAACTGAAAGCAAGGATGATGCATCTGATTGTGTACGCAGGTGGTATGTAGATTCAGGAGCCACTGAGCACCTGACACCTTATAAGGATATTCTGTATGATTACACCCCAAAGGTTTCTGGTAGTGTAGACACAGCTGATGGATCCGTAGTTAGTGTATGTGGTATGGGAAGTGTGCTTATGAAGCTATCTGACAAGTGTGGAGGTTCTTTTCTGAAACTGAAAAGAGTGTTGTATGTCCCAGGTCTTCAAGACAATTTAATACCATTAAAGATAGCAAAGTTGTATTGTCAGATCATGAGGGTATATTCCTTACGGGTGAGGCCGTTGGAAATATGTATGAGGTAAATTGTGATTATTTTATGGTAGAAAAAGGGAAAGAATTTGCTTGTAATGACGAGGTGGAGGTTGTGTATGCTGAGAGCAACAAAGCTGTAACTAGCGGAATATGGCATCAGCGTTTTGGCCGTGCTCTGAACATTCCAGATCGTGATTTTATACCCAAAGAAAAGAATCTTGATTGTGATACTTGTAAACAAGGTAAAATGAAAAGACTTAAATTTAATGAAAGAGATCATGTATCTCAGAAGCCATTAGATGTTGTGTTCTCTGATGTATGCCAGCTAGAGCACCCATCGATTGGAGGTAGCAAATATTTTATTACTTTTACTGATGATTGTACCAGATTCTCATATGTAAGGTTTCTTAAGCATAAGAGTGATGCATTTAATGAGTTTCTCAAGGTTAAGGCCCTAATGGAGACAGCACAAGGGACCAAGTTGAAATCTTTCCATTCAGACAACGGTGGAGAGTATTTAAGTACAGAGTTTTGTAACTATCTTGAAAAGGAAGGTATTGTTCGTAAGTTAACAATGGCTTACTCTCCCCAACAGAATGGCGTTGCTGAACGCCTCAACCAGCAACTTCTCACCACTAGTAGGTGCATGCTCATTCAGTCAGGCATGCCAGTTCAATTTTGGGGGGAAGCCATCAGCACAGCCTGCTATATAAAGAATAGGTGTGTGTCATCAACTGTAAAGAACATCCCATTTGAACTGGGGACGAGTAGAAAGTTGTCAGACCAGGAATTGCTTATGTTAAAATCATTTGGTTGTAAAGTTTGGATCCATAAACGTAATGTGGAAAAGTTAGTGCCAAGGGAAAATGTTGGTGCAATGCTAGGATACCCCGATGACTCGAGGGGCTACCGTGTTTGGGACATCGAAAAGAAATGTGTCATTAAATCCAGGAATGTAGAATTTGTTGAAGATGTATTTCCGTTTTCTGTAAAAGCCCAGGAAAGACCAGTAACTCAGATAGATTGTGAACCTAGAACAGTTGGAGAAGTGTTTGTCGAGCAGAAAGATTGTGGAGGTGACGTGTTTGAACACGAAGTAGCCGAATCAGGAAATGAAAATTCTGTAACAAGTGATAGTGATGCCTCTTTGTCAGATTCTGATGTCGTAATAGACTCTCCATTACAGCCTGAACACACAGTATTACGCAGGTCGAGTAGAGAGAGTAAACTTCCCAGTAAGTGTGTATGTTGTAATGAAGTCAAGGTCAAATGTCGCATTGTCATGTTGAGGTCAGAATATAACGATCCGGTGTTTTTTCAAGAAGCCACCTCACGAGATGACAAAGATAAATGGCTTGAGGCAATGAACCAAGAGATTGCCCTCTTGGAAAAACATAATGTGTGGACACTTGCAGAAGATTCAGGTGGCAAGACTGTCATAGGCACCAAATGGGTGTATAAAACTAAACGAAACCAAGAAGGTGAAGTACTTAGGTATAGAGCACGTTTAGTAGCTCAAGGTTTCAGTCAGATAAAGGGTACAGATTTCCTTGAATCCTACAGTCCTGTGGTAAAAAGGAAAACTATTAGGACCCTTATAGCCATAGGAGTAGAGCGTGAATGGGATAATTGTCATTTGGACATTGTATCGGCATACCTTAATAGCAAAATTAAGGAAACTGTATTTGTAAGTCAACCAGAAGGTTTTCGCAGTGTAGAATACCCAGACTATGTGCTAAAACTCAACAAGAGTATTTACGGTTTATGTCAAGCTGGTCAAGATTGGCACAATTGTATCACTGCACAACTTGTCAAGCTTGGCTTAAATCAAAGCAAATGTGATCCATGTCTGTATTTTAGTCTGTATGTTGCCCTTTGCTACCATACAAGGAATGATATGCAAATGTTTGTTGTTAGTGTAAGGCTAGTTATGTATTTTTGTTTTGTTTTTTTGCAATTTGTGAATGGGGGGAAGTGTGAGTTTGCATTCACAAATTCTCATAGTGTGTTTCTTTTGTTTTTGTATTTCTCATAGTGTTCTTCTTTTGTTTTTGTATACCGTACAAGTCAAATGTATTTTTTTGAATATAACCGTCTGTTTTCCGGTTGTGACCAATGGATGTCGGTGTTTGTTTCTTCTCCCATCAATTTGGAGTTTAGAACTGTATTTAGTAAACCCTTTTTACTAATTATTTTATGACACAAACATTGCTCAAGCTAAATGGCCTCTTTTTAAATGCTGCCACACACTTCTGAACTTGAATGCTTGCGTAGATCCGCACTGTGGTTCACACATATGTAGGGATTGGAATTTTTCGGTGATTTCAGAGTGAAGAAAGCGGTATTTTAAAGTGGCAAATTCGGTGGTTTCAAGTGCACTTTTCGGTACTTTCAAAATCATAAATATTAAGCGGGATTTTTTAAATAACATGGATAACATGCATAACATAACACATTTCAGTCATCCTTCAAAGTATACTTCAGTGACGAGATCCAAATTCTCTTGTGACAAACGGTGACGCATATCACTTAACGTTCTAGTGTAAGCTGAAAAACAGAAGTTCACAGCGTTTGAACAGGGTATCGAAATGGTTTTCAACACAGATTCTGAGAACTTTGGAAATACAAATGTCATTCTTTGCAAAACTCCAACAATGTCGTTCTTGTTCCTGTCATGCATCTGCTTCTTGATTAAAGTTAGCAGTTCTTTGTATCCTTTTAACACCTCACTTTCTTCCAGTGTTCCACAGAACGGCAACTTCTTAATTTTCTTTGCAATGTCCTCATTGATGTTCATTGGCACTATTTCTGCTGGATCAAACGCACACATTTGTAAATCCTGTTCCCAGGGTCAACGGATCTCAAGCTAATTAATTTTCCAAGAGCATGGGACCCAGCATTTACTAAAACTGAATGTATTTTCCCTTTTTTTTAACACATTTCCACAACCCTCCAACTGCTCCTTAATGTTGGTACCGTACTTTCCAGAAACAGCAAGTTTAAGGGGATGAGTTCAGTGATGCCTGTGCCAAATTCTTTGAATCTCAAGTATTTCGTCATGTGAAACATTGTTGAGAAAATAAACACCCGAGTTATCAGTCCCTACTACTTCATTCATAAATTTGCAAAATATCTTTCAAGTACTCTGACAGGCACACTACAGAATGAAACCAAGGCACTGTATGACGCCACACGTCGAGTAGGTACTAGGATGAAGGGGCAGATGACTTTGCTGTTCCGGTCCTTAAAACCTCAATAACTAAGTATACTGTAACTTACTAGGATGACATCCCAGATTGATAGAGATCGCTGTATGCAGAAAGTGAGGTCCGTTATCTACCGTTAAGTTTCCATTCTTTCCGTGTTTGTTGGATGCTCTCCATGTAGTCAACTCACGGGAGAAGATTACCGCTACTACACTTGCACAAAAACAAGCGTTTGTCGGCTTCTGTGACGATATTTTTAACGGGCAAGGTGGTCTCACTACAATGACATTAGGGCAAAACCTGGATGAATGTCAAGATGCAGAAGAAAGTGACATCCAGTAGTTAGACATCGATAAAGACAATCATGGTTTCAGACATGAAGACATGGAATTTGACTGTCGGTGAGGTGAGATCCAGTACATATAGAATGCAGGAGTGATGCAACGGAAATCCCGAAAGTTCCCACTGTCAAGCTAGTGTGTCTATAGTCTCACTTACGGTATCTCTTATATAGAAAATCCAAGATGAAGTTTCCTTCTCATATATTGTTTTCTTCAGAATTATACAATCTAAAATTAGAAAAAATAAACCATCTAAGAAACAAAAAGTGATGACAGACATTTTTCTTAGTTTTTAATATTGGTAAAATCCACATAGTGTGTCTTACAATACTATGTTATAAAGTATTATATATATTTTTTTTGTGTGGTCATAAAATACATTTCAATATTTTTAACCAATAGTTTTCTCTTTGCTAGGCTTAAAAACATTACTGTGGATAATTGACGGTTTTCAATAATTCGCGGAAATTCGTGCATTAATTGCCGCGAATTAACGGAAGTGCACGGTAAAGAAAATACATAAAAAACTAAAATTCGCGTTTTCATGCGAAATCCATGCGAAATTCGCGTCTTCATTCAAAATTCGCGAAATTTCGCGACTTCAAAAACAATCTTTTTCGCCATTTTTAGGGTTATTAAAACACATTACCATCTGTGGATTACTTCATTTAATAATTCGCGATCGCGAATTTTTCCTATCCCTACACATATGACATCTATTGGCTTCATTCAAAAGTAAATTTTGTACAATTTCTAAGGTATCTCCTACATTCTTCACGTTGTCCCCTACTCACAAGAAAAAAATAGTTACCATGAATTATGAATCAACCCTCATACAAATCTTCTTGTGTAAGTTATGGGTTTTCGCTCACTGAAATTAATAAATATATTACCTGTAGTTAAATTAAATATTTAAGATCTTGTGATAGTACTTACATTTTGATAGGTTAAAATTCCAACGATTAAGGGCGATATGAAGCCTGGCATAACTGTGATCATGTTTGCAAATCCCATCACAACACCTGTAAAGATTAGACATTTCATTGATTATACTGCAATCATGTTTCCAAGTCCTTTCACAATTCCTGTAAAGATATTTCTGTCATAACTACAAGCATAGTGCATACTACAAGCTTACAAACCACATCACATCACTTGTAAAGACCTTCACTTACTTTCCTTATAAATATATTTCTCAGACTTAAATGAGATCATGAATGCAAACATCAGAAATAAGGCATCTCTTAAAATTTTATTGTGATTATTTTGCAAACCCCAAAGATATTTCACTGACATTACCTACGGCAGGCGCGGATCTTAGAGTTTGGTTTTGGGGGGGGGGGGGTCAGAGATTCGATCTAGAGTTTGGCTTGGGGGGGGGGGGGGTCAGATAATCGAAATTGTTAAGAAAAATGGTATCACTAAAAACGCAGTCACAAAATAACCAAACGTACAAAACCAGACCAAATTTTTGCAAGCTTCATGGATAGAAATTTGATGCATTTAGCGCACCAAAAATATTCGTACAAATTGCAACGGCGTGTTTTGCGACTTTTTCATCGAGCTTCGAGAAAAGGATCAAGGTAACTTACGTTACAGTTTCGGCAAGTCGAGTTGATACCGACAAAGGGAGAAAGTCACAGCTTAAATTGCCAACCAAGCTTGCAGTTTGGACGTCGGCAAAAAATTTTGGTGCGAAAAAAGCCCCAGTTTCCTATCCGTGCATTGCTGCACATTCATCGTGACATCACTATAAACATCGATTCGGTAATCACAAGGTTTGCTAAACAAAATAGACGAGTTGATTTTGTTGTATAACTAATAGTTTTTATACAAGAGGTTTGAAGTTGTAAATATGTACAGTTGTAACAGAACATAACAATTCCAATAAAGATAATTCAGTATTGAATAAAATTTAAAAAAAAAACGGGGTTTTCAGTTAAAATTCGTTAAGTTTTATTTGTCTGGTAATTGTGTTTTCGTTTTTTGAGTTTGCAAAAAAATTTGGTCTCCGTTTGGGGGGGGGGGGGTCATGACCCCCGTGACCCCCCCCCTTGAATCCGCGCCTGACCTACGGTGCTGTAATCAAGTTTGCAAAACCCATCACAAGAACTGTAAAGATATCACACTAATTTTACGGTAATAATGTTTACTATCTCATCAGTATTGCTGATAATATTCTCAGTATACTGACGGTACTGTATTACTGATGGTATCATCATCGTTATTTTGCCCTTCCAGCATGCTGGGTAGGGTGATTGTATAAGAGCATTTTCCAACTTTGCCTGTCCAAAAAGAAAAAAAGGAAGCTTTTAGTTTTACGTGACTGTTAATCATGCGATCATGAGCCACAGGACCTCCTTTTTACGTGGAATCCGAACCACAGGACATGGCATTTCACTTCAAAAATCTCACATGCATTGACCGGGAATCGAACCCGGTCCACCTTGGTGAGAGGCCAACAGCTTGACCGCTGTGCCACCATGCCCCCTTGTCCAAAAAGATTTAATTCTCCAAGATATGCTTCCAGTTCATCCTCTTCTTGACACATTCTCCTTCAGTTGGTCCATTCACCCTTTTCTTGGTCTTCCAACCAGTCTCCTGCCTGGCAGGCCTCCTTCCATACACATGGTAGTCTTGTGCTTTAGTCTGGATGACCTAAGTCTTTTCTCTATAGCTACACTTAATCTCTGGTTTAATTGGATCCTTTGTCCTTTATGTGATAAGTCTAGTTTTCTGGAGAGCAGCTCTGAGAAATTTCATCTCACAGGCTTGAATTTTTCTGAAATTCTTTGATGTTAATGTGCATGTTTCCAAAGAATATGTAAGATTAGGAATGAGATATAACTTATACAGGGTGATTTTAGTTTTTTGGGGCAACTTCTTGTCCCATAATAGATACTACACAATACTATAGAAGTTAGACCCTTTGGTTATTCTGTTCATTACTCCAGACTGAACCTGGCCAACATGCTACTCAGATATCCAAATTGGTGAACAACTTCTACCTGATAGTCTTATTTTTGCAGGTTCAAGTCCCGCATGGGGTCAGACATTCTCTAACTTCCATGTACATGGCTTGCAATATTAGTGTATTGTGTTTGAATCTTCAGTCTTTTGACTGGTTTGAGGCACCTCCCCATTCCTCTCTGTCCTGAGCAAATCGTTTTACCTCTACATAGCTACTACACCTTACATCCAAGACAATCAGTTTAACATATTCTAACCTTGGCCTACCCCTACAGTTCTTGTCTGGGTGTCTTAGTATGTCTCCTACCATCTCTTCTCCTCTTTAGCAGTCACCAGAAACATCTCTCCTCTTCTACTCATCTTAATACCTCTTCATTTGTTACTCAATCTACCCAACGTTTCTTCATCATACTCCTGTAACACCATGTTTCTAATGATTCTATTCTTCTCTTTTCAGCTGTGCCAACAGTCCAAGTTTCTCTTCCATGAAGTACCACGCTCCACACAAAGATTTTCAAAAATGACTTTCTTATACCTAAATCTATATTTGATGTCAACAGATTACTTTTCTGAAGAAATGCTTTAATTGCCTGAGCCAACCTACTTTGCTTCGTCAGAAGTCTCCCACTACCTTTAGTATTCCACTTGCCAATCTGACGTCAATAGGGGTTTCTTTTTTTTATTTTTTATTTTTGAGACGTTTCGGCCATCAATGTTCTTCACTCATATGATCACTGTAATGCTTGATTTTTGTCTGCCAGTAGTTCTTCATTCTTGACGAATGTTCTGCTCTCCTTTCTTCCGTCCACTTGCAGTGAGGGCGAGGCATCATAGATGTTAAAGGGTGTAGATTACTGGTTGATTTAACCGCCTTTCTGAACAGATTCCTATCCCAAACCAGAGCTTGATTGATTCGAGCTTCTGTTAGGTCCTTTTTAACTTGCATCGACCATTTACAATAGGATTTTTTTTTAGATATTGATGAGTGGATTCGATATGAAAGTCGATGATGCTCCATCCGCTCCAAATGTCCAAAGAAAGACATTCTCCTTTTTCTCATCACACTCACCAAATCTTCTATATGTTCAAATAATTCATTGTTATGTCTTCTTCTGTAAGTACCCAATAGGGGTTTCTAATTTCTTTCAGCTCCATTCCATTATTTTTTGTTTTACCTTTATTGATTTTCATCATGAATTACATGACCTAATAGCTTAAAGACGTTATTTGTGACAGTTATATGAATTTATATTTTCATTGGGCACCCTTTGTAATCATGGAAACAATTTTGATTTTCTAATGAAGCAACATTTTGATGCTTCTAACCATTGTTTTGAATATGTGAGCATAGAGGCTTTTCCTAGTTGAAGTGTATATTGAACAAAGAACACAACAGCTAGGTGTTCCATTTTTCTGTCAATTACCGTATATAAAAGTGGAAAATGTTGCAAGAAACAACTTACAATATACTAATGGTAGGGGCCAATTGTTTCATTGATCACAAAAGATGGCATTAACACTGATAGGATTCATCACCTTCACTGTGCCACACCCAATACTGTCCTAAGGAAGGCAACTGTCTGTGAACCTTGACATTGCAAAGTACCATCTCTTTTAGGGTGCTTTTTTTTTTATAAACTCACATCAATTCAATAATCCTGCTATTTTCATACAGTAATAGCTCTTACCAGCATAGTTTGGACTGAGGTCCACATAGGTGGCAAGGGGTCCAGGAGATTCTCCTCCAGTCGATGCTAAGGCTGCTGTCAGACAGATGATGGCAGTCAATGAACTGCAGCCTGTAAATGCCAATCCTAGCAAGCATATCCCTTGGAGGAGGCAACCTGTAGGAAAAAGCACACTCCAAAGTTCAGTATGTAGCTCTTGACTGGAATCTGCTGATCACAGATACATGCAAAAAAAAAAAGTTATCACTTACAGAATCCTGCAGATATTTTTCTGACAGTCAGTGAGGTCACTATATTTCTTTCAAGCAGAGCATCACAGGTGAAGGAGAGAATCAGTCCTACAGCAACCCTACACATATGTGGAACTCCAGAGAGAAAACCATTCTGTAAGAAATGTTACCAGTGATATACAGGATGTTTCAAAAATTCGGCATTGCCATTCCAAGAATAAATAGATTCATTATTGGTCCATACTAACAATTTAGTAAACAACCTTTGAAAGTATCTGCTTAGTCAGTACTTAAAAATTTTAAAATCATTCACTAGTACATGTTTCGGGAATATAGTTTTTTCCTTCTTCAGCTTCATGTGTATAAACAGTGGTGTGCCGACAGGGGGCGGTTAGGGTTTAACCCCCCTCCCCACAAATACATTTGTTTACTTGAATCTTTGAATGGGGAGTTTCTGTAATTTATTCCTATCAATGATGCAGATAATGAAATCAAGAATGGCAGATTTGACAGTCAATAGTAATGCCAGTAAGAACATGGAGAGCAAAACTTGATTTTTCTCACACATAATATCGATATTATAAGCAGTCAAATATAGGCACGTTGGTACCATTGCATAATTTCAGTTTTAATATTTTGTTTGAATTTTGAAATTTTTCAATATTTTTTTATTGTGATGCAAAATATAATTAAAATAGTTTTTATCCAAAGAGAATGTTTACCGGTATTTAATTATTGCTTTTTAAGAATAATTGAAATATAATTTTAATAATGTACTGTATATGAATGAACCCCCCAGAAAGAAATTCTGCATATGCCACTGTGTATAAACACTAGTATTTAAAAACGAGCATCGGTGGAATACATTAAAACCATATATATCATGCTTACAAGACAGTGTAAAAATATTATAACATGCATTATACATTGTTTGGACATGTTAGAAACAAGTTCTATTCTGGATTAGACATACACAGTGCTTGATTTGTAAATAAAGAGGTTCCGGTACTGTGGGCTACCGGGTGGTTGGTGGGAATTTATGGAATATTGAAATATAGAGTTCCAGAAACGATATCTTTACGCTTTTCTGAACACCTTTAAAATTAATCAGTGGAAAAAATAGCAATCTAATTTTGAATTCAATTTTAAATTAAATTGTGACTGCGTAGTAACATTTTTCTTACCATAGCCGTTGGCCTATATACAATTTTTATATAGGCCAACTAGGCTACCATTCAAGCAATGTATTTCAATTTCTTTTTTTTACGTAATTTAAAAAATTCAAAACATTTGGTTTGAAAATACACACATGTTCACCAACAATCCTTTATTTCTTGTTTTATAATTTTGTTTTTACAGTTTTCTGAAATAATTATTTATTATAAAAGGTACTGTACTTAAACAAGTTTTACCTCACAAAAAGATGGTATATTGGCTTTCACGGCCGGTAAATTAAAACTCAGCAATTCTTCTAGGTTTGTGCCGTGTCTTGTGTGGGGTTTCGCCTAGGACACCAAGCTGGCTCATCGGCGGGCTCTTGGTGTCCCCGCCCGGACCCCCACAGGAGTATCGAACTGCGCGATACCTCCCTTTACATAGAGTGCAACTGCACTCCTTGACTGCGAGAACCAAAAGCTCAAGCAGCCTGAACCTCCCTATGAAGGCTTCCAAAAAGATGGTATATTGGCTTTCACGGCCGGTAAATTAAAACTCAGCAATTCTTCTAGGTTTGTGCCGTGTCTTGTGTGGGGTTTCGCCTAGGACACCAAGCTGGCTCATCGGCGGGCTCTTGGTGTCCCCGCCCGGACCCCCACAGGAGTATCGAACTGCGCGATACCTCCCTTTACATAGAGTGCAACTGCACTCCTTGACTGCGAGAACCAAAAGCTCAAGCAGCCTGAACCTCCCTATGAAGGCTTCCAAAAAGATGGTATATTGGCTTTCACGGCCGGTAAATTAAAACTCAGCAATTCTTCTAGGTTTGTGCCGTGTCTTGTGTGGGGTTTCGCCTAGGACACCAAGCTGGCTCATCGGCGGGCTCTTGGTGTCCCCGCCCGGACCCCCACAGGAGTATCGAACTGCGCGATACCTCCCTTTACATAGAGTGCAACTGCACTCCTTGACTGCGAGAACCAAAAGCTCAAGCAGCCTGAACCTCCCTATGAAGGCTTCCAAAAAGATGGTATATTGGCTTTCACGGCCGGTAAATTAAAACTCAGCAATTCTTCTAGGTTTGTGCCGTGTCTTGTGTGGGGTTTCGCCTAGGACACCAAGCTGGCTCATCGGCGGGCTCTTGGTGTCCCCGCCCGGACCCCCACAGGAGTATCGAACTGCGCGATACCTCCCTTTACATAGAGTGCAACTGCACTCCTTGACTGCGAGAACCAAAAGCTCAAGCAGCCTGAACCTCCCTATGAAGGCTTCCAAAAAGATGGTATATTGGCTTTCACGGCCGGTAAATTAAAACTCAGCAATTCTTCTAGGTTTGTGCCGTGTCTTGTGTGGGGTTTCGCCTAGGACACCAAGCTGGCTCATCGGCGGGCTCTTGGTGTCCCCGCCCGGACCCCCACAGGAGTATCGAACTGCGCGATACCTCCCTTTACATAGAGTGCAACTGCACTCCTTGACTGCGAGAACCAAAAGCTCAAGCAGCCTGAACCTCCCTATGAAGGCTTCCAAAAAGATGGTATATTGGCTTTCACGGCCGGTAAATTAAAACTCAGCAATTCTTCTAGGTTTGTGCCGTGTCTTGTGTGGGGTTTCGCCTAGGACACCAAGCTGGCTCATCGGCGGGCTCTTGGTGTCCCCGCCCGGACCCCCACAGGAGTATCGAACTGCGCGATACCTCCCTTTACATAGAGTGCAACTGCACTCCTTGACTGCGAGAACCAAAAGCTCAAGCAGCCTGTATCGCGCAGTTCGATACTCCTGTGGGGGTCCGGGCGGGGACACCAAGAGCCCGCCGATGAGCCAGCTTGGTGTCCTAGGCGAAACCCCACACAAGACACGGCACAAACCTAGAAGAATTGCTGAGTTTTAATTTACCGGCCGTGAAAGCCAATATACCATCTTTTTGGAAGCCTTCATAGGGAGGTTCAGGCTGCTTGAGCTTTTGGTTCTCGCAGTCAAGGAGTGCAGTTGCACTCTATGTAAAGGGAGGTATCGCGCAGTTCGATACTCCTGTGGGGGTCCGGGCGGGGACACCAAGAGCCCGCCGATGAGCCAGCTTGGTGTCCTAGGCGAAACCCCACACAAGACACGGCACAAACCTAGAAGAATTGCTGAGTTTTAATTTACCGGCCGTGAAAGCCAATATACCATCTTTTTGGAAGCCTTCATAGGGAGGTTCAGGCTGCTTGAGCTTTTGGTTCTCGCAGTCAAGGAGTGCAGTTGCACTCTATGTAAAGGGAGGTATCGCGCAGTTCGATACTCCTGTGGGGGTCCGGGCGGGGACACCAAGAGCCCGCCGATGAGCCAGCTTGGTGTCCTAGGCGAAACCCCACACAAGACACGGCACAAACCTAGAAGAATTGCTGAGTTTTAATTTACCGGCCGTGAAAGCCAATATACCATCTTTTTGGAAGCCTTCATAGGGAGGTTCAGGCTGCTTGAGCTTTTGGTTCTCGCAGTCAAGGAGTGCAGTTGCACTCTATGTAAAGGGAGGTATCGCGCAGTTCGATACTCCTGTGGGGGTCCGGGCGGGGACACCAAGAGCCCGCCGATGAGCCAGCTTGGTGTCCTAGGCGAAACCCCACACAAGACACGGCACAAACCTAGAAGAATTGCTGAGTTTTAATTTACCGGCCGTGAAAGCCAATATACCATCTTTTTGGAAGCCTTCATAGGGAGGTTCAGGCTGCTTGAGCTTTTGGTTCTCGCAGTCAAGGAGTGCAGTTGCACTCTATGTAAAGGGAGGTATCGCGCAGTTCGATACTCCTGTGGGGGTCCGGGCGGGGACACCAAGAGCCCGCCGATGAGCCAGCTTGGTGTCCTAGGCGAAACCCCACACAAGACACGGCACAAACCTAGAAGAATTGCTGAGTTTTAATTTACCGGCCGTGAAAGCCAATATACCATCTTTTTGGAAGCCTTCATAGGGAGGTTCAGGCTGCTTGAGCTTTTGGTTCTCGCAGTCAAGGAGTGCAGTTGCACTCTATGTAAAGGGAGGTATCGCGCAGTTCGATACTCCTGTGGGGGTCCGGGCGGGGACACCAAGAGCCCGCCGATGAGCCAGCTTGGTGTCCTAGGCGAAACCCCACACAAGACACGGCACAAACCTAGAAGAATTGCTGAGTTTTAATTTACCGGCCGTGAAAGCCAATATACCATCTTTTTGGAAGCCTTCATAGGGAGGTTCAGGCTGCTTGAGCTTTTGGTTCTCGCAGTCAAGGAGTGCAGTTGCACTCTATGTAAAGGGAGGTATCGCGCAGTTCGATACTCCTGTGGGGGTCCGGGCGGGGACACCAAGAGCCCGCCGATGAGCCAGCTTGGTGTCCTAGGCGAAACCCCACACAAGACACGGCACAAACCTAGAAGAATTGCTGAGTTTTAATTTACCGGCCGTGAAAGCCAATATACCATCTTTTTGGAAGCCTTCATAGGGAGGTTCAGGCTGCTTGAGCTTTTGGTTCTCGCAGTCAAGGAGTGCAGTTGCACTCTATGTAAAGGGAGGTATCGCGCAGTTCGATACTCCTGTGGGGGTCCGGGCGGGGACACCAAGAGCCCGCCGATGAGCCAGCTTGGTGTCCTAGGCGAAACCCCACACAAGACACGGCACAAACCTAGAAGAATTGCTGAGTTTTAATTTACCGGCCGTGAAAGCCAATATACCATCTTTTTGGAAGCCTTCATAGGGAGGTTCAGGCTGCTTGAGCTTTTGGTTCTCGCAGTCAAGGAGTGCAGTTGCACTCTATGTAAAGGGAGGTATCGCGCAGTTCGATACTCCTGTGGGGGTCCGGGCGGGGACACCAAGAGCCCGCCGATGAGCCAGCTTGGTGTCCTAGGCGAAACCCCACACAAGACACGGCACAAACCTAGAAGAATTGCTGAGTTTTAATTTACCGGCCGTGAAAGCCAATATACCATCTTTTTGGAAGCCTTCATAGGGAGGTTCAGGCTGCTTGAGCTTTTGGTTCTCGCAGTCAAGGAGTGCAGTTGCACTCTATGTAAAGGGAGGTATCGCGCAGTTCGATACTCCTGTGGGGGTCCGGGCGGGGACACCAAGAGCCCGCCGATGAGCCAGCTTGGTGTCCTAGGCGAAACCCCACACAAGACACGGCACAAACCTAGAAGAATTGCTGAGTTTTAATTTACCGGCCGTGAAAGCCAATATACCATCTTTTTGGAAGCCTTCATAGGGAGGTTCAGGCTGCTTGAGCTTTTGGTTCTCGCAGTCAAGGAGTGCAGTTGCACTCTATGTAAAGGGAGGTATCGCGCAGTTCGATACTCCTGTGGGGGTCCGGGCGGGGACACCAAGAGCCCGCCGATGAGCCAGCTTGGTGTCATAGGCGAAACCCCACACAAGACACGGCACAAACCTAGAAGAATTGCTGAGTTTTAATTTACCGGCCGTGAAAGCCAATATACCATCTTTTTGGAAGCCTTCATAGGGAGGTTCAGGCTGCTTGAGCTTTTGGTTCTCGCAGTCAAGGAGTGCAGTTGCACTCTATGTAAAGGGAGGTATCGCGCAGTTCGATACTCCTGTGGGGGTCCGGGCGGGGACACCAAGAGCCCGCCGATGAGCCAGCTTGGTGTCCTAGGCGAAACCCCACACAAGACACGGCACAAACCTAGAAGAATTGCTGAGTTTTAATTTACCGGCCGTGAAAGCCAATATACCATCTTTTTGGAAGCCTTCATAGGGAGGTTCAGGCTGCTTGAGCTTTTGGTTCTCGCAGTCAAGGAGTGCAGTTGCACTCTATGTAAAGGGAGGTATCGCGCAGTTCGATACTCCTGTGGGGGTCCGGGCGGGGACACCAAGAGCCCGCCGATGAGCCAGCTTGGTGTCCTAGGCGAAACCCCACACAAGACACGGCACAAACCTAGAAGAATTGCTGAGTTTTAATTTACCGGCCGTGAAAGCCAATATACCATCTTTTTGGAAGCCTTCATAGGGAGGTTCAGGCTGCTTGAGCTTTTGGTTCTCGCAGTCAAGGAGTGCAGTTGCACTCTATGTAAAGGGAGGTATCGCGCAGTTCGATACTCCTGTGGGGGTCCGGGCGGGGACACCAAGAGCCCGCCGATGAGCCAGCTTGGTGTCCTAGGCGAAACCCCACACAAGACACGGCACAAACCTAGAAGAATTGCTGAGTTTTAATTTACCGGCCGTGAAAGCCAATATACCATCTTTTTGGAAGCCTTCATAGGGAGGTTCAGGCTGCTTGAGCTTTTGGTTCTCGCAGTCAAGGAGTGCAGTTGCACTCTATGTAAAGGGAGGTATCGCGCAGTTCGATACTCCTGTGGGGGTCCGGGCGGGGACACCAAGAGCCCGCCGATGAGCCAGCTTGGTGTCCTAGGCGAAACCCCACACAAGACACGGCACAAACCTAGAAGAATTGCTGAGTTTTAATTTACCGGCCGTGAAAGCCAATATACCATCTTTTTGGAAGCCTTCATAGGGAGGTTCAGGCTGCTTGAGCTTTTGGTTCTCGCAGTCAAGGAGTGCAGTTGCACTCTATGTAAAGGGAGGTATCGCGCAGTTCGATACTCCTGTGGGGGTCCGGGCGGGGACACCAAGAGCCCGCCGATGAGCCAGCTTGGTGTCCTAGGCGAAACCCCACACAAGACACGGCACAAACCTAGAAGAATTGCTGAGTTTTAATTTACCGGCCGTGAAAGCCAATATACCATCTTTTTGGAAGCCTTCATAGGGAGGTTCAGGCTGCTTGAGCTTTTGGTTCTCGCAGTCAAGGAGTGCAGTTGCACTCTATGTAAAGGGAGGTATCGCGCAGTTCGATACTCCTGTGGGGGTCCGGGCGGGGACACCAAGAGCCCGCCGATGAGCCAGCTTGGTGTCCTAGGCGAAACCCCACACAAGACACGGCACAAACCTAGAAGAATTGCTGAGTTTTAATTTACCGGCCGTGAAAGCCAATATACCATCTTTTTGGAAGCCTTCATAGGGAGGTTCAGGCTGCTTGAGCTTTTGGTTCTCGCAGTCAAGGAGTGCAGTTGCACTCTATGTAAAGGGAGGTATCGCGCAGTTCGATACTCCTGTGGGGGTCCGGGCGGGGACACCAAGAGCCCGCCGATGAGCCAGCTTGGTGTCCTAGGCGAAACCCCACACAAGACACGGCACAAACCTAGAAGAATTGCTGAGTTTTAATTTACCGGCCGTGAAAGCCAATATACCATCTTTTTGGAAGCCTTCATAGGGAGGTTCAGGCTGCTTGAGCTTTTGGTTCTCGCAGTCAAGGAGTGCAGTTGCACTCTATGTAAAGGGAGGTATCGCGCAGTTCGATACTCCTGTGGGGGTCCGGGCGGGGACACCAAGAGCCCGCCGATGAGCCAGCTTGGTGTCCTAGGCGAAACCCCACACAAGACACGGCACAAACCTAGAAGAATTGCTGAGTTTTAATTTACCGGCCGTGAAAGCCAATATACCATCTTTTTGGAAGCCTTCATAGGGAGGTTCAGGCTGCTTGAGCTTTTGGTTCTCGCAGTCAAGGAGTGCAGTTGCACTCTATGTAAAGGGAGGTATCGCGCAGTTCGATACTCCTGTGGGGGTCCGGGCGGGGACACCAAGAGCCCGCCGATGAGCCAGCTTGGTGTCCTAGGCGAAACCCCACACAAGACACGGCACAAACCTAGAAGAATTGCTGAGTATTAATTTACCGGCCGTGAAAGCCAATATACCATCTTTTTGGAAGCCTTCATAGGGAGGTTCAGGCTGCTTGAGCTTTTGGTTCTCGCAGTCAAGGAGTGCAGTTGCACTCTATGTAAAGGGAGGTATCGCGCAGTTCGATACTCCTGTGGGGGTCCGGGCGGGGACACCAAGAGCCCGCCGATGAGCCAGCTTGGTGTCCTAGGCGAAACCCCACACAAGACACGGCACAAACCTAGAAGAATTGCTGAGTTTTAATTTACCGGCCGTGAAAGCCAATATACCATCTTTTTGGAAGCCTTCATAGGGAGGTTCAGGCTGCTTGAGCTTTTGGTTCTCGCAGTCAAGGAGTGCAGTTGCACTCTATGTAAAGGGAGGTATCGCGCAGTTCGATACTCCTGTGGGGGTCCGGGCGGGGACACCAAGAGCCCGCCGATGAGCCAGCTTGGTGTCCTAGGCGAAACCCCACACAAGACACGGCACAAACCTAGAAGAATTGCTGAGTTTTAATTTACCGGCCGTGAAAGCCAATATACCATCTTTTTGGAAGCCTTCATAGGGAGGTTCAGGCTGCTTGAGCTTTTGGTTCTCGCAGTCAAGGAGTGCAGTTGCACTCTATGTAAAGGGAGGTATCGCGCAGTTCGATACTCCTGTGGGGGTCCGGGCGGGGACACCAAGAGCCCGCCGATGAGCCAGCTTGGTGTCCTAGGCGAAACCCCACACAAGACACGGCACAAACCTAGAAGAATTGCTGAGTTTTAATTTACCGGCCGTGAAAGCCAATATACCATCTTTTTGGAAGCCTTCATAGGGAGGTTCAGGCTGCTTGAGCTTTTGGTTCTCGCAGTCAAGGAGTGCAGTTGCACTCTATGTAAAGGGAGGTATCGCGCAGTTCGATACTCCTGTGGGGGTCCGGGCGGGGACACCAAGAGCCCGCCGATGAGCCAGCTTGGTGTCCTAGGCGAAACCCCACACAAGACACGGCACAAACCTAGAAGAATTGCTGAGTTTTAATTTACCGGCCGTGAAAGCCAATATACCATCTTTTTGGAAGCCTTCATAGGGAGGTTCAGGCTGCTTGAGCTTTTGGTTCTCGCAGTCAAGGAGTGCAGTTGCACTCTATGTAAAGGGAGGTATCGCGCAGTTCGATACTCCTGTGGGGGTCCGGGCGGGGACACCAAGAGCCCGCCGATGAGCCAGCTTGGTGTCCTAGGCGAAACCCCACACAAGACACGGCACAAACCTAGAAGAATTGCTGAGTTTTAATTTACCGGCCGTGAAAGCCAATATACCATCTTTTTGGAAGCCTTCATAGGGAGGTTCAGGCTGCTTGAGCTTTTGGTTCTCGCAGTCAAGGAGTGCAGTTGCACTCTATGTAAAGGGAGGTATCGCGCAGTTCGATACTCCTGTGGGGGTCCGGGCGGGGACACCAAGAGCCCGCCGATGAGCCAGCTTGGTGTCCTAGGCGAAACCCCACACAAGACACGGCACAAACCTAGAAGAATTGCTGAGTTTTAATTTACCGGCCGTGAAAGCCAATATACCATCTTTTTGGAAGCCTTCATAGGGAGGTTCAGGCTGCTTGAGCTTTTGGTTCTCGCAGTCAAGGAGTGCAGTTGCACTCTATGTAAAGGGAGGTATCGCGCAGTTCGATAC
Organism: Meconema thalassinum; assembly: GCA_946902985.2. Classification (NCBI taxonomy): domain Eukaryota; kingdom Metazoa; phylum Arthropoda; class Insecta; order Orthoptera; family Tettigoniidae; genus Meconema; species Meconema thalassinum. Next base: position 1,438,023,446 of record OX336388.2, read on the forward strand.
TCCTGTGGGGGTCCGGGCGGGGACACCAAGAGCCCGCCGATGAGCCAGCTTGGTGTCCTAGGCGAAACCCCACACAAGACACGGCACAAACCTAGAAGAATTGCTGAGTTTTAATTTACCGGCCGTGAAAGCCAATATACCATCTTTTTGGAAGCCTTCATAGGGAGGTTCAGGCTGCTTGAGCTTTTGGTTCTCGCAGTCAAGGAGTGCAGTTGCACTCTATGTAAAGGGAGGTATCGCGCAGTTCGATACTCCTGTGGGGGTCCGGGCGGGGACACCAAGAGCCCGCCGATGAGCCAGCTTGGTGTCCTAGGCGAAACCCCACACAAGACACGGCACAAACCTAGAAGAATTGCTGAGTTTTAATTTACCGGCCGTGAAAGCCAATATACCATCTTTTTGGAAGCCTTCATAGGGAGGTTCAGGCTGCTTGAGCTTTTGGTTCTCGCAGTCAAGGAGTGCAGTTGCACTCTATGTAAAGGGAGGTATCGCGCAGTTCGATACTCCTGTGGGGGTCCGGGCGGGGACACCAAGAGCCCGCCGATGAGCCAGCTTGGTGTCCTAGGCGAAACCCCACACAAGACACGGCACAAACCTAGAAGAATTGCTGAGTTTTAATTTACCGGCCGTGAAAGCCAATATACCATCTTTTTGGAAGCCTTCATAGGGAGGTTCAGGCTGCTTGAGCTTTTGGTTCTCGCAGTCAAGGAGTGCAGTTGCACTCTATGTAAAGGGAGGTATCGCGCAGTTCGATACTCCTGTGGGGGTCCGGGCGGGGACACCAAGAGCCCGCCGATGAGCCAGCTTGGTGTCCTAGGCGAAACCCCACACAAGACACGGCACAAACCTAGAAGAATTGCTGAGTTTTAATTTACCGGCCGTGAAAGCCAATATACCATCTTTTTGGAAGCCTTCATAGGGAGGTTCAGGCTGCTTGAGCTTTTGGTTCTCGCAGTCAAGGAGTGCAGTTGCACTCTATGTAAAGGGAGGTATCGCGCAGTTCGATACTCCTGTGGGGGTCCGGGCGGGGACACCAAGAGCCCGCCGATGAGCCAGCTTGGTGTCCTAGGCGAAACCCCACACAAGACACGGCACAAACCTAGAAGAATTGCTGAGTTTTAATTTACCGGCCGTGAAAGCCAATATACCATCTTTTTGGAAGCCTTCATAGGGAGGTTCAGGCTGCTTGAGCTTTTGGTTCTCGCAGTCAAGGAGTGCAGTTGCACTCTATGTAAAGGGAGGTATCGCGCAGTTCGATACTCCTGTGGGGGTCCGGGCGGGGACACCAAGAGCCCGCCGATGAGCCAGCTTGGTGTCCTAGGCGAAACCCCACACAAGACACGGCACAAACCTAGAAGAATTGCTGAGTTTTAATTTACCGGCCGTGAAAGCCAATATACCATCTTTTTGGAAGCCTTCATAGGGAGGTTCAGGCTGCTTGAGCTTTTGGTTCTCGCAGTCAAGGAGTGCAGTTGCACTCTATGTAAAGGGAGGTATCGCGCAGTTCGATACTCCTGTGGGGGTCCGGGCGGGGACACCAAGAGCCCGCCGATGAGCCAGCTTGGTGTCCTAGGCGAAACCCCACACAAGACACGGCACAAACCTAGAAGAATTGCTGAGTTTTAATTTACCGGCCGTGAAAGCCAATATACCATCTTTTTGGAAGCCTTCATAGGGAGGTTCAGGCTGCTTGAGCTTTTGGTTCTCGCAGTCAAGGAGTGCAGTTGCACTCTATGTAAAGGGAGGTATCGCGCAGTTCGATACTCCTGTGGGGGTCCGGGCGGGGACACCAAGAGCCCGCCGATGAGCCAGCTTGGTGTCCTAGGCGAAACCCCACACAAGACACGGCACAAACCTAGAAGAATTGCTGAGTTTTAATTTACCGGCCGTGAAAGCCAATATACCATCTTTTTGGAAGCCTTCATAGGGAGGTTCAGGCTGCTTGAGCTTTTGGTTCTCGCAGTCAAGGAGTGCAGTTGCACTCTATGTAAAGGGAGGTATCGCGCAGTTCGATACTCCTGTGGGGGTCCGGGCGGGGACACCAAGAGCCCGCCGATGAGCCAGCTTGGTGTCCTAGGCGAAACCCCACACAAGACACGGCACAAACCTAGAAGAATTGCTGAGTTTTAATTTACCGGCCGTGAAAGCCAATATACCATCTTTTTGGAAGCCTTCATAGGGAGGTTCAGGCTGCTTGAGCTTTTGGTTCTCGCAGTCAAGGAGTGCAGTTGCACTCTATGTAAAGGGAGGTATCGCGCAGTTCGATACTCCTGTGGGGGTCCGGGCGGGGACACCAAGAGCCCGCCGATGAGCCAGCTTGGTGTCCTAGGCGAAACCCCACACAAGACACGGCACAAACCTAGAAGAATTGCTGAGTTTTAATTTACCGGCCGTGAAAGCCAATATACCATCTTTTTGGAAGCCTTCATAGGGAGGTTCAGGCTGCTTGAGCTTTTGGTTCTCGCAGTCAAGGAGTGCAGTTGCACTCTATGTAAAGGGAGGTATCGCGCAGTTCGATACTCCTGTGGGGGTCCGGGCGGGGACACCAAGAGCCCGCCGATGAGCCAGCTTGGTGTCCTAGGCGAAACCCCACACAAGACACGGCACAAACCTAGAAGAATTGCTGAGTTTTAATTTACCGGCCGTGAAAGCCAATATACCATCTTTTTGGAAGCCTTCATAGGGAGGTTCAGGCTGCTTGAGCTTTTGGTTCTCGCAGTCAAGGAGTGCAGTTGCACTCTATGTAAAGGGAGGTATCGCGCAGTTCGATACTCCTGTGGGGGTCCGGGCGGGGACACCAAGAGCCCGCCGATGAGCCAGCTTGGTGTCCTAGGCGAAACCCCACACAAGACACGGCACAAACCTAGAAGAATTGCTGAGTTTTAATTTACCGGCCGTGAAAGCCAATATACCATCTTTTTGGAAGCCTTCATAGGGAGGTTCAGGCTGCTTGAGCTTTTGGTTCTCGCAGTCAAGGAGTGCAGTTGCACTCTATGTAAAGGGAGGTATCGCGCAGTTCGATACTCCTGTGGGGGTCCGGGCGGGGACACCAAGAGCCCGCCGATGAGCCAGCTTGGTGTCCTAGGCGAAACCCCACACAAGACACGGCACAAACCTAGAAGAATTGCTGAGTATTAATTTACCGGCCGTGAAAGCCAATATACCATCTTTTTGGAAGCCTTCATAGGGAGGTTCAGGCTGCTTGAGCTTTTGGTTCTCGCAGTCAAGGAGTGCAGTTGCACTCTATGTAAAGGGAGGTATCGCGCAGTTCGATACTCCTGTGGGGGTCCGGGCGGGGACACCAAGAGCCCGCCGATGAGCCAGCTTGGTGTCCTAGGCGAAACCCCACACAAGACACGGCACAAACCTAGAAGAATTGCTGAGTTTTAATTTACCGGCCGTGAAAGCCAATATACCATCTTTTTGGAAGCCTTCATAGGGAGGTTCAGGCTGCTTGAGCTTTTGGTTCTCGCAGTCAAGGAGTGCAGTTGCACTCTATGTAAAGGGAGGTATCGCGCAGTTCGATACTCCTGTGGGGGTCCGGGCGGGGACACCAAGAGCCCGCCGATGAGCCAGCTTGGTGTCCTAGGCGAAACCCCACACAAGACACGGCACAAACCTAGAAGAATTGCTGAGTTTTAATTTACCGGCCGTGAAAGCCAATATACCATCTTTTTGGAAGCCTTCATAGGGAGGTTCAGGCTGCTTGAGCTTTTGGTTCTCGCAGTCAAGGAGTGCAGTTGCACTCTATGTAAAGGGAGGTATCGCGCAGTTCGATACTCCTGTGGGGGTCCGGGCGGGGACACCAAGAGCCCGCCGATGAGCCAGCTTGGTGTCCTAGGCGAAACCCCACACAAGACACGGCACAAACCTAGAAGAATTGCTGAGTTTTAATTTACCGGCCGTGAAAGCCAATATACCATCTTTTTGGAAGCCTTCATAGGGAGGTTCAGGCTGCTTGAGCTTTTGGTTCTCGCAGTCAAGGAGTGCAGTTGCACTCTATGTAAAGGGAGGTATCGCGCAGTTCGATACTCCTGTGGGGGTCCGGGCGGGGACACCAAGAGCCCGCCGATGAGCCAGCTTGGTGTCCTAGGCGAAACCCCACACAAGACACGGCACAAACCTAGAAGAATTGCTGAGTTTTAATTTACCGGCCGTGAAAGCCAATATACCATCTTTTTGGAAGCCTTCATAGGGAGGTTCAGGCTGCTTGAGCTTTTGGTTCTCGCAGTCAAGGAGTGCAGTTGCACTCTATGTAAAGGGAGGTATCGCGCAGTTCGATACTCCTGTGGGGGTCCGGGCGGGGACACCAAGAGCCCGCCGATGAGCCAGCTTGGTGTCCTAGGCGAAACCCCACACAAGACACGGCACAAACCTAGAAGAATTGCTGAGTTTTAATTTACCGGCCGTGAAAGCCAATATACCATCTTTTTGGAAGCCTTCATAGGGAGGTTCAGGCTGCTTGAGCTTTTGGTTCTCGCAGTCAAGGAGTGCAGTTGCACTCTATGTAAAGGGAGGTATCGCGCAGTTCGATACTCCTGTGGGGGTCCGGGCGGGGACACCAAGAGCCCGCCGATGAGCCAGCTTGGTGTCCTAGGCGAAACCCCACACAAGACACGGCACAAACCTAGAAGAATTGCTGAGTTTTAATTTACCGGCCGTGAAAGCCAATATACCATCTTTTTGGAAGCCTTCATAGGGAGGTTCAGGCTGCTTGAGCTTTTGGTTCTCGCAGTCAAGGAGTGCAGTTGCACTCTATGTAAAGGGAGGTATCGCGCAGTTCGATACTCCTGTGGGGGTCCGGGCGGGGACACCAAGAGCCCGCCGATGAGCCAGCTTGGTGTCCTAGGCGAAACCCCACACAAGACACGGCACAAACCTAGAAGAATTGCTGAGTTTTAATTTACCGGCCGTGAAAGCCAATATACCATCTTTTTGGAAGCCTTCATAGGGAGGTTCAGGCTGCTTGAGCTTTTGGTTCTCGCAGTCAAGGAGTGCAGTTGCACTCTATGTAAAGGGAGGTATCGCGCAGTTCGATACTCCTGTGGGGGTCCGGGCGGGGACACCAAGAGCCCGCCGATGAGCCAGCTTGGTGTCCTAGGCGAAACCCCACACAAGACACGGCACAAACCTAGAAGAATTGCTGAGTTTTAATTTACCGGCCGTGAAAGCCAATATACCATCTTTTTGGAAGCCTTCATAGGGAGGTTCAGGCTGCTTGAGCTTTTGGTTCTCGCAGTCAAGGAGTGCAGTTGCACTCTATGTAAAGGGAGGTATCGCGCAGTTCGATACTCCTGTGGGGGTCCGGGCGGGGACACCAAGAGCCCGCCGATGAGCCAGCTTGGTGTCCTAGGCGAAACCCCACACAAGACACGGCACAAACCTAGAAGAATTGCTGAGTTTTAATTTACCGGCCGTGAAAGCCAATATACCATCTTTTTGGAAGCCTTCATAGGGAGGTTCAGGCTGCTTGAGCTTTTGGTTCTCGCAGTCAAGGAGTGCAGTTGCACTCTATGTAAAGGGAGGTATCGCGCAGTTCGATACTCCTGTGGGGGTCCGGGCGGGGACACCAAGAGCCCGCCGATGAGCCAGCTTGGTGTCCTAGGCGAAACCCCACACAAGACACGGCACAAACCTAGAAGAATTGCTGAGTTTTAATTTACCGGCCGTGAAAGCCAATATACCATCTTTTTGGAAGCCTTCATAGGGAGGTTCAGGCTGCTTGAGCTTTTGGTTCTCGCAGTCAAGGAGTGCAGTTGCACTCTATGTAAAGGGAGGTATCGCGCAGTTCGATACTCCTGTGGGGGTCCGGGCGGGGACACCAAGAGCCCGCCGATGAGCCAGCTTGGTGTCCTAGGCGAAACCCCACACAAGACACGGCACAAACCTAGAAGAATTGCTGAGTTTTAATTTACCGGCCGTGAAAGCCAATATACCATCTTTTTGGAAGCCTTCATAGGGAGGTTCAGGCTGCTTGAGCTTTTGGTTCTCGCAGTCAAGGAGTGCAGTTGCACTCTATGTAAAGGGAGGTATCGCGCAGTTCGATACTCCTGTGGGGGTCCGGGCGGGGACACCAAGAGCCCGCCGATGAGCCAGCTTGGTGTCCTAGGCGAAACCCCACACAAGACACGGCACAAACCTAGAAGAATTGCTGAGTTTTAATTTACCGGCCGTGAAAGCCAATATACCATCTTTTTGGAAGCCTTCATAGGGAGGTTCAGGCTGCTTGAGCTTTTGGTTCTCGCAGTCAAGGAGTGCAGTTGCACTCTATGTAAAGGGAGGTATCGCGCAGTTCGATACTCCTGTGGGGGTCCGGGCGGGGACACCAAGAGCCCGCCGATGAGCCAGCTTGGTGTCCTAGGCGAAACCCCACACAAGACACGGCACAAACCTAGAAGAATTGCTGAGTATTAATTTACCGGCCGTGAAAGCCAATATACCATCTTTTTGGAAGCCTTCATAGGGAGGTTCAGGCTGCTTGAGCTTTTGGTTCTCGCAGTCAAGGAGTGCAGTTGCACTCTATGTAAAGGGAGGTATCGCGCAGTTCGATACTCCTGTGGGGGTCCGGGCGGGGACACCAAGAGCCCGCCGATGAGCCAGCTTGGTGTCCTAGGCGAAACCCCACACAAGACACGGCACAAACCTAGAAGAATTGCTGAGTTTTAATTTACCGGCCGTGAAAGCCAATATACCATCTTTTTGGAAGCCTTCATAGGGAGGTTCAGGCTGCTTGAGCTTTTGGTTCTCGCAGTCAAGGAGTGCAGTTGCACTCTATGTAAAGGGAGGTATCGCGCAGTTCGATACTCCTGTGGGGGTCCGGGCGGGGACACCAAGAGCCCGCCGATGAGCCAGCTTGGTGTCCTAGGCGAAACCCCACACAAGACACGGCACAAACCTAGAAGAATTGCTGAGTTTTAATTTACCGGCCGTGAAAGCCAATATACCATCTTTTTGGAAGCCTTCATAGGGAGGTTCAGGCTGCTTGAGCTTTTGGTTCTCGCAGTCAAGGAGTGCAGTTGCACTCTATGTAAAGGGAGGTATCGCGCAGTTCGATACTCCTGTGGGGGTCCGGGCGGGGACACCAAGAGCCCGCCGATGAGCCAGCTTGGTGTCCTAGGCGAAACCCCACACAAGACACGGCACAAACCTAGAAGAATTGCTGAGTTTTAATTTACCGGCCGTGAAAGCCAATATACCATCTTTTTGGAAGCCTTCATAGGGAGGTTCAGGCTGCTTGAGCTTTTGGTTCTCGCAGTCAAGGAGTGCAGTTGCACTCTATGTAAAGGGAGGTATCGCGCAGTTCGATACTCCTGTGGGGGTCCGGGCGGGGACACCAAGAGCCCGCCGATGAGCCAGCTTGGTGTCCTAGGCGAAACCCCACACAAGACACGGCACAAACCTAGAAGAATTGCTGAGTTTTAATTTACCGGCCGTGAAAGCCAATATACCATCTTTTTGGAAGCCTTCATAGGGAGGTTCAGGCTGCTTGAGCTTTTGGTTCTCGCAGTCAAGGAGTGCAGTTGCACTCTATGTAAAGGGAGGTATCGCGCAGTTCGATACTCCTGTGGGGGTCCGGGCGGGGACACCAAGAGCCCGCCGATGAGCCAGCTTGGTGTCCTAGGCGAAACCCCACACAAGACACGGCACAAACCTAGAAGAATTGCTGAGTTTTAATTTACCGGCCGTGAAAGCCAATATACCATCTTTTTGGAAGCCTTCATAGGGAGGTTCAGGCTGCTTGAGCTTTTGGTTCTCGCAGTCAAGGAGTGCAGTTGCACTCTATGTAAAGGGAGGTATCGCGCAGTTCGATACTCCTGTGGGGGTCCGGGCGGGGACACCAAGAGCCCGCCGATGAGCCAGCTTGGTGTCCTAGGCGAAACCCCACACAAGACACGGCACAAACCTAGAAGAATTGCTGAGTTTTAATTTACCGGCCGTGAAAGCCAATATACCATCTTTTTGGAAGCCTTCATAGGGAGGTTCAGGCTGCTTGAGCTTTTGGTTCTCGCAGTCAAGGAGTGCAGTTGCACTCTATGTAAAGGGAGGTATCGCGCAGTTCGATACTCCTGTGGGGGTCCGGGCGGGGACACCAAGAGCCCGCCGATGAGCCAGCTTGGTGTCCTAGGCGAAACCCCACACAAGACACGGCACAAACCTAGAAGAATTGCTGAGTTTTAATTTACCGGCCGTGAAAGCCAATATACCATCTTTTTGGAAGCCTTCATAGGGAGGTTCAGGCTGCTTGAGCTTTTGGTTCTCGCAGTCAAGGAGTGCAGTTGCACTCTATGTAAAGGGAGGTATCGCGCAGTTCGATACTCCTGTGGGGGTCCGGGCGGGGACACCAAGAGCCCGCCGATGAGCCAGCTTGGTGTCCTAGGCGAAACCCCACACAAGACACGGCACAAACCTAGAAGAATTGCTGAGTTTTAATTTACCGGCCGTGAAAGCCAATATACCATCTTTTTGGAAGCCTTCATAGGGAGGTTCAGGCTGCTTGAGCTTTTGGTTCTCGCAGTCAAGGAGTGCAGTTGCACTCTATGTAAAGGGAGGTATCGCGCAGTTCGATACTCCTGTGGGGGTCCGGGCGGGGACACCAAGAGCCCGCCGATGAGCCAGCTTGGTGTCCTAGGCGAAACCCCACACAAGACACGGCACAAACCTAGAAGAATTGCTGAGTTTTAATTTACCGGCCGTGAAAGCCAATATACCATCTTTTTGGAAGCCTTCATAGGGAGGTTCAGGCTGCTTGAGCTTTTGGTTCTCGCAGTCAAGGAGTGCAGTTGCACTCTATGTAAAGGGAGGTATCGCGCAGTTCGATACTCCTGTGGGGGTCCGGGCGGGGACACCAAGAGCCCGCCGATGAGCCAGCTTGGTGTCCTAGGCGAAACCCCACACAAGACACGGCACAAACCTAGAAGAATTGCTGAGTTTTAATTTACCGGCCGTGAAAGCCAATATACCATCTTTTTGGAAGCCTTCATAGGGAGGTTCAGGCTGCTTGAGCTTTTGGTTCTCGCAGTCAAGGAGTGCAGTTGCACTCTATGTAAAGGGAGGTATCGCGCAGTTCGATACTCCTGTGGGGGTCCGGGCGGGGACACCAAGAGCCCGCCGATGAGCCAGCTTGGTGTCCTAGGCGAAACCCCACACAAGACACGGCACAAACCTAGAAGAATTGCTGAGTTTTAATTTACCGGCCGTGAAAGCCAATATACCATCTTTTTGGAAGCCTTCATAGGGAGGTTCAGGCTGCTTGAGCTTTTGGTTCTCGCAGTCAAGGAGTGCAGTTGCACTCTATGTAAAGGGAGGTATCGCGCAGTTCGATACTCCTGTGGGGGTCCGGGCGGGGACACCAAGAGCCCGCCGATGAGCCAGCTTGGTGTCCTAGGCGAAACCCCACACAAGACACGGCACAAACCTAGAAGAATTGCTGAGTTTTAATTTACCGGCCGTGAAAGCCAATATACCATCTTTTTGGAAGCCTTCATAGGGAGGTTCAGGCTGCTTGAGCTTTTGGTTCTCGCAGTCAAGGAGTGCAGTTGCACTCTATGTAAAGGGAGGTATCGCGCAGTTCGATACTCCTGTGGGGGTCCGGGCGGGGACACCAAGAGCCCGCCGATGAGCCAGCTTGGTGTCCTAGGCGAAACCCCACACAAGACACGGCACAAACCTAGAAGAATTGCTGAGTTTTAATTTACCGGCCGTGAAAGCCAATATACCATCTTTTTGGAAGCCTTCATAGGGAGGTTCAGGCTGCTTGAGCTTTTGGTTCTCGCAGTCAAGGAGTGCAGTTGCACTCTATGTAAAGGGAGGTATCGCGCAGTTCGATACTCCTGTGGGGGTCCGGGCGGGGACACCAAGAGCCCGCCGATGAGCCAGCTTGGTGTCCTAGGCGAAACCCCACACAAGACACGGCACAAACCTAGAAGAATTGCTGAGTTTTAATTTACCGGCCGTGAAAGCCAATATACCATCTTTTTGGAAGCCTTCATAGGGAGGTTCAGGCTGCTTGAGCTTTTGGTTCTCGCAGTCAAGGAGTGCAGTTGCACTCTATGTAAAGGGAGGTATCGCGCAGTTCGATACTCCTGTGGGGGTCCGGGCGGGGACACCAAGAGCCCGCCGATGAGCCAGCTTGGTGTCCTAGGCGAAACCCCACACAAGACACGGCACAAACCTAGAAGAATTGCTGAGTTTTAATTTACCGGCCGTGAAAGCCAATATACCATCTTTTTGGAAGCCTTCATAGGGAGGTTCAGGCTGCTTGAGCTTTTGGTTCTCGCAGTCAAGGAGTGCAGTTGCACTCTATGTAAAGGGAGGTATCGCGCAGTTCGATACTCCTGTGGGGGTCCGGGCGGGGACACCAAGAGCCCGCCGATGAGCCAGCTTGGTGTCCTAGGCGAAACCCCACACAAGACACGGCACAAACCTAGAAGAATTGCTGAGTTTTAATTTACCGGCCGTGAAAGCCAATATACCATCTTTTTGGAAGCCTTCATAGGGAGGTTCAGGCTGCTTGAGCTTTTGGTTCTCGCAGTCAAGGAGTGCAGTTGCACTCTATGTAAAGGGAGGTATCGCGCAGTTCGATACTCCTGTGGGGGTCCGGGCGGGGACACCAAGAGCCCGCCGATGAGCCAGCTTGGTGTCCTAGGCGAAACCCCACACAAGACACGGCACAAACCTAGAAGAATTGCTGAGTTTTAATTTACCGGCCGTGAAAGCCAATATACCATCTTTTTGGAAGCCTTCATAGGGAGGTTCAGGCTGCTTGAGCTTTTGGTTCTCGCAGTCAAGGAGTGCAGTTGCACTCTATGTAAAGGGAGGTATCGCGCAGTTCGATACTCCTGTGGGGGTCCGGGCGGGGACACCAAGAGCCCGCCGATGAGCCAGCTTGGTGTCCTAGGCGAAACCCCACACAAGACACGGCACAAACCTAGAAGAATTGCTGAGTTTTAATTTACCGGCCGTGAAAGCCAATATACCATCTTTTTGGAAGCCTTCATAGGGAGGTTCAGGCTGCTTGAGCTTTTGGTTCTCGCAGTCAAGGAGTGCAGTTGCACTCTATGTAAAGGGAGGTATCGCGCAGTTCGATACTCCTGTGGGGGTCCGGGCGGGGACACCAAGAGCCCGCCGATGAGCCAGCTTGGTGTCCTAGGCGAAACCCCACACAAGACACGGCACAAACCTAGAAGAATTGCTGAGTATTAATTTACCGGCCGTGAAAGCCAATATACCATCTTTTTGGAAGCCTTCATAGGGAGGTTCAGGCTGCTTGAGCTTTTGGTTCTCGCAGTCAAGGAGTGCAGTTGCACTCTATGTAAAGGGAGGTATCGCGCAGTTCGATACTCCTGTGGGGGTCCGGGCGGGGACACCAAGAGCCCGCCGATGAGCCAGCTTGGTGTCCTAGGCGAAACCCCACACAAGACACGGCACAAACCTAGAAGAATTGCTGAGTTTTAATTTACCGGCCGTGAAAGCCAATATACCATCTTTTTGGAAGCCTTCATAGGGAGGTTCAGGCTGCTTGAGCTTTTGGTTCTCGCAGTCAAGGAGTGCAGTTGCACTCTATGTAAAGGGAGGTATCGCGCAGTTCGATACTCCTGTGGGGGTCCGGGCGGGGACACCAAGAGCCCGCCGATGAGCCAGCTTGGTGTCCTAGGCGAAACCCCACACAAGACACGGCACAAACCTAGAAGAATTGCTGAGTTTTAATTTACCGGCCGTGAAAGCCAATATACCATCTTTTTGGAAGCCTTCATAGGGAGGTTCAGGCTGCTTGAGCTTTTGGTTCTCGCAGTCAAGGAGTGCAGTTGCACTCTATGTAAAGGGAGGTATCGCGCAGTTCGATACTCCTGTGGGGGTCCGGGCGGGGACACCAAGAGCCCGCCGATGAGCCAGCTTGGTGTCCTAGGCGAAACCCCACACAAGACACGGCACAAACCTAGAAGAATTGCTGAGTTTTAATTTACCGGCCGTGAAAGCCAATATACCATCTTTTTGGAAGCCTTCATAGGGAGGTTCAGGCTGCTTGAGCTTTTGGTTCTCGCAGTCAAGGAGTGCAGTTGCACTCTATGTAAAGGGAGGTATCGCGCAGTTCGATACTCCTGTGGGGGTCCGGGCGGGGACACCAAGAGCCCGCCGATGAGCCAGCTTGGTGTCCTAGGCGAAACCCCACACAAGACACGGCACAAACCTAGAAGAATTGCTGAGTTTTAATTTACCGGCCGTGAAAGCCAATATACCATCTTTTTGGAAGCCTTCATAGGGAGGTTCAGGCTGCTTGAGCTTTTGGTTCTCGCAGTCAAGGAGTGCAGTTGCACTCTATGTAAAGGGAGGTATCGCGCAGTTCGATACTCCTGTGGGGGTCCGGGCGGGGACACCAAGAGCCCGCCGATGAGCCAGCTTGGTGTCCTAGGCGAAACCCCACACAAGACACGGCACAAACCTAGAAGAATTGCTGAGTTTTAATTTACCGGCCGTGAAAGCCAATATACCATCTTTTTGGAAGCCTTCATAGGGAGGTTCAGGCTGCTTGAGCTTTTGGTTCTCGCAGTCAAGGAGTGCAGTTGCACTCTATGTAAAGGGAGGTATCGCGCAGTTCGATACTCCTGTGGGGGTCCGGGCGGGGACACCAAGAGCCCGCCGATGAGCCAGCTTGGTGTCCTAGGCGAAACCCCACACAAGACACGGCACAAACCTAGAAGAATTGCTGAGTTTTAATTTACCGGCCGTGAAAGCCAATATACCATCTTTTTGGAAGCCTTCATAGGGAGGTTCAGGCTGCTTGAGCTTTTGGTTCTCGCAGTCAAGGAGTGCAGTTGCACTCTATGTAAAGGGAGGTATCGCGCAGTTCGATACTCCTGTGGGGGTCCGGGCGGGGACACCAAGAGCCCGCCGATGAGCCAGCTTGGTGTCCTAGGCGAAACCCCACACAAGACACGGCACAAACCTAGAAGAATTGCTGAGTTTTAATTTACCGGCCGTGAAAGCCAATATACCATCTTTTTGGAAGCCTTCATAGGGAGGTTCAGGCTGCTTGAGCTTTTGGTTCTCGCAGTCAAGGAGTGCAGTTGCACTCTATGTAAAGGGAGGTATCGCGCAGTTCGATACTCCTGTGGGGGTCCGGGCGGGGACACCAAGAGCCCGCCGATGAGCCAGCTTGGTGTCCTAGGCGAAACCCCACACAAGACACGGCACAAACCTAGAAGAATTGCTGAGTTTTAATTTACCGGCCGTGAAAGCCAATATACCATCTTTTTGGAAGCCTTCATAGGGAGGTTCAGGCTGCTTGAGCTTTTGGTTCTCGCAGTCAAGGAGTGCAGTTGCACTCTATGTAAAGGGAGGTATCGCGCAGTTCGATACTCCTGTGGGGGTCCGGGCGGGGACACCAAGAGCCCGCCGATGAGCCAGCTTGGTGTCCTAGGCGAAACCCCACACAAGACACGGCACAAACCTAGAAGAATTGCTGAGTTTTAATTTACCGGCCGTGAAAGCCAATATACCATCTTTTTGGAAGCCTTCATAGGGAGGTTCAGGCTGCTTGAGCTTTTGGTTCTCGCAGTCAAGGAGTGCAGTTGCACTCTATGTAAAGGGAGGTATCGCGCAGTTCGATACTCCTGTGGGGGTCCGGGCGGGGACACCAAGAGCCCGCCGATGAGCCAGCTTGGTGTCCTAGGCGAAACCCCACACAAGACACGGCACAAACCTAGAAGAATTGCTGAGTTTTAATTTACCGGCCGTGAAAGCCAATATACCATCTTTTTGGAAGCCTTCATAGGGAGGTTCAGGCTGCTTGAGCTTTTGGTTCTCGCAGTCAAGGAGTGCAGTTGCACTCTATGTAAAGGGAGGTATCGCGCAGTTCGATACTCCTGTGGGGGTCCGGGCGGGGACACCAAGAGCCCGCCGATGAGCCAGCTTGGTGTCCTAGGCGAAACCCCACACAAGACACGGCACAAACCTAGAAGAATTGCTGAGTTTTAATTTACCGGCCGTGAAAGCCAATATACCATCTTTTTGGAAGCCTTCATAGGGAGGTTCAGGCTGCTTGAGCTTTTGGTTCTCGCAGTCAAGGAGTGCAGTTGCACTCTATGTAAAGGGAGGTATCGCGCAGTTCGATACTCCTGTGGGGGTCCGGGCGGGGACACCAAGAGCCCGCCGATGAGCCAGCTTGGTGTCCTAGGCGAAACCCCACACAAGACACGGCACAAACCTAGAAGAATTGCTGAGTTTTAATTTACCGGCCGTGAAAGCCAATATACCATCTTTTTGGAAGCCTTCATAGGGAGGTTCAGGCTGCTTGAGCTTTTGGTTCTCGCAGTCAAGGAGTGCAGTTGCACTCTATGTAAAGGGAGGTATCGCGCAGTTCGATACTCCTGTGGGGGTCCGGGCGGGGACACCAAGAGCCCGCCGATGAGCCAGCTTGGTGTCCTAGGCGAAACCCCACACAAGACACGGCACAAACCTAGAAGAATTGCTGAGTTTTAATTTACCGGCCGTGAAAGCCAATATACCATCTTTTTGGAAGCCTTCATAGGGAGGTTCAGGCTGCTTGAGCTTTTGGTTCTCGCAGTCAAGGAGTGCAGTTGCACTCTATGTAAAGGGAGGTATCGCGCAGTTCGATACTCCTGTGGGGGTCCGGGCGGGGACACCAAGAGCCCGCCGATGAGCCAGCTTGGTGTCCTAGGCGAAACCCCACACAAGACACGGCACAAACCTAGAAGAATTGCTGAGTTTTAATTTACCGGCCGTGAAAGCCAATATACCATCTTTTTGGAAGCCTTCATAGGGAGGTTCAGGCTGCTTGAGCTTTTGGTTCTCGCAGTCAAGGAGTGCAGTTGCACTCTATGTAAAGGGAGGTATCGCGCAGTTCGATACTCCTGTGGGGGTCCGGGCGGGGACACCAAGAGCCCGCCGATGAGCCAGCTTGGTGTCCTAGGCGAAACCCCACACAAGACACGGCACAAACCTAGAAGAATTGCTGAGTTTTAATTTACCGGCCGTGAAAGCCAATATACCATCTTTTTGGAAGCCTTCATAGGGAGGTTCAGGCTGCTTGAGCTTTTGGTTCTCGCAGTCAAGGAGTGCAGTTGCACTCTATGTAAAGGGAGGTATCGCGCAGTTCGATACTCCTGTGGGGGTCCGGGCGGGGACACCAAGAGCCCGCCGATGAGCCAGCTTGGTGTCCTAGGCGAAACCCCACACAAGACACGGCACAAACCTAGAAGAATTGCTGAGTTTTAATTTACCGGCCGTGAAAGCCAATATACCATCTTTTTGGAAGCCTTCATAGGGAGGTTCAGGCTGCTTGAGCTTTTGGTTCTCGCAGTCAAGGAGTGCAGTTGCACTCTATGTAAAGGGAGGTATCGCGCAGTTCGATACTCCTGTGGGGGTCCGGGCGGGGACACCAAGAGCCCGCCGATGAGCCAGCTTGGTGTCCTAGGCGAAACCCCACACAAGACACGGCACAAACCTAGAAGAATTGCTGAGTTTTAATTTACCGGCCGTGAAAGCCAATATACCATCTTTTTGGAAGCCTTCATAGGGAGGTTCAGGCTGCTTGAGCTTTTGGTTCTCGCAGTCAAGGAGTGCAGTTGCACTCTATGTAAAGGGAGGTATCGCGCAGTTCGATACTCCTGTGGGGGTCCGGGCGGGGACACCAAGAGCCCGCCGATGAGCCAGCTTGGTGTCCTAGGCGAAACCCCACACAAGACACGGCACAAACCTAGAAGAATTGCTGAGTTTTAATTTACCGGCCGTGAAAGCCAATATACCATCTTTTTGGAAGCCTTCATAGGGAGGTTCAGGCTGCTTGAGCTTTTGGTTCTCGCAGTCAAGGAGTGCAGTTGCACTCTATGTAAAGGGAGGTATCGCGCAGTTCGATACTCCTGTGGGGGTCCGGGCGGGGACACCAAGAGCCCGCCGATGAGCCAGCTTGGTGTCCTAGGCGAAACCCCACACAAGACACGGCACAAACCTAGAAGAATTGCTGAGTTTTAATTTACCGGCCGTGAAAGCCAATAAACCATCTTTTTGGAAGCCTTCATAGGGAGGTTCAGGCTGCTTGAGCTTTTGGTTCTCGCAGTCAAGGAGTGCAGTTGCACTCTATGTAAAGGGAGGTATCGCGCAGTTCGATACTCCTGTGGGGGTCCGGGCGGGGACACCAAGAGCCCGCCGATGAGCCAGCTTGGTGTCCTAGGCGAAACCCCACACAAGACACGGCACAAACCTAGAAGAATTGCTGAGTTTTAATTTACCGGCCGTGAAAGCCAATATACCATCTTTTTGGAAGCCTTCATAGGGAGGTTCAGGCTGCTTGAGCTTTTGGTTCTCGCAGTCAAGGAGTGCAGTTGCACTCTATGTAAAGGGAGGTATCGCGCAGTTCGATACTCCTGTGGGGGTCCGGGCGGGGACACCAAGAGCCCGCCGATGAGCCAGCTTGGTGTCCTAGGCGAAACCCCACACAAGACACGGCACAAACCTAGAAGAATTGCTGAGTTTTAATTTACCGGCCGTGAAAGCCAATATACCATCTTTTTGGAAGCCTTCATAGGGAGGTTCAGGCTGCTTGAGCTTTTGGTTCTCGCAGTCAAGGAGTGCAGTTGCACTCTATGTAAAGGGAGGTATCGCGCAGTTCGATACTCCTGTGGGGGTCCGGGCGGGGACACCAAGAGCCCGCCGATGAGCCAGCTTGGTGTCCTAGGCGAAACCCCACACAAGACACGGCACAAACCTAGAAGAATTGCTGAGTTTTAATTTACCGGCCGTGAAAGCCAATAAACCATCTTTTTGGAAGCCTTCATAGGGAGGTTCAGGCTGCTTGAGCTTTTGGTTCTCGCAGTCAAGGAGTGCAGTTGCACTCTATGTAAAGGGAGGTATCGCGCAGTTCGATACTCCTGTGGGGGTCCGGGCGGGGACACCAAGAGCCCGCCGATGAGCCAGCTTGGTGTCCTAGGCGAAACCCCACACAAGACACGGCACAAACCTAGAAGAATTGCTGAGTTTTAATTTACCGGCCGTGAAAGCCAATATACCATCTTTTTGGAAGCCTTCATAGGGAGGTTCAGGCTGCTTGAGCTTTTGGTTCTCGCAGTCAAGGAGTGCAGTTGCACTCTATGTAAAGGGAGGTATCGCGCAGTTCGATACTCCTGTGGGGGTCCGGGCGGGGACACCAAGAGCCCGCCGATGAGCCAGCTTGGTGTCCTAGGCGAAACCCCACACAAGACACGGCACAAACCTAGAAGAATTGCTGAGTTTTAATTTACCGGCCGTGAAAGCCAATATACCATCTTTTTGGAAGCCTTCATAGGGAGGTTCAGGCTGCTTGAGCTTTTGGTTCTCGCAGTCAAGGAGTGCAGTTGCACTCTATGTAAAGGGAGGTATCGCGCAGTTCGATACTCCTGTGGGGGTCCGGGCGGGGACACCAAGAGCCCGCCGATGAGCCAGCTTGGTGTCCTAGGCGAAACCCCACACAAGACACGGCACAAACCTAGAAGAATTGCTGAGTATTAATTTACCGGCCGTGAAAGCCAATATACCATCTTTTTGGAAGCCTTCATAGGGAGGTTCAGGCTGCTTGAGCTTTTGGTTCTCGCAGTCAAGGAGTGCAGTTGCACTCTATGTAAAGGGAGGTATCGCGCAGTTCGATACTCCTGTGGGGGTCCGGGCGGGGACACCAAGAGCCCGCCGATGAGCCAGCTTGGTGTCCTAGGCGAAACCCCACACAAGACACGGCACAAACCTAGAAGAATTGCTGAGTTTTAATTTACCGGCCGTGAAAGCCAATATACCATCTTTTTGGAAGCCTTCATAGGGAGGTTCAGGCTGCTTGAGCTTTTGGTTCTCGCAGTCAAGGAGTGCAGTTGCACTCTATGTAAAGGGAGGTATCGCGCAGTTCGATACTCCTGTGGGGGTCCGGGCGGGGACACCAAGAGCCCGCCGATGAGCCAGCTTGGTGTCCTAGGCGAAACCCCACACAAGACACGGCACAAACCTAGAAGAATTGCTGAGTTTTAATTTACCGGCCGTGAAAGCCAATATACCATCTTTTTGGAAGCCTTCATAGGGAGGTTCAGGCTGCTTGAGCTTTTGGTTCTCGCAGTCAAGGAGTGCAGTTGCACTCTATGTAAAGGGAGGTATCGCGCAGTTCGATACTCCTGTGGGGGTCCGGGCGGGGACACCAAGAGCCCGCCGATGAGCCAGCTTGGTGTCCTAGGCGAAACCCCACACAAGACACGGCACAAACCTAGAAGAATTGCTGAGTTTTAATTTACCGGCCGTGAAAGCCAATATACCATCTTTTTGGAAGCCTTCATAGGGAGGTTCAGGCTGCTTGAGCTTTTGGTTCTCGCAGTCAAGGAGTGCAGTTGCACTCTATGTAAAGGGAGGTATCGCGCAGTTCGATACTCCTGTGGGGGTCCGGGCGGGGACACCAAGAGCCCGCCGATGAGCCAGCTTGGTGTCCTAGGCGAAACCCCACACAAGACACGGCACAAACCTAGAAGAATTGCTGAGTTTTAATTTACCGGCCGTGAAAGCCAATATACCATCTTTTTGGAAGCCTTCATAGGGAGGTTCAGGCTGCTTGAGCTTTTGGTTCTCGCAGTCAAGGAGTGCAGTTGCACTCTATGTAAAGGGAGGTATCGCGCAGTTCGATACTCCTGTGGGGGTCCGGGCGGGGACACCAAGAGCCCGCCGATGAGCCAGCTTGGTGTCCTAGGCGAAACCCCACACAAGACACGGCACAAACCTAGAAGAATTGCTGAGTTTTAATTTACCGGCCGTGAAAGCCAATATACCATCTTTTTGGAAGCCTTCATAGGGAGGTTCAGGCTGCTTGAGCTTTTGGTTCTCGCAGTCAAGGAGTGCAGTTGCACTCTATGTAAAGGGAGGTATCGCGCAGTTCGATACTCCTGTGGGGGTCCGGGCGGGGACACCAAGAGCCCGCCGATGAGCCAGCTTGGTGTCCTAGGCGAAACCCCACACAAGACACGGCACAAACCTAGAAGAATTGCTGAGTTTTAATTTACCGGCCGTGAAAGCCAATATACCATCTTTTTGGAAGCCTTCATAGGGAGGTTCAGGCTGCTTGAGCTTTTGGTTCTCGCAGTCAAGGAGTGCAGTTGCACTCTATGTAAAGGGAGGTATCGCGCAGTTCGATACTCCTGTGGGGGTCCGGGCGGGGACACCAAGAGCCCGCCGATGAGCCAGCTTGGTGTCCTAGGCGAAACCCCACACAAGACACGGCACAAACCTAGAAGAATTGCTGAGTTTTAATTTACCGGCCGTGAAAGCCAATATACCATCTTTTTGGAAGCCTTCATAGGGAGGTTCAGTCTGCTTGAGCTTTTGGTTCTCGCAGTCAAGGAGTGCAGTTGCACTCTATGTAAAGGGAGGTATCGCGCAGTTCGATACTCCTGTGGGGGTCCGGGCGGGGACACCAAGAGCCCGCCGATGAGCCAGCTTGGTGTCCTAGGCGAAACCCCACACAAGACACGGCACAAACCTAGAAGAATCGCTGAGTTTTAATTTACCGGCCGTGAAAGCCAATATACCATCTTTTTGGAAGCCTTCATAGGGAGGTTCAGGCTGCTTGAGCTTTTGGTTCTCGCAGTCAAGGAGTGCAGTTGCACTCTATGTAAAGGGAGGTATCGCGCAGTTCGATACTCCTGTGGGGGTCCGGGCGGGGACACCAAGAGCCCGCCGATGAGCCAGCTTGGTGTCCTAGGCGAAACCCCACACAAGACACGGCACAAACCTAGAAGAATTGCTGAGTTTTAATTTACCGGCCGTGAAAGCCAATATACCATCTTTTTGGAAGCCTTCATAGGGAGGTTCAGGCTGCTTGAGCTTTTGGTTCTCGCAGTCAAGGAGTGCAGTTGCACTCTATGTAAAGGGAGGTATCGCGCAGTTCGATACTCCTGTGGGGGTCCGGGCGGGGACACCAAGAGCCCGCCGATGAGCCAGCTTGGTGTCCTAGGCGAAACCCCACACAAGACACGGCACAAACCTAGAAGAATTGCTGAGTTTTAATTTACCGGCCGTGAAAGCCAATATACCATCTTTTTGGAAGCCTTCATAGGGAGGTTCAGGCTGCTTGAGCTTTTGGTTCTCGCAGTCAAGGAGTGCAGTTGCACTCTATGTAAAGGGAGGTATCGCGCAGTTCGATACTCCTGTGGGGGTCCGGGCGGGGACACCAAGAGCCCGCCGATGAGCCAGCTTGGTGTCCTAGGCGAAACCCCACACAAGACACGGCACAAACCTAGAAGAATTGCTGAGTTTTAATTTACCGGCCGTGAAAGCCAATATACCATCTTTTTGGAAGCCTTCATAGGGAGGTTCAGGCTGCTTGAGCTTTTGGTTCTCGCAGTCAAGGAGTGCAGTTGCACTCTATGTAAAGGGAGGTATCGCGCAGTTCGATACTCCTGTGGGGGTCCGGGCGGGGACACCAAGAGCCCGCCGATGAGCCAGCTTGGTGTCCTAGGCGAAACCCCACACAAGACACGGCACAAACCTAGAAGAATTGCTGAGTTTTAATTTACCGGCCGTGAAAGCCAATATACCATCTTTTTGGAAGCCTTCATAGGGAGGTTCAGGCTGCTTGAGCTTTTGGTTCTCGCAGTCAAGGAGTGCAGTTGCACTCTATGTAAAGGGAGGTATCGCGCAGTTCGATACTCCTGTGGGGGTCCGGGCGGGGACACCAAGAGCCCGCCGATGAGCCAGCTTGGTGTCCTAGGCGAAACCCCACACAAGACACGGCACAAACCTAGAAGAATTGCTGAGTTTTAATTTACCGGCCGTGAAAGCCAATATACCATCTTTTTGGAAGCCTTCATAGGGAGGTTCAGGCTGCTTGAGCTTTTGGTTCTCGCAGTCAAGGAGTGCAGTTGCACTCTATGTAAAGGGAGGTATCGCGCAGTTCGATACTCCTGTGGGGGTCCGGGCGGGGACACCAAGAGCCCGCCGATGAGCCAGCTTGGTGTCCTAGGCGAAACCCCACACAAGACACGGCACAAACCTAGAAGAATTGCTGAGTTTTAATTTACCGGCCGTGAAAGCCAATATACCATCTTTTTGGAAGCCTTCATAGGGAGGTTCAGGCTGCTTGAGCTTTTGGTTCTCGCAGTCAAGGAGTGCAGTTGCACTCTATGTAAAGGGAGGTATCGCGCAGTTCGATACTCCTGTGGGGGTCCGGGCGGGGACACCAAGAGCCCGCCGATGAGCCAGCTTGGTGTCCTAGGCGAAACCCCACACAAGACACGGCACAAACCTAGAAGAATTGCTGAGTTTTAATTTACCGGCCGTGAAAGCCAATATACCATCTTTTTGGAAGCCTTCATAGGGAGGTTCAGGCTGCTTGAGCTTTTGGTTCTCGCAGTCAAGGAGTGCAGTTGCACTCTATGTAAAGGGAGGTATCGCGCAGTTCGATACTCCTGTGGGGGTCCGGGCGGGGACACCAAGAGCCCGCCGATGAGCCAGCTTGGTGTCCTAGGCGAAACCCCACACAAGACACGGCACAAACCTAGAAGAATTGCTGAGTTTTAATTTACCGGCCGTGAAAGCCAATATACCATCTTTTTGGAAGCCTTCATAGGGAGGTTCAGGCTGCTTGAGCTTTTGGTTCTCGCAGTCAAGGAGTGCAGTTGCACTCTATGTAAAGGGAGGTATCGCGCAGTTCGATACTCCTGTGGGGGTCCGGGCGGGGACACCAAGAGCCCGCCGATGAGCCAGCTTGGTGTCCTAGGCGAAACCCCACACAAGACACGGCACAAACCTAGAAGAATTGCTGAGTTTTAATTTACCGGCCGTGAAAGCCAATATACCATCTTTTTGGAAGCCTTCATAGGGAGGTTCAGGCTGCTTGAGCTTTTGGTTCTCGCAGTCAAGGAGTGCAGTTGCACTCTATGTAAAGGGAGGTATCGCGCAGTTCGATACTCCTGTGGGGGTCCGGGCGGGGACACCAAGAGCCCGCCGATGAGCCAGCTTGGTGTCCTAGGCGAAACCCCACACAAGACACGGCACAAACCTAGAAGAATTGCTGAGTTTTAATTTACCGGCCGTGAAAGCCAATATACCATCTTTTTGGAAGCCTTCATAGGGAGGTTCAGGCTGCTTGAGCTTTTGGTTCTCGCAGTCAAGGAGTGCAGTTGCACTCTATGTAAAGGGAGGTATCGCGCAGTTCGATACTCCTGTGGGGGTCCGGGCGGGGACACCAAGAGCCCGCCGATGAGCCAGCTTGGTGTCCTAGGCGAAACCCCACACAAGACACGGCACAAACCTAGAAGAATTGCTGAGTTTTAATTTACCGGCCGTGAAAGCCAATATACCATCTTTTTGGAAGCCTTCATAGGGAGGTTCAGGCTGCTTGAGCTTTTGGTTCTCGCAGTCAAGGAGTGCAGTTGCACTCTATGTAAAGGGAGGTATCGCGCAGTTCGATACTCCTGTGGGGGTCCGGGCGGGGACACCAAGAGCCCGCCGATGAGCCAGCTTGGTGTCCTAGGCGAAACCCCACACAAGACACGGCACAAACCTAGAAGAATTGCTGAGTTTTAATTTACCGGCCGTGAAAGCCAATATACCATCTTTTTGGAAGCCTTCATAGGGAGGTTCAGGCTGCTTGAGCTTTTGGTTCTCGCAGTCAAGGAGTGCAGTTGCACTCTATGTAAAGGGAGGTATCGCGCAGTTCGATACTCCTGTGGGGGTCCGGGCGGGGACACCAAGAGCCCGCCGATGAGCCAGCTTGGTGTCCTAGGCGAAACCCCACACAAGACACGGCACAAACCTAGAAGAATTGCTGAGTTTTAATTTACCGGCCGTGAAAGCCAATATACCATCTTTTTGGAAGCCTTCATAGGGAGTGGCTGCTTGAGCTTTTGGTTCTCGCAGTCAAGGAGTGCAGTTGCACTCTATGTAAAGGGAGGTATCGCGCAGTTCGATACTCCTGTGGGGGTCCGGGCGGGGACACCAAGAGCCCGCCGATGAGCCAGCTTGGTGTTCTAGGCGAAACCCCACACAAGACACGGCACAAACCTAGAAGAATTGCTGAGTTTTAATTTACCGGCCGTGAAAGCCAATATACCATCTTTTTGGAAGCCTTCATAGGGAGGTTCAGGCTGCTTGAGCTTTTGGTTCTCGCAGTCAAGGAGTGCAGTTGCACTCTATGTAAAGGGAGGTATCGCGCAGTTCGATACTCCTGTGGGGGTCCGGGCGGGGACACCAAGAGCCCGCCGATGAGCCAGCTTGGTGTCCTAGGCGAAACCCCACACAAGACACGGCACAAACCTAGAAGAATTGCTGAGTTTTAATTTACCGGCCGTGAAAGCCAATATACCATCTTTTTGGAAGCCTTCATAGGGAGGTTCAGGCTGCTTGAGCTTTTGGTTCTCGCAGTCAAGGAGTGCAGTTGCACTCTATGTAAAGGGAGGTATCGCGCAGTTCGATACTCCTGTGGGGGTCCGGGCGGGGACACCAAGAGCCCGCCGATGAGCCAGCTTGGTGTCCTAGGCGAAACCCCACACAAGACACGGCACAAACCTAGAAGAATTGCTGAGTTTTAATTTACCGGCCGTGAAAGCCAATATACCATCTTTTTGGAAGCCTTCATAGGGAGGTTCAGGCTGCTTGAGCTTTTGGTTCTCGCAGTCAAGGAGTGCAGTTGCACTCTATGTAAAGGGAGGTATCGCGCAGTTCGATACTCCTGTGGGGGTCCGGGCGGGGACACCAAGAGCCCGCCGATGAGCCAGCTTGGTGTCCTAGGCGAAACCCCACACAAGACACGGCACAAACCTAGAAGAATTGCTGAGTTTTAATTTACCGGCCGTGAAAGCCAATATACCATCTTTTTGGAAGCCTTCATAGGGAGGTTCAGGCTGCTTGAGCTTTTGGTTCTCGCAGTCAAGGAGTGCAGTTGCACTCTATGTAAAGGGAGGTATCGCGCAGTTCGATACTCCTGTGGGGGTCCGGGCGGGGACACCAAGAGCCCGCCGATGAGCCAGCTTGGTGTCCTAGGCGAAACCCCACACAAGACACGGCACAAACCTAGAAGAATTGCTGAGTTTTAATTTACCGGCCGTGAAAGCCAATATACCATCTTTTTGGAAGCCTTCATAGGGAGGTTCAGGCTGCTTGAGCTTTTGGTTCTCGCAGTCAAGGAGTGCAGTTGCACTCTATGTAAAGGGAGGTATCGCGCAGTTCGATACTCCTGTGGGGGTCCGGGCGGGGACACCAAGAGCCCGCCGATGAGCCAGCTTGGTGTCCTAGGCGAAACCCCACACAAGACACGGCACAAACCTAGAAGAATTGCTGAGTTTTACCTCACAGTTCATAAAATTGTCCAAAGTTTAGAAGAGTTTTCGTTGTATGTGCTGCCTCTCTCTCCCATCTTGCTGTTAGTATCCAGAGTGAGGGGCAGATGACCTCGTAATTCCACCCCTTAAGACAACAATAACTAAGTATCCAGAGCGGAGTGCCATCCCCGAATCAGCTAAGATTCCACGTACTTTGAAGTGTCAAAACGTGTGAGTGGTGGGCCATTCAGCTTCAGGATAAAGTAGTGAGGAGACAGTTTGTGTTAACAAAGACGCAAATAGGTTTCGGTATGGCGTACCGGTCTGTACCATCACAAATCTAGCCCTGGACATACATGTCTGTCTGTTAGGTAGTCAGCCCGAAGGCTGGTTGGATCCTCAAAAAGTACAGCCGTTAGGTTATGTAGGTAGATACCCACGAAAACCCAAGGCAGCGTATATTGAGGTGTGCTAGGCAAGGTGAGGAGTGAGGTAGTTTGCCATTGCTTTTCTCACTGAGTCAGAACAGCAGTACTAACCCTATGAGTAGAACCTTTCACAGCATCCACAGGCACTGACTGTGCCATGAATGGCATTACTAAGCACCACCCATACCTCAGCAGAGGAGGCTCCAGTCCCGCACAAGGGGTAGTGCCAAGTAAAAAATATGAAAATATTGGTATTTTCATAACATTATATCAGAGCAGGGTTCGATTTCCGATGTATATATAGGGCCTACACTAATCTTGGTAGTCAACATTTCACATCGGGACTTACCGAATATAATATATACGATAAGAAAATATATTAAAATATATAAAATAAACCTTTTCAGCACTCAACCTTTCACTCACTAATAACCTACAACACAAACTCAATGTTTGACTCTTTAACACCTTGACTCACTAAAAATAACCACAAACCGTTAACAAGAACTGAAGATAGACTAGACTACAAACAGGAATTCGCGCGATTTCATCCAGGCCTGACAGTTGCAGATGGTTTATCAACCATAAATATTTAGCTACCGAGAGCAATCCGTGAAGCCTTAACATGTAGGCCTACGGTAGTCATGATCTTACTTTTTTTTCTCTCTTTTATTCATTTGCTTAGTTATTCACTTTACCAACTAAGAAATTAATAAATACATACATATTATTTTCACTATTTATTATGGCAAGTTTAAATTTCACTGTTGGACGCAGAGCCCCCTTTTAGAGAAATCTAGTATTAATGCTCTTTTTGTGAGAGCGATTGGTTGTCAGTTTGTGTCAACCAACGCTCCACCCCACCAATAACCAATTAGGCAAATTACTTCCAGCCAATCAGGCCATTGGCCCACACCCTCTTCCCTTCCACCCTTTGTGACAGCTTGTGACAGGCATGTCGCTGGCCCAGTACCTCGCAATGACCGATAGATAGCATTGCACTTCACTTTCAGTACCGCTTTGAGCCAAACACTATTCGGCACGGAGACCAGCATATTTCCTCATTGCGAGTGACGAGAGAGGCTACGGAAAAGATTGTAAATTGGACTGCGCATGCGTCTACCGTGCCGTATAGACCGCAATAGCACTGGGGCGAAGATGGAATCAATGATCATACTTTACGGACGGAATATTTTAACTTCAAAGAAATTTGAAACTAATTAGATACCGGTATTAAACGTAGGTGTTCGAAATTATTCTTTCAGGACTATGAATAACTTATTTTCTCTTAGAGGGTAGTGCCATGGCATGGTGGCACTACACCTAGAACCGCCCCTGTACCTCAGTAGCTTTCATATAATCACAGCCATGAGTGAGACTGAGACATTGGTGAAAAGCCACATTTTACTCTAGCCTGTGCCAGCAGACAAATGCAAATGTACTGCATTCATCAAGAGATGGCAAACAGGTCTTAGACATACATATAAGGTAAGAAACACATCCTTCTGCTATTGCTCACTTGGCATGGACCTTGGAGTGAGTCCATATGCACACATCTAAACTCTGTATCCTGCAGGAGAAGGATTGTCGTCATAACAATTTTATGTTTATTGCTGTTCCATCCTAACTCCACTGGTTCTTTCTTAACAAAGGGTGTACTAGCATTGATTTCTTGCTTCCAGTTACTGTGGTTTCTATCGAATTAAATCCATAAGAAATGAATGCTGAATCATATAACGAGAAGAGATATTGAGTCACATTTGTAAGAAAAAATGGGATAATAACAGCACATTTTTATGTTGCTATGGATTTATGTTAGTGTGGATTATTTGTTAGGTTCTCAAGGCCAGAGCCAAAACTCAAAGGAATGAGTAAGTAACAGTCAGAAGCAGGCAGCTGAATAGGTAACATACAATGCACGACTCTTGACAAATATAACACGAAAAACACAATTTACTCCATTTGACATCTCGATCTCAATAAATTTGTCAAGCATTCAAGAAAACAACAGGACTGAATTTCATTCAAGAATTCATCTAAAATTAACATAAGAATAACCACACATTGAATAAAATTGGACCCTTGCTGCAAAAACAAAATAGCTTCCATAGGGGTAGTTATTGTATGGACTAAAATTTGATTTGTGGCATTCAACAGTTTTATTGTATAATATTTAGAATGTAATCTAAGGGCATTTGTTCTTTTAGACATGGAACAAGATTCCACAAAAGATATTTTATATGTATTTTTTAATTTTTAAATTTTTAAATTAAATTTAAAAAAATGTAAAGAAAAAGTACAAAATGTTATTTTTATAATAATTTTATATGGAAGAAATGACTACAGTGGAGCTGAGGAAGGTCTTTTAGACCAAAACATCTAGTAACACTAATGGTAAAAATAAATAATTATATTTATTGAAAAATGAAAAACATGAATAAGTATGAGTAAGTACCTCATAACATATACCATACACATTGTAAAGGTTAAGAACGAGGAGATACTCTTACCATGCGAATGCTCCATCCATGGACATATTGGAAGTAGGTAGGTGCTTGTGTTAAAAGGGTGAACATACCCCATAAATTTCCCCAGCTGACTGAAATCACGAGCCATACAGGCACTGATGTCAATATTTTACACCAGGGGGTTGGCAACTGAAACATGCAGTTAATATGGAATGTAATCAACTCATTACAAATTTTGTGAAATTTGATTTTGCACATTAAAAAAATGTTGCTTTATGTATAGAAAAGAATATAATTTCCTAAGACACCCTGAATAAAACATGCAGACAAGAAGGGAGGGGACTGAACTGGCCTTAAATAAAAATTAAATGAGGTTTAATAAAAAAAAAAAAAAAAAAATTCACTAGTTTGCATTTGCAATGAATCAGGAGAATTTATATTTACAAGCAAGCATTCATGCCATCTAATAAACAACACTCTGAGGGAGCTATTTATGAGAATATTTAAATCATAATACCATACGTATTCATTGTAACCTACTAAGTTTCACAGCCATCCCTCAAGTATGTACTCCAGAGAAATGATGTTTGTTATTATTATTATCATCATTATTATTATTATTATTATTCCATTTTATCTACAATTGTTTTGGAAATGGGATACTTTCTTTTCTAAGTTCCGTGAGAACTTTGATACAAAGTTACAAAGCTTCAAACATTATTTGGCATTGGAAGTGGATTTCTGGGCACAAAAGCGATACAGGTAGCAATACAGCCAAGCAGGCCGGGCTCCATGAAGCACATTATGATGAGTCACAGACCAGTTGAATGTCTGTGAGTCATTCTGAAAAAGTTTCAGAAGTAATACAGTGTTATTTTCTGAGTGAGTGGTGCCATTCTACCCTGTACGACAAGGGCATAGCATATCACTTTAGAAACTATACAATAACAACAATCTGATGTATTCAGTTCATGACAGTGATCATTAGAGAAGCTACCATGTCATGTAGCAAGTGGTCTGATCTGTTAGGCCACTTTCACTTGAGGGGCAAATAGTGACGGCAGTCAGTTGCGGCAACCAATTGTCCGTACAGAGAACTGCATAAAAATTATAAGCAACTCAGCCATGGTGGTTCATGCAACTCCCCACTGCTAGTCAATAAAATGGCATCTACGAGTGAAATGCTTCTGCTTGCTTTGCTAATGAAAATAGAAAACTGAGCAAGAACAATACAGGTGGATCCTATGTTCTTAGGAAGATCATACTTTGTTTACTTGTTTGTTATCAAACTCGGGGAAGAATCTCAATATTATACTAATAAGTCATGCTTTTTCCTTCACCTTTGTTTCCATATGGTACTGTTTTAAGTTACTTAAGTTGGGAACTGCAATTTATTCATATTTACACACAATGACGGGGAAAAAGTGATTTTGGGAAGAAAACTGAACTTTATAATTTAATATGAACAAAATTGTAATTTTCTAGCATTTGCACATTGATAAGTGCAAATACAATGTATCAAATGCTAATGAAAACATGCATGAAAAAAAATAAAGAAAGGAAGTTTTGAAATTTTAGGATTGTATATTTGCTTTCGTTATGTCTGAAACTTCGCCCTGCCCCTAAAAATGTAATTTTGACTCAGCTGATCCCCCTCCAGAAGCAACCCCTAGTTATGCAACTGACCATATATAAAATTAGTATAATTGATAGTGAAAGAAACTTGATGTTTTTCAGTCGGTCAACATGATTGTACCCAATTGTGATGGGTTATACCGTAATCCTGAAAAACAATTACGTGAGATTAATAAATACACTTGGATGGCCAGTTTCGATCGTCAAGCGATCATCATCAGATCCAT
This sequence comes from Meconema thalassinum, assembly GCA_946902985.2. NCBI lineage: Eukaryota > Metazoa > Arthropoda > Insecta > Orthoptera > Tettigoniidae > Meconema > Meconema thalassinum. The sequence goes on from OX336388.2 coordinate 1,438,052,479, forward strand.
TAAATCAATGTCTACAAGTATGGGTGAAAGTATTTACATTATGTACATACACTTATTTAGTTCCAGTAGTATTTAAAATAAGCCGGCCCCGTGGTGTTGGGGTAGCGCGCCTGCCTTTCACCAGGAGGCCCCGGGTTCGATTCCCGGATCCGTCAGGGATTTTAAAACTGACGTGAAGGTTGGAACGGGGTGCACTCAGCCTCGTGAGGACAATTGAGTAGCTGTCTGACAGTGGGGCAGCACCCCGATCATGAAAACCAAGATTAACGGCGAGGGCTGATCACGCGTCACCCCAATATCTGCAGGCCAAATGGCTGGGCTCTTCATGGGCTGTATAGTGCCAGGGGTTAACCTTTTTTTTTTTGTATTATTTAAAATAATGCAACTAGCCAATGCAAACTAGTCAATGCAACTAGTTGAGAGCAGAGAGTGACGAAGTGCGACTCAACCAGCTAAGTAGCCTGTACAATACAATCTGAACTGACCATTTAACAACAATCACATATTCACACTAAGCAAGCAAATTCGGAGGTCAATCACCACTTTCAGTATCTCAACAAAACATCACATAGGCTATAACTAACACATATTGACTAGTTGCATTATCTTAAATACTACGGCATATTGTAAATACTTTGACCCATACTAGTAGACATTGTTTTAATAGCCTAGATCAGTGGTTCTTAACCGGTTCTTAACCACGGATGGTCCGCGGGAGAAAAGGGTCCACCAGCACGTATAAAAAAGTGGCCAATGGGGATTTTGAAAACGATGTGCATTGAACGAGAATCGTCCGAATGTATTCACGGCGATGACTATCAGGTTTTGGATTGAAATACGGTCTTTAAAATAAGTGTTATTGAGGAAGGGTTACAACTGATAAGGTGTATTGGGGGCGGAGGGGAGGGGGGGGGGGGGGGAGAAGGGTGGTCCGTACAAGATTCAATTTCACGCTGAGTGGTCCGCAGACTTCTACGGGTTCAGAACCACTGGCCTAGATGATGACCGCTTGACGATTCAAACTGGTCATCCGAGTGTATTTATTAATCTCATGTAAACCTTTTCAGGATTAGGGTATAACCCAATTGTGTTGGGCAACTGAAAAACATCAAATTTCGTTTACTAAGGCAACACTGAAAATGGTTTCAAACATCATAATAAAATTAATTGATTTTTTTTTTTTTTTAGAGTATGTAATGGTTGATGGTCATTAATATTGGTAAACACAATACCAGACAATACCAAATTCTGAAAGATTACATACAAGGGTGCTTAAGTCCCCTAAAAATGGTTGTGGAGGCTCAAAAGTGCTGAGCTGTCAGGTTCCAATGTCTAGGAATGATTGTGCTAGTACAGAGGACAAGGTCACTCAATAATGTAGTCTACTTGAAATAGATCTTCATTACTTCCAATGAAGTAAATTCAAATGCTGACGATACCTTTCTTTTAGATACAGCCCCCTTTTGAGAACTCTGAATGTACTTGAGCTCGTTCTGAGATATTCTGGGATGATCCATTGGTGTGTCAAACACAAGTAGCCACCAGGCAGTAAACCAGATCACTCCGACTGCTCCTGTGACGTAGAACACAGCTGCCCAGCCAAGATAGTAGATGATGAGACCGCAGATTGGGTAGGTTATTGCAGCTCCAAGTGAGCTTCCTAACAGAACAAATAATTCAGGTTAGCCAATGGATCACAATCATAATGTTCTAAATAAATTCACTATTCAGAATTCACCAATTCACAACAAATACCCAGGGATCTAAGCCTTGATTTCTGATCGATGGGGTAGCTCAATGCCCTAATGTGCAGGGCCATGGAGTCAACCTATCTCCAGATTTGGAAGATGAGTGTGTTTGAACTCCACCAACAGCCGCCCCTAAATTGGTTTTCCTTTTTCTCAACTCCAGGCAATGCCAGAATGGAACCCTCTAAAAGACCATGGCTGCACCTTCTTTCTAACTCCCCGCCCAATTTCATTCAATTCATCTCTCAACAACTCCTCTCATGAGGAGTCCTTGTCCCTGCCCCAAACCCATGGAGTTTACATCCACACCTCTTCAGAACTGTGATTAACAGCAAAGAGGAATTTGACTGGGCCAAGCAGGTTTCTCTCTAATGGACGAGGCAGCTTTTAGATGTGGGCAAGAGAGAGGGGGATAAACTCATCCATTGGCAATGGAATATAGGAACAAGCTTAGCAGCAGAATGCTACTAGTTATGGGTTACAAATTCTGCGATTCTTGGTTTGAGTTGTTCTCCAAGGTTTGCCTGAATTTGAGAAATGAGGCACTCAAACGTTACAAATGAATACAGTGCTGGCAACTGATACAAAAATACTCAGGCTCAATCTGTGCTTAATAAGGTGGTCTAGCATTGCTATACGGTATTTGCGACCCCTTACTGCACGCCACTACATTCCATCATTCCACCTGTCAACAATAAAATACAGTATATTAAAACTAAGTACATGTTTTGAACAACACTACTATCCTTCAGCTTTATATGACAGAACATAATTTTATTACATAATAAAAATTCACTTAATCATTTACAAATGTGTCGCATTGAATAGAAGTTTCCAAGAAAATTATCATAAAATTTCAATCAACAAGGAGAATCTTACATTGTGTTTTTCTTGCATTAATGTTGGAGGCCATTCTACAACTGGTAGATCATGTCCAAACTTGTATCTTCTATGGAAAATTATGCATGAAGTTAGGAGGTCTAGGTGTACATCCAGGAGAATAGCTAAGAGTAGAATATGTGCATGGGCTGAACAACTGTTTAAATATAGCCATTTTTCATATGAATATTTTGGTGAATTTTCATTAGTTCTTAAAGTTTGATACCCTGTTGTATGAAGCTGAAGATGGACAGTAGTGTTGTCAGAAACTAGTACCGGTGTTGGCTGGTGGAAGTTCTTTTGTTATTACATTTATAATCTCAATAGAACAAAAACCTCAACATGTCTTTATATCGTAGAGTAGGACATCAAAAAATCCAATATTTCCCCATGTTGTCAACATTATTAATTGTAAAGAAATATGGAGTTATTTTGCAAGCAGGGTGTCTCACTTGAGTACATGTAATGACGGCCAAGCTGTCTCCTGCACAATCAAATCAATATATTTCATGTAATCTTTTCCTGTTCGTAATATACAGTACCAGGGCCACCGAGAGGATTTAAGGGCCCCTATGCAATTTATTTCTCAGGCCCCTCTTGAAATACTTTTCTTCTTCTTCTTCTTCTTCTTCTTCTCGTGGATGGGTCACTTAGGAATCAACGTATGTTGAGCCTTCCTCCTTGCCCAATAGCTCTTCATATGCATGGATTGTTGTAGTTTCTCTTCCTCCGACCATGCACGTCGTGTTGGTTTCTTCTGATCTTCCTCAAATCCCCTTGTGTGAACAATATTCCTGATTACATTTCTATTCATCAGATCTGGCGATCCCATCTCCACTAGTTCCCTCTCCACTTGTTTGTACCACTTTGGTCTTGTACGTTTGTTCTGCAGAAATTTGTGGATTTGATAAGTAAGTCTTGTATGATTCATTCTTTACAAATGGCCCAAAAATTGAATTTGTCTCATTCTCATGGTATCGGTAAGTTTAGAAATTTTCTTATATATTTCAGAGTTGGGTTTGGGATAGTGTATGCCATTTTTAATTCTGGGCCCTAAGATCTTTCGCAAAATTTTCCTTTCCTTAATCTCTAATTATTGTTCCTTTAATGTTTTAAGTTGTAAATTGAGCGTTTCTGAAGCATAAAAGAGGTTCTGGTTTAATCACTGTTAAGTAATGGTGAATTTTACTATTCCATGACAAGCATTGCTTGTTATAAACATTTTTTGTGTACTGAAAAGCAACCTCCATTTTCTGGATTCTTGATGTTACAGATTTATTTTCAATGGCATTTTCTGTAACCCATTCGCCTAAGTATTTTGTTAGCGTTAATATCAATTTCATGTGGAGCATTTTTTATGTTAAGTCATACATTTAGTTTTTTCATAAGAGATATGAAGCCCTATTTTTGCTGCTTTTTCTTCCAAGCTTCTGTGCATCAGAGATGTCTTCAGCAATTAGTGCCATATCATCAGCAATGAAACACTTTCAATTATTACTATCCACTCCTAGCTATTCCAGAAAAACAATGTCATTATGAGAAAAGCATCTGATGCTCAGTCATAATTAAAAGAGAACATTCAAATCTTATTGCATAGAAACATTTTAGTATTTATTTTATGTTCAACCCTGACTATTATATGTCCGAAAACTGTACTATAATGAGGCTCATTATAACACTATTTTTCATTATGAAGCAGTTTCTCCCACCAACCAGAGCTCAAGAAACAGTTGTTTGACCAATTAGATAATTAGATGCCCTGAGTTCCACGGCCTTCTAATTTAAATGTCACTGCCTGGCCTAGTGTCATAGTAGGGTAATCGAGGAGGCCATGGTCAAATACAAGGCATTCTCTGCGTCTCATGCGCTCTGTTCAGTATATAAAACTGGCGAAATCTCGACAGATATTTATGAATATTTATGTTCGAACATAAAATATTTATAATAATTATCGTCGAACATAAACAGTCGTATGCAACTCGCCTATAATGGTAATTAAGACACTAGTATGGAAATTATTAAACTCGCATACGCTCGTTTTATAAACCTACTCGTGTCTTAATTGTTGCCATTATAGGCTCGTTGCATAATGTACTACTGTATTATGAAATATATTTTGCAAAGTACACAAAATCAATTCAGGATTTTTAATACAGTTAACTTGCATAGGAAAATATTTTGCAATTCTATTACCAGTACGTAATAAGAAAAAGGGAGCATTTTGAAACTCCACATTTAGTTTGATAGCAGATTCAACACTAAACTGTAGTAAATTATTCCTAAAGAGTTATAACTCCTAACTCAGTCATCTATAGAATTTAATACTCTTCTGGAGAACAATAAGGTACATTCAAACTTTTTTTTGTTGTAATTTTCAGAATCGAGGTATTTCTTTTACCAAATGAATGGTTTCTGCCAATTGTTCGCACTGTCATATGCCTCTGAAGTGTTTTTCTGCCTCATTTCTCTTGACAGTTAAAAGATGGTAACATGAGATATCATCTGCTGAGCTGTAGACAAACCGACATCCTTATTCTGCAAAGCCTCGAATAGGTTGTAAGTTATAGTCAACATTTTACAGTAGTTACAATAAGCTGAAACTAACATGCACCACTAATGGGCCCTCATTGCTTACAGGCCACTGTGGATTTGCCCCCCTTGCCCCTCCCCCTCGGCGGCCCTGTACAGTACAATGCTGGTCATTAAAGAAGGAGGGAAAGGAGAAATGGCAGAAACAAAGACATAGCAGGTGAAAGCTATCTACTCTTGAATTCATAACAAACTGATACATAATTTTGAGGTCTCTAAGAACAGGAAAATGAACCCGAGGAAAAGTTACATGATTATCGGTAAATTGATAATGGGTGGTTTGGGAGGTAGGAGAGGAGGAAAGTATTATGACAGGGACAGAGCAAGTAAAAGTTACCCCAGTGTCTGCTCGATCGAACTGAAGTGTAATCTCAGAGTCTCCAATAGTAGGAAATTGGAACTAAGGTTGAGGTGGGAAATTTGTTGACGATTGACAGAGAATACAAATGGGTTTGGGTGTGATCCTGTTATTGTTTACATAGGTGGAATGTAAAGAGAAGGCTGGGCAGCTCTGCAGCCATTGGGACCTTCCCGTGTTAAACTCTTTATGGAGAAACTTGAGGAGGACTTCCTCATGAGGAAACCCCTCCAATCCCTACACTGGTGGTCGTTCACTGATGGCAGCCTCCTCATGTGGCTTCCTTGACGTGAAAGCCTTACTGGAGCACCTGAACTCTTTCTCTATCTTCAGATTTACTTGGATTATCTCCATTACCAGCATCACATTCCTCTGCCTCCATGATGCTTTATATGGGTTTGTTGTATTAAAAGCTCTTAGCTCATTGCTGGGTTTGACTCAGTGATTAAGACTGAATGCTTATCTTGATGCACATGATTTTTCCAGTGAAAATCCAATCTACAGTCACCTTGGCCACAAGAAGGAAAAGACAGCATTGCTGCTGGAATATATTAAAAAGAAAAGCTATCATCCTATTAGAGTGCTCTTCTTCCACAAGTGTAAATACATACCTGTTTACCGTAAATGATCAAGGATCTCTTACCCATGATTGATGCCATAAATTTACTGCGTTCTTTTGGGGGTATCCAATGTCCGGCTGCAACATGTAATGACGGCCAAGCTGTCCCCTGCACAATCAAATCAATATAGTACATGTAATTTTCCCTGTTCATAATATACAGTACCATACTGGCCATTAAAATATTGCAATGCTTGGAAGGATGTACCTGATGAATTCCAATTTGTAGGTTTTGATAAAACTTCACAGTATCTCCTTAATTTATTATTAGCCTACTTTCTATTTTTGCAAAAAATTAAAGTAGACTTATGAGATCTATATGGGCCAAAAGTTGTCATTCTGTCTGTGTGTGTGAGTGTTTATCAATTCAAAGATGACAAAACCGAATTGAACGAAATTTGGGACGGAGGTAGCTCTAGCAAAGAGCACCTCAGTGTCATGTATTATATTGCCGCCATCTTTACCAAAACTTAATAGCGGCCACTCAAATGGTCAAACTAAAAATTAAATTACAACCAAACTAATCATCTGATCTTTACCAAATTCAACTAAAGAAATAACTTCATATGGGACACGCCTTGCGCCCAAACTACAAGGTCATTAGCTGTACCTTTTCAGGATGGCAGCCGTGTGAATTATGCAACCTTTATAATCCATGACTTGGGAACCACCAGTTCCGATTATTGAACCGAGAATGGTTTTGTAATATATTTTTCTTCACAGGATGCTCATAATCTCTTTGGGATAAACTATTATAGATATCAATACTTGAGAGGGCGCCAACTCACAAACAGAATGCTTGCGAACAAATAAATAAATTAATAGTACTTGGTACAGGTTACGAGAGCCCTTAGAAACAAAAGGATTGGGTGATAACACACCAACCAGGAACATCAGATAAGAACTGAGATACATCCTACTGCAATCTAATATATTTTATCATTTACTTACAGAAGTCAAATCAAACATACGAGGTTAAGGTATTCATATACGTTTAAAATGACGCATTTGGACAAAATTTTTGTTTTTGTGTTTTTGATTTCATATGAAAGCTTAATCCTTCTGCTTTCAGAAAATATATGGTTTTTACATGTTTCATGCATAAATGTGCTTATAAAATTGTTTTAAAGGGACCAGTGTACGCCTTCTTAGTCTGGAGTGGACGGGACACCGCGCTGCATAGTGTATTTCATGATTGTTTTCGAAATTATTATTCAATTTTGGCACTCGATGTTGCAGGATTTGAATAGCGGTGTCTTCCACAGATGGCTCTACATGCACATTGTTTACAATCCAGTACGTTTCCATGGTTACGTATTCGCAGTGAAAATATTTTATCGTCCCGTCATTAATTGTGTGCCTTTCCGTGTAAATTCTCGTTCATGGACTCTAAGCATCGGCGAGTAAGAGAGAAAAAATGTAGTTGTCGTGGTAACTAGCATATGAAACCCAGTGAAAGCAAAATCAATGAAAATGTAAATACTAAACCGTGTGGCGCAACACATTCTGAGATTAGGCCTACAGCTGATAGTACCGTAGTGTTTCAGATGATTGTGATTTATCTGGTGGTAATTTGAACATTAATCTATATTTGACACAGATTGCCTTCAGAATTTAATAAATGTGGTAGCATGTCCCAGTTGCTTCAAAGCTCTTCAATGAAAGTTCATAACTTTGAAAATCAGAGTTTTGGATGGGCTGTAGTTCTTGATTTGTTGTGTGATTTATGTGGTTATGAAAGCAACAAATTTTGCTCTTCAAAAAGGCAGTAACGCTTTTCTGAGGTAAACAGATGCCTTGTTTATGGTTACAGTGATGCCGAAAGGTTTGCTTGCATTATGAACCTCCCACCACCACCCTTGCCAATGGCTTATAGTGTACATGTGAAAGTTTTATCTTCTGTTGTATCCACCTATGCAGATGAATGCATGAAGACTGCTGCCCTAGAATTTCAGGAAAAAAAGGTAAAGAAGGTACCTCAGGGGAAGAAGAAAACTGAAAGAAGACAAGAAACTTGACAAGGAAGGTCCCACATATGCAGCAGGAGAATTCTAATGTTGTCATGTAAGAACAAAGAGATTCAATCATAATGTGAAACTTCCAAGCTAATTTACTCAAAAACTAAAAATCGTGCTTCTCTTACGGGTTCAAACAAGAAAACGTCAAGTTCTGATTCAGCTATCTATCTCAACAAGGTTTCAAATTAAAGACAATGAAATAGGGGATGTTCTGTACCAAAACCGTGAAGATATATGGCTCCATTCAAAAACTGGATGTGAAGAAAGGAAAAATATTATTGAAATTTTGCATTTTTTTATGAAAAAAAAAATCATAATTCTAGACACAATGCTGATAAATTAACAATTCTGGTAGGGGACATGAAGGACACTAGTAGCTATACGTAGGCCTATGTGAAAGAATAATTAAAATAGATGCATTTTTGTAGTTGCTAAGGGATTTGAAAAAAAGTACCAATTTCTTTAATCATTTTATTTTGGACACCCCTGGAAGTGTAAATTAAGCATTCTGAAGGTATAATCGCCTTAATTTACTTAGCAATGAACCACCAGAGAGAATATAAGGTGATTGGTTTAGAATTATGGATTTTTTCAATAAACGTACATATGAATACCTTAAGAAGTTAGATCCGTAATAATAATTAAACAGCTGGTGGTTCTGACCTGTATGAGATAGCACTTCTATTGTAAGGAGCAAATCGTCGCTCCTTAGGACAATTACCGCACATAAATTTTGATATGAGTATACTTCCTTTATATTTGATACTTGATTTTAATGCCCTCATAGACATAATTTGCATCATAACACTTCATAAATGTCATATATCTCTTCAAAATATTTCTCTTCTCCATCTATTTTCTTTTTTTGTTATTATTATTGTTGATCTTTTTGGAATAAACAATTATCGTCACTCTCTATAGTATCTTTAAAATACATTTAGTTCATAATTTCAAATCCACTTGTATAAAGTCTATTTCATATCTACAGTGATATCTGCACTAGTTTCTTTACTCCTTGCATATAGAACACGGTGCAGACAATAAGATACTATTTATTTATTTATTCGAGTCAAAAGCATTACAACATACACAGAGGGATGATACACAATATTAAAAAGAAATAATACATACAACAATGTCTCGAATTAGATTGTCTTTGCCCAGAAACGGGCCACTGTCACACCCTTTTCATGACCTTCCATTAACTCCTGCGTTGTGCAAGAGCACGGGCACAGTTCACAGGAACACAGGTGTATCATGGTCTGTCTCTCCCCACACTCACAGAGTTCTGATTCCTGTAGGTATCCCCATTTGTGGAGATTAACTTTGCATCTCCCAACACCAGTCCGAAGTCTGTTGAGTGACCGTTAAGTTTCCCAGTTGTTGTTGTGGCCTGCTGGAAGCCTTTCCATGGCCTTCATCCAATCTGGTGGTATGGTGGATTGCCATAGCTGTATCCTGGCTACTTCGGGTTTTGTAGTAGGCATCGATGTAGTTTGCAGGAAGCTTTTCCTTGATTTTAGCTGCCTTCTTGGAGGCTGGTGACCAAAAAGAGGGTGAGCATGGTCCTCTGCGGACTTTTTTCTTTCCGTTTGTGCTATGACCTCACGGCGTACCTCTGGAGGGGCTATTCCTGCCAAGGAATGTAGTTTGTGGACAGGTGTAGGTTTCAGGTAACCAGTAATTATTCTGCAGGACTCGTTGAGGGCAACATCAACCTGTTTTACATGAGCTGAGTGATACCATACAGGGCTAGCATACTCAGCAGCTGAATAACACAGAGCTAATGCAGACATACGTAGTGTTTCAGCATGGGCGCCCCAGTCGGCCCCTATCAACTTACGAAGTATGTTATTTCGTGTAGATACTTTTTGTTTAACATTCATACAATGTTTCTTGTAAGATAGGGTGCGATCTAAAGTTACCCCTAGATATTTTGGGGTAAAACAATGTTCCAGGTGAGCTCCTCCCCAGCTAATATTGAGTTTCCTTGCTGCTTCCCTGTTTCTGAGGTGGAAAGCACAAACCTGTGTCTTGGATGGATTAGGTTTGAGTTGATTTCTCTTGTAGTAAAGTGAAAGGTCCTCCAGTGCATCAGAGAGAATCTGCTCCACTTCTTCAAACTTTTCACTTTGTGCTGTCAGACAGAGGTCATCTGCATAGATAAATCTCTTGGTATGCAGAGATGTAGGCTGATCATTAGTGTACACATTAAACAGAAAAGGTGATAGAACACTGCCCTGTGGTAGACCATTTCGTTGGGTTTTCCAGCGACTGCGGGTTCCTTGGAACTCGACAAAAAACCTTCTGTTTTGTAGAAGACAAGCAACAATTTCTGTGAGTCCAAAATCTTTGCTAATCTGGTACAGTTTACCAAGCAGGATTTGATGTTGAATAGTATCGTAGGCAGCCGTTAGATCCACCAAAACTGCACCAGTTATCTTCCTGTTCTCCAAACCATCTTCGATGTGCTGTGTTAGGCACAATATCTGTGAAGTACAGCTCTTTCCTGGTCTGAAGCCTGCTTGTTCTGGGATCAGAAGTGGATCAAGTTTTGGAGATAGTCTGTTAAGGAGCATTCTCTCAAACACTTTGTATAAATGGCATAACAGCGAAACTGGTCTGTAGTTCTTAGGATCAGATGGATCTTTGCCAGGCTTCAGGATGGCTATGATTTTTGCTTTCCGCCATATTTTTGGAATTTGTTTGCGGCAAATGATGTTGTTGAAAAGTTGTTGAAGCTGATTCCTGCAAGTGGTGTCCCTGCATAGGTACTGGAATAGAATTTCTAGTACTGAACTGAACGTCAGCATTCCAAAAAGCATTTCAATAAGATACTAATACAAGTATATCTATGGACTATAGGAACCATCATTTCTCTTTTTAATAGTACATTGCAGTCACACCGGTTCACAACCAAGTACCTCCATCCATGCCTTATGGAAACATGCTGTGGCTGTTCTGCAAAAGGTGTTTGTGATGTAGTGAAGTTGGACATCTGCGAAGAATGTCCACATGATTTATGCAATGGAGCTGGCATAATACCCTTTGCCACCCATATGTTGTACTCGTCTGTGTTAGCTATTAACATTATAATAATTTTCTATTTCTAGTGGAAATGTGATGTTTTGTACAGTGACCCCTGAAATAAAATCGATAGCTTGGTTTGAATAGAAAAAAAAAGAAAGGTACGAGCCTTACAGTAGTCGCATATGATGTGTAAAATCTGACATGTTATCCTACTATGAAATTGAGATGAAATGTATGTGAAATCATCTGACATGTTATCCTACTCGTATACTACACAGCTTGGACATTCTTAAAATGTCAATTTACACTCCGTTTTCATACTGGTACTATGATAAATGTATAGATTGAATTGGAGATATGCTACTGTCACACTTGTTTGAACAAACATCACATATTATATTGTAAATTAAGAGGAGGAATGAAACCATAGTCTCTATCCTATCTATAGACTACTAGAAATAATGTACAATACAATCAAATTTCCCAACTCCTGCTTGGTGCAAACTAATGTAATTAAAATTTGATATATCGTAATTTCATGTAGATTCTGTTAAAATGACGCATAATGTTATGATAGATATCGTTTAAATTGATAATCCGGTAGGAAAAATAACTGCCAGGACAGGGGTTCGAACCTGAGACCTCATGATTCGCAGACCAAGATGCTAACCACGCAGCCATTACAACTACAGAAATTTAGAGTACAAGACAGGTACTCATTTTCACGTGCCGGTAATAATATGGAAATATTTTTTAATGCTCCATTAATATTTTGCTTTCTTTTCGATAATGTTCCTGCTTGGAACTGAGTTTTAAATTAGTTATGAATACGCCTAAGGTCGCCTCCGTAGCGTAGCGGTCAGCATGGTTAGCTGCCGCCCCGGAGATCCTGGGTTCGATTCCCGGCTCTGCCACGAAATTTGAAAAGTGGTACGAGGACTGGAACGGGGTCTACTCAGCCTCGGGTGGCCCAAATGAGTAGAGGGGGTTCGATTCCCCCTCAGCCATCCTCGAAGTGGTTTTCCGTGGTTTCCCACTTCATCTTCGGGCAAATGCTGGGATGGTACCTTCTTCAAGGCCACGGCCACCTCCTTCCCTCTTCCTTGTCTATCCATCCTAACCATCCCTTACCTTCCCTCATGAGGCCCCTGTTCGCTTTGCAGGTGAGGCTGCCTGGGCGAGGTGCCAATCCCACCTCACCAGTTGTATCCCTTCCGATTCGATGTTCCCCGCTCTAGGACACTGCCCATAGAGGCGGTAGTGGTGAGTTCCCTTACTGAGTCCGTGGGTTCCACCAACCTGGAGGGTAAACGACTAAAAAAAAAAAAAAAAAAAAAATGAATACGCCTACTTGACAGTAAAGGGAATTCCTACAGTGGTCTGTGAAAGGCTAGCTCAGTACCCATATAAAAACATCGATATATATTACATTGATCACTGCATTACCGCAATGTGGGTTAATATCTGAATAGCCATTGTGCAGAAACATAGTACCGGCTTTGCCGACTAGTTAAAATGATTCAAATTAAAGCATATCATCAATAAATTCTGATACGAAGACTTTTAACATGTGGTTTGTGTTTCAATCAATTGACACCACAGTTCACATGAGTGTTTACCGTTCAGTATGAGAGTGTTGAGCATAGTTACTCGGGAAGTGGATGCCCATCACTTTTACCAGAGATTGAAAAACAGTCTCTCAATAAATCATAATTGTTTTCAGCAAATATGATTTAATGAATATTTTTACCCACGAACCTACTACGGTGTCGTAGCAGGCGGAGAGGTGATAATCCGACGTGGCGCGTCCCAGGTGGTGGATAGGGGGGTTCTCACCGGCTTGTCGGCGGACTTGAGCAAAATAAAATAGCTCTCGCGGACCAAACACACAACAACCTCTACGGTTAACAACCGCAGTTGTAACTCGGAGCTTGCTCCATACAAGGTTGACTACCTTTGAAAGTCAAACATGGAAGGAAATCTTTTAAGGAATAATCCACCTAGACTCCATTCGGTTACGGTGGGCAGTCACCTGAAAGATACCCTAGATGAGTCGGAGCATCTAAAAATACCCCCGACAGATAGAAAACCCAAATTTAGACTGAAGATAGGACAGATAAACTACATAGCAACACACAATATAAATTCCATCATACAGCCAGGAAAACTCAAAATTTTGACAGACGAAATGGATCGCAAAGGGATTCTAATAACCGGGCTTCAAGAAATGAGAAACACCGATCAGGAACCAATAGAATCACAAGGGTATAGAATTTACAAGGGAATACCAGGAAAAAGAGTAATGAAGCAATGTCCACAATTCAGAACAGGATTTGTAGTCAGTCTCAAAATAATTGAATCCATCATAGAATTTAAAGCATTATCCCCTAGGCTCTCGACACTAACTCTAAAAGCTGCAAATAGAACATATACCATTCTAAATGCCCATGCCCGAACTAATGATAAAAAATAATAAGTGTTACGTGCAATGCCCGTTCCAACGTTTTTAAAAATGTATCTTCCCTGGATGTGAATTCACGACCTTTGAATCGACCGCCTGGTGACTTGGTTCCGATTTTGAACACGAGATGACAGTATCTGTCGGACTTCGGCGCTGCTAGCCGTAGTTCCTTCTTCTTCACCACTCGAGTGTGTTGGTGGTGCCTTATAAACTAATCCTATTCGTGTCATATTTGAAGGCTATTTATTATATTCTACGTCATGAAACAAAGGACTGTGTATACATGATGCCGCCAAATTAATTACTTAATAATCACATTGTTGCTTGATGTGTCAAGCCTTGATTGGACAATAACAATTTACATGAATGCAGTTCGGTATCTGACGTGTGATTCTCCGCCATCTTGTGAGCTTATTGTCTGTCGTCAAGGAAGTAACTAGCCTGCTGTTGGAAAAAGAGGATCTCTCCGTCGCGCTGGGGGCAGTGGCCCCCAGCCTCTACGAAACATGACTTAATTCAACTAAGGAAATGCATGTGCTCCTAGACTGTTATTTTATAATTTGCTTGGAAGATGACGTGTGATCTGGGTATTTTACTGCCTACAACAAGGAAAGCCTCCTGGATGATCGAAGCGGATTCTGTGTTCTACCGAAGCAATGTGCAGGCAGTTCATATCTTTTATGTTATTTAAAATGTGTTAATTTATTTAATTTTCATTGTGTCCCAACAGAGAAGTTTTAAGGTACGTTATTATTTTATATATATATATTTTATTATGGGAGCTCCAATATTGGCCTTGCATGTATGTTGTGATGCTGTGTTTTGTTTCGCCTGGTAGGCCTAATTTTGTTTTATGTTTTAATAATGTTACCAGATATATATTAATTTTGTTATTTTTTTTTTCTTCGTACCTTCTGGAGACACATTTCTAGTTTATTTTACGTTTTAAATTATTATTTATTTTCCTTTGGCAATCTTGGGATTGGCATATTATTAATCTGATTTCCGATCCGATGCTCCAGCCTCATGTTAATAGTATTTAGATGTAATTGTTTTCCTCATTTTATTTCGCTCCGGTGATTTTAAAATTAATTTAATGCTAATTATTTGCCGTAATTTCGATTTGACATGTGGTCGTCTGCTCCTGTGGCCATGTTTGTTTTGTTTTTGTTTGGCCCGAGTGCATTCTGGTCCTGGAGTGCAGTCTCTTGGCGTCGAGCGGTAAACTCAAACGTGTTGTGGTGTTAGCTTAATATGCTTTTGTTAATCTTGTTGGTTTAACCTTATGTTTTTGGTGAATGTTCTTGTGTTTTTCTTAGTCACGTATATCGGGAATTTCTTAATTGATTATATTTGATTTTATTTATTTAATTTTAAATTTTTCGTTTTATGACGTGGCCTGGATCTCTGCATGTCGGATCGGTATTGCAGTCCCTTGTAAATTATCAAGCCCGTTCTCATTTAATTATGCCTGTATTTTCTTTTTTTTAATCTTTGGGCTTTAACATTTTAATTTTAATTCTTTTCTTTTTGTTTGCTTTGCAAGCAAGCATGTTAAGCGGTCTCTTGCCTTCTTTGTAAATTATGCTGGTTGATGCATGTTCTGTTTTCTGGTGGAGGTGTTCTTTAAATTTTAACAATTAAATTTTTATTTTAAATTTTTAAGCAACTGTTGTGGCATTATTTCGTCGGCGACAATTCCATTAGTTATTGGGGGGTGTCTGTAGAATAGCCTGTGCGTTGTCCCCTTCTCCACCTTCCTTCCACCCCTTTTGGTGTTCTTCTGATGGGGCATGTCATCTGGAGGTGATTTTGCAGTGAAAGCGACGCGGACCTCTAAATAAAGGTAAGTAGGCCCATCCATGCTGGCCATCCACGGGTCAATAAGAAAGAACACAAAGATGATGTGGAGGGATTTTGGGAGCTTTTAGATCAGACAGCAACAAACATAAATAAAAGTCACACAAAAATTTTAATTGGAGACTTAAATGCCCAGTTAGGAAAGGAAAAAAGATATAGAGACATAATAGGAAAATGGCCAGCACAGAGAAGAACAAACAAGAATGGCATAAGACTGGTGGAATTTTGCAGGAACCATGATATGATCTCCAAATCAACTTACTTCAAGAGAAGACCAAATAAACTCAAACTTGGAAACATCCAGATTGGAAAAAAGGTGAATGGCAACTAGATCATGTTTGTATGGATAAGAACTATCACAGGGAGATCTACAATGTGAAAGTTCTGAGAGAAACAGATACTGGATCGGATCATTACATGATAAAGATTAAAATTAAATTCACCCCGTTGACAAAGAAAAAAACTCACCTAAAAAAGAAGAGAACATACGACCCTCATAAACTAATAAATAACAAGGGATACAAAGAACGAACTAGATATATTAAAATAACAGATGATCTAGAGGAAATAGTTCCCGAATTGAAACAAATAGCTGAACAAGTAGCCCCAATAAATCCAAGGAAGAAACACCAATGGTGGAACGATGAGTGTGATAATACAGTGGAAGATAGACATCAAGCCTGGTTACAGTATCAGAGTCAAAAAACAGATGAATCACACTTGGATCTCATAAAACAAAGGAATATTGCTCAAAAAATAATACGATGGGTGAAACGGCTATACCAAAAGGATGTACTTCTGATGATTGAAACAAATAGCGCGAAAACAAACTCAGGAGATTACTACAAAATTTTAAGCAAACAACTACAAAGATATGAACCTCCAACATTAATGTTAAAAGACAAAAATGGCGAGTTAGCTCATAGTAATAAAAGAAATACCGAAATATTAGCAGAAACATTTAACAAGTTGCTAAATTGCGAAGGTCCACCAGAACTGCTTCAAATAAATACAGACACCACTATTAAAATACCATCAGAAAACATAAATCCACCCTCAATCCAAGAAGTCTACAAAGATCTGAGAGAACTCAAAAACTACAAAGCGAGTGGAGAAGATCAAACATTTGCAGAATTGTGGAAATATGCAGCAGAACCAGTAAAGATTTCAATACACCAATGCATAGTGAACATTTGGATCAAAGAAGAACTGCCAGACCATTGGACTACAGCTGTAATACATCCATTGCACAAGAAAGGAGAAAAATCAAATCCTGACAACTATCGAGGAATTTCCCTTTTGGATATCACATATAAAATCATGTCACGAATTCTATATAATCGTTGTCAAGATCAATTAGAACTGGAAATAGGAGAATATCAAGGTGGATTTCGGCCATGGCGAAGCTGTCCTGAAGAGATAATCACCTTAAAATTAGTAATGGACTACTGCAAACGTAGACAAAAACAGCAAGTCATAACCTTCGTATACATAGTTCTTCATTGCTGAAAATACTAAGGAATTTCGGACTTCATCCCAAATTAATAAAAATTATAAAACTAACCCTAACAAACACCAAATCTAAAGTAAAATTCAGAGGAGAAATATCTGAACCGTTTACGATTAAAACAGGATTAAGACAAAGAGATTGTTTATCACCTATACTTTTCAATTGTGCTTTGGAATATGTAATGAGGGAATGGTACAGGGAAAATCCTAGGAGCATAAGAATTGTGTTGTAACTTTGGTAGTTTTATTCTTATTTATCAAGTATGCGGTTCTATATATGTAAGTTGCTGCCACCTGCCCTTTTTGCTTTCAGTTTGTCTAAAACTCGCGCCATGTTCGCACATGTTTAGTTTGCGCGGTTCCGCTATTGCCATCCATGTACATCAGTTCGTTATTATTATTAAACTCACATCAGTTCGCTTTGCTTATATATCTCTGGTTTCCTTATATCCTCTTACAGGTTATGGACACAGATGCGCGTGACTAAGTGCGTAAATAACAAATCGTAATTATTCGTAAAAACGTGCCAGAAGTTAACCTCAAAAATGAACGCCGGAAGTATTGGGAGAATTGAACCCCTCTGTAAGGATAATTTCGACACGTGGGCCGTGCAGATGCAGGCTATCCTCATTACGGGCGATTTGTGGGAATTCGTCGGCGGGAATTCTACGAAACCAGAACCAGCGGCTGGAAATGCAAACGCGGTGGCAATTCAAGAGTGGGACAAGAAGGATCAAAAGGCTCGGTCGCTGATCATTTTGTCGATGTCACCAAGTGAAATAAAGCAAGTCAAGAATTGTGTCACGGCACGTGATACATGGCAACTACTGAAACTGATCCCAGGGACCGGCTCGGAAGGCGACCTTACTGAAAAGGCTAACCTTACAAAAATTGCTGGACGATGGCAATGTGCGTGACCATCTGAACGATTTCTTCGACACCGTGGACAAATTCGGAGATATGAACATCACGATCAATCCGGAATTGTTGACAGTTATGTGTTTATACAGTCTGACGGCACGGTTCTAGAACTTTAGGTGTGCAATAGAGTTACGTGACAACCTACCGACTCCCGAGGCTCTTCGGACCAAAATCATCGAAGAGGATGACGCACGAAAATCGAGCACACAAGGTGAAATAGCGGGAGCTATGTTCGTCAAGAAGAAGACTGGTAGGTAACAAGAACTATAAGAAACAAACACCCAAACTAAACAACAATAGTGAAACAGAAGGAGGCGGATCTGAGTTCCGGTGCTACGTGTGCAAAAAGCAAGGTCATCGAGCCAGCCAGTGCAGATTTAAACAAAGAGATCCATCGAAGAACAAAGGTAAAGACAGTTCTAATACTCAATCGGCAAATTTCACTCGAGAACTATGCTTACAGGCGACGACAACTCAGAGCAGTGGCGTACGCAGAATATGGTGTCTCGACAGTGGCGCCACTTCACATATCTGTGGCGACCCTGCGATTTTTTCGAAGATCGATGAGTCACAAAGGGGTGTGGTGAAATTGGCTAATGATTCAACGGCAGAGATCGTGGGAAAAGGCAGTGTTCGCTTATCTAACCGCATTGCGAACGAAGAGATAGATGTCTCTCACGTTTCAGACCTCAGGACAAACTTGCTGTCGGTGGGAAAGATCACCGACCGCGGCCAAAAGGTGATTTTTGACAAGGAAGGTGCAGTCATCATGAACGAAAAAGGAGATGTCTTGATGCGAGCTGAGAGAGAATAACCTATAATACGTCAGTGAGAGTCAGGAATATGGCTGCATCACCCAAAATAATTGATCTAAAATTGCTACACCGTCGGCTCGGACATGTCAACGTGGGCGACATCTTGGTAGCTGTGAGGAAAGGGAGGGTTTCTGGCATTGAGCTGAGGACTCCATCAACGACTCTGGACTGCAAAGTCTGCATCGAGGGGAAGATGTCCAGGACGCAATTTCCCAAGAAATCCGATCGACGGACGGAGCTACTCGATTTGATCCAAACGGACGTGTGTGGACCGATGCCGACTCCATCTATGGGAGGTTCAAGGTACCTCTTGGAATTCATCGACGATCACTCTCATTGGTGTGAAGTGAGATTTCTGAAGGCAAAATCAGAGGTCTACGAAGCTACCTTCGAGTACGTTACCAGCATGGAGAATCAGAAAGGAAAACTAGTAAAGGTGATCCAGTTTGACAACAGCAGGGAATACCTGAATCGAGAGTTCGACAACTACCTGAAGAAGCGCGGAATCACAAGACACCTCACAGTCCCTCAAAACCCCGAACAAAACGGGAAGTCGGAGAGGATGAATAGGACTTTGATGGAGACTGCCAGGTGCATGTTGTTCGACGCCGGATTACCTCACCGCTTCTGGGCGGAAGCAGTGAATACTGCAAATTACATCCGTAATCGCCTGCCATCAAAAAGTATCGGAGGCAAAACACCGTACGAATTGTGGACAGGAGAGATTCCTGACATCTCACAATTCAGAACGTTTGGAAGCAAGGTTTACTTCCTGGACAGGGATCCCAGAAGAGGGAAACTGGTTCAACGAGGCAGAGAAGGCGATTTCATGGGTTACTCCGAAGAAACCAAGGTCTTTCGCATATACTCCCCTGACAAAGACAAAGTTTTGATTAGCAGAGATGTAAAATTCTTCGAGAATGAAAAGCCACTGGAAGAGACTAGGATGGAGCGCCCGACATCCTCGAAGCAAGATATTTGTTGGGAGCTGTTCTTTGCACAACCACCGCCGCAATCACCAAGAGAAAAAGATCAACCAGCTGTCGTGGAGGAACCAGTCTCTCAACCAGATATCTGAGAAAATGATGAACCTTTCCTCGGTTTCGATGTAATGCCAGTGGATGATCATGATAGAACGACTGTCGAAACATCCAATACTATGCCTCAATTGATGCATGGACCTGGTCGAACCAAGATTCTGCGAACTGGAAAAAGGAGAAGATCGAAGAAACTTTTTCAAACAAATCTCCAAGATGTGGAGGAGCAAGAAGAAGACGAGGAGATTTTTCTAGCAGAGATTCCATTCAAGGAGGCAATAACAGGACCAAACTCTAACGAGTGGCATGGTGCCATGGTCATGGAAATGGAATCTATCCTGAGAAACAATACATGGGTGCTGGTGGATTCTCCCCGTGATGCCAAAGTCATCGGATGCCGGATGGGGCTGCGCGACAAACTAAAACCCGGTGGAACACTTGAGAAGAGGAAGGCCAGGCTGGTGGCTCAAGGTTTCAACCAGGAGTTTGGAATCAACTACTTTGACACGTTCGCACCGGTGGTGCGAATGGAATCAATTCGATTGATGGTTTGTCTCGCTGCCAAGCTCGGTGTAAAAATCAGACAGTACGATATCACAACGGCTTATCTGTATGGTGACCTAGACGAGGAAATATTCATGAAACAACCGAAGAACTTCAGGGAGATGTTAGAGAGCATTGCGATGTCTGGAACTGGCGACGAAACCAAGGAGAAGGCCAAGAATATGCTTCGCCAGTTGCAGGGAGGCGACAAGGTCTGCTTACTACAAAAATCACTGTACGGATTGAAACAGGCCGGTAGAAACTGGTATGCCAAGCTGCGTGAGGTCTTGAGGAAGTGCTGTGCCAAACCAACCACATCGGATCCGTGTCTATTCCAAATTGGTTCCGGAAATAACATAACTTTGATTGCCGTTTACGTTGACGACATGATGATGCTGTCAAAATGCAAAAAAACGATCGCCGAGATTTCCACAGTCCCGAGTGAAAATTTCAAGGTCAAGGACTTAGGATTGGCCAAAAACTTCCTAGGCATTGAACTAATCCAGGAGACGTGATGTATAGCCATGCAACAGCAAGGTTACATTGAAGAGCTTCTCCAACGCTACGAGATGGCCGACTGCAACCCTGTAGTCACACCACTCGACCCTGGAACGAAATTGAGCAAAAATGAGAATCCCAGTACTGACGAGTTGAAGTTGCCTTACCGCAAATTGGTAGGCGTGCTGACATATCTGTCGACAACTACACGCCCGGACATTTCGTTCGCTGTCAGCTACCTGGGACAGTTCAACAATTGCTTCGGAGTCGAACATTGGAAAGCTGCCAAGAGAGTGCTGCGGTACTTGAAGGGGACTTCGAACATCGGGCTGATCTACGAAGCAGACACCGAACCGATCCAAGGATTCGTCGACGCCGACTGGGGAAGCTGCCAAGAAGATAGGAGGTCCTACACGGGGTACGTGTTCCTGCTCGGCGGATGCCCTATATCGTGGGACTCAAGAAAACAAAGAACCGTGGCCCTTAGCACCACGGAGGCCGAGTACATGGCGTTGTCAGAGTGTGCCAAGGAAGCTGTGTACTTACGTCGATTTCTGCTTGAGTTAGGCTTCAAAGACTTAGCCACTATGTTCATCTTTTGTGATAATCAAAGTGCAATTAATTTGGCAAAGAACGCGATATATCACAGTAGAAGCAAACATATTGATATCAAACATCACTTTGTTCGTGAAGTCTTTGAGTGTAAATTTTTTGTTTTGAAGTATATCTCTACAAACGATCAAGTTGCTGACTTTCTCACGAAGAGTTTAAGTCAAATGAAACATGAACGTTTCTTGAAGTTTGCTGGTTTGGAGAGTGTAAGGATTGTATGAACCTCTACCTGAGGGGAAGTGTTGTAACTTTGGTAGTTTTATTCTTATTTATCAAGTATGCGGTTCTATATATGTAATGTGCTGCCACCTGCCCTTAATGCTTTCAGTTTGTCTAATACTCGCTACATGCTCGCACATGTTTAGTTTGCGTGGTTCCGCTATTGCCATCCATGTACATCAGTTCGTTATCATTATTAAACTCACCTCAGTTCGCTTTGCTTATATATCTCTGGTTTCCTTATATCCTCTTACAAATTGGAACCAAGAAAGATCAAATAGACTTAAATTGCTTGGGATTCGCAGATGACTTAGCGTTACTGGCTAATAATATTTAAGAAGCCAGAAATCAAATAATAAGCCTACAAAATATAGCACAAAAAATTGGACTTCAGATATCATTTGAAAAGACAGAGATAATGGTAGCAAATCCACTTGTAATCAATCACATAACAGTAAATAACAAGAAAGCTAAAACGGTGAAGCAATTTAAATACTTAGGAGAAATTATAACTTACAACTTGGATGAGAAACCTGCATGGCAAGAAAGAACTAATAAAATGATAAAAGCCCAAAAATTAACATGGTCCACATATAAAAGAAAATGTCTATCAATCGCAACAAAATTAAAACATTACAAGACGGTGGTTCAACCAGAGGTGACATATGGAAGTGAAACTCTTTTTAAAGTTACTCAGAAAAAGAGAATCGACAAAATTTTAAAAGTAGAAAGAAGAATAGCTAGAACATGCATAAATAAATAATATCAGAAAGATGGACAGTGGCGGATAGTACCAAATGAAGTGGTATACAGAGAACTGGAGCCCATAACTGATACTATTCGGAAGAAATGGCTTTCTTTCTTTGGTCACATCATGAGGACACCAGAAACCAGGTTATCTAGAAAAATTGTAGTGAGACTTTGGAATATGAAACAACAAGTAGGATGGAAGTAGGACAGAAGCTACTATATCCCGATACTGACCTATGCTTCAGAAACGTGGACAATTAAGAAAAGAGACATAAGCAGAATACAGGCAGGTGAAATGAAGTTCCTGTGAAGTAGGATCGGAGTAATAAGAAGAGACAGGGTGAGGAATGAAAAGGTCAGGGAAATGGTGAAAGAGGAGCCCTTGCAAGGTAGGATTGAGACATCAAGACTGAGGTGGAATGGACACTTAAAGAGAATGGATGAGAAGAAGATTCCCAAGAGCAGAGGCGGCCCGTGCCTTTGGACTCAAGGATGCCGCCCCTCCACTGCCTCCTGAAATCGCAATGTTCTTTCTGCTTGCCGCTAGAGAGCACTCAATGATTTGCCATCGCAACCAAGTTCCTCTTCTCGCCGGAAGATGGCTCCTGAACTCGTTTGGACTCAGTAGAAATCGCCCGCTTGATAATTTACGTTGCTATGACAACGAATTCCTCCATGTATCCCCTCACCCCGCTACGTCAGGCAGGAAGTGAACTCAGCGTGCTTGAGTCTCAAGCTGAGCTAACTACAGGCAGGGAGTGAGTGCATGGATTGTATTAGTACCAACATGAAAATGCGGGAACTTAAAGAAACTGTGTTTAGCTCATTGAGCTTACCTGAAAAAGTTGACTTAAAGAACAGTGGTCGTCCAGTGCCAGTATTGAATATAACGCAAGTTCAAGCTGCGTGTAGGGCCCGTGGCGCGTTTACACGTAAATTTGATGCGTCCGTATATGATAAATGTTTTTGGTTGGGTGGGTGTGAGGACAGCAACGCTTTCTTCTGCTTCTGCTTGTGTGTTTACTGTATGGAGGTGATGACAATTGGACAAAAGAAGGAGTAAATGATTTGAAGCACCTACATGTGAAAATAAAGAAACATGAGAAATCAACTAGACATCAGAATAATACTGTCAGTTTCCAACTTCTCGGCAGATGTAACATTGCCGAAAGTTTAAGTAGTGCGCATATGGAGGCTGTTCGTGCTCATAATGAATTGGTTACAAAAAATAGGGAGGTTCTGTCAAAAATAATTGATATTCTGAAATTGTGTGGTGCATGTAATCTGCCTCTTCGTGGCCACGACGAATCGGCTTCCTCGCATAATAAAAGTGTATTTTTGGAGTTGATAGAATACAGCAAGAATCTTGATCCACTGTTACGTACACATTTTGAAAATGCAAAAGTTTTTAAGGGTACTTCAAAAACAATTCAAAACGAGCTCCTGGAATGTATGTTTCAAGTTTGTAGAGATTTCATAACAAACGAAATCAGGCAGTCATCATTCTTAGCCTGTATGGTTGATGATACTACAGATGTATCGACTCAGACCCAGACAGTGTTTGTGTTTCGATACGAATTGAACGGAACGGTACACGAGGGTTTCTGGGGATTTTTCAATGCAGAAAACCATACAGCAGTAGGTTTATCAAAATGCATTTTACAAGAATTGCAACTTTTGTTACAAGACCATCCCGAAAAATTAATTGCATAAACATACGATGGCGCAGCAGTATTTTGAGGACATTTAGGTGGTGTCAATGTCATAGTAAAAAATGTCTATAAAAGTGCGCATTATATTTACTGCTATGCACATCAGTTGAACAGGCTCCTGGAAAAGGCGTCATCGAGTGTTTCCAGTGTAAAAGTTTTTTTTGTTAATCTCAAAGGGATGTCAGTTTTCTTCTCGAATTCTCCAGAAAGAACAGCCCCACTCGATGACGTATGCAGCGTAAGAATACCAAGAGTGTGCGAGACGAGGTGGAATTTTCGTTCGAGGTTGGTAAGGACAATTTTTGAGAAAAAAAAAAAAAACTCAATTCTGCAGTGCTTTGAAAACATTCAATCTGAGGCGTCAAACCTCATACCGCTGAAACAGTCTCACAAGCTGCTGGATTTATTAAGTGGCTGAATGATGATACCTTCTTATTCTGGTTGAATTTCTTCAATAAAGTGATGCCTCATGTGGACATTTTATATGCTCAGTTGCAAAAGGTCGAAACAGACGTTGCAAAAATACAACATGCACTGCATTGTTTTGAGTCTTCATTGCAGAATATCAGACACAGTTTGCCGAGTTCAATCCAGACAACACAAGAGCCATTACCAAAAAAAGCGATGTGGAAGCTCCGCACAAGATTTAAATGCCGCCGCAAGAGAAATATGTGATTACATGCTCGCCGAGGTGAAAGATAGATTTGAGTTCAGAAATCATCTTTCAGGAGCCAAATTGTTCCTGCTTGAAAACTATGAAGACTACAGAAAACGGCTGCCTGTTGAAGATGTAAACCGTTTTTGTGATGCTTTTCCTGTAATTGACAGAGATGATTTCGTACACGAATTGGGTGTTTTCTACTCACGGCCAGAGTTCTCTCCAAATGGCAACATATCCGGGTGTTTAAAAACTCTTGATTTCCTTATTTCATTTGGACTAGATACTACTGTTTTTAAGGAAATAACAAAGGCATTAAAAATATTAGTGACAATGCCAATGACAACATGTGAAACTGAAAGATGTTTTTCGACCCTGAAGTTGATAAAATCATATCTACGTAATTCTATGGGGGAGGACAGATTAACAGCTTTAGGGATGCTGTCAATTGAGAAACAAATGGTGAAAGAAATTCCTAACTTTAACAATAAAGTGATAGAGAAGTTCATTAGTGATACTGACAAGTGCAGAAGAATGGAGTTCCACTACAAATGAGAGCTTTTGTGAGGTAAATAGAATTATAGGCTATTGAAATATGCGTATTTTATATGGTTGAGTCCCCCCTCGGTAAAATTCACGAGCCGCTACTGCCCAAGAGGATACATGAGATGCAGATGCAGACGAAACGACCAAGGGGAAGACCAAGAGATAGATGGCTGAAAGGCGTGGAGGAATGTGTCAAGAAGAGAGGCGAGGCCTGGACCAGAGTGACAGCGGAGAGGTGGTGGGAAGAACGGACTAAGTGGCGAGGCTTATGTTCCAAACAGACCCAGCCTGGGGCTGGAAACTGTACAAGATGATGATGATGAAGTAGGATGGATTAAGGAAATTAGAGAAGATATGAAAGAATTAGAAATAACATTGGATGACTTGCAAAACAAAACAACAAAATTAAAAAAACTGAGAGATATAAAAATAAGATTTCAGGCTAAAATAGACAAACGTAATACAGTAAAAAGGGTATTTACAGATGAGGAACGCCTGAGAAGATCAGAGCAAATGAAGAGCTACTGGGCGACTCGGGAAGGAAACTTACTGAAGAAGAGGACCAAGAAATGATTGACTGAAGTGGTCCAATGAGGCCGTAAAAGCAGAAGAGGAAGAAGAAGAAGAATATTTTTACACCACAGGACGACAACTTGAAGATGATTTATTGCAGATATATCTGTAATGGCGCCTCCAAACCTTGAAGTAATCCGTATGTTATATACATTCCACATTGTACCACTGCCAGCTGGATCGCATCCCTCCTGGCTGCTAAAGCGTCTTACACACTTCCGTCCGATCCACTTCCGTCCCATTTTTCAAAATCACTCCTACAAAAATATCCAGCAACCGAATGGAAAGATGTTACACATCAAAAAGTAATATATTATCATTTTAAATGATTATGTCAACTTCGCTGGGGTCTGGCGTTACGTTACGGTGACGGGACGAATTGTACCGAGAATGCACTGAGGTGTGTGATGTCATAGTACTGCTTGAGCTTCCTCCTTTCCCCGCGCGCTCCGGTGAGTGTGACGTCATCCAGCCAGCTACCTCCTTTGACCTTGGTTTGCACTTGCTTTTTTTTAATGATATAAAGTCTAGTCTTTCAGACTGACTATCAGTGTTTTTTTTATAGAAATCAATATATACTCGAGAGGGCGCCAACTCACAAACAGAATGCTTGCGAACACATAAATAAATAGTACTTGGTACAGGTTAGGAGAGCCCTTAAAAACAAAAGTATGGGGTGATTATACACTAACCAGGAACATCAGATAAGAACTGAGATACATCCTACTGCAATCTAATATATTTTATCATTTACTTACAGAAGTCAAATCAAAAATACGAGGTTAAGAAGTTAGATCCATAATAATAAAACAGCTGGTGGTCCTGACCTGTATGATGATGATGATAATTGTTGTTTTAAGGGGCCTAACATCTAGGTTATCGGCCCCTGACCTGTATGAGATAGCACTTCTATTGTAAGGAGCAAATCGTCGCTCCTTAGGACAATTACATAAATTTTGATATGAGTATACTTCCTTTATTTTTGACACTTGATTTTAATGCCCTCATAGACATAATTTGCATCATAACACTTCTTAAATGTCATATATCTCATCAAGACATTTCTCTTCTCCATCTATTTTCTTTTTTTTAATTATTATTGTCGATCTTTTTGGAATAAACAATTATCGACACTCTCTATGGTATCTTGTTCACAATTTTACCACAATTTAAAATCCACTTGTATAAAGTCTATTTCATATCTACAGTGATACCTGCACTAGAGTTTCTTTACTCCGTGCAGACAATAATATAATACAATTATCTATGGACTTTAGGAATACTACCATCATTCCTCTTATTCATAGCACATTGCGGTCACACCGGTTCACATCCAAGTACCTCCATCTATGCCTTACGGAAATATTTCAATTTAAACTGTCCTATTTAGTATTTACTCAATATTATTTCTTTATCTGCAGTCAGGACACAATGCCCAGGTGGCAAGATCTACAATAATTCTTGAAAATGCCAATCACACTGTTTGGAGAAATAACCGATATAATAATAATAATAATATTGTATGGCCTCGGGTGCAAGCTTTGTAATTTGACACCCAGAGGGTAGCTTGCATGTCGAATTTCGTTGTTCCTTGAATCACTATCAAAGTCAAGGAGGTTAGATAGATTATCTAAGCTCCTTGAACACTATAGCTCTTTCTAGTAGAGAAATGAGGAACTTTGTGTTGGCGGAAACTCCCGAGATTAATTTTGCCATTATGAACACGGCCTACTGAATTCAAATGGGTTCCTTGACATGCCAACATCGTATGACATGCGTGTCGTATTTTTGCCTAACAACTTGTAAAACAACAGAAGATGATTTGATTTCACTTGGTTGGAAATGGGCCTGTGTTTCTTTTCTTTAATCCTTTTTCTTTCCAAACCCTGAGTTATAATGTACCAGTATCCATTGTTGTAGATCTTTCACTTGGGCATTGTGTCCTGACTGCAGATAAAGAAATAATATTGAGAAAATACTAAATAGGACTTCACCAAGCATCTCTTAAGCTTAGAGATTTTGCAGCAAAGATTTGTCTTTTGTAATCAATCAGAAGTGTAATATATTAAATGTTCTAGATAACATCTCAAAAGATAAAAGGAATTGTGCAATCCATGTCATAAAGATAGTGTTATGTAACATGGGATTACAGTTCATTTCTAGGAGATACCAGTACCGCATTGTTTAACTTCTCTTTTACTTATTGTTCCGTCTTCAAAGCTAATCAATGTCGGGTTGTACAGTAACTGTTTTTTTACTACAATTTACAAGGCACAGTTCCGATGATTCCATGTATTCAAGAAGGTGGATGGGCATTACTTTTCTAATGTTAAAATCAATTTCTCTAGATGCAAGACAGGAATTACAATGAAACCTAGTAAACAAGGAGTCTTATATGGGGCACAACTGTTAATGTTCATCATAAGATCATTCAATTATACTTCTTGATAAGAACAAACAGTTATAACTATACCCATACATGTAATAGAAAGTATTCATTACTGAACATCTTGTTTTCTCTTGTATTGTCTTTAGTTACCCGAGGGCCAATCAAACTTTATTATAGGAATGTGAGGGCCAGAGGTATTCCAGAAAGAAAAAGTATTACATACTTGACTCAAAAACATTTATTAAAATTTATATTAAAAGAAGTTTAATATTACTAGCTTAATATACCACTTCATTTTACAGTCGAGAAATCAATGTGATGATTGGCACTGCTTTCCTTGTAACGTGTTATTCGTGGGGTTTTTATGCAACTGGCATAAGTCAGTAGGAAGCCATTCTATATTTATTTACGCGGCAAATTGTTCAGCCAAGAGAATTTTTCATGTTAATTTATTATTATTATTAATTTATTATAATTATTATTAAGGTATTTTCGGAGCATTTTATAAAAATTATTAGCATTCAGATAGGTTTTCTATGTCTTAGAAAACGCTATCAAGCAAATTATTACGAACGACAATATCATAGAAAATTATGTGATTGCGGAATTTTACGGAGTTTTCGTCAGTTAGGATATTTTGGGAGACATGAGTCACTGGAAATTCATATACAGAATTAATCTTGTCGGGAAGCATGACGCAATCCTGGGTCGCAGCGTCAAGGAAAGGCGGATATATGGAACGGAATACGACTTCTCCCTCTCGCGCGCCGTGTGTAATGAGCCAGAGGAGGTGAAGTAGCGGCGTGCTCAGCCAATCAGTGGAGACCACGTAAGCTGGAAGTTGGGACTGGAATGGGGATGCGACGTGTGCATATATCGTTCGACGCGCCGTGGAACGAGGACTATCTGTGTAGAACTTAACGAGTACGGATGCACGCGGGAGTCGCTCCGATGTTCCGTGGAGTGGAGGACTAACTTTTGTAAAACTTAACCAGTGTGGTTGTACGAGTGTTTGGGTCCGATGTACGGACCATAGAATTATCTAATCTACCAGAATATCATCAAATAACGAAGAAGATGGCGTCGTCCAGGAGACTGTGGGAAGCACACAGCATCATCCAGTACGAGGGAAATGCTTTAGCAATTTCCAGTGGTAAGCGCAAATGACGCAGAAATACGCAATCTCTCATTTTTCTTTGTTTTATATTTCATATTTCAGTAACTTCATAGCTTGGCAATAAGAGTAAAATCTATAATTTATCAGACTCCGTTTTCACGTAATTTTCTATCGGTAATATTAAAATCGCAACGCTCCAATTTAAATTTTATACGTATTATTATTATTAATTTTGCTATACTTGTTTTATATAATAAATTCATTTCTTTTACAATGCAATCTTTGCTTTCAGTAGGTAGCATTAGATATAGACCAATTCCTTCTCCTGATACAATTGTTTGTTGGGTTAATGATCAAATCATACCACGATCTGAGTGAATAGATTCTTGAAGGTGTTCTACCAGAGCTAGACGTTGTTAAATACAAATTTAGATTTCAGCATTGCATTGAGGTCTTGGCGCCCATTAAAACAACATAGCTTAGGCAAAGGTCAACAGTTACAATTATCACCCAACAGTTTGGGGCAGCCAAACCATTACATTTGTCGCTACCAACATGGGGCATTAATTAACATTACACTTGTACACTCAACGTGTGGGCTAGCAGACAGTTACATTCTGATACAAGTGTATCAATGTCCACTGTAAGTTCAGTAAGGCAAAGTCTCAGGCTCGATTCCAGTGAAGCACTTTCAATTCGATTTCTCGCTTTTGATTTAATTTGTTTGAGAGCAGAAAAACACTTTCGCACACGTACGTTCTGCCAAACAGCGATAACACTTGCAGAGAAAATTTAAGCAGTTTAGGAAAACATTCTTTAGAAATCAGTTTCCAGAAATTTTCAGGGACATCACACTTTTTAGTCTGGTAGAATGGGTCTGCCTGAAGATCACAAATTTCCATTTGAAGATCGCAGGGCACCTCAGTCATTTCTATATCCATGGGGTTGTTGAACAGTGCAAGTTTTGGTTTTAGGGAGTCAAAATCCTGGAAACTGTTCTGGAACTCTTTCTTGTTATTATTTCATGAAACATACTAAAATTTATGTCACTTTTTTCTTCTTTCAACTGCTGACAAGATGTAAAGTGTGCCATATTATTTGCCTTCAGTGCAATTTGCATTACATCAAGTTTTTGATGTGTAACATCTTTCCACTCGTTTGCTGGATATTTTTGTGGGAATGATTTTGAAAAATGGGACGGAAGTGGATCGGAACGATCGAGGTGGCACACTTCCGTTCGATCGAATGGAAGTGTGCTAGCTGGCAGTGGTGGATCGAACGGAAGTGTAAACCGCACTGCCAACTCGGTCGATCATTCCAGCTGGCAGTGGTAAGATCCAGCTGGCAGTGGTAAGAGAAACAATGAGCGCGCCGTGTCAGAAATTGATACCATGACGTACTCTCGGCCATGTGGAATGTACAGGGCCTTTCATATAAAGTAAGAACGGCAAGCGGCAGTTTTGTTATTCGTTGCTGCGGTGGCCTTGGCCGAGCTTGTGGCGCGCCGTGGCCCCCTGCTGTACTATTGAATGCGCGCGCTTACTAACATACGAGGGCTGTGTTTGTTTTTTGTTTTTTTCATAAGTTCCGATGGACTGTATAAAAATAACAGATTGACATACCAAACTGATTTTACGACCACTCTGTACCAACGTTACAATAACTTTTACAATGGTAATAGACTTTTACAAAGAATTCAAGTGTGAAATTTTGGGCCATCTGCTGTTTTGTCCAAACCAGCACTGAATGATTTTCACCTTTTTCGAGAATTGAAGGTGTGCTTGGGCGGCAACGCCTCGTCAAAAAGGAAAAACTTCAGGAGTCTGTCCAGACGTACCCACCTCAGTGGCGGCAGAATATTTTGCCGAGGGCATTGAAAAGCTGGTGTAACGATACGACAAATGTTTCAATCGTTTTGGTGATTATGTTGAGACATACGAATAAAACTAGCAATCATTTAGTAGTAAAATCAGTTTGGTATGTCAATCTGTTATTTTTATACAGTCCATTGGAACTTGAAAAGAAAAACAGCCCTCGTATGTACTATGCGCGTGCTTTCAATAGTACATCAGGGGGCCACGGCGTGCCACAATCTCGGCCAAGGCCACCTCAACAGCGAATAACAAAACTGCCGCTTCCCGTTCTTACTTTATGTGAAAGACCCTGTATATGACATACTGAACTGTAAACGCTCA
Organism: Meconema thalassinum; assembly: GCA_946902985.2. Classification (NCBI taxonomy): domain Eukaryota; kingdom Metazoa; phylum Arthropoda; class Insecta; order Orthoptera; family Tettigoniidae; genus Meconema; species Meconema thalassinum. Next base: position 1,438,084,135 of record OX336388.2, read on the forward strand.
TGCGAACTCTGGTGTCAAGTGATTGAAACAAAGCACATGGTACATGTTCGAAGTCTTTGTATCAGTATTTAAATGGTAAAATGCCTTTATATCAAACATTGTAAGTAGTCGGCATTGTCGGTATTATGTTTCTGCACAATGGCTATTGAAATATTAACCCACATAATGGTAATGTAGTCATCAATATAATATAATCATTGTGGTTATACGAGAATTGAGCAAGCCTTCATGAACTATTGCTGAATACATTCTCTTTACTCACAAGAGGGCCTATTCATAAGGCATTTTAAACTCAATTTCACGCAGGAACATTATCGAAACAAGCAAAATATAAATGAAACTTAATTCCGTAATGCAGTATTATTGGAATGTGGAAATAAGTCACCCATCTTGTGCACAATATTTGTGTCAAATATAAAGGGAACAGAATTCCGCCTGATCAATACAACACTTTCAGTTAAGGGGCTATATTAAACCCATTTGGATGGTACATGTTTCGAGGCCTCCCTTGGCCCCTTCATCAGCCATACAAATAGACATATTGTCAGTACAATTATCAGAATAAAATTGAAAAGGTTAAAACTAACAAGAGATAACAGGATGAAATAAAACATAAAAACCATGAGGACAGTGTGGCACAAATAAATTAAGTAAAACTTATCCTAAGAAAAACTTGCGAATATCACAAACAAATGGAAAAACACATTAAAAAACAGTATATGTTAAAATGTGAACTTAAAATGTAATTTGTATGACTCTTGTAAAAATCTTCTAATTTTGATAAAGTAAAATAGCAGAATTCCGTGCCCGAAAATCTAGGGAATTCGACCCATAGAAAAAGTTAAAAATATGTAAAAAACTGATCGTCATGAAATGACTTTGTTGACTTCATACGAAGGATCGTTGGTGGAAGGAACAATACATCGCCATGATGAAAGTCAAATCGGTCAAGCTTGATGAAGGCCTCTTGAAATGGAGACGAAAAGAAAGTTGAGCATCTTGCAATTAGAAAATCCAATTTCTTCAGGTAGACATGTGGGCTTTAGGAGAAACGTCATAGTAGATGAAACGTGACTTCGACGCAGGAAAACGTAGAGAAACTGGCCGGCTGAACAAGTGAAAGTGAACAGCTGAGTGTGAAACATAAAGTAGAGAGTTGGACGGGGAAGGGGAGGCGAAGGAGCTCTGCCGGGCGGCAGCTGTTCACTTTCACTTGTTCAGCCGGCCAGTTTCTCTACGTTTTCCTGCGTCGAAGTCACGTTTCATCTACTATGACGTTTCTCCTAAAGCCCACATGTCTACCTGAAGAAATTGGATTTTCTAATTGCAAGATGCTCAACTTTCTTTTCGTCTCCATTTCACGAGGCCTTCATCAAGCTTGACCGATTTGACTTTCATCATGGCGATGTATTGTTCCTTCCACCAACGATCCTTCGTATGAAGTCAACAAAGTCATTTCATGACTATCAGTTTTTTACATATTTTTAACTTTTTCTATGGGTCGAATTCCCTAGATTTTCGGGCACGGAATTCTGCTATTTTACTTTATCAAAATTAGAAGAATTTTACAAGAGTCATACAAATTACATTTTAAGTTCACATTTTAACATATACTGTTTTTTAATGTGTTTTTCCATTTGTTTGTGATATTCGCAAGTTTTTCTTAGGATAAGTTTTACTTAATTTATTTGTGCCACACTGTCCTCATGGTTTTTATGTTTTATTTCATCCTGTTATCTCTTGTTAGTTTTAACCTTTTCAATTTTATTCTGATAATTGTACTGACAATATGTTTATATGTATGGCTGATGAAGGGGCCAAGGGAGGCCTCGAAACATGTACCATCCAAATGGGTTTAATATAGCCCCTTAACTGAAAGTGTTGTATTGATCAGGCGGAATTCTGTTCCCTTTATACAGTATTTGACTTTTAATCAATACGGAACCATGAATGATTGTACGAACAATATTTGTGTAGTCGAAATAGCCTTGGGGTTAGCGCCTATGACTGTGTATCTAGAGATCTTGGGTTCGAATCCCGGACGGGGTAGATATTTTTGCTACCAGATTTTCATTTTAAACAATATTTATCATATCAATATGACTCATTTTAACAGAATCCATATGAAATTACGTGTTGGTCTGTGAATCAAGAGGACCTGTTTATAAGGAATTTAAGGTTATGAGCGGTGTCGCGTCTATTAATCTAGTTGATCCATATCGTATTCTTTATTTAGGCTACTGCTGGTGGAAGCTACAAATCATCTAATAAAATGAGTTCCGTATTATTAACTACAATATCTGTAAAACACTCCCTTTTACAATAGATTAATATTTGTGCCAATAATAGTATAAAATACCAGTTTATCAACAATTTCACGTGAGGTTTCTTCTATGTCAGATGTTATACATCATATGCGACTACTGTAAGGCTCGTAATTTTTTTTTGCGGAAGCCCTCAATATGTCCATAAAGCTGGGAGATATTTTGTTTTCTGCCTTGTAGTTTCAGGTTTAAAGCATTAAACACACAACTTCTGGCACTTCTCTGGTATTGATCGTATTATGATTTATGAAAGCTGGTTTAGTGTCTATTCATGTTATACTCCTTCGAAACACCTAAGACTTTAGAACAGATAAAACAGTGTGGTTTTCCATTATGTTCAACAAAAAAGCAACTTTCCTGCCACTTTGACTGAAATTGTCGTTTCTCATCTTCAACACGCCGTTTATTAAGTCCTGCCATATTAGGTACCGCTCTCGCAACAACTATGACAACAAACTCTCATCGTACTATATCTCTCGAACAACCTCTCTCGTCAAAAACAACCTCTTCGAACAGCCCAGTCTTTATAGAGAAATCCGCCGCAGCACACGAACGGTCGCGAACGTATCGGCAGCCAATCACTGGCTGCCAACCAGTTGTCGCCTGAAGGCGGGAACGCTTCTTGTGCCGTACGTATTCGTGGAAAGACAATTCTGACTACTGGCTTATTTTTCGGGATCTTTCCTTTCCCACCTGGCTCCTTCGTAACATTACTGAATGAAAGTGAAAATTAAAGTAGGCACGCCACGGATTATAACTGTCGAAGAGCGAAGGGCAGTAAGAAGGGCAAGGGCCAACAGAAATGAACAGGCGGGCCCGCAAGCGGCCCGAGGGCCACGGGTTGGACCACTCTGGTCTAGGTGAAATAATTTTCATTAACTATTGCCAATTATTATCATGTTAATAACAAACACGTTTAAAATCATGTAATTCTATAATATTATCATCACATAAAAATTGGATTTGTCTTTTAAAGTTTTATTCTAGTTACTCTGAAAATATGCAGAACCTCCAGTTGGCAGCACAGACACTACCACCAGATGCATGCCTTGAGAAGATTACAGAGCCAAATTTGAGATGACTTTTGGTAGCTATCCTGGGGGTGGTATGTTTGTGGATATTTCCATATTTATTCTTGCCAAATGATGGGATAATACATTATTTGGAGTCACAGGGTATGGATCCCAGTATACACACTAACAAAATAATTTAAGTTACAGGTATGGACACTGAAATAACCCTATTATGAGATATTTTTCAAGCTTGTTATCAAGATCTCACGGACACCAGAGCCCGCTGATGAGCCAGCTTGGTGTTCCTAGGCAAAACCCCACACATGATATGGCATAAACCTAGAAAAAATGCTGAGTTTTAAGATGTAATTTTCTTTTAAATGAAACAACAGCAAGAACAATTGATACTGAAAGGCAAAACATATTCGATACCCTTGAAAAGAACTTAAAATTTGATTGAAATTAAAAAGCCAAGGATAGCTGTTAAAATCACATTTGTCTGATAGTTACTTTTTACATTAGAAAAATTCAAAATTATATATTATAAAATTTTGATTGTGAATCTTCTATCTTAAGACTATTGAAATAGTGGATTACATACTTACACCAATTAGGCCTTGTATCATTCTTAGAACGACCAGAGCCCAGGGATCAATTTTTGCAAGTGCTGGAATGAGGAATGTAGTGATGCACATAAACAGGTTACTGCACCCAAAAACCACTTTAAAGCCATATCTCTGAGAGAGAATACCACCAGGAACTTGGCTGAGGAAGTAGAACCAGTAAAATGCTCCCAGAACGTACCCTTGCTGTCTCTCATCCCAATCAAACCGTGTCTGAAAATATTACAAATTACTATGTAAGCTGGTACCATTTACCGTAACTCCTTCTAATGACGAATTCAAAAATAATTGAAATTAAACTTTCTGAAAAGGACATCAGAAAACAAATTTGTTCTGAATGATCCAGAGATGTGATGTTTCATTTCTGAGCATTCCTCTCGAATTCTCTTCCTTGATGTGCTAAAGAATGTTTACATATTTGTCAATATCTTAAAATTCTTGTGCTTGTTAGATCTGACAACTATATTCTATAAGTTCTCTAGAGCTACATGATTCTTGAATCTCTTTAGAAATAAGCCATAAAAACCATGTTGGTTTATTAATAGAGACCTATATTGATTTAGAAAACAAATTGTTTATTTTAAAAATACTATAACAAATTAATTTCCAGTTTTTAAATATTAACTACCAACCCACCCGGTATCTTTAACGATTTACCCAGCGTAAGCTTAAAAGACGCACAGATGGCAGATCCCAGACGCAATTCAGAAAAGCCGAGGAGAACTGCGAAACTCCAAACACATACTCTTTTCTGAAGTCTTAACTCGAGACGACTCGACAGTTTGATGCTGGCCTAAGCTGGAGTGATAGGCTCGCTCTTCAACTCGTAAACTCGCTCTGAAGCTAGTAATTTAAATTTCCATTGAATGGAGATTGTTGGAAGAAATAAAAACGTAAAGACACTTTTAGTGGGCGATGTATAAAAGATAGAGATATGCTGTCGCAGACTTTTTTGTAGAACTTTTCGTGCTGAACAATTCCTACACTCTCAGATATCTTTAACGGTTTACCCAGCGTAAGCCTAAAAGGCGCACGGACGGCATGTTTTTCTTCGACTCGATTTACTGAAATCGTTACTGCTCAGCTTCCTTTGGTTATAAATGGATGTTTATCTACAGAGAAAGAACTTTCCACTAATTACACCTGTGTGAAACGAAATTGTATAGGTTAAGAATGTAAACAAAGCTCTTAGGTTGCGACGTTCGTTGCCAAGAACCGACTGCGGTGGCGTCTAGTAACTAAGTTCTGAGCTAGGCCTAGCAGTCATTAACACTGGTGTTTGGCGGCAAAAGTAGGAACTATTTGAAAAATTCAAAGTTGCAGTCCTTACTTGAATTAAAAAACAGATACACACACTAATACAGTCATCACAATTAAGACCGGTTATCAGACAGATTCTACACACACCCAAAGTACACGGGGCTACATGACTGCATTGTCGCAGCCCCTAAACTAAGGAACCAACCAACCTTCCTCGAGAGATCTTTTACAGAATGTGAAAACCGAATCAAAATCCATCCTGTGGTTCTCGAGATTACCCGTTACATCCAAGAATCGGGGACTTTGTTTAATGCTATGTAGAGATAGTATTGACTAGGCAGTTTTAAATAAACAATTTGTTTTCTAAGAATAATCTATAAAGCAAATCATAACTTCCCTTTGACATTTTCATGCTTTAATGAAACAAACATCTTAACCCCAACTTTTGGGCCTCTTTTCTGCTACAATGGTTAGATGTTTAAGGACAATATATTGAAGTTTTTCTTTTCTGTGACATGAGTTTAATGTGCTAATTACTGTTGTTCAATAAAAAAATATTGTACTATTGTCATGTTTTGGTTTATCTTGTGCTCTACGAGCAGCCAGGCAACATTTGAAGAATACTTTTTCTACAAGAATTTGATTTTAAACTAATTAAAATCTCGTACCTCTTCTAGGATTGTTTCTTCGGTGTTTGATACATTGGTGAAATTTCTTCCTTGGAGAGACTGTGGAACCTCTGGCAGGTAACATTCACTCACTACTGTGGTATTCTGTTCACTAACGTCCTGTGTTAACACCATAGCCACAATAGCAATGTTAATATTGGTGCGGATCATGTAGTTGACACCTGATCCAGTGAAGACAAGGAACCACAGCACACTTCTGCATGATATACAGTCTGCAAACAGTCATTAGATTTGTGTCTTTCTTTTTTAAGTTTCTTTGATATAAATCAGAAACATAAAACAGCCAGGGCTCAAAGATATGTTTTAGATGGGTATTATATTCAATGCAGTACCGTAATGAAATAGCATTAAAAAATAGAACAATCCTAAAGGTAATACTACATTTTTCTGTATCGTGTTGGAAGTCAGTTTTCAGTGTTGCCTTAGTAATAAAAATTTAATGTTTCAGTCGGTCCACACGATTGTACCCAATTGTAATGGGTAGTTCCCAATCCTGAAAAAAATTTACTTGAGATTATTAATTTATTAATGTATTTGTTAATCACAAGTATATTCTTTTCAGGTATAGGGAACCACCCATTACAATTGGGTACAATCGTAGTGACCAACTGAAAAACATTAAATTTCAACTTAATTTTTCTACTGTATGTGTTGCTGGTTGGTCGTAGTCTATTATTATGGTTCACTCAAAACCAACATTGTGGCACAGCATATTTAATAAGATTTTATCATTACTTTGATGTTATGTGTAGCAATTATCCCTTGTACTGTAAACTTCCACTCAGTCCATAGGCCTACAATAAAGCAGAAAGGGTACAACTACAACAATAACAACGTATGCAACAGAATACAGTTCATTCATTCACTCATTCATTTATGTACCTTTATTTATTTATTTATGTACTTATGTATCAACTTATTTATTTGTTTATTTGATTTCTATTTGTTTTATATTTTTTATTTGTTATATATTAGTTTATTTGTTATATATTTGTTTATTAGAATAATTGTTTTATTTTTGTTTATTTGTTATATATTTGTTTTTATTTGTTTTATATTTGTTTATTTGTTATATATTTGTTTATTAGAATATTTGTTTTATTTTTGTTTATTTTTTATACATTTGTTTATTTGTTATATATTTGTTTATTAGAATATTTTTTTTATTTTTTTTATTTGTTATATATTTGTTTATTAGAATATTTGTTATATATTAGTTTATTTGTTATATATTTGTTTATTAGAATAATTGATTTATTTTTGTTTATTTGTTATATATTTGTTTTTATTTGTTTTATATTTGTTTATTTGTTATATATTTGTTTATTAGAATAATTGATTTATTTTTGTTTATTTGTTATATATTTGTTTATTAGAATATTTTTTTTATTTTTTTTATTTGTTATATATTTGTTTATTAGAATATTTGTTATATATTAGTTTATTTGTTATATATTTGTTTATTAGAATAATTGATTTATTTTTGTTTATTTGTTATATATTTGTTTTTATTTGTTTTATATTTGTTTATTTGTTATATATTTGTTTATTAGAATATTTGTTTTATTTTTGTTTATTTTTTATACATTTGTTTATTTGTTATATATTTGTTTATTAGAATATTGTTTTATTTTTTTTATTTGTTATATATTTGTTTATTAGAATATTTGTTTTATTTTTGTTTATTTGTTATATATTTGTTTTTATTTGTTTTATATTTGTTTATTTGTTATATATTTGTTTATTAGAATATTTGTTTTATTTTTGTTTATTTTTTATACATTTGTTTATTTGTTATATATTTGTTTATTAGAATAATTGATTTATTTTTGTTTATTTGTTATATATTTGTTTTTATTTGTTTTATATTTGTTTATTTGTTATATATTTGTTTATTAGAATATTTGTTTTATTTTTGTTTATTTTTTATACATTTGTTTATTTGTTATATATTTGTTTATTAGAATATTTTTTTATTTTTTTTATTTGTTATATATTTGTTTATTAGAATATTTGTTTTATTTTTGTTTATTTGTTATATATTTGTTTATTAGAATATTTGTTTTATTTTTGTTTATTTGTTATATATTTGTTTATTTGTTACATATTTGTTTATTTGTTTATTTGTTATATATTTGTTTATTTGTTATATATTTGTTTATTTGTTATAAATTTGTTTATTAGAATATTTGTTTTATTTATGTTTATTTGTTATATATTTGTTTATTAGTATATTTGTTTTATTTTTGTTTATTTGTTATATATTTGTTTATTAGAATATTTGTTTTATTTTTGTTTATTTGTTCTAAATTTGTTTATTTGCTATATATTTGTTTATTTGTTACATATTTGGTTATTAGTATATTTGTTTTATTTTTGATTATTTGTTATAAATTTGTTTATTTGTTATATATTTGTTTATTACAGGGTCATTATATATCTGCCCGCGAGTAAACACGCCAAGCTAAGCCGGCTGTGACTGGCGTAGATCACGGGCGCGCGTACCCGGTTCAGCCGGTGGTGGAACGCACTTTCACACTTTTACCAAACATGTTCAATAATGTGTACTTACAGAGCTCATAGCCGATGCTGAAAATGTCTTCCCTCTCTTGTAACACACACCTGACATCTTCTGATGAAAGAATATCCGTCAACTCTTTTATTATTTACAGAGCCTGTTTCCTTGAATCGTTTAACGAGCCTCCTAATTGCACTGGCATCAGGCACAGGTCTTCGAGGAAACTTGATTCGAAATTTTCGTCTCATTCCAGAACAAGATTTTCTACTTTCCATACACGAATTATGGATGTACACACGTTCGCGCAATATGAATTGGTGTCTAGGAATGACCAACAATCACAGTAATCACAATACTCACTAAACGTGCAACACTAATGTCTAGGCTTTGCAGATACATGCCCATATGAAAACAAAACACGTGTGAACTAGCAATATGAGTCAGCGGAGTGTGCCTACCACCGGCTGAACCATGTAACGGCGCCCGCGATCTGCGCCAGTCACAGCCGGCTTAGATTGCCGTGTTTACTCGCGCGCACATATGCTGTATAATAACCCTGTAGTTTATTTGTTTCATAATTGTTTATATGATTGTTATATATTTGTTTATTTATTATATTTGTTTTATATTTATTTATTTGTTTATTTGTTATACATTTGTTTATTTGTTTATTAGTTCATTTTTATATATTTGTTTTATGTTTATTTGTTTTTTATTTGTTTATTTCTTATATATTATTTTGTTTATTAGTATATTTGTTTATTTGTTACATATTTGTTTATTAGTTTGTTTGTTTGTTTGTTTGTTTTATATTTGTTTATTTGTTATATATTTGTTTATTTGTTATATATTTGTTTATTAGTTTATTTGTTTTATATTTGTTTATTTGATATTAATTTGTTTGTTTGTTTGTTTGTTTTATATTTGTTTATTTTTTATATATTTCTTTACTTGTTATATATTTGTTTATTAGTTTATTTGTATTATATTTGTTTATTTGTTATTAATTTGTTTATTTGTTATATATTTGTTTATTAGTTTATTTGTTTTATATTTGTTTATTTGTTATACACTCACCGGCAAAAAAAAACGCAACACTTGAGTTATAAAATTAAAACTTACTTATTAGCTGCATACTGTCTCAATTATGTCACTTTATACTATTACTTTTTCTGTTCAGAGTGCTTGTTTACCATCCATTTCCTTTAAATTATTATCGATAAAGGTTTGATTTATGACACCCCAGTTCGCTATCTACCCCAGACAAATTTGCTTTGTTTGATAAAGTGTATTCTTCAAATGATTTCTCACCAGTTATTAAGTTCATTTCGCAAAGAAAACATGGTTCTTACACGAGAAGAAGCTGCAAGAGCTGTAGCCTTGATTGAAGATGGAAGAATATGCGATATGTTGCAAGACAGTTAAATGTCAATTCGACCATCCAAAGGACATACCAACGGTATAGGGAACTTACTCCAGAAGGCGTGGGTCAGGCCGCAGAAGGGCGACATCAGACAGAGATGACCAGTATCTGCGACTCCAAGTTCTGAGGGACCAACACACCACAGCTGTAGAAGCAAGAAATTGGCTTCAGCAGGCGACAGGTGTGAATGTCAGTGAGAGGACAGTAAGGAGAAGATTAAGAGGTATAGAAATCTTCTCCAGAAGACCTGCCACCGGCCCCAGATTGAAACCTCAACATCGCAGGGCACGTCTTCACTTCGCTCACCTCTATCAACAATGTACACAACAGCAATGGCAAGCTGTTCTCTTCAGAGACGAGAAGAGATTTGGTCTCAGATCGCCTGACGGAAGAGTGTGGAGGAGGGTTGGAGAAACGTTTTCTCCTGTAACTTTTTCCTCCAGGACTGCAGTTGGGGGTTTTGTCATGGCCTGTGCTGGGGTCAGTATGGATGCCAAGACTGAATTTTACCTAATTGAGAATGGGACTCTCACAGCTGACCAGTACATCATGGAAGTCCTTGAAAACCATGTTGTACCATTTGCTCCATTTGTCGGGGAGGAATTTCGCCTGATGCACGAAAACACATGAGCACACACTGCCCGATGTGTCCAACAGTACCTGCATGTGGTTGGAATCTACGCACTGGACTGGCCAGCTAGGAACCCTGACCTCAATCCAATTGAACATGTGTGGGATATGTTGACCAGACATGTTCGGAAACGTGCTCCTGAGACTCTCCAGCAACTTTGGGTGATGCTGCATGAGAAGTGGGAACGCATCCCACAGGAAACCATTTCACAAATCATCGCAAGTATGGCAGAGAGGATACGCCAGGTGATTCATGCTAGGGATGGAAATACCCGTTTTTAAGTGTTCAGTTCTTGTGTCAGTACCCAAAGCAATGGGTTAATTCTGTAATGATAAATTTTGGAACTCAGATTAACATTTTTAAATGACTATGTAATTTACTCAAAATTTAAGACATTTTCATTTTTTCTTTCTTATTCTATAAAATTAAGCAGATTTTTTATTTGAAGCTTTTCTTTGTATGTGAAGTGGTTTTCAAATGTTTAAAAAACAATTAATTATGCATAATGTTTACATAAGAATAATTTCAGTGCAATAAATTATGAGAATACCTGGTAATTAAAAAATACAAGTGTTACTTTTTTTGTCGGTGAGAGAATATTTGTTATGTTTTATGAGAAAATCAAATCGAGATATTTGTAGAGAGCACTTGGAGTAGGGAGAACGACCCAGTCCAGACTGGTATATGAACTGGCAAGGGAACCGTTCTACATAGAAACTCAAGCTGCTCCTACCTCACACCAAGCAAGTATCTCAATTAATAGAGCTAAGGAAACAAAAAAAAAAAAAGAAATACCCAAAGACTTTTACGCTACAGACGCCATGATTGATAGGAGATGGGCAAAAGCGAACCAAGAACTGCGATCGGTGCTACCCAGACTTTCAGTGCACGGCTATCACCACAAGATATGTAGAAATCTCAAATTTCACGAACCAGACAATGCATGTGTATGAGTACTAAGCAATGAACATTGTGAAAAATAACACCTAACTAAATGTCATAAGAGGATTAAGTCAATCATCGACTATAGCAACGACTAGATCTAAATGTATCAAACATTGTATGCACATTTGTGCGCATTTTATGTAATAATAATTTATTTTATATTTGTTTATTTGTTTTATATTAGTTTTATGTTTGTTTATTTGTTTTATATTTGTTTATTTGTTTTATGTTGGTTTTATATTTTTTATGTTTGTTTATTTGTTTTATATTTGTTTATTTGTTTTATATTGGTTTTATATTTGTTTTATGTTTATTTGTTTTATATTTGTTTATTTGTTTTGTATTGGTTTTATATTTGTTTTATGTTTGTTTATTTGTTTTATATTGGTTTTATATTTGTTTTATGTTTGTTTATTTGTTTTATATTGGTTTTATATTTGTTTTATGTTTGTTCATTTGTTTTATATTTGTTTTATATTAATTTTATATTTGTTTTATATTTGTTTATTTGTTTTATATTAGTTTTATATTTGTTTTAAAATTGTTTTATATTTGTTTTATGTTTGATTATTTGCATTATATTTGTTTACATTTTGTTTTATATTTGTTAATTTGTTTTATTTGTTATATATTTGATTATATTACATTATCAGAAAATTGTTAAACAAAGGACGAGGTCTTCAAACAGTGATGAGGTCCCAGAAACTGTTAATAAACTTAAATTGTTCAGAAACTGGATAAACAGACTTGTTAAAATAGCCAGTGCTTTTCTTCTAAAAGGCAATTTATTGGCTTGACAAAACATCACGATCTTGTAATTTTTGGCAATTTGCAAAGTCTGATCATTGTTTGTGTTCGAATCATTAACTTTCAGCTTTTTCAATGCCGCACAAAATAACAACCTACCCCGCCTCCAAACACTAGCCTGCATGCTTGTAAGAATGGAGTGCCAAGTTGCCGACCAGAAGAAACTGATTCGAGTAGATCGATTTAAATCGAGGATTACTCAAAATCTCCTCCAGCTGTTGTGAATGGCATGTTGATGCCAGCTAATCGATGAACTTTCAAGTCGGAAGTTATATTTGCCGGACTAGATACAAATGTACCAATATTTTTTCTTAAACAGTTTTCGAATGTTTAAGGGGTTTCCTCTGAAAGAAAGCACTGAAAATAGCAAAAGAAAAGTACTATTCCAAACAAATTATGTCAAACTCCAATAATTCTATGTCCTTTGGAAAAATTTAATGATATAACATGTAGGTAGCTTTTGACAGCACATTTATCAGAGACTAACAAGAAACATCACAACCAGCTGCCATTGCAGACAAATTTGTAATCTATTTTAGTAATATAGGTTTAGAACTTTCTGAAAAAGTAAGTAATACAAAAATGGTACCTGCCAACACAAATGCACATGATAGCACTGCAAAATCTCAACCTCAGTCTATATTTTTTATACGCTTAACAAACTCAGAAATAACAAACCACATAACTGCTCTAGAAGATAACTCAGCAAATGGCTAAGATAATAACTCTAGTAAAACAGTTAAGATAATTAGTTCAAAAATTCTACAACCACTGCACCATATTTTTAATTTATCACTAACGAAAGGACAATATCCAGACTCATTCAAAATTGCTATCATAATCCCAGTCCATAAATCAGATGATAAAAGAGAGTTAAATAACTATAGACCAATTTCCCTCACAAGCCACCTGTCTAAGTTACTAGAGAAATGCATCAAAGCCAGATTACAGTACTCAACTATCTGAATAAGTTCAACATATTGTCACCAAATCAGTTTGGTTTTAGAGCAAACACTAGTACTCAAGATTCAACATTCTCCCTTACTGATTATTTGTGTAAAGCCATCGATAGTTCTAAAAGAAGAATTTCTGTGTTCCTGGATTTAAGAAAGGCTTTTGACACTGTAGACCACAATATACTCATTTGAAAACTCCCCAAGAACTAATAAAAAGCTTTCTTCTTAACAGAATACAAAAGGTACGAATCAAAGATACTCTAAGTAGAAGTGCTGAAGTAAAAATTGGAATTCCCCAAGGAACAGTTTAAAGTCCTATTCTTTTTCTGTTATACATATATTAACGATTTGTGTGAGCTGAACTGTAATGAGATGATTACCTCATATGCTGATGACAATGTCGTCACAGTCACAGGAACAACTTGGGAGGACACTTTTAATAGAACTCAAGAAACCCTTGCTACAGTCCAAAAATGGCTAAGAAATCACCTCCTTACCTTAAATGAAACCAAAACACAATAACTATGCTTCTCACACAACAAAATATTACAACCCACAGATAACTTAACACTAAAGATCCACACACCAAATTGTAACAATGGTGAAAGATGCAGCTGCTATACCCTACAGAAGTCAATGAATGCTACATATTTAGGGATTATTATAGATAGACATTTAAAATGCATGCATCGAATTTGTCCAATAAACTCCAAAAGTTAATTTATATATTTTATAGAACATAAAATATAATCAGATATAGGCCTTGAGAACTGTATATTTTGCCTTAATCCAGTCACAACTACAATATGGAATAAACGGTTGGGGTGGAATACTTGATTCACATTTGGCTCAGGCAAATATGCCAGAATCTCATTCTAAAAGTTATATACAAAAAGCCACCAACTTTTCCAACATGTGAACGGTTCTCAACAAAACATGCTGCTTAATATACGACAGTTATCTGTTCAGTCATCAATCATATTTATACATAAAAATATGAAGCTCTTCTCTAATGAACAAAAACTACAAATTTGCACTAGACTTCAAGACAGAACTGGAATACATACTACTTGGCCAAAGGAATTTAATTGTCTTAGCATTAGGATATACAATATATTGCCAGTAAATGTGACAATTAACACCCTGAATATACTTAAGAAAAGGCTTTGTACATGGCTCCTTAATAACTTTGATAAAGTAAATGAACTTATAAATTTTCACCAACATATTTAAACCAACTCAGTCACAAATTAGTAATGTATCATCTTCTTTAATTTTAGTATCCTTATAAATAATGCTTTTACTAAGCCTCCGTGGCTTAGGCGGCAGCACGCCGGCCTCTAACCGCTGGGTCCGTGGTTCAAATCCCGGTCACTCCATGTGAGATCTGTGCTGGACAGAACGGAGGCAGACAGGTTTTTCTCCGGGTACTCCGGTTTTCCCTGTCAAAATTTCATTCCAGCAACACTCTCCACTATCATTTCATTTCATCTGTCATTCATTTAATCATTGCCCCAGAGGAGTGCGTCAGGCCTCGGCAGCCGGCACAGTTCATATCCTCGCCGCTAGATGGGGGCTTCATTCATTCCATTCCTGACCCGGTCGTAGACTGGAAGCAGGCTGTGGATTTTCATTTTCATAAATAATGCTTTTACTATAAACTTTTCTTACTATTCTCAGTCAAATACCATGTTGCAAATAAATTAAGAAACTGCGTTCATGAAGCCCATGCAAAAGTTTATCTTATGTGGGAATCACCCTGTATTTTGATATCTGAACTCTCCACTTTCTGTTTTTAATGGTCTCAATATTTTTCTAAGTATCCTTCTTTCCTTCTTCTCTAGCTCTTCTATTTTGCCTTTTTTAATGGAAAACATAATTCTGAAGCATGGAGATTTTCCGGCTTAATTACCATATTGTAATGCCAGATTTTAGTTGCAATAGAAAGATATTTCTTATTGTAGGTATCCTTCGTCAGTTGAAAAGCTTATTCCAATTTTCGTATTCGAGCTCTATTTGCTTCTTTGTCTAATTTGAATCATTTCTTCCAAATACTTAAACTTTTCTACCTTGTCAGTTTTTCCGGAGTCTGTTATTAAAATTGTAGGAGAATTTCTAATCTATACTAATATAATAGAGCTGAAGAGTTTGTGGGTTTGTTTATGTGTTTAAACGCGCTAATCCCTGGAACTACCAGTCGGATTCAAAAAATTCTTTTTTTATATGATAGCCAGATTCAAGAGGAATAGTTTAAGCTATGTAAATTTCGGACAGACTACTTCATTCCCTGTATTTAGGCCCTATGGCACAAATCTACACCGTTTCACCGATCAGAACCAAAATTTGTATACATACCCTTTGGAACCCTGCGAGTAACACTGTCTGCATGAAATTTATGACAGACCAGTCCATTCCCTGCATTTAGGCCCTTTGGCACAAATCTACACCATTTCACCGATCTGAACCAAAATTTGTATACATACCCTTTGGAACCCTGCGAGTAACACAGTCTACATGAAATTTTGGACAGACCACTCCATTCCCTGCATTTAGGCCCTTTGGCACAAATCTACACCATTTCACCAATCTGAACCAAAATTTGTATACACAACCTTTGGAACACTGCGGGTAACACTGTCCACTTTAAATTTCGGACAGACCACACAATTCCCTGCATTTAGGCCCTTTGACACAAATCTACACAGTTTCACTGATCTGAAGCAAAATGTGTATACTTAACCTTTGGAACCCTGCGAGTAACACTGTTTACATGAAATTCCGGACAGACCACTCCATTCCCTACATTTAGGCCCTTCAGCACAAATCTACACCATTTCACCAATCTGAACCAAAATTTGTATACTTACCCTTTGGAACCCTGCGAGTAACATTGTCAGCATAACATTTCGGACAGACCATTCCATTCCCTGCATTTAGGCCCTTTGGTACAAATCTACACCGTTTCACCGATCTGAACCAAATTTCACATACTTACACTTTGGAACCCGACGAGTGACACTGTCTCCTTGAAATTTTGGACAGACCACTCCATTCCCTGCATTTAGGTCCATTGGCACAAATCTACACCATTTCACCGATCTGAATCACATTTTGTACACTTACCCTTTGGAATCCTACAGGTGACACTGTCCACTTTAAATTTCCTACAGACCACTCCATTTCCTGCATTTAGGCCCTTAATCACAAATCTGCACCATTCCTCGTAATTGCACCAAATTATACATACACTTTGAAACCCTGCTGGTAACACTGTCCACTTGATTTTTGGACAACGCTCTCCATTCCCTACATTTAGAATAACAAACAAACTGAACTTGAAAACCATGTATTAAGGCCCTAGAATCATTCATGTCCATAGTAGTGTAACTGTAAGAGTATTTTAATAAGTCTATTGTTAACTGGCAAATCGGGCTGCATCTCGTTGCCCCAACCAGTGTTCTGGTGCAGAATTGCAAAAATAGTTAAATCTTGCGCTGCTTATAAAGTGCAGTCACGCCGCATTGTCGGCTGGTGGAGAAAAATTGTGGGTGTGCACTCTTAAAAAAAACATTTAAATTTGATGCATATCTAAGCATACAAAATAACTGTCTCATCACAATGTTACTCTATTTTGTATGCTTAGATATACATCTAGTGGCACTTGGAGTTGGTTTTTCGACACCTCGATATTTTGCTGTTGTATGTTCCCTCCTGAATGCACAATGAAGCTGTTGTCTGATTTGTTACTTTCCTAGTGCTTGTAATTCCAATTCTGCATTCATGTAGGCTTTTGATTGTTCACATTTGTCGATTTTAGTTAGATTTCATTAGAAAGCTACCTATTGCAAAGGGTACCATTGCGACATCCGGAAAAAAAATTGACATATCTTCGCGTTTCACATCCCACAGATCCCAAAACCACCATCAGTTCAAAAGTTAATATATAATGTATGTGTATAGGCCGACATAAAATATAACCATTCAAAATCTCGGTCGAGTTCGCTAACTGGCAAAATCGGACCAAGGGGTTGGAAATGGGGGGAAAGTGAAATATTGCTATAACTTTCATAGTATGTTAAAAACTGAATCCATTCAAAGTTCGTACTATTTTTCGAATAAGGGCCAAGTGCTTATCATCGTAAGTTTGACCAAAGGGGTGGGGAAAATGGAGTTTTTAGAGAAAAGAAATCATACCTCCCTTAATAGGCACAATATCAAAACAGTTTAAAATGGCCAAGACCCCTCTAAAATGTAACAACATTTTTGTCTGAAAGAATATTTGATATGACCCACCCTTGCACCAAGGGATGAGCAAAATGTTTCAGGTATTATAACAAGATGCTGTATGCTAAACATGTGGAACTTTCGTAGGTATACTGTACAACAATTGGCAAATTTAGTGAATTCGAAGCATTTTTCTTTGCCCGGTGAAATCTACCTCCGCTTCCGGCGTGCAGAGAGGGATTTTCTTTTTTTGTGCACGTAGCACAACTTTAAGCACGGAAAACAATACATCCTGTTGGTTAGTTCACAGCCACAAGCCCACTCATACTAACTTGCTATAACTTCATCATGGAATAAGTGATTTCTAACCTTCGCTTTGCACAGGGATGTTTGAATTAAATTCAGGTTTGGAATTGGTCTTCCCATTTCTTATTATATGGCCACCTTTTCTTGCAGAGTAAGTAAGTTGGGACGATGTAATAGTTTTTAAATCCTGAACAGTAGCCATAATAATCCCGAATCCCACCTCGGCCGTCCTGAAAATGATTTTCGTGGTTTTCCATTTTTATCACTAGGCAAATACCGGGACGGTTCCTTTCAGGCCAAAGGTCAAAATCTCTTCTTTGACCCTGAATTAGACACAAGTTTGCGGTCACCTGTCACCATCCCCAGTTGCATTTGCTGAAAAAGTGCGTTTGCCTCCCAGACACCATCCTTCCGATGGTAGAAGAATGATCCGCTATGTCAGTGGGTGAAGCCAAGCTGGGAGGATAAGCTATCAAATACTTAATAATGCACACGCACTCAAATATTCCACACTTTAGAAACACACTTGTGACCAATACTTGCCACGACCAAGACCAAGATGTTGTATGTTGGACCTTAAAAATCTGTAAATTATAAAGAAATGTTATGAAACTGAATTCACTGTTACAACTATAGACTATATAATATCATACAGTTGGCTGCATGATTGTGGTTTTTAAATGCACATTGAAAATCAAATGGCAGTGGCGCTATTATACAAGCTGCGTAAAGACACAACCTTTCAAACCATTTCAAACCAAACTCCGCATGAAACTCTACTTGGTACAACAATTCACCAACAGATAGTGCGGTAGCTCCTGCACGCTAGCGGTCATCGCTTCTTCGTCTGTCAATCAGATGCGATAGGAGATGGAAAATAAAACGGAGCATGCGCAGTACAATTCGCCAGGCAAGGATTTGGCTCCGATTCTGTTATAGTAAACACACATCCCCTCTCCCCTCTTGCCACCCCTCTTCTGCCGTCAAGCCTAACGCTGGCTACAAAGCTGCAAGTGGCGAACGTCGATATTTGATCATACCCGAGCCAGCACACAAGCAACGTACAGTGAGGCGCAACGAACGCGGTACATTTAAATGTAAAAAAGCGGTATCCTGGACATTTGTTGACGCTTTATACTACCATAAAATCTTATATTAATTTTTATATTCGTAAAATTGAAATGTGAACGGCAATTTTTCAAGAATGGGTATGCACTGGCTCCAGGGCGAATACCCAGAAACCACCACTGAGTCACGGGGAGTAATTAGTGCAAAAGGATCTCTTAGGCCCCTTAAAACAGTTATCATCATGAACATATTATGCATCTGTATAAGTGCAATGGTGTTGGTGCAATACATTGAGGTTATCAGCTGCAATAAGCGTTGGTGCTTTCAAATTTACCGTAATTTATTCAGAAACTTATCGTTGAGCGCTATGTGGCCATAAATGATACTATTGCTACCTCAGGAGCTCGGGATAGCCGAAGTTTTCCAAAGTGTTCTGATTATTTTCCTACGGTGCTATGCGACAGAAGACGACACTATTGGTCTCCACATTTCTAACAGACAATGAGATATAGGCCCTAGGCAGTGTCTTTCATTTCACTTACTCCTCTTTCTAATCATTTTTAGAAATTTGTTTGTAAATTACATGTGTCAGTGCTGTAGTTAGTAAATAGCCGTTTCCCTATTCATTATTATCATTATTATCATTAGGGGAAAATTACCTAAATGTTACGTCCATTATACTGTACTGCTCATCACCCTCACTACAGCCACCACCACCACCACCACCACCACAAAAAGTTATATATATATTTTTTTTTTTCTGGCAGTTTAAGTATCATGTGCCAGTTCTGTAGTAGAATTCATTGTCATCCATAAAACAAATAAATCCACCGGGCGAAGTCGGCACTACTGCTAGTGAAAATGAAAATCCACAGCCTGCTTCCAGTCTCCGACCGGGTCAGGAATGGAATGAATGAAGCCCCTATCTAGCGGCGAGGATCTGAACTGTGCCGGCTGCCGAGGCCTGACGCACTCCTCTGGGGCAATTATTACATGAATGTTAGATGAAATGAAATGATAGTGGAGAGTGTTGCTGGAATGAAATTTTGACAGGGAAAACCGGAGTACCCGGAGAAAAACCTGTCTGCCTCCGTTCTGTCCAGCACAGACTACTGCTAGTATTAGTCATAAATTTGGTCTTCTCAAAAGATATCTGAAGTCCAACTTTCTCTGCTATCTTTCTCAAAAGGTTTATTTGAACACAAGCTGTTTGTATATTTTCTGAAAGAATGGCAATGTCATCAGCAAAGGCCAAGCAATTGATACCTACCCCTTTAAATTTCGATCCAAGTCTTATTTCATGGTAGAGTCCTCTTTCCTTTAGCGTCTCTTCCCATTCCCTTATTACCTTTTCTAGAACACAGTTGAAAAGAATTGGAGACAGTTAGTCTCCTTGTCTCACACCGGTATTATTTAAAAATTCCTTTGAGATCCCTCCCATAAATTTCACTTTGGATTTTGTATGAGTAAGTGTATCATTGATGATGTTGATGGACTTCCTCTAACACATTGAATAATGAAGTTCATCTATTGAATCATAGGCTTTCTGGAAGTCCACAAATATTATGACATAGTTCGTGTTCCTGATCATTCTATCTCTTATAATTGTTCTCAAATTAAATATCTGTTCCATACACGACCTACCTTTTCTAAACCCATCTTGGTATTCTCCTATTTGTTTATCAATCCTGTTTTGAAGAGCTTTGGAAAGGATCTTATATGTAACTGGAACCAGGGAGATGCCTCTGTAAATTGTTCACATCTTTCTTATCACCTATTTTATGAAATGGGTGTATCAATGCAATTTTCCAATCTTCTGGAATTTTTTCCTACTGCCAAATTTCTCCTATTATGTCTCTCAGTTCTTCTTTTGCTCGACTTCCAGATTCCTTCCACAGTTCCGCCACAATCATATCCTCTCCTGCGGCCTTATTATATTTTAGATGTTGAATGATAGCATCCATTTCCATCTCATCAGGTGAGTCTGAATCTCTGCTTTTTATTTGTGCTTGACCGAATGTTAATCTTTCTTCAGGCTCTTTGCAATTCAAGAGTTTTTCAAAATATCTTGCCAAAATATCACTTACTTACTTACTTTACTTACTTCCTGCTACAGTCTGGGGTAGGCTTTGGCCTCTCTCACTATTCCTCGCCATTCGTCCCTTCTATGAGTTTTCTTCCACCACCTTCCAACCCTCATAGTTTTCAGGTCTTCTCCTAAGTCTTGTAGCCATCTTTTGCGCGGTTGTCCACGTCTCCTCTTCCCTTCCATAGTTCCATGTAATATCTTCCTTGGTGTTCTTTCTTCGTTCATCCTCTCAACATGACCAAGCCAATCCAGACGTCGGGACTTAATAAATTTTACAATATCTTCACCTTTGATTATCTCTTCAATTTCTTTGTTTGTCCTGATTCGCCACCCTTCATCCTCCTTTACAGGGCCATATATCCTTCTTAAAACTTTCCTTTCAAAAACTTTGAGATCATTCTCATCATTTGTTGACATCGTCCAGGTCTCAGATCCATAGGTCACCACTGGTCTAATAAGGGTCTTGTAGAGTTTAACTTTCAAGTTCCTACTTAACAGTTTTGATTTTAAGAGCTTAGTGTTAGCATAGTAAGCCCTGTTTCCATTCATGATCCTTTTATGAATCTCCTCTGATACTGAATTCTCACAATTTAGTATAGTACCAAGGTAACTGAAGCATTTTGCATTCTCAAACTTATACTGACCAATTTCTACATTTCTCTTGCTCTTCTATCTTTTCCCGCTGACATTTTCATATATTATGTTTTCCTTTCATTAATTCTCATTCCCATCTTTCCACTCTTATCCTCCAGAATCTTGAACATTTCTTTAAGAGATTCCCAGTTCCGTGCCATCAACACAATGTCATCCGCATATGCATACGCTTGCTTGGACTTGCTTATTATCATCCCTCCCAATCCCAGTTCTTTCATAACTTCATTCAGTGTCAAGTTGAAGAACCCTGCAGACAATGAATCTCCTTGCCTCACTCCGGTATTCACCTCAAAATTCCTGCTAGTTTTGCCTCCTTCATAAACCTTGGCCTGCGATCCTTCTATTGTCATTGCTACTAGTCTGATCAACTTCTTTGGCACTCCACATGCTTCTAGAACGTTCAACATCTTCGTTCTATCAATGCTATCAAACGCCTGTTGGAAATCAATGAATAGCAAATGCAGATCAACACCATATTCATAGCATTTCTCCATAGATTGTCTCATAACAAATATTTGGTCAGTAGTTCCCCTTCCTGGCCGGAATCCACACTGGTTCTCATCCAGTATTTCTTCAGCGTAGTTGCTCAGTCTCCTTTGCAATATACTTGAGAATATCTTATATACAACACTTAGTAATGTTATCCCTCTATAATTTCCACATTGTTAATTATCACCTTTCTTGAAGAAGGGATAGATAAGGCCAACCTTCCAATCCTGAGGCTTTATCTCTCTTTCCCATATCTCCCCAATCAGTCCATGTAGGTTCCTAGCTATCCCTTGTCCTCCATTCTTTATTACCTCCGCTATGATCTGATCCTCTCCTGGTGCTCTTCCATTTCGTTGACGCTTCACTGCCTCCATAACTTCATCTATGGATGGTTTAGTGACCTGTGGCTCTACATTCATGTAGACCTGGCTCTCAGTCATCTCGTCCTTACGTTCAATATATAACGTATCTTTAAAGAGCTCCGCCCATCTTTCAAGAACTCTCTCTTCCTCTCCAATCACTTTTCCATCTTTATCCTTACACGAGTTCTCCCGTGGTTGAAATTCCTTTGTCATTGACAACAAGGAACATGTAACTGGCCTATTCTTGGATTTATCGAAAGCATTTGATGTTGTTGACCATAAAATCCTCCTTACCAAACTAAATCAATATGGTATTAGAGGTCTAGCTAATAAATGGATAGAGTCTTACTTAACAAGGCGTAAACAAATAGTAAGCTGGAGACACAAGGATGATGGAACCAAATTACTTAATGAAACATTGTCCAATGAGGGAATTATTGAATTTGGAGTACCCCAGGGATCGGTTTTGGGCCCACTACTCTTTCTTCTATATATCAATGATATAACACAGAACGTTCAATCACATAAGGAAATTTTGTTTGCGGACGATACAACATTCGTAATAAAAGGTGAAACTAAACAGGTCATACAACAGTCTGCTGACTCCGTTACAGGAGAGTTAACCAAATGGTCACAAGATAATCGCCTCATAATAAACTATAAAAAAACAGTATGTCTAAATTTCCACACTATACAGAATAGGAATCCTGCGAAACCCAATATAACATTAAATGGTCATCAAATAGAAAATAAATCAGAAACAAAGTTTTTAGGACTATGGATACAACAAGACTTGAAATGGAATAAACATATACAATATCTGAATACTAAACTGAACTCGATGTGCTTTGCGTTACGTATTTTGAAAACCTGCACTAGCATGCACACATTAAGAAATACTTATTTTGCTTATTTCCATTCATACTTAAGATATGGGATCATATTTTGGGGTATGTCGCCAGATGTACTAAGCACGTTTAGGATACAAAAGAGGGCGATTAGAATTATGACAAATGTAAACTCTAGAGAATCATGTAGACCTCTGTTTAAAGATTTAAACATTCTCCCACTGCCCTGCATATATATCTTGGAAAGTATTATGTTTTTTAAAAAGAATTTAATGAATAAAGATGTTTTTCTTTAAACAAACAATGATGTTCATAGGCATAACACAAGACAAAATCAAAACATTCATATTTCACACACACACACAAGCATATATCAAAAAGGAACTTTTCACACTGGAGTTAAATTATACAATAAACTACCCTAGTATATATAACTGGCCCCAAAAATAAAAACCTTTGATAGAATGTTGAAAGCTTATCTGCAGTGTCATTGTTTTTACTCAGTAGTTGAATATCTTAGCGTATAGGAGCGATGAAATCTATAATTATATTTTACTTTTTTAATTTAATTGTAATACGTAGCTGTATGTTGTTGTATTTATAGAATTAAGTTTTCATATTATGATAATAGAGTGAGGTGTAAATAGTTGTGCAATAAGACTGTATCTATTAAGATTTGCTATTATAATAAGTTAAAGTTATAATATTAGTAATATATACCTGTTAGTTCTTTTATATTATTGATGTAAATTCTGATATGTCCTATATCAAAAATGTATTGAATGCATGTATTTGATCAAATGGAATTAATAAAAATCTATCTATCTATCTATCTTACTTTCATTCAGGCTGTTCAATTCTTCAATTCATTCCATTTGTCTTCTTGGATACATTCTCTTCTTCCTTTTCAGAACTCTATTTGCAGATCTTCTACTTTCTTTATATCTTTCACAATTCCATCTTGTCTCTCTTTGAATCATAATAAATCTGTCTGCATTCTTCTGCTCTATATATTTCCTACATTCATCATCAAACCATTCTTCATTCCTGTTCCTCTTCTTCTCCCCAATAGTTTCTTTCACAGTCTCTTCCAATGCTTTCTTTATTCCAGTCCATCTCCTCTCTACAGTGTCTTCCTCATTCATATTCTTTAATCTCTCTTCTAACTTCTTGTTCAGTGTGTCCTCATATTGCCTAACAATTTGTGTTTGCTGAAACTTTTCCTCGTCCCACTGTATCCTCTTAATTCCTCTGTCACATTTTACATTCACAATTCGTTCTCTAAACAGAGCTTTCACCAAAAAATTATCCGAATCACACCTCTTGCAGATCTGACGTCAATCATTGAAGATGCATGTCTTCTTGAAATCAAGACATGGTCAATTTGGTTTACCACTCCAGTGCCTGGCATTTTCCAGGTTCCTTTGTGTATGTCCTTATGTTTAAAACAAGTACTTTTGATTACCATTCTATTACTTTCTGTAAATTGGCATAGAAGCTTCCCATTTTCACTAGTATTAGTATGTAAAGAATGTTTCCCTGCTATATCCTGCAAGAAGTCCTCTCGACCTATTTTGGCATTGAAGTCCCCAAGAAGTATTATCACATCATATTTTGGTATCATACTATATTCCTTTTCCAACTGGTCATAGAATGCATTTTTCTTCTCTTCACTATCGTCTTCTGTAGGTGCATACGCTGATATGTGTCAGATTTCTGAATTGTCCCTTCAGTCTCATTTTACACATTCTATCTCCTAGAGGCTCAAATCCAAGAAAACTTCTTTTTATCTTTGAAGTAATGATGAAGCCTGTTCCACACTGACCAGTTCTTACTTCAGGACCACTGTATAACATTGTATAGTCCTTCTTGTCAATCCTACTGTTTCCCCTCCATCTCACTTCCTGTAGCGCTACTATATCCTTTCCATACTTCAAAACTTCCTCAGCTACTTCTGCCATTTTTCCTATCTGCAACATCGTTCGTATGTTCCATGCTGCCATTGTCAAAGTCATATCCTTTTTCCTTGTCCTTAAACATTTTCCAGGTTCATCATCGTTAATTCCGTCCAAATTCCGAGACTTCGTTGAGAGTTTCGTAACTTTTGAGGTTTTACAGTGTGGGGTTGTTAGCCCCACGCCCAACCCCCAACCTGGAGGACCAGGGTACCACTCTTAGTCTGGCTCATCACTTTAGACCTGTCCAGCATGGGTGACCCTACCAGGAGCTTAAGCTCCCGCTGGCATAACTCTGAAGATCATTTGAGCTCGCAAGCCCCCAAAACACCCGCCAATAACAAATTGTCTTCTTCAAGGTGGCAGTACCGGCGGGGGGCCAAAATATCACAATTGTCCTTATTATTGAGTCGGATTATCCCCTTCTCGTTCCTAAATCCCAGATTCGGAGATTGATATTTTGTAATTTTCTCTTTAAAGGTTTCATAAATATTTCTTGTATTAATTTTGGCAAAATCTTCCGCAATCTGGGTAAGTTGGCTTTTTTTCATACTTCCTCTTGACAGCTCTTATAGTGTTCGAAGCCTGCTTCAGGTTTATTTTAAACCTTTCAAAATTATCATCGGTTTTACATGAGTGTCACCTTTTCCATGATTCCAGTCTTTCCGAGATAGCTTCTTCACATTCTGCATTCCACCATGTATGTTTACTGTTTTGTTTTCGAGGACAGAGTTCTTGTGTAACGTTCTGTATTTTCCTTTTTAAGTCCTTCCAATTTTTTGTATGGTCATTTTCTAATTTTTCCTTGTATTCTTTGTTTACCGCCTTATTATTTCTCAATTTTTCAACATCAAATCTAATTCTCTTAGTTATTCTTTCTTTGCGTATTTTTAGTGGAATGAATCTCATTTTGATGGTCGTGAGGTAATGGTCTCTGTCAATATTGACCCCTTTCTTCACTTTAACATTCTGAATTTCTTTCCTGTTCCTAGAAGAAATAGCCACATGATCAATTTGGAATTCTCCTAGGTTTGGATTAGGGGACCGCCATGTTTTTTGCTTTCTACTTAGTTTCTTAAAGTATGTAGACATCAATTGCAAGTTAAAGGCCTTACACAGTTCAATTGGGCACAGTCCATTCTAGTTTGTTCTCCTATTAGTTGGGGAATCTCCAACAATCCTTCTGTAACATTTCTCTTTTCCAATTTGCACGTTAAAATCACCAATTAACACTTTGATAGGATCCTTTGGAATTTTATGAATTTCGTTTTTCTGAGAGTTACTAAGAAGACACTCAAGTTAATTATACGCCAAATCAATACTAATAATAACACACTTAAATATCTACAATTTATAGATCATTTGAAGTGTACATGTTTCGAAACAACAATGGTTTCTTCTTCAGCACAATTGAGAGATAAAAAACTTATTCTAAGGAAAAACTTAAATTAAAAATGGATGTTTAACTCCAATAAGTGGGCTGAGGAAGAAAACATTGTGTGTTTTCGAAACATGTACCTATAGAATTTTTATGTAAGTAAAAAGTATTGATTTGGCGAGAAATTTATGTTATACTTCATGTTAACATGGTCAATACGGAACCTGGAATGAGTGCAATTAAAAATGGATATCCTTACAATACGTCTTAAAAGAATAACTTTGAAAAACTTTTATAGATCCTTAAAATTATCTATGAAAATTTAGGCAATTATATGGTTAATCTTCTGAAAATATATATGAAAAATATTGTAAAAATTCCTCTTCTGAAAAATGTATTAGTTAATATGGTTCTCTGAACATAAACAGTATCTTAAAAAGGAAGCTAGTAAAGCTTTAAAGTACTGTACCATGAAGTTGAAATAACACACGTAGTCATATCTCTGGAAATGGTACAAACTTGGACCCTACTTATAGCATCAAGTTTAACTTTCGATGTTCATTCAGTTCTTATATGCCTTCTGTTCCGCATGCCAACTATTTCAATACGTGGTGGCGTCTCAATCTCGAAAATCTTAATTCAGAGCACCAGATTAGCATCTACGTCGTTATGCCTTCAGTTCCGCGTGCCAACTATTTTGGGATATTTAATGTATTAATATTAAATATTAAACTCCAAAATATTTATAGGTCTTTCAATGTTAAACATGTGATCATAAATCCTTAATGAGTTGAAAGATGAATAACATAAGATGAATGGAAATTATCTTGGATGTCGTGCTCAAGATAATTTCCATTCATCTTATGTTATTCATCTTTCAACTAATTAAGGATTTATGATCACATGTTTAACATTGAAAGACCTATAAATATTTTGGAGTTTAATATTTAATATTAATACCATAACGAATAGAATAAGAAGTGATATCACTGGCCTAGTACGCCTGGTCCGCCGCAGCGCAGCGCTGGCTCCGATCTGTGATGTAAGTTAGCATTGGCGCTTACGAGACTTAAAACCTTGCGACCTGTTTTACATGTTAAAACACCGCAAGAAATCCTCATAGGCACTAATAAGTTCGACATCTCCACTTACTTTACTGTGCCCAATTATAATGTAATAAGTCGTCTCCTGTAATAGTCCAGTTTCGACAATAAGCGAAGACAGAGATCAAGTTCAAAATGCAATTAGTTTTGCCAGCTATCGGTAAATTTAAAAAAAGAACGGAAAAATTAACCTCGCTATCAGAAAGGATTTCTTCACATTCCCTTAACTGACTTGCAACACAGCAAAAAAAAAAAAAAAAAGGCCGTATGAACGCAACTTTCAACTTTACCGTAGATTACTATAAAATTCAATAATAACCATAAATTTCACTCCACAAACACCAAAATCAGTAAACTACCATCATTTCAGAAGAACTTAACATTAAACAGACATAGAAGGCATAGTCATGACCCCTTCATAGAGTAGGCTATTTCCTAAACCCGATCACGGCTCCTTCAACTTTATTTAGAATATTACAAAACTCAATTATACCCATAAATTTCACTCCACAAACACCAAACTCAATAAACTACCATCATTTCATAAGCACTTCACATTTAACAGACATAGAAGGCACAGTCATGACTCCTTCTTAGAGGAGGCTATTGCCTAAAACTGATCACGCCTCCTTCAGCATTACGGTACCGTACATATATTTTTTAACTCATTGTCTTTTTATTCTCATCCCTTTCTTCACAGAAGTAGTCTTTAATGGCATCAAGAGCATATTTATTTACACCATACTGGACAAATACTTAGGCAAATTAGGAAGGAACAGAATAGTCTTTCATCGCCAGTTGGTTCTTGGGAGAAGTACTACTTCCTTCCCTTCTATCACAAATTTGTCAAATTTAACACTTAAATCTTCTGAAAAGTGAGCATCACAGATGTAGGACTTTTCAGTAAGTTCCCTGTCCTGCCCTGGTATGGCCCCTTTGCACTTCATAAAACGTTCCTTATCTTTAGTAGGTTTGAAAAACCGTCTGACCTCTTTACAGTCCCCATAACTAGATCTACATACTGGTATAAAAGAGCAATGCATCTTCACTACTCCCATTAAGCACTCATGAAAATGTAAGGGCTAAACTGCTGTTTACTTAGATTAAATAACAATAAAATTAACACACGAAGATAACGTCAACACACGACAAGAAATTAAATTCCATTTCATTTAATGCTTCCTACAATAGCATTTCAGGTATTAATACTATGAAGTAATAGTGTAAGCACTTGTATATCAATAAACGTTTGCACAGAACACCACCAAAACACTCCGACCGATTAAATACTTAATATATCGCACATGAACACATAAACATATGTGGAAATCAACAATCTCAAATCGACTGAAGCGCTGCGTAGCGGCGAGTGCCAACCCGATCCGTATTCATTACATGCTATTGAGGGAGAAGAGATCACACTTTATATTCTATTCGTTATGTTAATACATTAAATATCCCAAAATAGTTGGCACGCGGAACTGAAGGCATGTAACGTGTTTTTCGAGGGGTTTTATGCAACTGGCATAAGTCAGTAGGAAGCCATTCTATATTTATTTACGCGGCAAATTGTTCAGCCAAGATAATTTTTCATGTTAATTTATTATTATTATTAATTTATTATAATTATTATTTAGATATTTTCGGAGCATTTTATAAATATTATAAGCATACAGATAGGTTTTCTATGTCTTAGAAAACGCTATCAAGCAAATTATTACGAACGACGATATCATAGAAAATTATCTGATTACGGAATTTTACGGAGTTTTGTCAGTTAGGGTATTTGAGAGAGATGACTCACTGGGAATTCATATACACGCTGAATCTTGTCGGGAAGTATTACGCAAGGCTGGGTCGCAAGGTCTAGAAAAGGCGAATTGTTGGAACGGAACCCTCCCGCCGAGTGTAATGACCCGGAGGAGGAGAAGATCGCGTGGTGGGTCAGCCAATCAGGGGAGACGACGTAAGCTAGTTGGGACTGAAGAGTGGGGAGCCGGCGTGTGGATATATCGTTCGACGCGCCGTGAAACGAGGACTATCTGTGTAGAATTGGCCGAGAACGGTTGCAAGTGCGTGTCGCTCCGATGTTCAGTGGAGTTGAAGACTAACTTTTGCAAAACTTAACCAGTGCGGTTGTACGAGTGTTTGGGTCCGAGGTACGGACCATAGAATTATCTAATCTACCAGAATATCATCAAATAACGAAGAAGATGGCGACGTCCAGGAGACTGTGGGAAGCACACAGCATCATCCAGTACGAGGGAAATGCTTTAGCAATTTCCAGTGGTAAGCGCAAATGATGCAGAAATACGCAATCTCTCATTTTTCTTTGTTTTATATTTCATATTTCAGTAACTTCATAGCTTGGAAATAAGAGTAAAATCAATTTATCAGACTCCGTTTTCACGTAATTTTCTATCGGTAATATTAAAATCGCAACGCTCCAATTCAAATTTTATACTTATTATTATCAATTTTGCTATACTTGTTTTATATAATAAATTCATTTCTTTTACAATGCAATCTTTGCTTTCAGTAGGTAGCATTAGATATAGACCAATTCCTTCTCCTGATACAATTGTTTGTTGGGTTAATGATCAAATCATACCACGATCTGAGTGAATAGATTCTTGACGGTGTTCTACCAGAGCTAGACGTTGTTAAATACAAATTTAGATTTCAGCATTGCATTGAGGTCTTGGCGCCCATTAAAACAACATAGCTTAGGCAAAGGTAAACAATTACATTTATCTCCCAACAGTGTGGGCTAGCGAAACTGTTACACTTGTCGCTCAACGTGAGGGCGAAAGAAACCATTACATTTGTCGCTACCAACATGGGGCACTAATTACCATTACATTTGTCGCTACCAACATGGGGCACTAATTCCCATTACATTTGTCGCCGACAACTTGGGGCTGAAAACCTAATAACATTTGTGGAAGGAGAAGGGTATATATTTCTGTGCCTGTATTTTGGGGGTTATCTGTCTTTATCAGTGTATATCATTATGGGGGATGAGAAAGAAAGACAGATGAGGTTACGTAGTGGTCATCAACTGGAGAGTGATGATACGAGCAGTATGTCGAGTGATGGTAGTACCGGGGTAGCGGAGGTAAATCCCGATACTGAAACAGGGAGTGTAGGCGGCCAACCAGAATTAAAAACTTTACTTCTCGAGTACATGTATCAGAACAAAGTTAGTAGTGATGCCTTGAATGCAAAATTAGAACAAAACAGTAGGGAAAATAAAGAAAGTACAGAAGCCTTAAATGCAAAATTAGAACAGAATAGTGCAAAATTAGTACAGAATAATGCAAAATTAGAACAAAACAGTAGGGAAAATAAAGAAAGTACAGAAGCCTTAAATGCAAAATTAGAACGGAATAATGCAAAATTAGAACAGAATAATGCAAAATTAGAACAAAACAGTAGGGAAAATAAAGAAAGTACAGAAGCTTTAAATAAAAAATTAGAACAGAATAATGCAAAATTAGATAAGAACAACAAGGAAATTAGTGTGAAAATGGAGCAGATTAGAGGAGAAATCAGAGGAGTAATGGAAGAGAAGGTTAAAGAGATCATTGCAGATGTAGACAAGAAATTAGGAAAAGTACAGGAGGAGTTAGAAATTAGAATCAGTACACAGGCTGAAAATTTAAAAGAACTAGTGCAACTGGAAACACAGCAGGTCAAAAAGCAATTGGGGGGGAGAAATTGACAAAGTTCAGGTAGCTACTAAAGAGGTTAAGGAACAGCTGGGGGGTAGAATTGAGAAAGTCCACTCACAAATAGTTGCAGAAGTAAATGATTTAAGAGAGAGTAATAGAGAGAGCATTAGCAAGATTGAGGAGAAACAAGCAAAGCTATATGATAAAGTAGAAGAATCAGAAGGAAACATTAAATTAACAGTAAACAGTATTGAGAGGAAGGCTGAGGAGAAAATCGCAGAATTAGAATTAAAATTAAAAGCTAGGATCAGGCAAGAAAATAGTCAGAATAGGCCTGTTTTTGTGAATAGCACACACAGGGAGGTAGAACTGGGTAAGTTCAGCAATCGACAGGGGTGCCCAATGGAGTTCATGAACACTATAGAAAATAAATTCGGGGAGAGGTTGGAAAATGGTAGTATTGAGTGGTGCCAGGTAGTTGAATTTTAGAACAAGTGTTTGTGGGGGAAACGAGGAATTGGTTTGCTGTCTACAGAGACAAGTTTACTGATATTAATGATTTTAAAATGAAATTCTGTGAAAAGTTCTGGAATGAGGTTATTCAGTCGCAGCATCGTGAGGGAGTAGTGTGTGGTAAATATAACCCTAAAGGAAGCTCCACCATGACCGAATACTTTTTAGGGCAGCTATTAGTGTGTAAATATCTGGATGGCTTGAAGGAGGAAAGTGATGTGGTGAGGTTGCTACTTAGGCACTTTCCCTATAGGATCAAGAAGGCTGCTTGTATCCAGAATGTAAAGACTATATCACAAGTAGAAAATTTGTTAAGCACATTTGATGCACTAGGGAGAGGGGGTTATGAGGACAATTTCAATCGGAACCAGGGTAATAATAATAATAGACCTAATGAAGCCAGGCATCAGGAAGTTCAAGGGAACGGTGGCGAAGGGGCCAACGCTCAAAATAGAAATAATAATAATCAGTTAAATCAGAACAGAGGAAATGGCTATGGTAATCAGTATCAAGGGAGGAATAATGATTTCAGGGGAAATCAAGGGAGGAACAATGATTACAGGGGAAATCAAGGGAGAAACAATGATTTCAGGGGAAATCAAGGGAGAAATTATAATGACAATAATTACAACCAGAATAGGGGTCAAGGAAGAGGACAGCCTAGTGGTAGTAATATACAGCCAAACAATGACAACATAGCCCAGAACAACCAGACCAGTTTAGTAGTTAGTAGTACTACGGCCAGCTGTAGCGGTTCTTTAAACGCGAACCAGGCTGCGAAGTAAGGTCAGAATCTCAGTCTGTAGCATGCCCTGTCCATACAATTATACAGGAACCCTATGACCTAAATGTAAGAAATGAATTATTACATGAACTAAATGATGAAGGTATTATTCAGGAAGTGGTTAGTAAGAGCCCCATAGTTAAATTTAACGTGTCCGAGGCGTACACAGATGTTTTAATTGATAGTGGTTGTATGAAGAGTTGCATAAGTAGTGCATTTTATGATAAAATGAAAGGAACTGGAGTAAATTTTGAGGAGATGCCAATTAAAAGCACTTTTGTTATCACAGCTGTTGGGAAGAGGTCTAAAGTAATTTCTAAGCAAGTTTTAGTAGACATTAAAATTAATAATCATGTAGAGAAGCAGGTTTGTCTTGTAATTCCAAATTTAGTATTCAGTGTTATCTTGGGTTCAGAGTGGCTAAGTAGAGTGTCTGGTAACTTATGTTATGATGTAGGGAGTTTGAAATTTAAATGGGGAGATTCTGAAGTAGAAGTAGCGTTCAATGACCATATTCAGAGGAGTAGTATTGTAGGTGTGATTTGTACTTTAAATGAGATATCGCCAGCCGTAGAGCAGGGTTCTCCATGTTTTGTGGGCAGTGTGATTACGAACGGAAGTCTAGAGGATTCGTTACGTGAGGCTGCATTTCAGGGAAATATAGAGGTGGAACAATGTGTTCGGCTCTATGATGTGTTATGGTGTAATAGGAGAGTTTTTGAGGATCGCATTGGTATGGCCAATTGCTATACACATTCATTGAACGTTATTGATAGGTCAGTATTCACAGGACATAGATATCCTGTACCTTTCGCTTATCAGAGTGCAGTTGAGGCACAAATTAACCAGATGCTTGAAGATGGGATTATTGAGCACTCTAACAGTCCGTATGTTAATTCTTTGATCACGGTACCCAAAACCGACGGCACAGTTCGTATTTGTTTAGATGCTCGTTTGGTTAACAGTAGAATTAGTTCAGATCAGCTGAAATCGATGTCAATAGAGGAATTAATGCAAACATTTGAGGGGAAGAAGTATTTCACTTGTGTAGATTTGAGTTCCAGTTTTTGGCAAGTGCCTCTTATGTACGAAGATAGACCATTTACAGCTTTTAGTCATAAATATAACCTTTATCAATTTTGTAGAACACCTTATGGGTTAAAGAGTAGTTCAGCAGCTTTAATTAGGGCTTTAAACATCGCATTAGGGGATGACACAGGAGAGTTTGTAACCATTTACATTGATGATATGGTAATTAGTTCACGCAGTTTTGAGGAGCATCTATGTCATTTAAATATAGTTTTTCAGAAGTTAGATCAGGCAGGGTTCACTTTGAAGCTGTCTAAGTCGTCATTCTGTCAGTCAGAAGTGACATTTTTAGGTCATAGAGTGTCGAGTAGAGGTGTAACACCAGAAGAAAGTAGGGTTAATAAGATACTTAACGCAGAGGTGCCACAGAATGTTAAACAGTTAAAAACTTACCTGGGAATTTGCAACTTTTTCAGGAGGTTCGTTCTTAAATACTCAGGGTTGGTAGAACCATTCAGGGATTTGCTTAAAAGTGGGACTCGGTGGAGATGGGAGTCCAAGCATGATCAGGCTTTTAGAGCGCTGAAGGAAGGTTTTGAGAAAGCTGTAGTGCTGAAATATCTGTTAAAAGATAAGGAATATGTGGTTATGACAGATGCTTCACATATAGGCATTGCTGGAGTATTATGTCAGAAAGATGATGAGGGTAATCTGTGCATTGTATCTTTAGCCTCGCGAGGACTGACTGCAGCAGAGAAAAGATACACGATTACTGAGTTAGAGCTTTTAGGTATTGTTTTCAGTTTAGGGAAATTTAGAATGTATTTAGTAGGGGGGAAATTTGAGATCCACACAGATCACCATGCATTACTGTATATGAGAACTTGTAAACTCAGTTCTAACAGAGTTAGTAGGTGGATTCTTGCTCTGCAGGAATACGAATTCACAGTAAAATATATTAAAGGTAAAGATAACATTCTTGCAGACATGCTATCGAGGGACACTAATTTATGTAGGGATTATCCTGTGGTTAAAGCAGAGGACGGTATTTTAATATGTGCATGTGTGGACAGTAGCAACAGGGCATCGTTACAGACACTGAGAAATATGCAGGTAGAGAAACGTGATGACGTTAATTTAAAGGGAGCCACTTGCAAGGTTGTAAGCAGGTGACGCAGAAACATTTATAGTTTCCAAACGTATTGGAAAAACAGCATATGTGCTGGAGAATAGTGAGGGAAACAGATTATACGGGACGTATAATATACATAGTCTACGAAAATATGTGTCATAAAGTGAGTGTGTTTAGCTGGCGAGCCAGCCTATCAAATGAGTAAGTGTGGTATTTGGTGCGTGGGAGGATCTGGTCTTAAAGCAGGCGTATCAGAAGTCACACAGGGGGGTAGTATGTAAGTAAATGAGAGTTTTTAAGGTACAGGGAAATATGACGGGATTGTCGGATGCTGTTGAGCACTAAATTGTCTCGATGCACCAAGGCCATTTTGGCAGCGCTGATGGGTTCCCATTTATCTCCAAGAGATGGGGGAGCGCTTGTATAGGGCTTTTTAGCTTAAGGCGTCCACGAGATAAAAGATGGGCCATCAGAATGCGAGACAGTCCTTCATGAAACTCATACATATCAGCACACGTGATTTCTGTTTACGGCCTCGCCATGTAAGATTTGTAAGTGTGTAATTTAAGGCAATTTGTATAATGGTATTATTTGTAGGAGGAGAACGGGTCTGTGTTGAGAACTAGTATTAAGTAGAATATGGTCTACGGGAACTTAACAAGCACAGAAATATTTGGTGTTATATGTAATGCGCATTTACTGTTTTTTTTTTTAGAAGTCAATATTAATTTAATCTACTTTAAAGAGAGATTAAGTATTATGGTCACGAGGCGCTGCCACAATAGTGTGATCGTGTGCTCAGTGATAAGTGAGATTAAATGTCACCATAAGGAGGGGACCTCCAGTGAAATTAGGAAGTTCTATGGTGATATAAATATATCAGAACACCTTCAATGCTTGTGATATGACATCATAAATAGATAGTGCTCACACATTAATTATGTCTATTTCTCCAACATAGAGAAATTTGAGAGGCGGAAATATCCGTGGAACACTATTCTATATGTAAAACATTGGACTGGTTGCAAAGTGCAATCCATAGTGACAACAAACTTTGACGCAAAGTGCGTGAAGAAAAAATATGAGTGTATATATCTGTAATTTAGGGTGATTTCATTTATGTAATATGTATTTTGGATGGGGTTTATTAACGTGTCTGGGATAATCGGATAATGGACCGTCGTCACGGTAAATCATCCGATGATCCGAGGCGAATATGTAACGTGTTTTTCGAGGGGTTTTATGCAACTGGCATAAGTCAGTAGGAAGCCATTCTATATTTATTTACGCGGCAAATTGTTCAGCCAAGATAATTTTTCATGTTAATTTATTATTATTATTAATTTATTATAATTATTATTTAGATATTTTCGGAGCATTTTATAAAAATTATAAGCATACAGATAGGTTTTCTATGTCTTAGAAAACGCTATCAAGCAAATTATTACGAACGACGATATCATAGAAAATTATCTGATTACGGAATTTTACGGAGTTTTGTCAGTTAGGGTATTTGAGAGAGATGACTCACTGGGAATTCATATACACGCTGAATCTTGTCGGGAAGTATTACGCAAGGCTGGGTCGCAAGGTCTAGAAAAGGCGAATTGTTGGAACGGAACCCTCCCGCCGAGTGTAATGACCCGGAGGAGGAGAAGATCGCGTGAGGGGTCAGCCAATCAGGGGAGACGACGTAAGCTTGTTGGGACTGAAAAGTGGGGAGCCGGCGTGTGGATATATCGTTCGACGCGCCGTGAAACGAGGACTATCTGTGTGGAATTGGCCGAGAACGGTTGCAAGTGCGTGTCGCTCCGATGTTCAGTGGAGTTG
Organism: Meconema thalassinum; assembly: GCA_946902985.2. NCBI lineage: Eukaryota > Metazoa > Arthropoda > Insecta > Orthoptera > Tettigoniidae > Meconema > Meconema thalassinum. The sequence continues at coordinate 1,438,120,762 of OX336388.2, forward strand.
AAGACTAACTTTTGCAAAACTTAACCAGTGCGGTTGTACGAGTGTTTGGGTCCGAGGTACGGACCATAGAATTATCTAATCTACCAGAATATCATCAAATAACGAAGAAGATGGCGACGTCCAGGAGACTGTGGGAAGCACACAGCATCATCCAGTAAGAGGGAAATGCTTTAGCAATTTCCAGTGGTAAGCGCAAATGACGCAGAAATACGCAATCTCTCATTTTTCTTTGTTTTATATTTCATATTTCAGTAACTTCATAGCTTGGAAATAAGAGTAAAATCAATTTATCAGACTCCGTTTTCACGTAATTTTCTATCGGTAATATTAAAATCGCAACGCTCCAATTCAAATTTTATACTTATTATTATCAATTTTGCTATACTTGTTTTATATAATAAATTCATTTCTTTTACAATGCAATCTTTGCTTTCAGTAGGTAGCATTAGATATAGACCAATTCCTTCTCCTGATACAATTGTTTGTTGGGTTAATGATCAAATCATACCACGATCTGAGTGAATAGATTCTTGACGGTGTTCTACCAGAGCTAGACGTTGTTAAATACAAATTTAGATTTCAGCATTGCATTGAGGTCTTGGCGCCCATTAAAACAACATAGCTTAGGCAAAGGTAAACAATTACATTTATCTCCCAACAGTGTGGGCTAGCGAAACTGTTACACTTGTCGCTCAACGTGAGGGCGAAAGAAACCATTACATTTGTCGCTACCAACATGGGGCACTAATTACCATTACATTTGTCGCTACCAACATGAGGCACTAATTCCCATTACAGGCATATAAGAACTGAATGAACATCGAAAGTTAAACTTGATGCTATTAGTAGGGTCCAAGTTTGTACCATTTCCAGAGATATGACTACGTGTGTTATTTCAACTTCATGATACATTACTTTAAGGCTTTACTAGCTTCTTTTTTAAGATACTGTTTATGTTCAGAGAACCATATTAACTAATACATTTTTCAGAAGAGGAATTTTCACAATGTTTTTCATATATATTTTCAGAAGATTAACCATATAATTGCCTAAATTTTCATAGATAATTTTAAGGATTTATAAATGTTTTTCAAAATTATTCTTTTAAGACGTATTGTAAGGATATCCATTTTTAATTTAAGTTTTTTCTTAGAATAAGTTTTTCTCTCTCAATTGTGCTGAAAAAGAATCCATTGTTGTTTCGAAACATGTACACTTCAAATGATCTACAAATTGTAGACATTTAAGTGTGTTATTATTAGTATTGATTTGGCGAATAATTAACTTGAGTGTCTTCTTAGTTATTCTGTCAATACGGATCAAAACAATTTGCTATTATGGCAATAATTTTTGCTTATTTTCTGAGAGTTCCGAATACTTTTCTACTTTATCTGGGTTTCTCTTGTTATCTTCATTGATTTCTATTTCCACATCTTATTGTCAAAAAAGATAACCGGTCAGAAGGGGAATGATAATGTTTTACTGATTCGGCAATGTTCCTGTTAACTACAAAAGCAGCTCCAAGATGCAGGACATTCTTCATTATTCGTTTTCTTTCATATATCCAGTAATTTTCTGAGTCTATTGTACTATCGTCGATATACCTCGTTTCCTGTAATGCTAGTATTATAATTTGCTGATCATCTAGAATTTTGGTAAGTTCTTTCAATTTTCCCACTTTGAGAAGTGAATTAATATTGAGAGTACCAAAAAAGTATCTTCTTTTCGGTCTTAGTTTTACTGCTGAGTTCCCAGTAGAATGTTCCGACTCATTCTCGCACGTTGATTTGAGCTCTCCAAAATCCTCAGGCCCAGTTGCACGGCTTTGTGCCATGTTTCTTGTTTCCGCTTACCACCTGGAGTAGTATTTCCGTAATTTTGCAACTTGCATATAGGTTACTTTAAAGTTTTGGGGAGTAGCTTTGGACCACTCCAAGGTTCAAACTATGGTTGTGAGCCGTAGAGTTTTCTCCCAGCACTGATCGGCTTGATGACCCAGCTTCCTGCTAGGATTGGCTACCCAACCTTCCACTGGGTTACTCAGCTTAACAGAGGCACCTCTTGTAGGTAACGTGCTGGGGTTGGAGTGAAAGAGGCTAGTTGGATTCTGTTGCTGAATCCAATGTTTTATTAATGCTGATGTATGCAATGACGCATTTCACTCCCATTTGCCAGAGCCTCGATGACTCTTCCTGGGTTTAATATTTGTTTATTTGTTTTATGTTTGATTATTTGTTTAATATTTATTTATTTGTTTAATATTTGTTTTATATTTGTTTACTTGTTTTATATTTGTTTAGGTAAGAGGATATAAGGAAACCAGAGATATATAAGCAAAGCGAACTGATGTGAGTTTAATAATAATAACGAACTGATGTACAAGGATGGCAATAGCGGAACCTCTCAAACTAAACATGTGAGAACATGGCGCGAGTTTTAGACAAACTGAAACATAAAAGGGCAGGTGGCAGCACCTTACATAAAGTAGAACCGCATACTTGATAAATAAGAATAAAACCCATCAAAGTTACAACAGTTTATTTGTTTTATATTTGTTTATTTGTTTTATATTTGTTTAATTGTTATATACTTGTTTATTTGTTCATTTGTTTTATATTTGTTTATTTGTTTTATATTTGTTTACTTGTTTTATATTAGTTTATTTGTTTTATATTTGTTTAATATTTGTTTAATCGTTATATACTTGTTTATTTTTTCATTTGTTTTATATTTGTTCATTTGTTTTATATTTGTTCATTTGTTTTATATTTGTTTATTTGTTTTATATTTGTTTATTTGTTTTATATTTGTTTAATTGTTAGTCTATATATTTGTTTATATTTTGTTTATTTATTTTATATTCTTTTATTAGTTTTATATTTGTTTATTTGTTTTATATTTGTTTATAAAAGAGAAAAGTTACCTAAGTTTGGTTCGTCCAATATTGGAATATGCAAGCAGTGTATGGGATCCGCACCAGAAATACCTAATAAAAGAAATTGAGAGTGTGCATAGGAAAGCAGCAAGATTTGTGATATGGGATCTTAGGAGAAGAAGCAGCATACCAGATAATGTTAGAGAAGCTTGGGTGGGAAACGTTAAGCAAGAGAAGGGAGAAAAACAGACTATTAGGGTTATATAGAGCGTATACAGGAGAGGAAGCATGGGGGGAAATCCGTGAGAGGCTTCAATTGGAAAGTAATTATATTGGCAGGGCAGACCACAAATTCAAAATTGGACGGCACTTTAGCAGAAGCGATTGGGGTAAATTGGAAGGGTGTGAAGGAATGGAACAGTTTACCAAGGGCGGTGTTTGATCCCTTTCCAAAATCAGTCCAGTTATTCAAGAGCAGAGTAGACAAAACCAGGGAAAAGAAAGAAGTGGTATAACTTAGTGCTGTATTCCTAGAAACATTGCACGTGCTATGTAGGCTAATTCCTACAGCAGTTGTGAGAGGAGAGTTCAAGATGAATAGTACATTAAGTTACTGTATTCTTTTAATATTGTGTAGTGTTTGTTACTGTATTCTTTTGGGTGTTTGTTACCTTATTCTTTTAATATTGTGTAGTGTTTGTAAATTATGTACCTCATTTGCCACCGAGGTTGACACCTCATTGCAAATAAAGTGATTTTGATTTCTTAGTTAGTTAGTTAGTTAGTTAGTAATCTATTTAATTATTTATTTATTTATTTATTTATTTATTTTGCATGATGGAAAAGTAGCATAACCACTTGCCTTTCATCCAGATGGGGTGCAATTTTCATCAATAACATGGTGTCAGCTCTAAATCCCCATCCAAAATCAAAATGAGCCAGGATAGCTCTGATGACCCCAATTAATGGAATATGCCCCCCCAAAAAAGTGATTATTTATTAGAACAACAAATCTTATAGGTATTTGCTATGAATGTTGCAGGATTATGCCAAACTGGGTTCATCAGTAGATGTTTGGTACAACCAAAAACCAGAACATGCACAGACAAAACCTAAAAGATTTGCTGATGTTTAATTACTTGACTGTGAAAGCCATTCATTTATTCACTTTGCACTGAACTGTTACTTTGAGAATGTTATATTTTCTGTTTTGTCATTTATGAAGCTTTAACTCAATGTCTACTACATTTTTTCATAGTATTGTCATTATAGAAGCACCGATAGCACATTTGCTATCACTATCAGAGTCAATAATGAATGAGTAAGATTACTTACGTGTAAGAGAATAACTGATTATTTTCTTCCTTTTTATCAATTGTATTGTACAGGGAGTGCAGTTAAAAGTTTCATGGTGTAGTACCAAGAAGTAGGAGCGCAGGGAAGTGGAGACAGTGAGCGCAGTGCCCGCAATGGCGAGCAATGGGGAGGGGATATAATTGGTTCAATTAAACAGCATGGTTACACCTATAGCAACTAAATAAAACTGAAGCTATATACACATGCTCAGAACAAATAAATATGTAAATAAAGCCAATAAATAAACTAGTGAATAGTTGTTGTTGATTTGTTTAGGGGTTTTGTGTGATCATGGTTATTTAACCTCATGTAATCGGGTCTGTATGGAATTTGTGTGATGACCTGTGTTGTTGTGATGGCTGTACTACTGGATGTATTTGTAAGTGGGACTGGAATTGGGTAGGAGATGGCCATGGCCTTAAGTAATGGGCACCATTCCAGCATTTGCCTGGAGAAGAAGTCCTAGGATAGCTGAGGCAGGAATCAAGCCCACCTCTTCTCAGTTTTGCATCACGAGGCTGAGTGAACCCCATCCCAGCACTCAGACTAGAATTAAATTTCTTGGTAGAGCCTGAAATTGAATCTGAACCTCTGTGGTGACAACCGAGAATGCTAGCTACTAAGTAACATAGCGAATAACTAATAAATAAAACTGAAGTCATCAGTATTTAGGCTACAGATGTTCAGTGATATCGTTGAGCAGCGATGCAGGCTTCACATTTTGAATACTCTTAGCAGTTCATGAACACTGATGGAAAGCACTGTGTTCCTAATTTTGATTCTTAAATCTTCTGCAGTTCGAGGATTATTCCTCTAAACTTTACCTTTAAGATTCCCCCATAGATAAAAATCATATATGCTTAAATCAAGTAAACGAGGGGACAGAAGTCTTTACTGATGATTTGAGCACCATGGAACAGTTTTCGTAACCGTTGCATAGAACTACCCGCCCTATGGGTCGTCGCACTATCCTGCTGGAAATAGCAGTACTTTTCTCTTCTCCAGTCAGTTCATAAGAATATGGTTCGAGATTATTGTGAATATATCGGGCGGAGGTAATCATGTTTTGATAAAATATTGGACCAATAAAAGCTCTCAAGCAGGCAGGTGCGATGGTCTCGGGACAAAAACCAATATTTACCTAGCGTGACACTGGCGTAGTACTGTTTGACCAAATGGAGCAAATAATTGACCGTTAAAGAAAATGCTATACTTTATCTTCTTCTTTTTCTTTAGCGTTTGTCCCGCCTAGTGGCAGGGTCTGCTGTGTGGAATCGTAGTCTCCATTTCCTTCGGTCTTGGGCCATGTCGGGTTGAAGATTGACAGCCTTTAGGTCGTTGTGCAGTGTATCGGCCCACCGTTGTCCCTCTGGGCCTCTTTTCAGCCACATCCAGTGTGTAAGCTGCTTTTGCCATTGTGTTGTCCTCTGCACGCAGCACATGTCCAAACCTGATGGTTTTCCTGCATTTTTTCCCTGACTGGTGCAACACCAAAGCGATTTCTGACGTCATCATTTGAAATATCATCCAGTCTAGTGAATACTGCTGACCACTTAAGCATCTTCGTCTCCATGATACATAGGCGACTTTCTGCTTCCTTAGTAGCTGGCCAGCACTCCGTGCCTTAGAGAGCGGCAGGATGAATGACAGTCCGGTAGATTTTAGATTTCAGATGGTCATTCATCCTAAGGTCACAGGTGACGCCAGTTGTCATTCGCCACTTCTTCCAGGCTGCGTGTATCCTTGTGTTGACCTCGTAGGTAAGTCGCCCATGATCAGAGATAGTGGAGCCAAGATACTTACATTTCGCTACACGTGGTTGATCTTCTCCGCCAACGATAATGGTCCCAACTTCTTGTGTAGGCCTATCGGAAAATGCTATACTTTATGATTATCGTAATCTAAGATACAAGAATTCCAGTCCAAAGAATGGAAAGTGGACTACCTAATGAATGTGTAAATACAGTACTGTATTAATGTAGTTTAACTTCTTAATATTTATAGGCTATAGGACTATATATGGTGTTGGGGTAGCGCGCCTTCCTCTCACCCGGAGGCCCCGGGTTCGATACCCGGCTCCGTCAGGGATTTTAAAACTGACGTGGGGGTTGGAACGGGGTGCACTCAGCCCTGTGAGGACAATTGAGTAGCTGACTGACAGTGAGACAGTGGGGCAAGGGGACCCAACGCGCTGACCACGCGTCACCCCAAAATCTGCAGGCCAATTGGCTGGGCAGCGGTCGCTTGGTAGGCCTAGGCCCTTCAAGGGCTGTAGTGCCACGGGGTTAGTTAGCTGGTTAGGTTATAGGACTATATAAGATCATTCATCTTCTTCAAAGGATAGATCAATGACTGTTTACCAAGGCAATATGGCTCGGTCTACCGAGTGTGTTCAGTAGACCGAAAATCCGAAGAGATATACTGACTGTGATGATATCGCGCTCTCAGGAATACTGCGCCAATGTAGGGCTTTCTATTTGCTGCAACACAATTAGATATCATCCCCAACAGTCCCGATATGCATATTGCACCTGTATGTGGGAGCCTTTATACGTCAAGCAGTAACAGCACACCATACACCCACTTTCACATCATGCAGAGGTGTCGGATGCAAAATGTGCAGGTTCTCTGTATGCCAGATCCTATTATTTTGTGAAACAATGCATCCACTAAAATGGAACTATGCCTTGTCGGTTATAAAAAAACAAGCTAACCATTAGCCAAATGCAAAATCTTATACTTGCAATGAAATCTGCAGGCTGTACGTTATGTTATGAATGAGACCGGTTCGATCATACTGATTTTTTTTGTTGCATTGCGAGCTGACGAATGTGAAATACTGTTGATATCACATCATTGTGCATGTTCTTGTGGCTCACATGGTGAGGAAATTAAATGTAAGACAAGGAGTGGATAACCAGTAATGTCTGCAGGGTGCTCAGAGGTAACTATACAGAATTTAATTCACGTTGGTGGATCAGATTAGAGCTGTTTGATGAACAAGAAAAAACACAGATGCTGTTTTATATTTCTGTCAGACAATAAAACTGTGTCGCTCTTCGACTGTAACCTTCGACTACTTGCTGTAGCATGCTAATATTTACTCCTCTAGTGACTCATCCCAAAATGCTGCAAGGGAGCTGTTTTGCTTGATCGGAGGGAGCTACCTGTATGATTGAGTACAGTGAGAGTCAGAATTCAGTTCCTGCATGAAATAATGTTTCAAATCTTGTAAGTCTGTGGAGGTTGTGATTCTGTATTTAGAATAAATTAGATGCATTTGTCCTGATTCTATATGTTGTGCTAAGGATGTAGCCTACCACAATAACACACATTATTGTAATAGTAATGGATTTAACCATTTGGAAAGAGCACTGAATGGCATAATGGTATACCTGCAAAAAGACACTAGTAATAATTTCATGAAAATAATCAAAATTTGAGAAGATGGTAAAAGGTGTAAGATATTTTGAATTGTTATATAAATGAAGCTGGCCTCGTGGTGATGGGGTAGCGCGCCTGCCTCTCACCCGGAGGCCCCGGGTTCGATTCCCGGCTCCGTCAGTGATTTTAAAAACTGACATGAGGGCTGGAGCGGGGTGAACTCAGCCTCGTCAGGACAATTGAGCAGCTGTCTGACAGTGAGACAGCCCCCCAGTCACGAAAACCAAGATTAACGGCCAAGGGAACCCGATGTGCTGACCCAGTGTCACCCCATTATCTGCCGGCCAAATGGCCGGGCAGTGGTTGCTTGGTAGGCCTAGGCCCTTCATGGGCTGTAGCGCCACGAGTTATTATTATTTATTACTAGCTATACCCAGCTTGCGTTGCAATGCCAATCAAAGACGGATAGAAAGGAAGATAAAAATAATGTTATTGGTATTACATCCCTTTTAATAACTGCAGCTTTTAGAGACACCGGGGTGACGGAATTTTGACCCAAAGGGGATCTTTAATGTGCCAGTAAATCTACTGACATGGCCCCCTCGCATTTGCGCACCTTCAAATGCCAACTGGCTGCGCCGGGATTCGATCCTGCAACCTTGGTTACAGCAGGAGAGAACGTTACCGCTGAGCTACGCAGCCAGCTAAAGAAAGAAAGAAAGAAAGAAAGAAAACAAAGAAAGAAAGAAAGAATAAAGAGAAGTGTTTGAATTGTAATTTCGTTTACTGAAGTGCCTTTGGATAAACAATATTCTTTGTTTTTCTGTCTGGTGGGTAGGCTATATAAATAAAAGTAAAGGCTTTCAGACGCGTGAGCACGCCACATACAGCTGACATGTGAGCATTTATTGAAACTACTCGTGCTCAATCTAATGTAAAATGGATTTACTTATTCAGAAACAATGGTGGGAGTGTGCACAACAACTCAACAAAGTTTCATTAAAATTGGCGGAATTGTAAATGAACGCTTACTTGACCTCCCTGAAACGATTCGCTGGCCAACACTCATTTGTTGAAACTACTCGTATGCTACCTACTATGAAATGGTTTTTCTAATTCAGAAACCTTTGCAGCAGCGTGCACAACAACTCACCTAATTTCATCGCAACCGGATGAATGGCATATGAACGCATACAGGACTTTGTTGAATCGATTCGCGCGCCGTCACTCATTTGTTGAATCTACTTGTACGCTAAATATTGTGAAATGGATTTACTAAGCCAGAAACTTTCCTTGGAGTGTAAACAACAACTCACCCAAGTTTCATCGCAATTGGATGAATGATATATAAACACATACAGAACTTTGTTGAAACGATTCGTGTGCCGTCACTCATTTGTTGAATCTACTCGTGTGCTACCTATTGTGAAAATGGATTTACTAAGCCAGAATCTTTCCTTGGAGTGTACACAACAACTCACCCAAGATTCATCGCAATTGGATGAATGGTATATGAACGCATACGGGACTTTGTTGAAATTATCTACGTGCCTTCGCTCATTTGTTGAATCTGTACATATTGTAAAAACATTTCCTGGAGTGTGCACAACAATTCACTGAAGTTTAATCACAATCGGATGAATGCTATATGAATGCATAAGGACTTGGACTTGAAACGATTCATGCGCCGCCACTCATTTGTTGAATCTACTCGTGCGCTACCTATTGTAAAATGGATTTTCTTAGTCAGAAACCTTCCCTGGAGTGCACACAACAACTCACCCAAGTTTCATCGCAATTGGTGATGGTATATAAACGCATAAGGGACTTGAAACGATTCATGTGCCATGACCGTATTCGAACCGGCAGCCAAGCATGAGTTCAGTTTTAAGAATCGCCGATCAAAAGCCGTGGCTGAACTGTATTGGAATAGACAGCAATGCCAGATTACACGGCGGGCTGCTGGCAGTCCCCTCATGTCACCTCACGATGAATCAGCAAGCCATTCTCACACCTTGCATTGCAGTGTGATAAGTAGACAGATTGTGCAATTGGGCTACTGTAGAATTTAAGGGTTCCTGATAAGTCCCTCACCCTTCTGTGTTACATAAATAATTTGTAGCTAGAAACCTTCCCTGGAGTTCACGCAACAACTTACCCAAGTTTCATCGCAATCGGATGAATGGTACCATGAACGCATAGGGGACATACATACAGACAGACAAACTATCACGTAACATTGATTTATAACACTGACCGGCACGAAAAACGCAACACTTCAATTTCTTACAAAAACTGAAATTTATTTCAAATTTATGACACTTTTATAACACTTTTATTTTTATTTAATTTTTATTATAACACTAATCTACTATATGATGATGAAATATTGTAGTACGGTCCCATATTGTAGTACGGTCCCATATTGTAGTACGGTCCCATATTGTAGTACGGTCCCATATTGTAGTACGGTCCCATATTGTAGTACGGTCCCATATTGTAGTAAGGTCCCATATTGTAGTACGGTCCCATATTGTAGTACGGTCCCATATTGTAGTACGGTCCCATATTGTAGTACGGTCCCATATTGTAGTACGGTCCCATATTGTAGTACGGTCCCATATTGTAGTACGGTCCCATATTGTAGTACGGTCCCATATTGTAGTACGGTCCCATATTGTAGTACGGTCCCATATTGTAGTACGGTCCCATATTGTAGTACGGTCCCATATTGTAGTACGGTCCCATATTGTAGTACGGTCCCATATTGTAGTACGGTCCCATATTGTAGTACGGTCCCATATTGTAGTACGGTCCCATATTGTAGTACGGTCCCATATTGTAGTACGGTCCCATATTGTAGTACGGTCCCATATTGTAGTACGGTCCCATATTGTAGTACGGTCCCATATTGTAGTACGGTCCCATATTGTAGTACGGTCCCATATTGTAGTACGGTCCCATATTGTAGTACGGTCCCATATTGTAGTACGGTCCCATATTGTAGTACGGTCCCATATTGCAGTACGGTCCCATATTGCAGTACGGTCCCATATTGTAGTACGGTCCCATATTGTAGTACGGTCCCATATTGTAGTACGGTCCCATATTGTAGTACGTTCCCATATTGTAGTACGGTCCCATATTGTAGTACGGTCCCATATTGTAGTACGGTCCCATATTGTAGTACGGTCCCATATTGTAGTACGGTCCCATATTGTAGTACGGTCCCATATTGTAGTACGGTCCCATATTGTAGTACGGTCCCATATTGTAGTACGGTCCCATATTGTAGTACGGTCCCATATTGTAGTACGGTCCCATATTGTAGTACGGTCCCATATTGTAGTACGGTCCCATATTGTAGTACGGTCCCATATTGTAGTACGGTCCCATATTGTAGTACGGTCCCATATTGTAGTACGGTCCCATATTGTAGTACGGTCCCATATTGTAGTACGGTCCCATATTGTAGTACGGTCCCATATTGTAGTACGGTCCCATATTGTAGTACGGTCCCATATTGTAGTACGGTCCCATATTGTAGTACGGTCCCATATTGTAGTACGGTCCCATATTGTAGTACGGTCCCATATTGTAGTACGGTCCCATATTGTAGTACGGTCCCATATTGTAGTACGGTCCCATATTGTAGTACGGTCCCATATTGTAGTACGGTCCCATATTGTAGTACGGTCCCATATTGTAGTACGGTCCCATATTGTAGTACGGTCCCATATTGTAGTACGGTCCCATATTGTAGTACGGTCCCATATTGTAGTACGGTCCCATATTGTAGTACGGTCCCATATTGTAGTACGGTCCCATATTGTAGTACGGTCCCATATTGTAGTACGGTCCCATATTGTAGTACGGTCCCATATTGTAGTACGGTCCCATATTGTAGTACGGTCCCATATTGTAGTACGGTCCCATATTGTAGTACGGTCCCATATTGTAGTACGGTCCCATATTGTAGTACGGTCCCATATTGTAGTACGGTCCCATATTGTAGTACGGTCCCATATTGTAGTACGGTCCCATATTGTAGTACGGTCCCATATTGTAGTACGGTCCCATATTGTAGTACGGTCCCATATTGTAGTACGGTCCCATATTGTAGTACGGTCCCATATTGTAGTACGGTGTCTAACAATGGAAAATAAAAGATGATTATACACAAATTTAAAAATTAAGCAAGTGATGCACACTTCAAGGAAAGAGCACTAAAAGAGCGGGAAATTTTGAGTAAGGTCCTAAAGGTCCTCACTTCTGTTTTGATTTTATACACTTCACACATTACTTCACAGACCTCGGAGATGATCTCGGAGACCTCTGTTCGCATCTTTAAAAGCGTGTTTTGCCACCTCTTGTACCAATGACGGCATTCAACCTTTCATGGATGCTCCTGATTAATGCTGTAATGTCCTGTTGAGGAATCATCTCCCATTCTTCCAGGAGGACATTCCGTAGGTCCTGTAGGGTCTCTGGATAGCACTGACTGGCTCTTCTCCCCAGCCGGTCCCAAACGTGCTCAAGAGGATTCAAATCAGGGCTTCGAGCAGGCCAAGCCATAGCATGAAACCCTGTTTCACCCAAGAACTTTCTTAACATGTGGGCGTGCATTGTCTTGCATTAGTGTGAAATCATCACCAAAAAATGGAGCGAAAGGCACAACATGCTCCAGAAGGATTTCCTCCACATACCGGTGTGCAGTGAGGCTCCCATTCTCCACGAAGTCCAAATCCGTCCTTGCAGCCATACTGATTCCTGCTCACACCATCACACAACCACCCTGAAATGACGTCCTGGATGAGAATGTGCAAGGGGAATACCTCTCCTCTGGCCTTCTACAGACCCTCTCTCTTCCGTCAGGTGATCGGAGGCCAAACCGCGACTCATCGGCGAACAACACTTGTTCCCATTGTTGTACTGTCCAGCCATGATGTTCCCTTGCAAAACGTAGTCGAGCTGTGCGATGTTCTCTGGTAGGTTCTGGGTCTGTAACTGGTCTTCTGGATTGAAGATTGGCTTCTTCCAATCCTCTTCGGACGGTTCTCTCACTAGCATCGACCCCTCGAACTTGGTGGAGTCGATTTCGTGCTTCAATGGCGGTGGAGTGAAGGTCCTGAAGAACTTGAAGTTGTAAGAAGCGGACATCTCTCTTCGATTTTGTTCTTCTCAGACCTGATCCTGGTCTCCTTGCAAAGCCTCCAGTTTCCCTGTACCTTCGTACGGTTCTGAAAATCGTGGAAGCTGTAATCCTCAACACTTTTGCAATGTAATGCATGCTGCGACCATCTTCCACCAAAGCAACAACTTTTGCAGCTTGTTCAGGGCTTAAAGGCTTGTTTGCTCCAGAAAGCTAATTACGACAATCACAGAAAGATCCCACAAACACATGTGATTGAAAAGGGAACAATTGAAAGTACAACACTAAGCGCTATAAGAGCGGGAACACTTGATTGGGTTACATCCAGTGATGTGTTTTCCAGGTTGCGCGATAAAAATCAATTGAGGCTAGTGCAATCAACAATCAACACTTCATTGTTTATTGCAAAGCAACACCAATAACATACCCCGTCTAAAAAAATAGGTTAAGTGCTTCACTTTGATTAAATAGATAAATTACACAATAATTTCACATCATTTATTGGGTGTTACGTTTTTCGTGCTGGTCAGAGTATATATTTATACAAGCTGTACCCGGCATGCGTTGCAATGCCAATCAAAAAAATGTGTTGGCATTGTAATTTTGTTTCTTGAAGTGCTTTTGGATACACAATATTTTCCAATTTCCGTAGACTGCCTCTAAGCTATCGTAAAATGGATTTACTAATTTACAAACACTTGTGGGAGCGTGCACAACAACTCACCAAAGTTTCATCGCAATCGGATGAATGGTATATGAACGCCGATGGAACTTTGTAGAAACGCTTCGCGCGTCGTCACTCATTTGTTGAATCAACTCGTGCGCAACCTATCGTACAATGAATTTACTTAGTCAGAAACCTTCCCTGCAGTGTGCACATCAACTCACCCTAGTTTAATTACAATCGGATGAATGGTATATGAACGCAGATGGAATTTTGTTGAAACGCGCCGTCACTCATTTGTTGAAACTACTCGTGCGCTACCTATTATACAATGGACTTACTAAATTAGAAACGTTTCCTGCAGTGTACACAATAACTCACTCAAGTCTCATCGCAATCGGATTAGTGGTAAAATAACGCATACGGGACTTTATTTAAACGATTTGCGCGCCGTCACTCTTTTGTTGAATCTACCCATGCGCTACCTATTGTAAAATAGATTTACTTGGCCATAAATCTTCCCTGGACTGTACACAACATCTCAGCCAACGCTATCAGACGAATGGTATAAAACGTGTACGGGACTTTGTTGAAGCGATTCGCGTCCCGTCGCTCACTTGTTGAATCTACTCGTGCGCTGCCTATTGTTAAATGGATTTACTAAGCCAGAAACATTCTTTGGAGTGTACTCAACATCTCACCCAATTTTCATCGCTATCGGATGAATGGTATATGAACGCATACGGAACTTTTTTTAAACGATTCACGCGCCATCACTCATTTGTTGAATCTACTCGTGTGCTAACTATTATAAAATGGATTTACTAAGCCAGAAACCTTCCTTGGAGTGTACTCAACACCTCACCAAGGTTTCATCGCAATCGGATGTATGGTATACGAAAGCATAGGGACTTAGTTAAAACAATTCGCGTGCCATCGCTCAAATGTTAAATCTACTCGTGCACTTCCTGTTGTAAAATGGATTTACTAAGCCAGAAAGCTTTCCTGGAGTATACACAACAATTCACCAAAGTTTCATCACAATCGGATGAAAAGTGTATGAACACATAAGGGGCTTTGTTGAAACGATTCGCGTGCCTTCGCTCATTTGCTGAATCTACTCGTGCGCTACCTATTGCAAAATGGATTTGTTAAGCCAGAAACATTTCCTGTAATGTATACAACAATTCACCAAAGTTTTACTACTATCGGACGAATAGTATATGAACGCATACGGGACTTTGTTGAAACGCTTTGTGCGTCGTCGCTTATTTGTTGATTCTACTCGTGCTCTACCTATTGTTAAATGGATTTACTAAGCCAGAAACCTTCCCTGAAGTGTACACAACATGTTAGGCAAGTTTCATAGCTATCGGACGAATGGTATATGAACGCATAGGAGACATACCCACAGACAGACAGACCCACAAACTATCACATAACATTGATTTTTATAATATATAGATATATATTATCATAAATGAAAATTAAAAAACTTTTCATCAACAAATGTGGAAGTGAAACAAACATAGAAAAACATTTATTTAATTCTCTTGTAAAATTCAGTGATTCCCATGTTTCAACGGGGTCGGGGACAAGGTGCAATAAAAGTCTATGTGATTGGTGGTTTTTACGGCTAGATGCCCTCCCTGACATCAACCTCATGAAAGTAGTTGATAAGAGGTGAAATTAATGACGATGAAAAAACTGGGCAAGGAGGTGGAGGAAGCGCCCGTGGCCTGGCAGAAGGTACCGTCCCTGCATTTGCCTGGTGTTGAAAGTGGGAAACCACAGAAAACCATTTCTAGGATGACCGACGGTGGGGCTCAAACCCACATCTACTAAGTCCACAGAGAGCTTAGCTCCATGGCCTAACGCTGAGCGTTAGCGAGAATCGGTCCATCAACACGAATATATGCCCGATTAAATTGAGTGGCAAATATGTGATTCCACTTTAAAAACAAGATGTTCAGTAAAGAACATATAGCCTACTTTCTCCTAAATGTATGAGTATAGTTATAACTCGTTGTTATTATCAAAGAGTATAATAGAACTATTCTTTGTTGAAGACCTCAGAAACGATTTACCTCTACCAAACGCCACAACCTAGATAAAAACTGCTACCATCATTGAAGAAAGAAAGATAAGAAGTATATCAAGAATGTTATGGATCTGGAGACATAATCGACCGGACTGGCTGCGTGGCTCAGGGGTAACGTTCTCGCTTGCTGGGCCCTAGGTTGCAGATTCGTATCCTGGCGCAGTCAGCTGGCATTTGAGGGTGCACAAATGCGAGGGAGCCGTGTCAGTACATTTACTGGCACGTTAAAGATCCCCTTCGGGCCAAAATTCCGGCACCCCGGTGTCTCTAAAAGCAGCAGTAGTTAAAAGGGATGTAAAACCAATAACATTGTTATTATTATTATTCTTATTATTATTATTATTATTATTATTATTATTATTATTATTATTATTATTGTTACATATACGACCTGCCGTGGGCAACATCCAACTTTGAGTTGAGGCATGTCTTTACACGTCTGGTTGTGCATGGCTTTCACAACCCTAATTGAAAAAAAAAGGAAGGAAGATTGTAGTTTTACGTGACCGTGAATCTTGTGATTATGAGCCACAGGACCTCCTTTTTACGTGGAATCCGAACCACAGGACATGGCATTTCACTTCGAAAATCTCACATGCATTGACCGGGAATCGAAAACCCTAATTGAATTAACAAATCTTTCCATGACCCTACAGAGACGTGTGTATACAAACTATGTGGATATTTTCGATTGCTATTTGCCTGAAATAAAAGTAGTAATTAATAACCTGAACTAATACCAACGGCTTGAATTCAGTTACTATGTGAAATCGTTTTGTTCTTTACTTCAAATAACATTTTCAAGTAACGCAAAACAGGCTGTTACAAACCCTTTAAAATAAAAAGTAAAAATGTATCGTAGTATCATCTGGTCATTCTTCAAATTCGATGCGCATAGAATGCCAATGGTATAGTAATCAATGGAGCCCCACGTAGACTAGTCGTGACATCTTGTGGTGAAATATCGAACAATATAATCCTAACAGAGCGAGTGCATTCTAGCGGCCAGAAGAAGAAACTTTTCAATAAAATCTGGAAGTTAATAAGTATGTCGGCGTGCAGTTACCTTTTTGGCAGCTAGATGTCTCGAGTAAATCTGCTGGCGAATTATGTTTTAATTAAATATATATTTTACACCATAATATGGCGGCTTCGGTGGCGTAGTTGGTAGCATGCTGAGCTTCTATGCCCAAGATAGCGGGTTCAAACCCGGCCGAAGCCGTCGGATTTTTTAAGAGCGTTAAAAATCCCTCAGTATGCCTTCCTTCGGAGGGGAAGTAAAGCCGGCGGTCCCATGTCATAGATTTATGGCATGTTAAAGATCTTTCCACTAATTACACCTGTGTGAAACTAAATTGGATAGGTTAAGAATGTAAACAACGCTCTTAGGTTGCTACGTTCGTTGCCAAGAGCCGACTGCGGTGGCGTCTAGTAGCTAGTACTGAACTAGGCCTAGTAGTCGTTGACGGTGGCGTTTGGCGGCAAAAGTAGGAACTATTTGAAAATTCAAAGTTGCAGTCTCTACTTGAATTAAAAAACAGATACACACACTAATACAGTCATCACAATTAACACCGGTTATCAGACAGTTTCTACACACACCCAAAGTACACGGGGCTACATGACCGCGTTGTCGCAGCCCCTAAACTAAGGAACCAACCAACCAACCACCATAATATGCACAATATAACGCTTAATTTTAAAACATCTGAGTCATTACAAAACAATAAACATATAACATTTCAAGCAAAAAACCTAGCTCTGATCGGGTTTGAACCATAGGCATTTAAGCGATAGGCTAACGCTCTACCACTGAGCTAATTGTGTCAACGAATATCGTTCTATATAAAATGACTTACATAGAACTTGTTAGCAAATAATGATTTATACTAAACGATTTCATCACTGGAGTATATTATTTATATATAAAGCATTTCATACAAAGTTTATTTATTTTGTATCAGTATGCTATATTGCATGCAATACTCAAATTAGTGAAATATAAGTCAGGCACAAGATATCCGCTGCCATCTTGTCTTATTACTGAATCAGCTCAGCTTTTTAAAATCACGTCTGCACTATAGTATTACAAAATAAACTTTTAATTTTGAACGTGCCTCTTCCTTTAGAACAGTTAAAACGATTCTCGGCTCGAAAATCGGAACTGGTGGGTCCTATGATATGGATTATAAAGTTTGCATAATTCGCACGGCCGCCATCCTGAAATGGTATGGCGGACGACCTTGTAGTTTGGTCACAAGACGCATCCTATACGAAGGTATGTTGTTACCAAATGTGGTAGAGATCGGATGATTTGGTTAGTCGTTATTTGATTTTACGTTTTGAACGTTTGAGTGGCCGCCATTCAGTTTTAGTAAAGATGGCGGCGATATAAAACATGACACTGAGGTGTCCTTTGCTAGTGTTACCTTTGTACCAAATTTCGTTCAATTCGCATTCACCGTGTTCGAATTGATAGGGGGGGACAGACATTCAGAGTACACACACTCACACACACAGACACACACACACACACACAGACTCACACACACACATACACACACACACAGACTCACACACACACAAACACACACACAGACAGACACACTTTTTTCGCCCTGTGTTGATCTCATAAGTCTACTTTCATTTTTTGCAAAAATCGAAAGTAGGCTAATACCTACATAAGGTATAATTGCACCGATTACAAGGCGAGGGTTACCATTAAGACACCAACCTTATTGTTTAGTAATTAATTACTGTTTGTGACATATTTGTGTACTGAGACAATATTACAAATCTCATTTACTTCTAGACATCCATAATAAACAAACTAAACCAGAAATGTGAAAGTGTGGATCCAAAACATGACATTAGTATAACATAGACGTTTAAAAGAAATGTAAATTTGGACAGAAGACAAAGAATGACTGTATATGTTAATGAATTCTGATTAACAATGCTCTATTTTGAACTTATGAGGGAAGGAACTGCCACACTAAGCTTTCCCATTTGTCGTGATTAATTTTTGCAGTAACGTACCGGTACTGCTTGATAATTTGAAATATTAAATAATTCCCAGCAACTCAGACTAGTTCACAACTCTGCTAACTTTACTGACAGTTGAAGTACGTGATGTGTTACTGTATGTATATTATGTAGCATCAAATGTACCTGAAGATGTTTTCATTGTGGCTGTGGTCCTGTAAATAGGAGCGTACTCGAAAGAATGTTGCCTTAGCTCTTCATTGATATACAAGTGCAGACAATCAGTGACAAGGTACTGATCCCTTAGTTAAGCCCTTGCTTTACCATATCACCTGTTCAAAGTTGCAAGGTCACTTCAGCAACAGTTGAGGCTGAACACTTCCAGGGTCATTGCTACAATTGTCAGATCTCCAAGTGCTGCCCACAGCACTGGAGTTTTAAATCCATCTCTGGCTACAGACTAATCTAAGTCTGGAAGTTCAAAAATGTAAGAGTACCGGTAGTCTGAAAAGATATTTATTTACAATCACAAGAGATATGGAGATGTACTGACAGGACAATGGAAGAGAGACTTAGAGTTACGAGGCTTAAGTGTACATAGAAGGTTATGCAAAATGAATGTCGAAGACTCAAATCTGTATAGGGGTAGGCGTGCAGCAGGAAAGACCATTCAATGTTCTAAAAAGAAGTTGGAAAGTTTTTCAACTTTTATTCATGAGGTTGGAATTGGAAATACAGTGGTATTCAGATAAAATATAAACTGCCATTATTATACCTCTGCTAGTTACTGTAAAGGGCCATTTTCACTATGCTTCATATACTATGCAACATTTCATTCTCCATTGCATGCATCTTGCCTCTTTTAACGTGCGGCTTTCCTTATACCCTTGCCTCTGGTGGAAACACCCAACTAGACTACACATGCGGAAGTGTTGACAATGCCTGTTGTGTGAGATGCTTCTGCTGCTGATGTCGCTGCAGCAATGATCATCATTTTACGAAAGAAAAGAAGAAAACTCCCGATCTTTTGGCAAAGTACCGTACCTATTTTGAGACAAGATTATTGGGAGGTGGCATACTGAGTGGAGTTCGTGAACTTGATAGTGGCCGACTCTTTGAAAACTTTACAAGGATGACTATAATTGATTTTGAAATGTTGCTGGCTATGATTGCACTTGAGATTTCAAAACAAGATGCCCAGTTTAGAATAAAAGTAGACAGCAAGACACATATCACTATGGTAATAGAAAAAACAAAAATACTGTCACATTGACAACAAGAGAGCAAGATCTGCCACTGGTGAGGCACGAGTGTTGCCCAGTCATAGGGAGCACGTGCGCCTACTTGTCCCCACCCTTGCAACTAGTTTTCGGGCATGTGGCGTTGCATGCAACATCGTGCGCCTAGGCGCATGAAGCAAGGTGCACGAAAAGAGGCATAATGGAAATGGCCCTTAATACTGTGATAGTGGTGACTGGGTCACATAACCATGTGAGTTTACAACATGCCATGCAACCAGGTACTATTGACAGTGGGAGCCTTCCCTATAGAACGGAGCTTTGCCGGGCCGTGTGGAGGGCGGAGAGTGATTAGTGACTGCCAGTTGGCTAGTGAAAATATGAAAATCCACCGCCTGCTTCCAGTCTCCGACCGGGTCAGGAATGGAATGAAGCCCCCATCTAGCGGCGAGGATATGAAATGTGCCGGCTGCCGAGGCCTGACGCACTCCTCTGGGGCAATGATTAAATGAATGACAGATGAAATGAAATGATAGTGGAGAGTGTTGCTGGAATGAAATTTTGACAGGGAAAACCGGAGTGCCCGGAGAAAAACCTGTCTGCCTCCGTTTTGTCCAGCACAGATCTCACATGGAGTGACCGGGATTTGAACCACGGATCCAGCGGTGAGAGGCCGGCGCGCTGTCGCCTAAGCCACGGAGGCTTCAGTTGGCTAGTATCTACCATTATACAACAGCGGGTCAAGAATCACCGCATGCGGTCATAACATTGATTACATTCCCAGCTGCCAAGATACCTTAGTTGACAGACTTAAGCCTTGTGGTGAAGTACTGTAGACTGTTTCATATCCTGTGAACATGATTAGGTATTCAATGAAACATCGAATTTTTCCTAGTGAAAACTTATCTTCTCAAGAAGAAGATGTTTTCCAGTAAATGTGTTCGTGCATTTCAGCGCCGTGCAATTTTTACTTGTGGGGGAACCTCAAACAAAAGGTACACAGAAATAATCCGCATACTCTGGAGGTTCTCGAGAACTAAATAACTGAACCGATACAAAATATTAGTGAGGATGAATTACAGTGAGTGTACCAAAACTTCCCACGTTGGAGCAACGTGTGTTTAGAAAATGAAGGATAGCATTTCCAGCAACAACTCTGAAATTCATGTAAGTAAATACTGTATGATTATCAAATACATTAAAAAGTGTAAATGTGTGAAACTAGTTGGGCGCTATGCTGCTGCTAGCTGTGGCTACACACAGTGCCCCAGCCGGCACGCGGTGACTGCGAGGCTCCGTATTATAGGGAAGGCTCTCACTGTACAATTTATGTAATATTAATTGTCTTAGCCCAAGCACATAATAAAGTATGATACGACTGTTTTTCCTTAGTTCAGATCCTTGAGCCAATTCTGAATAGTCTTTTTTTTAAATAATTAACATTTTGATTGAATCAACACGTCTCCAACTTGTCGAATTCTGCATGATGATGTTTGAAGTTCAGATCCTGCAACTCCTCACTGACAAGAACCCCACTGGAGTTCCATGGTTGTATTTCTGATGAACCACAGCAGAGGTACAGGAACCCAGGAACAATAGCCATGGCTGCAGATATGAGGAAAACCACTTGCCACTGTTCAACAGATTGCTGTAAATTTCAAAATTCTTACAATTAACAGTGTTTTAGCATGATGTTGATGTCTTACTAAAGAGAGAAGACCCCCCTGTGTATACTTGCGGCACCCACCTAACCGTGGCAACAGTGGCGTAGCGTGAACGTTTGAGTTGGGGACGCCAAAGTTTATAACGACAGTTAAACTATGGAACAAATCAAAAAGCAAATATAAGATACTGTCACATACCCCACACAGTCTTGTACATCACCTCCATTCGTCTTTTCTTCTTTTCTGCGAAAATGTCTATGATATGTTCAAGAAATGCGGGCTCTGATGAAAGCTCACCTAATAACTGTTTTTCAATATCCAGTGAATTTAAACACGACAAGCGACTATTGCTCATAGAATTTCTAAGGTAGGTTTTAATTATTTTCAGCGTGCTCATGCTGCGTTCACTACTACAATAGCTGTAGTAGTTGGAATAGTCAGTACTAAGTGTAGTGGTTTAGTTACTTCCTGATAGATGGAGTCAAGACAGTTTGTAACAAAATATTTTAAAATATTTTTTGAAGCTAAATGCTTTGTCTGATCTGCATAAACAATGTGAAGTTCATTTAGTAATTGGTTAACATTAAAGAATGTATACTGTTCTACCAAAATATCTAATTTGCTCTGGGGAAATGTTTCGGTGTATTCTTTAAACTTCTTTTTTTGTACTAACTCAATAAAATTTAGATGAGTAAGAACATCAAACCTACTTTTCATTTGAGCTGTAAGTGAATCTACTATTTCAAAAGTCAGCACTCTCAAAGTGTTCTTTTTCTTGCCATCATACATTACGTTTCCATTCAACTGGATGCTTTTTTAACGCATCTGTCAGTGAAATCTTCATTTCTTTAGTTTTCTATGCTTTGGACGACAGCCTCTATCTCATTATGGCAAGTTACGATACTCACTGTCGATGATTGTAACAATTTGAAAAGATGATCATTGTAAATGAAACAAGCTTTGAATACACATAGCAAATATACAAAGGTTGGGTCATCCATATGTCTTTTGAGACCAATGGCGCAGTTCACAGAGTCGTCGCCCCATTCACTATTTTCATCATCAATAATTTCATTTAAAAACGTACAATCCTTGGAAATGTTTCTTAATGGTGAAAACTGCCTTCGAATGAAAATTCCATCTCGTATTGCTAGCTTTTGGAAGCTTAAATCCTCTTTCGGTCAACAAAACTGTCCTTTTGGAAGAAGACTTGCTGAAAAACTGTGAAAATCAGTCAAGGCACAGACAAACGAACCTGTTTTATTGTTTTTGAGCCATACCGAAGTACCAAATTTAATTGGTGGGCGTAACAATGGACGAAAAGAGCATATGGGCAAAACTGTTTCACTAGCTTTTGAACTCCTCCTTATCTGCCTGCCATTACAGCTGCACCATCGTATGTCTGGCTTACGACTTTTTCTCCATTTACTTCTTAGTCAAGTAAAACTTTGTGCACGACTTCTGACAATCACGCAGCTGTTTTATTTTTAGAAACGTCATAAAAGCCGACGAATCTCACCTCTATTCTATCATCCACACAATATCCAAATATTATGCTCATCTGGCTCTTACACGACACGTCTAATGCCTCATCCGCATGTATGGAGAGAAAGGGTGCTTCATTTATTTCTGATTTGATTTTTCCATTTAATGCAATTGTTGTAACTTCTATCAAGTCATTTTGAATGTCTGGAGATGTTCCTTTTAATAATGATGATGACTGTAAATGGTCTCTTACTATCGATTCATTTTGAGTGAGCAGATTCAACAATTGCAAATAATTCCCCTTGTTAATAGAAATTTCATCTTCTCTATGCCCACGGAAGGCTAGTTCTTGTGTACTGAGAAATACTACAGATTGAATGAGTCGTCGCACAAACTGCATGTTTGAAGACACGATCTAATTATGTTTACTGCTTGTAATCGAGCAGCTACAGATAATGCATGCTCAATGCGAGTTTTACCTAGCAGAAGAAATGCTTCACAATGTAACAAGTGGTGTTTTGAAGACTGGTGTTTAGCAGCCTTTTTAATTAAATTACTCAGGTCCGAAATTCCTTATGTGCACCATTCAGTGTCTTTCGCCCCAAACGTAACAAAACTTTTTTTTTCTTCAACACATCCAGTTAGTCAGGAAAGCCTGTCATACCAAGAAAGCTGAAAACTCCCTCTGCGATTTTTACCGACTTCTTTAATTGATAAATTTGGCTTTGGTCTTTATGTTTTTAGTTCACATCGCTGTTCATATGATAAAGTGCTCAAAGGAGTTGCCTTTAAAAAATTAATAACATTAGAGTCAGGTGAACTTACTTCAGTCATATTGGTAGCATTATTCACACACACGCACAATTGAAAGAAATTACACTTTTACAGTTCGAACTAGCACTAGCGCCAGAGCCGTATTTCTAAATAGGCTAAGTAGGCTGCAGCCTAGAGCGGCAAGTTTTCAGGGGTGGCAGTGTGGCATTCATTCAAAAGCTAAAATGAAGTATTTCAGACGTTGATGATATTTTCCGTACGAATTTAAGAATATATGTTACTTAAAACTATGTTTTAGTCCTTCTACAGTTTTTCTTGCCTTAGAAGAGTTAAGAACTATCTGCGAACTAGTATTTCTGAAATACGGTTAAACTCACTTTCATTACAGTACTTTGCATTGAGGCAAATACAACAAAAACACTTTCATATGAGGACATTATTAACGAGTTTGGCATTATGAAATCTCGCTAGAAAGCTATGTAAATTTGAACATCAAGATTACGTGGGGTGAATTGTTTTAGAGAAGTTTGTATATTTTTAAACAAATAAACCAGTAATTAACTACATTTTGTGTAATTTCATTTCACCATGTAGGACAACTTAATTCAAATTGAACACAGTTCTTCAATTATGCAAAAGATAGTCATTAGCATTAAAACATAAAAATATGAGTAAAATAGTGATCACTGATCTCCAAATACAAATTAATTAATTAAGTTCGAAACCCATTTCATATTTTAACGAATCTTAAAAGAAGGCAAGTAGGTAGATACCGTAACTAATTTCAGTATAACCTTTATTATGTAAGCCATTAAAATTGTAGTTTTATCTAAACTAAATGAACTTTATGTTTAAAAAAGATGAAAACGTCAATGAATTCTATCCTTTTGTTGTATAAAACAAATGTATTAAGCAAATATGAACTATATAGGGGGCGGCAAATGGACTCTAGCCTATAGGCGGCATACTCTTAAATCCGGCCCTGAAGCGCAGCGATTGGGTTATTGAGTTAAGAGAACAGTGAGCATACAAAGCTGACGCCAGTCAAACGCCAGCGTCCGGAAGCACTTCCCTTCCGAGAGCAGGTATGAGCTCGCGCATGCGCTGCAACGTAGCCTGGCCAGGGTGGTACATATAGCTCTTGACGCCAAGAAGCTCGGGCGTACAGACAAGAAAAGCAAAGCACATCAGCCACCGCGGCCGGGTTAAGACTAGTTATATAGGGGGTGCGGAAATAAAATAACTACGCGCCATGTAATATGCTAACGCCGCATTTAAATAAAATAAAAACAATGTTATATTGTACACTTTGATGAATACACATTCTAATTTTTAAATCAGGGAACGCCCGGCGTATCGGCGTATTATAGCGCTACGCCTCTGCGTGGCACACATTCTCTTGGAGTGTGTGGATATGGCCGATCTGTGAAGGACTCTTAAACTGCCTAATACCCTCTCCCTTATTCTCCATGAGTACACCTCGTCTTCCGGTTCATGAGGGAGAGTGGTTACTTTTTTAAGTTTTAATGTAAGTTAAGACTTTTAATTCAGGTTAAGTCTGTTTTATGTTTTTTATTGCGTTCATCTATTTTATTGTTCACTATGCCTTATTCGTTTTCTTGTTTTTTACCATCCGCCTTTTATTCTTTTTATTCAAATAAGGCATAATTGTTGGCCTCACTGTCTGTTTTATATAAACCATTTTCGTTTCATCCATGGCAGTGAGCTGTTTTTATCTTCATCCTTTCATTTCATGTCATTTCATTTCATTAGGGGCTGATAACCTCTATGTTAGGCCCCTTAAAACAACAATTATCATCATCATCATCATCATCATCATCATCATCAGGCTATTCCACAGAGGCGTAGCGCTATAATACGCCGATACGCCGGGCGTTCCCTGATTTAAAAATTAGAATGTGTATTCATCAAAGTGTACAATATAACATTGTTTTTATTTTATTTAAATGCGGCGTTAGCATATTACATGGCGCGTAGTTATTTTATTTCCGCACCCCCTATATAACTAGTCTTAACCCGGCCGCGGTGGCTGATGTGCTTTGCTTTTCTTGTCTGTACGCCCGAGCTTCTTGGCGTCAAGAGCTATATGTACCACCCTGGCCAGGCTACGTTGCAGCGCATGCGCGAGCTCATACCTGCTCTCGGAAGGGAAGTGCTTCCGGACGCTGGCGTTTGACTGGCGTCAGCTTTGTATGCTCACTGTTCTCTTAACTCAATAACCCAATCGCTGCGCTTCAGGGCCGGATTTAAGAGTATGCCGCCTATAGGCTAGAGTCCATTTGCCGCCCCCTATATAGTTCATATTTGCTTAATACATTTGTTTTATACAACAAAAGGATAGAATTCATTGACGTTTTCATCTTTTTTAAACATAAAGTTCATTTAGTTTAGATAAAACTACAATTTTAATGGCTTACATAATAAAGGTTATACTGAAATTAGTTACGGTATCTACCTACTTGCCTTCTTTTAAGATTCGTTAAAATATGAAATGGGTTTCGAACTTAATTAATTAATTTGTATTTGGAGATCAGTGATCACTATTTTACTCATATTTTTATGTTTTAATGCTAATGACTATCTTTTGCATAATTGAAGAACTGTGTTCAATTTGAATTAAGTTGTCCTACATGGTGAAATGAAATTACACAAAATGTAGTTAATTACTGGTTTATTTGTTTAAAAATATACAAACTTCTCTAAAACAATTCACCCCACGTAATCTTGATGTTCAAATTTACATAGCTTTCTAGCGAGATTTCATAATGCCAAACTCGTTAATAATGTCCTCATATGAAAGTGTTTTTGTTGTATTTGCCTCAATGCAAAGTACTGTAATGAAAGTGAGTTTAACCGTATTTCAGAAATACTAGTTCGCAGATAGTTCTTAACTCTTCTAAGGCAAGAAAAACTGTAGAAGGACTAAAACATAGTTTTAAGTAACATATATTCTTAAATTCGTACGGAAAATATCATCAACGTCTGAAATACTTCATTTTAGCTTTTGAATGAATGCCACACTGCCACCCCTGAAAACTTGCCGCTCTAGGCTGCAGCCTACTTAGCCTATTTAGAAATACGGCTCTGGCGCTAGTGCTAGTTCGAACTGTAAAAGTGTAATTTCTTTCAATTGTGCGTGTGTGTGAATAATGCTACCAATATGACTGAAGTAAGTTCACCTGACTCTAATGTTATTAATTTTTTAAAGGCAACTCCTTTGAGCACTTTATCATATGAACAGCGATGTGAACTAAAAACATAAAGACCAAAGCCAAATTTATCAATTAAAGAAGTCGGTAAAAATCGCAGAGGGAGTTTTCAGCTTTCTTGGTATGACAGGCTTTCCTGACTAACTGGATGTGTTGAAGAAAAAAAAAGTTTTGTTACGTTTGGGGCGAAAGACACTGAATGGTGCACATAAGGAATTTCGGACCTGAGTAATTTAATTAAAAAGGCTGCTAAACACCAGTCTTCAAAACACCACTTGTTACATTGTGAAGCATTTCTTCTGCTAGGTAAAACTCGCATTGAGCATGCATTATCTGTAGCTGCTCGATTACAAGCAGTAAACATAATTAGATCGTGTCTTCAAACATGCAGTTTGTGCGACGACTCATTCAATCTGTAGTATTTCTCAGTACACAAGAACTAGCCTTCCGTGGGCATAGAGAAGATGAAATTTCTATTAACAAGGGGAATTATTTGCAATTGTTGAATCTGCTCACTCAAAATGAATCGATAGTAAGAGACCATTTACAGTCATCATCATTATTAAAAGGAACATCTCCAGACATTCAAAATGACTTGATAGAAGTTACAACAATTGCATTAAATGGAAAAATCAAATCAGAAATAAATGAAGCACCCTTTCTCTCCATACATGCGGATGAGGCATTAGACGTGTCGTGTAAGAGCCAGATGAGCATAATATTTGGATATTGTGTGGATGATAGAATAGAGGTGAGATTCGTCGGCTTTTATGACGTTTCTAAAAATAAAACAGCTGCGTGATTGTCAGAAGTCGTGCACAAAGTTTTACTTGACTAAGAAGTAAATGGAGAAAAAGTCGTAAGCCAGACATACGATGGTGCAGCTGTAATGGCAGGCAGATAAGGAGGAGTTCAAAAGCTAGTGAAACAGTTTTGCCCATATGCTCTTTTCGTCCATTGTTACGCCCACCAATTAAATTTGGTACTTCGGTATGGCTCAAAAACAATAAAACAGGTTCGTTTGTCTGTGCCTTGACTGATTTTCACAGTTTTTCAGCAAGTCTTCTTCCAAAAGGACAGTTTTGTTGACCGAAAGAGGATTTAAGCTTCCAAAAGCTAGCAATACGAGATGGAATTTTCATTCGAAGGCAGTTTTCACCATTAAGAAACATTTCCAAGGATTGTACGTTTTTAAATGAAATTATTGATGATGAAAATAGTGAATGGGGCGACGACTCTGTGAACTGCGCCATTGGTCTCAAAAGACATATGGATGACCCAACCTTTGTATATTTGCTATGTGTATTCAAAGCTTGTTTCATTTACAATGATCATCTTTTCAAATTGTTACAATCATCGACAGTGAGTATCGTAACTTGCCATAATGAGATAGAGGCTGTCGTCCAAAGCATAGAAAACTAAAGAAATGAAGATTTCACTGACAGATGCGTTAAAAAAGCATCCAGTTGAATGGAAACGTAATGTATGATGGCAAGAAAAAGAACACTTTGAGAGTGCTGACTTTTGAAATAGTAGATTCACTTACAGCTCAAATGAAAAGTAGGTTTGATGTTCTTACTCATCTAAATTTTATTGAGTTAGTACAAAAAAAGAAGTTTAAAGAATACACCGAAACATTTCCCCAGAGCAAATTAGATATTTTGGTAGAACAGTATACATTCTTTAATGTTAACCAATTACTAAATGAACTTCACATTGTTTATGCAGATCAGACAAAGCATTTAGCTTCAAAAAATATTTTAAAATATTTTGTTACAAACTGTCTTGACTCCATCTATCAGGAAGTAACTAAACCACTACACTTAGTACTGACTATTCCAACTACTACAGCTATTGTAGTAGTGAACGCAGCATGAGCACGCTGAAAATAATTAAAACCTACCTTAGAAATTCTATGAGCAATAGTCGCTTGTCGTGTTTAAATTCACTGGATATTGAAAAACAGTTATTAGGTGAGCTTTCATCAGAGCCCGCATTTCTTGAACATATCATAGACATTTTCGCAGAAAAGAAGAAAAGACGAATGGAGGTGATGTACAAGACTGTGTGGGGTATGTGACAGTATCTTATATTTGCTTTTTGATTTGTTCCATAGTTTAACTGTCGTTATAAACTTTGGCGTCCCCAACTCAAACGTTCACGCTACGCCACTGCTATTCCAAATTCAATATCCAAACTCAGAGGTGATGCCGAGGGAGCCAAGAGAAGTAGACTACATGAACCTCATGTCCAACAGTACCAACACATAATCATAATTTCAAAAGATAATTTCCGACTGTATCATGACCAAGAGACCTACATAATGCACCCAACCAGCCTTCTGCTTGCCTTCTAAATTATGACTGTGTAATAAAGGTAGGGTGTACAATACTAAACCTTTTGAAAGTACAGTGTAATCATGGGTTCACACCCCCACTGTGGACCTCTATCATTTGAGCTAATCCACTTCTCTGCTTACAAGTGCAGTTATTCCAGACAAAACCCTCTCATGATACTACTGTATCCAGTGTCTATGTACTTGGTACCCAAGCCAAGGTTAAAGCTTAATAGCTGAGATTGATAAGGCACAAGCTTTAAAGTTCACTTTGACTTCCTCTGCTATTTGAGGCATGATGGAGCAATGGTCGAGCTGCTTGCCTCTCACCAAGGCAGACTGGTTTTGATTTCCGGTCAATATATGAAAGATTTTCAAAGTGAAACATCACATACTGTGGTTTGGAATCCATGTAAAAAGGGGTCCTGTGGCTTATGATCGCGAGATTAACGGTAACGTGAAACTACAAGCTTCCTTCCTCTGCTATTCCAAGTTTTGATATTGAATTCTGGAACACTCAATGTAGGCTATTACAAAATTTTCTTCACTGATTATATTAGCAATAATTTAAACAGTACGGTATACTTATACCTGTATAACAACTTGGCTTAAGAAGAAGAGACATGTGAGCAGGATCCAGGCTTGCGAAATGAAATTTCAGAGAAGCAGATTAGGAATAACAAGAAGGGATAGAGTAAGAAATGAGAGAGTGAGAGAGATTGTGGAAGAGAATCCCTTACAAGAGATCATAGAGAAGTCAAGAATGATTTGGTATGGACATGTTAGGAGAATGCAGGAGGGGGCAGGATACCAAGGATACCAGGATGCTGATGGAAATGGAGGGCGAGAGACCAAGAGGAAGGCCAAGAGATAGGTTGATTGTGGGAGTGAAGCAGGCACGGATTCAAAGGGGGGGGGGGGTCACGGGGGTCATGACCCCCCTCCCAAAACGGAGACCAAATTTTTTTGCAAACTCAAAAAGCGAAAACACAATAACCAGACAAATAAAACTTAACTAATTTTAACTGAAAACTAGTTTTTTTCATTTAATTCAATACTGAAATATCTTTATTGGAATTATTATGTTCTGTTACAACTGTACATATTTACAACTTCATACCTGTTATATAAAAATGATTATTTATATAACAAAATCAATTCGTCTATTATGTTTAGCAAACCTTGTGATTACCGAATCGATGTTTATAGTGATGTCATGATGAATGTGCAGCAATGTCCGGATAGGAATTTGGGGCTTTTTCCGCACCAAAAAATTCTGCCGATGTCCAAACTGCAAGCTTGGTTGGCAATTTAAGCTGTGACTTTCTCCCTTTGTCGGTACCAACTCGACTTGCCGAAACTGTAACGTACCTTGATACTTTTTTCAAAGCTCGATGTAAAAGTCGCAGAACACGCCGTTGCAATTTGTATGAATATTTTTGGTGCGCTAAACGCATAAAATTTCTATCCATGTAACTTGCAAATAAAATTGGTCCGGTTTTGTACGTTTGGTTATTTTGTGACTGCGTTTTTAGTGATACCATTTTTCTTAACAATTTCAATTCTCTGACCCCCCCAAGCCAAACTCTAGATCCACGCCTGGAGTGAAGGAAGGAGTGCAGAAAAGAGGAAAGGAGTGGGACAGAGTGAGGAGTGAAAGGTGGTGGGAGGATAGAAAACGATGGAGAGGCTTATGTTCCAAGCAGACCCAGCCAGGGGCTGGAAACTGTAGATGATGATGATGATGACATATATAACATTAACCTATTAGTCATCAGCTTATACGTTCTTTGGACATTGACTTTTAATAATGGATTGTGTCAGACAATGGCAAACATTTTGGTTTTGGTTTTTGTCAGAGCCATAAAAATACACTTGCATACTGCATATACTTTGATAGACAATACATTAGACTATCATGTTCAGAGTCTGTTAACCTATATTGAAGTATTAGAAGTCATTTTTCAGCATTGCCAAAGTAATTCATTAAAAGAATTGCTTTTCAGTCGGTCAACACGAATGTGCCCAATTTGATTGGGTGGGGAGAAACAAATATTGTATCTCCCGAATCTGAAAGAAATATTACATGAATCATTTATACCGGTATACTTAGTTAACACATTTTTTGAACAAAAGAGGGATGTATTTAATAGGATGGCATTTACAAATGTAAATATTGTTGCACATATCTGCTGAACCTAATCTAAGCCTAAGTGAACATGATCTGTTGATGATCACTTGATGAACAAATAGTTATTGTTGCTTTAAGGGACAGAACACCGAGGTCATCTGCCCCTATTTATGAACGACACATGTCATCCAATTAATTTCCCCCCGATTTTGTTCAAAAAGTGTGTTATCAGCCCTTTGAGATACGACTGCCGCTGAACTTGGCTGCACCAGCGTTTGTTGATAGCAGCAGCTGGTGAAACCTTTCAGGACGATGAGGGGGCAGAACGATGACAGAGTGCAGTTTGCACATAGGTCAAACAGCATTGCGCGCGCTACTTGTGTTAAACAGTAGACTAGTTATAATGCGAACCGTGAACGGAAAAATTAACAATAATGGCCAAATACATTTGTTACATATCAACAGCACAGAGAAGCTTAATAGGAGCTCACTTCACCACGGAGAGTAAAACGATGATAGGCTACTGATTGCGAGTTAGATACTTCCCGCACGACTGTACTTGTCAAGTAAGCAAGCTGATAGCATGACACAAGTAAGAAAGAATAGTTTCCACTTCAGCCACTGGGATTTGTATCTTGAGAGGAAAATAATTGAGTGTAAAAATACCTAGGTAATTCATGATATTTCTTTCAGCCCAGGGTTATCCAATATTTGTCACTCCCCACCCAATATAATTTGTCACACTCATGTTGACCAACTGAAAAGCAATTTTGTTAATTGATAACCTATATGTAATTTTCCTCAAAGCAATAATCACCACCACACTTTTTACATAAACAAGCACTGTCTTCATACAAGCTAGAATTTAAAAATTCCTCTCGGCACGCCGGAAGGCGGAGGTAGATTTCACCGGGCAAACTAGGGGATAGGCTATAATAGGCAAAATATGCAGGTTTTCGTAGGAGGATCAGACCTCATTTGTTGCGAGAAAGTATTTTACAATTGGACGTTAGTTAACATTTTTTCGTCTTTCTATGCATACTTTTAACATTTTACTGTCTTATGGGGATGGTAACCTTCTTGTCATTTGGGGTTAATTTTTATACTTGTGATCACACTGTCCTTATGCAAGGTTTGGAACTAATGTGTAACTATCTAACAGTCTGTTACTTCTTCACGCAAAATTTTATCTCCCGCAGAGATGTTGGTTGGTTCCTCAGTTTAGGGGCTGCTACAAGGTGGTCATGTAACCCCGTGTACATTGGGTGTGTGTAGAATCTGTCTGATAAACGGTGTTATTTGTGATGACTGTATTAGTCTGTAATTCAGGTAAGGTCTGCAGACGGTCAATGTTAAGTAGTAGTAGCTAATTTTGTACCAAATACTAACGTCAACGACACCTAGCTGTGAACTTGGCTGCTAGATGCCACCGCAACCAGCAACTTGCAACGAACGTTGTAACTTCCCCTCCGAAGGAAAGCATGCCGACGGATTTTTAGCGCTCTTAGAAAATCCGGTGACTTGATCCAGCTTTGAACCAGCACCTTGGGCATAGAAGTTCAGCATGCTACCAGTTAGCCGCTTCCCTCATAGTCAGATGGAACAAGAAGTTCCGTGACGAACTAAAGAGCCTACTTTTCTTAAAATTAAGATTCATGCCATAGATTAATCTACAGTATATGAACCTATCTAGAATAATGACGAAATTAAGTGGGTAATATCGAAATGTCTTAATTAGTTCGAAATAAGGTATACTAGGCATAATGTAGCCTAATAGAGCAATACAGTTGGCAGCTCTGGTGACTGAATATATTCTTACTTCCATCTCCTAAGGTACAGAATACAAAATATGATTGAAGTCCAAAGGACGTTACATGGATTTAGACATTGGATCTATTAGTACACGTAAAAGCATGTTGGCAACAATGTCATGCGAGTGCTGGTCAGAAATAATCTGAAATATTATATATTTTTGTGCCAGTTTTGGATGAAATCCATTTGTTGGTATAGAAGTTACATGTATTTAAAAATTGGTCCTATCAGCAGGCTTAGAATCATGTTGGTAGAACTGACGTATATAAGTTACTCCGAATTAATGTAAAATGTCGGGTAATTTACGTGTGCATAGTTTAAAGCTGTCGGCTTGCATACTTTCTGATATATTTGGATACAAAATAGAGAGCAATTATTAACAGTTGGCTGCCATGGTGGCTCTTAAGAATACACTTAGTCATATATGTTTATGTACACATATTACATACAAAATTTGGTTGAAATCCAATTGATAGTGTAGAAGTTATATGCATTTAAAAATTGGACTTATCAGAAGGCTTAAAATTATTTTGGCAACGCTGTCATGTATGGCCACCTGGAAATTAAACTGAAATAATATTATCTACATGTGTGCCAATTTTAGAATAGCTCCCATGTATACCTTCCAAGATATCCAACATGGAGCTCAAATTTCTAGTGCGATTTTTTAGCAGTTGGTAGCACTGGCATCTTTTTCAAATATGGGCCTGAGATATTCCGATATACATCTTTACTCATACTAAATTTGGTTTCGATTGCTGCAGCCGTTTAGGAGTTGATAGGGGACACACACACACACACACACAGCCAGAAGGACAGACAGAGAGACAGACAGACAGACAGACAGAAGGACAGACACATTTTCCCGGATATATCATATAAGACTACTTTTTCCTCATTTTTGAAAAGTGTGAAAAGTAGGCTAAAAATAAATGTGATCTCGTCAATGGCGTTGTCTTGGCAACCTCTGATAGATCATCCCTTATCAATTTAAAAGCGTTGTTATGGTAACCTCTGATGGCACTTGGCATTTTTTTAAATTCCGAAATCATTTTTCTCATCCCTTGGCGTAATGGTGGGTCATATCAAAAATTCTTTCAGACAAAAGTTTTAGGTAATTATTAGGGGAATATTTTCCATTTTGTACGGTTTTGATATTGTGCCTATTAAGAGAGATATGATTAATGTTTCTCGAAAAACCCACTTTTTTCCACCCCTTTGGTCAATGGTTGGTGCTATCAAAAAACTTATTTGACATAAATTTTTGGCACTTATTCGACACATATTATTAACTTTGAATGGATTCGATATTTCACGTATTAAGAGAGTTATAGCGAAATTTCACTTTTTCGAAAAAAGCCCCCCATTTTCACCCCCTTCTACCGATTTTCCCCATTAACGAAATCGACCGAGATTTTATAGGTATACATATTATGTAAAAAATTCAAAGTGATTGGTGCAAAATTACGGCAGTTATCGTGTCCACAAGAAACTGATATATACAGGGTGTATTTGATATGATGGAAGTCCGTTACACTGGTGATAGAAGAGACTATTCTAAGCTTCCTAGGTAAAAAATTTGTCACCTATCTTGAAATTGATAATTAATCATTAAAAAGTCAATGTTTTTAGTTATTTCAGAAACTAATCAGGCAGAAAGTGGTGCGGCAGGCTGGGGGAAACGAGGCGGAGCCAGGTGTTACGACGCGCGAAGGGGAAGTTGTTACGTAATCGGAGCATTGACCTCACCGGTTGACTTGAGGGGTGGTAGGCTATCAGCTGTTATGAGGATAAACGCTACCGTCTCGTAAGAAAATGTGCATTGCCGTTGTTCTTGTTGTTGTTGTTGACAACGCACGCAATGGCTTGGGACGTTAGGACCGGTAGTATTGTGTAGCCTACTTTGTAAGTGTGGAATTCATTGATTGATATTCATGTATAAAATAATTTCGATACTCAGCCCTGGTGTATCATTGGCATCCGTGTCGGACCTTCTGTTGACTAGTTTCTGAAAATACCAAAAACATTCACATAATGAAATAGAGTGTGACAAAATTCCGACATCCCGTAGTCTGTTCAGAACTAGGCATTAAAGACGGAAGTAAAATACTTGATGTTTGTTTGAGAGGCTTGGCGATTTTGGTCATTTAGCCCCATGTAGCTGAGTGTGGGTAGAATGTGTCTGATAACCTGTGTTTTTGTGGTTTCTGTAGTAATGTGGGTATTTGTAATTCAGGTGAGGATTCGGAAGAAGGCGCCGGCCCTGTGGTGTTGGGGCAGTGCAACTTGCCTCTCACCCGGAGGCCCTGGGTTCGATTCCCGGCTCCATCAGGGATATTAGAAACTGACGTGAGGGCTGGAACGCGGTGCACTAAGCCTCGTGTGGGCAATTGACTAGCTGTCTGACAGTGAGGCAGTGTCCGAGTCAGGAAAATCAAGATTAATGGCCGAGGGGACCCGATGCACTGACCACGCGTCACCCTAATATCTGCAGGCCAAATGGCTGGACAGCGGTCGCTTGGTAGGCCTAGGCCCTTCATGGGCTGCACTTCCAGCGGTTATGGTTATTGAGAAGAAGGCGGCCGTGGCCTTAAGTTAGGAACAATCCCGGCATTTTCCTGGGGTAGAAGTGGGAACCCATGGTACATACATATGAAAATACACGAAAATGAAAATAAAATTCAAATACATTGTTATAATACTGTGGTATTAAATATAATAATAATAATAATAATAATAATAATAATAATAGGCTAATAATAATAATATTAATAATAGTCTAATAATAATAATAATAATAATAAGAGTCATATGTGTAGTTCTGGTGGTAGAGTGCTAACCTTCCCGAGGGTGCGATCTACGTTCAGTCATGTAGTAAATAAATGTGATCTAATACGATCATGTCCATGGATTTCATGGCACATACAAGAAATCCTGCGTACATAAAAGTCCGGCAACTTGACATACCAACAAAAAAAAAAACATAAAAGAAGTCAGTGTGTCTAAAAGTCTATTAATACTATTATTAGTAAGTCTAGTAGTAGCCTACTATAATAATAGTTATAATAATAATAATAATAATAGACTAATAATATTTATATTACAGTTGTTGCACTGTCTTCACACAAAGATATACCTACAGTTCCTAAAATTAATTTAACAAATCTTTAGGATTTCCATTTTCTATGCACAGGCCATGAGGCTGGCAAAATCCTAAACAGATCCACCATCACTAGTCATGTAGACACTCCCCATGAAGGTGTGAATCAGCTATTCATAGGCTCGGTTTGTGTATTTAAATGCCATTGGTAGACAAGGCGTGTAGGTCACTCGACTTCAGACGCTTGTCAACATTCCTCGGCGCAGAAGGGGAGGGCGACGGGGAGAGGTCAGCTGTGCTGCTGAGGGGATCGCAGCCTAAGCTCTTTTCCAAGACATTGACCGACGATTTTTGTGATTTAATTCCACCTACACTAATTAAGATACGACTTAATTTCATGAAGATATTTGCTTAGAATAGTATCTTCTATCAGCAGTGTAAAGGACTTCCATCATATCAAATACACCCTGTATATATATATATATACTTCCATCATATCAAATACACCCTGTATATATATATATATATATATATATATACAGGGTGTATTTGATATGATGGAAGTCCTTTACACTGGTGATAGAAGATGGTATTCTAAGCAAATATCTTCATGAAATTAAGTCGGATCTTAATTAGTGTAGGTGGAATTAAATCACAAAAATCGTCGGTCAATGTCTTGGAAACGGGCTTTCACTTCGTTCCCCTCAGCAGCAGAACTGACTTCTCCCCGTCACCCTCCCCTCCTACGCTGAGGAATGTTGACCAGAGTCTGCAGTTGAGTGACCTCCTCGCCTTGTCTGCCAATGACATTGAAATACACAAACCGAGCCTATGAACAGCTGATTCACACCTTCATGGGGAGTGGCTTCATGACTAGTGATGGTGGATCTGTCTAGGATTTTGCCAGCTTCATGGACTATGCATAGAAAATAGAAATCCTAAAGATTTGGTAAATTAATTTAAGGAACTGTTGGTCTATCTTTGTGTGAAGATAGTGCAACAACTCTAATAAACATATTAATAATACTAATAATAGTAATCATAGGCTTTTAGACACACTAACTTCTTTTATGTTATATAAATAATTCATTCTTTTGGGCTAATGCCGTGTGTATTTTTAATTTAAAACCATACGTTTCGGAGAAACCTTGCCTCCTTTTTCAATGGAAATAAACAATGTGGCCAAAGAAAGTATATCAATGAGATTACAAAAAATAT
The DNA here is from genome assembly GCA_946902985.2 of Meconema thalassinum. Taxonomy (NCBI): domain Eukaryota; kingdom Metazoa; phylum Arthropoda; class Insecta; order Orthoptera; family Tettigoniidae; genus Meconema; species Meconema thalassinum. The sequence continues at coordinate 1,438,158,266 of OX336388.2, forward strand.
AGATAAATTCCTCTGTTCGTCACCAGAGAGCAGCTGCCAGAAATAACTGTATGGACCATGGTGGAACGGCGGACAGAGTAGTAAGTAACAAGAAGGTAAAGGGGGCGGTGTAAAAATATATAGAAACTCCTCGAAGAATGAGGAGGGAGGGGGGAGGTGGGAGGGTTAGATGGATATATGGAAACATAAACAAAAGGGAATAGTAGCTGAACGATACCTAACGTCATACAGTCAACGGCGAATAAACAGATGGAAACTCCTCCAGTGACGAACAAAGGAGATCAAATCCAGGCTCTGAGCCCTAGAGGGAAAATGTACAATTTTTAATATGTGAAGAACAGAGAGACTGAGAGGAACTATCTCCCTAGATCCTTAATAACTGGTAGCCAAGTGTCACTTAGCTGATATCCAGTGTCTCTGTTAAAATTATTGGGATTTTTACGAATTTCAACTGCCTCCCTTATAATTCTAGACCAGTTGTGCTTAACAAGGGCAAGCGCATGAGCATCCTTGAAACATACATCGTGCCCTGAAGACAGGGCATGTTCAGCTATAGCTGATTTGTCAGGTTGGTTTAGACGGATGTTCCTTTGATGCTCTTTGATGCGAGTGGCAATGGATCGTTTTGTTTGTCCAATGTAGACTTTTCCGCAAGTACATGGGACTTCATACACCCCAGGTTGTAGTATTGGGGACAATTTATCTTTGTTTAATGCTAAACGTTGACCAATTTTCGTCATAGTGCCGAAAACTGTTTTTATCTTGTGCTTGCGGAGAATCTTAGCAACGCGGTCAGTGGTGTTGTGAATATAAGGGAGGTAAGCAGTTCCTCTCACGTCGGAGCTCTGAGAAGGTTGTCTATCCCTCCTTCTGGGATGTAGGGACCTATATATAGTGGATTCATTATAGCCATTACCCTTAAACATGGTTTGTAAGGCATGTAACTCTTCCTGAAGACTTGATGCCTCACAAATACGTTCCGCTCTTTTGGCTAGAGTTGTTATAATTCCTTGTTTTTGTGCTGGGTGGTGGTGGGAGTCCGCATGTAAATAACGGTTAGTGTGAGTTGGCTTACGGTAGACGCTGTGCCCCATGGAGCCATCCGCTTTCCTCCTCACAAGAACATCCAAAAAAGGTAAGCATCCACCTGACTCTAGCTCCATTGTGAAGTGGATTGAAGGATGCAGCTGATTTAGGTGGTTCAGAAAGTGGTTCAGTTTCTCAGAACCCTCCTCCCACACCACGAACGTATCATCCACATACCTCCACCAAATCACAGGTTTGAAAGACGCCGAAGATATAGCCTCCCCCTCAAAATGTTCCATGAAAAAATTTGCCACGACAGGCGAGAGTGGACTTCCCATGGCCACACCATCAGTCTGCTCGTAATATTTACCATCCCACAAGAAATAGCTGGAACACAAGCAGTGGTGGAATAATCGGGCAATGTCCTCAGGAAACAAATCCTTGATGAGTGACATGACCGAGTCCACCGGCACTCTGGTAAACAAGGACTCTACATCAAAACTCACCAAAATAGCATTTGGTTGAACGGCGATGGTTGACAATTTTTCGACGAAATGGGTTGAATCCCTAATGTAGGACTGTGTGCGCCCCAAGTGCGGCTGAAGCAACTTGCTGAGATATTGCGCAAGAGCATACGTTGGAGAACCTATTGTGCTAACAATTGGTCGAAGAGGGACGTCTTGCTTATGGATTTTTGGAAGACCATACAATCTCGGAGGAACAGCATCTCTCGGAATAAGACATCTTCCCTCTTCTTTTGGAATAGATGACAGTTTAACAAGCTTAGCAGTGGCATTGGATACACGAGTGGTTGGATCACGAGTGCACAGTCTGTAGACAGGATCAGATAACAGAATCGAGATTTTACTTTTATATTCAACGGTATCCATCACCACTGTCGCATTTCCCTTGTCAGCGTGAAGAATAGAAATGGTGTCATTATTTCTTAGTTCCTTCAATGCCTTTCTTTCACCCCGAGTTAAATTGGGTGTGGGTACTTTAGAGGATCTTAATATCCTCACACTTTCTTGTCTAACTTCTTCAGCTTCATCTGGAGGTAAATTGTAGATGGCAGCCTCAACGGATGTGATCAACTCCTCTGTAGGAATTTTGGAGGGTGCGAGAGCAAAGTTGAGACCTCTGCTTAGTAAAGTTGTTTGATAGTCATCTAAAGGGGTATTAGAAAGATTGACTACAACTTTACTAGTATCAAGAACCGTACGAGGAGCTGTTTGTCTCGAGGACAATCGAAGGAACTTAGCTCTTTGTCTATCTACAGCCCGACAAAAATTATTCTCGGCCTGAATAGCGGAGATACGTTCAAAGAACAGCCACAATTCCTCTGAGAGAATGCTACTAAGAAGCAGATGTAAGTGTAATAACTCACGGGAAACTGCGTCCAATTCAGTACGAGAGTTCTGGATCCTCTCGATAACGAGTGCCTTGCTAGCGCGCTGATAAATTCTCATAGCTTTATGAGTGTGTATAGTTTGCTTCAATTTTACACAGTTGGGAATGATGTTATGATCCCTGCATCTAAGAAAGAAGGACAACGATGAAAGGAGAGAGCTCCTTCTTCGCCTCAACTTACTAAATTTAGATGATTGTCGAACAACTTCCTCCCCATAGAGGTTTCTAATTTGCATATTAAGGCTTTCACGGCCCGGATTATTATATAAATAATTCATTCTTTTGGGCTAATGCCGTGTGTATTTTTAATTTAAAACCATACGTTTCGGAGAAACCTTGCCTCCTTTTTCAATGGAAATAAACAATGTGGCCAAAGAAAGTATATCAATGAGATTACAAAAAATATAGATAAATTCCTCTGTTCGTCACCAGAGAGCAGCTGCCAGAAATAACTGTATGGACCATGGTGGAACGGCGGACAGAGTAGTAAGTAACAAGAAGGTAAAGGGGGCGGTGTAAAAATATATAGAAACTCCTCGAAGAATGAGGAGGGAGGGGGGAGGTGGGAGGGTTAGATGGATATATGGAAACATAAACAAAAGGGAATAGTAGCTGAACGATACCTAACGTCATACAGTCAACGGCGAATAAACAGATGGAAACTCCTCCAGTGACGAACAAAGGAGATCAAATCCAGGCTCTGAGCCCTAGAGGGAAAATGTACAATTTTTAATATGTGAAGAACAGAGAGACTGAGAGGAACTATCTCCCTAGATCCTTAATAACTGGTAGCCAAGTGTCACTTAGCTGATATCCAGTGTCTCTGTTAAAATTATTGGGATTTTTACGAATTTCAACTGCCTCCCTTATAATTCTAGACCAGTTGTGCTTAACAAGGGCAAGCGCATGAGCATCCTTGAAACATACATCGTGCCCTGAAGACAGGGCATGTTCAGCTATAGCTGATTTGTCAGGTTGGTTTAGACGGATGTTCCTTTGATGCTCTTTGATGCGAGTGGCAATGGATCGTTTTGTTTGTCCAATGTAGACTTTTCCGCAAGTACATGGGACTTCATACACCCCAGGTTGTAGTATTGGGGACAATTTATCTTTGTTTAATGCTAAACGTTGACCAATTTTCGTCATAGTGCCGAAAACTGTTTTTATCTTGTGCTTGCGGAGAATCTTAGCAACGCGGTCAGTGGTGTTGTGAATATAAGGGAGGTAAGCAGTTCCTCTCACGTCGGAGCTCTGAGAAGGTTGTCTATCCCTCCTTCTGGGATGTAGGGACCTATATATAGTGGATTCATTATAGCCATTACCCTTAAACATGGTTTGTAAGGCATGTAACTCTTCCTGAAGACTTGATGCCTCACAAATACGTTCCGCTCTTTTGGCTAGAGTTGTTATAATTCCTTGTTTTTGTGCTGGGTGGTGGTGGGAGTCCGCATGTAAATAACGGTTAGTGTGAGTTGGCTTACGGTAGACGCTGTGCCCCATGGAGCCATCCGCTTTCCTCCTCACAAGAACATCCAAAAAAGGTAAGCATCCACCTGACTCTAGCTCCATTGTGAAGTGGATTGAAGGATGCAGCTGATTTAGGTGGTTCAGAAAGTGGTTCAGTTTCTCAGAACCCTCCTCCCACACCACGAACGTATCATCCACATACCTCCACCAAATCACAGGTTTGAAAGACGCCGAAGATATAGCCTCCCCCTCAAAATGTTCCATGAAAAAATTTGCCACGACAGGCGAGAGTGGACTTCCCATGGCCACACCATCAGTCTGCTCGTAATATTTACCATCCCACAAGAAATAGCTGGAACACAAGCAGTGGTGGAATAATCGGGCAATGTCCTCAGGAAACAAATCCTTGATGAGTGACATGACCGAGTCCACCGGCACTCTGGTAAACAAGGACTCTACATCAAAACTCACCAAAATAGCATTTGGTTGAACGGCGATGGTTGACAATTTTTCGACGAAATGGGTTGAATCCCTAATGTAGGACTGTGTGCGCCCCAAGTGCGGCTGAAGCAACTTGCTGAGATATTGCGCAAGAGCATACGTTGGAGAACCTATTGTGCTAACAATTGGTCGAAGAGGGACGTCTTGCTTATGGATTTTTGGAAGACCATACAATCTCGGAGGAACAGCATCTCTCGGAATAAGACATCTTCCCTCTTCTTTTGGAATAGATGACAGTTTAACAAGCTTAGCAGTGGCATTGGATACACGAGTGGTTGGATCACGAGTGCACAGTCTGTAGACAGGATCAGATAACAGAATCGAGATTTTACTTTTATATTCAACGGTATCCATCACCACTGTCGCATTTCCCTTGTCAGCGTGAAGAATAGAAATGGTGTCATTATTTCTTAGTTCCTTCAATGCCTTTCTTTCACCCCGAGTTAAATTGGGTGTGGGTACTTTAGAGGATCTTAATATCCTCACACTTTCTTGTCTAACTTCTTCAGCTTCATCTGGAGGTAAATTGTAGATGGCAGCCTCAACGGATGTGATCAACTCCTCTGTAGGAATTTTGGAGGGTGCGAGAGCAAAGTTGAGACCTCTGCTTAGTAAAGTTGTTTGATAGTCATCTAAAGGGGTATTAGAAAGATTGACTACAACTTTACTAGTATCAAGAACCGTACGAGGAGCTGTTTGTCTCGAGGACAATCGAAGGAACTTAGCTCTTTGTCTATCTACAGCCCGACAAAAATTATTCTCGGCCTGAATAGCGGAGATACGTTCAAAGAACAGCCACAATTCCTCTGAGAGAATGCTACTAAGAAGCAGATGTAAGTGTAATAACTCACGGGAAACTGCGTCCAATTCAGTACGAGAGTTCTGGATCCTCTCGATAACGAGTGCCTTGCTAGCGCGCTGATAAATTCTCATAGCTTTATGAGTGTGTATAGTTTGCTTCAATTTTACACAGTTGGGAATGATGTTATGATCCCTGCATCTAAGAAAGAAGGACAACGATGAAAGGAGAGAGCTCCTTCTTCGCCTCAACTTACTAAATTTAGATGATTGTCGAACAACTTCCTCCCCATAGAGGTTTCTAATTTGCATATTAAGGCTTTCACGGCCCGGATTATTATATAAATAATTCATTCTTTTGGGCTAATGCCGTGTGTATTTTTAATTTAAAACCATACGTTTCGGAGAAACCTTGCCTCCTTTTTCAATGGAAATAAACAATGTGGCCAAAGAAAGTATATCAATGAGATTACAAAAAATATAGATAAATTCCTCTGTTCGTCACCAGAGAGCAGCTGCCAGAAATAACTGTATGGACCATGGTGGAACGGCGGACAGAGTAGTAAGTAACAAGAAGGTAAAGGGGGCGGTGTAAAAATATATAGAAACTCCTCGAAGAATGAGGAGGGAGGGGGGAGGTGGGAGGGTTAGATGGATATATGGAAACATAAACAAAAGGGAATAGTAGCTGAACGATACCTAACGTCATACAGTCAACGGCGAATAAACAGATGGAAACTCCTCCAGTGACGAACAAAGGAGATCAAATCCAGGCTCTGAGCCCTAGAGGGAAAATGTACAATTTTTAATATGTGAAGAACAGAGAGACTGAGAGGAACTATCTCCCTAGATCCTTAATAACTGGTAGCCAAGTGTCACTTAGCTGATATCCAGTGTCTCTGTTAAAATTATTGGGATTTTTACGAATTTCAACTGCCTCCCTTATAATTCTAGACCAGTTGTGCTTAACAAGGGCAAGCGCATGAGCATCCTTGAAACATACATCGTGCCCTGAAGACAGGGCATGTTCAGCTATAGCTGATTTGTCAGGTTGGTTTAGACGGATGTTCCTTTGATGCTCTTTGATGCGAGTGGCAATGGATCGTTTTGTTTGTCCAATGTAGACTTTTCCGCAAGTACATGGGACTTCATACACCCCAGGTTGTAGTATTGGGGACAATTTATCTTTGTTTAATGCTAAACGTTGACCAATTTTCGTCATAGTGCCGAAAACTGTTTTTATCTTGTGCTTGCGGAGAATCTTAGCAACGCGGTCAGTGGTGTTGTGAATATAAGGGAGGTAAGCAGTTCCTCTCACGTCGGAGCTCTGAGAAGGTTGTCTATCCCTCCTTCTGGGATGTAGGGACCTATATATAGTGGATTCATTATAGCCATTACCCTTAAACATGGTTTGTAAGGCATGTAACTCTTCCTGAAGACTTGATGCCTCACAAATACGTTCCGCTCTTTTGGCTAGAGTTGTTATAATTCCTTGTTTTTGTGCTGGGTGGTGGTGGGAGTCCGCATGTAAATAACGGTTAGTGTGAGTTGGCTTACGGTAGACGCTGTGCCCCATGGAGCCATCCGCTTTCCTCCTCACAAGAACATCCAAAAAAGGTAAGCATCCACCTGACTCTAGCTCCATTGTGAAGTGGATTGAAGGATGCAGCTGATTTAGGTGGTTCAGAAAGTGGTTCAGTTTCTCAGAACCCTCCTCCCACACCACGAACGTATCATCCACATACCTCCACCAAATCACAGGTTTGAAAGACGCCGAAGATATAGCCTCCCCCTCAAAATGTCCCATGAAAAAATTTGCCACGACAGGCGAGAGTGGACTTCCCATGGCCACACCATCAGTCTGCTCGTAATATTTACCATCCCACAAGAAATAGCTGGAACACAAGCAGTGGTGGAATAATCGGGCAATGTCCTCAGGAAACAAATCCTTGATGAGTGACATGACCGAGTCCACCGGCACTCTGGTAAACAAGGACTCTACATCAAAACTCACCAAAATAGCATTTGGTTGAACGGCGATGGTTGACAATTTTTCGACGAAATGGGTTGAATCCCTAATGTAGGACTGTGTGCGCCCCAAGTGCGGCTGAAGCAACTTGCTGAGATATTGCGCAAGAGCATACGTTGGAGAACCTATTGTGCTAACAATTGGTCGAAGAGGGACGTCTTGCTTATGGATTTTTGGAAGACCATACAATCTCGGAGGAACAGCATCTCTCGGAATAAGACATCTTCCCTCTTCTTTTGGAATAGATGACAGTTTAACAAGCTTAGCAGTGGCATTGGATACACGAGTGGTTGGATCACGAGTGCACAGTCTGTAGACAGGATCAGATAACAGAATCGAGATTTTACTTTTATATTCAACGGTATCCATCACCACTGTCGCATTTCCCTTGTCAGCGTGAAGAATAGAAATGGTGTCATTATTTCTTAGTTCCTTCAATGCCTTTCTTTCACCCCGAGTTAAATTGGGTGTGGGTACTTTAGAGGATCTTAATATCCTCACACTTTCTTGTCTAACTTCTTCAGCTTCATCTGGAGGTAAATTGTAGATGGCAGCCTCAACGGATGTGATCAACTCCTCTGTAGGAATTTTGGAGGGTGCGAGAGCAAAGTTGAGACCTCTGCTTAGTAAAGTTGTTTGATAGTCATCTAAAGGGGTATTAGAAAGATTGACTACAACTTTACTAGTATCAAGAACCGTACGAGGAGCTGTTTGTCTCGAGGACAATCGAAGGAACTTAGCTCTTTGTCTATCTACAGCCCGACAAAAATTATTCTCGGCCTGAATAGCGGAGATACGTTCAAAGAACAGCCACAATTCCTCTGAGAGAATGCTACTAAGAAGCAGATGTAAGTGTAATAACTCACGGGAAACTGCGTCCAATTCAGTACGAGAGTTCTGGATCCTCTCGATAACGAGTGCCTTGCTAGCGCGCTGATAAATTCTCATAGCTTTATGAGTGTGTATAGTTTGCTTCAATTTTACACAGTTGGGAATGATGTTATGATCCCTGCATCTAAGAAAGAAGGACAACGATGAAAGGAGAGAGCTCCTTCTTCGCCTCAACTTACTAAATTTAGATGATTGTCGAACAACTTCCTCCCCATAGAGGTTTCTAATTTGCATATTAAGGCTTTCACGGCCCGGATTATTATATAAATAATTCATTCTTTTGGGCTAATGCCGTGTGTATTTTTAATTTAAAACCATACGTTTCGGAGAAACCTTGCCTCCTTTTTCAATGGAAATAAACAATGTGGCCAAAGAAAGTATATCAATGAGATTACAAAAAATATAGATAAATTCCTCTGTTCGTCACCAGAGAGCAGCTGCCAGAAATAACTGTATGGACCATGGTGGAACGGCGGACAGAGTAGTAAGTAACAAGAAGGTAAAGGGGGCGGTGTAAAAATATATAGAAACTCCTCGAAGAATGAGGAGGGAGGGGGGAGGTGGGAGGGTTAGATGGATATATGGAAACATAAACAAAAGGGAATAGTAGCTGAACGATACCTAACGTCATACAGTCAACGGCGAATAAACAGATGGAAACTCCTCCAGTGACGAACAAAGGAGATCAAATCCAGGCTCTGAGCCCTAGAGGGAAAATGTACAATTTTTAATATGTGAAGAACAGAGAGACTGAGAGGAACTATCTCCCTAGATCCTTAATAACTGGTAGCCAAGTGTCACTTAGCTGATATCCAGTGTCTCTGTTAAAATTATTGGGATTTTTACGAATTTCAACTGCCTCCCTTATAATTCTAGACCAGTTGTGCTTAACAAGGGCAAGCGCATGAGCATCCTTGAAACATACATCGTGCCCTGAAGACAGGGCATGTTCAGCTATAGCTGATTTGTCAGGTTGGTTTAGACGGATGTTCCTTTGATGCTCTTTGATGCGAGTGGCAATGGATCGTTTTGTTTGTCCAATGTAGACTTTTCCGCAAGTACATGGGACTTCATACACCCCAGGTTGTAGTATTGGGGACAATTTATCTTTGTTTAATGCTAAACGTTGACCAATTTTCGTCATAGTGCCGAAAACTGTTTTTATCTTGTGCTTGCGGAGAATCTTAGCAACGCGGTCAGTGGTGTTGTGAATATAAGGGAGGTAAGCAGTTCCTCTCACGTCGGAGCTCTGAGAAGGTTGTCTATCCCTCCTTCTGGGATGTAGGGACCTATATATAGTGGATTCATTATAGCCATTACCCTTAAACATGGTTTGTAAGGCATGTAACTCTTCCTGAAGACTTGATGCCTCACAAATACGTTCCGCTCTTTTGGCTAGAGTTGTTATAATTCCTTGTTTTTGTGCTGGGTGGTGGTGGGAGTCCGCATGTAAATAACGGTTAGTGTGAGTTGGCTTACGGTAGACGCTGTGCCCCATGGAGCCATCCGCTTTCCTCCTCACAAGAACATCCAAAAAAGGTAAGCATCCACCTGACTCTAGCTCCATTGTGAAGTGGATTGAAGGATGCAGCTGATTTAGGTGGTTCAGAAAGTGGTTCAGTTTCTCAGAACCCTCCTCCCACACCACGAACGTATCATCCACATACCTCCACCAAATCACAGGTTTGAAAGACGCCGAAGATATAGCCTCCCCCTCAAAATGTTCCATGAAAAAATTTGCCACGACAGGCGAGAGTGGACTTCCCATGGCCACACCATCAGTCTGCTCGTAATATTTACCATCCCACAAGAAATAGCTGGAACACAAGCAGTGGTGGAATAATCGGGCAATGTCCTCAGGAAACAAATCCTTGATGAGTGACATGACCGAGTCCACCGGCACTCTGGTAAACAAGGACTCTACATCAAAACTCACCAAAATAGCATTTGGTTGAACGGCGATGGTTGACAATTTTTCGACGAAATGGGTTGAATCCCTAATGTAGGACTGTGTGCGCCCCAAGTGCGGCTGAAGCAACTTGCTGAGATATTGCGCAAGAGCATACGTTGGAGAACCTATTGTGCTAACAATTGGTCGAAGAGGGACGTCTTGCTTATGGATTTTTGGAAGACCATACAATCTCGGAGGAACAGCATCTCTCGGAATAAGACATCTTCCCTCTTCTTTTGGAATAGATGACAGTTTAACAAGCTTAGCAGTGGCATTGGATACACGAGTGGTTGGATCACGAGTGCACAGTCTGTAGACAGGATCAGATAACAGAATCGAGATTTTACTTTTATATTCAACGGTATCCATCACCACTGTCGCATTTCCCTTGTCAGCGTGAAGAATAGAAATGGTGTCATTATTTCTTAGTTCCTTCAATGCCTTTCTTTCACCCCGAGTTAAATTGGGTGTGGGTACTTTAGAGGATCTTAATATCCTCACACTTTCTTGTCTAACTTCTTCAGCTTCATCTGGAGGTAAATTGTAGATGGCAGCCTCAACGGATGTGATCAACTCCTCTGTAGGAATTTTGGAGGGTGCGAGAGCAAAGTTGAGACCTCTGCTTAGTAAAGTTGTTTGATAGTCATCTAAAGGGGTATTAGAAAGATTGACTACAACTTTACTAGTATCAAGAACCGTACGAGGAGCTGTTTGTCTCGAGGACAATCGAAGGAACTTAGCTCTTTGTCTATCTACAGCCCGACAAAAATTATTCTCGGCCTGAATAGCGGAGATACGTTCAAAGAACAGCCACAATTCCTCTGAGAGAATGCTACTAAGAAGCAGATGTAAGTGTAATAACTCACGGGAAACTGCGTCCAATTCAGTACGAGAGTTCTGGATCCTCTCGATAACGAGTGCCTTGCTAGCGCGCTGATAAATTCTCATAGCTTTATGAGTGTGTATAGTTTGCTTCAATTTTACACAGTTGGGAATGATGTTATGATCCCTGCATCTAAGAAAGAAGGACAACGATGAAAGGAGAGAGCTCCTTCTTCGCCTCAACTTACTAAATTTAGATGATTGTCGAACAACTTCCTCCCCATAGAGGTTTCTAATTTGCATATTAAGGCTTTCACGGCCCGGATTATTATATAAATAATTCATTCTTTTGGGCTAATGCCGTGTGTATTTTTAATTTAAAACCATACGTTTCGGAGAAACCTTGCCTCCTTTTTCAATGGAAATAAACAATGTGGCCAAAGAAAGTATATCAATGAGATTACAAAAAATATAGATAAATTCCTCTGTTCGTCACCAGAGAGCAGCTGCCAGAAATAACTGTATGGACCATGGTGGAACGGCGGACAGAGTAGTAAGTAACAAGAAGGTAAAGGGGGCGGTGTAAAAATATATAGAAACTCCTCGAAGAATGAGGAGGGAGGGGGGAGGTGGGAGGGTTAGTTGGATATATGGAAACATAAACAAAAGGGAATAGTAGCTGAACGATACCTAACGTCATACAGTCAACGGCGAATAAACAGATGGAAACTCCTCCAGTGACGAACAAAGGAGATCAAATCCAGGCTCTGAGCCCTAGAGGGAAAATGTACAATTTTTAATATGTGAAGAACAGAGAGACTGAGAGGAACTATCTCCCTAGATCCTTAATAACTGGTAGCCAAGTGTCACTTAGCTGATATCCAGTGTCTCTGTTAAAATTATTGGGATTTTTACGAATTTCAACTGCCTCCCTTATAATTCTAGACCAGTTGTGCTTAACAAGGGCAAGCGCATGAGCATCCTTGAAACATACATCGTGCCCTGAAGACAGGGCATGTTCAGCTATAGCTGATTTGTCAGGTTGGTTTAGACGGATGTTCCTTTGATGCTCTTTGATGCGAGTGGCAATGGATCGTTTTGTTTGTCCAATGTAGACTTTTCCGCAAGTACATGGGACTTCATACACCCCAGGTTGTAGTATTGGGGACAATTTATCTTTGTTTAATGCTAAACGTTGACCAATTTTCGTCATAGTGCCGAAAACTGTTTTTATCTTGTGCTTGCGGAGAATCTTAGCAACGCGGTCAGTGGTGTTGTGAATATAAGGGAGGTAAGCAGTTCCTCTCACGTCGGAGCTCTGAGAAGGTTGTCTATCCCTCCTTCTGGGATGTAGGGACCTATATATAGTGGATTCATTATAGCCATTACCCTTAAACATGGTTTGTAAGGCATGTAACTCTTCCTGAAGACTTGATGCCTCACAAATACGTTCCGCTCTTTTGGCTAGAGTTGTTATAATTCCTTGTTTTTGTGCTGGGTGGTGGTGGGAGTCCGCATGTAAATAACGGTTAGTGTGAGTTGGCTTACGGTAGACGCTGTGCCCCATGGAGCCATCCGCTTTCCTCCTCACAAGAACATCCAAAAAAGGTAAGCATCCACCTGACTCTAGCTCCATTGTGAAGTGGATTGAAGGATGCAGCTGATTTAGGTGGTTCAGAAAGTGGTTCAGTTTCTCAGAACCCTCCTCCCACACCACGAACGTATCATCCACATACCTCCACCAAATCACAGGTTTGAAAGACGCCGAAGATATAGCCTCCCCCTCAAAATGTTCCATGAAAAAATTTGCCACGACAGGCGAGAGTGGACTTCCCATGGCCACACCATCAGTCTGCTCGTAATATTTACCATCCCACAAGAAATAGCTGGAACACAAGCAGTGGTGGAATAATCGGGCAATGTCCTCAGGAAACAAATCCTTGATGAGTGACATGACCGAGTCCACCGGCACTCTGGTAAACAAGGACTCTACATCAAAACTCACCAAAATAGCATTTGGTTGAACGGCGATGGTTGACAATTTTTCGACGAAATGGGTTGAATCCCTAATGTAGGACTGTGTGCGCCCCAAGTGCGGCTGAAGCAACTTGCTGAGATATTGCGCAAGAGCATACGTTGGAGAACCTATTGTGCTAACAATTGGTCGAAGAGGGACGTCTTGCTTATGGATTTTTGGAAGACCATACAATCTCGGAGGAACAGCATCTCTCGGAATAAGACATCTTCCCTCTTCTTTTGGAATAGATGACAGTTTAACAAGCTTAGCAGTGGCATTGGATACACGAGTGGTTGGATCACGAGTGCACAGTCTGTAGACAGGATCAGATAACAGAATCGAGATTTTACTTTTATATTCAACGGTATCCATCACCACTGTCGCATTTCCCTTGTCAGCGTGAAGAATAGAAATGGTGTCATTATTTCTTAGTTCCTTCAATGCCTTTCTTTCACCCCGAGTTAAATTGGGTGTGGGTACTTTAGAGGATCTTAATATCCTCACACTTTCTTGTCTAACTTCTTCAGCTTCATCTGGAGGTAAATTGTAGATGGCAGCCTCAACGGATGTGATCAACTCCTCTGTAGGAATTTTGGAGGGTGCGAGAGCAAAGTTGAGACCTCTGCTTAGTAAAGTTGTTTGATAGTCATCTAAAGGGGTATTAGAAAGATTGACTACAACTTTACTAGTATCAAGAACCGTACGAGGAGCTGTTTGTCTCGAGGACAATCGAAGGAACTTAGCTCTTTGTCTATCTACAGCCCGACAAAAATTATTCTCGGCCTGAATAGCGGAGATACGTTCAAAGAACAGCCACAATTCCTCTGAGAGAATGCTACTAAGAAGCAGATGTAAGTGTAATAACTCACGGGAAACTGCGTCCAATTCAGTACGAGAGTTCTGGATCCTCTCGATAACGAGTGCCTTGCTAGCGCGCTGATAAATTCTCATAGCTTTATGAGTGTGTATAGTTTGCTTCAATTTTACACAGTTGGGAATGATGTTATGATCCCTGCATCTAAGAAAGAAGGACAACGATGAAAGGAGAGAGCTCCTTCTTCGCCTCAACTTACTAAATTTAGATGATTGTCGAACAACTTCCTCCCCATAGAGGTTTCTAATTTGCATATTAAGGCTTTCACGGCCCGGATTATTATATAAATAATTCATTCTTTTGGGCTAATGCCGTGTGTATTTTTAATTTAAAACCATACGTTTCGGAGAAACCTTGCCTCCTTTTTCAATGGAAATAAACAATGTGGCCAAAGAAAGTATATCAATGAGATTACAAAAAATATAGATAAATTCCTCTGTTCGTCACCAGAGAGCAGCTGCCAGAAATAACTGTATGGACCATGGTGGAACGGCGGACAGAGTAGTAAGTAACAAGAAGGTAAAGGGGGCGGTGTAAAAATATATAGAAACTCCTCGAAGAATGAGGAGGGAGGGGGGAGGTGGGAGGGTTAGATGGATATATGGAAACATAAACAAAAGGGAATAGTAGCTGAACGATACCTAACGTCATACAGTCAACGGCGAATAAACAGATGGAAACTCCTCCAGTGACGAACAAAGGAGATCAAATCCAGGCTCTGAGCCCTAGAGGGAAAATGTACAATTTTTTGGTATGTCGAGTTGCCAGACTTTAATATACGTAGGATTTCTTGTATGTGCCATGAAATCCATGGAGATGATCGTATTAGATCCCATTCATTTACTACATGACTGAACGTAGATCGCACCCTCGGGAAGGTTAGCACTCTACCACCAGAACTACACATGCTGACTCTTATTATTATTATTATTATTAGACTATTATTATTATTATTATTATTATTAGACTATTATTATTATTATTATTATTATTATTATTATTATTATAACACTGTATTATAACAATGTATTTGTATTTTATTTTCATTTTCGTGTATTTGCATATGTATTTACCTTGTTGATGGACCAATAGATCAACCCCCCCCTCTCCAGTTACTGGCCACCCGAGGGCTGGAGATGGGATGGGACAATTCACAATATGAACATGTGGTACCGCACTAGTATTAAATCTTGGAAGTAGTTTTCCATGGGTTCCCACTTCTACCCCAGGCAAATGTCGGGATTGTTCCTAACTTAAGGCCACGGCCGCCTTCTTCTCAATAATCATAACCGCTGGCAGTGCAGCCCATGAAGGGCCTAGGCCTACCAAGCGACCGCTGTCCTGCCATTTGGCCTGCAGATATTAGGGTGACGCGTGATCAGTGCATCGGGTCCCCTCGGCCATTAATCTTGATTTTCCTGACTCGGGCACTGCCTCACTGTCAGACAGCTACTCAATTGCCCTCACGAGGCTTACTGCACTGCGTTCCAGCCCTCACGTCAGTTTCTAATATCCCTGATGGAGCCAAAAATCGAACCCAGGGCCTCCAGGTGAGAGGCAGTTGCACTGCCCCAACACCACAGGGCCGGCGCCTTCTTCCGAATCCTCACCTGAATTACAAATACCCACATTACTACAGAATCCACAAAACACAGGTTATCACACAAATTCTACCCACACCCAGCTACATGGGGCTAAATGACCAAAATCGCCAAGCCTCTCAAACAAAACATCAAGTATTTTACTTCCGTCCTAAATGCCTAGTTCTGAACAGACTACGGGATGTCGGAATTTTGTCACACTGCATTTCATTAAGTGAATGTTTTTAGTATTTTCAGAAACTAGTCAACAGAAGGTCCGACACGGACGCCAATGATACATCAGGGCTGAGTATCGAAATTATTTTGTACATGAACATCAATCAATGAATTCCACACTTACAAAGTAGGCTACACAATACAACCGGTCCCAACGTCCCAAGCCATTGCGTGCGTTGTCAACAACAACAACAACAACAACAACAACAACAACGGCAATGCACATTTTCTTACGAGACGGTAGAGCTCTTCCTCATAACAGCTGATAGCCTACCACCCCTCAAGTCAACCGGTAAGGTCAATGCTCCGATTACGTAACAACTTCCCCTTCGCGCGTCGTCTCTCCTGGCTCCGCCTCGTTTACTCCAGCCTGCCGCACCACTTTCTGCCTGATTACTTCCTGAAATAACTAAAAACATTGACTTTTTGATGATTAATTATCAATTTCAAGATTGGTGACAAATTTTTTAGCTAGGAAGCTTAGAATAGTCTCTTCTATCACCAGTGTAACGGACTTCCATCATATCAAATACACCCTGTATATATAGATAGATACATATATACATAAATTATATATAAACTTTTGAACTGACGGTGGTTTTGGGGTCTGGGGGATGTGAAACGCGAAGATATGTCGAAATTTTCCGGAAGTCGAAACATGGTACCCATTGTTAGCTTTCTAATGAAATCTACCTAAAAACATGGCTATAGAAGCAATAAACGAAAAAATTAAATTAAAGAAAAGAAACATTAAATATTTCCTACTTTTTTAGTTCACCACTTCCTAGTATGTGAGTCTGAAGAAAACCATGAGAGTAGTTACTTACATTTTGGTATGTCAATACTCCTACGATGATGGGTGATATGAAACCAGGCATGACGGTGATCATATTTCCTATTCCCATTACAACACCTGCAAAATCAATCAGTTCATCAAAAAGTAATATACAAGATACTCTACACTGCCTTGATAACTTCCTGGCAGTATCGTTAGCAGTGGCCATACTGTTAGCTCATACCAGCCATAAGGTCCCCTTTGTCAACTGAATGATGGACAGAGTGCACAACACATCTATGAATTAAATCAAAACCTTAGTTAATCAAAACTGAATAATTAAAAATTACATTGAATTTGAAGAATGCCTCAACTCATAGTTAGGGAGGGTGATTTTTAGCATTTTAAAATCAGAAATTTAGCATTTTGATTTGAACATTTAGTATTTTGTAGCTTTCATACATTTGCAAATTAGCATTTTATAGAATTTTGATTAAAAAACATATAATTTGGGTTGAATCTGACAAATGAGTAATGTGTTTTGAAATGACATTAATGTAAAATTATGTTCTACCCCTTAAAACCTCAATAACTAACTAATGAGCGGCTTCGGTGGCATAGTTGGTAGCATGCTGAACTGCTGTGCCCAAGATCGTGGGTTCAAACCTGGCCGAAGTCAGATTTTTTAAGAGGGTTAAAATCCTTCAGTATGCCTTCCTTTGGAGGGGAAGAAAAGCTGGCGGTCCCATGTCATAGATTTATGGCATGTAAAAGATCCTTCCACTAACTAAACTTGTGTGAAGCTAAATTTCTAGGTTAGATTTCGTTGAAATGCTCTATCAAAGTTTCAACGTTCACCACTAGGTGTCAGTGACATCTGGTAGCGAAAGTTGGAACTACTGGAAATTGAACGGAACTTGTATCTCACCCTATGGGTGTCCGCTTGAAGCAGCTACAGCCTCTGGTGAGCCGAACATGCCCTTGGACACTGCCGACACTAAACGCCATATACTAAATAAATAAATAAACTAACTGATGTAAAATTAAAATCATATTTGTAAACTGTTAATAGTGAGATAAAATGCATAAGTTAAATTGTGTATTAATTGTAAATTAATTAGGTTAAAGTAACACAGAAGGAAATTGTTGCATTACACAGAAAATAAAATAACTGTCATTTAAACTTATGGCTGTAGTTATCTCACTTATCCTTATCATACTGCATAATTCTTGGGCTTAATGGGGCTCTGCAGAGACAGCGAAGAATGCTGTAGAGTTACCAGGTAGAAAAGACTGTTGGAGGCGGTGCTCGCATTACGTAGCTGCTGAAGAGCTTCCCCCTCCATACACGACTTCGGAAGGTCCAGCGACTAGGACAACGAAGCAAGTAGCAGCGAGAAAGAGAGAGACACTTCCCCTACCTGACGCACAAGCGCAGAAGAAAGACAAGCAGTTGAGTGGTAAGGGAGCTGGAAACACTCTCCCCTACTTTGGTGCGCTTGCGCGTTGCAACATTCTTTTCAACCTGGTCACTTGATGGCCACTATGCAATGAGGGGAAGATTTTCATTTTACTGGCAACAAGCAAAATACCATATAGTGAAAGGCCGAAGAGAAATATACTCACTGGCAAAGTTAGGGCCGAGATCACAGTAGCTGGCCAGAGGTCCAGGAGCCTCGGCTCCACTCAGTGTGGTAGCTGCCGTGAAACACGTAATGGCTCCCACAGCACTGGCACCAGAAAATGCTAGGCCCAGTATCAAACCTCCTTGCAGAGCGCTACCTAAAAGCAAATACTTCTAAGTACAACATGAAGAATGGAACATTGTGAATAAAAGCAGTATTTTAATGCCTCAAGGAACCAGTACAACATCTGCAGACACTAAAATGAGTATGAAATCTACACTTGGACACCACCATGGTCACATAGCAAGTGGCACAACTTAGTATCAAATAGATTCCACTCAAGAAATGTATGATGAACAATGAGTCCCTTGCTCCTTCCTAAATGAAGTAACAACAACAACATTTAGAGAATATGAAATACATTATGGATCTGAATTCTCTGGAATATCTTTTTTTAGCCTATTTTCATTTTATGAAAAAAAAAAAAGGTTTATATCACCTTTTGTCTGTGTGTGTGTGTGTCCCTTAATAACTTCTAAACTGCTGGAGCGATTACAATGAAACTTGGTAAGATCATAGCACCATTCTAGACGACCCCGACCTTGCCCTTCAAATTTTATTGTGTCTCACCAATCCAACATGGCGGCTGTGCAAAATATTTCACCAGCATTCAGTATCTCCAGAACTATTACCAATATCGCCCTGAAATTGTGTACGGTGATAAAGGGCACTACTAGAAGTTCACCTATGAGACTTTCAAAAACCTGGTAACTACAAAACCAACATGGCGGCCAAGCGAAGTTGAGACTTTTAAATAGACTTTTCTCGCGATTTAACCATCCAAACATAATGAAACTTGGTACAGCAAATGTTTATACACATTGTATTGCACTGGAGTCTAATTTAGTTCAATTGTTTACATAACCTCAAAATGGCGACTGTGGGAAATATTTTACTGACATTCTATATCTCCGAAACTATTACAGATATCACCCTGAAAATTTGTATGGTGATAAAGGGTACTGATATAGGTTTATCTATGTAACTTTCATAAACCTGTCAAGTACAAAACGAACATGGGGGGCCAAGCGAAGTTGAAACATTTTAATAGACCTTTCTCGTGATTTAACTCTCTGAGCGCAGTGAAATGTGGTACAGTAAATGATTATATATATTGTAATGCACTGGCAACTAATTTAGTTCAATTCTTTACATAACCTCAAGATGGCGGCTGTACGAATTTTTTTTCCGGTGTCGTAATCATGCGATCAAAGTGAAAGTTTGAATAATGAACCTAGGCAATAATGTTCATTGAATGGTACATAACTCTATGGCCTATACACATAACAATCCAAAATGGCGAGCATCCAAAATATTTAGACGGTTCTCAATATCTACGAATCTTTTACAGCAATCAAACTGAATTTTTTTATGTTCATAGAGGCTATGAACATATGTTCACCTATAGGACTTTCAGTAACCTGGTGAGCACTAATCTAACATGGGGGCGACGCGAAGTATAAATATTTAAATGGACGTTTCTCGCCATATAACTATCCGAGTGCAGTGAAACATTGCACATTAAATGCTTATACAAATGTTAATCCACTGGCATTTAATTTATTTCAATTGTTTGCATAACCACAAGATGGCAGCTGTGCGAAATTTTAAAAACTCGTTTTTACTTCTTGTGTTCTAATCATGCGATTGAAGTTTGAATACCACACGTACACAATAATCTTAATGTAATAGTACATAAATAAAAATCCAACCTGGCGACCATCTGAAATACTTAGACGGTTCTCAATATCTACGAATCTATCACAACTATCAAACTGAAATTTTGTATGTTGATAGAGGCAATTAACATGAGTAGGATATATGAAAATAGGCTGTATAGTTCTTCACAGAACTACTTGTTTAAAGCCGGTTTACCCTCCAGGGTTGGCCTTTCCCTCGGACTCAGCGAGGGATTCCACCTTTACCGCCTCCAGGGCAGTGTCCTGGAGCTTGGAACATCGGATTGAGGGGTACAACTGGGGAGGTGGGACGAGCACCTCGCCCAGGTGGCCTCACCTGTAAAGCGAACAGGGGCCTTATGAGGGATGGGAAGATTGGGAGTGATAGGCAAGGAAGAGGGAAGGAGGCGGCCGTGGCCTTACATTAGCTACTGCACCAAAAATTTGAACGTTTTAAGACTAAAATGATGATATTTTTCGAGCCCCATGCTAAAATTTATCATGTAAAGATTGACGCTGGAATGAGTCGCAAACGAGTTTTGTTAACAAGCTCAGTCAAGGGGGAATCGAGATTACTTGATTTGTGACGCTCGAAAGGGCCCAGCAAGGTGAAAACCCACGTAGCAACAAGGATTTTACCGCAGATTAATGATATATTTATTGTTATAAAATATATCATTGGAGATTAGCTGACAGGCAATGAGAAGAGGTTTTATGGAAGAGAATATCACCATTGCCTAGTTAATGTTATTAACTATTGCATTTAACCCCAAGAAGGACTTTTTAATAATTGGAATACTGAAGAAAATTACGAGAGGATATTATCAGTATTTTGAAAGTCGACTGAGGGGAGAAGTACACTGTAATAAGCTATATTCAGGTACGCGCTTTTATTTTTTCGGGAGTTAATACGAGTTGGAGAAGGGGAACTCAGAGAGAGCGTTCTTACGCTCCTGAGGAAATATAGGCGAGTGCGGTGTTAGACCACTCTAGGAGACAGCGTCGATCCAGGCATAGTTGATGGACGACCGCGCTTACTGCAAATCTAGTGCAAGTTTAGGTCGAGTTATAAATGCACATTTATGAACTATTATACAGCACAATTAATACTGAAGAAAATTATAGTGATAATTTTGAGTACCGTATAGACAAACAGTTTATCAACTGTGAACGTCGCAGTTTCGAGAATTAAGGCAATTATAGGCAGTATAAATTTTCTGTAAGAAAAGTAACGCATTTCAACACGAGAAGCATTTTTGTTCGGCAAGTTAGCAGCGAACGATCTTTCATGCTACAATACAACGTGAGTAACAGTGTGTTGTATTAACCATGAAGCCTTTGATTATATGAACATTATAATGACTGCAGACATGAATACAGAAATATTATTCAACATTATGAAGATGTTAGTAATTATGGTATAGAAACTTTATGCGACTGGGATATGTTAATGCAGGGTTGTGATTAGACAACAAGGAGCAACGTTAGTTAACTACAAAACTATGTAAAACATCTAGAATGTCTACAAAGTCAAGTATACATGAAACATTATGTACATTACCATCCAGTACAATCATGTACTTGTACATTCAGACTACGAGCAACTATTATAATTCATTGACCATCTACATGAACATTAATAACCATGATTGTGATTCGATCTACAACTTAAAAAATGTATTTGTAACTATGTAACTATATCGACAATATTGCTCGAAAATAATATGGGAAATTCGAATGGAGTCGGCGAATGAAGAGTCATCATCAGGAAGAGAGAATATGCCAGGGACTAGGCCCGGCAATTGCTTGAAACTTGGAATCCATGTACGAGAGGACGCAGTTCGATGTCCGGTGGAGATGGGTGTTTTCCGGAGAGGAAATCCTTCCTTATCCGAGGTCGCAGTTCTTTCACTGGTGTGGACGGATTTGGTTTCAACATTGCATTCTTGGAAGAGGAAACATCTAGGTATTTTCCAATACCTGATATGAGCTTCAGAAGTCTTCAGACAAGGTAGAAGTTCCCAGCATTATTATGTAGTTCCAGTATTGTGATGGCATTTTGAGCAACATTTCTCCATATTTCATTTATGTATTTTCACTGTGATGTGTGATAAGATTTATTCTACAAAATCATGTAGGATGATTATCTGTAGTCATCCATATATGAAAGTTCAACGATTCAGTTTCTGAACTGAAGTTTATTTGTTTGGAAATTTATATTTCACCTTTGAAATTTTTGATATTAGTATTCGACATTTTTCGATTTTTGAGTTAAGATTTCAGACAGTTTGTCTTAGATGTCTAGTAAATTCATTTTGAATAAAATGAATTGGGCATCTTATTGTGAGAAGAATATTAGTACAGGGGAAGCAATCTACATGTGATATATTGTTAAATATCACTCAATATTATGAACATTTCGTCGATCTGGCAAATAATATTCGTCACGATTATGATGTCAAGTCATGTACTCATGGACATTCTTTGTATAGAATGGAGATTCATTCAGGAGTTGACATACCCATTTATTTGAAGGAAAGTTTTACACTTTCATTAAATGGAATATTACTTGAGTCATATCTTCTTAGAAGATAATTTATCTGACAGCAGGGAATTTAGATATAGTCTATTCCAGTCGTGATTGATTTTTATGAGACACTTACTTAACACTTGTAGTTATTTATACACAAATGTAATGCTACGTTATTTTGTGAACGTAACATTGCAACCGTGTAACTTTGAAGTTAAGATCAGTATGGTGATACACATTTATATATTTTTAGCCTACTTTTCACATTTTGCAAAAAGTAGACTT
Source organism: Meconema thalassinum (assembly GCA_946902985.2). Classification (NCBI taxonomy): domain Eukaryota; kingdom Metazoa; phylum Arthropoda; class Insecta; order Orthoptera; family Tettigoniidae; genus Meconema; species Meconema thalassinum. The sequence goes on from OX336388.2 coordinate 1,438,180,823, forward strand.
ATGAGATCGGGCAAATGTGTGTCTGTCTGTCCTTCTGTCTGTCTGTCTGTCTGTCCTTCTGTCTGGCTGTGTGTGTGTCCCCCCCTATCAACTCCTAAACGACTGCAGCAATCGAAACAAAATTTGGTAGGAGTAAAGATCTGTACCTGAATATCTCACGGCCATATTTGAAAATGATGTCAGTGCTACCAACTGCTGAAAAATCTCAATTGAAAATTGAGCTCCATGTTGGATATCTTGGAAGGAATGAATGGGAGCTATTTCAAAATTGGCACACGTATAGATAATAATATTGCAGTTTAATTTCCAGGAGGCCATACATCGCAGTGTTGCCAAAATGATTGTAAGCCTGCTGATAAGTCCAAACTTTAAATGCATATAACATCTACACTATCAATTGGATTTCAACCAAATTTCGTATGTGCTATGTGTACATAAACATATATGACCGAGCGTATTCTTAAGATCCACCAGTGCTGCCAACTGTTAATAAATGCTCTTAATTTATTTTATTCAAATACCAATATATCAGAAAGTATGCAAGCCGGCAGCTTTAAACTATGCACACGTATAGTAACTGACATTCTATATTAATTTGGAGTAACTTATATACGTCAGTGCTACCAACATGATTCTAAGCCTGAGGAGAGGTACGACTTTAAATACATGTAACTTCTATACTATCATTTGGATTTCAACCAAATTTCGTGTGTGCTATGTGTACTATAACAGATATGTCTATGCCGATTCTTAAGAGCAACCAGGGCTGCGAACTGTTAATAAATACTGTCTCTATTTTTGTTACCCTAATATCAATATATCAGAAAGTATGCAAGCCAATAGCTCTAAACTTTGCACACGTATAGTACCTGGCATTCTAGATTAATTTGGAGTAACTAATATACGTCAGTACTGCCAACATGATTCTAAGCCTGCTGATATGTCCAATTTTAAAATGCATGTAACTTCTATACTCTCCAATGGATTTCATTCAAAATTGACACAACAATAGATCATATCATTGCAGATTATTTCTGACCAATACATGTATGTCATTGTTGCCAACATGATTTTACGCGCGCTGTTAGAACCAATGGTCTACTGCATGTTACGTCCATGCTATCCATTGTACTTCAACCAAATATTGTATTCTGTACCTTAAGAGATGGAACTAAGAATATTTTCAGTCACCAACTGTAGTTCTCTATTAGGCTACATTATGCCAGGTATAGAGTATTTCGAACGAAGTAGAAATGTCGATATTACCAACTTAATTTCGTCATTATTCTAGATAGATCCATATAGATTAATCATTGGCATGAATCTTAAATTTTAAGAAAAGTAGGCTCTTTAGTTCGTCACGGAACTTCTTGTTATTACATGTATAGAAACAAGGAATTGATAACAATATTTAGTAAACCTAGGGAGATCTTTCATTAGCAACTTCTATGATCGTTTTGAGAGCAAATGTGAAGTCATAAGAACAGATATTGCTGTTGACAGTATAAGCGATTGTATGGACAACGCTAAGATAAATGTTAGTTGGAATTAATGCAAGTACTACAGAAGAATTGTTGGAAACAATGTTGTGTTGAGGTTGTGAGAATTGTTCATTGAATATACGAGGAGGGTTCATGCCGTATATAGAAGTATAGAAGTCTGCGAGGAAATATTTGTTGTAATACGAAGGTGTTTGCCGTATTTGTGCATTGTAGTACTGTTGTGTGGAGATTAAAGCATTGTTGTAATTTATTCGAGTTAGTGAGAACTCCTATGTGTGTATAGATTCACGATTTAAAAGGAAATATAGGAGCGGAGTAGGCGGAACGATGTTTGGGAAACGTTATTAATCTTTGTTCACTAAACTTTTATTTAAACTTTATTAAACCTGGAACTATCTAATAATAATATGAACTTATCTTAGATGATTAGTCATATCAGACCGGAGATGACAATAAACCTAATACAGACTTGGTATAGCATTTTAACAATTTGAAAGAAACTAGTGAAAGGAACTATAAACAATAGCTAGTGATAATAATGGCTAGTCTAATAGTAGGCCTACACAAGTAAACTTGATGTGATAGACGATGATAAACATTGTATATAATAATTTATAATTATTTAATTAAGGGTTTTATTATTTTTAATAATAATGATATATCTCGGTTGTTTAATAATTTTAGAACGGTAAGGAGTTTTTAGGACGAGAGTGTGTGTTTAATGAAAGACATGAGTAATTGAAATTACGTCAGTTGCAAATGGCGATAGTCCTGTAAATAATTAGTATGGTGTTGTATGAAAGTGATTGATAGAGAACCTACAGATTTATAAAGGATTTTGTCATGTATAATTGAACGCGAATGGGTTCTGTGTGTAACCCGGCGATGTTACAGTCTCGCCGTGTTATAAAAATTAAACGGGAACTTGGAGAGCAGGTGTTAAAACGCGTAACCAGTTTGTTGAATTCCAGGCTCGATTATATAAGCGGAGTGCAGGTGTGCATTGTAGCTAAGGGAGTTCTGAATGAACTGTGCCAATGAGACGAGACGGTAGTAAGGGGTTGTTCTCGACACGCGTAACTATGTGAGATATTTTACAGGAATGTCAGGCTCTCCATAACTTGGTCAATAAGTATTTTAACGATCTGTAAATGGCAGAGACCACCCAAAATGCATCCAGCATATGTGTGAAGTCGTGTGAATCCAGTATTATGAATGGATGGACGTAAATGTGTGTTAATTAATTTATTTAATGATTATTAATATTATAGGGAATTTTTATTTATTTTTATTTTAGGGAATTTTTGTTAATAAATTTATTTCGTTTTATACGTTCTGTGTCGAGTGTCTTATTTTAAACTATAAGCAGAGATGGTGTTATGGAATATCCTACATCAGGTAAGGATCCCTTTTTATCTTACACAACCCCGAGATGTAAGGTTAGTTTTTCACTCTACCGCAAGTGTATTTTTGTTTTATCCATAACACGATCGTAGCCTACTGTGTATAATCCCGAAGACCTTGTTGGTGGGATATTAACGGTTTATCTAGCCGGAAACCTTCATTATTCTATGATCCAGCAATGCTCGGATTCCCAGCTAGTAACTTCTCGATTTTTACAGGTACAGTACCATCCCGGCATTTGCCTGAAGACGAAGTGGGAAACCAAGGAATACCACTTCGAGGATGGTTGAGGTGGGAATCAAACCCCCTCTACTCATTTGGACCACCCGAGGCTGAGTAGACCTCGTTCCAGTCCTCGTAACACTTTTCAAATTTCGTGGCAGAGCCAAGAATCGAACCTCGGACTTCCGGGGTGGCAGCTAAGAACGCTGACCACTACACCATGGAGGCGACCTCAGGAATATCTATAGATGATAAACTGTGTTACAGCTGGAGAGGGGAGGGAGGTAGGGGGACCAGCATCCCCCTTCCCCTGTCCTCTCATACTTTATTTTTATATGCATATGCTGAATTCTTTGTGTGTGTTATTATAATAAACATTTTACTACAGATAGCTATCATACTGGAACTAGATTTTTCAATCAAGTGAAACATGTTAAGTGAGAGAACATGTTTACGAGGAAATGAGCTGTGTATTCTCAAGGCTCATCTCCTCAAAAATATGTCCTGTGATTCCATGTGTTTCACTTGTGAACTGGCAGTATTACAATATGCTATCGTATGGCCTCAGGTACCGGGTGCAAGCTTTGTTATTTGACACCCAGAGGGCAGTTTGCATGTCGAATTTGGTCATTCCTTGGAGCACTATGAAAGTCAACGAGGTTAGATATCTAAGCTCCTTGACACTATAGCGCTTTCTAGTAGAGAAAGGAGGAACTCTGTGCTGGCGGAAAATTCCGAGATTAATTTTGCCATTATGAACATGGCCTACTGAATTCAAATGGGTTCTTTAACATGCCAACAACGTATGACATGTGTGTCGAAATTTTTGTCACCTTTCAAATAATCACTTACTACGGCCAGGAGCGAACCTGCAAGCTTGGGGGTTGATATTCCGGCACGATAACCATTCACCCAACGTGGCAAGCTATAGTATACTAGTTACAAAAGGTACAACTTTGGTTTAAAAAAATGAGATGATTATGCCATAGTGCCATTTTGCTACCCATCTATTCGTATCTGAATGTGTTTTGGGTTAAAAAATAAAAAGAGACAATCCCTTCAGGAATGATGTTCCAAAAAAACAAAACATACTGGGTCATTATGTGTGTGCTCGCCAGTAAACACGGCAAGCTAAGCCAGCTGTGACTAGTGCAGATCGCGGCCGCGCGCACCCGGTCCAGCCGGCGGTGGTGTGCTCCGCTGACTCATATCGTTAGTTCACACATGTTTTGTCATTCATATGGGCATGTATTTGCAAAGCTTATACGTTAGTGTTGCACGTTTAGTGAGTATTGTGATTACTGTTATTGTTGGTGATGCCTAGATACCAATGTGGGGCTTGCCCTTTCTCTATCTGCCGTCCATAAATTGTAGGCATAAGTTTTGGCAAATAAATAATAATAATAATGATAATTCACATTGCGCGAATGTGTGTATATCCATAATTCGTATATGAACAGCAGAAAATCTTGTTCTTAAACAAGAAGAAAATTTTGAATCAAGTTTCAAGGAAGACCTTTGCCTAATGCAGTACAAATAGGAGGCTCGGTAAACGATTCAAGGAAATAGGCTCCTCCGTAAATAATAAAAGAGTTGACAGACATTCTTTTAACAAAATATGTCAGGTGTGTGTCACAAGAGAGGGAGGACATTTTCAGCAACGCCTATGAGCTCTGTAAGTACACATTATTGAGCATGTTTTGTAAAAGTGTGATAGAGGGTGCCGACCGCCGGCTGGACCGGGTGCGCGCGGCCGCGATCTGCGCTAGTCACAGCCGGCTTAGCTTGCCGTGTTTACTGGCGCGCACACACGTAATGATCCTGTACTTGGAATCAAACAGAATAATTTCCAATATTAGATGTAAACAAATGATAATCAAACAGAGCATTTTCCTAATCAGCCAATGAGATTCATGTAGCCAAGTCATGTGACTGTGTTAACCATCAAGTCTTGCATTATTTCTGGCAATACCTGGTGTGTTGCAAGGATTATTCCATAAAATGTTATTGTTACAATTATTAATGTTGGATTTCCCCTAAGCAACTGGTAGTTTCAATGTGTTGCACATGCACATAGCAGAGCAATTGTATCGAGCAGCAAGTAGTCATGTTCTTGTGAGATGGAAAACCATCTACCATTTTGACTTGTATAAGAGCATGCTTCTCAGTAAAAGTAGGGCTTCTCAGTAAAAGTAAGACTTTTCCTCAGTCATCAACCCAGCTACTAAATGTTTCACAGAAGCTCTATGCTCCAAGAGGAGCAACAGGAATTAAGTCAAAAATTGAGAACATTTTGTGATTAATTGTTTATGTTACTCAATTTTTTACTGAAAACAATCTTCCACCTACAGGTTCATCTCATTTTGTAGGAGACCTACATGTTACAGGGAAGGATATCATTAAGTGATAATTACGGCACACTGAAAATATTCTTATTGGAGTTTTGTCGTATTTACTCGCATAAACATCACCATCGCATATCGTTGCACCCTACATTTCGAATACAAGAAATTGGTTTGTAAAACTTCATCTTTTAATCGTCGCTAGCACATACGTATTCATGCGGCGGTCGGGTGCACATGCTGCCGTGAGCTTATAATCTGGCAGAACCTTGTCAGAAGATAAGTCTGTGCCTGCGAGTTACGATGCAAGCGATCGAAATCGTCACAACATATTCGTATTTATACGTCAATTGGGTGCACACGCTGCCGCGACCTTATAATCTGGCATGGCCTTGTCAGGAGAAAGTAGTCTCGTCTCGGTGCCTACGGCCTATGACCACACGACGAGAGTGGTTAGTATCGTCACTTAGCACATTCGTATTTTTGTGCTAGTCGGTTGCACATGCTGCCGCAAGCTTATACTCTGGCGTGACCTTGTGAGAAGAAAGGAGTCTGTCTCTCTGCATGAAAGCTATGACTCACGCTACGCCAGCGACCGGCACACAGCACGCTAGATAACGTTCGTGCTCAGTACCAGTCCATGAAACTTGTACGGACCAATCGCTTCCGCGAGTTGGCCTCGGTATGACGAGATTCAATAAGCCACAGTACAAAATGCTGCTAATCCCAGTTCGCCCACATGAAAACAAGCCCAACTGCTTTTGGTGGATCCTTACCCAAGGGATACGCCGCGCTAGTCTAGAATCAGCTACTTCCGTGGAAACATCGCAACAGAAACCTATGCGGGTTCACAGTGAGAAAATACAAGAATTACACGGCAATCTTGATGAAAGTGAAATACACGGGATTATGGATTAAGCAAAATAATAGTAATATTATTAAGAAAGTATATAGGAAAATTCTTGGACCATTTTTTGACCCCACATCTCAAAATGGAGAAAAAAGATCAAATAAAGACATACACTCACTATCACAGCAAGCACCAATACCCAACATCATTAACTCCAGAAGACTTCAAAGGGATGGTCATTTACTAAGGATGGGAGATGTTAGGATAGTCTTACAAATCTTTAAAGATGAACCAAGAGGAAAAAGGCCAGTAGGAAGACCACGAAGTTCCTGTAAAATTGAAATCTCCAAACTTTGTAGACATCTGAATGTGGACAACTGTCAAGAACTCGCCCAAAAACAGAATTCAGTGGAGGCATCCTGTGAGATCGACGCGGGATCTTCGTGTCCCATAGCAGCCTTCTGAGTGAGTGAGTAAGGAAGTGCACAAGCATGCAGCAAATAATGATACAGTTTATTAAAAAGGAGATAATGTTTTCTTTGAACTTTAATATTCTTCGTATAATCGTAGCACCCTGCTTTTCTTCAACGAATTTTTGGCTAAAAATATGCGAGGAAATACGGTGTAATTAGAAAGAATGTGTTACTAGTACGGTACTCACTTATTGTAGTGGCTATTTTCCGTACTGTAGTGCAGGAAACGTTCTTCTTGAGCATATGATCACACACATAAGATACACTCAAAGCTAAAATCACTCTGCTGAGATGAGGAACTCCAGAAAGTAATCCAGTCTGTTGGAGAATAGAAGACTATTAACATTTACTTCACTATATTGTATTAAAACTATTGCTTTTCAGTTGGTCAACATGATTATTTCCGATTGTAATGAGTGTTTCCCTAAATCTGATAAAATTCTCATAAACATAAGAGGAAAGAATTATTGCAGGTCCATATTTTTTCCACTTTATTGGTTTCATTTGAGAATAAATTGTTAATAAAGCTGCCCCTTGAGATAAGGAAAAAATAGTCTTCTATCAGAACACACATATTACAGGTCTGCAAATACCATACGCAAAATTGTTTTGATCTAGTTTGAACTGCTCCCCCATCCAGCTTATTCTCCATATTGGCCTCTTGTGACTGCTTCATCCTTCCAAACTTGAAGAAATGGCTCAGTGGGAAACAGAGTTGCATCAAACAAGGAAATCATATTTTTCAACATTTAGGTAAATGTTATTTTGAAGGCTTAAGGAAATGAGAAAAATGTTGTACAAAGTAAGTAGGGTTTGAATGTACCGTAATCTTAATTGGGCAAGAGAGATCCCAACCTCATATTTGAGACTCTGTAAAACAAAACATAGATAAGTTTGAGAAATAATACATGGGCTTTAACCTCATTGTTTCACCCCTCTTCAGACCTCTGACAAAATTTGTTGCGAAGATTTTCTGGTTCTGTATTTATTTCTTATTTAATGGGAAAAATCACAGATACTTTTAAGACACAGAACATATTTTTAAAAGTATTATAATTACACACCACAGTTGCTGATCGGGATAGTTACAAGTGCCAAGTCGCGGCCATAGGGTCTGACTACGGACTGGAAAATACGAATGGGTTCGAATCTCTCAGTCAGACATTCTTGAAATGGTTTTTCATGGTTTGTTTTTTTCAAATCCAGGTGAAACTGGGACAGTACCTTCTAGCAGGTCACGACTGCTTCCTTACAACTTCTTCCTCAGCTTAAATCATATCCACTCCTTTTTACCTCTCAATAACACCCTGATAAGCTAAGTGTCGGGAGGGCATCCGGCCGTAAAATCCATCCAATAACATAAGACTCATCTCTCTTATAACACCAACCCTATAGAAATGGGAACATTATGGGAGAGAATAACACCCAGAATTCACATAATACCAACTGTTGCTGAAAAAAACAATATTAAAAAGTTAAGGTCCACATAATATATGTACCCTGGGTCTGAAGAGGTATCAATCACATGGGGTTTAATTGCCAAAAGCTTACAGAAAGCTTACAGAAAGTTTTCCTTGCCTGCATCTAGTTCATATTTGGATAATGTAGCTAGCAGGAAGAAATCATGTTCAAACAAGTATTTCATGTTCTTTCATAAAAAAATGAACAGTCCTAAATGCTGTGAGTTGCTCCAAGATAGCATAACACAAGACAGAAATAGCTAAATTTCAGTATTTGATCGAGTCTTGAATAAGAATCCTTATGAACATTTTCTGCTCAGAAATAAAATTCATTTTCATGAACCTAGTTTCCACAATGTGCATTCATTCATAGGCCAATACTTTCTAAATACAGTAGGTTCAAAGAAATGACTTGCCTATGTGAGCATGAAATTTTCTGGGAAAATTTTGTCCAAGCTCTTGTAGTCCTAGGATGGTGATGATGATGATAATTGTTGTTTTAAGGGGCCTAACATCTAGGTTATCAGCCCAGTCCTAGGATGGCTTATATGCTCTGGTTAAATGTCTCAAAATGTAAACAAGCAAAAACTTTCCATAGATCTAAGTAATTTTATAAAGTACTAGAGGATATTACCATGCGAATGCTCCATCCATGGATATTCTGGAAGTATGTTGGTGCCTGTGTCAGAAGGGTGAACATGCCCCACAGACATCCCCAGTGTGCTGCTATGAGTAGCCACAAGGGTCCAGACAGCAATATTCTCAACCATGGGATAGGCAGCTATCAACAGTATCAATCACTCATGTAAAACAACTTATAATGGTGTGAGAGGCAACAAAGCTTCATCAGTAAAGAGACAAGGTCAGATGATAGACTGATAATGTCTTTATAAGTAAGCTATGATGTTGAGAACTTAACATTGAACACTGAAGGTGGATTTATGACTTTCTTCCAGCAAAATTCATCATTTCACCCACTGTGAAATCTTTATTTTTATTTCTTTTATCATGAATCGTAAAGCAACCGAACTCAAGAGAATTTTTAGAATGAACTCGATACCTTTGTTTTGGACACACTTTCATGAAGTGACCACTGGATGTACTGTAGCTCTTTGCTTGAGATGTGTGGGTGATCAGCTGGTAAGTCATACACAAATTTCCACCAGACAACACACCAAACCACCCCAACAGTCCCACTGATGTAGAACACTGCTCTCCATCCAGAATAGTAGATGATGAGGCCACATAGTGGGTAGGTGAGTGCAGCACCAACAGAACTCCCTGCATGGGAACAAGCAAGACTGCAGCCAACAAGCACAATAGTATGATTCTTGGTTGATTGCTCACTTCCCTAAAAAGAACCTTCAATCGCATTGAACAATATCAAGTTATCAAATCCTCCCCAACTGATCATTATACTATCTCCCTCTTCTCCAACAGCCTATCAACACTAAGTGTTGACAGACCCATGTGACTAGCAGAACACCCTACTACCTGAGGGCTGTAGGGCAAATTTATTTTAGTGTATGGCTACATCACTAATTACAAACTACAATTACAGTTAGCTCTAAATTACAAACTACAGTAATATCCAGGCCACGAATGTAGTCTATAGATCCCTCCGTCATCACCAGGAACTCCGTTGGATCGCCAGGAGAAGCTCTCAGAAGACACTCCTGAACTAAATGGCAAACAGTTTGTTTTTCAGCGCCACAATCACAACCCGCAGAAGGTACTGTCTTCCACTTGTGCAGAGAATCGGTACATCGGCCCGTGTTGGTTCTTATTCGATTAAGCACCGACCAGATCTCACGGGCAAGTCTAACCCAGGTGGTTTGGACGATACACATGACATCTGGAGTTGTTCCGTCATAGCATAGTTCTGCCGTTTATGTCTCCCACATTCTTGGATGGTAAAACTGTTGCCAGCTAACACCTTGGCAGATTCCAGGGGTGTATGACGAGAACACAGCATTCATTTACTGATGGTTCGGATACCTGCATGAACAGGAAGGTGAGGATTGTTCGGTAGTTTTTTATACTTCTGAACCAGTGTACTCTCCCGCCACAGAGATGGAGGTGGTATGTGGCTGAGTATAGGTAGCCAGGAGGTAGGTGTGGGTCTGAGTTTACAGACACGTGGTATGTTTGAGTTATACGTCAACCAATCTTGTGTGATTACTATTCATCCACTCTGGGGAAAGTATGAAGTGTCGAAGCTGAGGTGTCCATTGCAGTGCCACAGAGTTTCTGCAGAATTTTATTTCTAGATTTAAGTTTGGCAGCTGTTCTCAAGGGGGGGCTGTTTAAAACTAAGCATTCTATCAAGTATTTCAGGTTTCTGTTATATTTAAGTTGCCTACTTTGAAAGTATACCATAAGCTCCTTGTTGGCCAACATGTTGTGTAGGTGAAACGTCGAGACTTCCGTCTTAGCAGCAGTTGGTTGTAACCTCCATTTACAATAGTAGTGCACAAACTATGGCTGATAGACATTCTAGAGCAAGATTGGGGTGTATGATTTTAGCTTATAAGGAAGAGATTGCATTAGAATGGTACATAGGTCGATTTGATCATTGTTATAAAGTTAATCTAAGTTAGTGGGGCAAATCTTCCTTTGTTGGGAGAGGGGAAATAGAATGGCACCAATTTCCAGAGGACATTTTCAGTCTTATGCCTCCAAATGTTCAGAGGATTAGGAAGCTATCAGGCAGTGTCAACTAATCAAGAAATTGTGATTACTAGATAAGTGGGAAACAGTGAGTTAAGATGTGTTGGAGGAAAGAGTTGGATTAGTACTTTATCGTTTTAAAGTATTGTTATAATTTATTTATTTGATCACCTCATGGTGTAGCAGCCAGCTGCTTGGCTGCCAACTCAGAGGTACAGGTTCAATTCCCAACTCTGGTAAGAAATGTTTATTTAGCTAATGAGTCTATAACTCATGTTATGTGGGAAATTGGAATGGTTGTGATGCATCATATCACTGTATTGACGTACTGTTGTCACTTTTTGGCCCAATTCCCCCATTTGAGGCTGTCTTCATGACAACATTATTTGTACATTACCGATACATCAATACAAACATGGGGCGCACCACACATTATTTTGAAACTATACCTCCCCCTCATTGGTCGATCTTGGCTACGCTACTGACTTATGGTCATCTTAAAAGACAAACCCATTGCCTACATGGTGATGGTTGAACAGTGGCTACAAAAACCTGTCCTGGTACTGCAGAGCCTTCAATAAATTGTCCTCAACATTGTTTGTACTCATACTATTCCCATGCATTAAATTTGCAAATTTTAATACTGTATTCGATGTTTCATTAAGAGCTTAGTGTGTTATTGTTGTTGTTGCTGCTTCTATTAGGTGGCATGGGACATATGAATGGTATACTTCTGATAACCCATGTTATTGTGAGGACTTTAGTAGAATATTTACTTGTAGTAAATAAAGCCAAGCATTGGTGTAGATGTCGCACTAATTGAAATAAGGTATAATCCTGACATCTACCTAGAGTGGATAACCTTGCTCAGAATGGCCACTGTCAGTGCCAGGATTCAAACTTTGGATCATCAAACTGCAGTTCCCCCGTTGCAGCTGTAAAGCACGGCTTAACCACTCAGCTACGCTGATGGGTAGCATAGTGTGTCAAGGGTTATGTAATCATGCACTTATGCCCCTTGAACTGTTACACCAAACAACCCAATTCCTTACCCATGTATGCTGTAACAAACTTGCTTCTTTCATTAGGTGGAATCCATTTTGCAGTCATATCATGTAATGATGGCCAGGCCAAGCCCTGTTAGAAGAAAATGAAAAATTGTAGCTAGCAGACTCATGTACTAAAATAATCTAACAAAAAAATACCATAAAAGGAAAGGTACTTTAGGGAGATAGTTGAGAGGGAATGCAAGTCACTGAACATGTTTATGTGGGTGTTCAATGATACTGTTAAGGAGATTAGGGTGAGGGCATACATGTCTCTAGTACAACCTCACCTGGAGTATAGCATAATGCTGGTTTATAGGATCCATATTAATCATACGGACAAGTAGATAGAAAAGGTGAAAATAAGCCCACTAGGTAAATAATGGGGAATCACTGGTGGACAAACAGTGTGGAAGGAATGGTTTAAAATTTAGTGTGGGAAAGTTTTAAGTTCCAGAACAGGGTCGGATAGGAAATTTGCTGGTATGAATAGCCCTTGAATGCATGCAGACTACCACATATTTCCCCACTCTACTTTTGGAGCAAAGCTGTCTACACTCTGCCTCAATGAAAAAAGTGACAGTCAGTCTGAAAGACTAGACTTTGTATCATTTTAAATGCTACAAACGCTGAAAAATGCTAGAAAGGCTGGAGGCTTGACCTTTGACATGTTAGAAAATTATCTGCATAATACTTATATTGCTTATCTTGTTTCAAATTACTCGCGAACGGCAAGTGCAAACCAAGGGCAAAGCAAGGTCAAGCGCGTGGGATGCCGTCACGCTCACCAGAGCACGCGGGGACGTGCCCCTTCCATCCAGTCTAAAAACACTTATAGTGGGCGATGTATTAAAGATAGAGATATGCTCTCGCTGACTTTTTTGTAGAATTTTTCATGCTGACCAATTCTTACGCTCATAGTATATTGATATTTTTAACGGTTTGCCCAGCGTAAGCTTAAGAAGCGCACGGATGCCAAGTTTGTTTCCGACTTTTTCACTGAAATCATTACTGCTTGGCTTCCTTTGATCATACATAAATTATTTTCTACAGAATCTTTCCTCGAGATATCCTTTATAGAATGGTGAAAACCGCATCAAAATCCATCCAGTGGTTCTCGATATTACCCGTGACATCCAAGAATCGGGATTTTTGTCATATACTAACGAAGTAGAGATTGTCGGGGTACACATGCACCAAGCAGTAGGCCTACTATGACGTCACACACCTCAGTGCATCTGGGTACATTTTGTCCCGTCAACGTAACGTAATGCCAGACTCCAGCGTAACGACGACGTCGACAAGATCATTTAAAATGATAAAAACAAGTCAGCCAATAGCGAGCAACAGACAAGTTCTCATGACAAACAGTGCCAAGCTGAATTGATCCAAGTAAAGCATGTCACTTTTATTTTGAAATAATAATGCTCTATTAGTTCCAACGTTCACCGCCAGGTGCTGACTGCGATGCCATCTAGTAGCCAAGTTCGCAAGCTGGGTGTCGTGGATGGTAGCATTTGGTAGCAAAAGTAGGAACTACTTGAAATTATTGCCTTCAGTGCTTACTTGAATTAAAACAGATAACACACACTCCTACAGCCATCACAAATAACTTTGGTTATCAGACAGATTCTACACACACCCAAAGTACACGGGGCTACATGACCGTGTTGTCGCAGCCCCTTAACTAAGGAACCAACCAACCATCATTCATTCATTCATTCATTCTATACCTCATGAAACTAAGACGCATATTTTAAATACATGTCTAATAGATTATGCTGTCATTTTCAGTAACTTACTGTATAATTCACACTGAATCACTATTAAACTGAAATAAAGGAAGACAGTGCTTACCCCTACAAGTCCTTGAAGCACTCTGAGTACTACAAGTGCCTGGACATGCATCATTGAACACCAAGGAATGAGAAATGTTGTCAAACACAGGAACAGGTTACTGAAGCCAAAAACCAGTTTTGTGCCATATTTTTGTGCTAATATTCCACCGGGTAACTGGCCCATCCAGTAAGTCCAGAAGAAAGCTCCCAACACCTGTGCCTGCTCGTATTCATTCCACTCATATCTTGGCTAGGACAGAGCAGTTTCAAGAGAGAAGGAAATAGTTCATTGAATTTATGGCATTGGTAATGGAACCAATTGTTCTGAAAACACTCCTTTCAAAATCCTTATGAACTTGAACACAGGGATATGTGAAAAATATCAAAAGAGAGACATCCATAAATTACAAATCACATAATACATATCATGACGGAAGATCTATATGTACATTTGTTCTAGATAATGTTGTACTTACTTCTTTCAACATGGACTCAGCAGGCCTTGTGCTATTAGTGACATTAAAAGGTTCTTTTGTAACTTCTTGATACTGTACTGCAGTCCTGTTTGTGTTGCCAGACAAGACCATTGCAATAATGGCAATATTTAGATTAGTACGGACCATGTAGTTAATACCACAACCAGTGAATACAAGGCACCACAAAACATTCCTGCAGGATATGCAATCTATAAAATAGAAACACTAATATTGAAATTAGATCATAAATTACATTAGGATTGTTATTCATCAAAAAACACCTAGTAAAGGACTGTCACTTTATTGTTTTTATTCAAAGCCTAATTGGGCATCTTAAAATAACATTACAATCCAAAGAATTTTTATCACAAGCAATATCATTCACATGAAACTTACTTCAAACTAATTTCTTAAAAGATGTCTCAGTCACACTTGCCTGTTTGTTACACAATAAACTGGTGACACCCATCCTCTTCCTCATAGATATTATTATTATCTTTCTTGTTATGAACAATAGTTTTGGGTATATTAGGCTATAGAAGATCGTTTCTAGCATTCTTTCATAATTATGCAATATGGGTTCAGGGAAAATTCTAGTACTGAGGCAGCAACTATTTACCTCATAACAATGCTACAAGAAACTATTGACGAAAATAATATGGCAGTTGGGTTATTTATTGATCTCACAAAAGCCTTTGATACAGTAGATCATAAAATACTGTTATCAAAATTAGAAAATGCTGGTGTCCGAGGTATAGCTCTAAAACGGTTCAAAAGCTACCTTACTGGAAGAAAGCAGAATGTAACTTTGAATAAATGCATAAGTTCTGGAAAATATATAACTCATGGAGTTCCACAAGGATCCGTACTTGGACCTACATTATTCTTAATTATTTTATATAAATGATATTGTGGAATGTAATTTGAGAGGACATTTCAAATTGTATGGAGATGATGCAAATATCTTCTACATTGGGAAAGACATAATTGAAATCATACAAAATTTGCAACAAGTTATAAATAAATTATCAATTAACCTACAGAAGAGCAATTAAATGGTAATTTCAAAACGAAGCATGAAAGAAATCACACATGACAAAATATATGTAAATAATATTGAAATAAAAGATGTTAATCAGGCAAAGTATTTAGGTTCAATCATCGATAAACACCTGACTTGGGATTGAACACGTTTAACAAATTGCGAAGAAACTCTCACCTATAGTAGGAATCCTAAGGAAACTTTGGTATCTTATTCCCCTAAACCTTGTAAAACAAATCTACTATTCACTTGTACATAGCAAGCTCCAATATTTAAATGTTATTTGGGCTCACTGCAGAAAATCCACACTGAATGATTTAATGACTATTCAGAATAGGGCTATTAGAAACATATTTAACCTTCCTTACTTCACTCCGGTTAAAGATCTGTACATCAGAAGTAAAATTCTACCCCTCAGCATAAGTGCAGAGGTCCGAGCAGCTATGCTAATATACAAGATTAAACACAACACAATACTTTACAGCTCTCCCTACATCTTGAACTCGGACAATCATTCTTATGGAACTAGGCATGCGAAGGACGCATCCTTATATATCATTCACTCTTCTAAATACGGTAGAAATAGTTTGAAGTTTTCTGAATCACAGTCATATAATAAACTTCCTGATGAAGTAAAAAGTGCACCAACTTTGTCAGTATTTTAGAGGAAAACTATGAAAATATTGTGGGGAAAATTCTATGCATCTTAATACATCAAATAAGTTATGCATAAGCTTAAAAATCCTAAGTGGTTATCATTTTAAGGGACCTTGGTTTCGACAATCTTTGATATGGCATCAACTTTACTAATATGTCCTTATTCATGAAATGTTACCTTCAGACTTTTCTTCCTTGGTGTGTAAACACATATTACTGACCAATTCCTCTGTACAAGCCTATGGCTCTTTGGAATCAATTGAATTAAACATTTCTTTATCTCCTTCTTTTTAAGCGTAGAAGATGTATAGAATGTCCAATGATTTATTGAGAATATTAGAAACGTTATAAAATTGATGCAAATTAAAACAGATACATAGCTGTTAATAGAAGCCAACTCTGTGGTAAAAAGTAAACTCATGTAGCGTCTGACCTTGTGGAAGTCTGACACCACTTGACACCATTTCATTACCTCAAACCAGAATTAAATTTCTTGGCAGAGCTGGGATCAAACCTGGGCCTACAGGGTAACAGCCAGCAATGTTATCCACTTTGCCATGAAGCATACAACTGTGTGGTGTAGGGGAAACATGCTTGCCCTCCCAAGAGGCTTTAAATATACAACACATCCCACCAAGTTTACCTTACACTCCTATTAAAGCTTGCTTCTGTGAACAGCTGTAAATGGGCCTTGGAAGACCATATATATCCAAGTATGACTGCCATCAGGCTCATGGTTATAGTGATAGTAACAACACACTCAACTACATAACCTTGGCTTCAAACCCTGGGTTGATAATTATATCAAGCTGTGACTTAATTATCCACATGCATTAAGCTTCTAATGCTTGTGATAGATTTTCTGCCTCTGGGAATTGTTCACCATAATCCATTGCATTGGCCATGAGGTGAGAAGGCAGTTACACTCAAACATGCTAATAGCTATTCACAGAAGCAGTATTGGAAGAAGTGTAAGGGAAATTTAGTGGAATATGTTTCATATTACCGGTATGAGAGTTGTTGATTCTAACATTGTTTATTTATTTTTATTTATTTATTTATTTACATAGGTCCCAATGAGCCAGAGCTCGTGTTAGGGACAATCAAGTAATATAGCTACAGCATGGCATATATAAAATTTTTGTAACATGATATTGTTTAGGTTAATGGTATATTAGATTGCTTGTGACTAACTTTACAGAAGTGATTTGGTATAATACATTGTATTGCTTAAGGCTATTGGATATGGGCAATTCATTCCGTAATAGGAAGTCTTTTGTTTTCCTCTTAAATGTTTTTATAGAGAAACTTTCCCTTATGCCTAATGGTAGCGAGTTATATTCCTTCATTATAGAGGACATAATTCCTTTAGTTCAAAATTTAATGGATTGGAAATGGCTGGTGTATATTCGATTTACTCCTCTTGTTGCATAATGATGAATGTCATTTGCATGGGTAAAATGGATGTGTGTGTGTATCAATTTGTTTTCTAATTTGTATGCAAATCTTGTTGCTGACATAGTTACTTGTTTTACATAGACCCCAATGTGGTTAAGAACAATTTCTTACCTTCACAAGACATTCTGCCTGAATGAAAATTTTCTGGCTGAGATCATAAAGCCATATAATGATGCTAATAGTAATGTAACCAAATTGTATAACTCCATTGAAGTACCTAATCCTGCCAATTGCATCATAAAGATAAACCTTTCAATGAGGAGCAAGGTTAACATTTAACAGTTTGTTTGTTTTCTTCTGATGTGCGTGTGACTGGCGAGCAAGCTCTCAATAGTACTGCCAGTACCTTGAAAGTGAGTGAGAAATAAAGTGATTTTGATTTTGATTTTGAATATAACATTGATAAATTAACTTTCCAATCCACACAGGAATTTAGGAACCAGGTTCAAAACTAATACTAAAATTTAATGACCAAGAGAAAGTACCATGGCATATGATAATATGAATTGTTGATATGACCCACCCTTACGCTAAGGGATGCGCCAAATGTTTTTGAAATTATAAGGTTGGTCGGTTGGTTCCTTAGTTTGGGGGCTGCGACGGCATGGTCGTGTAGCCTTGTGTACTTTGGGTGTGTGTGGAGTCGGTCTGATAACCGGTGCTAATTCTGATGGCTGTGTTGGTGTGTGTTATCTGTTTCATTTCAGGTAAGGACTTCAGATAGTAATTTCAAGTACCATACTGTAGTTCCTACTTTTGCTACCAAATGCTGCCGTCTGCGACGCCTGGCTTGCGGACTTGGCTGCTAGATGGCATCGCAGTCAGCACCTGGCGGCAAGTGTTGGAGCTGATAGAGCGTTATCAATTCTAACCTAGCTTGCCACGGTAGGTGAGTGGTCAACGTGTCGGTCTACTAACCCCAAGCTTGCAGGTTCGCTCCTGGCCGTGGTAAGTGATTTTTTGAAAGGCGGCAACAATTACGACACCATGTCATACGATGTTGGCATGTCGAAGAACCCATTTGAATTCAGTAGGCCGTGTTCATATTGGCAAAATTAATCTCGGGATTTTCCGCCAACACAAAGTTCCTCATTTCTCTACTAGAACGCGCTATAGTGTTCAAGGAGCTTAGACATCTAACCCCCTTGACTTTCATAGTGCTTCAAGGAACAACGAAATTTGACATGCAAGCTACCCTTTGGGTTCAAATAACAAAGCTTGCACCCGGCACCCGAGGCCATACGATATTATTTTTATTATTATTATTATTATTATTATTATTATTATTATTATTATTATTATATAGACGAACATTGATTGATTAGGGGGGTTATTCGTAAAATATTGGCTTTATATGTTTTGGAAAGTTGAGCTTTTATCAATAAATAAAATAAAAAGTGGAAATTAAAATGCAGATCTAGAATGTTGGAATACTCCCTGCTAGCATTATTAGACTGTCAAGTTCTCACAAGTAACACAAAACTGTAAATATAAAATACAATAAGTTGTTCTAATCTACTGCTGCATCTAGTCATAATGTCGAATGATGGTCTCTGACAACAAAGTAGGTATTATATCGCTGATTTACTGCACTGTCTTCCCACACACTCTCCAAACATAGTCGTAACCTCCTGTGTAATATCATTATTCGGAAAACAATCCATTTTCTTCAGCTGTTTTTTTTCAAGGGTAGCATTAGCCTCAGACACAAACTTTCAAAATAATTTTACACAACATGTCGATGAACAACCTTGGTGTACACCATGTATCTGCAATACTCACTCTGGTACACTTGCTTAAAATACCTGGTGTGTACTGAATCACTTAGGTTGCTGTCAGAACTTGACCAAGCAGATCTTCCTCAAACACTATAGCTGTCTCATAAACAAGGACCTGCATGTGGCCGATCGTATACAGAGCAAATTATCAATTTGAAAAACTCAATGTCTTACTTCCATAAAATGTCAAACAAAAATTATGTCATTACTTTTGTTGACTTTGCAAAGGATTATGACAACATTGACCGTGAATCCAGGGCCGTATTTCTAAATAGGCTAAGTAGGCTGCAGCCTAGAGCGGCAAATTTTCAGGGGCGGCAGTTTGGCAATTTATTCAAAACCTAAAATGAGTAGCCTATTTCAGACGTTAATTATATTTTCCGTACGAATTTAAGAATACATGTTTCTTAAAAAAATGTTTTAGTCCTTCTACATAGCCTACTTTCTAAAACTATAACATAATACAAATTCATAAATACAACAAATTCCCTTTCATATGAGTACATTATTAACGAGTTTGCCATTAAGAAATCTCTGTAAATTTGAACATCAAGATTATGTGGGGTGAGTTGTTTAAGAGAAGTTTGCACATTTTTCAACAAATAAACCGGTAATTAACTACATTTTGTGTAATTTCATTTCACCATGCAGGATAACTTAATTAAAATTAAACACAGTTCTTCAATTACGCAAAAGATAGTCATTAGCATTAAAATATAAAAATATGTGTAAAATAGTGATCACTGATCTCCAATAACAAATTAATCAATGAAGTTTGAAACCCATTTCATTATTTAACGAATCTTAGAAGAAGTAAAATAAGTACATATCTAATCTCATTATATAATTTACTAGCTGAACCCGGCATGCGTTGCAACGCCAATCAAAGAAAGTGTTGGCGTTGTAATTTTGTTTCTTTTAGTGCTTTTGGATACACAATTCTTTTTTTCAATTTCCGCTAACTGCCTCCAAACTATCGTAAAATGGATTAACTAATTTAGAAACATTCGTGGGAACGTCCACAACAACTCACCCAAGTTTCATCGTTATCGGACGAATGGTATATGAACGCATACGGGCCTTTGTTGAAACGCTTCCCACGTCGTCGCTCATTTCTTGAATCTCCTCGTGCTTTACAAATATTGTAAAATGGATTTACTATGTTGAAGACCTTCCCTGGCGTGTACACAGCAACATAATAATCAAAGTTTCATCGCAATCGGATGAATGGCATATAAAGGCATACGGGATTCTGTTTAAACGATTGACGTGCCGTTACTCATTTGTTGAATCTACTCATGCGCTACCTATTGTAAAACAGATTTACTAAGCCTGAAACCTTCCCTGGAGTGTACTCAACGAATCACCAAAGTTTCATCGCAATCGGATGAATGGTATATGAACGCACGTGGGAATTTTTTGAAACGCATCGCACGCAATTTTGTTGAAGCTACTCGCGCGCTATCTATTGTAAATTGGGTTTACTATGCCTATAACGTTCCCGGGAGTGTGCACAAAAACTCACCAACATTTGATCGCAATCGGATGAATTGTGTATGAACGCAACGCCATCAATCATTTGTTTAAACTACTCGCGCGCTATCTATTGTAAATTGGATTAATTACGCCTATAAATATCCCGGGAGTATGCACAACAACTCATCAAAGTTTCATCGCAATCGATGAATGGTAAATGAACGCATTCAGGATTTTGTTGAAACGCTTCACGCGTCGTCACTCATTTGTTACATCTACTTGTGCGCTTGTTGTTTGAGTCTTCAGTCTTTTGACTGGTTTGATGCAGCCCTCCATGCCTCCCTGTCCTGAGCTAATCGTTTCATCTCTACATAGCTACCACACCCTACATCCGAGGCAATCTGTTTAACATATTCTAACCTTGGTCTACCCCTACAGTTCTTGTCCTCGACCCTTCCTTCCATAACTAAGCTTGCTATTCCTGGGTGTCTTAGTATGTGTCCTACCAACCTATCTCTTCTCTTCATTAGCGGTCGCCAGAAACATCTCTTCTCTCCCACTCGTCTTAATACCTCTTTGTTTGTAACCCTATCTACCCATCTGATCTTCATCATTCTCCTGTAACACCACATTTCAAATGCTTCAATTCTCCTCTTTTCTGCTGCACCAATAGTCCAAGTTTCACTTCCATAGAGCGCCACGCTCCAGACAAAGGCTTTCAAAAATGACTTCCTAGTACCTAAATCTATATTCGATGTCAGCAGATTCCTTTTTGTAGAAATTCTTTCTTTGCCTGATCCAACCTACTTTTTATATCCTCTTTGCTTCGTCCATCACTGGTTATTCTGCTTCCTAAGTAACAGAAGTCTCCTACTTCCTTCAGCTTTTCACCTGCCAATTTGATCTCCATAGAGGTTTCTGATTTATTTCGGCTGCTTTCCAGTATTTTTGTTTTACATTTATTAATTTTCATCATGAATTCTTTCCGTAAGACGGAGTCCATACCATTCAACAACTCATTCAAATCCTCAGGCTTGTCGGCCAAGATGACGATGTCATCAGAAAATCTCAGAGTTGAAATTATTTCTCCTTGAATCTTCACTCCCACTTTAAATTTTTCTCTAATTTCCTTCATTGCTTGTTCAATGTAAAGATTGAAAAGTATGGGTGATAAGTTGCAGCCTTGACTTACACCTTTCTGAATACCAGCTTCTCTCTCATGTCCTTCAACTCGAATGACTGCTGTCTGGTTTCTGTATAGATTGTATATCACCCTCCTATCCCTGTACTTTATTCCAATCGATTTCAAAATGTGAAACAATTTAGTCCAATCAACGTTATCAAAAGCCTTTTCTAAGTCTAAAAAAGCCATGAACGTTCTCTTATCTTTCCTTATTCTACCTTCCAAAATCAGCCTAAGACTTAGTACAGCTTCCCTTGTTTCTACATTTCTCCTGAAACCAATCTGGTCTTCACCCACCTCCGTTTCTATCTGGCTTTCAATCCTCTTGTAAATTATTCTAGACAGGATCTTTGAAGCATGAGTAATCAAGCTGATTGTACGGGAATCTTCACATCTGTCAGCTCCCACTCTCTTTGGTATCGGGATGATTACATTCTTCTTGAAATCAGGGGGTACCTCACTTGTGCGCGAAATATTAAAAAATGGAGTTGCTAAGTCGAAAACCTTCCCTGGCATGTACACTATAACTCATCAAAGTTTCATCGCAATCTGATGAATGTCATATGAACACATACGGGACTTTGTTGAAACGATTCGCATGTCGTCGCTCATAAGATGAATCTATGCATGCGTTACCTACTATAAATTGCATGTACTGTACCCGATAATCCGGAAAGGATCCTGTTGGAATATACATTGCCCCCGCTGGATTGCCTATTTCTAACAGCTCCGGCAAATACTACATTAGAAATCGTTTCCAGCATGGCCTTTAGGGATTTACATACAGCAGTTACAAGAATATTGTGGATCAACAACCAACTACACGGGGCACTCACCTTTACTTACCTCTTTCGGGGACTGGGAATTCAGCTTCGCCTACAATACATCCACAATACTCTTCTCCTTATATTTAAAATGAATCACACTCCAACAACACCGGAAAACAACTGAATAAAATGTATTAACAATAGGGTAAACTAATCTAGTATACACAAAATAACAATAAACGAATTTAACAATAGAAATTAAAATAAAAACATGCAATCATTCACACCTCCTTTCAACTCTACATCTTACTACAATGCTGTGTTAAAATTTATGAGTATAAATCTTGGCTTGTCCTATACCTACACTGCGTAAAAATAAAACCGTTTAATGATGGCTCTTACCTTCGAGGCATTCCAGACACATGGTTTCATTCACTAACCTGCGTTTGTAGAACGCACGTGCATTAACTTTGTTTCATCAATGAAATACCTCAGCAACACGCCGTACTCGGATTATTTTTACAATTTATATACAAGGCGGTGAGTGTACACCTGTTCATATTATGTCATCGCTCTCCAATATAACGGTGAATCATTCTGGCTAGCCCACAGAGAGACTGCTTGTGTGTGCGTTTATTAAAAACACGTAAAAATTAACATTTAGATCTTACAAAAGTTCACATAACTACTCTGTTTCTTAAACAATCATACTGAAAATTTTTATACACTCTTTCATACGCACCCCGTAATTGTTCATGACCAATTCGGTTCCACATTTACTCTTAACAGTGAACAATCATTCATACCAAAAACATCCGCTCATAATATACACGCTATTTCAAAACAATTGATTAATAAATCCTACTAAATTATTTAACTAATTAAATCATTTCCACAAAAATTATTTACGTGTAATATGTTCATAATAATATCCATTATTTTGTGTTACTAACACGATACTTTCGAGATTCTGGCTTCTCGGTTGCAATACAATTCTCAACTAAATATACACACTGGTTTTTCACATAACCCTTCTCTAACGTTCCGTAGTTTTGATATACTGCTTAATCATCGTCTTATATAGGTTTCATTACATTGTCGGTATAATACAGTCGACTAATGAAAGTTAACTGTACGTAATTACATAACATCGGGTTTAATAAAATCTAATAATTGTATTATAGACATGAGTAGACAATCTTTCTCAAGTTGTATTTCCGCTAGAACCCTCCTGTTAACACAGCTAAATCGTTAATTCACAAGAACTGGACTACTTGTATACAACGGCTCTTATCATGATCCATGCCTTCTTATCATAGAACAACAATACTTTGACTTCCTTAAAATGCGGAACTCCCTCGCATGAGCACTCCTCATAGCTCTACAAATCCTCATATAACAGTATAAACAATTATCATCTACTATGTTAAACAATAACCAAAAGGATTAATTGTTATTAACATATCTTATGTAGGAACTTCTCTCAAATAATGGCATGACCATCAGTATCATTACACATGATTACTGGACTACAATTATACATGCTTAAGTTCTTCAAACGAAACTTCCAATTGTAATGAACGATATTAGACAGTCGTGATCAACCTCCTAAAGTTTACTCCACAACAAGATAATTAACTGTTAACTCGTCTGTCGCAAATACATGTAATAAAAATAATACTCCTGTTTCACCTCACTTGTCAAGCTTTAAATTGTTTATCGTTGTAATATCATGTCGACAAAATGACGTGATGTTACACAAATAGAATAAAATAACACACATGTTATTTATAGTGTCAGATAGAATTCAGTCTTGACCGGGATAAACTAGCTTTGAATTCCTAGCCAAAGATTTGAATAATCTTCTATCAAAAGGTAATTCCTATAACATATTAAATGAACAAAGCTCTTAGCTTTACAAATAATAAAAAGGTTTGTCAATGTCGTAATGTTTTTCCACTCTACACAAAGAATGTTCATAGGGATTAAGACTTCGGTCTTATCAAACGACTAGTATTTCTTAGATCGTCGATAGTTTATGTACAATAATGATATAACAATATCATTCGATGTTTCTTCTTTTTTTGAAGTTAGATGTTGTTACATTAAAGTGCTCAAATTAAATTTAATAAGAATTTAATTTGAAGCTATGACACAATGTCAGAATACTTGGTTAATATAAAATTATTAAAATTCGAGAGTCGAAACGACTAGTCTCCTACGAGGCAATATAATTCCTCAAACAAAATTTTAATGTCAGTTCCACAACTGATCCGTAGAATAAAATTGAAAACTAGATTAAAGACAATCATCTCCTAAATAATCTTGAAGCATAAAAATCTCAACACACATCTGAAGTGTAAAATACATGAAACACTGAAATACATGAAATGTGAAAATATAGAAAAATATGGAATAAGATCGCTGGCTCAGAATGTCACTAATCAAGCTCTATACTACAATTGAGATATACTAATACCTTATTTGGACGAAAACTTGTAGATCTATGTAAGTATTCCCACAATACTTTAGATGTTTCCTCAGTACAAGACACTGAGATGGATCTGCATTCGAACCTCGGATCTGCGACCTCAGAGATAGGAAACGTCCCTCTCTGGAATTCACCAACATTCGCGGGCTCGAACGACATCCTTCTGGCAAATTCTTCTGTGGTTGCTGGGCTACCCTAGCATCTTGACAAATCTCTTCTGTAAAGTCTTCATTCTCCGTCGTAAATATGCATCAGCTTCATCATTGGAATATAATTATAGAAATATTCATATAAATGGTGAATTAAATATTTCCGTTGCTAATTGATGTTATATTAGTGTTCGTAGACTGACGAAAATGCACAAGATGGACCGTACACTACGTCTGTATTCAAGAATACGTTGTCTAACGAAGCTCCATCGTTGTATCTTAACTCCTGCTATCGAATATGTCTCTGGCGCATGACTATTTAGTTAATCATATCAACAATGTTACTTATGTTGAATGAAGACATTTGAAGAATAGTGATAGTCATTCTGTTTATGTTTATGAGTTGCGCCAATATTAAAAGTTCTCCGCTACTGTTCATTTGAACTGCGTTCGCCAACTTCACGTTGCAATTTATAATGATATTCAGCTTTATTTCCAACACTTTTGAAAATCTGACTTAACAGGCTTATATTGTCGAAACGGTGAATGTTAAAACGCTCGACTTTTCACAATATATAGTATGCGACCTGTTCTTTATATATATTCGCTTATTTAACTTCAGATCTCAATTATATGAGAGATATAATCAATTCAATGTTCCTCGCAACTTCACATAGAATGGAAGTGCGGTGATCTCCTACGTTCCACCTAGCTATCCTCGCGTCTCCACAAGTCGACAGTCGTCGTACTCGGACTAAGCCTTGGGATCTCCGTTAACCCAGTAAAAACACTTCCTCACTCTTCAAAGACTGCTGGAATAAGAACATCGATCCTTGGATCTCCCCCTCCAAGTCGTATTTTTTTTGGCGGCCATATCAATCTCCCACCATTATTTTAGCGCGTAGATTACTAATGCTTATTACTGCGTAGATTAACCGATCTGCGGTTTTTAAAGTATCAGACGTAATTTCTTTTAATATTCTCTTCATTACCAAATTAGAAAATCTTCTTCTAAGGGCCTAAATGCATAATTTCATCATATTGTGTAATTAAAGTTGATCCCGTCTTCAATAAGACCTCTTCTCATTGGCTCTGGGCTGGGATCCAATAGCATAATTTATAACAATATTTATAATATTAGTTTCCAAACTCGCTGTTGCTATGCTAATTATAGCCTTCTAGAAGCGTCCATTGTGCAACATATCACGTGATCGGGCTCTCCCACAGCCTCGAGCTTGTAACACCACCCTCCTGTGTCACACTTCCAGAAATTATATTTGCTGGTTAAATTTTATCATGGGGACGGAAAATACTCTCATTTTGTCCCTAAATAATTCAATTTACGGGGGCAGTACTAAGCCAGAAACCTTCCCTGCTGTGTGCACAACATCTCACCCACGTTTCATCCCTATCGGACGAATGGTATATGACGCATATGCGACTTTGTTGAAACGCTTCGCGCGTCGTTACTCATTTGTTGACTCTACTTGTGCGCTACCTATTGTAAAATGGATTTACTAAGCCTGAAACCTTCCCTGGAGTGTACATATTATCTCATCCAAGATTCATCGATATCGGACGAATGGTATATGAACGCATCTGGGACTTTGTTGAAACGCTTCGTGCGTCGTCGCTCATTTGTTGCAACTACTCTTGCCCTACCTACCGTTAAGTGGATTTACTAAGCCAGAAACCTTCCATGAAGTGTACACAATATCTCATCCAAATTTCGTCGCTATCGGACGAAAGGTATATGAACGCATACGGGACGTTGTTGAAACGCTTCGCGCGTCGTCACTCATTTGTTGAATCTACTCACGCGCTACCTATTGTAAAATGGATTTAATCAGCCTGAAACCTTCCCTGGAGTGTACATATTATCTCATCAAAGATTCATCGCTATCGGACGAATGGTATATGAACGCGTATGGGACTTTGTTGAAACGCTTCGTGCGTCGTCGCTCATTTGTTGCAACTACTCGTGCCCTACCTACCGTTAAGTGGATTTACTAAGCCAGAAACCTTCCATGAAGTGTACACAACATCTTATCCAAGTTTCGTCGCTATCGGACGATTGGTATATGAACGCATACGGGACGTTGTTGAAACGCTTCGCACGTCGTCACTCATTTGTTGAATCTACTCACGCGCTACCTATTGTAAAATGGATTTAATCAGCCTGAAACCTTCCCTGGAGTTTACAAAATATATCATCCAAATTTCATCGCTCTCGGACGAATGGTATATGAACGCATATGGGACTTTGGTGAAACGCTTCGCGCGTCGTCACTCATTTGTTGTATCAACTAGTGCCCTACCTATCGTAAAGTGGATTTACTAAGCCAGAAACCTTCCGTGTAGTGTACAAAACATCTCACCCAAGTTTTATTGCCATCGGAAGAATGGTATATGAACACATACGGGACTTTGTTGAAACGCTTCGCGCGTCGTCGCTCATTTGTTGCATCTACTCGTGCCCTACCAACCGTAAAATGGATTCACTGAGCTAGAAACCTGTCCTGGAGTGTACACAACATCTCACCCAAGTTTCATCACTATCGGACGAATGGTATATGAACGCATGTGGGCTTTGTTGAAACGAATCACACGCCTTTTTGTTGAAACTACTCACGCGCCATCTATTGTAAATTTGATTAACTACGCCTATAAATTTCTCGGGAGTGTGCAGTACAACTCACCAAAATTTGATCGCAATCGGGTGAATTGTATATGAACGCATCGCCATCGCTCATTTGTTTAATATACTCGCTTGCTATCTATTGTGAAATGGATTAACTATGCCTATAAACCTCCCGGAAGTGTGTACAACAACTCACTAAAATTTGATCGCAATCGGATGAATGGTTTATGAACGCATAAAAGACGAACAGACAGACATTCCTTTATATAAGATTATGCAAAGCATTAAAATTGTAGTTTTATATAAACTAAATGAACTTTATGTTTAAAAAAGTTGAAAACGCCAATCAACTCTATCCCTTTGTTGTATAAAACAAATGTATTAAGCAAATATCAACTATAAAGGGGGGCGGCAAATGGGCTTTATCCTATAGGCGGCATATTAAATCCGGCCCTGCGTGAATCCCTTGTTGCTGTACCCTCAGAATTTGTATTAGATCGCAAGACAACATCAATCATCAAAGATACCCTCTTGAATACAAGATCAATGGTTAAATTTATGGGAGGACTGAGCACAGAATTTTCAATTGATACAGGAGTGCGTCAAGGAGATGGATTATCTCCATTGTTGTTTAATTGTGCGCTGGAAAAAGTCGTCCAAGAATGGAGACGAGCTGGTGCACCTTCCCATACTAGAACCGAAACTCAAAGGGATAACACTCGACTGTTTGCCATTTGCGGATGACATGGCGTTAATTGCTCCAAACATTTCTGATGCTCAGAAACAACTTGAATTACTCCAAGAACAAACAGCAAAAATCGGCTTACGGATTTCTTTTGACAAAAGAAAATTTATGACGGATATTAAAACTGCTCCGAACACACTCCGCATTGGTAATTGTAAGGTCTCCCGAGTGTAGGACTTCAAGTGTTTAGGTGAATGGATCAATGAAACTGGCAACGAAAGAAAATCTATAGAAACAAGACTACAGAAAATGGAAACTGCTTTCCATTTGACAAAACAAGTTTATAACAAAAAATGCCTCACTTGGAATTGTAAAATTCAACATTATAAAACAGTAGTCTTACCTGCAGCCCTTTATGCCGAGACACTTAATCTACAACATTTAACACTGATAAATCAATTGGAGATCAAGGAACGCAAAATCATGCGAAAAAATTTGGGGCAAGAATCAAAGATGGAATTCACCATCCAAAACCTAATGCTGACGTCTATTTGAAAATTACTAAAATCACAGACACAATCCATGTGAGAAGGATCCAATTCATGGGACATTTCGACAGAATCGACCCAACTAGGTTAACACATAAAATCTATACGTTTTTGCAGAAAAAGGCAGCAAGGTCCAATTGGTACAAACAGGCAGAAAAGGACTTGGCTGAATTATTTTTTCCCAATCTCAAGGATCGAGAGGAAATTAGGAAAATTACTCAGACACGGGGTTTTGAGGGAGAAGAGGGAAGACCTACCAGACACGTCTGGTCGCAGCAACGAAGACTCGCTCAATCGTTGCGTATGAAGAGTTATTGGGCAAACATCAAGGCCAATAAGTGTTGATTCCATGTGGTTCTAGGAGACCAATTCACGCAGAAGAAGATAACAAGTATTTCCACAAAGAACTACGGTAAGATGCCTCCTCTTCATTCCTAAGTTTTACAATATTTTATCATTTTGCAGTTGAAATACAGTGCCAATATCGGACTCATATGTTTGCTTGCATCTAATTGAAGTGCTACATGCATAGCAGATTTCTACTACTGCAGTTCATGCTAATTTCTCATATCTCACCTAGTCTCATGGTAGTTGCTCTATTGAATTATGACTTACAGTACTGATTTTATATTATAATGGTCTATACAGTACACCTACCATCTTCAATATAATGATGATGATGACTGAACAGAGTATGATATGGCTTAAAATGCTACTCCGTTACGAAAATTCCTTAGTTTTGACCAATCGGATCCAGGGTTACCATATTAATTTTCATACTTTATAATGTACTGTATTCTACATTGCGGCTGAACGTTATGATTACTGGCATATTTTTGCAACAAGGAGAAATGTTATTTTAGGAGACTCCCCTTTGCCGAGTTTCCTGGCAAGTTCTTCATAACTGCCTTAGTTATCCATTTTTAAATGGTTAATAGTACGCTAATCCACCGTCTTGAATGTGTTACGGTATGTCAATTGTATAAATCAATAGATTTTTGACTCAAGCAAAAAATTACCCTGTTGTAGTTAACTTTTCCTCAAGTTTCCTCACTGCTGTTCTATCAGATGTTGAGCTCATGAGGTTCATATTTTTGATATTCAAGAGGGTATATATGTAGGAAGTGATTTTGGCAAGCGAATAAACCGAACACGTCTTGAAGTAGTTTTAAGTATAAAAACTGCATTTAAACATAAGATGAGATTCAACAGAACTTGACGTGACATGACTCGACACAGAACTGTAATTTATCGTCTTCCTTTCTCGCGACTTCCACTTGACTCCTCTACGCGGCGCCACCAGGCAGTGTCGAGGCTGGCGGGAAACCCAAAAACGTTCGTTATCTTCTGATTCCCACAATCGGCCATCCTGCAGATCATCCGCCTCGGAAGATGAGAAGTCTTCCGCCCAGAGTTTGAGGAACTCAGCACAAGTAGTTGTTCGGTTGGGGCCTAAGCAATTCCCTTCACGACAGAGGTCGTAAGTGTCATTCAGCTTGACTCGGGAGGTTCTGTAATGTACCCAATCGTCATCATATGGAACATGTGTTCGTATCCCAGCTAACTCACGGTCTTTCGAGGTATGGGGCGTTCAACCCACCATACGACCACATATTCAGGATTTGAGTCTGTCAGGTGACTACTCTACATGAAAGAAACAACATATTCCTAAGTATAACCATAGCGTTTAGAAGAGAAAGTGTGCCGACTCCCGAGTTTGCCGTATCTTCAGTATGGGTAGTTGCTGCGCCCGCCGGTAGACTGCGCAGCGGTTGGTTGTGGCTGGCTGGAGACACTTTCTAAGCGCTCGCGAGTTTGAAAACATGGAAATGCTGCCGTGTTTAGTCCTTATTTCTTGGTGATGAAAAGTGTATGCGATCAAGAAGCGATAGTGAAATAATACATACGTTATGACACTGGTGTGTTTAGTATTTGTAAGCCTTTACACTTATTTCTTTACGTTTGTGCTGTCGAGTGAATTATAACCTGGTAAGATTCGTCAAACAAAACTGTGTAAGTGAATATGCCGTGTTGTTTTGTTCCCGGGTGCCGATCTGGATACGACAAGTCATCTGCAACAGGTAGGCACTTTTTTAGACCTCCAAAAGCCGAAGATGATTTATTTAAATGGGCTAAGGCCATTCCGAGGAAAGACATTAAATTGTCAAGTAAGTCATATGCAGGCTATGTGACAAACATTGCTCCGATAATTTCCTTATAAAAACGGACACTTTCATTATAGAAGGAAAGACAGTCGAAATGGCGAGAATGAGATGGAGTTTGAAGCCTGGTGCAGTCCCACACTATCTAGCCGGGTATATTGTCAAGCAACTAAGGAAAGGGATCTGCTGTGTGAAGTGTGCAACAACCCTTCAAAGTGAAAAGGCCATCGGACACAACAGCTGCAACTTTCACTAATATAAAGGACTTTGGCACAATAAATGCCCTTAGTTACCTAACTCAACCGTCTGACAGTGTCTTCAACATTCTTTTACAGGTCGAAGTAGTCGTTGAAATGGAATTATCTTCCCTTTCAAATTTGTGGGTTGATATATTTTATGAGTGTTAGGACAGCATTGATGAGATTGTTTTAGGGCCGTGATTTTTTGATGGTGTATGGAACATAAACTGGACCTTATTGGAAAACTCGTTTTTCATTTCATGAAGTGCGCGTTTTCTTTCGTACGAAAGAAATTAGGAAAGAGCAGTCAACTTCTAAGTCTGGAAAATCATCGCGTAAGCTGCCCAAAGCTTCGGACAACTGAGAGCTATAATTTATATGGGTGAGTTTAGTCATTATACTGTATTATATTAAATTTCCTTTATTTGTGCAGTAGTGAATGGTCTGTAGCTTTACGATTTTCACACATTCAGTTACATTTTGACCCCCGTCGGAATGTTTTATTTCCTTATTATATGAACCTATGACGCAATCTGATATTTCATAATCAACACAACGGACGTCAGCGTTTTATATACTCAATGCGGACATTTTATATTTGGATCATCATGTCTAATACAACGTAGTGTAAGCTGATAACATTCAAGTACTGAAAAGTAACATTCAACTGCTTGTATTGATACCGTCCTCACTCAGCGCTAGCCGACGCTAGAGCCACCTAGCGGCTGGACCATACAAACTCCACAAGTCGCGTCACTTTCTCTTCTAAACGCTATGGTATAACATTTAATGATAGTAAATCATGGCAATACAACATAAAACGCAAAAAAAATACTTCACATTTACTTCCCACAACAAAAATCAAAATTATCGGTGAGTCTCTTCTCCTCAAAATTAGTGCTTCACAGCACTCAAGTATATCCAAAACATCCTATTATTGATACTCTTCGACATTTGCGAGTGTCCATAGTGTTCTTCACGTGGCACAATTTAATAGAAACTGGAATATCACAACACAATAAACACAAATTATATTTAAATGACATTATATCTGCAATTATTAAACATTTATCCGTTTTACACGGGACATTTACTTTAAATAACATTAATTCATTGACTTATGCCTTGTTTAATAAGTGTTGTGTCGTGCGAATCGTATTCTGTTCCCATCAATTTCAAACGCTGAAATGGTACACTTTCCCTTCCAAAATACACATGGACATAGATATTTTATAGCTTCACCATACAACGATTTTCTGGGTCTGGTCAAAACATTATCGTTACAAACGTGTCATGTCATTCAAATTACGATACCTGTATGAATAAATTAGTGTGAACTGGGCAAATACACCTTACAAAAATGCCTTTATTTATTTGGTGCAGTTAATTCCTCCTCAGAGAATAACTGGGCCAAATGTTATCCGGCTCCTAATTATTATTCATGGCAAGGGATGGATCACGAAATAGCTTTGCCGTTCTG
This sequence comes from Meconema thalassinum, assembly GCA_946902985.2. Classification (NCBI taxonomy): domain Eukaryota; kingdom Metazoa; phylum Arthropoda; class Insecta; order Orthoptera; family Tettigoniidae; genus Meconema; species Meconema thalassinum. The sequence goes on from OX336388.2 coordinate 1,438,213,862, forward strand.
TGGGCGACATCAGCGGCTTCTGCGCGCATCTCAAGTGAGTGTCACAGTTCTCTCACTGGTGCAGCATGCATATAACAAGAGGAAATCGACGTTTCCTATACGAAGAACTATTAGTCTTACCTCTAAGGGCAGATCAATTAATATATGGGCTCACACAGGGTCTCTAACAGTTATCCCTGGTGGCAAAAATTCTGCGAACAGTGGATACAGACAGACTCTGTCCCAGCTCTGTTGCGAATAATACATATATGCACTAAGGCAATACTATATCGTAGACTCGAAGATTAGCCGACTAGATTCGCCTGACGTGCAAGCTATTTTCGGATGATCCCCGCAACTTATTGACGTAAATCTCTTGATTCTACGTTACATGCTCGCTGTACGCGGCTCAAACAATATTTCTTATAGATGACTCAATTCTTAAAGCACTCCTGTCCTCTATGCAATTACTCATAAGCCAAAGTTCTACGTAGCTCCAAAACAAGTATAAATTTACTGGCTTTCATTTACTATCCTAATGGCTCTCAAATACAATCCTGTAGAATATACCATAATAAACATTCATTCAACAATTCAATGACACTGACAAACTCTCTTTTATCTCGATATTTTACGTTTCTTTCATACTGTTTACAATAACACAGTATTCTTACGCTAGACATGACACACTTTGCACATACTATAGGCCTAACATGCCCATTATTTATTCATTATTGTTACCGACACCAGATTATTATTATTATTATTATTTAACGTTACCGTTACTTTCATCAATGTCTTACGCCTAAATGGCCGTAAACAAATCATCCTCCAAGCCATATTTTACCAAAATACGAGGGATGTGATCTCGTACATAAATGACTGTTAATTCTTAATCTTAGAGTGATGCTTCGTTATATGGTGAGCTATTTAAATCATATCAACATATTAAATTTGTACTCACTTTCATTTTTGCTGGGTTGGTCCAGCATGCCAGCGTCTTGCCTGCCATGACGCTTATTTTAAGCCATCATGATATTATTCACACGACACATTGTATAAACTTTACACATGGTAATTATATTTTTCACTATTGGCATTTTTACTTTGACACAATGCACATTCCTTTACCCTATAAACATAAACACTTATAAAAATCACTGTAATATAATTTTATACACAATTCTCGCACTATCTTCACACATGGATCCTGGATTGGATTCCCCCTATCGCCTGACCTCAGAGATGCGATGCAGCTAACTCCTGACAACCGCTGGTCTCCTTGAAAGTCTATCTTGCGTGTGTGTGTGTTCGACTCCCGTCACCTACAGTTTATATCTCCTCTACTGCAACTTGTTCAATCCTAGGTTACGGCTACTTGTAACGCCTCCCAGGCTCCCGTAACTGTAGTGATCATTATAATAATATGTTATTTTACCCATGATAACACTTCCTGATTATGTTCATTGTCTGTAGCATCATCCTAGCTTATCTCTACGCTGCACTGAATCTATACTCGCGTATACTATTGCTTATACGTCTGCTGTAGACTAATTCTTATACGATGCATAATTACTGTTATGAAGCTGCCTGATGCGCTTTTCATTGTTCACCGCTAATACATTTGAGCGTTAATACTTTATGAATTCCGCGCACTTCCTTGCGTGATTCGGCAGCGTGCCAGCTCACGGGTTGAGTCAAGACGAACTGACCTCCCTGCTAAGCTTCTCCTATATAAAGCTCCCTTGTGAAACATAGTTCACTGGATTTCCGGGACCGACTCTCTTCTTGATATAATACATTTCCAGACAAAGTGAAGTATGATCCTTGTTTGTCTATGCGTGGATGTCCTAAAATCCCTCGCGTGCAAGCGATCGCTTCGGCCAATTAATTATAATTAATTGCCTCCTTCCACGGCGTCATGACGCTACTCTGGTAATTCCCCTCGGCTCCTTTACAAATCCTTCCTCCGTAGCGGATGATCTCTGTGCATAGGCTCCTTTATGGATGCAGGCTTTAATTTAGGCGTGAGAACACTCCTAAATTATCTTACTCGAATACATGCATCTGGGTGTAAGTTTCATCTCAATTCATTGCTCCATTTGGCTGTAATTAACTAATTTCTGTGGGCGTCTGCCCCCACTCTCTTGTTTCGCCTTATTAGACTGTGGCTCCCAAATCCATTAATTAGTTCCTTGACGTCACCTAGTAAAGCCCCTTTGCTAACCACGATTTCTCAACTGTCAAGCAGGCTCGCTTTCTTGCATTCTGGCTTCTAAAACGTACATAGGCTGGTAATTCCCGTTCTAGCCGTGAAATCCTGCTATTATAATTATATGCAGATATAACTCATTGATCTTCGGGTTCACTGTGGCTGTTCCCCCTCAGAGATCAATGATTCGATTCTGTGCAGAATCATGGGCCTGGTCTTCTTTATAAAGACCCCAATTCGATGCCAGTCAGCCATGTCTAATTGGGCACAGTAAGGCCCAAGGTACCTTTTCTTCAATTTAAGGCCTGGTCCAAACTGGGTCCTCTTGATGGTGATGATATTGCCAACTTGGTACTGGCGAGCAGGCCGTCGACGTCGATCAAACGACACCCTGTTTTCTTGATGCACTTTCTGAATTTGTGCTCCCGCTTCTTCACGGAGTTCATCTCTCCTGGTCTCGAGCTCGTCTATCATCTCTTCATTGATCAACTCAACTATTCTCAGGTCATTTTCACAGTGCATTTTGGCTCCTGTCAAAAGTTTGAACCGCGTCTGCTTGATACTGCGGTTGTAAGTGGAATTCATGGCTCTTCGATCAGATTCGAAGTGTTTGTACCAATCTCCAGGGTTTACGATGGATAACTTGGCCAGCACGGAGATGATCGTGGAGTTCATCCTTTCTATCTGGCCATTGGCACAAGAGAGTCTGGTCGTGATAAGCGAGTGGGTAATGTTGTTGGCAGTGCAGTACTCTTCGAATTCATGTGAAATATACGCGGTTACACGGTCGGTGACGATCTGCGCAGGATTACCAAATACTCCTTTTTGCACGTCCAGTTTCTCCGTAGTTTCTTTCGTGATCGTCGTTTTAGTGGGATACAGCCACACAAACTTTGTGAAGCTATCCGTTACTGCGAGAAGATGCTTGTATCCTTTTTTCATTGAATCCAAGGGTTTAAGATGATCAGCATGGCAAGTGTGAAATGGTGTGCTTTCTTTAAATAAGGGATGCAAGAGTCCTTGTTTCATCGTGATGCTCATCTCAATGCTGGTACTCTTTGCCTCTTCCGATGCCTTTCCTATGTCCATCTCCTCGGCTGCTACCACGTCGATTCGGTACAAGTACGCTTCTGATATGTCCTTGGACATCTTGACACCGGTTTTGCTGATGGTAGTTACGGCTTGGTCCAGCAAGTCGTTAGCCATGGTAGCTGGCAACTTTAGTACATCTCCTGACACCACATAGAAATCAGTCAAGGAAGTATCGTCGTCAACCTGGACGTCGTTTGGAAAATATCCTAGGGGACGCACCTCACTATCTCCGAAACCCTCGAGTACTATGGCGGTAGTCTTCAGCTCCAGATCGCCCATCTCTGTGTAAATGTCTTCACGGATCAGATTGATTGGGCAGCCCGTGTCAACCGATGCATTGATCTTCTGGCCCTGGAGCAACAATTCCTTCATCTCCATATTCGACTTGGTTCCCAAAGCGACGTTCACTGTCTTCTTCCCGGCATTCTGCTCAGGGTTTGGGCACTTGGAAGCTATGTGTCCGAAACTGCTGCAATTGAAGCACTTTGGACCCTGACTATTGTGTGGACATTCTCTGGACTCATGACTGTTCTTCTGACCACAATTGTAACATCTCTTTACAGACGAAGTCTGCTTCTGCCTGTTGTCTTCTCTTGGTGTATGTTTGTTTGTCGTCTTCTCATTTATCGTCACCTTCTGGGAGTTTCGTGTGTAAGCACTCTTGTAGATCTTCAACTTGTCCTTGAATTCCTTGATGTCCCTTGCTCCATATACAGTAGAATCATCTTGGATCCAGTGTCATCCTCGATGCCATCGATGACGTATTGTATCAGTGATTTATCATCGATTGTCGACCTGCTGGCTATTTTTCGCATCACCAGGAAATATTCATAAAGAGTTTCAACTTTTGTTTTTCGTCGGTTGGTTAGCAGTCGATGAATCTCTGCTGCACTGGTATCATCTCGGAATTCTTTCTTCAGGGCTTTCTTCAACTTTACCAGGATGTGATGCCACGTTCACTCTGCACAAACAACTTAGCCAGACCTGTCAGCGACTTTTTTGCAAAAACATATTTTTGCATCTCGTCCCAGCCCATCAACGTTGCTGTTTCCTCGAAGTCCTTAATCCAACGTCACATCGGATAGTTCTCACTGCCGTCATAGGTTCTGACAGAGCCCTCTACATATCGGAAAGTTAACGCAAACTTGTGTGCGACTCCCTGGTTTGCAGTGTGCCGCGAGTCCACCACGTCATGGTAGACTTCCCCTTCACTTGAGCTTTCTTCTCCAATCTTCGCTTTGAGTTTGGTCTTTGTTATTTTCTTTTGTCTACCTCCTATTGCTTTGGAGAGTTTTTGGTCTTCGGACGAGCTAGATGAATCCGATGATGATCCTGACGTGCTAGAGTGCTTCGTTTGCCTCGTTCATCTTGCTCATCGCCTCTTTCTTTTTATCAGTCTCGTCTTCTTCTTCTTCATCATCATCTTCTTCGTCTTTAGACATCCCCAGCCACGAAAGGTCCATTAAGTTGTCACAGACGCGTTGCACAAGCACGGCTTTCTCTCCCGTATATTCAATCATTAACACTGTGCAAATGGCAATCAGGTCAGCCTCGATGAATTCGGTCTCAATGAATTTCAATTTCACCAGGTGTTCTGGTGAGTCACGTTCAAACTCGAATCCTGAGAATTCTCTTAAGCGCTGCCTGTTCTTTCGATCACGTGGCAGGTTTTCGAAAATGAGGTTATGTAACGTCTTAATCACGGCCGTGGGCGCCGTCTTAATGTTATGATTCACTTTTTCAATATCATGTACACACGCCACTTTGTCCGCCATTTTTCTTTGTATTTCGGCACTCGCGATGAACACTTTTCTTTTCGTCGTCTTCTTAGGTTTCAGGATCCTGGAACTCGTCTTTTGTAGCCTGCTCGAACCACCACGTCTTTGGAAGTTAAACAGCTGCTCGTCTTCTATATTCCACGGACCCACGTCGTCGTCGTCGTAAATCTTGCCAGAAAAAATGTCGTCAATTCACACCTTGTCGTCCTCCGTCTATGGTTTTATCGCTGTAGGCCTAGCCAAAATTGCCGTTCCCCACTCGAAATCCTTAGCATCTCGAACGGGCCTCCAAATGTGGGAAGGGATTTTGGCAAGCGAATAAACCGAACACGTCTCGAAGTAGTTTTAAGTATAAAAACTGCATTTAAACATAAGATTACATAAGATGAGATTGAACAGAACTTGACGTGACATGACTATACACAAAACTGTAACTTACCGTCTTCCTTTCTCGCGACTTCCACTTGACTTCTCTACGCAGCGCTACCGGGCCGTGTCAAGGCTGGCGGGAAACCCAAAAAAGTTCATTATCTTCCGATTCCCACATATACAGAAAGTTTGTTTTATATGCGACCCTCGCTTGCCCGCTCGCCCGCGTTGTGCGTCTGTCTCCCGTCAGGCACTTTGCCGTTATGCGGCGCTCGCGCGGTGTGGTGACCAAGAATCCGTTGGATGGACACTGTTAAGATGAACATCACACTTATAGGAAGAACATTTGAAGACATCATCGAGAACGAAGGGTTTATCAACAGAGTGGAATGGAGGAGGCTAATCAACAGTAGCCGGGAAACTGGAACTGTAAACTGATGATGATGATGATGAAGATGGCGGCTGTACATAATATTCAATCTCATAAAGACATCATATTAGTAACACAGGGTCCTTATATAAAACTACGTAAATGCCAACTATTGTGAACATTGTTTCATAAAAACATAAGTTGTGGATTATAATGTTTGCACAATTTGCACTACCATATTGAAATTATTGAGTCGTGACCCGGTTTGGGTTTCTGATGGTTCCCATGTGAAGTGTTTCTTTTTCAAAATTTGGTAGAGAGCTGATGATTAGTTTAGTGGGTATTTGATTTACCTATGGAACTCCTGGGTGCCCGCCATTTTCTTCCTTCATTAATATGACGGTATGTTAAAATATACAATATAAAAAACCTGTATATTAAAAAATTACTAGTGCTACCTCTGTACCAAATTTGATTCAGTATGGTTCCATTGGGAATTGTTAGGGGGTGGTGGTGGAAATAGATAGATGATAAATAAACTAATTAATTAATTAATTAATTTTTGTCCCACGGCATCGCCGTGCACATGAATCATGCACCATAGCAGCAAGGGCAGTTGCAGCAAGTCTGTAGATCAGAGGTTCGAATCCCGGTGTTGACAGCGGCTATCCTGAGTGTGATCTTTCCTGCTTGTTTTCATACTCCCTCCAGAATACCAGGATAGTACCTTACTTCAAGTCCTGGTTAAACTATCTCATCCCTGCCCCTAATACAGTTAACACACCCCTTCGGTCATCATATAAATTTTTGTCCCACGACATCGCCGTGCACATGAATCATGCACCATAGCAGCAAGGGCAGTTGCAGCAAGTCTGTATATCAGAGGTTAGAATCCCGGTGTTGACAGCGGCTATCCTGAGTGTGATCTTTCCTGCTTGTTTTCATACTGCCTCCAGAAAATACCAGGATAGTACCTTACTTCAAGTCCTGGTTAAACTATCTCATCCCTGCCCCTAACACAGTTACACACACCCCTACGGTCATCACATAAATACAGGTTATCAGACAAGTTCAACACATACCCGCCTTCATAGGGCTGATGACCAGTATGTCCCTAGCCTATAAAACCAATTAACAACAACAGCAAATAAATTATTAATGAAATAAATAAAACATAATCTATGATTTATATCTGGACAATACCTTTCTTCAATTAGAAAGAGGACAGTTTTCTTTCTGAAATGCATAATTTTGTGAAATGGAAAGATGTAGGAGAACAACAAAAAACTCTAATCTGACAGAAAGAAATGGCGAGCACTTGTATACCACACCTGGGAAACTGGAACTGGAAAATGATGATAATGATGATAATTTTGTAATTCATTTGCTTTGGTCTGTTGCATATGTGTTCTATGGAAATGAATCTCCAGGAGCAATGTTCTTATGATAAATAAATGAATATATGCACATTGTTATAGGTCTCCATGTTAATCCCAAGAAAAGTATGTCCGGTGGGTTGTGAATCCATTTTATTTAATATTGTTGTCAATTTTGTTCAATATCCCTAATATATGCTCTGCACTACGACATTGTTCGTTAATGATCATGAAAACGTCATCGTCGTACCTGCCCCAAAATTCTATCCCATCAATGCGGTTGACTATTGTTTCAAATTCCAAATGATCTAAATATATATTAGCTAGAATGTCGGAGAGGGGGGGTCCCATTGCGAGACCTTCGGATTGTTTGTATATTTTACCATTAAACGTGCGCCCACACATATACCTAAAGAATTATAGAAGCTACGAAATACCGACATAGTGACAGGAACATGTCAGGTCATAGCCCCAAGACCGCCAGCTTAGCAAAGTAAGGAGGAAACCCAGAACATTACACTCCACATTCCGCTGATCCAGGGTGACTCCACGCTTTTAGCCTATAAGTAAGAGGTACAAGCACGCGCCGATCTCTCTTGCTCTGCCTCTCTTGCTCTCGGGGTCTCTGGCTCTCTTGCTCTCTGGTTCTCTTGCTGGACCGACCGCTCTCACGACACTTACTCTTGTGCTACGAAGGATCGGTAAGGGCGCTGCCCTTTACCAGATCCCAACGCCACCAACATCATGGCAGACCGGTATCATTGGTAGGGTGAGTAGAAGTGTGTCTACTGAATTCCTTTTCCCTCTATCAAGCCCCCCCCCCCACTATTAGCTTAACTCAAACACCAACATTAGACAATAAACCCTTTCTACACAGTCTAATGCTTCATCTTATTATTTTACTTAGTTTAAGAAGCCTTTCCCTCTAGATTAGAAGTTAGGATAAGATCTACACTGAACGCTGTCTAGCAGTAGGCGCGGTGTAGCAAGTGCTTAGCTTGCTAAGGCTACCAGGTAAGTCTGGTGAGTATGGCCCCATAGCTCTTTGCACGCCCCTTTGAAATAGTGGTTGGGCACTATTTCAACCCCCCACACTTGAACATAAGGCCCCCGGTGTAACTCAGTAAATACCGCAGACGCCGACACTAGTTTCACACCTAATTCTCATACCCGACAAAAAGGGTATAGGCACCGGGTAAATTCAAATTACTCCACATACCCAACAATTGGTCTAATTGGTATGCTTGGTTTGTGAATTTTTGGTAATTTCCACACTGCTTCATGACTTGTACATATGAAATGAATAGATTATAGGACTTTGTTTCAGAGGAATTCCTGACTGGGAAAAGTGCATTGTATTTTAAAGAAATAAATAAATAAATACTGTATACAATACTTTTACAGATACAGGATAATGTTACCATGTTAAAATTCCAGTGCATCTAGTCTCTTAAAAAGAAACTAATACTATCATTAACTATTGTTAACTTTAATATTTAAGGTTGAAAAAATCCATAAATATGCAATTATTTTTAAACTGTTGTACTATGTAAATTGTATAGAAGTGATTTTATCTAATCCTGTATAATTGTGTGATATAAATAAGTTAAATTATACTTTATTCAAAGCCAGTTGTTATATACAATTATTTTTCATTTTCAGTGCTAGAAACTATCTCTTTATTAAGCTTAAGCTTCTCTTCCTCCTCAGCAGGCTCCTGGGAGTTGAGCATCTCCATCTCCTTGTCTGGAGTACCGGAGGCATTCCATGACTGCAGTTCAGAAGATGAGAACAGGAGATAGAGGACACCGGTGATGAACAACATGATGGCTGAGATGAGGAACACTGTTTGCCACTGTCCTGATGTTTGCTGCAAGAAAAACATAATAGCACTTTGTACCAATTTTAACTAGTTATAGTCATTAGAACTGGTACAGGTTGTTAGTATCTTCCAGGAGATAGTCAAGTAACTCGAGGTAATTTAAACATTTCAAATTCAGGGTTAGTTTTGTTCTATACTTCCATGTTTTACGCTGCAAGCCTTCTGGTGGTGGAATGGTCAACACACCAGCTCTGAGCGCCAGTCATGTCATATTTTCAACATTTCTATGCTAAAAATATACAGGATGTTCTCAAAATGAGTACAGATTTGTTTGTGAGATGGTAGGGAATATCCATACGAATATTACAATCACCTCTTATTAACTGTACAATTATCTCACAAATTAATCACACCCCTGTTTCAAAAATTTGTGTAAGCACGTATTTTGAAAAATGTATTTTTTTTATCTGGCCCCATCGCAGGTTTGCTTGTAAGCAGATCACAATTAACTCCTCACTTCACCAATGTGCCAGTCTCATTCATGGCAGTGGAAGCTACTGAGGTAGTTAGTTAGTTATTGTTGTTTTAAGGGGTACAACTGTGAGGTCATCTGCCCCTCACTGAGGTATGAGTGATGAGGTTGAGTAATGACCCCCAGAACACAACCAGTGTCAGTGGATGTTGTAAAAGGTTCTACTCATAGGGTTAGCACTGCTGTACTGGCTCAGTAAGGAAAGAAATAGCAAACTACCTCACTCCTCACCTTGCCTAGTATGCCTCCTTATAGTGCTCTCTTCAGTTTTCATGGATTTCTACCCATATAACTTACGGTGGTACTTTTTGAGGATCCGACCAGCCTCTGTGCTAATTACCCAGCAGACAGAAATCAGAATCATATTGCTGTAACTGCAAGGCTTATGTCTCAGCGAGCAGTTAAATGTGTCAACAAAAGTTTAAAGCGTTTCAGTCGGTCAACACGATTGTACCCAAATGAGATGGGTTATTACCTAATCCTGAAAACAATTTACATGAGATTAATAAATACACTTGGATGGCCAGTTTCGATCGTCAAGCGATCATCATCAGATCCATTACACTTAGGCTACAAAATTTTTATGTCTGAAAGTCTATCTCTCTTCTCTTCTCTTAGACGTTTACCCTCCAGGTTGGTGGAACCCACGGACTCAGCGAGGGAATTCACCACTACCGCCTCTACGGGAGTGTCCTAGAGCTGGGAACATCTAATCGGAGTGGATACAACTGGTGAGGTGTGATTGGCACCTCGCCCAGGCGGCCTCACCTGCAAAGCGAACAGGGGCCTCATGAGGGAAGGTCAGGATGGATAGGCAAGGAAGAGGGAAGGAGGCGGCCGTGGCCTTGAAGAAGGTACTGTCCCCGTTTACCCGGATAGTAGGCTGTCAGATATCCGCCCCCTCAATCGGATTGCCAACAATCAATCGCACCGGCTCAGCTACATCAATGAAAATGGCACTGACAGATACTACCGAGATATGAGCACAGAAGTTAACAGGAAATCATTGTGGAACACACCAAAATAGACGGGGGATCATACTTACCTTCACTTACCTCTTAAAAATCATCTCGGGGATTGAGTTGACAACAGGATCACTAAAGTCTGTTCACACAATAACCTCCACCATGACATTTAAAAATGAACCAGAACGAAGACGAGAACTTTGAACTGTACAAAAGCTTTATTTCAAATAAAGGGTATGATTTTAACAACACAACAAAATACACGTGGCTATCAGTAGCCCATGTCAATCTGACTACGTCCTCCTTCAGGACTTGCAAAGTTATCATACAACATGATATAGAACATATTAGCTCCCACGAGCTCCAAATAACGTAATATTCATAACACAATTGGATTGGAAAAGGACGTGAGGACGAGACATATATAGAGCATTTGGTTTCTTTTAATACACATGACACTTGTATTTATAGGCGCAAGGCCAGAGTGGACGACCTCACCCGCTGATAACCAGATGTTGGGACAGCTGCGAGCTACCCTTCAACCTGTCGCACACTTGTCAAATGGGCTCCCTTCACATGCTACATTACGTAAGAATCCAGCTCTCAAAAGCTTTAAATGTCTGCAAGATAACTCAAATATATATTTACGCAATTCTTTCAAATACTTCACTCACATCCTACTGGATTATTATGACAATCCTTAAACTTGTTAAGTTCTCATCCAAATGTTTAATAAGCTCTTAAATGTTTATAATAAAATCACATAAATTATTTATAACAATTAGAAATTGTTTATAATATTATCGAAGATAATTACAAAAAAATTAACACGCCTTTAACATCACTTTCGTTCCACATTATTGTCAAAAATATTTACAGCATTTATTTACAATATTAACATTTAATTTATTTAAATTATTAATTTAAGAAATACATTAACCACATGTTCATCCGGTTGGTAATTTTATAATCGTGTCCATATAATCGACCAATGAAGGTTAGTTATACATATTTATGTCACAATCTGTTTTAATAAAGGTTGTAATAATTATTTGTGACGGTAATCTTCATTCAAAATCTTATCTCAAATTCTTTCAAAACTCTTGTTAATTATAACAGTAAATTCACTTGATTAATTTTCAATGAACTATGACAATTCACTCCAGCGGAAAATACTTCGCTAACAAAATAATGCACAAACTGCATTAAAATTAGGCCCAAAATTCATCATATATTAATCTATATGGCATCAAAAACTTCCACAGAACTTACAAAAAAACCTCCACTAATAATTCTTTAACATTAATTCTTGTGGGAACCTCCTTCATATTCAAGGGCATTATACATCAGCGACTTTCAACACGTGCGCTGCACTAGCGATTATACATTCATAGTTCCACTGAAAAATTCTTATAATCATTAATTGTTTCAAAACTGTTTTCATTTAACCTTCGTGGATTTCATTCATGAATCGAAATGAAGTCAAAATTTGCCAATCACAAACAAATTTAATAGTGAATACGCTTATATACGCCTGTCTGGTCTATCAAAATTTTAAGATTAACATCTTCAAAGAATTGTAGTATAAAAATACTATCATCAAATAAAGTGCGACTAAACTATAAAATAGTCGAATAGAATCCAATTAGACTAGGGAATGCAAACATCATTATATAAATCTCTAATTGAGAAAAACTCCTAACAAAAGTTCTCGACTTTAATGCATTCAATAATTCATTATTAAAGTTAATCTTTCACAAAAATGTCTATGATGCAATGATCGTTCATAACTGACGATAAATGTCTGTGTTGCAATCAATTCAAATAACGACTAGTATTTCCAAGATCGTCGACAACGTAATGGATTTTAACGCTCTAAAATCATTTAAATGTTCTTCCTTCTTGATGATGACAGAAAATTGGTCAAAGTAATTAAACTGAGGTAGAATTACTTTAGTAAAGTGACACGCTGTCTGAATTTAAATCTGCCATAAAAATCATTAACTTACAGTCAAATCGTGACTACAAAAAAAAAATCAAATTACTGAAAAATGTAAATATCAGTCTCAACTGATCCAAAATCATTTAACTATGCCCATGACATAACAATGTCTTAATAAATCGGTGAAAAAGGCATAACTCAACAAGGTGTACTGAGAATAAGAATCTCAAACAAGAATATGGGGCAAAATACATGAGGACAAAATATGGGAAAAATGGTTGCTCAAATATCATTAAGAAACTCAAATACAATAAACGTTCACGACTACCTTATCTGCCGATTGACGTTCCAGAGGAAAATTCCCCAAAGAAGACTGCTGATGGATCCATTTCACCAAGTTAAAGCTGAGCTCCATCCTCGAAATAGGAAATAGCACCCTCGGAGAATCGAACTGCTTCCTTCTCCGGAAATCGCACTGCTCCGTGAAGACGAATAGACATCCTTCCGGAAATAATCTTCTTTGTGAGTCGGGATAACCCTGACCTCTCTTGAAAAAATCCCTGAAGTTCCAGTAGACAATCGCCATGAAGTTTTTGTAGAAATTTCCGAAGAAATATTCATATTCAATGAGTATGTAATAGATTCCATTGCTGTTGGATAGTATTCAGCTTTGAAGCACGAAACATGGGTGTAGATGTTTATTCACCACATGTTCGCTTGTGTGGAATTAGCAATTAGCGAAGTTCCATGTTGCTATCTTACTCCGTTGAAATATGTCCCAATCGCATTAAGTCCTTTAGCCTTCCATTTTCTCTTCGGTTGTAGTAATAGAAGAACAAACTGCCATATTAAATTGCTCCATTATACTGTAGTGTTGTGTAACAAAAGCAATCAGAAGTCTCCCTATTTCACTAGCAGCGTCAGCCGTGGCGTAAATTCTGGCGATACAATAGTGCTTCTCAGGTGGCGAGATAATCACTTTTGTCAGTCGTGTAAAACTGCCAATATCTTTCAAAATAATTGCTCGAAATTGTTCAGCTTTTCTATATTACTTCATGTAGCACTGCACAATAGAATTAGCTTATAAGCGACCGCTAACTGTTCAACGCTAAACTTGTAGATGCGTTCGAAGGTGCGTTTTAACTTCACCTAGTTTGACTTGAATCTCGTATAATGCAGTGGCTTCACCACGCATTATAAAGACGACTCTTTTCACTACTTTCACTCGACGTTTCACCAAAATGACTGTATAAGAAAAGAACTTTCACAATTAGACTTCGATGATCTGAGAATGAGATCTGAGAATGATCGGAGAATGAGACTCCTCTCTTCTGCGCAAGGCCTTTTATGAACTTCCTGAGGGGCGTATCCATCCCTTCCATAGCGTGATACTGCGTCATCGCTAGAAGTTCCAACTTCGTCAATACATGACGGATTTTCAAAATTCAAAAACTGAAAATAAATTTCACCAAAATTCCAAATCAATGCCTCTACTGCAAATGGATTTCCACAATTCTGCATTCCAAAAGTAATAAAAATACCATAGTTTCAGCAATCTCCGTCTTCCTTTAAACTATCGTTCATTGGTTCAAGCCTCCCCTCCAATAGCATAATTTCTTCCTCAGCAGAATTCCACGTCTCCTGCGACTGCGTCGTACATCTCGGATCCTTCTCGAATAAATGCTGACGTCACTGAGAATCTCAGCTCAAGTAGCCTGCTGGCATAACGTTTGCGTCATCCATGCTCACGTCATGACTACCCACGTCATAACTATGACAGCCATAACTTTCATTATAATTTCCAATATAGCCACCGTGGTCTCTATATAATTCAATTACGGGGGCAGTACCATCCCGGCATTTTCCCGAAGACGAAGTGGGAAACCACGGAAAACCACTTCCAGGATGGCTGAGGTGGGAATCGAACCCCCTCTACTCATTTGGAACACCCGAGGCTGAGTAGACCCCGTTCCAGTCCTCATACCACTTTTCAAATTTCGGGGCAGAGCCGGGATTCGAACCCAGGACCTCCGGGGCGGCAGCTAACCATGCTGACCGCTACGCTACGGAGGCGACATGTCTGAAAGTATGGGTGAAAATATTCACAATATGTACACTTCTTTAGTTGCGGTATTAGTTGAGATACTCGTAGTTCAACTAGTCAATATGTGTTAGTTGTAGCCTATGTGATGTTTTGTTACGATACTGAAAGTGGTGATTGACCTCCAAACTTGCTTGTTTAGAGTGAATATGTGATTGTAGTTAAATGGTCAATTCAGGTTGTATTGTAGATAGTGACGAAGACAACTGCTCTCACCAGGACACGCAAGACTCAATCAGATAAGTGCATACAGTGACCAAGTTAACTGCTCTCAACAGGACCCCGCAATACTCAACCAGATAAGTAGCCTGTACAATAAAATTTGAATTGACCATTTACAACAACCACATATTCACTCCAAACAGGCAAATTCCGGAGGTCAATCGCCACTTCCAGTAACTTATCTCAACATAACATCACATAGACCACAACTAAAAAATATTGACGAGTTGCATTATCTCAACTAATACAGCAAGTAAATAAGTGTATATAAGTGGCTTCGGTGGCGTAGTTGGTAGCATGCTGAGCTTCTATGCCCAAGATCGCGGGTTCAAACCCGGCCGAAGTTGTCGGATTTTTAAGAGCGTTAAAAATCCCTCAGTGTGCCTTCCTTCGGAGGGGAAGTAAAGCTGGCGGTCCCATGTCATAGATTTATGGCATGTTAATGAACCTTCCACAAATTACACCTGTGTGAAGCTAAATTAGGTTAAAAATGTAAACAACGCTCAGATTCCTACGTTTGTTGCCAGGAGCCGACTGCGGTGGTGTCTAGTAGTCAAGTTCTGAACTAGTAGTTGTTGACGGTGGCGTTTGGCGGCAAAAGTAGGAATTACTTGAAAAATTCAAAGTACGCAGTCCTTACTTGAATTAATAAACAGAAACACAATTAACACCGGTTATCAGACAGATTCTACACACACCCAAAGAACACGGGACTACATGACCGTGTTGTCGCAGCCCCTAAACTGAGGAACCAACCAACCAACTAAGTGTATATATTGTAAGTGTTTTCACTCATATTTTCAGACATGATTTTATAGCATAAATGTGATGCATCTGATGATGATCGCCTGACGATCGAAACTGGTCATCCAGGTGTATTAGTTAATCTCATGTAATTATTTTGTCAGGATTAGGGAATGATCCATTTCATCTGGGTAAAATCGGGTTGGCCGACTGAAAAGCATCAAACTTTTGTTTACTAAAGCAACACTGTCTTCAAACACCATAATAAATTCTCCAGTTGATTTAACTCTCTCAAATGAAGGCAATTGTTAGTAGGTATTCTGCCCAATCATTATCATTCAACACTATCCCAGGGTACATGTTTTGGACATTATAATGGCTTTATAAGGTTTCACAGCCATAAGGGAAAACGGAGAACACATGACGGATCTGCTTCAAGGTAAACGAAATGGGAATTCTTTGCTTTGAGAGAAGTTAGTTGTTACATTAGCCTGGACTTAGCTGGAAATAGGCTGCAAATATGTTCTTGTCAAAGAGCAAGAAATCTCATTCAGTAAAGAATCACATGAAGTAGCTCTACATCTAACAAATTTATGACAATGTTATGTTATGCTACAATGATGCAAGTCTAATTTAATATACTTACATTCTGAAATGTTAATTTTCCCACAATGATTGGTGAAATGAATCCAGGTGCGACGGTTAACATGTTTGTTAAACCAAGGACAACTCCTGCAACATTGAAATAATAGAATTGAACTTTCTTCATCTTTGACTTATTTTGATTTACAGTTGTCAACAATACTCATGGAAACTGGGATGAGCATTGCTGAGCAGTCTAAGCCACTTTCCAAGACTTCACTAGGTTGAGGATCCGAGGGACATAAAATCCCAGCACTGACAGTGACTATCCTGAGTGTGGTTTCTCTTCATGGTTTTCCACACTCACTACAGGCAAATGCTGAGACAGTACTTTATTTTCAAGCCTAGCGACACCTTATAGCCACATTGACTACAGCACATATCCTGCTTTAGTTATGACTAGGGCCCGGATGTTGATGCCATGTCATCATTTTACTGAGCCGTCTAAAACAATGCTGAAGTACATAGAAACTCCGGACGGGCCACCCCGTCTTCAAATATGTCATTTTTATTTTGCATCTTTTGCTATTTTTCCATTTTAAGAGCATTTTTTAACGTTTGGTAGATTTTTTCGGTCATATTTTAGAGAAATCGGCCTATTAAGGTCTTTTTTTCCAATTCAGTCATGTCACAGCTTTATATGAGGGAGTAAGTCTCTCAGAATTAAGAAGAAGCCAGTAGCTATGAACATAATCCTTTTGTTAAGTGCTAGAAATCTATTTTGATTGACTTTTCAGTTTGAGCTTCGGATGTCATTTTTGAAATATTGGTGAGTTTATTATTATAAGATCATTTGATCCATTTTATAGTGCATTTTTCGAATTTTTGAAATATTGGTGAGTTTAGTCTATTATTATAAGATCATTTTCTCCATTTTATAGTGCATTTTTCGAATTTTTGAAATATTGGTGAGTTTAGTTTATTATTATAAGATCATTTTCTCCATTTTATAGTGCATTTTTCGATTTTTAGGTCATTTATTACAGTCATTTAAAAAAATGTTAAGTGCAATTTTTAAACTTTTTTACTGCATCAACATCCGGGCCCCAGTTATCACAATAGCCTAACACAAGTTATGAGACAAATTCCATCCCAGTGCCTAGTGCGAATGACCATAATGCCTTAATCCCCTAAATGAAACAGCAACAAAATGTATTGGCAAACTGAAAAGTAATTGCTAGGATCATACCGTAATTTATAGTAGTCCTCATTATCCAGACTGTATTGGCTAAGGCACTCTAGTCTAGAAAAAAATCAGAGAACTTAGACGTTGAAAGTTTCATAGAATTTTTGAACCTCAATTATTAAAGGGTCCCTGTAATGTGGAAAAATGTTCCTCGCATTCATAATAAATTACTCTTTATTCATAATACTGTATGCACATTAACTTTAAAGCACTTTGTTCGAGAGTAGAGCATCGGTTTCCTTTAAATAAATTTTATGAAGTGAGGTTTAAGAAAAAAATCAAAATCTTTATTGTTTGTTCATATACCATTCATCCGATTGTGAAGAAACTTCGGTGAAATGTTGTGCACACTCCCGAATAGGTTTTAGAATTAGTAAATCCATTTTTAATAGATGGCGCATGAGTAGTTTCAACAAATGAGTGTTGGCACGTGAACAGTTTCAGCAATATGTGTTCATATATGTTTCATTCCATTGCGATGAAACTTTCGTGAGTTGTTGTGCAGTCTCCCATTAAGGTTTCTGAATTAGTGGTTAAAATTATTTTGTATTTTATGCATACATTTATTTAATTTGTATTGCCTTCTCGGGACTGAAACAAATGTGGCATTAGAGTCTAATTTTACACTCTTTATGCTGCTCTTTTCCGGGATATTTTGAATCTCTCCCTTTTGATGGTAGGTATCACGCGAAATATATTGTATGTAATGCCTCCTAGTATTCTATAACTTATCTTTAGGGGTGGTGATTTTTAGCATTTTGAAATCAGAAATTTAGCATTTTGACTTGAACATTTAGTATTTTGTAGCTTTTAAGCATTTGCAATTTAGCATTTTGTAACATTTTGGAAAACAACATACAATTTGTGTTAAATCCAACAAATGAGTACCGGTAGTGTCTTTTGAAATGGCATTAATGTGAAATTAAAATCAATATCTTGAATGAAAGTACCAGTAAATTAAAGACCAATTGGATAAAAGAAGTACATGAAGACACGGAATTACTTAAAATCTCTGAAGATGACATTAAGGACAGAGCACAATTTAGGAATAAAATCAGAAACACAAAAATTGTACAAGTCTCAAGGAAGGACACATCAGGAAAAAAATGGACAGAAGAAAGGAAGAAACAAGTAGTTCCGTGAAGAACTATAGAGCCTATTTTCATATATCCCACTAATGTTAATTGCCTCTATCAACATACTAAATTTCAGTTTGATTGCTGAAATAGATTCGTAGATATTGAGAACCGTATAATATTTCGGATGGTCGCCATGCTGGACTTTTATATATGTAGGGCTTAGAGTTATGTACTGTTACATGAAGATTATTGTGTACGTGTATTACTCAAACTTCAATCACATGATTAGGACACAAGAAGTAAAAAAGAGATTTTAAAATTTCGCACAGCTGTCATCTTGTGGTATGGAAACTATTGAAATAAATTAGATGCCAGTGGATTAACATTTGCATAAGGATTTACTGTACCAAGTTTCACTGCACTTGGATGGTTAAATTACGAGAAACGACCATGAGAATATTTATACTTCGCGTCGCCACCATGTTGGATTTGTGATCACCAGGTTATTGAAAGTCCTATAGGTGAACTTATATTCATAACCCCTATGAACGTAAAAAAAAAATTCAGTTTGATTGCTTTAGTAGATTCTAAATATTCCGGATGGTCGCCATGTTGGATTGTTATATGTATAGGCCATAGAGTCATGTACTGTACCTTTAAAGGAAAATTATAGCGTAGGTTCATTATTCAAACTTTCACTTCGATCGCATGATTACGACACAAGAAATAAAAACTTTATTTAAAAATTCGCACAGCCGCCATCTTTAGGTTATGTAAACAATTGAACTAAATTACATACCAGTGTATTACAATGTGTATAAACATTTGCTGTACCAAGTTTCATTGCGTTTGTATCATTAAATAGCGAAAAAAGTCTATTTAAAACTTTCAACTTCGCTTGGCCGCCATGTTCGTTTTGTAGTTAACCGGTTTTTTTTAAGTCTCATATATGAACTTCCAGTAGTGCCCTTTACCTCTGTGCAAAATTTCAGGGTGATACCGGTAATAGTTTCAGAGATATAGAATGCCGGTGAAATATTTCGCACAGCCACCATATTGAGGTTATGTAAACAATTGAACGAAGTTATATGTCGGTGCATTACAATGTATATAAATATATACTGTACCAAGTTTCATTGCGTTTGGATGGTTAAATCGCGAGAAACGTCTATTTAAAAGTCTCAACTTCGCTTGGCCGCCATGTTGGTTTTCTAGTTACCAGGTTCTCAAAAGTCACATAGTGAACTTCTAGTAGTTCCCTTTATGACCATACAAAACTCCAGAATGATATCGGTAATAGTTTCGGAGTTATTGAATGCTGGTGAAATTTTTCGCACAGCCGCCATGTTGGATTGGTGAGACGTAACATAATTTGAAGGGCACGGTCGGGGCCGCCCGCAATAGCGGTATGAACTTACCGAGTTTCAATGAAGTCGCTCCAGCTGTTTAGATTTTATTAGGGGGACACACACACACGAATCACACACACACGCACACACACACGGACAAAAGGTGATCTCATAAGCCTATTTTTAGCCTACTTTCGATTTTTGCAAAAAATGAAAGTAGACTTATGAGATCAACACAGGGCGAAAAAAGTGTGTCTGTCTGTGTGTGTGTGAGTCTGTGTGTGTGTGTATTTGTGTGTGTGAGTCTGTGTGTGTGTGTGTATCTGTGTGTGTGTGAGTGTGTGTACTCTGAATGTCTGTCCCCCCTATCAATTTGAACACGGTGAATGCGAATTGAACGAAATTTGGTACAAAGGTAGCACTAGCAAAGGACACCTCAGTGTCATGTTTTATATCGCCGCCATCTTTACTAAAACTGAATGGCGGCCACTCAAACGTTCAAAACGTAAAATCAAATAACGACTAACCAAATCATCCGATCTCTACCAAATTTGGTAACAACATACCTTCGTATAGGATGCGTCGTGTGACCAAACTACAAGGTCGTCCGCCATACCATTTCAGGATGGCGGCCGTGCGAATTATGCAAACTTTATAATCCATATCATGGGACCCACCAATTCCGTTTATCGAGCCGAGAATCGTTTTAACTGTTCTAAAGGAAGAGGCACGTTCGAAATTAAAAGTTTATTTTGTAATACTATAGTGCAGACGTGATTTTAAAAAGCTGAGCTGATTCAGTAATAAGACAAGATGGCAGCGGATATCTTGTGCCTGACTTATATTTCACTAATTTGAGTATTGCATGCAATATAGCGTACTGATACAAAATAAATAAACTTTGTATGAAATGCTTTATATATAAATAATATACTCCAGTGATGAAATCGTTTAGTATAAATCATTATTTGCTAACAAGTTCTATGTAAGTCATTTTATATAGAACGATATTCGTTGACACAATTAGCTCAGTGGTAGAGCGTTAGCCTATCGCTCAAATGCCTATGGTTCAAACCCGATCAGAGCTAGGTTTTTTGCTTGAAATGTTATATGTTTGTTGTTTTGTAATGACTCAGATGTTTTAAAATTAAGCGTTATATTGTGCATATTATGGTGTAAAATATATATTTAATTAAAACATAATTCGCCAGCAGATTTACTCGAGACATCTAGCTGCCAAAAAGGTAACTGCACGCCGACCCACTTATTAACTTCCAGATTTTATTGAAAAGTTTCTTCTTCTGGCCGCTAGAATGCACTCGCTCTGTTAGGATTATATTGTTCGATATTTCACCACTAGATGTCACGACTAGTCTACGTGGGGCTCCATTGATTACTATACCATTGGCATTCTATGCGCATCGAATTTGAAGAATGACAAGATGATACTACGATACATTTTTACTTTTTATTTTAAAGGGTTTGTAACAGCCTATTTTGCGTTACTTGAAAATGTTATTTGAAGTAAAGAACAAAACGATTTCACATAGTAACTGAATTCAAGCCGTTGGTGTTAGTTCATTACTTTTATTTCAGGCAAATAGCAATCGAAAATATCCACATAGTTTGTATACACACGTCTCTGTAGGGTCATGGAAAGATTTGTTAATTCAATTAGGGTTGTGAAAGCCATGCACAACCAGACGTGTAAAGACATGCCTCAACTCAAAGTTGGATGTTGCCCACGGCAGGTCGTATATGTAATAATAATAATAATAATAATAATAATAATAATAATAATAATAATAATAATAATAATAATAATAATGTTATTGGTTTTACATCCCTTTTAACTACTGCTGCTTTTAGAGACACCGGGGTGCCGGAATTTTGGCCCGGAGGGGATCTTTAACGTGCCAGTAAATGTACTGACACGGCTCCCTCGCATTTGTGCACCCTCAAATGCCAGCTGACTGCGCCAGGATACGAACCTGCAACCTAGGGCCCAGCAAGCGAGAACGTTACCGCTGAGCCACGCAGCCAGTCAGGTCGATTATGTCTCCAGATCCATAACATTCTTGATATACTTCTTATCTTTCTTTCTTCAATGATGGTAGCAGTTTTCATCTAGGTTGTGGCGTTTGGTAGAGGTAAATCGTTTCTAAGGTCTTCAACAAAGAATAGTTCTACTATACTCTTTGATAATAACAACGAGTTATAACTATACTCATACATTTAGGAGAAAGTAGGCTATATGTTATTTACTGAACATCTTGTTTCAAAATTGAAAATAGGCTAAAAACACAGTGATCTAATGAAGTGGTTTTGGGAAGAAAAGAAGAGAGGAAAAGGAAGTGAAGCTGTGATTGACTCAAGTTCACACGCTCTCCTGAATGGGAATAATGGGAAATAATAATAAAAGTTTAATAGCGAGATAAGAATGCACGAAGTACTGTAATTGTGTGTTAATTTTACATTAATTATGTTGAAGTAACATAGAAGAAAATTGCTACAGGCTAAAGGATTACACAGAAAAAAAGAAAAAGAAATTAATACTGATGCAAAACCAGAATAATACACAGTAAATATGCAAAATCAATTCAAGTCTTATTGTAATATGCACCACAGTGGGCAAGAGCTTGAAATCTTACAGCTGTTTTATAGACATTTTCTGTCCCATCATTGTTGACTTGACGTACGCGAAGGGAATGAAAGCGAAGGGTAGGCAACGAGGAACAGGAGGGATTACTTTCCGCATTCCAGACCGGTGGTCAAGCCGTCATGAACATTTCAAGGGTGTACAAACTCCTCATTGATGTTTCCATAAGAAAAGAAAGAATAAAACACGTTATATTTGA
The DNA here is from genome assembly GCA_946902985.2 of Meconema thalassinum. NCBI lineage: Eukaryota > Metazoa > Arthropoda > Insecta > Orthoptera > Tettigoniidae > Meconema > Meconema thalassinum. Next base: position 1,438,236,480 of record OX336388.2, read on the forward strand.
AAAAATCGTGGAATTCGCCTTTAGTAGCATTTTGGTAAAATTTTCGCAATTGGAGTCAATTTAGCATTTTGTTGCTTTCTCAAAACACATTAAAAAGTAGTTTACAGATCGTGCAAGGTGAAAATACACGAGTACAAGCCTAAAAGAACATTTCGCACTTTATCGCATTTATCTTACATTTAAATTGATTTCTGTTTAATGTACCACGGTAGACTACTTAACGATCGTTAATATAAAAGAAAACAATCTCCACTGCACGGGAAAGTATAAATCATGGATATGCTTACTATTTTCTGATTTCTGAGCTTCTTTGAATTCTTCAAGCTTGTACTTTTCTAAGGCAAGTACAGAGGACATTGATCCTTAAATATAAAGTTTGATGACTAGGGGTTGTTCTCCATAAGAGAATGAAAAGGAGCAGTCTGGTGGCTTGCAAGTCTTGTGAGCTTACTATTATTTTAGCTTGAAAAATGACAGCATAAACTTACCAGTATCTATCAGATGCAACTCTTCAGCAGGCCAGCACAAATTTGCCCAGTATGACTGGGCGAGGGTACATTGTTTATATATTTTATTTTATTTTTGTTTCCGAATTTGGCCAACTGTGGACCGCATGGAACCTGGTAATTTTTTTCTTCTTTTCTTTCCAGAACCTCTTCATTCTTTCACTTCTGATCTTTGTCTGCTCCTCTGTTATTACCAAATTTGACCTGTGTTGTGGTGGTTTTTCTTTGAACGTCTTGATATTGTCAACTCAGCTTCGAAACGTTTTCATATCGTGAATGACAAGTTCAGTTAGTCCAACTTCAATGGCGTCTCTTTTGACCTCCTCTACCCATTTTGTAGTAGCTTTCAACCCTGTGATGTATTTAAAACAATCTTTGTCAGCCGGTTCCCGTCCATTCTCATCAAATGCCCGTAAAAGTTTAGCCTTTAGCGTAAAGCATTGTGACCACAATGGTTTCAGTCTGCATAATTATATATATTTTTTCCATGTTCTGTCATCATCTTTCCGTGGTCCGAGAATTTTCCTCAGGATCAATACATAGAAAGATAAATAAACACTGCTGAAAATAATTACAGTACATGTATTAGTGATAATCATTAATTATTATTTAAACAGCGCACAATGTGCAAAATATGAAAGTGAGTAACCTACTGTACATTAATCCAATCCCAATTGGGTTATTGATGTATGTCTCTGTCGGCAATATTTTGCATGATATCGAGAACTGCATAGATCACACACACATTTTTCAGTTGATTGGTGGAATCGCTTGTTTTGGCAGAACTTGTAGTGAAAGCCATGTGTAGCGTATCATGCCATTACGTGTCGGAGTTCATAGTTTCCCTGTTTCCATTCGTCAGTCATTATGGCGTCAGTTGAGTAGAAATCATCCCAGATAGCGTTTTGATTTTCTTTGAGTATTTGAAGGGCACTCTCATAGGCCTCGGTGCGCGGCAGTAGCATCTGCAGTCTAATGTCTTCTATGAAGAACATTTGTTTTCACTAATAAATAATAGCTAATTTAGGATTATGCGTTTCGACCGTTGCGCGGTCATCATCAGATCCTGATTACTAGGGTTGAGGTTTAAATTTATATACAAATATTAATACGTGTGATCCTATTATACTTTGTATAATGAGTCTTATTAATGTTTATATTATGATTCGCAGTTTGAATCTCGTTATTTAAGGTTAGTTCTATATAGGTTTGTGGACTAATGTATGAATATTATGCACATGTATACAGTGGAAACAAACACAGTTAAAGCAAAACCGTCAAAGGAAGAATGTATCCAGTTCATTTACCTGCATAATTGGGGCTTATGTCCACTACAGAAGCGAGAGGACCTGTGGACACTGCTCCACTGCTGGACACAGCTAAGGTCAAGAAGATGATAGCTGCTATACTATTGCAGCCAGAATATGCCAGACCAAGGATAAACAGGCCATTAAACAGCGTACCTGGAAACAACAGTGGCATATTGAGGACAGGAGGTATTAGACTAACATAGTTGTAAGAGTAAATATTTATGGTACGAGTATATAATCCTCCTTGTCAATACTAAAGTATGTAGTATATTATCACTTAAACGAACATGTTTAGATATTCAATATCTTCTTTAGCATTCAAATTAATAGCGTTCACACATTAATAAAATAATATTAGACATCCTTACAATAATTTGATTAAAATTAAAGTTCCAAATACATAAATACATTTGTTTCAGACATTAGAAGAAGTTGCTCATGAACTGGAGTTGCAATGGATTATGGTGAACTTGTAAATACTGATACTGGGGATTGAGACTTCTATCCTCGACATCCACCAAACTCACAACCTCACTTGCTGCATTTGTTCCAATAGATTCAAAAATCATGTATATACCCCACAAGGACCCAACCATTCCAAGCTGATATATGAATGATTCTCTGTGTTACAAGTTTCACTCGATCCAATGCTAAGCTCTCTTGAGTCTTATATTTGCATCAGAGTTGGAAATGAATGGTATTGTTCTGACGTTAAATTGTATCTTGAGAATCAACTGTTCTTGGAGATATTACGAAGGCTGGTTTTATTTTCAACCTCCGATGGGCTATATAAAAATAATAGATTTACATACCAAACTGATTTTATTACTAAATGTTTGCTTGTTTTGTACTTATGTTTCAACATAATCGTCAAAACGATTGAAACATTAGTCGTATCGTTACACCAGCTTTCCAATGCCCTCTGCAAAGGAATTTTTAGAGAATTGAAGGTATGGTTGGGCGGCAACGTCTCTTCAAAAAGGAAAAACTTCAGGAGACCGTCCAGACATACCCATCTCAGTGGCGGCAGAAATCTTTGCAGAGGGCATTGGAAAGCTGGTGTAACGATACGACAAATGTTTCAATCGTTTTGACGATTATGTTGAAACATAAGTACAAAACAAACAAACATTTTGTAATAAAATCAGTTTGGTATATCCATCTGTTATTTTTATATAGCCCATCGGAGGTTGAAAAAAAAAACAGCCCTCGTACAATGTATGGCGTGATTGTGATACTCATATTTATAGACTTCTCATGTTATGTGTACTTATAAATGCACACGTTGTTTGTACTGTAAGTATACACAAGATTATCTACTAGTACATTATGCAACGAGCCTATAATGGCAATAATTAAGACACGAATATGGTTAAAAAACGAGCGTAGCGATTTTATAATTTCCATACGAGTGTCTTAATTACCATTATAGGCGAGTTGCATACGACTGTTTATGTTCGACGATATTATTATAAATTTATGATATGTTTTAACATAAATATTCATAAATATCTGTGGGATTCAGTAACTTCAGTTAGTGAACAGAGCGCTCTGGGTGGTTTGCTGACTGAACAGTGCGCAGGCGTGGGTCAAATAATTTCGAAAGCAGAGACCATTTACTTTGCTTGGCAATGCTATTGTTTACAGCCTGCATGATGTCTAGTGCCGATCAGAACTAGCATTCACTAATATTGTCACCGAAGTCGTTTGAAAGCAATGCGCTGTGTAGAAATTAGAGTTGGGGATATTAAGGTACAGTGCTATTTCTTGTCTCATATTCGCCAGTTTATTTACGCGAACATATGGGACGGTACACTTTCCTTGTCGGTAATTTATGTAGAAGGATGCTGTGTTGCTAACTTCTGGACGTAGAATCATAAATTTCTTGCATATGCCATAGTATTTTCTTGTTACCGTAAAGGTTCGTGCTGATTTTGTTTTTTTGTTTGGGATTGTGACTACAATGGTTGATCCGATATCCAATTTGAACTTTCAAATCATGTAATTCATGTCTGACATGTTGGATTTTGAGCACATGCGCGAAGCTATCCTTACCTAATTGGTCAATGAATGAGCTCTGATTGGTTGGAGAAACTATTTCATAATGTAGAATAGTACTATAATGGGTCATTATAGTATTATGTTACAGTTTTCTGACATATAATATTTACATTTCGACATCGTCGAACATATGATTATTACGTGCTTATAATGTTATATCTCATCAAAATATTTACATCAGACTTGCTCGACTCTAATTAATCTATACTGCGCTTGATGGGGAGAAGTTTAGGAATGATTAGCTTCCTTCATGCTTTAGACTGAAGGGCTAAGAATGGAGCATTAACACTATGTTATGAATGCTGGATAGATAGAAATATAGAAAGAAAGATAATAGTAATAATAATGTTATATTATAGAAGACGATACAACGATGAACTTTATCTACACGTGGAGAAAATAACGGACACCATTCGCAAAAGAAGACTCTCCTTTTATGGCCATTTAACACGATGGAACTCTGGAAGATTGTTCAATCGAATCTGTGCCCTCTTTGTGGGAAGGAAACCAAAGGGATCTGGTTTACAGAGGTGGAAAAAGACCTACAAGAACTGGGGATATCACATGAGGACATCTTGGAACGTGACTCTTTGAAGAAGAAACTTGGGGAGATACAGAGTTTTCAGCCAAAACCTATATTGAAAACCGGCAAGAAGTGGACCGAAGAACGGAAGGAAGCTCATCGAAGAAGAATGCGCGAATACTGGGCCAATGTGAAAGAAAGAGGGAAAAGTCAGTTGAAATAACGTGGTCCATAGACTACCGAAACGATTATAAAAAATAAAAATAAAAATGTTATTGGTTATATGTCCCTTTTAACTACTCCGGCTTTTAGAGACGCCGGGGTGCCGGAATTTAGCCCCGAAGGGGATCTTTAACGCAGAAAGAAAGAAAGAAAGAAAGAAAGAAAGAAAGAAAGAAAGAAAGAAAGAGATAACAAGTGATGCTTGTTTTGAATGATATTAATTTAAAGGATCTATCAGGCTAAATGGGGAAGGGATTGTATTCACCCCCGCAAGAACTCGTACACTGGACATATTTCTTTACACAAATTGGTGCAATATTCGGGTACATATCTATCATCTTCGAATAATTCAAATACTTGAACTGTTCGATTTATTTTAATAATCGACCATTCAAAATACTCGAGTACTTCGAACGCTCCAAAGATTCGTACAACCGATGTGGCCAGACATCCGCATTATTCAAAAATTCGAATTCTCATTCCAATTCTTCGAATATTCGAATACATCGAACATTCTAATTTCGAATTGGCGAATATTTGAATTTCGAATTGGAGAATATTTGAAGTGGTCGAATTAATCGAATATTAACAGCAATGCAATTTGAGACACAGTATAATTAGAAAAAGTTTGCTACTTACATATAGATGTTGCTATCCTGCGAACTGCTGTCCTTGAGATTAATTCCTTCTTCAGGGCATAGTCTCCAAAGAAGGACACTGTTATGGCTACAATCACTCGGCACAGATGAGGAACACCAGAGAGTATCCCAGTCTGCAAACAACACAGTTTCAATAGTTTCCGCAAAGAAGGAAAGGAAGGAGGCTTGTTGTTTAACGTGACCGTTAATCTCGCGATCATGAGCCACGGGACCTCATTTTTACGTGGAATCCGAACCACAGGACATGGCATTTTACTTTGAAAATCTCTCATGCATTAACCGGGAATCGAACCCGGGAAACAGCTTGACCGCTACGTCATCACGCCCCCTTTCTGCAAATAACCTCTAATAGTTGCTTGAGGGTAGCAAGAAGATATGAGCATTTTCTGGCAGTGGTTGGGTGGAGAGGGAATACAAAGTACCTCTATGCATAACGCCCCCTCGCTCCAGGCATTTCTAGGTCAGACTATTATTTAAAGGCATGCTGGATATGTCTCACACAGGTAGATGACGGCTCGTGTTGCGTATTTACGGCTGTGTCAGTCTTACCAAAGATGCCAGGCAAATACTTCTGGTGTAGTTCAGTCTGAAGGAATAATTCGTTTGTATTAGCTAGCCTATGTTTTGAATGAGTCTACAGTAATGTTTTTTAACTAGGTGTAACCAGGAACACTTACACCTCCTGGTGTAGCGGCTAGCAATCTTGGTTGTTACCCTGGAAGTCCGGGTTCGATTGTCGGCTCTGCCAAGTAATTTAATTCTGATCTGAAGGCTGGAACGGGGAATACTCAGCCTCATGAGACAAAACTGAGAAGAGGCACGTTCGATTCTCACCTCAGCCATTCTGGAATTGGTTTCCGTGGTTTCCCACTTATACTCCATGGAAATGCCGGGATGGTTCTTAATGCCACATCTGCCTCTTTCCCAATCCTGCATTACGAATACACACACTACTATGTACACCACAATAACACAGGTTATCAGACAAATTCTATCAAAATATACACACACCCAAGTACTTCTTCATCTTCTTCTTCTTCTTCTTCGTATCCCTTGTGCCTTCAAGCGTCGGGGTAGCCTCGTTCTGTCCATCTCTGCCTCTCCGATCTATTTTCACACAATCTCTTCATTTCCAGCATTGTTTTCCCTCGCTTCTGTCCGATTTTCTCAATTCTGTCATCCCAAGTGGTACGGGGTCTTCCTCTTCCTACTCTCCCTTCCACTCGCATTTCAAAAACCTGCTTCGTTTTTCTCTCTTGTTCCATCCTCCTGACATGTCCATACCACTTCAACTGACGTTCCTCAATCACCATACTTATCGCCTTCTTTTGTCCTGCTTCTTCTCTGATTCTCTCATTCCGGATCCTATCCCTTCTAGTCCTCCCCACTGCTCGCCTTGTATACTTCATTTCAGTGGCAGTGATCTTACTGAGATGCTTGTCTTGCAGTGCTAAACTCTCTGTGCCATATAGGGTGATCGGGGCCATAACCGTGTTGTAAATCTGCATTTTGGTCTTGATGCTTATCTCATTCTTCCCTACTATTGTATTACCGGTATTCATCTGATAGTAGGCTGAGATGGCTTTTTTTAGTTCTATTGAGTACCTCTTGCTCTATTTTCCCATCACTACTTAATATGGTGCCAAGATATTCAAAAGTTTCGACTTTTACGAGAGGTCTTCCTCCACAAATTATGTCAAGTTGTTGTTCCTGTCTGTCCAGTTTTGAGACCCACATTACTTTGCTTTTATCTGTATTCACTACCATTCCTTTTCTTTCCAATTCTTCATACCATTCCACCACGGCCTGCTGAAGTCTTTCTGGTGTATCAGCAATCACTATTATATCATCTGCATAGAGGAGTGCTTGCAAGTATACAGGTCTTAGTCACCACATACCAAGCTTGGTCCTATGGGTTCGCCGCTTACATATTTTTGTTATTTCATCCAGGACGATATTAAACAGTAGAGGGCTGAGGCTATCACCTTGTTTTACTCCTCTCTCCATTTGGAATTCTCCAGACATTTCACCATCTATACGAACTATTCCCACAGGTTGTTGGTATACGCTCTTCACAGCATTTAACAGTCTCATTGGTACCTTCTTCGCTGCCAGTGCCTCCCATATGCTCTGCCTCGGTACAGAGTCAAAAGCTGCCTTCAGGTCTAGAAACGCAAGGTACAGGTCACGGTTTTTGGCAATGCTTTTCTCTATTACTGTTCTAATTGTGTAGATGTGATCTTGTGCCTGACGTCCTGGCCTAAAAGCTGCCTGCTCCTCTTCAATGTCATTTTCCACCACCTTCCTAAGTCTCCTTTCCAGTACCCGAGTGTAGATCTTGTACGCTACAGATGATAGACAGATAGCCCTGTAATTATTACAGTCGTAGCTGTTCCCTTTCTTGTGCAACGGGATGATTAGATTTTTCTTTCATTCCTCTGGTATTCTGTTCTCTTCCCACATTCTCCTAAACAGCTTAGTAAGTTGCTTCACTATCTCAACACCTCCATATTTGATTAACTCTGGAGAAATTCCAGCAGGACCTGCTGCTTTCCCAGTCTTAATTTGTTTAATTGCCATTATGACCTCCATTTCTTCTATTTTCCCTTCTATTTCTGGATTTTGCACATCTTCATGTGGTCCATAAACAATCCCATCCTCTTGCTCTGCCGCATTTCTCTGGAACTTCTCCTCATAGTGTCTTCTCCACACTTGAAGCACTTCTAGGTTATTCCCATTCTTGATTGTCCTGGTCTGCTTTCCATACTTCCCTATTATAGACTTTATGGTTTTCCAAAAGCTTCTTGTATTCTTCTCTCTAGCTTTGTTTTCAACCATATTCCCAAACTCTTTCCAAGATTTTCTCTTAGCTTCCTTCACTACTCTTTTCGTTTCATCCCTTCTTTTGATGTATTCTTGCCTATTTTCTTCCGTAGGACATCCTATGTATTTTTTCCATGCTTCCTTCTTGCTCTTTACCTTCTCCTTCACTTCTTCATTCCACCAACTTGTTCTTTTCTTTCTGGTATCTACCACTGCCTTTCCACACACTTCTTCTGCTGACTTTAGCAACACTGATTTTATGTCATTCCACATGTCATTGATTTCTTCACTTCCATTAGTTCTTATTTGCATCTTCTCCTTCACTAATTCTGCATACTGGGACATTTTCTCTTCTTTTAGAAGTTCCTTCAATCGGATCACCTCAAACCTTTTGGTTCTTGGTTGGATTGGCCTCTTGAATCTGGTGTCCATTACCAGTAATCTGTGATCCGTAGCTAGTTCTGCTCCTCGTATGACCTTCACATCCATGATGTTATTCCGTATGGCTTGAGGGTACATAAAGTAGTCTATAACACTCCTAGCATTTCTACCTTCAGCCTCAAAAGTTATCTTATGTACTTCTTTATGGGGGAAAAATGAGTTCCCCAGTAACAATTGATTTTCAATGCAGAATTATATAAGTCGCCTGCCATTTTCATTCAGCGTCCTCTCTCCACCATGATTGCCCATGATTCCATGTGCTATTCTTTTGTCCTGGCCTGTTCTTGCATTTAGGTCCCCTCCTATCAATACATGGCGTCCATTCGCAACCTCTTTGTCCACGGTCCTTTGGAATTGAACATAAAACTCCTCTTTATCGAGTAAGTTGGTGTCTTCTGTTGGGGCGTATACTTGTATGAAGGACACTTTCATCTCTATGTCAAGGTTAATAACCATTATTCTCGAGTTTATTGGTTGCCATCCACTCACTTTGGTTTCAGTCTGCTCACTGGTGACTATGCCCACACCTTCCTTTGCCCTACTGTCCATCCCAACCCCAGAATATCTCAAAACATACCCTTCTTGTAATCTCTTCATTCCACTTCCTTTCTACTTCACCTCACTAAGTCCCAATACTTCCAGTTTATGACTTTTCATTTCCTGTATTAACTCTACATCTTTCCCAGCGTTTGTCTTGATATTCCATGTACCAAATCTCATATTCCGTTTCCATTGCAGTCGTTGTCGTCGTTTAGATCCGTCCAATCTGAGGCTACTGTTGTTGCTTTGAATCATTTCTACCCCCACATGGGTGATTAGCCCAATGTGAAGTGGTTTGTTGGGTTGCCTTCCCAGCCTCCTTATTTATGTCTCCAGGAGACAGGGTGGCCCAGTTATACCCCCAGGCACCGGGTACCCATTTTCGTCGCCTCTTACGACACGCATGGGCTACGGTGGGACAATTCTAAACCCCGGTCACCACACGGGGACACACCCAAGTACTCGGGGCTAAATGACTACGATGTCACTAAGCCCCTAAAATGAATCAACAACAACACATTTACCAGAGCATGTCAACTGGTCACCGTGTATCCATGAGACAAACCAATACTAACTGATACATACCATTGATGAATGACAATTTGCTTTGCTGAAATGAAAGAAATAATGTTGTACCGCAGCTGGTATTGCCAAACGTTACCATAAGACAATATCAGTTCATAAAAAAGATAATTCTCAGTGAGGCTTATTAAATTTATTTCTTGAGAACTACAAAGACAATTTACATGGAACCTAATTTTGATATAATACTTGAACTTTCAGATTAAAATGACTAGCAACAAGTTCCTTGAGGCGTTAAGAACTCGTAATTTTTCAGTATACTGAAATGTACCTTAGTGGACGTATGGGCATGAAAAAAAAAAGAATTACTTGGTGGATGATATTCATCCGTTTTATGAATTAATATCCTTTTATCATAGTTTTAGGTAATATGATCAGTGGTATAGCTTTATATGGTTCATTTTGCAGAGGATCGGTTATTTTTTTTAAATGTATTTTATTTACAGCATGCCCCATTACAATGTAGTAATACTACATGCTTAATTATTACTTATTAATCATTTCAGATTAAAACTATACAATTTATATTATAAATATTTTATATCTATGGCCTGTTAAATGAAATTTGTGTCACTAAAATGTTAAACAGTTAAGAAAATAAAAATAAAAATTATCTATTTAGTATTTCAAATGAGATAGAGTTTGCAAAAGTAAAGAATCCCTAAGGTAGTTTCTAACAATTTCATCTTTCTTTATAGGCCAGTTGCCTGATCTTAAAACATGTGCTATTAATATATCTCTTTCTTTCCCTAATAACTTACACTCATATAGTAAGTGATCTACAGTTTGGTGACCGATATTGCATATACATGTTGGACAATCTATAATTTTAAATCTGTGTAAGTATGATTTAATATTGCCGTGCCCTGTTGTCATAACTGTAAAATTGGGCGTTATGTTCATTTTCAATTTTAGTCTGTCCTGTACACTGGGGAAAAATGATTTTGTAATTACGCCCTTGGATGTATTGTCCCATTCATTCTGCCACTTTCTCAAACTAAACACACTTAATTCTTTTAGCATATTACTTTTTGGAATTCTATTATAGTACTCACTTAAACCGCTTTGTGCTGCTTCTTTAGCCAGCTGGTCCGCTGATTCATTTCCCTCATTTCCGTTATGCGCCTTAACCCAACTGAAGACAATCACCCAATTCTGTTTCTCCATTTCAATTGCTTTCCTTCTAATTTCCTCTATGAGAAATGTATGGTTTTTGTAGTTTTTAAGTGCATCTATTGTAATTTGGCTGTCTGTGAAAATGAGTGCGGTTCTCTGCTCCGTGTCCATGGATTCTAGATGTTGCAATGCCTTGACGATAGTTAGCTGTTTGCTTGATTATTAGAACATCGTTTGTCTAGTTTATATTGCAGCTGTTGAATGAACTCGTTTCCATTGTATATGGCAATTCCAGATCCTACTCCATCCTCACTTTTACTTCCATCAGTGTAAACATTGAAAGAATGCATCTGTTCATAATTTTCGTCAATAATTTTAACAATGTCAGCAGGGTGAGACCATTGATTTACTTCCATGTCCATGTCAATTGAGCGATCTTCTTTACTATTAACTTTAATAAGATCGTAGTATGCTACCGTCTCCTCAATTTGAATATTAATTGGAATTAATCCTGTTATCACACAGAGAGCTTCATTAGATACACAGTCAGCTGGCATTTGAGGGTGCGCAAATGCGAGGGAGCCGTGTCAGTACATTTACTGGCACGTTAAAGATCCCCTTCGGGGCAAAATTCCGGCATCCCGGCGTCTCTAAAAGCCAGGGTAGTTAAAAGGGACGTAAAACCAATAACATCATTAACATCATTAGATACATTGCGATAAGCTTTAGCTATTCTGATATTTATCAGCCTTTGGACTCTTATCAATTTTACTCTATAGCAAGTTTTCTCTATAACCTTTCTCCATACCGATGCTCCATACAAAATGAGAGGTAAGATTCCACCTTTGTATATTACCTTCAGAGCTGTATGCTTTAAACCCCAGTTTAGCTTTGCAAATCTTGAGAGAATAAATATCAGTTTCCTACATTTTTCAGTCATATAGTTAATGTGCTCTCTAAATGTAAGTTTGTGGTCGAAAATAATTCCAAGATATTAACGGTGTCCACCTGATCCAAGCTTTTGTAATTAAGATAAATTTTAATCTCTTTTTCTTCTTTTCTTTTTCTTCTCGACAAGACCATAACTTTTGATTTCTGTTCATTAAATCTGATCTTATTGAGTTTAGCCCAAATTGAAATTTTGTCCATTTCTATATTAGTATAATTTTCTGCGTCTTTAATAGATGTTGCTTTAACAAGCAGTAATACGTCATCTGCAAATGCAACTACCTTCGTGCGATTTGTATACTGCAATGTAAGAAGAGAATTTTATTGTACTAGCAGAAGTACCCGTTCTTCGAACGGTGTTCGGTGTTAACACCAGACATTATCAATTGAGCTACTGTTGCAATGGTTAGCGGCTTGTCATTCCTTCATAAGTTTATCAGAACGAAGTTAGTTTTCTGGGAATATCACACACACTGTTAATTTAAGGGCCTTATAATGTGGTTATCGAAGACCCTTTATAGACTCGCGAATTTTGTGTCTCACATTGAGAAGTGCAACATATGCTTTGGTCGTCCTTCTAGGATAATTTTTATATTTCGCCTATTTCAGGATGTATTTTGAGAAGTTTTTCCCTATATCCACCCTACTACTGTATGAAATGTACGGTGAAGTGTTTTATAAATGATTGGTGTATTGACTCATGTTTAGCATACCTAATTTTACGATGCACCAAGCATCCGAACATGAGTTATAGGCGTACATAAAGATACACAGAAAGACAGACAGACAGTAAAATTTATTGTCTACAACATATCACCCAGAAATCCAAATATGGGTATATATACCACACAGTATCAAACAAAATCATCCTTACGATGAACCCGTATGTCGACAAAAAAAAAATAGTAGTAGTTGAAATGTGCTCTCAAACTAAATTCACCTAACGTGTACTTCCTGACATGAAATAGAATTGAAAGCCATGTAGATGAAACGCAATAAACGTCACATAAAAACTGACCCTCTACGTTGTGTTAGGTCCCCATACACAGGAAGACCTCCATCATAAATTATAAAAGCTTGTGGTGCATGAAAATTCAGGTTCTTTAGTCTCAAATGACCCACACTTCTAAAAGCCGCAAAAATGCTGATTCAATTCAGGAATTTTTGAAAATAATGTTGCTGTTTGGAGATATAATAGACCTTCTGTACTATATGTCGCACGTGAAAATTGCATGAAAAAATCCTAGATTACCCCTTGACCCCCTTAATTGCATTGATGAATTATACAGTCTACGTTGGTTCCGTGATAACCTTATATTTGCAAAGTTTCACAGAAATGTAATAAATGTAATAAATTGCTTCTTACTGAAATAGATGGAAAGTTGGATGCCACCCCTTGAGATAATGTTGTCATGGTTACCGATTTGCATCCCTTCATTAGTTTGTTAAATTAAATTAAATTAAATTAGTTTTCTGGGAATATTTCAGAAACTGTTGGTTTTAGAGCCTTATAATGTAGTTTTCGAGGACCCTCGAGTTTTGTTTCTGGCACCGAGGGGCTTTGTCTCGTCGTTGTACGCCATAATCTAATACTAATAATAATAATAATAATATAATATATATAGGGATAGGAATATAATTGACCTGCCATACCACACCCGCAGGTGTAAATCGCGTGAAAAATTTCTAGACTACCCCTTGACCCCCTTAAGCGCATTTTACGTATTGATGAAATGTACAGCTTAATTTGGTTCCGTAATAACCATCTAGCCGTTTGCAAACTTTCACACTAATGTAATTAATGGAATTGTATTGCGTCTTACAGCAATAGATGGACCTCTGAGAATCTGTTGCCATGGTTATCGGCTTGCATTTGTTCATTAGTTTATTAAATGAAATTAGTTTTCTGGGAATATCTCAAAAACGGTTGGACTTAGCACCTTAAAATGTGGTTTTAGGGCCCCCGAGCTTTGTCACTCACATTGAGAGGCTGAAAATGATTTTTGTCTCGTCCTTCTACTCCTATTTCAGCATGTATTTTAAGGGAGTATGCCCCCTTTTATGAGAGGTACAGAGAAGAGTTACATCAATGATTAGTGTCGTGCCTCTGATGGATATCTGTACCAAATTTTACGTTGATTCACCCAGCCGTTCTCGAGTTATAAGGGAACAAATTTGTCCACAAACAAACAGTCAGACAGACAGACAACAAAAATATTTTCGCCCGCATCCATCATAAAACAATATGAAACGCGTAAATAACTCAAATTTCCGTAGAAATTCTGAAAAAACAGACAAACTTTCATTTTTATATATGTAGAGATATACTGCACCGCTCGGTGTTGACCGTGTTTTGTTGCACAAATTTAGGTTTTACTCGCTAACCGTTGGAGATACACGAAAAGTGATAAGGACCTTTTGGATAGAAAATTGAATGTTAAAGGTCATGTATGCCATCAAAAGGTTGCTATTTCCTAGCGTTCTCTTTTTATTTGAAATGGAAATATGAAATTTTGAAATCAAAGGGTGTAGTGACGTCACAAATGTGGGTTTTACTCGCTAACCGTTGGAGATAAACGAAAAGTGAAGCTCGTATGTACCGTCAACAGTTTGCTATTTCTTAGCGTTCACTTTTTTTTGATAAGGAAATATGAAGTTTTGATTAAAGGGTGGAGTGACGTCACTAAAATGGTCGCCATTTTTTAATAGTGCAAAATATCGAAATAAAATGTATCCTATATGTAAACCTGGTAAATCAGCTACATCCATGCAAAATTTCATTTAAATCGGACCAGTGGTTCTTGCGTTATTGAGTAGCACACAGACAGACAGAAAGACAGACACACACCATCTCATTTTTAGCCTATTTTCAATTTTGAAAAAATAGGCTTATGAGATCACCTTTTGTCCGTGTGTGTGTGCGTGTGTGTGTGTGTGTGTGTGTGTGCGTGTGTGTGTGATTCGTGTGTGTGTGTCCCCCTAATAAAATCGAAACGGTTGGAGCGATTTCAATGAAACTCGGGAAGTTCATAGCACTATTCCCGGCGACCTCGACCGTGCCCTTCAAATTTTGTTACGTCTCTCCAATCCAACATGGCGGCTGTGCGAAATATTTCACTAGCATTCAATATCTCCGAAACTATTACCGATATCGCCCTGAAATTGTGTACTGTGATAAAGGGCACTACTAGAAGTTCATCTATGAGACTTTCAAAAACCTGTTGACTACAAAACCAACATGGCGGCCAAGCGAAGTTGAGATATTTAAATAGACTTTTCTCGCGATTTAACTATCTAAATGTAATGAAACTTGGTACAGCAAATGTGTATACACATTGTAATGCACTGGAGTCTAATTTAGTTCAATTGTTTACATAACCTCAAAATGGCGGCTGTGCGAAATATTTCACTGACATTCTATATCTCCGAAACTATTACAGATATCACCCTGCAATTTTGTACGGTGATAAAGGGTACTGATACAGGTATACCTATGTATATTGCATAAACCTGTAAAGTACGAAACGAACATGGCGACCAAACGAATTTAAAATATTTTAATAGACTTTTCTCGTGATTTTACTCTCTGAGCGCCGTGAAATGTGGTACAGTAAATGATTTTGCAGTTTGTAATGCACTGCCATCTAATTTAATTCAATTGCTTACATAACCTCAAGATGGCGGCTGTGCGAAATTTTAAAATTAAGTTTTAATTTCTTGTGTCGTAATCATGCGATCGAAGTGAAAGTTTGAATAATGAACCTTGGCAATAATTGTCCTTGAATGGTACATAACTCTATGGCCTACACACATAACACTCCTAAATGGTGAGCTCCCGAAATATTTAGACGGTTCTCAATATCTATGAATCTTTTACAGCAACCAAACTGAATTTTTTAATGTTCATAGAGACTATGAACATATGTTAACCTATAGGACTTTCAGGAACCTGGTGAGCACAAATCCAACATGGCGGCGACGCGAAGTATACATATTTAAATTGACGTTTCTCGCGAATTAACTATCCGAGTGCCGTGAAACGTTGCACGTTAAATGCTTATACAAATGTTGATCCACTGGCATCTAATTTATTTCAGTGGTTTGCATTATCACAAGATGGCTGCTGTGCGTAATTTTAAAATCTCGTTTTTACTTCTTGTTGTCTAATCATGCGATTGAAGTTTGAATACCACACGTACACAATAATCTTAATGTAATAGTACAAAAATAAAAATCCAACCTGTCGACCATCTGAAATATTTAGACGGTTCTCAATATCTACGAATCTGTTACAGCAATTAAACTGAAATTTTGTATGTTGATTGTGGCAGTTAACATAAGTAGGATATATGAAAATAGGCTGTATAGTTCTTCACGGAACTACTTGTTATATATTAGTATAGCAGAAGTACCCGTTCTTCGAACGGTGTTATATATTAACACCAGACATTATCAATTGAGCTACTGTTGCAATGGTTAGCGGTTTGTCATTCGTTCATAAGTTTATCAGAACGAAGTTAGTTTTCTGGGAATATCATACACACTGTTAATTTAAGGGCCTTAAAATGTGGTTTTCGGAGACCCCTTATAGACTCGCGAATTTTGTGTCTCACATTGAGAAGCGCAACATACGCTTTGATCGTCCTTCTAGGATAATTTTTATATTTTGCCTATTTTAGCATGTATTTTGAGAAGTTTTTCCCTATATCCACCCTTCTACTGTATGAAAAGTACAGTGAGGAGTTTTATAAATGATTGGTGTACTGACTCATGTTTACCATACCTAATTTTACGATGCACCAAGCATCCGAACACGATTTATAGGCGTACATAAAGATACACAGAAAGACAGACAGACAATTCTATTTTCTACAACATATCACCTGTCTGTTAGGTAGTCAGCCCGAAGGCTGGTTGGATCCTCAAAAGCACCGCCATTACGTTATGTGAGTAGATACCCACAAAAACCCAAGGCAGCGCTATATTGAGGCGTTCTAGGCAAGAAGAGGAGTGAGATAGTTTGCCATTGCTTTCCTCACTGAGTCAGAACAGTAGTACTAACCCTATGAGTAGAACCTTTCACAGCATTCACAGGCACTGACTGTGCCCTGAATGCCATTACTAACCACCACTCATACCTCAGTAGCTTCCATATAATCACAGCCATGAGTGAGACTGAGACATCGGTGAAAAGCCACCTTTTACTCTAGCCTGTGCCAACTGACAAATGCAAATGTACTGTATTCATCAAGAGATGGCAAACAGGCCAAACATATCACCCAGATATCCAAATATGGGTATATCTACCATACAGTATCAAACAAAATCATCCTTACGATGAACCCGTATGTCGACAAAAAAAAAAGTTAAAATGTGCTCTCAAACTAAATTTACCTAACGTGTACTTCCTGACGTGAAATAGAATTGAAAGCCTTGTAGACGAAACGCAATACACCTCACATAAAAAATGACCCTCTACGTTGTGTTAGGTCCCCATACACAGGAAGACCTCTTTCATAAATTATATAGGGCTGTGGTGCATGAAAATTCAGGTTCTTTAGCCTCAAATGGCCCAAATTCCTAAAAGCCGCAAAAAATGCTGATTCAATTCAGGATTTTTTGAAAATAATGTTGCTGTTTGGAGATATAAAGGAAGATTGTAGTTTTACGTGACCATTAATCGCGAGATCATAAGCCACGGGACCTCCATTTTTACGTGGAATCTGAACCACAGGGCATGGCATTTCACTTTGAAAATGTTTGGAGATATAATAGACCTTCTGTACTATAAGTCGCACGTGAAAATGCATGAAAAAATCTAGGTTACCCCTTGACCCCCTTAATTGCATTGATGAATTATACAGTCTACGTTGGTTCCGTGATAACCGTATAGCCATCTGCAAACTTTCACAGAAATGTAATAAAGGGAGTGACATTACTTCTTACAGAAATAGATGGAAAGTTGGATGCCACCCCTTGAGATAATGTTGTCATGGTTACCGATTTCCATTCCTTCATTAGTTTGTTAAATTAAATTAAATTAGTTTTCTGGGAATATTTCAGATACTTTTGGTTTTAGGGCCTTATAATGTAGTTTTCGAGGACCCTTTAGGGCCTCCAAATTTTGTTTCAGGCACCGAGGGGCTTTGTCTCCTTGTTGTACGCCATAATATAATAATAATAATAATAATAATATAATATAGGGATAGGAGACCTGCCGTACCACACCCGCAGGTGTAAATCGCGTGAAAAAATTCTAGTGTACCCCTTGACCCCCTTAAGCGCATTATACGTATTGATGAATTTTACAGCTTAATTTGGTTCCGTGATAACCTTCTAGCCGTTTGCAAACTTTCACACCAATGTAATTAATGGAATTGCATTGCGTCTTACAGCAATAGATGGACCTCTGACAATCTGTTGCCATGGTTACCGGCTTGCATTCGTTCATTAGTTTTTTTAATGAAATTAGTTTTCTGGGAATATATCAAAAACGGTTGGTTTTAGGGCCTTAAAATGTGGATTTCGGGGCCCCGAATTTTGTCTCTCACATTGAGGGGCTGAAAATGATCTTTGTCTCGTCCTTCTACTCCTATTTCAGCATGTATTTTAAGGGGGTAGGCCCCCTTTTATTTGAGGTACGGAGAAGGGTTACATCAATGATTAGTGTCGTGCCTCTGATGGATATCTGTACCAAATGTTACGTTGATACACCCAGCCGTTCTCGAGTTATAAGGGGACAAAGTTGTCCAGAGACAATCAAACACACAGACAGACAGACCAAAACATTATTTTTGCGCGCATCTATCATAAAACAGTCTGAAACGTGTAAATAACTCAAATTTCCGTAGAAATTCAGAAAAAAAACAGACAAATTTTCTTTTTTATATATGTAGAGATATACTGCACCGCTCGGTGTTGACCGTGTTTTATTGCTCAAATTAAGTGTTACTCGCTAACCGTTGGAGATACACGAAAAGTGATAAGAACCTTTTGGATAGAAAATTAAATGCTGAAGCTCGTGTATACCATCAAAAGTTTGCTATTTCTTAGCGTTCTCTTTTTATTTGAAATGGAAATATGAAATTTTGAAACCAAAGGGTGTAGCGACGTCACAAAAGTAGGTTTTACTCGCTAACCGTTGGAGATACACGAAAAGTGATAAGGACCTTTCGGATAGGAAATTAATTTTCCTAGCTCGTATGTGCCATCAAAAGTTTGCTATTTCTTAGCGTTCTCTTTTTATTTGATAAGGAAACATGAAATTTTTAAATCAAAGGGTGTAGTGACGTCACTAAAAAGGTCGCCATTTCTTAATAGTGCAAAATATCGAAATTAAAAGTACCCTATATGTAAACCTGATATTTCAGCTACATCCATGCAAAATTTCATTTAAATCGGACCAGTGGTTCTTGCGTTATTAGGTAACACACACACACACACACACACACACACACAGACAGACAGAAAGGCAGACACACACCATCTCATTTTTAGCCTATTTTCAATTTTGAAAAAATAGGCTTATGAGATCACCTTTTGTCCGTGTGTGTGTGTGTGCGCGTGTGTGTGTGTGTGTGTGTGTGAGGTGTGTGTGTGTGTGTCCCTAATAAAATCTAAACGGCTAGAGCGATTTCAATGAAACTCGGTAAGTTAATAGCGCTATTCCCGGCGACCTCGACCGTGCCCTTCAAATTTTGTTACGTATCACCAATCCAACATGGCGGCTGTGCGAAATATTTCATTAGCATTCAATATCTCCGAAACTATTACCGATATCGCCATGACATTGTGTACTATGATAAAGGGCACTACTAGAAGTTCACCTATGAGACTTTCAAAAACCTGGTGACTAGAAAACCAACATGGCGTCCAAGCGAAGTTGAGACTTTTAAATAGACTTTTCTCGCGATTTAACTATCCAAACGTAATGAAACTTGGTACAGCAATTGTTTATACACATTGTAATGTACTGGAGTCTAATTTAGTTCAATTGTTTACATAACCTCAAAATGGCGGCTCTGCGAAATATTTCACTGACATTCTATATCTCCGAAACTATTACAGATATCACCCTGCAATTTTGTACGGTGATAAAGGGTACTGATACAGGTATACCTATGTATATTTCATAAACCTGTAAAGTACAAAACGAACATGGCGATCAAGCGAATTTGAAATATTTTAATAGACTTTTCTCGTGATTTTACTCTCTGAGCGCCGTGAAATGTGGTACAGTAAATGATTTTGCAGTTTGTAATGCACTGCCATCTAATTTAATTCAATTGTTTACATAACCTCAAGATGGCGGCTGTGCGAAATTTTAAAATTAAGTTTTTATTTCTTGTGTCGTAATCATGCGATCGAAGTGAAAGTTTGAATAATGAACCTAGGCAATAATTGTCCTTGAATGGTACATAACTCCATGGCCTATACATATAACAATCCTAGATGGCCAACTTCCGAAATATTTAGACGGTTCTCAATATCTATGAATCTTTTACAGCAACCAAACTGAATTTTTTAGAGACTATAAACATATGCTCACCTATAGGACTTTCAGTAACCTGGTGAGCACAAATACAACATGGCGGCGACGCGAAGTATAAATATTTAAATGGACGTTTCTCGCGAATTAACTATCCGAGTGCCGTGAAACGTTGCACGTTAAATGCTTATACAAATGTTGATCCACTGGCATATAATTTATTTCAATTGTTTGCATAATCACAAGATGGCTGCTGTGCGTAATTTTAAAATCTCGTTTTTACTTCTTGTGTTCTAATCATGCGATTGAAGTTTGTATACCACACGTACACAATAATCTTAATGTAATAGTACAAAAATAAAAATCCAACCTGGCGACCATCTGAAATATTTAGACGGTTCTCAATATCTACGAATCTGCTACAGCAATTAAACTGAAATTTTGTATGTAGATAGAGGCAATTAACATGAGTAGGATATATGAAAATAGGCTGTATTGTGCCCAAACCTAGGAATGGGTATTCCAAGTTTCAGACACCTAGATATCAAGGGAAAGGCTGTAGCCGCTTTTGAAAGTTCAGATATTTGAATATCGCGCTACAATGCTTCTCGAAGCTTTTAGAAGAATTTTACCGATAGTTGGATGGTAAGTGACGTAGCGAGTCATAGCAGAGGTGGAGGCTATTTATTGATTAAATAGTTAACTATGGAGCAGAGACTTGAGACTGGGATCAGATTACTGGCACGGCCAAATGAAAGAGAATGCAATTTGTATCAAGTAAATCGGAGCAGGGATTCAAGAGATATGAGGATTTCTAGATATCAGGCGATGACGCATGACCCTGACCGTTTTGTATAAAAGCCAGCTGGAGCAGGCATGGTTAGCTCACTTCACCACAAGCACTTGCAGAGCAAGTTGCGTCTACGCTGAGCCAAGGCACATGGTTGCCGTATCTACGCAGAAGTTCTGTTCAAATCGTGATAGTCACGAGAAGTGCTGCGCAAACGAGTTGGAACTTAGTAAGTTTCTGGTGAGGAGAATCACTGAGGTGATTGTTTTTCGACAGACATTGGTGGAAATATTTATATTTCTAAAAGGACATATGCTAGACTTGGTCTAGAAAATAGTATTTTTGTCACAGTCCAATAGTAATTCAATACTTGGATGTTTAAATCCATTTGCAAGTCAGTTTTCATATTTTTGTAACTAGTTGACCACTTCGATCTGTCAGTACACTGAAGACTAGTCTATAACGGTGGCGTTCATTAGTCTACGCAAGGGAAACTGCAAGTTGTCTAGCGCATGGCAGATGGTGATATTAATAAACCATGCCCAGGGAACGATCTTCAGAACAGCCGTTAATTGCTTAGACTGTCAATGTTTTTCTTGTACTGATGAGATTACAGTGAGTTATGTTACAACTGACACATTTAAGAAGAGATCACTTAGATCTGACCCTATTTCAACAAACTGTTATGGCTTTGATAGAAGCTCATATTAAAATGGAACCACAGTTTATTCAAACGTCGAAAGATACTACCACTATGTCTGACTAGACGATTTGTGGGTCTACAATGGCGGCCGATACAAGGATTATACGTGCTTGTCCGATAGGGCATGTCTACGGATAAATCTGGCACAGACCAGGTTTACTACACTTCAAGACCATCAAGAAATGTAAGCCACATTTGAATTATATTATGCCTAGCTAATTGGAACAAACTATTTTTCTGCAGATGACCAACACATTTTTTTCGTCGTATTTAAAGCTTGTAATGATTTACGCAAGACTTGTTAGAGTTATTCTGAGCATTTTCAGCACTCAGAACAGTTTAGGATCGATGACCGAGCATTTCGAGCATTTATTTGAATTTTTCATATTTTTGGGAAATCACGGTAATCAGCCGATGTAACTGTAAAAGTTAAATTTATTTTTGTTGAGGAATGGATATTTTTTCCATATTCGAAGGTTCGAACATGTGGATTCTCACATAATGAGATAATAATTAAACATATTTGAAATAATAATAATAATAATAATCCACTGATGATAATAATAATAATAATTTTCATAATTTTTCTAAATAATTCTTGGATATTATATTTTCTAATAATCATATGTATTGAGAAAGAGCCTATGAAGTAGTTGAAACATTTCTAGTCTGGAACAGGAGATTTTCCGAAGGAGAGTGGTTAGCGCAAGCCCGCATTCAACCAACATTTCAGTTCTGGTTGAACAGTTGATATTTGCTATGAGCAAAGTATATGTTTCATATAACACGGAGAGGCATGAAACGGGAAGCAATTGATATTTGTATCAAATAGGATATTTTTGTATTTATATAAAATCATGACGTAAATACACTCGAAAGTGAGATAATGCTTTTCATAAGTATGGTAAATTCACGGGTTGAACTGAATGGTAAAATAAAATAAACTTGTAAGTTTATTAATCTTCCAGTGTTGATAACAAGCAGAGGCTTGATTTATTGTATAAATTTTGGGAAGATAATTTATGTGTGTGGAATAGTTGAAATGCCATTCCCAGGTGCGCATGTTAAGTCGCAGGAATGAAGGTTTTTTCGAGCATCAATCAAATAGCAGGTTCGATGGCTCAGGTTTATAGTAGGAGTATTGGAGCCACACATTTCGTCGTATGAATAACCCGAAGGTTATTTCTTTGAAACCATCAGTTCTTATTTCAACCTTGTTTACGAATTCCATTTAGACTTTGATTTTGCTAGAACCCGGATTTGTCATGATAGTAGTTTATTCTTCTTCAGAGGAAGACCTTTGCCGTTGTTGTTATTGTAATATTGTGTTCTTACACAAATAATAGAATGGGCCACTGCCAATTAAAAATAATTCTTTAACCACGAATAATTTGAAGGATATTTTCAATCCTAGTGCCATGAACTAAATGAATTCATTATAAAACTACAATTCTAATTTCCGCATTCTGTCGAAGAATTGCAAGTTGTGAAAGTTGCTAGAAATGGCCATAAATATAAATATTTTTTTCATAATGTTTCCAAGTGGATAATTGAATAGTTGAATGGTTCAACCATTTATTGATCAAGTTAATGATTCAGAAATCATATGTTTTGTTTGGAACTTGAAGTTCATAATCGAGTCACTTCTCGAATGTTTAATGTCAGAAGAACAATTAATTGTTGTTGTGCTTCGCACAGTTCTTCGATGCTATGCTCAATGGTCAAATACTTTTCAGATGTTATTAATATGTGTTAATAATTTGTGTTGCTTCGATGATGATAATATTTTCAACGATATATTTTTGAAACTGGAAAACAAGTGAAAGTTTAAGAAATTCTATAAACATTTATTCTACGAGTGTTAATATCATGTAAATAGTCAAACAGTGATCTACGTTATTTCCAGTATGGACAATTCATTTTGACCTGGAATTAAATGTTAATAATTTTGGAACACAGTCCACAGGACTATTAATCGGACTTGTGTTTCCAAAAAGATTGTCAAATGTGTTTGGAAGATTTCTGTATATTGTGTGTAAATAAGAGTGTGGATCGCCACACGTGGATGATGCTGCTTTGAGCATTCTTGCAGTCAGATTTTAACTTTAAATAAACTGAGATAATTTTACCAGATGTGTTTCTCCCAATTAAATCTCCTTCTATCCTTATTGTTGCATTGAGCCAAAAATCAGCAAAGCATTTTTATAAATTTGATGTCGTTTTTGCGATTTGCTTTAACCCATCTGGCGCTCCGGGATATTTTGATTCTCGTGCTGACTGATTATTGGTAAAATGCATATGTGGTCGTGCGGACTCCGGTCTAAACGGGCACATAAAAGTTCTTCACGGAACTACTTGTTATATATTAGTATGATAGTCCAAAAACCAGGACCACAGCATGAACCTTGCGGACAGCCTTTAGTAAGTCTTCTCTCAGTGTTGTTGCTATTAATGGACATGAAAGCTGTTCTTCCTTGGAAATAGTCTTGAGAGAGTTTGTATAGATTTCTAGGGCATTCCATATCTTTTAGTCCTTTTAGAATAGCAGGCCACCAAGCGGCGTCAAAAGCACCTTTAACGTCCAAGCTGGTCATAATTATTACGTTCCCTTTTTCTAATTCCGGTTCTATAAATTGCTTCACTTCCATTGCTGCGTCGGTTGTGCTCTTTTGTGGTGTAAATCCAAATTGATTATTATTCATTAATTTATTTTTGTACATATGATGCATTATTCTACTAATCAATAACTTCTCCAGTACCTTGCCCGCTAGATTCAACAAGCTAATTGGTCTAAATTTCGATGGATCTGTACTCTTTTCTTTTCCTGGTTTAAGTATGAGAATTATTTTTGCTCTCTTCCAAATTTTAGGGAAGCATCCTCTTTTGAGACATTCATTATATATTGACGTTAAAACTTAGGAAAATTATTGAAAGTTCGTAGGAGTATTTCCATAGTTATTCCATCTTCGCCTGGTGCTTTCTTTGGATTGAAGCTACTAATGGTTTGACGAATCTCCTCCTCGGTGAAATATCTATCATCGCAAGTATTAATTAATTCATTAATTAACCTCCTTATGTTTTTATGGTGATCTGTATTTATTAACATTATTGTTCCTGACGTTATACCCAGAGACCTCTTGAGCACAAGATGTTAGTGTAATATAGTGCTCTACAGTTATCCATGGTTACATAAGCTTGGGGTCAGATAATAGAGTATTCAAGGCCAAGCATCCCATCCTAATACCGCATTGAAAAATCAGATACTTTTATAATGACCCTGCTTAAGTCTAAAATGGGTTTTGAGTTGAGATTTTAAAAAATGTACATTTTCACATGATTTTAAAGGAAATGATGTTGAAACACAATTCAAAATTTATTTGTACACTACTTTTACAAGAACTAGTTTATCATGCATGGTCAACGGTAGAAGAAATACTATCGATGGCAGGGCTATTACAAATGATTGAAGCGATTTCATAAATACACTGTAGCTCCATTCATTGACATATGGTCACGACTCACTACAGATACGTAGAAAAACTCATAAGTTTTGTTTGGCTGAAGCCGCACTTCAGGTTTCTGCCGCCAGAGCGCTCGAGAGCGCAGTGAGGCAAAATGGCGACAGGAGCCGAGAAAGCGTTAGTCGTGCTTGAAATGCACTCACATCAGTCAGTCATAACAGTGCAACGACACTTCAGGACAAAGTTCAACAAAGATCCACCAACTGCTAACTCCATTCGGCGATGGTATGCGCAGTTTAAAGCTTCTGGATGCCTCTGTAAGGGGAAATCAACGGGTCGGCCTGCAGTGAGCGAAGAAACGGTTGACCGCGTGCGGGCAAGTTTCACGCGTAGCCCGCGGAAGTCGACGAATAAAGCAAGCAGGGAGCTAAACGTACCACAGCCGACGGTTTGGAAAATCTTACGGAAAAGGCTAAAGCAGAAGCCTTACCGTTTACAATTGCTACAAGCCCTGACACCCGATGACAAAGTCAAACGCTTTGAATTTTCGGCGCGGTTGCTACAGCTCATGGAAGAGGATGCGTTCTGTGCGAAACTTGTTTTCAGTGATGAAGCAACATTTTTTCTTAATGGTGAAGTGAACAGACACAATGTGCGAATCTGCGCGGTAGAGAATCCTCGCGCATTCGTGCAGCACATTCGCAATTCACCAAAAGTTAACGTGTTTTGTGCAATCTCACGGTTTAAAGTTTACGGCCCCTTTTTCTTCTGCGAAAAAAACGTTACAGGACACGTGTATCTGGACATGCTGGAAAATTGGCTCATGCCACAACTGGAAACCTACAGCGCCGACTTCATCTTTCAACAGGATGGTGCTCCACCGCACTTCCATCATGATGTTTGGCATTTTTTAAACAGGAGATTGGAAAACCGATGGATCGGTCGTGGTGGAGATCATGACCAGCAATTCATGTCATGGCCTCCACGCTCTCCCGACTTAACCCCATGCGATTTCTTTCTGTGGGGTTATGTGAAAGATTCTGTGTTTAAACCTCCTCTACCAAGAAAGGTGCAAGAACTGCGAGCTCGCATCAACGATGCTTTCGAACTCATTGATGGGGACATGCTGCGCCGAGTGTGGGAGGAACTTGATTATCGACTTGATGTCTGCCGAATCACTAAAGGGTCACATATCGAACATTTGTGAATGCCTAAAAAAAAGTTTTGAGTTTTTGTATGTGTGTGCAAAGCATTGTTAAAATATCTCAAATAATAAAGTTATTGTAGAGCTGTGAAATCGCTTCAATCATTTGTAATAACCCTGTATATGCAAGGAACTACAGATTTGTCGTTATAATACCTATAATAAAAGTCTCCATAAAGAGACGTGTCGCAAAACGTAAAATATTGCCGCCACATTGAATTCAAAATTGCTAGATTTGACGACAAAGTCTTCCAAGTTGGTCACGCTGATTGGTGGGTAGCTAACATCACGGCGCGCAGTCTTGAGAAGATGTAAGTCTTCACTCAGTCTTCAGTCTTCTTGCAACCTACGAGCCAGTCAAGTTGGCTTAGCTTAACGGAACTGTAGTAAATCGAAATTAATGTTATGCCGAACAAGGTTGATTTGCCTTGTTTATTTTTCTAAGGAATACAATGCGGAACATAGGTCTAAGCCACAAAATGCATTAAAAGGTAGAAGAAGGTGCCAACATTGAGAAAGGGTGCAACGAAGTGCTTGCCTTGAAAATAGGTGCAACCCAAAACTCCATTTGAGGTGCTCATTTAATGTTTTCTTTCCAATACAATATAATTTGGGCACTTAAATAGTAAAGAAAAAAAAGTTAAGGTGCAGCATCTAAAATTTCTAGCTCTAGTCGTCAGACAAGTTCAATACACACCCTACTATTTTTCAACAAACCGAGAGCTGAATCTAGGTAGTATCGCATGGGTCCTATAATCGTCTATTAGACCGGATGGCAGCCAAAATGAGACCTTTCTTATGCTGTGGCAGACGGTGTAAATGGCCTGCGATAGTAATGAAACAGTTCCAAGAATCTATAGACTACACTTTTCAAAAGTCATTCTAATCTCAGTCAGTCAGTCAGTTCAGTCACAAAGATAATTAATTTACAGCCTCTTTTACAACTTCCAATAACAGATATTACACATGACATCATGCATACCTACCGAAGCCCGGATGCTCAACTCACCAGTAGGCTACTAGTGACCAGCCTAGTGATAAGTTCAAAACTGTGTGGCGTCACTCGTCTGAGTGAGTAAACATTGCAAATAGAATTTTATAGTGCATGCTGATTTCATGTTTTATATTGACTTATTACTACATTGTGTTTTGTAAATTGTACACACGTGTACGGATATTTACTTACGTACCGGTATTTCATAAAACCGGTAAGACAAATCAAACATAACTTACACCAAGATTCAACTACGAATCGTAAATAATACACCCAAGACATACTACTACACTGCCGTAGTAGCGTACCGTAATTATTTTGGTTCGTTGGTTGGTACCTCAGTTTAGGGGCTGCGACAACGCGGTCATGTTGCCCCATGTACTTTGGGTGTGTGTAGAACCTGTCTGATAACCAGTGTTAATTGTGATGACTGTATTAGTGTGTGTATCTGTTTTAATTCAAGTAAGGGCTGCAGACGATCAATTTTCATGTGGTTTCTACTTTTGCCGCCAAACGCCACCGTCAACGACCAACTAGTTCAGAAATTAGTTACCAGATGCCACCGCAGTCGGCTCTTGACGACGAACGTAGGAACCTAAGAACGTTAGACGAATGTTTAACCTATATTAATTAGCTTCATACAGGTGTAATTAGTGGAAGGTTCTTTAACATGCCATAAATCTATGACATGGGACCGCCGGCTTTACTTCCCCTCCGAAGGAAGATATACTGAAGGAGTTTTAACGTTCTTAAAAAATCCGACGTCTTCAGCCGGGCCTCAACCCGCGATCTTGGGCATAGAAGCTCAGCATGCTACCAACTACGCCACCGAAGCCGTAATTATTTTAGTGTACATTTTAACCGTTACCCAGTGATCAAGATCTGATGATGGCCACTTGAAGTTCGAAACGTGTAATCCTAAATTGCCCCATTTAATTGTGATAATTAATTGATACATTCATTTTTTTTTCAGGAGTGTGTTTACATTGTACCCTACCCATGCATTGGGCACAATCATGTTGACCGACTAAAGAGCTACAAAAGAATGAATTCAAATCTCTACACCCAACTACTTGGGGCAGATGACCAAGATGTTCCAAGACCCTAAAATGAATTAACAACAACAACTGATCATTCATTGAGCCAGGATATGTGTGAGACACTTACCATACGGACATTCATCCCATGGATAAGCTTGAAGTAAGTAGGACCTTGAGTGAGAAGTGTGAAGAGTCCCCAGATTCCGCCCCACTGGGCAAGAACAATCATCCACACAGGAACAGATGTCAAAATGTCTTTCCACGGGATGGGAGGCTGCAATGACACACACTGTTTTAGTACATGTAAAATTAATTTAAAATGAATCTGTAAAACAGTAACTAAATAAACTGAAAAGATACATTGGTATCAACATGTCCATACACGACTGCGTATAATGTCGGCATTACTGTATGTGTGTGTCAAATAAATTTTCGCTCTCCATGACCTTACTGTAGGGTTACCAGATTTCAAGAATGGGAAAACGGAACACGCGTCCCAAAACATTTGTTTAAAAATCAAGGTTGTTAAATGTTGTAATAAATAATACACATACTGTATGTATTTAATAAGCATTACATTATCAAATACACAACATTAAAACTGGATATTGCTGACATATCATATAGGCCTATGACACCAGCAACTTACAAATGCTTTTCATTTGAACGACCCTTTGCAAGGATTTTTAGCCTACTTTTCACATTTTGCAATAATGAGGAAAAAGTAGACTTATGAGATCGGGCAAATGTGTGTCTGTCTGTCTGTCCTTCTGTCTGTCTGGCTGTGTGTGTGTGTCCCCCCTTTCAACTCCTAAACGGCTGCAGCAATCGAAACAAAATTTGGTAGGAGTAAAGATCTATACCTGAATATCTCACGGCCATATTTGAAAATAATGTCAGTGCTACCAACTGCTGAAAAATCGCAATTGAAATTTGAGCTCTATGTTGGATATCTCGGAAGGTATGAATGGGAGCTATTTGAAAATTGGCACACGTATAGATAATAATATTGCAGTTTAATTTCCAGGAGGCCATACATGGCAGTGTGGCCAAAATGATTATAAGCCTGCTGATAGGTCTAATTTTTAAATGCATATAACTTCTACACTATCAATTGGAATTCAACCAAATTTCGTATGCTGTATGTGTACATAACCAGATATGACTGAGCGTATTCTTACGACCCACCAGGGCTGCCAACTGTTAATAAATGCTCCTAATTTATTTTATCCAAATACCAATATATCAGAAAGTATGCAAGCCGACAGCTTTAAACTATGCACACGTATAGTACCTGACATTCTATATTAATTTGGAGTAACTTATATACGTCAGTGCTACCAACATGATTCTAAGCCTGCTGACAGGTCCAACTTTAAATACATGCAACTTCCATACTATCATTTGGATTTGAACCAAATTTCGTATGTGCTATGTGTACCATAACAGATATGACTATGCGTATTCTTAAGAGCAACCAGGGCTGCCAACTGTTAATATGTACTGTCCCTATTTTTGTTACCCTAATATCAATATATCAGAAAGTATGCAAGCCAATAGCTCTAAACTTTATACACGTATAGTACCTGGCATTCTAGATGAATTTGGAGTAACTAATATACGTCAGTGCTGCCAACATGATTCTAAGCCTGCTGATAGGTCCAATTTTAAAATGCATGTAACTTCTATACTAACTAATGGATTTCATTAAAAATTGGCACACCAATAGATCATATTATTTCAGATTATTTCTGACCAATACATGCATGACATTGTTGCCAACATGATTTTACGCACGCTGTTAGATCCAATGTTTAACTGCATGTAACGTCCATGCTATTCATTGGACTTCAACCAAATTTTGTATTCTGTACCTTAAGAGATGGAACTAAGAATATATTCAGTCACCAGGGCTGCCAACTGTAGTTCTCTATTAGGCTACATTATGCCAGGTATACAGTATTTCGAACTAATTAGAAATTTCTATATTACCAATTTAATTTTGTCATTATTCTAGATAGATCCATATAGATTAATCAATGGCATGAATTTTAAATTTTAAGAAAAGTAGGCTCTTTAGTTCGTCACGGAACTTCTTGTTTATTTGTAAGTACCGTCTGATAAAATTCACTACAATTTTCATCATAATTGTAATATGTGAACAATTCTTTTTTTTTTATCAAACTAATGAAGCTTCTGTTTCTAATATATCTCCATTTGATACTCATGACAGAAAAAACTCTCTCCGTAAAAGCATTGGAGGGGAAAATGCTGAGTATGAACTTCACAAGGACTAAGATATTCCTTAATGTTGTTGCCCCTAATAAATCTATAACATGTACCCATCTATCTGACACAGACATAGAAATCATTTTCTCTTTCAAACTTGCACTTGTATCACCAGAAAAAAAGCTAGATATTACTAAATTCTGTAGCGGGACATTTGAAAATTGGTACGAAATTCAATATACTATCAAAAAACAAAACACAAAACGGAATATTTGGCGTTCCGTTAAATATTAAAACGGAACGCGGAACAAAACAAGAAAAAACGAAATTGTTCCGGATAAAACGGAACCTTACTGACATTACAATTGACTCTCAAAATCTGCATATCTTAATGGCTTTATCTACATAAAATCCTCACAAATAACTAAATAAATGCACTCGGCAAACGAAGTGGGCTTCTTCTGAGTAAAGACGCCTCACTGGCGGTAGTGTAAAACATTCAACAGGTGGGACAATATAAGCATTCAGATAAACAAATGTTCATGGGGCGAGGTTTAAACCCTAAAAGCCATCATCTTCCTCTATTTTTCCACATACTGTAATTTACAAGTTTATTTCTTCAATTTTGTATAGTACTTGGTTGTCACCACCGAGGTCCGGGTTCTCCTCGTAGACTTGGCTTATAGTCCTTGGTTGTCACCACAGAGGTCCGGGTTCGATACCCAGCTCTGTTTTAAAAAAATCTGGTCTGAGGGATGAAACGGGATTCACTCAACCTCCTGGTGCAGAACTGGGTAGAGATGTGTTTGATTCCTACCTCAGCCATCATAGAAGTGGCTTTCCGTAATTTCCCCACTTCTATTTCAGGTGAATGGGATGGTACTGTCCCCGAATCCAGTTTCTGAACGATCCGAGATCTGGTCATTATTTAACCATGAAGTTTTGAAATGTCTGAGAGCTGGAAAGTTGACAAGGAACCAGTTTGGATGACAAAATTCGTGGAGAAAAGGTGTTCCCAATGAAGACTCGATTGTGTAGCCGAGTGGGAATTTTAAGAAAGACGAGATATGATTGGACGTCCAGGGAGGTGGACCACATTTCCGATGGATTTATTAATCCTAGGGTGATTGCGTGTTGCTAGGTGCATATCTCGGGTTGGCGAGAACCAATGAGAAAATTAGAAGAATATTAACCGCCAAAGTATTTATGCTAATTTGAGTACTTTTAAAGCATTTATGGTCTGGATAAATTCAAGAGAATTATTTGAATATTTATCATGAAGAGATTTCCACAGAAATTTGGTTCAGAACGGCTGAATTTATATTTGAGCGAAGGAACACCCAATTTACGCGCAATTAAAAGGAGAATATGGAAGGGGAAACAAGAAGAAGCCATGCCAGCCATTTTGGAGCAGAGATTCGCTTGGGGACTGTTGAAGGAGGAGGACGCGTTAGTCGAGTGCTCCAAGAAGCGGCATAAAGTATTGCACAATTAGTGAAATTAGTGTGAAATGTAATAGAAATGACGACAGGTAATAACAGAGTCACGCGTGAGTACAGTGTAAGAATTATAAATGATATGAGTGAATTTGGAGACTGTAAGTAATGTATTTAAGAAAGACTGACGCCGTCGCGAACAAAGAACGAACCCAGTATCATGTCGCGTCTGTAGTCAGTGGTGCATCAAGTGAAAGTCAGTAAGAAATTCGTTTCAAATATTGTTAGAAGTGTGCAAATAAAAAAAGGGTAAATGCCCCCCCCCCCCCCCCCCAGAGAAAAGAAAAACGAGTCAAAGTGAATGATTTTTAATACTTGTGATATATATATTGTTGATATGGAAATTCACGCAGAACTGTATTATAAAGAGACATGTGAATCTGTAACGGAGATAATGAAGGCGAGCTAAATATGAAAAGGGAAATGTAGCCTGATACGAGACACGTCCAGAAAGTAAGTTTCGTTTGGTAATAAAACTAAATTGTGTACAGATACACAAAAATTATTTATTGCACAACATTCTACACCTCTTAAACTACTTTTTCACATAACTGCCGAACTTTTGCAGGCATTTGTCATAGCGTGGCACATGTTTTTGGATACCTTCTTCATAGAAGTTTGCCGCCTGTGTCTTCAACCAGTTTGAAACACCTTCTTTCAGCTCGTCGTCATTGTTGAAGTGTTGACCGCCAGGAAAAGACTTGAGATGTGTGAACAGATGAAAGTCGCTAGGAGCGAGGTCAGGGCTGTACGGAGGGTGGTCAAACACGTCCCAGCCAAATCCCTGTAGGAGGTTTTTCGTCACATTTGCAGTGTGTGGTCGTGCGTTGTCGTGAAGAAAAACAACACCTTTTGACAGCAACCCTCGGCGCTTATTCTGTATTGCGTGGCACAATTTACTAAGTGTCTCGCAGTAAGCATCTGCGTTGATTGTTTGACCACGCGGTAAGAAATCAATGAGTAAGATGCCTTTCCAGTTCCAGAACACTGTGCACATCATTTTCCGAGGTGTCAAGATTTGTTTCGGCTTAACCTTTCCTGGGGATGAAGTGTGCCTCCATTCCATTGATTGCCGCTTACTTTCAGGGGTGTCGTAAGAAACCCAAGTTTCATCTCCTGTGACTATCTGTGTCAGAAATTCTTCGCCGCCTTCATTGTAACGGGTCAAAAACTGAAGTGCACTACCCATCCGTTTTGTTTTGTGTTGCTCCGTAAGAATCTTTGGTACCCAACGTCGGCAAAGTTTACGAAAGTTCAGTTTTTCGGTAACAATTTCATGAATTAGTGATCGTGAGATTTGGGGAAATTCCATTGCGAGAGCACTAATTTTAAACCTGCGGTTTTCCCGGATCTTGTCATCAATCGCGTGAACCAGTTCTTCTGTAACCAAAGATGGACGCCCACTTCATTCTTCATCGTGCACTTCACTACGTCCTTCATTGAACTGTCGGACCCATCTTCTCACCATTGAATCACTCATCGCATTTTGTCCATACACTTCGCAAATTTGGCGATAAATTTCGATTGGTTTCACTTTCCTAGCATTCAGAAAACGAATCACAGATCTGATTTCACAAGCGGTGGGATTTTCAATCAACACCGACATTGTACGAGTAAACATGCACAACAACGCGTATGTGGCTGACAGCGCTCTCCAAAAGGCGCACGTTTCTTCTCCTTGATACAGAGCGTCTACCGCGCATATGCGGAACTGCGCTGCAGCGGAACGTACACCTAGTTGAAGACACCGGCGGCACACGTCTATGAAGAAGGTATACAAAAAACTCGTGCCACGCTACGACAAATGCCTGCAACATTTCGGCAGTTATGTGGAAAAGTAGTTTAAGGGGTGTAGAATTTTGTGCAATAAATAATTTTTCTGTATCTGTACACAATTTAATGTTATTACCAAACGGAACTTACTTTATGGACGTACTTCGTATTATGGTCTTTAAAGTGCTTACACTCGACTACGGGTAGACGGAAGTCGAACCGAGGACGCGATATCTACAGAGGATATGAGAGGAAGCAAGTCTACATGGAATAAAATGATCCGAATAAGGACTATTGAGTATGAACGAGCGACGCCAAGAACTTCCAGTGTTCGGGTTGAAGCACAAGGTCCAAGAAGAAGTCCGGGGTTTGATCGAAGATTCATTGACGAGGAAATGGAGATCCCAGTGGACCGTGCAGCGAAGGCAAGGGAAGCAGCGTGGAGCGAGCTCGGGGAACCACACCAGCACGGCAGAATCTAGTCGCCGCAGGGAAGTTGGAGCTGGAGCTTCATAGCAAGGCGAGGCAGGAAGTTTCTTGAGGCAACGACAATAGGACGTGTGTAATGCGTTCCTATTCACCGTCTGACAACTGTAACTCTACTCAAAGTAAGGGAAGATATTCTTTACGTAGTTCGATATGTAGATACTTGTACTAGAAGCATGCTTATTAGCCTGTGACCTATTTTGAAGTGTTAGTTGATATTTTGTAGCTTGATTTGAAGCAACGTTTGATAGATTCACTTCGTCATCTTTGAGGGATGTTTAACTTGAAGCCAGCGCATTTTATATTGGAGTTAAATCCTATTCGGCTGGTTGGAAGATGATTAAAATTTATTAAGGGACTATTCGAGTCCCGCGTTCGACGCTTTTGCATTTTGGATTTTATTCTTTCTTTGAATTTATATTAGGAATTTTCATCGTCGTCCTGTTTTCTCGACTGGGAATATTTTCTCTATTGATGGAAGATTTTCACTATTTTCACGTTAAGGATTTTCACATGAGATTTTTCTCGTATCCATTAAGGATTACCACTCCGTAGGATTGGATGGTCAGGATTGATAGGTCCTTATTTAGGATTTTCATTTAAGATCCTCATTAGGATTTTCACGAAATTTTCTGTTATTGAGTTTTAGTATTTTGGAACGAAAATCGGAATTATTTTCAATTTTAAGAAAATTCTTTTTAGAATTTTAAATTAAAATCTTACTTTAAGATTTTTGAATTTTCAGAACTTCAGGATCAGGATATTTTTATTTTTATTTTTAAATTTTTAAATTTTCAGTATTTTGGAATCTGACTTTTGGATATCAGATTGGAGATGCTTTCGACATCTGAATTATTCATTTTCATTTTTGGATTTAAATTCCAGTTGGCATTTTTCCCAACTTTTGGTGAATCTTGAATTTACTTGGAGAGGTTTAGCATTTTAGTGGATGCGTTTTCAAGATTTATTTGCAATTGATCTACATGGTATTGATGATCCTGGTATTTAAATTCAAGATGTATGATTTTATTGAGATGGAACTGCTTTGGAGAGGAACAGCTGATTTGCTAGTTAAGGAATTTCAATGTGGAGATAAATGTTTTTGGAACTACGATTCTAGTTGAGTTTGACATTGTTTGAGGAGGAAGCTTATTGCATTATAGGATTGCTATTGAGTTATTATTATTTTATAGAGTCTACCAATGGACATTGACGCTAGCTAACATCGTGTTGACATAGAATTCAACTGAGATTAAGTTTATTTGGCAACGCTGAGAGTATTGTTTTATATCAGGAGTGTACGATGATCTCAATATGATTGAGGCATCGAAGGAAGGTATTATACAGACTTATAGACTAGTACTTCCTTGCTCCGAGGATTGTTTTGAAGATATTTTGGTAGGATTTGGAAATCACCAGTGTAATATTGGTGGTGCGGAATGTGTGAGATTTGACAACGCAGCTTGTGTTGGCGAGGTCCAGCACGGAAGCGATGTATGTGAATGCCGTCTTTTAGGACGAGGTAGCTTGTATTTGAGAGGAAGCTTGCGCTGGAGGGCTTTGTGTTGCTGTTTATAATGAATGTCTGTCAATGCTCAGTGCATCAATGAATGTGCACGCGCTCTTGGGCGTGGGGAGAACGGACCAGCTGTGCGGTGCCGTAGCACAGGCTGGCCCGTAAGTTGTGTCATCGGTATGATTAAATTGAGAATCTGTTGTATTATTATTAATATTGTTATGTCATGGAGAAGAAACCAGTGGAAGTTACATCAACGATAGCCTTAACTGATTGGACTATGAAGCCCTATTAAGTCTTTTGATCCTTATATCGAAATGAATGTTAGCGGAAGTCTTGTTATTTGCCACATAAAAAGTATATCAATATTAGATAAGTGTGTAAATATAATTTCACGGTGGAGAAATAGCTTGCAATGATGATCATGTTTGTCGAACAGCTGATCGTGTGTATATAGATGGAATTTATGTTAGTGTAATTAATTCAGGATTTTGTTCGTTTTATTTATTATTAAATATGTAGTATAATGAATGTAGGCATTTCAGGGTCGCGATGAATAGAGTAATAGTTTGATATTGTAATAGCGAGAAGGCCTTCGCTAGTACAGTTTACTTTTGTCGTAATATGCATGTGATTAATGACCGTTGCTACGATCCTGAAATCTAGGGTGGAGCAGGATGTAATGACGTCTTATTGCTAATTAAATTGTATTTTTATTTTAGAGGGTGCTTAACGATTGGGGAACCTGAGAGGAAGGTTTTTGTGTTTTTATTCGTGTTGTAAATAGTTATATACAATCAGTTTTCTGAATAAAATTTTAACGAGCACGTGTTACGAATGCTCGTCGTGGTTTTTTTTAAATAGAAATTTGTTGTTATGATTGGAGGGAAGTGGTTACAAGTAAATGCTATGGTCGGACATCAGAATCTCGAAGCCAATTATCCATTTATAGTTTCTATATTGCCCCGAGACAGAAGAATTTGTCGTGTTATTGTTATTTAGTCTGTTTGATCCTGTAGTGACGGACCATAGTGTTTATTTATTTAAATTAGATCCTTATATGATCCTTATTTCCAGTGAGTGATGTGCCTGTGGTGAACGGTAGGTATTTTTAGCCGGGTAGTGCTGATTGCTGCGATCCATTTTCGATCCTGGGATTTTGGCTGTTACTTCACTGTGAAATTAAGGGCACAGTACCTAAATTAAGGCCACGGTTGCCTCCTGCACAAATTCTAGTTGCAATTATAAATACATCCACTAGAGCAACCATGACAATGCCACAGGTTATCAGAATGTACACATACCCAAGTACATGGGGCTACACGACCGCCATGTTGCAAAGGCCGTAAATGAATCAACAACAAATCTTCTGAAACAACATCTGTTAATTAAATATGCAGACTTTTCAAGAAATGTAAGATTTTTCCTGTATTATTGACACGATTTGAAAGATTTTGGCACAAAATGAACCTTTTAACTTCCTCTGGTTTAAAAGCTTGACTTTTGTGAAACATACAGCCTAACGTTTTATACACACAATTTTTAGCCTATTTTCAATTTTGAAAAAAAAAAAAAAAAAAAAGACTTATGAGATCACCTTTTGTCCGTGTGTGTGTGCGTGTGTGTGTGTGAGGTGTGTGTGTGTCCCCCACTAATAAAATCTAAACGGCTGGAGCGATTTCAGAGAAACTCGGTAAGTTCATAGCGCTATTCCCGGCGACCTCGATCGTGCCCTTCAAATTTTGTTACGTCTCACCAATCCAACATGGCGGCTGTGCGAAATATTTCACTAGCATTCAATATCTCCGAAACTATTACCGATATCGCCCTGAAATTGTGTACTGTGATAAAGGGCACTACTAGATGTTCACCTATGAGACTTTCAAAAACCTGGTGACTACAGAACCAACATGGCGGCCAAGCGAAATTGAGAATTTTAAATAGACTTTTCTCGCGATTTAACTATCCAAACGTAATGAAACTTGGTACAGCAATTGTTTATACACATTGTAATGCACTGGAGTCTAATTTAGTTCAATTGTTTACATAACCTCAAAATGGCGGCTGTGCGAAATATTTCACTGACATTCTATATCTCCGAAACTTATTACAGATATCACCCTGCAATTTTGTACGGTGATAAAGGGTATGCACCTCTCTATGCATAAATACATGTATATTTCATAAACCTGTAAAATACAAAACGAACATGGCGACCAAGCGAATTTGAAATATTTTAATAGACTTTTCTCGTGATTTTACTCTCTGAGCGCTGTGAAAAGTGGTACAGTAAATGATTTTGCAGTGTGTAATGCACTGCCATCTAATTTAATTCAATTGTTTACATAACCTCAAGATGGCGGCTGTGCGAAATTTTAAAATTAAGTTTTTCTTTCTTGTGTCGTAATCATGCGATCGAAGTGAAAGTTTGAATAATGAACCTAGGCAATAAGTTTCCTTGAATGGTACATAACTCTATGGCTTATACATATAACAATCCTAAATTGCGAGCTTCCGAAATATTTAGACGGTTCTCAATATCTATGAATCTTTTACAGCAACCAAACTGATTTTTTTAATGTTCATAGAGACTATGAACATATGTTCACCTATAGGACTTTCAGTAACCTGGTGAGCACAAATCCAACATGGCGGCGACGCGAAGTATAAATATTTAAATGGACGTTTCTCGCGAATTAACTATCCGAGTGCCGTGAAACGTTGCACGTTAAATGCTTATACAAATGTTGATCCACTGGCATCTCATGTATTTCAATTGTTTGCATAATCACAAGATGGCTGCTGTGCGTAATTTTAAAATCTCGTTTTTACTTCTTGTGTTCTAATCTTGCGATTGAAGTTTATATACCACACGTACACAATAATCTTAATGCAATAGTACAAAAATAAAAATCCAACCTGGCGACCATCTGAAATATTTAGACGGTTCTCAATATCTACGAATCTGTTACAGCAATTAAACTGATATTTTGTATGTAGATAGAGGCAGGATGCGTAGGATATATGAAAATAGGCTGTATAGTTCTTCACGGAACTACTTGTTATTATTGTTATTATTAGAAATGTAAATGTTTTTCAGTCGATCAACACGATTGTGTCTCATTGTAATGGGTGTTATTCCCTAATCAAGAAAAAAACATGAGATTAATAAAGTCACTTGGATGACCAGTTTTGATCGTCAAGTGATGATCATCAGAACCTTTACAGTCAGGTTGTTTAAACTATGTCTACGAATATGTGGTTGAAGATACACGCTATATACAACATTTTAGTTACAGAAGTTTATTGTGAACTTGCCACGGTTTGTTAGTTTTGTGTGATTCTTGTTATGACATATTTAGTGGTTGTTGACCTTCTAGTTTACTTGCTTAGTGTAATAGTCTGTGATGGCTAGTGAATGGTCAAGTTGTTGTTTGTAAATTGGAGATGGATCAAGTAACTTAGCTGGTTTTTTTGCGGTATAGTAGCCTATCTATTCTCGTACAGCTTCTATCACTATTCGTTGTTTGTGATGAATATTCTTTATTGAAAAGGCAAACCATTTACCTTTCTCTTGGTAACGGTGTGGCCCAGACAGGTTTCTATGTATTTGCGTTCACATTCTGCTATTCTTGGGTGTTTAGCAGGTGTATCGAACACAACGAAGTTCCATGCTATGAACCACATGGTTCCCAAGACGCCTGTAGTGTAGAATACTGATGGCCAGTCGAACCATTCGATTAGGAAGCCACACATTGGAAATGTAACAGCAGCTCCCACTGAGCTACCTGCCTGGCAAAGAGCAAAATGATTAGATTATCATATAACAACAACAATAACAATAATGATAATAATATACAAGCTCTATCTCTTGGTGGTCACTCTAAAATTATAGAAGTTGAAACGTCTTCATCCATTTACAGTTCCAGTTTCCCGGGTACTGTTGACAAGCCTCTTACACTCTCCTCTGTCCATGTACGTCTTGTTCTTCATGACATCATCTAGTGTCCTTCCCTTGGTTGCAATGTCTGACTTGACCATGTCCATCCAACGAGTTCTTGGTCTTCCCACCCTTCGTTTACCATCCAACTCTCTTTCTAGCTGTATTCTGGCTGTCCTCGTAGGTTCCATTCTCATCACGTGTCCAAACCACTGAAGTCGTGATGAGCTGACTCTGGGAAGTAGACATGTCTTGATCCCAGTTTCCGTCCTTATCACTTCACTCCTTAACTTATCCATCTTGGTTATCTGGAGGGTGGACCTCCGGAATTTCATGTCTGATGCTTGAAGTCTTGATGAGTCTCGCTTTGTGAGGGTGCATGTTTCGATACCATACGTCAAGATTGGTGCAAAGTAACTGTTGAACATAGTTATTTTTGCTTTTTTGGGATGTTGTCATCCCAGAGAGGGGGGCGCACTTGTTGGTGGAAGATGGAACGCTTCTGCACCCTGTTGGTGATTTATTTCATGGCTAGATTGTCCTTGGATACTATACTACCCAGGTATGTGAAATTGAAAAGTAAGAACGGAAAATTCTCCGCAGAATTTATGGTCTCACGAGAGAAAATGGAATGTGGATTAAGAGGAGAACAGCGGAAATCTATTCCTTAACTGACAGGTTCACTGATGCTGTACGTAAGGAACGCCTGAAATTCTATGGCCATATCTATAGAATGGACAGCGACATACAAACCAATATATTATGTAAAGTAATCAACTCAAAGAAGGTAAAAATAAACTGGTTATAAGAAGCTAGGGTAGACCCTCAAGTAATAAATATCACAAACGGCATTATATACATTCGTGGAGCCTTTAGTACAATAGTAGGCAAGCACAAATACATGGAGAAACCTAAAAAGAAAACTTATAAGAAGTGGTTCACATAACGCAATAATTGTGCAACAGAGTGCATTCATGAAGAGATTTTGGGAGGATAAGAAGGCGAAAACCACCAGACCCACTAACAAGTTCAAACGCGCTCTTTGAATGGGCATAACCAATAATGATAATAATAATAATAATAATAATAATAATAATAATAGGCCTAATAATTATTATAGCCTATCGTATGACCTCGGGTGCCGGGTGCAAGCTTTGTAATTTGGCACCCACAGGGTAGCTTGCATGTCGAATTTCGTTGTTCCTTGAAGCACTATGAAAGTCGAGGATGTTAGGTATCTAAGCTCCTTGAACACTATAGCGCTTTCTAGTAGAGAAATGAGGAACTTTATGTTGGCGGAAACTCCCGAGATTAATTTTGCCATTATGGACACGGCCTACTGAATTCAAATGGGTTCTTTGACATGCCAACATCGTATGACATACGTGTCGCAATATTTGCCGCCTTTCAAAAATCACTTACCACGGCCAGGAGCGAACCTGCAAGCTTGGGGTTAGTAGACCGACACGTTAACCACTCACCCACCGTGGCAAGCATAATAATAATGAACGAGCTCTATTGGCATCACACTATTCAAACTGACAAAACAACTCCTCATAAAGGACCAGATATAATTTAAACTAACAAGAAGACATCACTGTCCCGAATGACCGTAATATCAATCATAAATACAGAGAGAAATTTGCTCCACTAGCTATGGAGGTAGCGAGAATATGGAGGCAAAAAAGTAACAATCCTTCCGTTCCGTCTTTCTCTCACTGGCGTGACACCTAAATCATTTTCAGTACATCTAGCAATACTAAATCTTCCCAAATATTGTATACCCACACTATTATACAAAAGGCTGCAATTCCGATGACCTGCAGCAACGTTAGAGGAGTTTTGAATACGCACTAGGATTTCCTTGGACACTCTTGTGAAAAAATGCCCGGAAGATGACATTGTTGGAAATATTTTTTTCTTAAAAATTTTCATGGTATATAATTAGAAAATGTATGTTATAGGTTCTTCAAAATGTTACTATACTCTGTCTCTAGTACTTAATGTACCGATATGTGTCATGTTACCAACTGCAAGTAGAGGAAATAAATAAATAATAATGATATTAATAATACTCGTATCTGTGTGTCTACGCCATATTATTCTCATTTCTTTATTGTGGATAGTTAATTTACCCGGATTCTCTTCATAATGCCAATCTCATCAGAGGAGTTAATTAGAGATGAAATGGACGAAGATATTGAAACTAGACAAGAAGTTGGAAGAAAGCAGTCATGGCCTATTAGCAGGTAATGTCCCGACATTTGCCTGGAGTTCACAATGGAAAACCACGGAAAACCATTTCAAGAAGAGATGACGATTGGATTCGAACCCACTCGCCTAGCAAGTCTTCATTCATTTCATCTCAAACTAATTATTCCATACGGCCAATTGAACGATCTTGGTCTATCCTTGCATCTCAGTTGGCACTCTATTTTTTTTAGTCCTTTGTCAGTCAGAGAAAGAAAGAGTACTTGAGTGAGCAATTACACATTACTCAAAGTACAGTATATGCTTACCTAAATACGCTGTAACAAATTTGCTTCGCTCATTAGGAGGAATCCAGTTGGCTGCCATGGTGTGCATAGAAGGCCAAGCTGCTCCCTACAGGTAAAAAAAAGAAGAGAATTAACTTATACTTACCAGAAAAGTATTTTCTAGGATACTACAGTATTTGTAACTTCCTTATGCTGTATGGAAAAACTCTCAACACTTTTAAAAGCATCTGATTAATTATCAGGCTTCTTCCATTAACATACAACGATTTTCATCAGCCACGTTCTGAATGCTGCTCCCTGGCATGATGTCAACTTAAAAAATATATGGTCATCATCATCATGTTATACAGTGCGTTAGAAATGAGTCTCCGCAGCAAGGAATGAAGCTATAGCCTATCCGAGAGTACAGTTCGGGTGGTAGCAGTATCTGATCTGGCTCAGATGCGAGTGGAATTGACAGCTAGAGAGAATAAAACCATTGCATCCCACTCGTAAGGTCACTCAGTGGTCATCCAACTAGAAAGTTGGAGCGTATCACTGCCAATGAAGACCATGCGGATAATCATTTCTAACATATTTTAGTAAACAGCACTCGTTTGAAACCTCATAATTGAGGAGGGGGTTTCGAAACTACACTAAGTCAACTTTCTTAACTTTCCACGGAAAGAGGAAAGCTGTTATCCAATAATCTGAGCTGTATGGTTCCTAATGAATTTTTATGTCTGTTGTCATATTTTCTTGTCGAATGGAGTTTGTTGGTATAGAGTTAATGATATAGGGGAGCTTCAAGTGGTTCCACGTACAGTTTGGTGATTTTTTTTACATCTGGACAGTGGTTGCCAGAGCAGTTTGTAGACATTCCATAATTCAGAAGATGTTTGGATCTGACTCCAAGTAGCCTATACTTTGGGAGCGTCTATATGAAGGTGCATTTACAGCCAGTAGATAAAATACGAAAAAGAATGAGATCGATCAATCAATCAATCACGAAGAAGAGGAGGATGGAGAAGAGAAAGAAGAAAGAATAAGATTAATATAACTTACTGTATATATAAAATTACTGTAGTTAATATCAATAAAAGTTTTGATAATAAATGCTGTTTATGTATTTTAACTACGACCCTCCAGATCTGCATGAGCATTGCGATTTCGGTTTGGTTGGAAATAAAGGTGTCAAGTGTTTGAAAACTAAAATGGATATTTGATGGCAGGATGATGATTTGTAAACAAGATGCAATCTTATAGGGAATCATGATGGCTGCAAATCCGACATTAGGCTAGAAATAGGCAAACATTGACCTAGTTTGTTTTGTAATCCATCTCTTCAATTAGGAAAATATTTAATAATGAGAGTGTTGGAGGCCATTTTTCAGTGTTGCCTTAGACATTGAGTTTTGTTGTTCAGTCGGCCAACACGATTGTGATGGGTGTTACCCTAATCCTGAAATAAATTTACATGAGATTAATATATACACTTGGATGACCAGTTTCGATCGAAACTGACTACCAAAGTCGACTGATTATGAATGAGAGTGTGTTTATACTTACGGTGATTAAACCTTGAACAATTCTTAAGAAGACGATGGCTTGATAGTTGACACCGGCACAAGCAGGTATTAGGGCTGCCAGTAAACACGCGAGGTAGTTGCTCAAACCGAACACAAGTTTGGTGCCATATCTTTGAGCCAGAATACC
Organism: Meconema thalassinum; assembly: GCA_946902985.2. NCBI lineage: Eukaryota > Metazoa > Arthropoda > Insecta > Orthoptera > Tettigoniidae > Meconema > Meconema thalassinum. The sequence continues at coordinate 1,438,280,524 of OX336388.2, forward strand.
TCCCGGGATTTGCATCACCCAATGAAACCAGAAGAAAGCTCCCAGAATTAAACTTTGCTGGTGTTCATCCCAGTCAAACCTAGACTTGAAAAGAAATTCACATAGCCTGTATAACACAATCTTTCTAAAGGAATTTATTTATTTTTAAATGAAGGAATGAAGTTGCATGAAGCAGTGTTTACAAGGGGTATAGGAAATGGCAACAGCATGACGGGTAGAAGGGGGACATCGTTCAAAATATTGTTTGTTATATTCTTTTTCCGCTTAGGGGGATACTTTGTTAAGCTCCTCTGCTAAATATCAGTTCTACTGAAGGGACGAAGGGAGTATTTGCGTAAATTAGATTAAAAATACAGTCAGTCTGAAAGACTAGACTTTATATCATTTCAAATGACGCATGCTACAAATGCTACACATGTTAGAAAGGCTCAGGAGGGCTTCTCGCTTCGCTCGAAGCCCCAGGACTCTTTCAACAGACTCCATTACCCATTAACCTAGGTTTCCCGTGCGAGCACCTCTTTAAGGGTCACCCTGTATTTGAGTCTGACATCTTTTACTACTCTTTAAGGGTCATCCATTATTTGAATCTGATATCTTGCAAACCTCTTTAAGGGTCACCCTGTATTTGAATTGAATCTAGCATACTGTACACCTCGTTAAGTGTCACCCTGTATTTTGCTCTGACATCCTACACACCTCTTTAGGAGACAGGTATTCTTATCTGGCATCTTGTATATCTCTTTAGATGTCACCCTGTATTCTTGTGTGACATCTTGTACACCTCTTTAGGAGTCACTCTGTATTCTTGTTTGACCTTTTGGTATACCTCTTTAGGAGTCACCATGTATTCTCGTCTGACATCTTGTGCAACTCTTTAGGAGTCACCGTATATCCTTCTCTGCCATCTTGTACACCTCTTTATGAGTCACCTTGTATTCTTATCTGGCATCTTGTATATCTCTTTAGGAGTCACTCTGTATTCTTATCTGGCATCTTGTTCACCTCTTTAGGAGTCACCCTGTATTCTTATATGACGTCTTGTATATCTCTTTAGGAGTCACCCTGTATTCTTGTGTTGCATCTTGTACACCTCTTTAGGAGTCACCCTGAATTCCTAACTGACACCGTGTACACCACTTTAGGAGTCACCCTGTATTCTTATCTGACGTCTTGTATATCTTTATAGGAGTCACCCTGTATTCTTGTGTGACATCTTGTACACCTCTTTAGGAGTCACCCTGTATTCCTGTCTGACACCGTGTACACCTCTTTAGGAGTCACCCTGTATTCTTATCTGGCATCTTGTACACCTCTTTAGGAGTCACTCTGTATTCTTATCTGACGTCTTGTATATCTCTTTAGGAGTCACCCTGTATTCTTGTGTGACATCTTGTACACCTCTTTAGGAGTCACCCTGTAATCTTATCTGACGTCTTGTATATCTCTTTAGGAGTCACCCTGTATTCTTGTCTGACATCTTGTACACCTCTTTAGGAGTCACCCTGTAATCTTATCTGACGTCTTGTATATCTCTTTAGGAGTCACCCTGTATTCTTGTGTGACATCTTGTACACCTCTTTAGGAGTCACCCTGTAATCTTATCTGACGTCTTGTATATCTCTTTAGGAGTCACCCTGTATTCTTGTCTGACATCTTGTACACCTCTTTAGGAGTCACCCTGTAATCTTATCTGACGTCTTGTATATCTCTTTAGGAGTCACCCTGTATTCTTGTGTGACATCTTGTACACCTCTTTAGGAGTCACCCTGTAATCTTATCTGACGTCTTGTATATCTCTATAGGAGTCACCCTGTATTCTTGTCTGACATCTTGTACACCTCGTTAAGGGTCACCCTGTATTCTTATCTGACATCGTGTACATCTCTTTAGGAGTCACCCTGTATTCCTGTCTGACATCTTGCACACCTCTTTAGGAGTCACCCTGTTTTCCTGTCTGACGTCACGTACTCGCCGTCTCCCAGGAGTAAACTCAGAGTCGGTGCATATGCACTGAACAACATGATGACGTCATACACGCCGTAACCGTAACCGTAACGCATAACGTTGGACCCAAGCATAACGACGAAGTCGACAAGATCATTTGAAATGATTTAAAAAAATAGAATGGAAGAAAATTTACAAGCCCTTTTTTTTCAGGTTTGTCTTCTTGGAACATTATCCTGACTCTGTTATCTGCACGTATTAATAATCCAGACTTCGACAACACACAGACAGGAAAATGTAGAAATTGACCATTAATGTTATATCGTACTTTTCGATTTATGATAAACTAGCAACCCGCCCCGGCTTCGCCTGGTATCTTTAACGGTTTACCCAGCGTAAGCTAAGAGGCGCACGGACGGCAGATCCCAGACGCGATTCAGAAAAGCCGTGGTGAACAGCGAAACTCCAAACACATAATATACTCTTCCCTGAAGTCTTAACTCGAGACGACTCGACAGTTTGATGCTGGCTGAAGCTGAGTTGATAGGCTCGCTTGCTAGTTCGAAAACTCGCTCTGAAGCTAGTACTATAAATTTCCACTGAATGGAGATATTTGGAAGAAATGAAGAAGTAAAAGCACTTATGGTGGGCGATGATTCCGAGATAGAGATACGCTGTCACGGACTTTTGTGTAGAACTGTTCATGCTGAACAATTCTTACATTCATAGTATAATTTTTTTAATGGTTTACCCAGCATACGCTTAAAAGGCGCACGGACGACATATTGTTCTTCGACTCGATTCACTGAAATCGTTACTGCTCGGCTTCTTTTGGTCATAAATAAATGTTTTTCTACAGAAACCTTCCTCGAGAAATCCTTTACAGTTTGGTGAAAACCGCATCAAAATCCATCCGGCTGGCCTTGTGGCTCAGCAGTAACGTTCCCTCCTGTGTCCAAGGTTACAGGATCGAATTCTGGTGCAGCCAGTTGGCATTAGAGGGTGCACAAATGTGAGGAAGCCGTGTCAGTAGATTTACTGGCACGTTAAAGATCCCCTTCGGGGCCAAATTTTGGCTCTCCGGCGTCTCTAAAAGCCACGGTAGTTAAAACAAATGGGACGCAAAACCAATAACATTGTTATTACAAAATCCATCCAGTGGTTCTCGAGATTACCCATTACATTCCAGAATCGGGGACTTTGTTTAATACTATATGAACTCGTAACTCGTAGCTAACCATCAAAGAAAAACTTCGATTCACTAGAATATGGACGTTCTTATCAGTTGGAAAAATCTGACATTTTGAATTCCTAATTCAAATACCTTTGAACATGGCTATGTGAGGATTGGAGATCAGATATGGAGATAAAATGTCGTATAGAGAATGCCCGTAATGATTTTGTGAAATTCAAGAAAATCCTCACAAGTACTGATTTCAATCCAACCTTGAGACTTCGGTTTGTAAATTGCTAAATTTGGTCTGTATTTCCATATGGGTCTGAAGGATGGGCGATAAATGCGGCAACAACTAAGAAGATAGAGGCCATTGAAATGTGGATTTATCGCAGAATGCTGAAGATACCATGGACTGGATGAATAACAAATATTGATGTATTGCATAGAATGAACAGACAATGAAACTTATTATGCACCTTTAAAAGACGAAAAACTGCATACCTGGGACATATCTTGCGGAACACCAAATATCGATTTCTCAAATTGATACTGGAAGGAAAGAGGAAGGGGCCGAAGAAGGATTTCCGGGGTGGATAACATAAAACAGTGGACAGGATTACCCAGCATCGATAAATTAGTCCACATCGCAGTTCATAAGCAAAAGATGCATCATGTGGTCGCTAACATAAATTAATGGATAGGCGGAAGAAGAAGAAGAAGAAGAAGAAGAAGAAGAAGAAGAAGAAGAAGAAGAAGAAGAAGAAGAATGCAATTGAATTTGGGGAATGATTCATCGAAGTTTGTTAGTTGTTGAATTTTCATCCTAGTGGCCAAATTAGATTCCCTGTAACCTTACACTGAAAATCTTGCGATATAGGTGTCATGTTATATCTACAGTAGGTCTATATGTGCTGTTGTTGCACACCATGAACTACTGTATTACCCAGCTATAATGGTGCATTTCTATACAAATAAAGTCCTCTATTTAGACACGAGGGACGTGGTGACGCAGCGGTCAAGCTGTTGGCCTCTCACCACGGCTGACCGGGTTCGATTCCCAAAATTTTCAAAGTGAAATGCCACGCCCTGTGGTTCGGATTCCACGTAAAAAGGAGGTCCCGTGGCTCATGATCGCGAGATTGACGGTCACCTAAGACCACAAATTTCCTTCCTCCCTTTTGTTTAGACACACACCGCTCGCCACTGGCGGATGGGCTGCAGGCTTGGTTTGTGTCCGCGAACTTAACTAGTTGTTGTTGTTGATTCTCTTAGGGGCTTTGAGACATCATGGTCATGCAGCCCCGTGTACTTGGGAGTGCGTAGAATTTGTCTGATAACCTGCGTCACTGCGACGTCTGTACTAGTGTATTTGGAATTGAGGTAGGATTTGGGTAGGAAGCGGCCGTGGTCTGAAGTTTGGTACCATCCCGGCATTTTCCTGGAGAAGAAATGGGAAACCACGAAAAACCACTTCCAGGATGACTGAGATAGGAATCTCAGTTTTGTCCCAAGAGGTTGAGTGTTCCCCGTTCCATCCCTCAGACCAGAATTAAATTTAAAGAAAGTCGCAGTAGTTAAAAGGGACGTAAATTCAATCAATCCCGATGAAGGGACGTATAACCAATAACATTAATATGATTAAATTTCTTGTCAGAGCCGGGAATCGAACCCGGGTGTCCACGGTGAGCGTCATGAATACTACTCACTACACAACGAAGCACGAGCCATCACATACAATCGTCATACTGTTCAGTAAACGAGTGGCCGCTAGGGGCGCCAGCAGCTAAAATATCGCTGCTATGGGTCACTGCCGTCCCAGGCAAAACAAATAAAGGGCTGGGGGCAACTTTTCAGTCTTAGCTGTGCAGCGGGTAGCAAATATCTCAGGGTACGCTTATACTACGAATGACTCTTCGGAAGGAAGTTAGTTTTGCAGCATAACACTTCTCAGACGTACGTGTTAATAAGTGGCTTAATATTCGAACGATATCACTTTTTTTTAAATCCCTCAGTATAGCTTCCTTCGGAGGGGAAGTTGAGCCGGCGGTCCCCTGTCATAGACTTATGGCATGTTAAAGAACCTTCCTCTAATTGCACCTGTGTGAAGTTAAATTGGATAGGTTAAGAATGTAAACAACGCTCTTAGGTTTCTACGTTTATTGCCAAGAGCCGACTGCGGTGGCGTCTAGTAACTAAGTTCTGAACTTGGCCTAGTAGTCGTTGACGGTGGCGCTTGACGGCAAAAGTAGGAACTATTTGAAAAATTATAAGTTGCAGTACTTAAATTAAAAAACAGATAACACACACTAATACAGTCATCACAATTAACACCGGTTATCAGACAGATTCTACACACACCCAAAGTACACGGGGCTACATGACCGCGTTGTCACAGCCCCTAAACTTAAGAACCAACCAACCAACCAACCAGATATGACTTTTAGTGATGTGGTGTACCGTACAAACAAGTCTAAGCATACCACTACTAGACTTCATATTTTAGATAGAAGCTATTTTATTCCCATGAGCGGAACTGGAAATACAGTTTTAATGTAGGAAATTGGAGAAAGAAACAAGGCAGGAGAAATAATTTCAACTCTGAGATTAAATTGTATGAATTCTGTCTTGAGGAAAGAATTCATGACGAAAATTAATAAATGTAAAACAAATCAAAAATTTATGAATGCAGCCGAAAGAAATCAGAAACCCCTATGGACGTCGAATGGGCAGGTGAAAAACTAAAGGAACTAAGAAACTGATGTTACTTAGGAAGCATAATAACCAGTGATGGGCGAAGCAAAGAGGATACAAATGTAAGTTAGTACAGACAAGGAAAGTATTTCTACACAAAATGACTCTGTTGACATTGAATATAGATTTAGGGATTAGGAAATCATTTTTGAAAGTATTTGTCTGGAGCGTGGCATTCTATGGAAGTGAAACTTTTGACTGTCGGTGCAGCAGAAAAGAGGAGAATTGGTGTTTGAAATGTTGTGTTGCAGAAAAATGTTGAATATCAGATGGGAAGATAGGGTTACAAATGAAGAGGTATTAAGACGATTGGGAGAGGAAAGATATTTCTGGTGACTGCTAATGGAGTGAAGAGATAGGTTAGTAGGAAACATACTAAGATACCGTACCCAGGAATAGCAAACTTAGTTATTAAATGAAGGGTAGAAGTGTAGACCAAGGTTATAATATGTTAAATAGATTGCCTAGTATGTGGGATGTGGTAGCTATGTAGAGATGAAACGATTAGCTCATAACAGGGAAGCATGGAGAGCTGCATCAAATCAGAGAAATATCGACCTTCCTTTTAACAAGCGTTAGTTGGGCTGCATAAAACAATATTATTAGTGGCTGCTGATTCACCTGTATATTATTTATAGTTATCATTCATTCAACCTTTTGTAAATTATAATATTGTAATATTGAGGCTATCCATCAAAGTTATCTTCCTCCTAAAACAATGCTCTTGGTAATTACTAAGGTTCGGCTGTTTAGGACCTAAAGAAACGAGACATTTGCAGACAAATATGCCCTAGAAGTACTGAAATATGATTCAAAAAAGGTACAATATGACCTGATATATTTACATGATTTCTAAAGGCAAGTGTTAATAATGTAGTGAAATTATATTTTTACTATTAATTCTACATTCAAACCTAAAAAATTGTTAAAATCTACGGTGATTTCATGAATAGGCCAACAGTAAAAATGTTTTCGTCAATTTTTTATAGCAGAAGGTTTCAAGAGACTTGCGGAAAGCAGCATATACTTCATCCTTTCTCACGTTAATAACTGTGACACAAATCAAATTTCCTGTAAAAGAGAAAGAAAATGCCCTAAGTTAAAAATACTACCAAGTTAAGTTACAGTTAAATATATCCTCCTTGCTCAGCACAGCCTAATGCATAAGGACCGGGGCACCAGACAGAAAAAAAAAGAATGTTGTTTTTCCAAAGGCACTTCAGTTTCTATCTTGAGCTAGCTGCGTGGCTCAGCGGTAATGTTCTCGCCTGCTGTGACCAAGATTGCAGGATTGAATCCTGGCGCAGCCAATTGGTATTTGAGGGTGCGCAAATGTGAGGGGTCGTGTCAGTAGATTTACTTGTGCGTTAAAGATACTCTTCAGGCCAAAGTTCCGTCACCCTGGCGTCTCTAAAAGCCGAAGTTGTTAAAAGGGACGTAAAACCAATAAGATTTTTATCTTCCTTTCTATCTGTCCTTGATTGGCATTGCAACGCATGCTGGGTATAGCTAGTGTTCTATAAAATCCACCTAAAAAGAATCATGAACATTGAACTCCTGCTTAATTGCAGATTTTTATGAAAATGTAATCAAGGAAAGAAATATGACATTTCCTAAACATCCGAACCTTAGTAATTACTGTTACAGTACGATATCTACAGTAGTTTTAAATTACTAACCTCCAGACTGGGCAGGAGCAGAGTTCCATTTGTGTCATTCATTACGCTGACCTCCTGTGTCAGTGTAGTTAGACACTCACTGGTATGAGTCGTGTTACCCTTGTCATATCCTCTGCTCTTCACCATGGCCACAATAGCGATGTTGAGGTTTACTCGGATCATGTAGTTTATAGCAAAGCCAAAGAACACCAGGAACCAAAGGATGTCTCTGGTATTTATCCAACCTACAAGAATAAAAGTGCTCTATATTTACAGTACTTTCTAACTTGAATGAACACAATATTTATCCATGCAATACAATATTTTGGTGTTACCTGTTTCCTTCGGTGACTTGTCCACGACTTTTCCATTTACTTCCTCTTAAAAAGTGAGAACAAAATAGAATTATGATATAATAATATTATTATTAACAGTAATACCAAAATGGTGAAAAGCAGCTCTACACCAACTGAATCTACCATTCAAAACACGTGTATCATAAATTACAGAAGGCAGCAATACTGGACAGCAAAGCTTCATGTGTATCCCACCGAAGCTTTGCCAAAGATCAGAAGAAGTGTTTTTAATGAATTATTTGTGACGATAATTAATAATAATTAATAATAATTATTATTATTAATAATAATAATACTAATAATAGTCTAATAATAATAATCATAACAATAATAATAAATAATTATAATAATAAGGTTAAAATACTGCGAAAGATCTGTGGGCCAGTTCAGAAAGAGGGAATATGAATAAAGAGACCGACAATAGAACTATACAAACAAACCGCGAAAATTCCAAACATCAGGAAAGAAAAGTCAAAATTTTATGGACAAATACATAGGATGTACGAAGACAGACTGATCAAGAAGATTTTTAATATAATATTTATAAATAACACACTGGAAACCAATTGGGTAAACGAAATCGTGGAAGACCTCAAGAAACTAAACATCTCTACAGAAGACATGGCAGACAGGAAAATATACAGATACAATATCGCAAAAGAGAAATTTGAGCAAACACCCAAAGAGAAAATAGAAAACAGGAAAGAAGTGGACAGAAGAGAGAACGAGGAAGCACAGTGAATATATGAGAGGTTCTTGGGAAGAAAGAAGAGACAGAAGAAAACCATGATTGTGTTCTAACGCTCTCCTTAAGGGGGCATTAACGAAAATAATAATAATAATTTCTACGTCAAAATTAGGTACTTCTTGGTACAAAGAAACTATAGAAGACTTACAACAATTACATATTACCATATAAGACATTCACGACCACAGCATTTATAGAGAAAAAATCAGAAACCAGAATTTGAATTCAGATCACAACCCAAAAAAAAATAGGCGTAAATGGACAGATGAAGAAGGTACACAGTGAACAGATGAAAAGTTTTTAGTAAGATAAAAAGAAGAAAGGAGCCAGCACCAAAAGCTAGATTTTTGTGTTTTTGGCGCTCTCCTTAAAGGGGAATGTACGCAAATAATAAAAATAATAATAATCTTATTCTTAGAATGAGTGTTCACAGGCTTATTAAAAGAAATCAAAATCTTACTCTCTCAATTTATTGTATATATATCGTATGGCCTCGGGTGCAAGCTTGGTTCTTTGACGCCCAGAGGGCAGCTTGCACACTGGAACAGACTACATCAATTTATGGCGTTCCAAGCGGTTTGATTTGACTGTACAGCTCGACGAAAATGCAGCCTCTACGAGAATCTTATCGACTTACAGCTGGTGATGTTCCGCGTTGATGGCTTTGCGCGTTTCAACTGATTTGTATGCTAATTTATGTTCGATACAAAGAAGTTTGGACGTAAAGCTCAATTTATTTTAAAGCATTAATCTTTTATGAATGTCATTTACAATAAGGTTGTATATCATCAAGAAAAAAACAACAAAACTTTCACCATAGAACCTAGAACTTTAAAATGGCTGAAAATAACAAACCTGCTTCTCTGTAGCCTTCTCGTTCATACTGCGATTATTTTGCAGCAAGAAGAATGCAAAATGGTATGATAAGTATATTTAAAGATTTATTAGTTTACAGTTTTAAGTGGACTCGTATGTCCTAATCTATTGTGAGTTTGAGTCTTCAGTCCTTAGACTGGTTTAATGCAGCCATCCACTGCTCCCTGTTCTGAGCTAGTAGTTTCATCTCCACTTAGCAATCACATCCTACATCCGAGGCAATCTGTTTAACATATTCTAACCTTGGTCTATCCCTACAGTTTTTGTTCTCTGCTCTTCCTTCCATAACTAAATTTGCTATTTGTGGGTGACAACGTATGATTGTGACCTACCAAACTATTTCTTCTTTTCACTATCAATTGCCAGAAAGAGACATCCTTCCTCCCTCCTCGCATCTTAACGTCTCTTCATTTGTTACTCTGTCTACCAATCTAATCTCTTTTCTGCTGTACGTTTCACTTCTAGAGCGCCACGTTGCAGGGAGAGTCTTTGAAAAATGACTTTCTAATACCTTAATATACACAGTATTTGAGAAATATAGATTACTTTCCAGTAAGAAAGTTCCTCTTTTCTGTGCTTAGCTAAATTTTATATGATTTTTGTTTCGTCTATCACTGCTCATTTTGCTTCCCTAGAAGCAGAATTCTCCTACTTCCATTAGCCTTTCACTAGGCAATTCGATGTCACCAGAAGAGAGCCGGGATCTGGTACCTTTTCATATGCTCGCACAGCTATATTGCTAAGTTCTCACTCTGGAGGAACGCGGGACAACAAACACAGCAAATTCTGAAGCCCCTTCCATAAAAAAAACGGAGAGAAGTTGTAAATTAAAGAGCTCTGCCCGAGACCGTTTGTAATTAACGATCATGCAGGCTTATTGTGTATGAGCGTAACGAGCTCCTTGTTGTGAGTTCGCCTAAAAATGTAATTAGAGCGTGGAATGACCAACTATTCTGGTGCTAATTGGATGTTTCTCCTGTGCATGCGCTGTTGAAACAGCTCTGTACGGGTGGCGCCAAGTCCAACCGAGTAACTGGGAGTAACAACTTTGATTTCTTCTACTTCGAGGCGAAATTGCTCGATATTTCGGAAAGGATTGAGTAAAGTATATACAATATCTACAATATATACAGAAATCAGACAGCAGTTATTAGAGCCGAAGGACATGAGCGAGAAGTTGGCATTCTGGAAGGTGTAAGACAAAGCTGCAACTTATCACCCATGCGTTTCAATCTACTGTATACATGGAACAGGCAATGAAGGTTTTCTTTTTAAAGTTGGAGTAAAGATTCAAGGAGAAATGGGTTCAACCTTGAGATTTGCTGATGTTGTTGCCATCTTAGCCGATTCACCTGAGGATTTGATTGAGTCTTTAAATGGTATGGACTCCGTCTTGAGGAAAGAATTCATGACAAAAGTCAACAAATGTAAAACAAAAACAATGGAATACAGCCGAAAGAAATCTGAGAACCCTATGGATGTCAGGTGAAAATCTAAAGGAAATAGGAGACTTCTGCTGTCTAGGAAGCAAAATAACCAGTGATTGACGAAGCAAAGAGGATATAAAATGTAGGTTGGCTCAGGCAAGGGAATTATTTCTACAGAATAGAAATTTATTGACTGTAGGTATTAGGAAGCCTTTTTTGAAAGCCATTGTCTGGAGCGTGGCACTCTAAGGAAGTAAAACTTTTGACTGTTGGCGCATCAGAAAAGAGGAGAATATACGCTTTGAAATGTGGTGTTACAGGAGAATGATGAAGATCAGATGGGTAGATTAACAAATGAAGAAGTATTAAGACGAGTGAGTAAGGAGAGATGTTTCTGGCAACTGCTAATGAAGAGAAGGGATTTTTTTAGCGTATGGCTTTTATTGCCGGGAGTGTCCGAGGACATGTTCGGCTAGCCAGTTTGTAGCTGCTTCTAGGCGGACAGCCAATGGGTGAGCTACAAGGACCGTCGCGTGTGGAGTGTTATCTGAGGGGGAGTGTGATTGTAAGGGCGAGGAGGTGGGAGGTAGCGGCTGTGACCTATAATTAGGGAGCAACCCCGACATTTGCCTGGAAGGAAGATGGGAAACCACAGAAGACCATCTTCAAGGTTGCCGGCGGTAGGATTCGAACCTCCTCGCCTCCCGGATGTGAGCGATTGCCAGCAGTTATGCCGTAACGACCATGGCTAACTCACCAAGAGAAGAGATATGTTGGCCGGACTCATTGTAAAACATCCAGGAATAGCAAAGTTAGGTATGGAGGAAGGGTGGAGTACAAGAACTGTAGGGGTAAACTAAGGTTACAATATGTTAAACAGATTCCCACTGATGTAATAATAATAATGTTATTGGTTTTACGTCCCTTTTAACTACACTGACTTTTAGAGACGCCGGGGTGCCGGAATTTTGCCCCGAAGGGGATCTTTAACGTGCCAGTAAATGTACTGACACGGCTCCCTCGCATTTGCGCACCCTCAAATGCCAGCTGACTGCGCCAGGTTTCGAACCTGTTACCTTGGGCTCAGCAAGCGAGAACGTTACCCCTGAGCCACGCAGCCAGACCCACTGATGTAAGGTGTGGTAGCTATGTAGAGATGAAACGAAAGCTCAGGACAGGGAGGCATAGAGAATATATAGAATTTTCTTATGATGAACGTTAAAATTTATACCGTAGATAAAACTCAGCGTTTACTAAGTTTCGTTTTATTTCCGTTTGCATCCAGAGAAATTGATTATAGCATTAGAAAAGTACGCCCATCCACCATCTTGAATGTAAGGACATTTTTATATTGAGCCTTCTGCAGAGAAAGCCTTTAAGTGTGACTGCATATTTTCTGCGTTTCGTCATTGGAACTGTAAAAAAACAATGGCTTGCCAAGATGAATGTCTTATATAATCAAGATGGCGGCTGCATGCTATTTGCAGTGTGATAGTCTTATGACTAATGCAAGCGAGGTATCTCGTCTGTTTCTCCCCTCTTACTAAGTTTCGTGTCAATTGGATCCTGAGTTATTGATTTTGAAGTTTTAATAATGTGCTCAGCCACCATTTTGACATTTTGAATACGAGTATATGGCGGAGGTTCGTTCTGCCATTGACATAAAACGGTTCTATTGTATCTCTAAAATAGGTAGAGTTATTCGTTTGTATATTTTATGTTCGACCCTCACTATTACGTGTCAGAAAACTGTATCATAATGATGGTCATTATAACACTGTTTTCCATTATGATACAGTTTCTCCAGCCAATCAGAGCTCGTTCATTGACCAATTAGGTAACGATACCTTCGCGCATGCGCTCAAAATCCAACATGTCAGACATAAACACAACATCGAACTATAATAAATTACCGACATGGAATACGCACCGTCCATATGTTCGCGTAAATAAACTGGCGAATATGAGACAAGCAATAGCACTGTACCTTAAAATCACCAACGCTAATTTCTGCACAGCGCATTGTCTTCAAATGACACCGGTGACAATATTACTGAGGGACGGCTGATGTAAACATATGGCTGCATATGGCATTGCAAGCACACAGAGCGCATGCGTCGGTCGTTCAAAGATCTTGAAAGACAGAGATATAACACCCAACGCTCGCTCTGCGATCACAAAATTCAAGTACCGTAGCTGACTCTCAACAGATATTTATGAATATTTATGTTAAAACATATAATAAAGTTAGAATTATCGTCGAACATAAACAGTCGTATGCAACTCGCCTATAATGGTAATTAAGACACTCGTATGGAAATTATAAAACTCGCATACGCTCGTTTTATAAAAAATACTCGTGTCTTAATTATAGCCATTATAGGCTCGTTGCATAATGTACTATTATAGTTTAAAGTTAGCCACTGTGCACTCTATTCAGTGTGATATACCTGTGAATAATTTTAGCGAGGTCTTATGCACGGTACTCCTCTCTCGTGAAATTTCGCGTTAATTGTACTATTGTTATCTAAGTTACATAAGTACAGTATATTCAAGTCTTAAGATTAGACCCAGCCGCCGTCCTGAACGTATGAAAACGCTGTTCTTTTGACTTGGTCATAGAAAGCCACTTACAAGATTCGAAATTACTGTTAATTTTCGTTGTTGCATCTTAAAAATACTTTGAGTTACTCATTAATGTCTTATATATACAAGATGGTGGCTTCAAGCTGTATGCAGTTTGATAGTCTTATGACTAATGCAAGCGAGGTATCTTGTCTGTTCATATATTCTATATTTTAAAGATGAACGCCGTGCATTATATTCAGTGATAGCTTATTTCAGCAAGTCCTCTTATATGGTACTTCGTTCTTACTAAGTTTCGTTTTAATTGCGCAATTACATTCTGAATTATTTACTATTATGTTTTAATACTATGCCCAGCTGCCATGTTGACAATTTAAAGTCGCTGTTATTTTGCTTTGCAGATGTGTTACACCATATATGATGCTACCTTATCACTAATTTTCGTTATTGTAGTTCTAAAACATAGAAAGTTATTTATTTTAAATTATGAAATTTCAGGATGGCCGCCGCGTGCTATGTTCAGAGTGATGCATTTATCACTAACGCAACTGAAGCCTCCTCTTCTCCTGCATTTCGCTATTATATACTTTAATGGTACGCCTAGCCACCATCTTGAATGTTCCTTTGCTTTGGGCATATGAAACAACTAATAAGGCTCTATTTTTTTACTTAATTTCGTTACTATATGTCTGGGTTGGAAAGTTATTGATTTATTTTGATATTTCAAGATGGCTACTGGGCACTATATTCAGTGTGATAAACGTTTGACTAATACGCAAGTGAGAGTTTTTACATAACACTCCCGTCTTGGCAATATTCGCCTTAATTACCCAATTTAATTCTGAATTGTCAATTTTAATGTTTTAATACTGTAGTTCGCGCACGCCGCCATTTTGAATGTATGGAGAGTCTGTTATTTTCCCTTGTTCATAAAAGGTCACATATGCGGTCCAACCTTGTCATTAATTTAGTCGTAATTTGATTTAAACTTTGAACATTTGCGTGGCCGGCATTTTGTTTTCGTTAAGATGGTGACGATATAAAATATGACACTGAGGTACCCTTTCAGTTTTACCTCTGTACCAAATTTGGTTCTATTCAGTTTCGTCGTGTTTGCATTGATAGTGGAAAGGAAGGGAGGGGGAGAGGGGGGTGGCAGTCATACACACACATACAGACACAGTAGTCCCGTGCACTTTGGGTGTGTGTAGAATCTGTCTGATCTTCTTCTTAGCATTTATCCCGCCTAATTGCAGGATCCGCTGTTCTGCACTCTCCTTTCCACTTGATGCGGTCTTGTGCATCTTCAGGAGAGACTTGAGCCACATGCATATCCTCCCGCGGCGTGTCAATCTAGCGCTTCTTTGGTCGCCCTCGTGGTCTGCGGCCCTCAGTACTGATATTTAAGGCTTTTCTCGCACCGGAAGAACCGCTTCTACGTAGTACGTGACCATACCATCGCAAACGGTTCTCTCTCATCTTCTCTGATAACCGGTGTTAATTGTGATGGCTGTATTAGTGTGTGTTATCTGTAATTCAGGTAATAACTGCAGACGATCAATTTCAAGTAGTTCCTACTTTTGCTACCAAATGCTACCTTCAACGACACCTAGCTGTGAACTTGGCTACTAGATGCCACCGCAACCGACACCTGGCGACGAACGTTGGAACTTAAAAATTTAGTTTCACACAGTTGTTATTACTGGAAGTTTCTTTTACATGCGATAAATCTATGACATGGCCCGGATTTACTTCCCCTCCGAAGGAAGGCATACTGAGGAATTTTTAACGCTCTTAAAAAATCCAACGACTTCGGTCGGGTTTGAACCCGCGATCTTGGGCATAGAAGCTCAGCATGCTACCGAACCCACATCTTATAAGTCTACTTTCATATTTTACAAAAATCGAAAGTAGGCTAATAGAAAGAAACAAGTAGTTCCGTGAAGAACTATACAGCCTATTTTCATATATCCTACTTATGTTAACTGCCACAATCAACATACAAAATTTCAGTTTAATTGCTGTAACAGATTCGTAGATATTGAGAACCGTCTAGACATTTCATATGGTCACCAGGATGGATTTTTATTTTTGTACTATTACATTAAGATTATTGTGTACGTGTGGTATTCAAACTTCAATCGCATGATTAGAACACTAGAAATAAAAACGAGATTTTAAAAGTACGCACACCAGCCATCTTTTGATTATGCAAACAATTGAAATAAATTACATGCCAGTGGATCAACACTAACTTGTATAAGCATTTAACGTGCAACGTTTCACGGCACTCGGAGAGTTAATTCGCGAGAAACGTCCATTTAAATATTTATACTTCGCGTCGCCGCCATGTTGGATTTGTGCTCACCAGGTTACTGAAAGTCCTATAGGTGAACATATGTTCATAGTCTCTATGAACATTAAAAAAAACAATTTGGTTGCTGTAAAAGATTCATAGATATTGAGAACCGTGTAAATATTTCGGAAGCTCGCCATTTAGGATTGTTATATGTATAGTCCATGGAGTTATGTACCATTCAAGGACAATTATTGCCTAGCTTCATTATTCAAACTTTCACTTCGATCGCATGATTACGACACAAGAATAAAAACTTAATTTTAAAATTTCGCACAGCCGCCATCTTGAGGTTATGTAAACAATTGAATTAAATTAGATGGCAGTGCATAACAATCTGCAAAATAATTTATTGTACCACATTTCACTGCGCTCAGAGAGTTAAATCACGAGAAAAGTCTATTAGAATATTTCAAATTCGCTTGGTCGCCATGTTCGTTTTGTACTTTACAGGTTTATGAAATATACATAGGTAAACTTGTATCAGTACCCTTTAACACCGTACAAAATTGCAGGGTGATATCTGTAATAGTTTCGGAGATATAGAATGTCAGTGAAATATTTCGCACAGCCGCCATTTTGAGGTTATGTAAACAATTGAACTAAATTAGACTTCAGTGCATTACAATGTGTATAAACATTTGCTGTACCAAGTTTCATTACATTTAGATAGTTAAATCGCGAGAAAAGTCTATTTAAATATCTCAACTTCGCTTGGCCGCCATGTTGGTTTTGTAGTCACCAGGTTTTTGAAAGTCTCATAGGTGAACTTCTAGTAGTGACCTTTATCACCGTACACAATTTCAGGGCGATATCGGTAATAGTTTCGGAGATATTGAATGCTAGTGAAATATTTCGCACAGCCGCCATGTTGGATTGGAAAGACGTAACAAAATTTGAAGGGCACGGTCGAGGTCGCCGGGAATAGTGCTATGAACTTCCCGAGTTTCATTGAAATCTCTCCAGCCGTTTCGATTTTATTAGGGGGGGACACACACACGAATCACACACACACACGCACACACACACACGGACAAAAGGTGATCTCATAAGCCTATTTTTTCAAAATTGAAAATAGGCTAAAAAAGCCCCATCCTCTAAACGTCCGCCTTTCTCACATACAGTACCTGGTTATGTTCATCTGAAGATTCTTAACATTGACAACTTCGGATCTAACTGAAAAACAAGGTTTTTAAAACTTGGAATACAATGAGTATAGTTTGTTTAAATTTGTTTAAATCTTCTTCTGCATATGCCACAAAGTCTTCGGCTTCATGAATTCAAGATGGTACTCGTAGGTTGGCACTAATGCAACATTAAAACCAACAACTGAGGATCCAATAAAGGGATAATCTCAAAACTTGGCAAAAGAAGCAGTTCTTTTCAAGGGACTTCTCTTACAAACGTTGAAAATCTTAAATTTATTATATTAGGCTACGATCAACCACCATCTTGACTATTTAAACTTTAACATTGACAATTCAGGATCTAATTGAAATAAAATATTAAAATTTGGCCCAAAAAAAAGTATAGTATGATATATTGTTTACTGAAATTTCTTAGCTTATAAACTGAAATAACATGTGGACACTGATATAAAATTCGGTGTTCTTTGTGTACTGACAGAACTGTTGGTGTTGTAGCACATTGATTGAGAACAATGAAATTGTGATTGGCAATACTTTTTTATTGTTTTATACCGTAGCGACCGTCCCGATCGACTTACTAGCCATCAACAAAGCTACAACATAAACAAAACACACATTTAGTTCCGCTACCAACTGTTGCCACAATGTTAAAAGTCTAAAATTGGACCCTTATTGGTGGAGTTTGAATTCTACTTAATTAAATATAATAGAAGAACCATTACCAGAGAGAGGGGAATATACCCATACAGACTAGCACATGCCCACATGAACGCACATATTTGACGCCTCTGATTGATTTCGTGAACATTATTTTCTAGTTATGTTAATAAGAAAATCAGTCTAAAACCTTGGATAACGAGATACTCAGTGACTTCCTTACCTTGAGGAGCCATGGTGCAGAGTGAACGAGAATATCACAAGGCACATTCACTTGGAGACAATGCTTGTGTGCTTCGTGTTATCATTGAGACAACATCCCCATATTTCATCTTGTATTACGGTGTCAAACTTTGCCCACTCACGCACCAAACCAGTGAGAGACCTTGTTCCTAACGGCATTTAATTGATTAAGCTTACCATCAATCTAAAGTATGTATACTTACATTAAAACCACACAGTACACGGATTAGTTTATATTAATGTTACTCTCGAGAATAGAAGAATGGAGTAAATTAAGTACTTGCTTGTGTTCAGAGACTTCCAGTGATGTCAGATGAAGATTTGCTATGCCTCAGTTTTAATCAGAGTGAAGTAAGTAGTTAAGACCTAAATTAATACTGTCTCCATATCTTTTTCAAGTACACACACACCGACCCAAATATCAGTAGAAAAAGTAAATAAAACTTCACTCTGTCTCCTTCCTGCCTTCTTTCTTTCCTTCCCTCCTCCCTTCTTTCTTTCCTTCTTTCCTTCCTTCCTCCCTTCTTTCTTTCCTTCTTTCCTTCCCTCCTCCCTTCTTTCTTTCCTTCCTTCTTTCCTTCCCTCCTCCCTTCCTTCTTTCCTTCCCTCCTCCCTTCTTTCTTTCCTTCCCTGTGCGACCTGTCTAGCAGTTGTTGTTGTTGTGTTTTACGAGCTAGTGTGAGCGATTATCCTGTGCGACAGAAGTGTGGTGACGAAGTGCTGTGCGAGTTACGAAATCCAGTGACATTGTTTCTCCAGCTTGTGGACAGCGAAATAGCCTGCAGCAAGTGATCGTAAGTAATTGAGGTCGGTGAACGTAAGGGAGAGGAGCAGGTAGTTTCTGTCAAGGCCACTGTACTCATTAGGACGGATTAACTTCTGTGGTCTGTTGACAAGTGGAAGGGCCAAGAGCGCTCAAGGAAGAGACTTGAGGAAACTGGAGTAAGGCTCCTAATTGCTTGTATTTGCTGATTGGTGTAATTTTCTGGCCACAATAAAGTTAATTATTTCTTTAAGCAGTAATTGGTGTTGTGCTTCCTACCCACCGTAATCCAGTTAACAAAGGTGCCACTAGAGGGTGGCACGTAACATTATGAACAAATGTATGTGCAAGTGCTATGTTGTGGTTACTCCTGATTGCCAATGACATCCGACAAAAGTGCTTACCAGTTTGATTTTGGCTAGTCGAGTAGCATGTAGGCCTAAGTCTAGTATGTGGGTCTACTGTAATCCTCCAACGCTCAGAGGGTGAGAGACAGCAGGTAAGTTTCTGTTCTTGCCTGAAGAACAATGATAGGACAGCAAGAAGCGGTAGGTGTTGACAAGCTGGGCAGGAGGAACATTAAGGTTGTTCGAAACAGATCTAGCACATACAAGACCAATGCATAGGGGCGATTCTAAGAATAGACTGGCAGGTAAGTCGCTCTTTGCCTTATGTTTAAACTTTGGACCAGTCACTTTTAAACGACCGTATTATACTACAGTTTTTTTTTATTTGATGGGATTTCTAACCGCTCTCCAGAAATAATGTTTCAAGCTTTGCAAATTGTAAATCATGAATTCTCACTACTGTGTCATTCTACCAAGCCAACCTTGTATTATCTCAGCATTATACTGTTCTAATTTCACACCAAGTTATTTTAATGTTACCTACACTTTTATTTAATAACTGTTTAGCTTAAGTCAGTATAAGTTACAAGACAATAATAGAGTAAAATCTTTGTGCCACTGTACTTAATTGGGATGAAAATCCCGATGTAAGCAAATAAATAAATAAATAAATTGTTTTGCGTGGTCCCTCAACTCCCTCAACTCGCAGCACTTAAGCAAGTAGATAAGTTTTGGAATGTGTGTGGCAGTGACAAATAAAGGCAGTGTCAACAAACCACTACAAGTATAATAAAGCTAATGTTCTCGTGTATAATTACAATACTGACGATCGTCCCTTAACGAAGGCAGTGCTATTAGGTGCTGAAACACGAACCGTTTGAATATTACCATAGGAATCTTTACACTTCACTATTCTACTGTATTTTCGTTGGCCGGTATTACAGAAGTCATTTCATTTCTTATACTTTTCTGTCTGAACCATCATTCAATTACATTGCTAGTCATGACACTTATTCATCACTCTGAAGATCATGACAAGGAACGCTCGGGATTTTCGAGATCAGTAGTAAGATACAAGTACCGAACAGCATTGTCTAAATTAAGCCTTCATGAACTAGTAGTTAGTTATTGTTGTTTAAAGGGGTGGAAAAGCGAGTTCATCTGCCCCCCCATTGACTAGTATCAGAATTGAGAACAACGTGAGTTACACAATCAGTGAGAAAACAGTCCAGCACCCACGCCACAGGCAACCAAACACACTTTCGTGAAGAGCAGGTTGCAGCAATCGTGTTAATTTCCAAGATTCAATCCTCGGATCTCTGAACATCAGCTACGGAATTCATCCGTGAAGCGTCCCATGGTACGAACAACTTCGCGGGTGGTTTATAAAATCATTATGGCTATTTTTAGCCTATGTTCAATTTAAAAAAATAGGCTTATGAGATCACCTTTTGTCCGTGTGTGTGTGTGTGTGCGTGCGTGCGTGTGCGTGCGTGTGTGTGTGTGTGTGATGTGTGTGTGTTTCCCCCCTAATAACCTTTAAACGGCTGGAGCGATTTCAATGAAACTCGGTAAGTTCATAGCACTATTCCAGGCAACCCCGACCGTGCCCTTCAAATTTTGTTACATCTCACCAATCCAACATGGCGGCTATGCGAAATATTTCTCCAATATTCAATATCTCCGAAACTATTCCCGATATCACCCTGGAATTCTTTTACG
This sequence comes from Meconema thalassinum, assembly GCA_946902985.2. Taxonomy (NCBI): domain Eukaryota; kingdom Metazoa; phylum Arthropoda; class Insecta; order Orthoptera; family Tettigoniidae; genus Meconema; species Meconema thalassinum. Next base: position 1,438,301,283 of record OX336388.2, read on the forward strand.
GTGATAAAGGAAACTACTAGAAGTTCACTTATGTGACTTTCGCAAAACTGGTAACTACAAAACCAACATGGTGGCCACGCGAATTTGTGACTTTTAAATAGACGTTTCTCGCGATTTACCGAACCAAACGCAATAAAACTTGGTACAGTATATGTTTATACACATTGTGATGCACCGACATCTAACTTCGTTCAATTGTTTACATAACCACAAGATGGCGGATGTGCGACATATTTCACCGGCATTCTATATCTCTGAAACTATTAGCGGTATCACCCTGAAATTTTGTACGGAGATAAAGGGCACTACTGGAAGTTCATCTATATGACTTTCAAAAACCGGTTAATTACACAACGAACATGGTGGCCAAGCGAATTTTAAAATTTTAAATAGACCTTTCTCGCGATTTAATGTTCCAAACGCAATGAAATCTGGTACAGGAAATGTTTATACTCATTGTAATGCACTGGTATCCAATTTAGTTCAATTGTTTACATAACCTCAGGATGGCGGCTGTGCGAATTTTAAAATTAAGTTTGTATTTCTTGTGTGTTAGTCATGCGATCAAAGTGAAAGTTTGAATAATGAACAAACGCAATAATTTTCCTTTAATGGTACATGACTCTATGGCCTATACATTTAACCATCCAACATGGCGACCATCCGAAATATTTAGACGGCTCTGAATATCTACGAATATATTATAGCAATCAAACTGATTTTTTTATGTTGATAGGGGCTATGAACTTAAGTTCACCTATAGGACTTGAAATAGCCTGGTGATCACAAATCCAACATGGCGGCGACGCGAATTATAAATATTCACAAGGACGTTTCTCGCAATTTAACCATCCGAGTGCAGTGAAACTTGGTACAGTAAATCCTTGTACGAATGTTAATCCACTGGCATCTAATTTATTTCAATTGTTTTCATAACCACAAGATGGCAGCTGAGCGAAATTATAAAATTTCCTTATTACTCCTTGTGTCCTAATCATGCGATTGAAGTTTGAATGCTACACGTACACAATAATCTTCATGTAACAGTACATAACTCTAGGACCTACATATATAAAATCCAACATGGCGACCATCCGAAATATTTAGTCGGTTCTCAATATCTACGAATCTATTATAACAATCAAACTGAAATTTTGTATGTTGATAGTGGCAATTAACATAAGTAGGATATATGAAAATAGGCTGTATAGTTCTTCACGGAACTACTTGTTTTATGTGTAACATCTTTCCACTCGGTTGCTGGACATTTGTGGGAGTGATTTTGAAAAATGGGACGGAAGTGGATCGGACGATCCAGCTGGCAGTGGTGGATCGAACGGAACTGTAATACGCACTGCCAGCTGGATCGCATTGCCGAACACTTTCATTTTGACGGCAAACGCTCATGCGAACTCTGGTGTCAACTGATTGAACACAAAGCACATGGCACATAGTCGAAGTCTTCGTATCAGTATTAAATTATTATATGCTTTAATATGACACAATGTAAGTAGTCGGCAATTCCGGTATTATGTTTCTGCACAATGGCTGTTCAAATATTAACCCACATAACGGTAATGCAGTCATCAATATCATATATATCATCGTGTTTACACGGGACCTAGGCAAGCCTTCATGAACTAATGCTGAACACAGTCTCTTTACTCACAAGAGGGCCTATTCATAAGGCATTTTAAACTCAATTTCACGCAGGAACATTATCGAAACAAGCAAAATATAAATGAAACTTAATTCCGTGATCCAGTATTATTGGTATGTGAATATAAGTCATCATCTTGTAACTAATATTCGTGTGGTCGAAATAGCCGTGGGGTTAACGTCATTGTCTCTAAATCTAGAGATCTCGGGTTGAATCTCGGACGGGTTAGGTATTTTTGCTACCAGATTGTCGTTTTAAACGATATTTATCATATCAATATGACTCATTTTATCAGAATCCATATGAAATTACGTGTTGGACTGTGAATCAAGAGGTCCGGGAACTGGGCAAGCCTTTCGTGATGTACTGCTGTGCATATTACATTTACTCGCAAGTTGGCCTATTTATAGGGAATTTAAGGTTATGAGCGGTGTCGCGTCTATTAATCTAGTTGATCCATATCGTATTCTTTATTTAGGCTAGTACAGGTGGAAGGTACGAAAGCTCTAATAAAATGAGTTCCGTATTATAAACTACAATATCTGTAAAACACTCCCTTTTACAATAGATTAATATTTGGGCCAAAAATATTATAAAATACCGGTGTATCAACAATTTGCCGTCCTTGAAATGGTTTTCCGTGGTTTCCCATTTTCAACTCCAGGCAAATGCTGGCACGGTACCTTCTGACTGGCCACGGTCGCTTCCTTCCGCATCCTTACCCAGTTTCATTCACCATCATTCATTTCATTTCTCATTAACTCCTCTCGTGAGGTTGGCGTCAGGAAGGGCATCCGGCTGTAAAAACCATCCGCCACAAATACATCCATCGCATCTCATAATAAGGGGTGGACATACAATACCTGTGTATTAACAATTTCATGTGAGGTTTCTTCTATGTCAGATGTTACACATCATATGCGACTACTGTAAAGCTCGTATCTTTTTTTATCGTATGGCTTTTAGTGCCTGAGACTGTAGCTGCTTCCAGCTGACACCCTTAGGGTGAGCTACAAGTTACGTTCAATTTCAAGTAGTTCCAACTTTCGCTACCAGATATCAATGATACCTAGTGGCTATAAAGGCACGTGTATGGAAATGAGAAAATGTAACCTTTACCAATAGAAAGACAAGGAAAAATCCACCTATTTCCGTATTTTATATGGGTCCTTTCTATCTCAGCCAGAGCGGCTTCGGTGGCGTAGTTGGTAGCATGCTGAGCTTCTATGCCCAAGATCGTGGGCTCATACCCGGCCAAAGTCATCGGATTTTTTAAGAACGTTAAAAATCCCTCAGTATGCCTTCCTTCGGAGGGGAAGTAAAGCCGGCGGTCCCATGTCATAGATTTATGGCATGTTAAAGAACCTTCCACTAATTGCACCTGTGTGAAGCTAAATTATATTGAACCCTTGCAAAGAAGCATATGATACTCAGTTTCGGGGGGTGTAACAGTCCATTTCGTTAAGTTGTTGTTAAGCGCTTCTTATAAAATGCAGGGTAACATATAACAAAATAACATGCAGGAAGAAGTGAATACCAGGGTTAAAACATATGAATTTAATAACAGATCAACTATTTACAATAAAACAAAACAAACGAGGTCTCCCAAATGACTCCCACTTGAATTAATAAACTGCCAAATTTAGGCCTATTCTCAGGAGAGATTGTAAACAGCTGGACCAAATGTCCCAAATTACTACAATGACAATGTGCGTGTGTGGCTGTTCTACATGTGTTACGATGTGTACAAATTAATGCGAGATTCGTCGCCATCCAGTAAACCTTCAGAGGACGAATCTGCATTGTCTAGAGCTAGACAGACACGGGGAACCAACTAAACACAAATTAAATTAATCCGACACTTCCTACACTAAATAAAACAACAAATAATTTCCGCATGAAATTGGAATCAAGGAACTGCCGTAGCAAACAACATGAACGCCTAAAATTAGGACTTTTCAAATCAACACAAGTAAATTAACACGTGACCAATCAAAAAAAAATACACATATGGCCGCTTGCCATTTTTACAAGAAAATACACAAGTACACCCAATGGTGTCACAACAGACAAAACTAACAATGAAATGAGTCATAGAAATCACTAGGCTCAAAGCCAACATTTACATCATTAAAACAATATTTCATACATACGATATGCGGTAATCCGTAACGGACATGGCGAACTCCCAATTAATTATGGTCCAATGACCATCACAAGAACAGGTTTGCTACTGATAGCTTACAGGGTCAGTCGGTCAGCTGGACTGCCTAAAAGATGAATCACTAGACATAGACGGGCGCTAAGTGGAATCTGCACATCTGTCAACCCACGTGTCAATAACCTCGACCTGCCGTGGCACGGGTTCGAGTCTCGAAGAAGCGTGCTCCCAAAAGCACATAATATACGTGTGTGTGTCAGAATAAAATATCTCAGCATTTCCCACGGAAATCCAAGAATCAGCACTGGACAAGGTACAGTAGCCTCTGAGAGTGCTCTGCCTTTCCATAAAATACAACCACAAAATTTGAGGGCGGTAGCACATCCTACCCCTCATCACGAAGAATCAAAACACACACCTGACACAAGAACACACACAGAATCACACGTACGGGTTTGACAGAAACCTGAAATAAAAGACATAAAATATTTTCCACTAACTTGCGCTCCCAATCTAGTCTGTGACTAAAGAACCTGAAAAGGACTAAAAAAAACTAAACAAAATAGAACTAAGGTGTTCTACAGTGACATCTTAATTTGTTGCGCTCGGCAACCCTAGTATGAATAAAAACCTGTTCGTAAAACATCTTACAACATTTACCCCCTTTTCCTATAAAAAAAAAATGAACTTGAATAAAGCACCACTTGTCGACCTTGACGAGTTTCGCATTCGCATGGATAAAATCAAATACACACGCCGTGTACACTAAATATGACTCATAAGAAAAATATACAATCAAACAACTTTGGCCACGTGCCAACGTACATTTAAAGATAATAGTGTCAGCATACAAAAAAAATCAAAATTCAAGAAAAACAATGAATAAAATATTTACAACGTTCCCGCGTCTAATCTAACTACATATTGAATAAATCAATGGTTTGTACAACACCGTTGCAGCTTGTAGAACTTAACCTCCATCCCAGAACATTTCCCTACGGGAAATCTTGTCGTCCATCGTCGACGTATTGGAAGAGGCGATGCACTTCATTCCATCACACGACCTTTCAGCAGACATCTTGGCGTAGCTTCTTGGAAATAAATGTTGAAAGTTATTAGTTTGTCTAGCTAGAATCGCTATGAGCTACTACTTTCACTCACAATAATGTCCTAGGCGATTACTTAACGTAGAACAGGCCCTATCTCAGCATTTGCTTATCACACGCACATATACATCTCTCAAAATATAACACAAAAATTTACATAAATTTACACTCTTCAATCACCACGCAACTGGCGTCTAACAAGTCTCAAATATGTCTACCACGTAGCGCTTATCTCGACTAGAGATCTCCACCGGCTAAACGTGAACTCTGCTCCCTTGAGCACAACATAAATGTTTGTCAAACAGACGTGAAGTGTGCTCACTAGAGCTTGATAAATCGTGACGCAAACTAGCGTGAACGTTGCTCACCAGAGTTCAATAAAGTTGTGTCCCAAACAGCTCATCACCGATCAATTTATTTGAAACTGACAGAATGGGGTAGGGTGGGGGAAATTTGTGAAAATAATCTGTAGTTTTCACCTCATACACTTGGGACTAGTAACAATCTTCTTCTTTTCATCCAAACGTCTATATATATCGTTATATCGTATCGGTGGTTCTTTATATACGCGTTTTTGCGCCTTTTTCTAGGGTACGCAATCCACCGCGTGGCTTTGGCTTCCTCTCTTCTGGTTTGCTGATTCAATCGTGGATCGGTTAGAACTTCACTTCTGACACTCCCATAATGACGCCGATTGAGGTGCGCGTTGGTACAGAATTTGTCCTTGAACTCGGCTTAACCGGTCATCTTCAGGAATAACTACCAAGCTGCTTCTGTTGTAATCGTTGCGACCCCTGCGGTAGCATCTGGTAACTAAGTTCTGAACTAGTTGGTCGTTGACGGTGGCGTTTGGCGGCTAAAGTAGGAACTTATTGATAAAATTGAATGTCTGCAGTCCTTACTTGAATTAAAACAGATACACACACTATTACAGTCATCACAATTAACACCGGTTATCAGACAGATTCTACACACACCCAATGTACACGGGGCTACATGACGGCGTTGTCGCAGCCCCTAAACTAAGGAACCAACCAACCAACCAACTCTCTCAGCCAAATCAAGCGTCCTTGTGGTGGCCTATTATCAACATTTTAAATAATCTGAACAGCGTAGCCCTCTCCATTCCCTTCATTTAGGCCCTTTGTCACAAATCTGCACCGTTTCACCGGGCTCAAATCTACACGATTTGGTGTATTCCTGGGAATACACGTTTAGTTAGAGTTAGCAGTCGCTGCTCTTTGCTTTTCTTTTTTCATTAGTTTCTTTATTTCCCTTCTTGAAGACACCAACAGTGACCCATTATGTATTTCCTTTTTCTTTGAATATGTACTTATTTTTTATGTAAGTTTGTTTCAGTTTTACCCTCTGCAATTCAACCCCAGCTCTCCACGCGGCAACCTGTCGAAGCTTTTGAATTCAGCAATTTCAAGAATGGCTTCTAACCACTCAAGCAGATGTCGTCGTTGTCATCTACCATCTCCATAAAGATTGTATTTGATGTACCATATTCTCATTGTATCGAAAATTCTGTTCCCCAATGATTCCTACCGTGCTTAGCCTCTTTTGTTTCCATCTCCTTTCCCCTCCTTGCGCTGGCTGTTGGAGTGCCTGTAACCATCGTTCACTATCAGTCTAGTCGGCCACGTGAAAAGTTCAGTTCTTTTAAGGAGGACCATCTCCTTTTCCATGAGGTGATTCAAATCGACGCCATGTCTGAAACGTGTGTTTAACGGCTGCAGCAAACATCACATTCATCATGGAAAGTTAAGTACACTTCTTAAGTGATTTTAACCATGTTTTAAAGAGTTTTAATCTGAATCGAGAAGGCTTTAATGGATTTTACAGGCAGTATTTTGATTTTCGCAATATTGCGCATTAACGGCCCCACGCGGAATTTGTCATGCTCAAGCTAACTAAGCCTATTTCTGAACCTGAAATTTAGAACTTATTGTACTAAATAAGGGAATACCTTCCCTACAACGAGGGATTTATTTCAAATTCATAGCTGTCTAAAACTTAACTTGTCTGCCTTCGAGGGATCTCTACTTGTTCCTTTAAACTGTAACTGCAGTTCTGAAATTTTCCATTCTCAATAGACTCTAAACCGTGAAGAACTATACTCAACACCGTCAAAATTACTGCCAACTTTTAGTTAAATGGAACTATTAATTGCAACCTAAAACTCTATAACGCCAGAAACATTATTAAAGTTCAACTCAGTGCATCTCCACAAACTGCAATGGGAACATTTTCCTCATGTCATACAAAATTTCAGTGCTTCAAAAGTGAATGTGTGGCTTCTTCCGCGTCGCGATCGCTAGTATCAGTAAAATCAGCCAGGACTCTGATTCCCTATTTCCTATACTCCTAATTCCCTTTACTAACAATTTAGGGTATATTTAAACTAATTACTTTTGTTCAATGAGGCCTCGCCTATAAATAGACGCCCTCCCATTTTTGCTAAACTTAACATTTATTAATTCTGTAAAAATATACTGTACATGTGGTCACAAACCCACATTTTAATACGCATTTTTTCCTGCTATGTCCAGTAAGTTAGAGTTTTCTAATTGTTAAACATTTATCTAATTTGTGTAATCCAGGCTTCACAAAAGGTGACCTGTCCTATTAGAATTTAGCATCTCTTAATGTCTGCAAAATTACCAGTGGTTATAATCCACTTATTAATCTATTTTCTTCTCCTGCTGTACCCAGGAATGTATAGCCTTTTCGCTTGCTACAAAGGCATTCTAAAAGAATTTTTTGAAATATTGGTATTCTACCTAACCAATCTAACGAAATATTAAACCGAATTGTAAGTCCTTTATTATTATCATAAGCTTTAAACTTGCTAATTGTATACACAGTTCGAAAACCCTTGTGAGGTTTTTAGTGCTTGCAATAGGTCCGAGACCTCCAAATTGTTCAACATTATTTGCTAATTGTAAAAACTCTTCATTATTATAGGTCTGAGACCTATAAATTGTACTAAAACAAAACTTCTTTCTTTAGCTCCAAAATAGATTTGAGATCTAAATTGTTATTGCTGTTCAACTTAATCACTTTGTTCAATAAATTCTTTATTATTTGTTTTCTGATTCTATTGTTAGAAGAGCTGTTAGGTAGGACCTTTCCTTCCTTATTTTTTCTCTGGAATTAACTCTATATTCAAAGAAATGAACAAAATCACCGAATGATAAGTTTACTACAAACTCAATCACTTGTTGCGTTTAGAGCAAAACTTCTGCTAACATCACTTAAAAAGTTCCTTTTAGCTATCATAGCTAATTCTAGTAAATTATCAAGGCAAGTATAGCTCGCTCAGCCAGCTTCCTACTTGTAGAGATTTCCACTCTGTCTTATGAGTTACTGTTTAGAATTTTGGTTTTGTTCAAGTTAGATTTAAGTCTTTCATCCTTTCTAAACGTTTAGTCGGCACCCTGCTGGGTAAGAGTTTAGCCTTCTTAAACGCAACAATTGGTTCTCTCTAATAATTTCTACTACTAATAATAAAAACTTTATTAAAATCCCAAAAGGTGCTTTATCTCTGCCCACTCTGGGGGCATTCGGCCTTTCTGTTGGGGATCCGACAGTGTCGGGTAATAAAAATATTCCGGCTAATTTAAATATTTCTAGCATTTCAGATTGCTCCAGAAAAACTCACCCTTTTGAAGGGAAAGTACATAAATCATTTTCATTTGGCAAACCTTTGTTCGCCAGCGCACCACCCTTCCCAACAGTACTAAGATTTACCCTCGGGAGGGAAAGAGCACTTAGCGACAGCCTGCCGGTAACCTCAGCTCACGCTGCTCTCTCCGTTATCCATGCTTAGTCTCCCACTTATTCAAGTTGCTTCCACAAATTTCGCACAGTGTAACTTTTTTTCTCTCATTATTTCTAGATTATTTTGGCTTGGATTCTCTTCCTCTCTGCCTAAGATCGTTTCCACTCCTAGACCTTCTTCCCTTTCTTTTCAAATCATCTTTCCTTAGGTAGTGTCTGAGCTCAGGCTTAACCTACCACCATTCCACCAATCTGAACTGAATTTTACGTACCTACCCTTTGAAACCCAACGAATGATACACTGAACTTGAAATTTCGGACAGCCCTCTCCATTCCCTGCATTAGGCCCTTTGGCCTAAATCAACACCGTTTCACCGATCTGTACCAAACTTTACGTACTTACCCTTTGGAACCCGACGAGTAACATTGTCTGCTTGAAAATTTGGACAACCCTCTCCTTTCCCTTCATTGAGGCCCTTTGGCGTAATTCTTCACCGTTTCACCAATCTGAACTACATTTTAAGTACTTACCCTTTGGAACCCAACGAGTAGCACTGGCTACTTGAAATTTCGGACAGCCCTCTCCATTCCTTTAATGTAAGTCCTTTGACACAAATCTACACCGTTTCACCGATCTGAACCAAATTTTAAGTATTTACCCCACGGGTAACACCGTCCACATGAAATTTTGGACAGTCCTTTCCTTTCTCCAGATTTAGGCCCATTACCACAAATCTACACCAGTTCACCGATCTGAACCAAATTTTACGTTCTTACCATTCGAAACCCTGCAGGTAACACTGTCTACTTGAAATTGGACAGCCCTCTCCATTCCCTAGATTTGGGCAGTTTGGCACGTAGACTAAATATCGAATTTGTCATAGAGGGACCAATCTAGGCTCATATTAAGCCTGGCAATGGAAGAAACGAAACTCGGGACATAAATTTGGTTCAGTTTGGTGAAATGGAGTGTATGTCTACCCCTTATGATTCCCGTTTTTCCAACGGGGTTGGGGATGAGTTGCGATGGAAGTAGTTGTGGCGATGGTTTTTACGGCCGGATGCCCTTCCTGACACCAACCTCATGAGAGGAGTTAATGAGAGATTAAATGAATGATGGTGAATGAAACTGGGCAAGGATGTGGAAGGAAGCGGCCGTGGCCTGTCAGAAGGTACCGTCCCTGCATTTGCCTGGTGTTGAAAATGGGAAACCACGGAAAACCATTTCAAGGACGGCCGACGGTGGGGCTCGAACCCACGCGTCTACCGAGTCAGCAGAGAGCTTGGCCCCATGACCTAATGCTGTGCTTTAGCCAGCGTAGCCACTGCTGTCGGTTTTGGTGAAATGGAGTAATTTGCATAAATAAGAGACAAAGGGACCCGAAAACCTCGACATAAGGCCCTTGAACTAATCAAGTCGGAAGATTTTCGGTGTTGTACTAGGGGTCCAGAGATGCTGGGAATTAAGGTGTAACTGTAAGAATATTTAAATAAGGCTATTGTTGACTGGCAAAGCGGGCTGCATCACGCCAACCCTGCCAGCATTCGGGTGCGGAATTGCTAAAATAGTTACATCTTACCCTGCATAAAAATTATTTGGACAGCCCTCTCCATTCCCTAGATTTAGGCCGTTTGGCACTCTAACAAAATATCGAACAGCGCTATGTGGCGTAAAATGACACTATTGTACCCTCAGGAGCTCGGGACAGCCGAAATTTTCAGATGTGTACCGCTTTTCCCACAGCGCTATGCGACAAAAGACGATTGCTCTCTGCTTTCATTACAGCCAATGAGATATAGGCAGTGTCTTTTATTTCACTTACTCCCCTTTCTAATCATTTTTACGATTCGTTAGTAAACTACTTGTTCATTATTATCATTATAATTCCGGGAAAATGACCTGGACTTTACGTCCATTTTACTCTTTATCACCAGGCTGCGGAGTCTTAGTACGTAGACAGTGCTATCAGATTAGTATCGCACGGAGTTGAGATGACACACGCCCTATCTCCACAAGAGATGACGAACCACGCGATCAGTCCATTTATCCGCTGTACGTCACATGTGTTCATAGGGACACCCGAAGGTCACAGGAGGAGGTTCTACGTGCCCTATAGTACGGTGCGTTCTAACTTCATTGCACACGTACTAAAACCCCGCAGGCTGCTTATCATCACAATAACAAGTAGTTCCGTGAAGAACTATACAGCCTATTTTCATATAGCCCACTTATTGCAACTATCAACATACACAATTTCCGTTTGATTGCTCTAATAGATTCGTAGATATTGAGAACCGACTAAATAATTCGGATGGTCGCCATGTTGGATTTTATATATGTAGGTCCTAGAGTTATGTACTGTTACATGCAGATTATTGTGTACGTGTGGTATTCAAACTTCAATCGCATAATTAGGACACTAGAAGTTACAAGGAGATTTTAAAATTTCGCACAGCTGCCATCTTTAGGTTATGGAAACAATTGAAATAAATTAGATGCTAGTGGATTACCATTCGTATAAGGATTTACTGTACCAAGTTTCACTGCTCTCGGATGGTTAAATTGCGATAAACGTCCATGTGAATATTTATACTTCGCGTCGCCGCCATGTTGGATTTGTGATCACCAGGTTATTTAAAGTCCTATAAGTGAACTTGAGTTCATAGCCCCTATGAACAATAAAAAAATTCAGTTTGATTGCTACAATAGATTCGTAGATATTGAGAGCCGTCTAAATATTTCGGATGGTCGCCATGTTGGATTGTTAAATGTATAGGCCATAGAGTCATGTACCATTATAGGAAAATTATTGGGTAGGTTCATTATTCAAACTTTCACTTCGATCGCATGACTACATCACAAGAAATACAAACTTAATTTTAAAATTCGCACAGCCGCCATCTTGAGGTTATGTAAACTATGGAACTAAATTAGATACCAGTGCATTACAATGTGTATAAATATTTCCTGTACCAGATTTCAGTGCGTTCGGAGCATTGAATCGCGAGAAAGGTCTATTTCAAATTTTCTAATTCGCTTGGCCGCCATGTTTGTTTTGTATATAACCGGTTTTTTAAAGTCGTATAAATGGACTTCCAGTAGTGCCCTTTATCTCCGTACAAAACTTCAGGGAGATACCGCTAATAGTTTCAGAGATACAGAATGCCGGTGAAATACTTCGCACATCCGCCATCTTGTGGTTATGTAAACAAATGAACGAAGTTATTTGTCGGTGCATTACAATGTATATAAACATATACTGTACCAAGTTTCATTGCGTTTGGTTGGATAAATCGCGAGAAACGTCTATTTAAAAGTCGCAAATTCGCTTGGCCGCCATGTTGGTTTTGTAGTTACCAGGTTTTCAAGGATCACATAAGTGAACTTATAGTAGTTCCCTTTATCACCATACATGATGTCAGGGTAATGTCGGGAATCGTTTCGGAGATATTGAATGCTGGTGAAATATTTCGCACAGCCGCCATGTTGGATTGGTGAGTCGTAACAAAATTTGAAGGGCACGGTCGAGGTCGCCCGGAATAGTGCTATGAACTTACCGAGTTTCATTGAAATCGCTCCAGCCGTTTAGATTTTATTAGGGGGGGACACACACACGAATCACACACACACGCACACACAACGGACAAAAGGTGATCTCATAAGCCTATTTTTTTTTTTCAAAATTGAAAATAGGCTAAAAATGCTTTCTCAACTGTTATTTTTAAAATAGTATTTTCTATTAGTTTGTGTCAGTTCAGTAGTAGTATTCATTAGCATCCATAAACAAATAAATAAATCCACCGGGCGAATAAGGTACTACCACTACTATCTGAATAAATTACATGCCCATCGTCATACGAAAATGACGCTGTAGATTATTGTAGCAATGCGTTTAGGTATGGTATAGTCATATTATATCCCTGTTTGTCACGATATTAAAACTCAAATAAGTTGTATAGTCGTCTATTATAGTGTAAAAAGGTTCCTAAAAATAAAATAATTTTTGAAAATTAACACTGCCGCCATCTTAGTTTCTTGATTTTTAAAGTGAGACTGAATTTTTTATAGTTCTCTAGCACGCAAAATTTAAGGCAGATAGCTGCAATGTGTTCCAAAGAAAGGCAATTACATTTCAAATATGAGCGCTGTAACAATGTTCCTTTCTTCCATGTTAAGATATTTAGAAGTAATTTTAATGAACTTATATTATAGTTCTCTATTGTTGCACAAATTTTAGACTGATAGCTGTAATGTGTTTTTAGATAAATTATATTGTTTAGCGTTCACCATGTTGGTCTTATTGTAGCTTATGTCAAGATTTCAAAATTTCGCAGGTTTACAGTCCTCTTTCATGCTGATGAAGATGATTGTTCCATTAAGCGGTGGAATAATGAGGTCATCTGCCCCTTCCTCCATCATGGTACAGAATTTTAAGCTAATAGATGTTGAAGATTCTGGGATATTCAACTCGGTTGAAATACTTCGCGTGACCACCATGTTGAATTGTTAACAATTGATTATAAAAATATGAAATTTACAGTTGAAATCCCGAAGAATTAACTAAATTATCAATACATTTCATTATAATCCGTCCAGCCAAGTCACGTTATAGGCCTACACACACACACGCACAGACAGAAGTTGATCTCATACGGCAATTTGTTTTTAAATTGACTAAAGATAATCTTTGTAAATAAAATACTGATGTTCAGAAGGGGGAAGACGGCGAGAATCCTAGGGAGCACGATTGCCTTTATGCGTTCCCCCTCCTCTCATTCACACACCCCGCCAGTTGTAGACAGATCTCCACTTATGTAAGTCACAGTCGCTCACAAGGTCGTAAGTAGAGATGCACAGTTCATTTCCTTGGAAGTGAAATGAAAATCCACAGCCTGCTTCCAGTCTCCGACCGGGTCAGGAATGGAATGAATGAAGCCCCCATCTAGCGGCGAGGATATGAACTGTGCCGGCTGCCGAGGCCTGACGCACTCCTCTGGGGCAATGATTAAAGGAATGACAGATGAAATGAAATGATAGTGGAGAGTGTTGCTGGAATGAAATGTTGACAGGGAAAACCGGAGTACCCGGAGAAAAACCTGCCTGCCTCCGTTTTGTCCAGCACAGATCTCACATGGAGTGACCGGGATTTGAACCACGGACCCAGCGGTGAGAGGCCGGCGTGCTGCCGCCTAAGCCACGGAGGCTTCATTTCCTTGGAAGTGATTATTTTTATTTCTCTCATCAAGGACGAATTCATTCGTGTAAACAGCGTTCACGGATATTTACGTCACGAGTGCTTATTTCTGTATTAGCAATATCATCACGTTAATTGGACAGTAAAACTGTTAACATTCACGCGTGATTTACAAGATAGGAAGGTCACGAACTCCTTGGTCTGTTTTGAACTGAACTGGACCCACGTAGAAAAGTCAGCCGCTATAGCCTCACAGCCCAAAGGCCTTTAGAGCTATATCAACTAATACGAAGGTCTGGGCAGAATGTGATTATGGGATGTTAAGTCATTACCATTTTTATCTTGGTTGGCGAGTGTAATATGACCTGGTGCGCAAGGCACTCAGAATTCACAGAAGTTGAAAAGAGTAATTATTACTATAGTAGCATAGATGTTACAGATCTGGAAAACCTATTCAATTAGGACCTGAGGTCGCTTATGGTGACACCCGGTGGCTGGTAATCACTCAACTTGTTTATGAGAGGATTGGTTGATCTTTGTGTCTTGTGATACAGTTTTTCTGCCTGGTTCTTAATAAGTCCACTTACGCTCTCAAGGAATGCAATTTTGTAGAACATATACTTATGTAATACGTCGTACACAGATGCTTTCGCTTGACTTCTTGTGAGTTAGAGTCATCAGTCCATAGACTTGTTTGATGCAGCTGTCCAATATTCAACACCCAGAGCTAAATGTTTCAACTGCACACATCTACAGTACACTAGATTCGTGGCCATCTGTTTCATTTCCTAACCTCGGTCTTCCTCTACAGGTCATCATACTCTTCATATATATTGTAATTTAGCTATTCTGAGGTGCCTTAGTATATACACTACTGACTTATTTCTTTTGTTCATTGTCCTGCCCCGTGGAGAATTGGTTACGCTTTGGTCTGATGAGTCCAGGGTTTGATTCCCGACCAGGCCATTGGAAATTTTGGCCCGGGGACTGGGTGTATGTGACGTCTTCACCATGAGGCGCAGATCGGCCACGGGCGTCAACTACTGTAGAAAGACCTGCATTTGAACTTCGAGGAGGCTACACGACATTACTATTATTATTATTATTATTATTATTTTATTATTATTATTATGTTCATTAGAACACTCCATTAACATATTTCCTTTGATCCCTATTCATAAGGGGCAGTCCTCGCAGTTCCGTCCCTTAAAGCATACTCTCTATTCATTTGTTTCTTTATCTACACATCTCTGATCCACCAGTAAGCGGATGCAACTAGCATTTTGGATCCAGTGTGGCGAATTTAGCAACTTTGTCGCCAGATCTAGCGACTTTTCCAAAAAATTGGCGACACAATATATTTGTATTAGCGTTGTTTAAATAGAGATTTGTTTATTGGCATTAATTGCGTTAGGCCACATGGGCCTGCAGCCAACTTAATACAAAACCAAGTAGACCCGCGACGAACTAAAGAGACCACTTTTCTTAAAATGTATGATTCATACCAATCTATATAGACCTATTTAGAATAATGACGAAATTAAGTTGGTAATACTAACATTCCTAAGTACCGGTGCTGCAGTTTGAAATACACCTGAAAGATAGATTTATTTTGTCTGGCAAGATTAGGGCCATTGGGCCCTCTCTTCCATCTAACCAGATTATACAAATGATAAGTAATTAACAATACAAATACAACTTAAATCTAACAATATTACAATGTTGATATAATATAAAATACATATGAAATGGATTAGCTTGATAATGAACAATACAAATACAACTTAAATCTACCAATTTTACAATATTTATACAATATAAAATACATATAAACTGGATTAGCTTGGTGGTGTAGGCTGTAAATTGTTGCATTGTTAGGGTGAATAACTAAGATACTTAGAAGTAAGGTAAGGAAATACAGAAAAATAGTAGACTAATGATGGTGATGAAGATGATGATGAAGATAATTAGTCGTTACTGAAGGAGGTTATTTAGGTATCTAAATAGAGAGTAAATGAGAAAGTGAGAATTGGAAAGTTTGAATATATGTAATACGACATAAGAATATAAGCATAAGTGTTGAGTTCAACTTTCATTTACTTAGTGAGTATGCACTGCTGGCAACGCTGTTTGAAGCTGGACGGGGTTGCTCCTCTGACAGAGCGAGGCAGATTGTTCCACAGTCGTGCAGTAGCAACAACGAAGGAGTTGGTATAGAGTACTGTGCGGTGTATGGGTATCAGCAAGAGAGTGTCGTTTTTTGACCGTGTTCCAAGACTATGCTCGTACGAGAGGCGGTGAAACTGAGAATGCATGTAAGCTGGAGTTGAAGTTGAGAGTATTTTTTGAAGAAGACATAAGGAATGGAGGTCGCGGCGTTGATTTAGACGTGACCAATTAAGTTGCTCATAAGTGGGGGTGACATGGTCATAATACCGTAAATTAAATATGTAGCGTACACATGCATTTTGTGCATGTTGGAGTTTGTTTTTAAGAGTGACAGTGAGATCTTTGTATACCACATCGCAGTAATCAAAATGAGGCAATATTAGGGAGGAAACAAGAGAGAAAATATTCCAGAATCTTCTAAGTGAATTCAATGCGGAAAATACTTTTCTGGAAACATTGCAGACGTGCTGCGTCCAGGAAAGATGTTCATCTATAATAACGCCTAGATCTTTAACTGACTCTCGGAATTCGATTGGGGAATCGCACAAGCGTAATTTTGGTAAAGTGGGTTCATTTTTTAGTTTTAGGAGGACTTTCGGATGGGAGATTATGATTGCTTGGGTTTTAGCCTCATTGAGTCGTAGTCCATGTAAGTGAGTCCAGTTACAGATTTCAGTTAAGTCTTCATTAAAGGTGCCGATTGCTTCCGATAGTTTTTCTGGTGCTGAATGCAGGTAGAGTTGTACATCATCAGCATATAGGTTTGCATTTAGTGATTGATGACGTAATGTCGTTTATATATATTGAAAACAGGAGCGGTCCAAGGACTGACCCCTGAGGGACTCCTCTCTCAACTGGACGCAACGAAGACATTTGATTTGAGTTAATTTTAACACATTGCTGACGTCCACGTAGATAAGAGTCCATCCATTGGATACTGTTCATGGAGAGATGAATTTTAAATAGACAAGAGTGTAATATGTCATGGTCAACAGAATCGAAGGCTTTACTGAAATCAAGCAGTGTTAGGATTGTTACTACCCCACTAACCATAGCCTTTCTTATGTCATCCGTGACCTTGAGTAGTGCAGTAGTAGTAGTACTATGATTTTTGTGGAGGCCGCATTGGTGTTCATCAAGGATATTGTGCTCTAGCAAATAGGAGGAGAGTTGTTCGTGGACGATAAATTCCAGTGATTTGGAGAGGGATGATAGTATACTGACTGGGCGATAATCGCTTACATGTTCAGCCTGTGTATTTTTTGGGATTGGGATGACGAAGGCCGCTTTCCAAAGCGATGGGTACATACCTGTCATTAACGAGTGATTGAATATGTGTGTTATTGTGGGAAGTATAATATCAATGATACGTTTGAATAATTCGATTTCTAAATTGTCAATCCCTTTAGATTTCGATTTTATTCGAAGAATAGCACGTCTGGCTTGTGAGGGGGTAACATGCGAGAAATTGAATATTTCTCTGTTAGGGGTGGGGGTGTTGTAGTTATTGATAAAAGTTCTGTGTTTCATGTCAGGGTCAACTGAGTGTACGGTAGTTGTAAAATGATCGTTGAGTGTGTCAAGAGGTAGATTAATGGGGTTGTCAATTTTCTCTCTACCTATTCCCATGTTTCTTAGTTCCTTCTACGCCGCAGAGGGTTTAATATTACCTCCTAGCAGATTATGAGCATGTCTGATTCGAGCATTACGTACCGTTTGGGAAGTTTTGTTTCGAAGTTTTTTGTAATCATCATAATTCTGTTGAGTGGGTAATCTATTAAACTTTCTGTGTGCCACATCGCGCTTAGCCATCAGTACTTTAAGTTCCGGGCTGAGCCAAGGTGCAGGAGGTCGCGTCGCTCGAACAGATTTTACTGGAGCATGTCTGTCATAAAGTTCTGTCAAGTATTCGGTCATTGTGTGTACCTTATCATCTATGTTGTGAATAGTCAGTATATCGTACCATGGGATACATAGAGCATCTTCTGTCAAGGAGTTCATATCAATTTTAGAGAGGTCTCTGTACATGATGGTCCTTGGTTTGGTCTTGGGACATTTTAATGAGTAGGACATATACGAGGCACGTCCAGAAAGTAAGTTCCGTTTGGTAATAAAATTAAATTGTGTACAGATACAGAAAAATATTTATTGCACAACATTCTACACCTCTTAAACTACTTTCCCACATAACTGCCGAACTTTTGCAGGCATTTGTCATAGCGTGGCACACGTTTTCGGATACCTTCTTCAGAGAAGTTTGCCGCCTGTGTCTTCAACCAGTTGGAAACATCTGCTTTCAGCTCGTCGTCATTGTTGAAGTGTTGACCGCCAAGGAAAGACTTGAGATGTGTGAACAGATGAAAGTCGCTAAGAGCGAGGTCAGGGCTGTACGGAAGGTGGTCAAACACGTCCCAGCCAAATCCCTGTAGGAGGTTTTTCGTCACATTTGCAGTGTGTGGTCGTGCGTTGCCGTTAAGAAAAACAACACCTTTTGACAGCAACCCTCGGCGCTTATTCTGTATTGCGTGGCGCAATTTCCCAAGTGTCTCGCAGTAAGCATCTGCGTTGATTGTTTGACCATGCGGTAAGAAATCAATGAGTAAGATGCCTTTCCAGTCCCAGAACACTGTGCACATAATTTTCCGAGATGTCAAGATTTGTTTCGGCTTAACCTTTCCTGGGGATGAAGTGTGCCTCCATTCCATTGATTGCCGCTTACTTTCAGGGGTGTCGTAAGACACCCAAGTTTCATCTCCTGTGACTATCTGTGGCAGAAATTCTTCGCCGCCTTCATTGTAACGGGTCAAAAACTGAAGTGCACTACCCATCCGTTTTGTTTTGTGTTGCTCCGTAAGAATCTTTGGTACCCAACGTCGGCAAAGTTTACGAAAGTTCAGTTTTTCGGTAACAATTTCATGAATTAGTGATCGTGAGATTTGGAGAAATTCCATAGCGGGAGCACTAATTGTAAACCTGCGGTTTTCCCGGATCTTGTCATCAATCGCGTGAACCAGTTCTTCTGTAACCAAAGATGAACGCCCACTTCGTTCTTCATCGTGCACTTCACTACGTCCTTCATTGAACTGTCGGACCCATCTTCTCACCATTGAATCACTCATCGCATTTTGTCCATACACTTCGCAAATTTGCCGATAAATTTCAATTGGTTTCACTTTCCTAGCAATCAGAAAACGAATCACAGATCTGATTCCACAAGCGGCGGGATTTTCAATCAACACCGACATTGTACGAGTAAACATGCACAACAACGCGTACGTGGCTGACAGCGCTCTCCAAATGGTGCACGTTTCTTCTCCTTGATACAGAGCGTCTACCGCGCATATGCGGAACTGAGCTGCAGCGGAACGTACAACTAGTTGAAGACACAGGCGGCACACGTCTATGAAGAAGGTATACATAAACTCGTGCCACGCTACGACAAATGCCTGCAACATTTCGGCAGTTATGTGGAAAAGTAGCTTAAGGGTTGCAGAATTTTGTGAAATAAATAATTTTTCTGTATCTGTACACAATTTAATGTTATTACCAAACGGAACTTACTTTCTGGACGTACTTCATAGATTAAATCGTGGGCTGAAATTCCGGGTACAGATGTCTGACCAAACTGAAGCACCTTGTCAGTGTTCTTTGCTGATATCAAGTCAATTGTCGTGTGTGAAGTACGCGTGTGATGTGTTGGTAGTAGTTCTAATAATTTCAAGTCTCGTGACGAAAGCATATTCAGCATTTGCCGAGTTTCAGACTTGGTGTTGTCGCCTATATTGGTATTGAAATCGCCCATGACTATTACATATTGGTAAAGTGGTAGAATTCTTATTAGCGCATTCTCCACGTCCTCCAAGTGACCCAGTGAAGGTGCTCTGTAAACAACACAGACAGCGCACTTTTGATGGGCGGCATCAATTTCGAATAGCATAAATTTAGGCCTCCTATTATACTGGCTATCTGAACATGCTAAGACTTTAGGATTAAGGTTTGACTTAACGAAAGCTCCTACCCCTCCTCCTCTCTTCCCGATACGGTCATTACGTATTAGAGTGTAGCCGGGAAAGTGGAATGATTTAGATTGATTTAGCGGTGATAGCCACGTCTCGCTCATCAAACGAATATGGAACAAATCAGGTGTAATGAGTTCAAGTTCATGAAAATGTGTAGCCTTATAGAGTAACTTACTACAGTTGGCAGGCCTGGTGACTCTGAATATATTCTTAGTTCCATCTCTTAAGGTATAGAATGCACATACAAAATTGGTTGAAGTCTAACGGATAGTATGGACGTTACATCCTGCTTGATATTGGATTTATCAGTGCGCGTGAAATCATGTTGGGGACCAATATCATGTTTGTGATGCTCAGAATTAATCTGAAATATTACGATCTGTTACAGTGCCAATTTTGGATAATATCCATTTGCTAGTATAGAAGTTACATGTGATTAAAAATTGAAACTATCAGAAAGCTTAGAATCATGTTGGCTGCACTGAGGTATATTAGTTACTCCAAATTAATCTAGAATGTCATGTACTAATGTATATGTGTTCAATGTTCAGAGCGTATGGCTTGCATACTTTCTGATATATTGAATATTAGGATTAAACAAATAGGGAGAGCATTTATTAACAGTTGGCAGCCCTGCTGGTTCTTACGAATACGCAAAGTCATAACTGTTATGGTACACAAAGCACATAAGAAAATTGGTTGAAATCCATTTGTTAGTATAGAAGTTATATGCATTAAAAAACTGGACCTATCAGCAGGCTTAGAATCGTGTTGACAGCACTGATGTATATAAGTTACATCAAACTAACATAGAATGTCCGGTACCGTACTATACGTGTGAAAAGTTTAGAGCTCTTGGCTTGCATAATTTCTGATATATTGATATTAGGGTTAAAACAATCATAGAGAGAGAGCATTTATTAACAGTTGGCAGCCCTGGTGGCTCTTTGGAATACGCACAGTCATATCTGTTGTAGTACACATAGTGAATACGAAATCTGGTTGAAATCCAATCGATATTATAGAAGTTACACACATTTAGAAATTGGACTTATCGGCAGGCGTAGAATCGTGTTGGCAACACTGGCATGTATGGACTTCTGAAAATTAATCTGGAATGTTATTATCTATATGTGTGCCAATTTTGGAATAGTTCGCATGCAGAACTTCTGAGATATCCAACATAGAGCCCAAATTTCAATTGCGATTTTTCATCAGTTGGTAGCACTGACGTCATTTTCAAATATGACCGTGAGATATTCAGGTATAGATCTTTACTCTTACTAAATTTGGTTTCGATTGCTGCAGCCGTTTAGGAGTTGATAAGGGGGGAAGGGGGGGGGGGGGGGGACACACACAGCCAGATAGACAGACAGACATTTTCCCGGGTCGATCTCATAAGTCTACTTTTTCCTCATTTATGCAAAATGAGAAAAGTAGGCTAAAAATTGTGTCCCCCTCCTGGTGTGGCTGGTTGGTGCTCTGGAGGTCCGGGTTCGTTTTGCGACTCTAGCAAGGAATTCAATTCTGGTCTGAGGGCTGGAACGGGGTACACTCTGCCTCGTGAAGCAAAATTGAGAAGAGTTTGGTTTGATTCTCACCTATCCATATTCGAAGTGGTTTCCCGTGGTTTTCCACTTCTACTCCATGCAAATGTTGGGATGGCCACGGCCGCTTCATTCCCAATCATCATCTAGAATTACAATTACACAGTACTACTACATACACCACAATAACACACGTTATCATACAAATTCTTTCTGCATCCAAGTACACGGGGCTAAATGACCACGATGTCTAAGCCCCTCAAATGAAACAACAACCACAATAACAGCAAATATGGTGCAAGATTCAAGGCCCTGCACGAGACAGGGAAGAGCTAGAAAGATGAATATATGCTGTAAATGCACCGTGTCTCACTGGCATCGGGAGAACGTGGGTTCGAATCCCACCTCAGCCGTCCTGAAAATGGTTTTCGTGGTTTCCCATTTTCCTTTCAATAGGTCCACGGCCGATATCCTTTCATAATCCCTTCCCTGAACCGTCCTGAAAAGAAAAATACATGGCCATTGGCTGCATTAATAAAACAAGTAGTTCCGTAAAGAACTATACAGCCTATTTTCATATATCCTGCTCATGTTAATTTCTTCTAACAACATACAAAATTTCAGTTTAATTGCTGTAACAGATTCGTAGATATTGAGAACCGTCTAAATATTTCAGATTGTCGCCAGGTTGGATTTTTATTTTTGTACTATTACATTAAGATTATTGTGTACGTGTGGTATTCAAACTTCAATCGCATGATTAGAACACAAGAAGTAAAAACGAGATTTTAAAATTACGCACAGCAGCCATCTTGTGATTAAGAAAACAATTGAAATAAATTAGATGCCAGTGGATCAACATTTGTATAAGCATTTAACGTGCAACGTTTCACAGCACTCGGATAGTTAATTCGCGAGAATCGTCCATTTAAATATTTATACTTCGCGTCGCCGCCATGTTGGATTTGTGCTCACTAGGTTAATGAAAGTCCTATAGGTGAACATATGTTCATAGTCTCTATGAACATTAAAAAAAAATCAGTTTGGTTGCTGTAAAAGATTCATAGATATTGAGAACCGTCTAAATATTTCGGAAGCTCGCCATTTAGGATTGTTATATGTATAGGCCATGGAATTATGTACCATTCAAGGACAATTATTGCCTAGGTTCATTATTCAAACTTTCACTTCGATCGCATGATTACGACACAAGAAATAAAAACTTAATTTAAAAATTTCGCACAGCCGCCATATTGAGGTTATGTAAAGAATTGATTTAAATTAGATGGCAGTGCATTACAATCTGCAAAATCATTTACTGTACCACATTTCACTGCGCTCAGAGAGTTAAATCGTGAGAAAAGTCTATTTAAAAGTCTCAACTTCGCTTGGTCGCCATGTTCGTTTTGTACTTTACAGGTTTATGAAATATACATAGGTAAACTTGTATCAGTACCCTTCAGTGCATTACAATGTGTATAAACATTTGCTGTACCAAGTTTCATTACATTTAGATAGTTAAATCGCGAGAAAAGTCTATTTAAATATCTCAACTTCGCTTGGCCGCCATGTTGGTTTTGTAGTCACCAGGTTTTTGAAAGTCTCATAGGTGAACTTCTAGTAGTGACCTTTATCACCGTACACAATTTCAGGGCGATATCGGTAATAGTTTCGGAGATATTGAATGCTAGTGAAATATTTCGCACAGCCGCCATTTTGCATTGGTGCGACGTAACAAAATTTGAAGGGTACGGTCGAGGACGCCGGGAATAGTGCTATGAACATACCGAGTTTCATTGAAATCGCTCCAGCCGTTTAGATTTTATTAGGGGGGGACACACACACGAATCACACACACACACACGCACACACACAAGGACAAAAGGTGATCTCATAAGCCTATTTTTTCAAAATTGAAAATAGGCTAAAAATAAATGCATATGAAGAAAACAGACGGAAAGTGAGTTTGATTCATTTAATTGAGAGAATTGTTTAGAAGCACTTGTGACTGAGAACGTAAAACAAAACACACGCATGCACAAGAATACATATGCTACTCAGATATTGATTGCGAACGTCGTCAGGAATTGAGCGAGAGTACGGCATAAGCACCTGTTCGAGTTCTGAAGGAGACTACACTGAGTGACCAAAAGTCACGGGAAGGATAGTCCCATGAGAAAATGTGCCGTGTATACTCCTGAGCGTTGCGGCTAGCTGCGGTGGAGCAGAACAGTCTGTCACAGACACGAGTGTAGTGAGGCTGGCAACACGTCGCGAGTTAACCGACTTTGAACGTGGGATGATCATAGTCACACGACGCATGGGTCATAGACTTCGGAGATCACACGTGAATTCAAGTTTGGTTGGTTGGTTCCTCAGTTTAGGGGCTGTGACAACGCGGTCATGTAGCCTCGTGTACTTTGTGTATGTGTGTAGAATCTGTCTGATAACCGGTGTTATTTATAATGGCTGTATTAGTGTGTGTTATCTGTTTTCTTTTTTAAATTCAAGTAAGGACTGCAGACAATAATTTCAGGTAGTTCCTACTTTTGCTACCAAATGCTACCGTCCACGATACCTAGCTTGCGGACTTGGCTACTAGATGGCATCGCAGTTAGCACCTGACGGCGAACGTTGAAACTAATAGAGCGTTATCAATTCTAACCTATAATTTTTAGCTTGACACAAGTGTAGTTAATGGAAGGTTCTTTTTCATGCCACATATCTATAACATGGGACCGCCACTGGCTTTACTTCCCCTGCGAAGGAAGGCATACTGAGGGATTTTTAACGCTCTAAAAATCCGACGACTTCGGCCGGGTTTGAACCCGCGACCTTGTGCTTGCTACCAACTACGCCACCGAAGCCGCCGAATTGGAGTTTCTGAGGTCAGCAGTGTTGAGGGTGAATCTTCAATATCACATAGATAATGTTACCATCCGCGTAAACCACCGCACGGAACGACCACAATTGTTTAACGACCGGATATCAATCACGTCGGCTCTGCAGAACCATACGGAGCGATCGAATAGCTACTGTGAGTCAGATCACCGCCCAGTTGAATGTTGGCAGTCATGGACCCCATTTCTACCAGGACTGTAACGAGGCACCTGCATCGCATAGTTTTTACTACCCGACATTTTCTCATGGGACTATCCTTCCCGTGGCTTTTGGTCCATCAGTGTATATACGTATGTTGAAGGGAAAGGGGAGACGTAAGCCTTGGAAATTTTTGTACAGAGTGTCTATTGCAGGTTGGTATTTACAGCAGGTGAACAAAATGTGGTTAAGGTTGGCAATGTCCTCTTGATCTTCATCACAATGCAGGCAATGCGGGCAAGATGACTCGGACAACATCCATGGCCTAAGTGCATGCGGAAAATAGAGCTTTAGCGACTATTTAATTCTCGTTAGTGGTAAAAAGAATATTTTGACAACTACTTGACTATATTTTAATAAACTGATTTGGCAACACTGGTTAGATCAGCCGTCTTAGATCATGGGTCGGTAGAACGACAATGCACTGAGATCATGCGGCCAATTGAGCCAGCGCGAATGAACTGGCCGGGCAGCATATAAGAATTCCGTACATTGTTAATAAGGGACATGGAGTGAATAGCGCCCTGTTATTACTCACTTACTTCCAGTTGTCTGTTGTCTAGATAGCACAGTCATGTGGACTGCGTGAGACATCATCATAAAACGCTAAGGTGTAGACTATGTTTCACAAAACTCAAGTTCTTAAACCAGAGGGAGATAGAAGGTGCGGTTTGCACCAAAATCTTACAAATCGTCTCAATAGTACAGGAAGAATATTTAATTTCGTGAAAATTCAACGGAAATATATGTATTTGCTTACAAAGTGCGTTTAAAGAAATAAACAAGACGATAGCCCCTGTCAGAACTGTGTTACGTCCAGCACGCATAGCAGTAAAGTGGTATATACACTCATGGGGCACTCACAAGTAACCTGTGTTATTGGTTTTGCGTCCCTTTTAACTACTGAGGCTTTTAGAGACGCCGGGTGCCGGAATTTTGCTCCGTAGGAGATCTTTAACGTGCCAGTAAATCTACTGACACGGCTCCCTCACATTTCAGTACTCTCAAGTCTATTTGCCAGAGGAAGGATAGTATTTTTGAAATATCTCAAAAAGGGGCCTTAAAATGTGTGTTTTGGGGTCTCATTGGAACGCACCGAGTATTGTTTCTCGTATCTGGAGCCGTAAAATGAGCTATGTTCGGTCTTTGTATCTTGTGCCTATGGTCGAGTGCCAAAGGGCCGAAAAGACTCACTTAGGTCTCGAATTTTCTAAAACTGTTTCTTATTGTGAACCTACAACCTAAGAGCAACCAACATGCAAAATTTCAGCTTTCTAGGCCTAGTGGTTTCAAAGCTGCTATCATGAGTGAGTACATATTTTTAGAATATATATGAACATACATACACACCCAGGTACACATGGATAAATGACCACGATGTTGGAAACTTAAATTAATTAACAACAATTTTTGGAGTCAAAATAGATCACTACTTACTCTCTGAAAGCTGAAGAACTTGATGCTCCAAACATTCGGGCACTGGGGAGCCTACAAGACACGCGTGAGCTATTGAAGTCATTGAGATTGACTGCAGCTCTTAGCTACTTACACACTTGAGTGGAGATTAAGGAACAGAGTGGGCACAAATCTATCAGCCTTATGAAACAAGTGGCCCTCATTTAGATATTTATGATTGAGCCTCGTCTTGGCGTTAGTCACAGTGGTCACGTAACATACATCAATCGCCAGAAGAACAGTGGGATGGTAGACATTCGTACCTGAGGCGGATGGAGGAGGTGAGTGTTGTTTAAAGGAACGGGACACCGAGGTTATCAGTCCCTGCTTATGAGACTGAAACACTAGTTGAGGAGTTTCGATGCATATTTCAAATTCTACTACATTTTCAGAAGAATCTAGCCTACTTGTTGCAAAATATTTTTGTTGTTGGTCTTTATTTTAGGGGCTTCGATATCGTGTATTTGGGTGTGTGTGGAATTTGTGTGATAACCTGCGTTATTGGGATGGATGTAATAGTGTGTGTACTTGTAAATTGGGGATAGGATTGGGAAGGAGGTAGCCATGGTCTTAAGTCAGGAACCATCCCATGGGAAGTCACTTCCAGGATGACTGAGGTGGGAATCGAACCCTCCTCTTCTCAGTTTTACTGAGTGTACCCCGTTCCAGCCCTCAGACCAGAAATACATTTTTTGGTAGAGCCGGGAATCAAACTCAGGCCTCCGGAGTGACAGCCAAGAACGCTAGCCGCTACACCACGAGGCGGTCTGAAAAATATTTGCTCTCAACGCTGATCTAGATTTTTGTTCAGATGTAACTTCACGGTTGTTTAGCAAAAACAAACACCGCTAATTTTTTTAAATATCAACTGTGTTGGAGACGAGAGATTTTGTTGAATCGCTAACGCGACTTTGGGTATTATGACATTTAAGTTTCGAGATGTGTTACCACTACAACATATTGGTACAATAATTATACAATATTATTAGGTAGAAATGTAGAAACCGTTTTCCCTACATCATCTAAAGAAGACGAATTGCTTTTCAGTCGGTGAAAACGCTAATGTGCCGAATTAAATTGAGCGGGGAATGAAGAATAAGAATGCAAACCAAGTTAGTTAGTTAGTTAGTTAGTTAGTTAGTTAGTTAGTTATTGTTTTTTTAAGTGGCGGAACTACGAGGTCATCTGCCCCTAACTAAAACCAAGATAACACATGAGCTATGTACATAAATGTGTGTATAAATAAGAGGCTAAGTCTAATACAGTGAACTCTCGATTTAGCGGACTAATTGAATCGAAAGACCGTTAAATCGCGAATTTAGAAATTAGAACTTTAAATTCAAAATATTTAAAATAATTCTTTATAAACAATGCGATTCATCTTACAAAATTCAACGATCCGCACTTTGAGATGCAGCTATCAGGCGATAAAAATACCGATGTTGCACTAACAAATAATCTTATATATAAAAGTGAACTCAATTATTGAATTCCTGTGATAAATATGCTCAGTGTATCTAAAGCATCAAGTGAAATTCTTTTTTTTTTTCAATATTCAAATGAAATACCTATAAAAGCGTAACTTATTCTTCCACTGAGTTTATAGAGGTCTATCCTGGGTAATTTAGTGTTGACTTAAAGGGAAAAATGTTTCTGGCAATCACATTGATAGTTTTTAAGAAATTTGTTTTTTTGTAACATTCAAAAACGACTTTTTAAATAATTTAATATGCAAATTTTACTACACTCGTATATATTGGAATTTAAAAGTTTATTCATTTAATGAACTAGAAGTGTACAAATCCCTGTTATGGTTCTATAGATATAGAGTAATTTACAAAATGCATGCGTTCCAGGTGTATCAGCTCCCTTAAAAGAATTCTTTATAAACAATGCGATTCATCTTGAAAAATTCATCGACCCACACTTTGAGATGCAGCTATCAGGCGATAAAATATCGATGTTGTATAATAATCGATATTTTTGAATTACCGAACGATTTTATTGCCCGCGGAACGGTCAAATAGATGTGTTCTATTTGAAAAATGGCTGTACGTTGTTCTTGCATCCACGATGATGGCCAATAAAGCGATGTTTTGGGGGAAACTATTATGTAGTTTCATTTGGTTGCGCTAATAAACAGGAATGTTCCACACGGTTGTATTTATTCCGTTTACAGTAAGAGAAGTGAGGTTATGTTTAAATTGGTTTATATCGTGTCGGCCACTCATTAAAGAGGTTTTACAGTATTTACTATACCATTTAATTAAAAGAATTTGGGACGCACGAGCAGCATTTCATTTTAAACGTGCATACGTGGGCGCTCGAAACTTAAAAAAGTCCTCTCGGAACGCCGGAAGGCGGAGGTAGATTTCACCGGACAAACTTGGGGATAGGCGAAAATAGGCAGAATATGCAGGTTTTCGTAGAAGGATCAGACCTCATTTATTGCGAGAAGATATTTTATAATTGGAGCTTAATTAACTTTGTTTTTCGTCATTTTATTCTTATTTTAAACATTTTATTGTCTTATGGGAAAGGTAACCGTCTTGTAATTTGGGGTCCATTTTTATACTTGTGGTCACACTGTCCTTATGCAAGGTTTCGACACTGATGTGTGACTATGTAACGGTCTGTTACTTCTTCACGCAAAATTATTTCTCCCGCAGAGATTTTGGTTGGTTGCTCAGTTTAGTGGCTGCGACAACGCGGTCATGTAACCCCGTGTACTTAGGGATGGCTGTATTAGTCTGTAATTCAGGTAAGGACTCTAGACGGTCAATTTCAAGCAGTAGTTCCTAATGTTGGTACCAGGTACTACCGTCAACGACACCTAGCTGTGAACTTGGCTACTAGATGCCACCGCAACCAGCAACTCGCAACGAACGTTGGAACTTCCCCTCCAAAGGAAAGCATACTGAGGGATTTTTAGCGCTCTTAGAAAATCCGACGACTTCGGCCGACTTTGAACTCGCGACCTTGGGCATAGACATTCAGCATGCTACCAGTTACGTCACCGAAGCCGCTTCACACTTAGTCAGATGAAAATCTGAATCTGATCTCAATTTAGTAGTGTTGCCATGGCAACCTCTGATAGTTCTTGGCATTTTCTTATAATTCCGAAATCATTTTTCTCATCCCTTGGCGTAATGGTGGGTCATATCAAAAATTCTTTCAGACAAAAGTTTTAGGTAATTATTAGGGGAATATTGTCCATTTTGTACGGTTTTGATATTGTGCCTATTAAGAGAGATATGATTAATGTTTCCCGAAAAACCCACTTTTTCCCACCCCTTTGGTCAATGGTTGGTGCTATAAAAAAACTCTTCAAACATAAATTTTTGGGCTTTATCCGACACATAGTATGTACGTTGAACGGATTCGATATGTCACATATTAAGAGAGTTATAGAAATATTTCACTTTTTCGAAAAAAAAAGCCCCCCACTTTCACCCCCTTCGACCGATTTAGCCCAGTAACGAACTCAACCGAAATTTTATAGGTATACATATTCGGTAAAAAATTCAAAGCGATTGGTGCAAAATTACGGCAGTTATCGTGTCCACAAGAAACTTATATATATATATATATAAATTATATATAACATTTTGAACTGACGGTGGTTTTGGGGTCTGGGGGATGTGAAACGCGATGATATGTCGAAATTTCCCGGAAGTCGAAACATGGTACCCATTGCAATAGTTAGTTTTCTAATGAAATCTACCTCTGGTTGGTTCCTCAGTTTAGGGGCTGCGACAACGCGGTCATCTAACCCCGTGTACTTTGGGTGAGTGTAGAATCTGTCTGATAAACGGTGTGAATTGTAATGGCTGTATTTGTCTTAATTCAGGTAAGGACTGCAGACGGTCAATTTCAAGCAGTAGTTCCTAATGTTGCTACCAGGTACTACCGTCAACGACACCTAGCTGTGAACTTGGCTACTAGATGCCACCCCAACCAGCAACTCGCAACGAACGTTGGAACTTCCCCTCCAAAGGAAAGCATACTGAGGGATTTTAGCGCTCTTAGAAAATCCGACGACTTCGGCCGGCTTTGAAACCGCGACCTTGGGCATAGACATTCAGCATGCCACCAGTTACGTCACCGAAGCCGCTTCCCACTTAGTCAGATGGAAATACTGAATCTGATCTCGTGCGAGTGCGTTGTCATGGCAACAATGATGGCTCATCCCTCATCAATTTAGTAGTGTTGCCATGGCAACCTCTGATAGCTCTTGGCATTTTCTTATAATTCCGAAATAATTTTTCTCATCCCTTGGCGTAATGGTGGGTCATATCAAAAATTCTTTCAGACAAAAGTTTTAGGTAATTATTAGGGGAATATTGTCCATTTTGTACGGTTTTGATATTCTGCCTATTAAGAGAGATATGATTAATGCTTCCCGAAAAACCCATTTTCCCACCCCTTTCGTCAATGGTTGGTGCTATAAAAAAAACTCCTCAAACATAAATTTTTGGGCTTTATCCGACACATAGTATGAACGTTGAACGGATTCGATATGTCACATATTAAGAGAGTTATAGCAATATTTCACTTTTTCGAAACAAAAAAGCCCCTCATTTTCACCCCCTTCGACCGATTTAGCCCAGTAACGAACTCGACCGAGATTTTATAGGTACACATATTCGGTAAAAAATTCAAAGTGATTGGTGCAAAATTACGGCAGTTATCGTGTCCACAAGAAACTGATATACATATATATATATATATATATATATACTAGCTGACCCGGCAGACGTTGTTCTGCCAATCAAAGAAAGTGTTGTATCTTTGTTTCTTGAAATGGTTTTGGATACACAATATTTTTTTCAATTTCTGTTAACTGCCTCGAAACTATCGTGAAATGAATTAACTAATCTAGAAACATTCGTGGGAGCGTGCAAAACAACTCTCCAAAGTTTCATCGCAATCGGATAAATGACATATAACGCATACGGGATTTTGTTTAAATGGTTCGTGCGCTGTCACTAATTTGTTGAATCAACTCGTGCTCTACCAACTGTGAAATTGATTTACTAAGTTAGAAAGTTTCACGTAAGTGTACACAACAACTCATCAAAGTTTCATCGCAATCGATGAATAGTATATGAACGCATACGGGATTTTGGTGGAACGCTTCGCGCGTCGTCACTCATTTGTTACATCGACTCGTGCGCTACCAATATTGTAAAATAGATTTATCAAGTAGAACACCTTCCCTGGCTTGTACACAACAACTCATCAAAGTTTCATCGGAATCGGATGAATGACATATGAACGCAAAAAGGATTTTCTTTAAACGATCGCGGGCCGTCACTCATTTGTTGAATCTACTCATGCGCTACCTATTGTAAAATAGATTTACTAAGCCTAAAACCTTCTCTGGATGGTACTCAATGATTCACCAAGGTTTCATCGCAATATGACCGCATACGGGACATTGTGGAAACGATTAGCGCGCCGTCGATCATTCGTTGAATCTACTCGTGCGCTACTTATTAAAAACTTGATTTACAAAGCCAGAAACCTTTCCTGGAGTGTACACAACAATTCACCAAAGTTTCAACGCTATCGGATAAATGGTATATGAACGCATACAGGACTTATTTGAAACGAATCGCACGCCATCGCACATTTGTTGAATCTACTCATGCGCTGCTTATTAAAAACTGGATTTACTAAGCCAGAAACCTTTACTGAAGTGTACACAACGATTCGCCAAAGTTTTACCGCAATCGGATAAATGGTATATGGAGGCATACGGTACTTTGTTGAAACGATTCGCGGGCCGTCACTCATTTGTTGAATCTACTCGAGCGCTAACTATTGTAAAATAGATTTATTAAGCCAGAAACCTTCCGTAGGGTGTACACAACATCTCACCCAAGTCTCATCGCAATCGGATGAATGGTATTTGAACGCATACGGGACCTTATTAAAACGCTTCGCGCGTCGCCGCTCATTTGTTGAATCTACTCGTGCGCAACCTCCTGTGAAATGGATTTACTGAGTTAGAAACCCTCACGTAAGTGTACACAACATCTCGCCCAAGTTTCATTGCAATCGAATGAATGGTATATGAACTCATGCGGGACTTTGTTTAAACGTTCGCGCGTCGTCGCTCATTTGTTGAATCTACTCGTGCGCTACCTATTGTAAAATGGAATTACTAATCCAGAAGCCTCCCCTGGAGTGTACACAACATCTCTCCCAAGTTTCATCGCTATCGGACGAATGGTATTTGAACGCATACGGTAACTTGTTGAAACGCTTCGTACGTCTTCGCTCATTTGTTGAATCTACTTGTGCGCAACCTACTGTGAAATGGATTTACTGAGTTAGAAACCTTCACGTAAGTGTACACAACAACGCATCATAGTTTCATCTCAATCGATGAATGGTATATAAACTTATACGGGATTTTGTTGAAACGCTTCGCGCGTCGTCACTCATTTGTTGAATCTAGTCGTGCGCTATCTATAGTAAAATTGATTTACTAAGCCAGAAGCCTTCCCTGAAGTGTACACAACATCTCACTCAAGTTTCATCGCTATCGGATGAATGGTATATAAACTTATACGGGATTTTGTTGTAACGCTTCGCGCGTTGTCACTCATTTGTTGAATCTAGTCGTGCGCTACCTATTGTGAAATTGATTTACTAAGCCAGAAGCCTTCCCTGGGGTGTAGACAACATCTCACTCAAGTTTCATCGCTATCGGACGAATGGTATTTGAACGCATACGGGACCTTGTTGAAACGCTTCCGGCATCGTCGCTCATTTGTTGTATCTACTCGTGCTTAACCTCCTGTGAAATGGATTTACTAAGTTAAAAACCTTCACGTAAGTGTACACAACTCATCAAAGTTTCATCGCAATCGGATGAATGGTATATGAACGCATACGGGACTTTGAAACGCTCTAACGTGCAGAGACAAACAGTAAAATTCGACATCACTGCCTCCTTTGGTATAAAACACAACTTTCCGCCACGGGCGAAGTGTATGTTATGGCGGTAGTTGCACAGGTTGCGACCAGGTGGCTCTACGTGCCGAGACAAACAGTCCAAAAGCATCACGTTTCACTAAGGCTAGCGGTTTCCATGACCACTGTTTATGACTATATCGTGGTTCTAAAATTGTGTGCAAATTGTGGTTCTTAAATTCTAAAATTCCACCTACCTGGTCAAATTGTGAATCTAAACCATACATAGACCCACCCTAACATACATACAAAATTTCATCGAAATCGGCCCAGCAATTTAGGAGGCGTTCAGTCACATACACACGTGTCGAAGAATTATATATATAAAGATACATACATAAATTATATATAAACTTTTGAACTGACGGTGGTTTTGGGGTCTGGGGGATGTGAAACGCGAAGATATGTCGAAATTTTCCGGAAGTCGAAACATGGGACCCATTGCAATAGTTAGCTTTCTAATGAAATCTACCTAAAAAGGTAAGCTAGTACTAGTATGCTTTGTAGAGTTTATTATTTTAGATAGCCTATGTAAAAATATTACAAAGATAACCACGTCAGACAATTATTACGGATAAAAATTATACGTAAACGTATTTTATTCACCATTTTATAATTTCCTAACCATGTCGGCCCTACACACGTCACCTATGCATCCCAACACTGATATGTCAACACACCAAAATATCGCATATAACGATTATACTTCACACTTTTCATACAAACAAGAACAGCAATATTCAGAAGGAATTGTAGTTATCGCCACCTTCAACAGAAATAGTCTGTTAATCACAAGGAATACGCTTGAATCGGGATTTTAAGTCACTTCATAATGCTCTTCTTATGGGAGACATCTTTGTTTTGCCCAACATCAGCTGATCTTATTTTGGCCCCACGGTCGGCCGGTAGAAGCATAGCTGGCGCCCTCTCTATCCTATTGTATGCTCGAAGATGTGTATGACATGCGGGGGTCGGGTATCATGCCGCTTGTGGTAATGGCGGAAGCTCGCTTCTTGCCAGCCGACACCCCACTGGATAGCGCTTCAAGTAGCGGCCTGGATTCTGACCTGCCAAGCAGACAAGACTGCAGCTAGTTAGTCCACTATGCAAGCCACAATCAAGTATACGTTGATCATCAACAAAATCACCCACAGGATCTCCCAATTCATGAAGTTCTTAAAGATCTTCCCTCCACTCGTCTTAGATCAAGGAAAACAATATGGCATAACATACCTGATATTATTCAACGGAACAATGGCGCCAAAACTGGAAGTCTGCTCCTTTGAAACATCAAGGTATTCTAGATACTACTATTAGACTTCCGGGATTTAACCTGAAGAGAAACCAGTGGGTAAAGTTAAATCGCCAAAGAACAGGTCACGCCAGATATAACGCCATGCTGCATAAATGGGCACTTCATGATTCTCCTGCCTGTGGCGGAGCTCCTCTTCAAACAGTAGAGCATATTGTTCAAGAATGTCCGCTGAGGAAGTATGCTGGATCACCACAATATGTTATTTCTGCTGCACCTCCCTTTCTGGACTGGCTTCAACAACTGGATATATTGTACATATGATTTACTTATTTATGTATATACATATATTATATTGTAATTCATCTAGTTGCTAGCCACTCGATCAGTAAATAAATAAGTAGGCTATACGTAGCTGATGACGAAGATGTCACAAGCTCTAAAACAAACAAACAAACAAACAAACAAACAAACAACAACGTTTTATTTAATCACTTGAAGTCAATTGAAGCTCTAGTGTGTCACCCATGAGGTCCAGGTTCAATTTTTGGCTGAACCAAGAAATAATTTAATTCTGATGTGAGAGTTGGAAGGTGATTCACTTAGCTTCGTGAAGCACAACAGAGAAGAGGCGGGTTTGTTTCCCACCTCAGCCATTCTGGAAGTGATTTTCCGTGGTTTCCCACTTTCACTCCAGGCAAATGACGTATTTTATTTAATTTTGTATCCATATTAAACTCGTTTGTTTCTTAGATATTGCCACTGATTGAGTTTTCGGACTATTCTTAATAAGAACGTAATTCGGTGTTAAGTTCGATGAAGTCTGTTGTGAAAGAATCTACCTCTTTGAATCACATTGGTTGAAAGCTGTCGCTCACTCCTACATTCAGTGTTGTTAAATCATGAAAGGTAATGAAGTATTTACTAATAATGGGACTGATGTTATCTTTAGATTGCTCGTCGCGTGACTGAGATGTACGTCTTCTTTAAAGTAACTCTCTCTCTGGTAGGGATTCACTTTGATGGGCAAGCTAATGAGATTTACAATGAAACACAGGGTCGTGTAGTTCCAGGAAATTAACGATCCTTACTGCTGACTCGGTAGACGCGTGGGTTCGAGCCCCACCGTCGGCTGTCCTTGAAATGGTTTTCCGTGGTTTCCCATTTTCAACACCAGGCAAATGCTGGGACAGTACCTTCTGACAGGCCACGGCCGCTTCCTTCCACATCCTTGCCCAGTTGCATTCATCTTCATCCATTCCATCTCTCATCACGACGCGCAGGTCGCCCACGGGCGTCGACTAGAAAGACCTGCACTCGGCCTCTCAGGAGGCTACACGACACAAAAAAAAAAGAACCATCCTTACTGAGTGTAGGGGCTGCAATCCCTTCCAGTTAATGGAACAGTTAACAATTGGTCCAAAATGTCTTACGTTAAACTGAAACAGGTAGTGATGGAGGTCAGTAGTCGATACCGTACTTTTAAGGTTCGGGATATAGAAGTTATTTATAATCGCGACTTTCAACGTGTTTAATTAAATTAGAGTGCCATATCCCCTCCAGGGACATGGGCGACCTGAATTAGATCCCTTGCCACGGTGGGTGAGTGGTCAACGTGTCGGTCTACTAACCCCAAGCTTGCAGGTTCGCTCCTGGCCGTGGTAAGTGATTTTTGAAAGGCAGCAAAAATTACGACACCATGTCATACGATGTTGGCATGTCAAAGAACCCATTTGAATTCAGTAGGCCGTGTTCATAACGGCAAAATTAATCTCGGGAGTCTCCGCCAACACAAAGTTCCTCATTTCTCTACTAGAAAGCGCTATAGTGTTCAAGGAGATTAGATATCTAACCTCTTTGATTTACATAGTGCTTCATGGAACATCAAAATTCGACATGCAAGCTACCCTCTGGGTGTCAAATAACAAAGCTTGCACCAGGCATCCGAGGCCATACGATATTATTATTATTATTATTTCTACATTCATTTCACCACATAAGTGGGACATATCAACATAACGTCGGCTTGTTTGCAAGACGGTATGGCTAATTCTCTTAAGGTGGCACATTGAGAAACGAGCGAACAATGGAACAGGTCTCCAAGATGACGGCCTTCTGCATGGTGATATGTAGACCAGGATGTATTCCCAATATTTGTAGATTACGAGCCAATAATTTGGGGATGATGCCGGTAGAAGAAATTACTATGGGCAGAACCACTACACTTTCCTGTCTCCACATTTGCCGTATTTCCTCAGCCAAGGGCAGATATTTGGTGATCTTATCACAGCAGGTTTGCTGCAGATTATGGGAATTGGGCACTGCAATATCAATTAGGAAGGTTCTCTTCTGCACCTTGTCCACAAGAACGATATCTGGCCGGTTTGCTGGTATGGTTTTATCAGTAATAACTGATCGGTCCCATAACAACTTGTGACTGGGATTTTCCAAAACGGCGTCAGGAACATACTGATAGTAAGGCAGTAGTAGGGCTAAGCCGGTCCTGGACAGATTTCAAGGTCATCCATGGTTTCTCGTGGTCACGTGCCCCCCCCCCCAGGCGTTCCCTGGGGGGCTTGGGGGGAGGGGAGGGGGGGAGGGGAGGGGAAAGGGTGGAAGGTCTGGCTTGGAAGCAGACCCAGTTGTTAGCCGACCTGTGTTGGCCAGCCAACTGACTGAGCTGGCTGGTGTGCATTGCCTATATAGCTTGTGGATGGAAGTGGGGGAGGGGACCGGTTCGGGCGACTGTCGAAGGTAGTCGAATGTGACCGAGTGTAACTTAGTAGTAGGGGGCTACTAGGAGTTCTGCCCCACCCCACCACCTCTCCCTCTGACGTCACATACTAACCCGCAATACATTCAGGGGCAAAGTCGATATCTCGCAAACCCATGGTCCGATTTTGACAAATGAGGTGTCGTTGGACTCGGGCTAACGCCCTCATTCAAATGAACCACTCATTTCAACCCCTAAATAAAACCTACCCCTACTATAGGGTGAAATTGTATTTCTTTAGTGAAAGTCTCTTTGCAAATGCGACATGTATAAGATGCGCTGCTAAAATGAACTTAAACGTGGTTGCTCATATCGCGCATGCGTTTGGCTGGCTGCCGATATGGATTAATATTTTTGTTTTTGTTTTTTACGCATGCGCACTTGGGATTTTTGTAAGAGGGCGAGCTCTTTGAAAAAAATGATTGATAAGAAGGGGTTTTGGTGGTGAGGAGAGAACCAGATAGTCGCCTACTTTCCTACGAAGTTTGCCGATATCTCTCGAACGCAAGGTCGGATTTGGACGTGTGACGTGTCAAATCGCTTGTCTCGAAGCCCTATACATGTTATTAATAGGTTAAAGTTTTGAGAATGAGGGAAACAGGATTTTTGGGGGTAAAACCGTGATTTTAGACTTTTTC
Organism: Meconema thalassinum; assembly: GCA_946902985.2. NCBI lineage: Eukaryota > Metazoa > Arthropoda > Insecta > Orthoptera > Tettigoniidae > Meconema > Meconema thalassinum. The sequence continues at coordinate 1,438,339,127 of OX336388.2, forward strand.
CGATATTTCACGAATGCCTGGTCGGATTTGGTCCTATGACGTGTCAAATGGCTTATCTCGAAACCCTTTTTATTTTTGTAATAGGTTAAAGTTTTTGAGAATGAGGGAAACAGAATTTTTTGTTGTAAAACTGTGATTTTAGACTTTCTGTTATATCTCACAAACCAATAACGCCAGAGACGTATACGAGGGGTCGTAGGACTCGGGGTGACGCCCCTCCCCTCTCCCCCTTTCGAATATAGTATTTATGTTTTAGAAAATGTGAAAGCGCCTAACGACACTTTTGTTGAAAACATTTCAGTTTTTAAAACTTTTCTTAAATTTGTCTAAAATGTTCATGACGAGTGGTTGTAGATAGAATGAGACGATACCACTGGACACGTGTTTCAACGAAGCTATTACTGGCCACGGTGGTGATATACCAATACAGTATTCGCGTTTTCGATGAGACGGCGGGTCGAGGGTTCGTTTTCTGATTTTTCCTATGATGGAATTCCTAATTCCTAAACCCCCTGAAGGGGGTATTTAACGTGTAAACGATTATGAGTGACATGACAAATGATAATTCCTTGATCCGATGAAGTTGGCTTTAGATAGAACAAACAGAACTTGGTTATATGTTGCTTGAAGTGAGTATAGAAAACAAACTTGCTGGGGCAGACTGACAGGATGTGAATGTTATTTGAGCTTATTGGAATGCATTGACTTGACTTGACAACAGGGCAATGAAAAAAAGCACAGAGATGCTGAGGACACTTGAAGGTCAAACGATATGGCAACCATGGTGGGAGGGGGAAGCTAGGATGATGTCGCCGATCATGTTCAATGTTCAATGGATGAATTTATATTTTGCGAAGCATTGTTCGGAGAGGGTCATGTGACGACTTGTTTTAAGGGTATTTATTTTTTCGATGTTTCCTATGGTGGACTCATTGATTGAAATAATCCAAAACTGCTAGGGCATGGCCTTGAGATTTTATAAACCGATAATGGGATTTTGACATACAAGATCCACTCAGAACTTGACATGATGTCATTCTTTTTATGGCTTATGAATTTCCCCAAAAAAGACCCAAAACAACAAGATCATGGACTTTTGCTTTTCTTAATATATTGCAAACCCATAATGTAAGATGTTTACTGTGAGTGACGAAATCTAGCTAGGTAAAGAAAGAATTATTGTAGGATATATGTATGGTGACTGACACGTCTTTGACCATTGGAACTTGTTTTCAGTTCTGACTGTAGTACATAGGGAGTATAGGTTGTAGGCATGGATTGACAAACGGTGCACACAAAATTCAATTTATCGATTCAAGAATTAAGAGTAGACTATCATTAATTAATTGGTCAAAGAGTGTAGCTAAAAATAAAAAAATGGTGACTACATCAAACTAAACTGAACCAAGTCGAATCAAACCCAACTGAACCAAACCAAGCCTAAAGCAAACCAAACCTAATCAAGAACAAGCCAAGAGCTTAAGTGTAAAACTTGTGGGGGAATGCAGTCATTGGCAATGTCCAAAGGAAGGGATAACGCTCTACCTCTAGAGGGCAAGGTAAAGCTAGCGCATGGTGCTAATGCACATTCCCAAGTACATGAACCATACACACACAACTATCCCATGCTGTTTTTATGAGTTAACTGTTAAAACTTACTCAGTGGTTACTGAGCAAGATGGTCGCTACACACAACAAGCTTTAAATACTTGAGGCTAATAATCTATACACACATACACACACACACACGCTTGTTCTAAACTAAACTGTCTTGCTGGCAGTGCTCACACAGTAGGCAAATGACAGAAATGCTTGGCTAACAGAAATACAATCATTTTCGTTTGTCTAATGTTACCAGCTAACCATTACATGCTATAGTGGTGAGCACATGTGCCTCTTGCACTGGAGATCGTAACTCGATTTCTAGCTCTAAGGCCTAGAATGAATCAAACTAAGAAAGAAGGGTATGGTAACGCAGTGGTTAAACTGTTAGCCTTTCACTAAGGTAGACTAGGGTTTGATTTTAGGTTAATATACATGTCATAAACAAACAAACAAACAAAAAAGCAGAGATAATGTTTAAAACTGATTACACTTGTCTCTTTTCAAATTATTACTTAGATTGCAAATACAAAGGTGGACTGGGTTTGATATACAGTTAATGCTGCCTATCGCATACTAGCTTGTAAGAAAGCCAAACAAGCAAAAGGCGTAGGTAGAGCAGTGGTAAAATCGCTATGTGTAGAGAACTACCTAACGGTTTTATGAACTGGCAATGGTATGTCGCATAAACAGTGCAGGATACAATCCAGCAACCATAATTTTTATCTTGTGGAGCAGAGAAAACATATATATAGAGAGAGACATAGAAAGCTTGTGTATGTATGGGTAGCATTGATTGTTTGACCAGAGAAAATACGATGAGGTAGGGTGGGGAGAGAGAGAATTAACACTTATATATGAATGAATGGTAAATAGTATTTTTTTCAATAGTTTTGTTTTTCAAATGCAGTGGTAGATAGCCGTTATTTTGTAAAACATTCTTACTTGCAGTAGTAATAAGACTCTATGGTTCCGCTAACACATAGATAGACTGTATTATTGCCATGGTCAAGCACTCACATTAAGATCATTTACAAAATCATAAAAATAAAAATAAAAAATCTTGTTTTGGAAATATCGTTTTTCAACATACACAAAATAAATATATAAAAAATTTGTAAACAGCAAAATGGAAAATCCATGGTCAAGCACTCACATTAAGATCATTTACAAAATCATAAAATGAAAAATAAAAAATCTTGTTTTGGAAATATCGATCTTTTTCAACATACACAAAATAAATATATACAAAATTTGTAAACAGCAAAATGGAAAATCCATGTTTCCATATAGACAAAATTTAAAAACCTTAAACGGACATTTAAGAAAATATATGCAAATGGGAAATTGACAAATGTGTAAATATGAAAATGGAAAAATCCATGTTTCCAAATCATGAAATTGAAAAAACATCAAACTGTCATTTTTAAAAAGTGCAAATGGAAAATTGACAAATTGCAATGTGTGAAATGTGAAATTGAACAAATGGCTATCATTATTACAAAATAAAAAATAACATGGTGCTCAATGGTTGAGGTGTGAATCAAACCCTCTCTACTTATTTGGACCACCCGAGACTGAGTAGACTAGTTTTAGTTGTCATACCGCTTTTAAAAGTTTGTGTTAAATCTAGGAATTGAACCCAAGAGCTTGTTGGGGAGATCCAAGGTTATAATATGTAAAACAGATAGCCTTGAATGTAGGGTGTGGTAGCTATATAGAGATGAGACGTTTCGCTCGGGGGAGGGAGGCATGGAGATCTGCATCAAACCAGTCAAAAGACTGACGACTCAAACAACAACATGTAGAGCTCACCAAAATAATGTTGTGTAACGGTAAATGTTAGTCAACGAACAGTAATGCATTACTAAAACCCATGACACGATACCTAAGAGCTTTTCTAAAATTATTTTAAAATGCCTTTAACCCTATATTAAACACCCAGTTCACAAGACTCATAACTGCAATGTTATGGTAAAAAAAATATCTATATTTCAAAACAAACAAGTGGTTTAGTCAATGTATACTGGAAAAAGTTTTATAAACACTCAAGTCCACAAAAATAATTAAATTAGTAACTGTCAGGTTGACCGAGTGGTTATGGTGTTTGACTTAAGTTCAAATTTTCTGTACAAGAAAGCATGGGTTCGAATCCCTTACCTGATAAAACTATTGCTTCAACATGGCTTGACCACACTGTATTATTGTGTACTCGGTACACAAACCATAGAGTGTATTGTTTAAGGTCACTCTCTTTGCGAACATAGTCAGAGACTGTTGATGGTTAACAATTGCATTAATAGTGGGACATAGGGATAGCAATTAAGAAAAACAGACAATACACATACACTATTTTTATTTATTTAATGTAAGTACTTGTACAATAGTTATATACAAACTACAACTCTCTTTTGTCTATAACTATCTAGTCCTTTTCGATCCACTTGCATATCAAGGGCAGATGACTTTGTAGTTCAGCCCCTTAAAACAACAACAACACTACTTCTTGCATAGTCTGTGATGTTGATGACTCTTGAGGCGTGGAAGATGGATACAACATAACATTTACAACAGGGGTTAAACGTTGCTCAACAAACAATGCACTATTTTGGGTAGCAACATCTTTCTCTTATACTAACTTTTTAGCATTCTGATGATTTTTTTGTCAACACCATCAGTGTTTTGTCTGGAGCACTACATTGATGATCACTCACACTTAAAACCACACCATTTCTACTTTTCATATTGCCTCGACATTTTGTTGACCTCTGTTTTGAGCATTGCCAGAATATTATTCCTTTTACATTTTGTCGTCTATAGTTATAAGAGTAGCCTTTATAGAGTAAACGTTGTTTACCTCGGTAGTTGTAGTAAGTTCCAAAGTAGTAACTAACCTGTTAGTATGATTTGCACACTACAAAGGTTATCTCTGTTCTGGTAATAGAATTATTTAGCGTTGGCTTTTATATTTAATATGTACAGTTAAAAGTGATAGAAAAGTGGTAGAAATGTGGTAGCAAAGTGGTAGACAAGTGGTAGACAATTGGTAACATAGTGGTAGAAAAGTGGTAGCAAAGTGGTAGAAAAGTGGTAGCAAACTAGAAAAGTGGTAGAAAAGTGGCAGAAAAGTAGTAGAAAAGTGGTAGCAAAGTGGTAGAAAAGTGGTAGCAAACTAGAAAAGTGGTAGCAAAGTGGTAGCAGAGTGGTAGAAAATATTACATGTATTGTTAAGAAATAGTTTATGCGGTTACATGGATTCATTACACTATAATTTTAGCATTACGAAGCTCATTTTCTATATCCAAAAGTTCTTCCTCATATTTAGTATGACCAGCCTGTTTACAGGTATGCAAGTACTGAAGCCGCTGGATTAGCTTACTGGGATTGTTCCAGTAAACAAATTTAACAAATGATTTTTTTTGGTGTAAACCATTATCATCTTCATCATCATTATCATGATAATCATCATCATCATCATGGTTATCATCATCAATATAATTATCATCAATATAATCATCATCACTATTACTATCTAATCCTTTTTGTTCATCTTGCAATGCAACAACCTTTGGCATAGTTTGTGTTGTCTTTGATAGTGTTAGAGGTTTCTTAGACGTTAACGACTGTCCAAACATGTCTTTTTCAGGAGATAATAAATGCTCTTTAACAAACAAAGCACTATCTTGAGCCACACTATTTTTTTCTTGGTCTTGCTTTTTTACCTTGGTTAGAGTATTTTGTCCATTTAAATGAGTATTATTTTGAGATTTACAATGATGATCGATTGAAATAAGTATGTTGGAGCCTTTTGTCTTAATCATTCCTCGACACTTTTTAGATCGTTGTTTCGAACAGCACCAAATAACAGTTCCATTTTTATTAGTTCTTTTTACAATATATGCATATCCTTTATAGTAAGCACATGGCTTACCATAGCTAGTCGTTGATACTTCCATGCCAACTGTTAAGCATAAACTAATCTCTAGTAAAGTTAACTCGATAATAAAAATGATTGTAGTATGTGCAGTTTAAAGTAAGAGCAAAAGTGAGAGTCAAATGGTAGAAAAGTGTTAGCAAAGTGGTGGAAGAGTGGTAGCAGTTTATAGTAGTCATGATCTTTTTTTTTACCAGAATGTGATTTGAGTAAATGTAATTTCTAATCCTTAGCAGTGAGTAGTCAGTTAGTCTTGGTTCAGACAAGCGTAAACAGTTCTCCAATGAATCAGAGATCAAGATTTTCATTATGAAACAGTTGTGTAACCAATTAGGTATCGGTACTTGATAGCTTTACACATGAACAAAAATTCCAACATATCTGACATGAATTACATGATTTGAAAGTTGACAAAGAATATCCAATCAACCATTGTAGTTACAATGTCAAACACACAAAGACAAATTCAGCATGAACTTTTAAGTTACAGGAAAATTCTATGAAATAGACTATGCAGGAAATTTGGAAATACACATCAGAAGTTTGCAACACCATCCTTCTAGCCTATATAAATTATCGACATGGAAAGTGTGCACTGCCCCAAACATTAAACCAATTTATCAATAACACAAGTCAACAATCAAAACATTTTGTGTTGAGTCTATCATTTAATGCATATATTCTGTCTACATTGAACAGTAACACAAAAAAACGCCATTCATAATTAATTAAGTTTGCTTTAATTCTTTATGTAATGATATATACATATTTAAAGTTTTGGCTGACTGTTCAGGGTGAATCGACTTTGAACACATAAGAGAGGGAATATTTTAAGACTTAACCTCAGCTCACCTAACATAACCTAAATTTACCTAACCTAACCTTGTCATATAGGTAAGAAACGGGTCAAGCTATGCTTTCGACTACCGAGTTTCAGCTACTTTTCAAGGTAACTCTCCCAAACATTGCCGGAGACTGCTGATAAACACCTATGTTCGCACGGCGGCGGCGCGCAACGACTTACATGACGCGCTTTCCCCTTTTCATTGATTCCTGTTGATTTGTCCCTTTGGACTGGTCCCTGTTGACGCCCTTTTTGGACGGGCCCTTTTTGAATGGAGTAATTTTTGACGGGTCCCTGTCGACTGGTCCAAAGGAATCAGCCAAAAGGACCAGTCCAAAGGGACAAATCAACTGGAATCAATGAAAAGGGGAAATCGCGTCATGTAAGTCGTTGCGCGCCGCCACCGTGCGAACATAGGTGTTTATCAGCTGTCTCCGGCAATGTTTGGGAGAGTTACCTTGAAAAGTAGCTGAAACTCGGTAGTCGAAAGCATAGCTTGACCCGTTTCTTACCTATATGACAAGGTTAGGTAAGGTAAATTTAGGTTATGTTAGGTGAGCTGAGGTTAAGTCTTAAAATATTCCCTCTCTTATGTGTTCAAAGTCGATTCACCCTGAACAGTCAGCCAAAACTTTAAATATGTATATATCATTACATAAAGAATTAAAGCAAACTTAATTAATTATGAATGGCGTTTTTTTGTGTTACTGTTCAATGTAGACAGAATATATGCATTAAATGATAGACTCAACACAAAATGTTTTGATTGTTGACTTGTGTTATTGATAAATTGGTTTAATGTTTGGGGCAGTGCACACTTTCCATGTCGATAATTTATATAGGCTAGAAGGATGGTGTTGCAAACTTCTGATGTGTATTTCCAAATTTCCTGCATAGTCTATTTCATAGAATTTTCCTGTAACTTAAAAGTTCATGCTGAATTTGTCTTTGTGTGTTTGACATTGTAACTACAATGGTTGATTGGATATTCTTTGTCAACTTTCAAATCATGTAATTCATGTCAGATATGTTGGAATTTTTGTTCATGTGTAAAGCTATCAAGTACCGATACCTAATTGGTTACACAACTGTTTCATAATGAAAATCTTGATCTCTGATTCATTGGAGAACTGTTTACGCTTGTCTGAACCAAGACTAACTGACTACTCACTGCTAAGGATTAGAAATTACATTTACTCAAATCACATTCTGGTAAAAAAAAAGATCATGACTACTATAAACTGCTACCACTCTTCCACCACTTTGCTAACACTTTTCTACCATTTGACTCTCACTTTTGCTCTTACTTTAAACTGCACATACTACAATCATTTTTATTATCGAGTTAACTTTACTAGAGATTAGTTTATGCTTAACAGTTGGCATGGAAGTATCAACGACTAGCTATGGTAAGCCATGTGCTTACTATAAAGGATATGCATATATTGTAAAAAGAACTAATAAAAATGGAACTGTTATTTGGTGCTGTTCGAAACAACGATCTAAAAAGTGTCGAGGAATGATTAAGACAAAAGGCTCCAACATACTTATTTCAATCGATCATCATTGTAAATCTCAAAATAATACTCATTTAAATGGACAAAATACTCTAACCAAGGTAAAAAAGCAAGACCAAGAAAAAAATAGTGTGGCTCAAGATAGTGCTTTGTTTGTTAAAGAGCATTTATTATCTCCTGAAAAAGACATGTTTGGACAGTCGTTAACGTCTAAGAAACCTCTAACACTATCAAAGACAACACAAACTATGCCAAAGGTTGTTGCATTGCAAGATGAACAAAAAGGATTAGATAGTAATAGTGATGATGATTATATTGATGATAATTATATTGATGATGATAACCATGATGATGATGATGATTATCATGATAATGATGATGAAGATGATAATGGTTTACACCAAAAAAAAATCATTTGTTAAATTTGTTTACTGGAACAATCCCAGTAAGCTAATCCAGCGGCTTCAGTACTTGCATACCTGTAAACAGGCTGGTCATACTAAATATGAGGAAGAACTTTTGGATATAGAAAATGAGCTTCGTAATGCTAAAATTATAGTGTAATGAATCCATGTAACCGCATAAACTATTTCTTAACAATACATGTAATATTTTCTACCACTCTGCTACCACTTTGCTACCACTTTTCTAGTTTGCTACCACTTTTCTACCACTTTGCTACCACTTTTCTACTACTTTTCTGCCACTTTTCTACCACTTTTCTAGTTTGCTACCACTTTTCTACCACTTTGCTACCACTTTTCTACCACTATGTTACCAATTGTCTACCACTTGTCTACCACTTTGCTACCACATTTCTACCACTTTTCTATCACTTTTAACTGTACATATTAAATATAAAAGCCAACGCTAAATAATTCTATTACCAGAACAGAGATAACCTTTGTAGTGTGCAAATCATACTAACAGGTTAGTTACTACTTTGGAACTTACTACAACTACCGAGGTAAACAACGTTTACTCTATAAAGGCTACTCTTATAACTATAGACGACAAAATGTAAAAGGAATAATATTCTGGCAATGCTCAAAACAGAGGTCAACAAAATGTCGAGGCAATATGAAAAGTAGAAATGGTGTGGTTTTAAGTGTGAGTGATCATCAATGTAGTGCTCCAGACAAAACACTGATGGTGTTGACAAAAAAATCATCAGAATGCTAAAAAGTTAGTATAAGAGAAAGATGTTGCTACCCAAAATAGTGCATTGTTTGTTGAGCAACGTTTAACCCCTGTTGTAAATGTTATGTTGTATCCATCTTCCACGCCTCAAGAGTCATCAACATCACAGACTATGCAAGAAGTAGTGTTGTTGTTGTTTTAAGGGGCTGAACTACAAAGTCATCTGCCCTTGATATGCAAGTGGATCGAAAAGGACTAGATAGTTATAGACAAAAGAGAGTTGTAGTTTGTATATAACTATTGTACAAGTACTTACATTAAATAAATAAAAATAGTGTATGTGTATTGTCTGTTTTTCTTAATTGCTATCCCTATGTCCCACTATTAATGCAATTGTTAACCATCAACAGTCTCTGACTATGTTCGCAAAGAGAGTGACCTTAAACAATACACTCTATCTATGGTTTGTGTACCGAGTACACAATAATACAGTGTGGTCAAGCCATGTTGAAGCAATAGTTATATCAGGTAAGGGATTCGAACCCTTGCTTTCTTGTACAGAAAATTTGAACTTAAGTCAAACACCATAACCACTCGGTCAACCTGACAGTTACTAATTTAATTAATTTTGTGGACTTGAGTGTTTATAAAACTTTTTCCAGTATACATTGACTAAACCACTTGTTTGTTTTGAAATATAGTTTTTTTTTTTTTACCATAACATTGCAGTTATGAGTCTTGTGAACTGGGTGTTTAATATAGGGTTAAAGGCATTTTAAAATAATTTTAGAAAAGCTCTTAGGTATCGTGTCATGGGTTTTAGTAATGCATTACTGTTCGTTGACTAACATTTACCGTTACACAACATTATTTTGGTGAGCTCTACATGTTGTTGTTTGAGTCGTCAGTCTTTTGACTGGTTTGATGCAGATCTCCATGCCTCCCTCCCCCGAGCGAAACGTCTCATCTCTATATAGCTACCACACCCTACATTCAAGGCTATCTGTTTAACATATTATAACCTTGGATCTCCCCAACAAGCTCTTGGGTTCAATTCCTAGATTTAACACAAACTTTTAAAAGCGGTATGACAACTAAAACTAGTCTACTCAGTCTCGGGTGGTCCAAATAAGTAGAGAGGGTTTGATTCACACCTCAACCATTGAGCACCATGTTATTTTTTATTTTTTAATAATGATAGCCATTTGTTCAATTTCACATTTCACACATTGCAATTTGTCAATTTTCCATTTGCATTTTTTAAAAATGACAGTTTGATGTTTTTTCAATTTCATGATTTGGAAACATGGATTTTTCCATTTTCATATTTACACATTTGTCAATTTCCCATTTGCATATATTTTCTTAAATGTCCGTTTAAGGTTTATAAATTTTGTCTATATGGAAACATGGATTTTCCATTTTGCTGTTTACAAATTTTGTATATATTTATTTTGTGTATGTTGAAAAAGATCGATATTTCCAAAACAAGATTTTTTATTTTTCATTTTATGATTTTGTAAATGATCTTAATGTGAGTGCTTGACCATGGATTTTCCATTTTGCTGTTTACAAATTTTTTATATATTTATTTTGTGTATGTTGAAAAACGATATTTCCAAAACAAGATTTTTTATTTTTATTTTTATGATTTTGTAAATGATCTTAATGTGAGTGCTTGACCATGGCAATAATACAGTCTATCTATGTGTTAGCGGAACCATAGAGTCTTATTACTACTGCAAGTAAGAATGTTTTACAAAATAACGGCTATCTACCACTGCATTTGAAAAACAAAACTATTGAAAAAAAATACTATTTACCATTCATTCATATATAAGTGTTAATTCTCTCTCTCCCCACCCTACCTCATCGTATTTTCTCTGGTCAAACAATCAATGCTACCCATACATACACAAGCTTTCTATGTCTCTCTCTATATATATGTTTTCTCTGCTCCACAAGATAAAAATTATGGTTGCTGGATTGTATCCTGCACTGTTTATGCGACATACCATTGCCAGTTCATAAAACCGTTAGGTAGTTCTCTACACATAGCGATTTTACCACTGCTCTACCTACGCCTTTTGCTTGTTTGGCTTTCTTACAAGCTAGTATGCGATAGGCAGCATTAACTGTATATCAAACCCAGTCCACCTTTGTATTTGCAATCTAAGTAATAATTTGAAAAGAGACAAGTGTAATCAGTTTTAAACATTATCTCTGCTTTTTTGTTTGTTTGTTTGTTTATGACATGTATATTAACCTAAAATCAAACCCTAGTCTACCTTAGTGAAAGGCTAACAGTTTAACCACTGCGTTACCATACCCTTCTTTCTTAGTTTGATTCATTCTAGGCCTTAGAGCTAGAAATCGAGTTACGATCTCCAGTGCAAGAGGCACATGTGCTCACCACTATAGCATGTAATGGTTAGCTGGTAACATTAGACAAACGAAAATGATTGTATTTCTGTTAGCCAAGCATTTCTGTCATTTGCCTACTGTGTGAGCACTGCCAGCAAGACAGTTTAGTTTAGAACAAGCGTGTGTGTGTGTGTATGTGTGTATAGATTATTAGCCTCAAGTATTTAAAGCTTGTTGTGTGTAGCGACCATCTTGCTCAGTAACCACTGAGTAAGTTTTAACAGTTAACTCATAAAAACAGCATGGGATAGTTGTGTGTGTATGGTTCATGTACTTGGGAATGTGCATTAGCACCATGCGCTAGCTTTACCTTGCCCTCTAGAGGTAGAGCGTTATCCCTTCCTTTGGACATTGCCAATGACTGCATTCCCCCACAAGTTTTACACTTAAGCTCTTGGCTTGTTCTTGATTAGGTTTGGTTTGCTTTAGGCTTGGTTTGGTTCAGTTGGGTTTGATTCGACTTGGTTCAGTTTAGTTTGATGTAGTCACCATTTTTTTATTTTTAGCTACACTCTTTGACCAATTAATTAATGATAGTCTACTCTTAATTCTTGAATCGATAAATTGAATTTTGTGTGCACCGTTTGTCAATCCATGCCTACAACCTATACTCCCTATGTACTACAGTCAGAACTGAAAACAAGTTCCAATGGTCAAAGACGTGTCAGTCACCATACATATATCCTACAATAATTCTTTCTTTACCTAGCTAGATTTCGTCACTCACAGTAAACATCTTACATTATGGGTTTGCAATATATTAAGAAAAGCAAAAGTCCATGATCTTGTTGTTTTGGGTCTTTTTTGGGGAAATTCATAAGCCATAAAAAGAATGACATCATGTCAAGTTCTGAGTGGATCTTGTATGTCAAAATCCCATTATCGGTTTATAAAATCTCAAGGCCATGCCCTAGCAGTTTTGGATTATTTCAATCAATGAGTCCACCATAGGAAACATCGAAAAAATAAATACCCTTAAAACAAGTCGTCACATGACCCTCTCCGAACAATGCTTCGCAAAATATAAATTCATCCATTGAACATTGAACATGATCGGCGACATCATCCTAGCTTCCCCCTCCCACCATGGTTGCCATATCGTTTGACCTTCAAGTGTCCTCAGCATCTCTGTGCTTTTTTTCATTGCCCTGTTGTCAAGTCAAGTCAATGCATTCCAATAAGCTCAAATAACATTCACATCCTGTCAGTCTGCCCCAGCAAGTTTGTTTTCTATACTCACTTCAAGCAACATATAACCAAGTTCTGTTTGTTCTATCTAAAGCCAACTTCATCGGATCAAGGAATTATCATTTGTCATGTCACTCATAATCGTTTACACGTTAAATACCCCCTTCAGGGGGTTTAGGAATTAGGAATTCCATCATAGGAAAAATCAGAAAACGAACCCTCGACCCGCCGTCTCATCGAAAACGCGAATACTGTATTGGTATATCACCACCGTGGCCAGTAATAGCTTCGTTGAAACACGTGTCCAGTGGTATCGTCTCATTCTATCTACAACCACTCGTCATGAACATTTTAGACAAATTTAAGAAAAGTTTTAAAAACTGAAATGTTTTCAACAAAAGTGTCGTTAGGCGCTTTCACATTTTCTAAAACATAAATACTATATTCGAAAGGGGGAGAGGGGAGGGGCGTCACCCCGAGTCCTACGACCCCTCGTATACGTCTCTGGCGTTATTGGTTTGTGAGATATAACAGAAAGTCTAAAATCACAGTTTTACAACAAAAAATTCTGTTTCCCTCATTCTCAAAAACTTTAACCTATTACAAAAATAAAAAGGGTTTCGAGATAAGCCATTTGACACGTCATAGGACTAAATCCGACCAGGCATTCGTGAAATATCGGAAAAAGTCTAAAATCACGGTTTTACCCCCAAAAATCCTGTTTCCCTCATTCTCAAAACTTTAACCTATTAATAACATGTATAGGGCTTCGAGACAAGCGATTTGACACGTCACACGTCCAAATCCGACCTTGCGTTCGAGAGATATCGGCAAACTTCGTAGGAAAGTAGGCGACTATCTGGTTCTCTCCTCACCACCAAAACCCCTTCTTATCAATCATTTTTTTCAAAGAGCTCGCCCTCTTACAAAAATCCCAAGTGCGCATGCGTAAAAAACAAAAACAAAAATATTAATCCATATCGGCAGCCAGCCAAACGCATGCGCGATATGAGCAACCACGTTTAAGTTCATTTTAGCAGCGCATCTTATACATGTCGCATTTGCAAAGAGACTTTCACTAAAGAAATACAATTTCACCCTATAGTAGGGGTAGGTTTTATTTAGGGGTTGAAATGAGTGGTTCATTTGAATGAGGGCGTTAGCCCGAGTCCAACGACACCTCATTTGTCAAAATCGGACCATGGGTTTGCGAGATATCGACTTTGCCCCTGAATGTATTGCGGGTTAGTATGTGACGTCAGAGGGAGAGGTGGTGGGGTGGGGCAGAACTCCTAGTAGCCCCCTACTACTAAGTTACACTCGGTCACATTCGACTACCTTCGACAGTCGCCCGAACCGGTCCCCTCCCCCACTTCCATCCACAAGCTATATAGGCAATGCACACCAGCCAGCTCAGTCAGTTGGCTGGCCAACACAGGTCGGCTAACAACTGGGTCTGCTTCCAAGCCAGACCTTCCACCCTTTCCCCTCCCCTCCCCCCCCTCCCCTCCCCCCAAGCCCCCCAGGGAACGCCTGGGGGGGGGTGGCACGTGACCACGAGAAACCATGGATGACCTTGAAATCTGTCCAGGACCGGCTTAGCCCTACTACTTAAGGCAAAATATTATCAGATAATAAATGCTTTTGAGCAAGGTGTTGGTGCATTATTTTGGCCACTTGGTTGTGCCTTTTCATGTAATCAGTACAGGAGATTGCTTGGCAGCCTCCTGTGATATGTTGAATTGTTTCCGGTTCTAGTTGGCATCTTCTGCATTTATCATCCTGAATATTTGCCTTAACTATATATTTCAGGTAGTTTTTGGTAGCCACAACTTGATCCTGGATTGCAACCATGAATCCTTCAGTCTCAGTGAATAGGTCAGCATGAGTCAACCAGCTGTTCGACGCATCAATGTCGACATGTTTCTGGTTGAGATCATACGGATGACGACCGTGCAGAGCTTTCTGCGTCCACTGCTGAAGCTTGGTGGCTGAACATTCCTCATCAGTGGCTAACTGTATATCCCTTACGTGAAGAAGATCCAGCGGTGTGCACTTGTCATCTGCCTTCACAGCGGCTTGATGTATGGGAGAGTCATGTCTTCCCAGAAAATATCTCTGAAGGTTCCTCACTTGCCTTGCATGCAATTGGATAATGTCCGTGAGCCCTCGTCCACCTCTTTGACGTGGGATTGTCAATCGCTCAACAGCTGACTTAGGGTGGAGACATCTGTGTTTTGTTAAGATGGTACGTGTCCTAATTAGGATGTTCTCCAGGTCAGTCTGCGTCCATTTGATAATACCGAAAGTATATGTCAGAGCAGGGATAGCATAGGTATTAATAGCCTTAAAGGTGTTCTTTCCATTCAACTTTGATTTTAAAATCTTGTTAAGGCGTTGATTGTAGATAGCTATGGTTCTATCTTTAATACCTTTATGATCAATTCGATTAGATTGCAGGAGACCAAGATATTTGTAGGTCTCATTACCTTCCATAGGCTTTATGAAACAACCGTCATCAAGTTGAAATGCTCGGGCCTCTAATTTTCCACGCCGAATGGTGAGGGTGCGACACTTATCTAATCCGAAGGACATTCCAATATCAGAAGAAAATGAAGCAGTAATTGCAATTAGATTGTCGATGTGTTTCTCAGAGGATGCATATAGTTTAATGTCATCCATATACATCAAATGAGAAATTTTGTATTTGACTATACCATGGTGCTTAATTGGAAAACCACACTTTGCATTTTTCAGCAATGATGATAGTGGATTGAGCGCCAAACAGAACCATAGAGGGCTCAAGCTGTCACCCTGAAAGATACCTCTTTTGATTTGAATAAATCCCGATTCCATACATGTGTCTCCATTAGACATTAATAAATTGGTCCCCCAATGGGACATCATATGTTGCAGACTTATAATGATGGCAGGATCAACTTTATATATCTTCAGGATTTGGATTAACCAGGAATGTGGCACTGAATCAAAAGCTTTCTTGTAATCAATAAAGGTCATGTAGAGGTTACGCATCATCTTTCCTGCTTGTTCCATAGTAACTGCATCGATTACAAGTTGCTCTTTGCAACCTTGAGACTTCTTCATGCACCCCTTCTGCTCTTCAGCCAGGATGTTATTAAGATTTATGTGTTCACAAATCTTACGTGCAATGCAAGATGTAAATATCTTATACAGGGTGCACAGACAGGTGATAGGTCGATATTTGGAAGGATCATTGGTTCTATCACCTTTTGGCAGAAGGTATGTTTTACCTCGCATCAAGTAAGAGGGGATAAGCTGTGGATTTTGGATGAAATCTGTGTAGCAGCGGGCAAGATGCTCATGAGTACAAGTGAAACGTTTGATCCAAAAGTTGTGGAGGTTGTCTGGTCCTACCGCTTTCCAATTTTGGGTCTCCTTAACCACACGGGTCACATCTTCAGTTGATACCGAAGAGTCACTCATCGTGTCAATTTCAGACATTCTCTCCTCCTCCTCCGTAATCCTTTTAGCGCTGCTGTTATAATCTCCAGCAATCGACCATAGGGATGACCAGAAATTCTCTACCTCTTCTTTTTGCGGTGAACTGCCCATTTGAGTTCCAGGATCGTCAAGATTCCTATAGAACCGTTTCTCATTGGTAACAAATAGCTTGTTCTGTTGCTTTCGTTCGTTCGATTCTTTATATCGACGTAATCTCTGTGCCTTTGCCTCAAGTTGTTGCTTTAATGTGTCTAGGATCTCAAGGGGGCTACAGTTCGGAGGATTATACTTCGCATGTTTACTCTTCGTAAGGCTCAACATTTTAACACATTGAACAACCTTCTTACTTCTATTGCCTGCAACATACTGATGCATTCTTCCTATATTTACTCTCAGTTCATCAACAGACTTTCGTAAACGTATCTCCCAGGCTGGCATCTTCTTCTGTCGACCTGAAGTATATTTAGGTCGCCATAATCTACCTCCTGTCACTCGTATCACAGCTATCGCTCCAGCGTAAATTGCAGTCTGAACATGGTTGAAACAATATGATTATTATTATTATTATTATTATTATTATTATTATCACTAGGGCTCGGATTTTTAGGTGCTAAACATCGTGAAAATATTTATTTTTATGTATTAAATAAAAATACCTGAAATATGTGACAAAAAAGTTTTTTTTATTATAATTTAGTTTATTAATGTGAATATAAACAATATGCAGTACTCACGAATACTATGTCTCACTGACTACTGAAGCATTACAATACACAACGACATACATCTTCAGGTTGTCCATCACAAATGACCGACGATTATCGCGAAACACTTATTCTGAAGGCACGGAACTGCGGCAATATGTTTCTCGCCCTTGAGGTGTTGTGTAACTTGTGATCGCTGTTCAGCCATGATTGCTTTCCCACATGGTTGGCAGAACAGAACGCCTCCATCCGAAGTAAAATTATCTTCAAATTCTGCAACAGACGATCACTTGTAGTTGCTTTTACTTTATGCATCGTACAACTGCCTTACACTTCACAGTGCCAGAAATGAACTGCATGTGATTGACACTTGTGCCAGGTAGCTGCGGGGAGAGGGAGGTGTAGCACTTGGTACAATATGGCTATGAACAAGGAAATCCCCGGCTTCCACAGTGAGTGGCACGGGGCGACAAGTTAAGAATAACACAGTTGCAAGCTGACATACGGTCTGCATGAAGATTAGATAGCTCACAGGATTTTCCCCGTTGAAGTAACGCAGAACAAGAATGCAATAAACTGAAAGATCTAGCATACTGACTTTTCAAAAATGTAAATATTATGTATTTTTATGTGCCAATAAGTGAAAATCAGGAATGTATGTATTTATTGAAAAATTGCTTAAAATATGTATTTACATTAAAAAAATATTTATTTACCTAAAAATCCGAGCCCTAATTATCACTAACCAGGCGTCCCAAGTGGGAGTTGGCTTGTGGTAGGGTGGCTAGTTCCTTTACTCTCCTCGTCCTGCCATAGCATGCGGCAGGTTCCCATTTTGCATCACGAGGCTGGGAGACCCCGTACCAGACCGTACCAAGACTTTTAAATTCTTGGTAGATCCGGGGATTGAACCTGGTACCTCGGGGCTGACAGTCAACAATGCTAGGCACTACGCCAAGAGGTGGTCATTATCAACGTGTACCCACTGGCAAACCAAGATTTCGGCGTGCGTTTCATCCTCAGGGCCATTTTCACCAACTCTTTGCTAACGATTAGTTAGTTAATTCCTATTTAACATAAATATGAGAGTTAATGCATGGTTATCGTCGATGCATTTCGCAAGGCTATTTGGGTTCGCAATTACTTAAATACACTTCACACCCACCCGCGCATTCGCAAACTCCGTTTCACCCTGGAGAAACATGTCAAACAGATCAAGAAGCGTGTAGCGCTACAGTAATCGTTGTTTGCGATGCTTCCTTGAGGTTTTCTGGAACATAATTAAAAAAGGAAGGGAAATAAAGAAAACCTTATTCGTGGTAAGAGTTTAAAATGATATGAACAAAGTTTTTTTGAGAACTGGAAGTTGTAGGTATACAACGATTGCTTAGCTAAATAGAACAAACTCCCCACGTTTCCTTCGTAGCGTAGGTGGTTGCGTTGCAGACTCCGAGTTCATTATGCACAGCTGGGAGGAGTTCGAATCCCACTTCCCATTTCCGTATTTTCCTTTCTTGTAACATGTTTGATACTTTATGATTTCACTGCCATAAACATATTTTATATACTAATGGATTAAAGTTCATGTGAAAATCGGAAACAAACCAATTCTTCCGCCACTGTAAGAGGCACGAGGTAGAATTTACTGGTTTCCTCCACTTTAACAATGCTTTAGAGCAGGGGTTCCCAACCTTTTAGCAACTGCGTACCACTTGAAATGTTTAGAAAGTTTGGCGTACCAACAGTAGCCTGCTATATTTTTTTTAGAAACATATATTTACTGTCGGAAAAGTGCCCAATGGTTTGTTTTATTTTAATTACAGTACATTACTGAGAAAACTTCATATCTATATATATATAAATCAATGTTACGTGATAGTTTGTCTTTGGGTGTGTATGTCTCCTATGCGTTCATATACCATTCATCCGATTGTGATGAAACTTGGCTGAGATGTTGAGTGCACTCCAAGGAAGGTTTCTGACTTAGTAAATCCGTTTTACAATAGGTAGCGCACGCGTAGATTCAACAAATGAGTGACGATGCGCGAAGCGTTTCAAACAAGTCCCGTATGTGTTCATATACCATTCGTCCGATAGCAATGAAACTTGGGTGAGATGTTGTATACACTTACGTGAAGGTTTCAAAATTAGTGAATACATTTCACAGTAGATAGCGCACGAGTAGATTCAACAAATGAGCGACGACACGCAATGCGTTTCAACAAAGTCCCGTATGCATTCATATACCATTCGTCCGATAGCTATGAAACTTGCGTAAAATGTTGTGTACACTGCAGGGAAATTTTCTGGCTTAGTACATCCACTTTACAATAGGCAGCGCATGAGTAGATTCAAGAAATGAGCTACGACGCGCGAAGCATTTCAACAAAGTCACGTTTGCGTTCATATACCATTCGTCCGATAGCGATGAAACTAGGCTGAGATTTTGTGTGCAATCCAGGGAAGGTTTCTAGCTTAGTAAATCCCTTTAAAAATAGGTAGAGCACGAGTAGAATCAACAAATGAGCAACGACGCGCGAAGCGTTTCAACAAAGTCCCATATAATTTCATATACCATTCATCCGATAGCGATGAAACTTGGGTGAGATGTTGTGTACACTCCAGGGAAGGTTTATGGCTTAGTACATACATTTTACAATAGGTATCGAACCAGTAGATTCAACAAATGAGCGATGACACGCGAAGCGTTTCAACCAAGTCCCGTATAAAGTCATATACCAGTCGTCTGATAGTGATAAATGTTTGGTGAATTGTTGTGTACACTCCAGGAAAGGTTTCTGGCTAAGTAAATCCATTTTACAATACGAAGCGCACGTTTATATTCAACAAATGAGTGACTACGCGCGAAGCGTTTGTACAACGTCCCGTATACGTTCACATACCATTCATCCGATTGCGATGAAACTTGGGTGAGATGTTGTGTACACTCCAGGGAAGGTTTCTGGCTGAGTATATCCATATTACAATATGTAGCGCAAGAGTAGAATCAACAAATGAGCGACGACACGCGAAGCGTTTCAACCAAGTCCCGTATGCATACATGTACCATTCGTCCGTAGCTATGAAACTTGGGTGAGATGTTGTGTACACGTCATGGAAAATTTCTGGCTTAGTAAATCCCCTATACAATATGCAGCGCACAAGTTGATTCAACAAATCAGGGACGACGCGCGAAGCGTTTCAACAAAGTCCCGTATAAGGTCATATACCATTCTGCCGTTAGCGGTGAAACTTGGGTGAAATATGGTGGACACTCCAAGGAAGGTTTCTGGCTTAGTAAATACATTTCACATTAGGTAGCACACGAGTAGATTCGACAAATGAACGACGACACGCGGAGCGTTTCAATACAGTCACCTATGTCTTCATATCCCATTAGTCCAATAGCGATGAAACTTGGGTGAGATGTTGTGGACACTCCAGGGAAGGTTTCTGGCTGAGTATATCCATATTACAATATGTAGCGCAAGAGTAGAATCAACAAATGAGCGACGACACGCGAAGCGTTTCAACCAAGTCCCGTATGCATACATGTACCATTCGTCCGTAGCTATGAAACTTGGGTGAGATGTTGTGTACACGTCATGGAAAATTTCTGGCTTAGTAAATCCCCTATACAATATGCAGCGCACAAGTTGATTCAACAAATCAGGGACGACGCGCGAAGCGTTTCAACAAAGTCCCGTATAAGGTCATATACCATTCTGCCGTTAGCGGTGAAACTTGGGTGAAATATGGTGGACACTCCAAGGAAGGTTTCTGGCTTAGTAAATACATTTCACATTAGGTAGCACACGAGTAGATTCGACAAATGAACGACGACACGCGGAGCGTTTCAATACAGTCACCTATGTCTTCATATCCCATTAGTCCAATAGCGATGAAACTTGGGTGAGATGTTGTGGACACTTACGTGACGGTTTCGAACTTAGTAAATACATTTTACTGTAGGTAGCGCACGAGTAGATTCAACAAATGAGTGACGGAGCGCGAATCGTTTAAACAAAATCAGGTATGCGTTCATATACTATTCATCCGATTGCGATGAAACATTGATCAGTTATTGTGTACCCGCCAGGGAAGGGGACTTAGTAAATCCATTTCACAATAAGTAGCGCAAGAGTAGATGCAACAAATGGGTGACTACGCGCGAAGCGTTTCAACAAAATCCCCTATTGCGTTCATATAACATTCTTCGATTGCGATGAAACCTTGATGAGTTATTGTGTACACGCCAGGGAAGGGCTTCGACTTAGTAATACATTTCTCAATAGGTAGCGCACGAGTAGATTCAACAAATGAGTGACAGCGCACGAATCGTTTAAACAAAAACCCCTATACGTGCATATACCATTCATCCGATTGCGATGAATCATTGATGAGTTATTGTATACACGCCAGGGAAGGGTTTCGACTTAGTAAATCAATTTCACATTAGGTAGCGTACGAGTAGATTCAACAAATGAGTGACAGCGATGAAACTTTTGAAAGTTGTTGAGCACGCTCCCACGAATGGTTCTAAATTAGAAAATCCATTTTACGATAGCTTAGAGGCAGTTAACATGTTGTGTATCCAAAAGCACTTCAAGAAACAGAATTTCAACGCCAACACTTTCTTTGATTGGCATTGCAACGCATGCCGGGTACAGCTTGTATTTAATAAATTAATGCACTTATACAGTATTTCGGTGTTTCCAACCTTTTATTAATGCAACAATAAATATAATATAGATTCCTTCAATTCTTTCTTGCTAATTTTTATTTAAAAATATATAGACTATAGATATTATCAAAGATATATGTATATTTACTCCAATTTTACAATAAAGGAAATAAACAAAACGATTATTGCAAATTACACTTTTATGTATTACTCATAGGTCTAAAAACATATGATTTTATATAATCAGTACAAACTAAGCACACAAAAAAAACATCAACATCATACAAAATCTTCTTTTAGTGCGAAACTTGTTGTTGTGGTTTGTCTTTGATTAAAATATCAATATCAGGAGTAATTGAACTTAACTTCACTCTTAAGCCCTCTTCAACACTTATTCTGTTTCATTGTTTATTTTTTATGTATAAAAGTTCAGAAAATTCACTCTCACACAAGTAACTTGTAACAAATGGCAGAGCTTTCCGGAGTATAATTGGCTACTCGGTTTTACATCCGATCCAGAAGTTAATTAAAGATTTCCCTTTAGAACTATCTTTCATGGAATTATCCTTTGTTAGATCGATAAAACTATCTTTTAATTTCAACTCATTTGGTGAGTTTCCCGAAAAAGGATTTCTGATCCAGTTATATTTGGAATAATCTTCAGAGAAATATTTATTAAAACTTTCTTGAAGGGGTTCCAAGTGAACAATGATATCAGCAACCACATCTAGCATTGGAGGAGATATTTCATTTTCTTCAAAAATGATGGTAGAGGAGTAAATGCTGATAAATGTTCCTCCTGTATTTGTGAACAATCATAACACCCACGCGTACCACCGGTTGGAAACCCCTGCTTTAGAGAGTTGAGTGGTAAGATTTGGCCATTTAACGTAATGTCTTGTTAGTGGTGAGTTAACGACTAGCGTTTCTATTTGATGAAATGCTCGTGCAAAGTTAAATAACCGTTTATGATGAATAAAGACAGAATTGACGTTGGTGAAAACGACCCTTAGCCCCTTGAGCGTCTTTTTTTATGACCAGCAGGGGAGCGGTTTTATGAGGATAATAGATTTTAAAACGGGAGCCACTCTTAAGTTTCTAGTCTTCAAGTAGCTATAGTCCTTTTAAATCACGAGGGAACGGTCAGGACGTTTGATGGCGAGAGAAAGGATGAAACTTAGCGGCGGGATTATGGCGTTGAGAGGCTTGCGACTGGGTATCCGTTCACCGTCACGACTATACCACAATCTGAAACAAGACACCAGTCTAAGTTAGTTATCGTTGAAAGCTTCAATCTTTACCAAAGCAAACGAATAGGATACAGTAGGGGAGGAAATGGAACTCATTATTTTAGTGTTTTTTATTTGGCCAGCATGTTATTTTGTTTGGCTAATATTGATGGAAGGAAGGAAGGAAGGAAGGAAGGAACCTTTTAGTTTTACGTCACCGTTAATCATGCGATCATAATCCAAGGGTCCTCTTTTTACGTGGAATCCGAACCACAGGACATGGCAATTCACTTCGAAAATCTCACATACATTGAGCGGGAATCGAACCCAGTCCACCATTGTGAGAGGCCAACAGCTTGACCGCTGTGCCACCAATCCCCTGGCTGATATTAATATTGTCTACTGAAATATCTTGGGATATCTTTGTCATCAGTCCCGTGTAGGTGTGTTGAACTTGTCTGATAACCTGTATGTATGTGATGACTGTAGGGGTGTGTGTATTACTGTATTAGGGACAGGGAGGAGGTATGCGCCCCAGGACTTGAAGTAGACTAAGGTACTATCCCGTCATTTAACCTACTGTCGACCAAAATATTATGTGCACTCGAGTTTGATGGTTGTTTGTAAAGTAACCAATAGGCCTACATAAAATCCAATGACATCATCGTTTTCGTCGTTCTATTTTACGTTAGTTCATGTAGGTTTGGGATTTTTAGTTTATATTTTAATATTTTTTATCGCAGTTGGAACACAAAAAGTGCCCGTTTTTAAGCGTGTTTCAACCATGCGTCACATTTAAGAATTAATATCTCGAAAACTCGTAATCAGATCGAATCCAAATTTTAACGCAATAAACATTGAAATGTTTTATAACTGGTTTAGTAATTTCAAAATTTTGTGTGTCCAAGAAACAAATTTGTTATCATTTTTGTAAGGTAACTTTTTCTCGGTTCGGGGTGGTTGGAAAATTGCGTTCTTGTTTGCGTTGTAATCCTTATACATCAAGAGGTTATGTTGTATGAGTGTGAAATACGTAAATTAACTCATTTATTTTATATTGGTTTGTATTTGTGCAGGAAACTAAGACATGGTTCCGCAGCTAGCCGATACGCGTAAAGCTGTACAGCGTTGCCGAGATGCGTCATAGCGCGCCTTGCTCGGAATTGTTTGGGCAGCTTCCTTCAAGCAAATGGTATTAAGAGGGACCGTGAAAGGCATTTCCCATCAGCTTTTCTCATTAGGGCTTTGTGCTTCCATAGCAGCTATAACTTGTTTTTCATATTTAGATTATTGTTAAGTTTTTAATGTTCTTTTTATATGCGTTTATCTCTTTACAATATATACATTGGTTTAAGTCACCAACAGTGGTAGCTAAACTCGCTAACGCGCAGCACTAGGCCATGGGGACAAGCTGTCTGCGGACTCGGTAGACTTTGGTTTGAGCCCCACCGTCGGCCGTCCTTGAAATGATTTTCCGTTGTTTTCCCATTTTCAACTCCAAGCAAATGCTGGGATAGTACCTTCTGATTGGTCACGGCCACTTCCTTCCACATCCTTGCCCAGTGTCATTCATCTTATTTCATTTCATCTATCAATAACTCCTCTCATGAGATTGGCTTCATGAAGGGCATCCGGCCATAAAAACCACCCGCCACATACCGGTAGCCTTTCATCGCATCTCATCCCCAACCCCGTTGAAAACGGAAATAATAAGGCGTAGACGTACTCTCACACATTGGTTTAAGTCACCTTACAATTTAACGCGTGTCTAAACTAGAGGCTGCGATCGATAGTGATTCCATAAGAACAAGTATTTTATTCAGTTTTTTTTAATCAAAATCCGATGGTGTATACAATTTGCCAAAGTTTTTCAAGGGACATTTCTGGAAAGTCTGTCATTGAATACTCGAATCTCTCTTTTAATTTTGAAATTGTTGGGAACACCTTCTCCAAAAATAAGCTGTGAATGGTACGTCAATAATTCCAATAGTAAATTGATCTATTATAATGTGAGGTCGTCATGACAGTCGTCTCTTCTTGGCCGCAGGAGATTCTTATGTTGTTATAAATGTCATTTTATTTATTCTTCTTCACTGCATGTTTTACAGAATGAAGTGATATTCCAAGACAATCAGCTGTTCGTTGAGGAAACCGCTTTTCATCTAGCTTCCCGGCCTCTAGAGTAAAAACAAACAAACGGCACTCACGATCATCTGAAGCTCAAATACGGTAAATGCAGATCTTGGAGGCATCTGACCGGAATCTGCACGTACAACGGAACGGAACATTTGTTTTTACTTTAATTTACTTTACTTTACTTCACTTTACTTCGCCACATCGGAAATCCATTGACCCATTATGTGGAAAGGCCAGTAGGTTGCAGGGGTGAGGTCAGGCTCGGAAGTAAACAGGAAGCATTGCATGTGCCACGATCTACCACAACATCCTACTAACACCGTTTGCTTGAATAAAAACTGATATCCAAACATTTATGACCTAACAAACTTTCTCGCCTGCTGTTCCCTAGGTTTCAGGATTGAATCCTGGCGCAGTCAGTTGGTATTTCAGGGTGATTAATTAAGCCGAAGCGGTGTCAGATTTAACGACACGTTAAAGATTCCCTTCGGGGGCAAATCTGGCAACCCTGCTTCTCTAAAAGCCACAGTAATTAAAAGGGATGTAAAACTAATTTTGTCATTATTATTATTCCCAGCCCCGTGGTGTTGGTGTAGCGCGTCTGCCTAGCACCCGGGGCCCGGGTACGATTCCCGGCTCCGTCAGGGATTTTAGAAACTGACGTGAGGGCTGGAGCGGGGTGCACTCAGCATCGTGAGGACAATTGAGTAGCTGTCTGACACTGAGACAGCGGGGTCATGGAAACCAAGATTAATGGCTGAGGGGACCAGACGCGCTAACCACGCTTCACCCCATAAACTGCATGCCAAATGGATGGGCAGTGGCCGCTTGGTAGACCTAGGCCCTTCATGGGCTGTAGTGCCACGTAGGTTTAGTTTTTACTATTATTATTACCGGTATTATTATTATTACTGTGCTTACCGTACAGTTTCGGAACCTGCAGTTCTGGTTGTCTCAGGTGTTGCGCCAATAGACTTACTCTCGCAAGAACGTAAAGACGTATACTTCCGACGAGTAGAACTGGGCAAGGCTCAAGCCCGGAAGGAAGCCGTATCACGCAAGATGGAGCTTTGGCAGCAGAGGTGGAATGACGATCTCAGAGGAAGATGGACAGCTCGGCTGATACCGAGCCTGGTCGAGTGGACGAGTAGGAAACACGGAGAAACTAATTACTTTCTGACTCAGATGTTGACAGGTCATGGCTACTTTCGGTGTTACCTTCATCGTATGGCCAAAGTAAGAGTCCAGTTTGTATTTACTGCGAGACGAACGATATGACGTATATCATACGTTCTTCGTCTGCGATCGTTGGGCAGCGGAAAAACAACTTGAAGCTGAGGTTGGTCCAATAACGCCGGACAATATAGTTGGCATTATGCTGAGGAACGAGCTCAGCTGGGATACGGTCGCTTTCTTTGTTGAGGTGGTCCTTCGTCAGAAGTCGGATGGGGACTTGCTCGATTTAGTTGATTAAGTCTGCGATCCGTGGACTATGAATGGAGAAGTAAGATGGTGCTTGTGAAGCAAAGAAAATGGCTCCATCCTGAAGTAATACGAAAGTGGTCCCGGGATGGGGTTTGTCAAGAGGACAGGGTGTGGTTTTTTAGTGGGTAAGAATCCCACACTCTTGAGGAGTGCGGACCCTTCTCAAGGTCTTATGCAAGATTTTTCCACTTCCCTCGTAAATATATATATATATATATATATATATATATTATTATTATTATTATTAATATTATATTATAACGTTAAATAGAACGAGGAAAATTATATTGTTATTGAATTATCTGTAGGCCTATTGGCTGTTTCATAAACAAATTCCAAACTAAAGTGCACAATAATATATCGTATTAGTCGACAGTAGCATGCACGTCGATGCTTTATACACCTCGATCTAACAGCCATGTTATGGATTTAAATGGTCGTAAAAGTTTCTCACGCCAAAACTTACGGATGCGTTAACTGAGCGATAGTATTCAGAGCAAAACTCGACTGCCTTAAGTAGCCAGCTGCGCAGTGGCGGTTCTTGCTATAGCGCAATGTCGCAATGAACCCCCATTAAATTTGACAATATATTTAGCATTTTGTCCCTATACGTAACAGAATATTTGCCAGAAAACAGCGCGGAGTTCAAATGCAGTTAACGAGCGCGAGGAAGTGAAGCCGGCGCAAGATCTAGTTTGAACCCCCCCCCCCCCGTCTTGGCCAATCTTTCCTGCAGAGAATAGGCGAGTAAGGTAGAGCGGTGGCATGAGCCATGTAGCGGGGGTTAGAAGGGAAGGGAACAGTGGATACAAGCCAAACTTGTATCCGTCCTACACGCATGCGCAATAAGATTGCTGAATTCGTTCACTAGTCCAGCGACACAAGCCCTTCAAGGTTGCGGAAAAGATACACTCCGCCATCTCTTGACGTGTTTGTAAAATAAATGCGGCCAATGTGAACATACAGCGAAAGTGCTCACCAGGGGCGCTTTTGAAAGGGTATTTCATGGCTGCCACATTAGACTGTTTATATGCATCCGTAATTTATCCATGAATTTATCTATATAAAGTAAACTACCTAGGTATTTATTGCATTTGAAGTTACCTTACAAAAATGATAACAACTTTGTTTCTCGGACATACAAAATTTTGAAAATACTAAACCAGTTATAAAATATTTCAATGTTTATTGTGTTAAAATTTGGATTCGATCTGATGTAGGGTTTTTGAGATATTTATTCTTAAATGTGACGCATGGTTGAAACACGCTTAAAAATGGGCACTTTTTGCGTTCCAACTGTGATAAAAAATATTAAAATATAAACTAAGAATTCCAAACCTACATGAACTAACGTAAAATAGAACGACGAAAATGATGATGTGTTTGGAATTTACGTAGGCCTATTGCTTACTTCACAAACAACCTTCAAACTCGAGTGCACATAATATTTTGGTCGACAGTAGAGGGAGTGTGGAAAAAAACGGAGTCCCGCACTCAGTATAGCCACTGTCAGCGCTGGTATTCGAACCTGTGTACTCTGGACTTTTTGCAGCTGCCCACACGGCTGTGGTGCAGGATTTAACGAGCATGGCTCCGCTGCGGGACTAAAATATTTTTTAAAACCTGAAATGAATAGACTTTACTACATCCTTATAAACAAAATAAGCTAACGGGGCTATAACCTTGCAGTCCCGTCCCTTAGTACAACAATAATAAAGTAAGGTTTATTGAATTTTCGGCTAAAACCTTCGTATTTATTCTGGTTAAGGCATGTAATGACCAAATACACCCTCAGTTTCCGTTTTGTGTGTTTGTTTGTTATGGGCTGGTGTAAAAACTACTCGAGCGAATGAAATCAAATGTTGTATTTAAGTGGAAGGGACTCTTTCAATAAAAGTAGACTATACATTATTTATGGAAATTAAAGTAGTCAGGGGTGAATAGGAAATCTCAAAACTCAGCAGTAAGACTATTGCACATATTTTAACCATTTCTTGATATGACAAGGCCCAGGTGCGGCTTGAGGTTTGAAGGACATCTTCCTGACGTGAATATGCCACAACACAGTTCTCTCGCAAATATATCAATGAAACACTAGAGAGGGATGATCAATTGGCTTCACAATTACAGTATTTTGTGTTTAAACGCCACTGATTTCTTCTCGACAAAGGATGGCTCAAATTGACCTCTTGCTGTTAATTCCAACGTTACATTACGAGTTAGTGTAAGTTACTTCACTAATATTGGACATTTGTTAGCTTATTTTTATCTTATGTAATATAGGCTCATGAGGTAATCTTTTGTTCGTGTGTATGTGTATGCACATGTCCCGTGTTAAGTTTTCATTGGCTGGAGCAATTTCAATGAGACGTAGTAAGGTCTTATTACTATCCAGTGTGACTCCAACTGTACTTGGAAAATTTTAATAATGATCACAAATCCAACACAGCGGCCGAGCGAAATATTTCACCGGCGTCCAATATTTCTAAAACTATCCTCACAAACAACCTTGAACTTTCTATGGTTATACAGGCTACCAACGCACATTCACGTATGAGGCTTTCAAGAACCTCATCAACGAAAAACCAACATGGCGGCCACGCAAAATTTAACTATTTGAATGGGCTTTTCTCGCTATTTAATCATCCGAGTGCAGTGAAACTTTGCACGGTAAATGTTAATTTAATGATTAATGTATTGGCATTTGATATAACACCTTAAGTTGTTATAAGATATTCAAGATGGTAGGTGTGCGAAATTTTAAATCGTATTTTAAGTGTTTGTATCCTAATCAAGAGGTGGAAATGAAAGTTTATTAAGTGAGCCATCGCTATAATAATGTATCTATTGGTGCATTACTCTACGTTCTACATATAAAACATTCTATTATGGCAGCCTTGCGAAATATTTCACTGGTTCTCAAGATCTCCGAAACTATTAAAGAAATCAAATGACATTTTTATAGCAAAAGTTTTAGGTAGATTTCATTAGAAAGCTAACTATTGCAATGGGTCCCATGTTTCGACTTCCGGAAAATTTCGACATATCTTCGCGTTTCACATCCCCCAGACCCCAAAACCACCGTCAGTTCAATAGTTTATATATAATTTATGTATGTATTGAACCCGAGGAGGTTATGCTGACTGGAATTGAACGTGGTTCTCAGAGACTGTGATCTCAGTATAAAGGTTCCACCAGGGAACGAACCAGAGATCTGTAGAGGCAGTTTCATGGTAAAAACCCCTCTGTTAATTAAGTATATTTAATCACTGGTGTGATTTTGGTGCAATGACATTATTTATTAAAATAATGCAGGGAATAATGAGCAGATTACAGCATTATTAGACTACTTGATGTAGGCTATACGAGGCTTGAAGCACGGAGAGGACAGAGTTGACATTTTACAAATTAGCCCAGAATTGTGGGTGGGGCTCAGTGGAGCCATGTCCATCTCTGTGACCCCATTCTGTCGTCTGAAGCAGGGGGGAGGCCTGAATAATGACCCAGTTATTCCCCGACGGAGAATAGATTTGCGGAGTGGGAGGAGAGATGCCCAGGAAAATCATTGATTACTCGTGATTGGAGCAACGAATTGAGATGAGAGTTGCTCACAGATGAATCTTTTGGCAGGAGGCTAATTTTAGAGCCTTTTACCTGCGAAATTGGGGCATATTTAATGATGTGCGGAAGGACTGTAAAACGACCATTGTGCGCGGATAGATTTGAGAATGTTGCCGGGGAATACCCGTAAGATAGCGTCCCACGCTATGGAGAAAGGAATTAATATTAATTAATTGGACGAGCGATTCCTTTGCACGCAGATAGTTTTGGAATCTGTGAAGAAAGAGGAACCCAATGATCATGGTTTGGAGACCAGATTCACGCTGTGAGAGGAGCCAAGATTACGCGGGAAGATTTCGCCCTAATTTCCGTGGGAATACGATATAAGGGAGTTGACCCTTGGAGGAGCGCTCAGTTGAAACCCAGACTCTCTCAGTTCAAGCTCAGTCTACGCGCAGTTCATGTGCAGTGTGCACCCAGTTACAGCCCAAGTTGCAGTCTTACGCAGTCTTCACGACGTTAGAAGTTACCCAGTTGCAGCACAGTTGCAGTAAGTTGCAATCAGTATGCGGCAAGTACGAGGGCAGTACGAGACAGTAGGTAAGCAGTATACAGCAGTCTTCAAGTAAGGTACGAGCAGTCTTCAAGTGAATCTTCAGTCAGGTACAGCCACTTTGAAGCAAGTTCGTCAAGGCAGAACGCATGGCGGTTCTAATCATAATAGACGCCGAACAAAGACTGGTACAGGTAAATGAAGCATTTAATAAGCTTGTATGAATAATAGTCGTGCTATAGGCATAATCAGCAGTACGAACTATGCCGTGTTCAGTTACGAAGCACCGTGTAGGCTAATGGCAGAACTATTGTAAATAATTATTTGTGTAAAGTATTGGACTGTGTTAAGCGCAATGTGTAAAGTATTGACTGATCGTATATGTGTAAATACGATGGTATGCGCTAAATGAAACTCTATGACGTGTTTGGTAATGTCATGAGAGTACCAGATGATAACACTCAGAACGGGAGCTAGCATATTTATGCAACGCAGGACGCTTACTGTAGGAGTAAGAATAATAAAACTGTTGGTGAATTCCGAAAGCAGGTAAACCAGACTTTCTATCAGGAGTTGATAGGAGCACGGAAGATGCCGTCGACGCCTGCAATTTCGATCTTTGCTAGGGAATTTCAGCATTGAAAAGTGTATAAAGTGACGTGTGTTAAGTGTACAACATATGTAAAAATATCCTTTAAAGTAGTGATTAGATAAGTGTTTCACATGTTTGGGAGCGATAGCTTCCTGAGAGTTATGCAACGTGTCGTGTTGTTGATGAAAATTATGTGTTATAAAATGTGTGCATTCAAGATGAATATGTCGCGTTAAACCTGCTAATGGCGGGCGACATGGAGAAATATGATTGGTTGGAGCCACCATAGACGCCTATAGAAATGTAAGTACCCCACAAGTTATGATTATGTAGAAATATGGGCCATTGCATGTTGTGATTCAGTAAAGATGCCAGTAAAAATCAGTTTAGGAGGCAGATCCTCCATGTTTAATCATTATTGTGCTGATTTTTATAGAGTTGAGATGTTAATTTGCATCATTAAGTGGAGTAATTATTCCCACTATGAATTAAGAATGGCAATCAGTTATGTAAATGTGACGAACGCGATTGTTCGGACTTTAAGACGTTTAGCTATGTCGGATATTTTTGGTAAAGTTATGTGAGAATAATAATAAAGTAATGATTTTGGTCATTTATGTCAGTGAGATTAATGGTAATAAGAATAATGAATATTAAAAGTATGAATGAACACATCAGGAAACAAATAAATGTTGTAAGCGAGAGATTTACGCTAATTGCAAGACTTATCAATCTAAGCAGTAAGATGATACAGTAAGATTACGTTACAGTAATTAAGGAAAGAAGTTTTATATCAGAATATTGCATATATTCAGTAATGATGCCAGGCATGAAAGAGCTTTTAGTGTATTGAATTTGCAGCTTATGTGAGAAGCTTATAGAGTAAATTGATAGATTTCTCTTAATAATATAGGTCGGAGGTCGTAGCATTGAGTAAGGGGCCAGATGGTCTATTCTACGTATGAAATCTCCTATGTCATGGGCATAAGTGGAGATATAATTTTATGCCAGAGTTGTAGTGTGTACCCTAGCTCTGAGGAAGGATATGAAAGTGTTCCGGGTTGGGATCCTGTGATAGAGACGAGGAGAACGAGGACACCTCGAAACTCTATGGTCTCCCGAGAACTTATTAATGAGTTATTCCGCTCGTGGTAGCGAAACTCATGGCGACAGCTGCAGTGGGCGCCTATATTTTACTTGAGACATCGGTCACCCGTTAGACTAATGCATTACGAACCCCGAACCTTCATGTTGAATGGACCCGTGTGAGGCCAGTAATTATTATATCCTCTGTGTAGGAGTAATTATAAAAGCTCATTCAATACCTGTTTGCATAATAGTCAATTAAGATCCTTTGGGATATGTGTGTCGGTCAGACGACAGTATTTGTCTTGTAAATCGTTACTGCTTAGAAAGGAAAGCATTCAAAACCTTTAAGGAGGGTCGAGGTAATTGGTGGAACACCCATCCCACTTTCTATTGTGTGCGGACTCCTATAGCCGAGGGTCTGCAGTCTAAACTCGAACCGTCAAGGCGAGTTGAAAGGGACAGATTTTCGACCCTGGTAAATGACATATAATGAAAGATTGTTATGTTGAGTAATATAGCCATGTGGTTTGGAACACATGGATAATTATAGATTATCCTGATGGTTCATTATTTTAGCTATCTGACGAATAGTTAGACGATGTATTTGTACTGTCACTGAAACCAAGTTTTGAAGTTAGTTACCAGATGCCAATTGCCACGAGAGCAAGGTAATATAATTATACCATCCGACACAAGCTATAACGTAACGTTTTATGTAGGAATCACATACAGCATGCAATGGAACCATATAAATAGAGGAAGTGGAGGGGTAGCTTACATAATTATGGAGTTGCACGTTGATTGCGGTGCAACGTCCGAATAGGTAAATGCATGCAAGCATTTGTTTGGTGAGAAGAGAAAAATCAAAACACGCACGGCACACATAATTGTTAAAACCAAGAGGTTTAAGGAATAATTAATTTGTGATAATAAGGAAGTCACATTGTATGACTGTTATGTTAATGTACAGTTTGGATTGAAGTCGTAGGTGCATCAGCGCACTAATATATCTTTATGTAGTTCACATAAGGGTACAGCTTTATGGTTTAATATGATTTTATTATGATTTCATTTTTGTTTGTTTGTGGATTGTGGAAGTAAACTTTTGTTTGCTTTGTTTTTTTTATGGTTTTGGGATTGTTTTTGTGTGTGAAGCCATGATTTTTATTTACTGAATTAAAGTTTTAGAATAGAGTTGTGCCTTGTTATTGTAGAGTTGATACCTTATAACCTCAAATCCAAAATATGCACTGCTCATTTGGGGGAACGGCACGCGCCTGAGACCTGATGCTAGCTGGAGGCAGCTGCATATTTACCATCGAGATTACTCACATGGGTACATGGGATTTGATGTCCTATACTGTGATTTGAGCTATCGGTACAACTAAAGTCGGTCAGATTTAGTGCACACAACTCTATTAAAGTAAGAATTAACGAAGTAGGGAATGACCGCTCCTATCCTAGCTAAGTTCCGATACGTACATATAAATTTTGATAGATGTATAAGTACAGTTCTACTCCTTTGTCTGTATTTACTCAATTATTATCATGGCCCAAGCGACGTGGGGCGGTATTAATTCATTATGGAACCGCCTGCGTCAGTGCAATATGAGCGATCTTGGCATTGCACATGCATGGCATACATGATTGTACATGAGTCTTTTATTTATCATGGCGCCCATGTACGTGGAGCTTATGGGATTTAGGGAAAACCCATAGATTTGTTATGGTATTTCATGGGGAAAACCCATAGATTTGTTATGGTATTTCATGGGGAAAACCATAGTAATTGTTTTGCCTCAAACTGTGTTTGAGTAATTTTTGAATTCGGTAGGCTTTTTATGTAACGCAGAATCTCTCTATTGAGAAGAGAATTGCCCAAGGGTATGAGCGCTACATACCAGATCCACAATCTACCATAATATTATCAGGTTTTGTACGACTTCACAATATGTGTGCAGTGTTTGATGTTTCTCTTCGAAACGTATCCACATATTTTTCCAGGAAGCCTGCCTGCATATTTAAGTGTGTTATTGTAAAATGTCAGGTACGGAGGAAATCTTGCAGGTTATTGCAGGATTGAAACAGCATTTTGATGCTGCTAACGAGCAGAATAAACTGGAAGCCAAGGCTTTCCAGGAGAGCATAAATACTCGTTTAGATGCAAATCAGGTTGCACTGAGTAATCGGTTAGATGATAACCAGAGTGAGTTAAGTAACAGGTTAGATGCAAACCAGGTTGAAATAAACAACCGTTTAGATGCAAATAAAGTTGAACTAAATAATAAGTTAGGTCAAATGCAAGAGGTAATTAAGACCGAAGTAACAGATACTGTTGTAAGCATTGTATCGGAAATGCAGGTTAAAACTGATAAACGTTTCGAGGCTATAGAAGCCAAACTTGAGGGTAATTTACAAGCGTGTAAGCATGCTCAGGAGGAAACCAACAGTAGATTAGATGCGTTGTCTAACGACATTAAGGATATTCAAATCCAAAATGAGGCGAATCTCGAACGCCAAGCGAAACAATTCGCAGAGTTTACAAGAACGGTAGACCAGAGATTAGAGGAGAACGACTCCAAATGGGTCCAGAAATTGAAAAGCTATGCTAGAGCAATTAACGGTGACCTCAAGAAACAGGACCAGAATATATTAGGTCAATGCCAGGAAATAGGCGAAATTAAGGCTATCGCTCATGAAAGTCAGGAGCTGGTAAGCAACGTGAAAAGTCAGATGGGCAAAGTTAATCAAGAACTGGACCAAGTTCAAAGTGACATTGTCATAGTTAACAAAAGGCAAGAGGAGAATAGAGGTGAGATCACCAAGGTCCGGAATGAATTGTCTAAAGTCAATGGACACATTCAAGATGAAATTAAAGGGTTGAGAGAAGAACTCGAAATAAGAGAAGGCCAGAAAACAGAGGCAAGCGACAAGACCCTTGCTCAAATTAAAGAAGATATAGAGGATGAAATATCCCATATCAAACAAAGTCTGAAAGAAGACAAGGTGAAAATATTTCAAGTAGCCGAGGAAAACCGAGATAGGCTTACAAGAATAGAGAAAGAAGTCATTACTCGCCTAGTAAGAGCAGAGATGCGCCACAATCAAATGGTGACTAGGATAATAGCACAGGAGGAAACGCTTCTGAAAGGTCCTAAGTCAAGTGAAGGCAGCATGGAGGATATGAGGAAAACAAGGTGGGCAGACTTGGAAACCCAACCTATGAGCAGGAATGCTACAGGCCCAGGGGAAAGTCCTTATATGACGCCAGGTGTACCAATTGCGGCATCGACGCCACATGAAAATGCTATGCACACCCAGGTGATAAACGTCATTAGGGCAAGCGAAGAAAAACCAAGGAAATTTTCAGGTAGCCACTGTAGTATGACACCAAAATATTGGTTAAAGGAAGTGACTGAATATCTAAATGATGCACGAATACCGCAGGAGCGTAGGCTACGTGCTATAGAGAAATTAACAGAGGGGGAGTGCGCATTATGGTTTCGCAGCTTCCGTTACACTTTTGATACTGTTGAGGAGTTCCGTGAGGCATTCTTGAAGAGATATTGGGACGCCGCGACCCAACAGAATTTACGGTTGGATTTATATGCAAAGAAATACAGTAATAATAATCCAACAAAGTACGCAGAATTTTTCATATCGCAGATGTGTCGCTTTAAAGAGCTGGATCAAAAACCGAGCGAACTGGAGCTATGTATTGCTATCGCCAAACAGCTTCCATACGAGATCCAAAGGCTACTAATCTCGGCTAATGCGAAAACTGCTATGGAAATGGAGACAGTTCTAAGGCAACTGGACCTCACCACAGCAAATACAATGCGTCAGAGTCGAACCGTGGAACAAGTCCACGTGACCAACACACAGACTGACCAACAGCAAGCTCCAAGGAACAACAAAGCTACGAGCACAGAAACATTAGATTCCTATGGACGGCAATGGGAACAGGAACCCAGAAGATGGCAGTCAAAGTTCAAAGGAAATGCTAATAGAGGAGGAACAGGTCGAAGTTCGTGGAATAAGCAGAATAACAGGGGTAAACCGTACCATAACAATGGAGGTAATAATGGCCAAGAAGGCAATAATAGAAATTGGAGACCCCAAGAAAGAAGAAGTAACTTCGATGACGAGGTAGAAGAGCGATATCATGCTTCTTTGCGATACCTCGAAGAAAGGGGAGATGAGCCCCAGAAACAACAAGTTCGATGGCAAGAAGTCATGCAGAACAGGACATCGCCAGACAGATATGGAGATGGAGCTAAGAGTTTGGAACTACAGCGCAGCGAACAGGAGAGAAGAAACTCCAAGGGGGCGGGCGCTGAAGAAAAAAAAACGCCAAAATTAGAAGAGTTTGAGACTGATGGATGGAAGTCTATTAACATCATCAATTGGATAGCCAAACCAGAAGAACTGATTGAGGATACAGGAGGACCACAGGTCATGGTCAAGAGAGAATTGCCTATTATAATTGTAAGAGTGGCAGGATTAAAAGTCAGAAGTCTGTTAGACACAGGGTCAACAGTGAGCCTCATGACACAAGCTCTATATAATGAAATAGCCCGGAGAGAGAACATTTTGAAAATACCGATCTCTAGTGTCAAGATTAAAGGGGTAATTCCAGACCGAACAATGATATGTAAATACCAGGTATTCCTAGATTTACAGATAGGAGGCTCTATTTTCTCGCAGAGTTTTCTGTTAGTAAACAAACTGCCTTATAACCTACTTATTGGGGCAGAGTTTATAAGGGAATACAGAGTGATAATCGACCTAGCACAGGACAGGGTTATGTTCCATGTGAATGAAGAAGCTGAAGGCTTAGAGGTCGCACTCAATGAGATTGAACCAGGATCAAGTGAACAAGTATGGCATACATACAGAGATGTGGCTGAGGAGGGAGTGTTAGCTATTGAGCAGTTAGAAGAGGAGCTTAAAACACTAGCCACAGACTTGGAAAAAGATCTGGAACCCAAATTGGAAGAATATATTTCGGAAAAGCTAGAAGAAGCGAAAATTGGGCTAAAAGAGAAGGAAAATTTAAAGCAGTTATTACTGGAACAGAAGGAAGTCTTTGATTCGAGACCTGGTCGGATAAAGAACTTCACTTATGCTTTTCAAGTCAGTGATTGGACACCATTTAGGCAGAAACCCTACCCTATAGCTGAAAAGCATTATGCTAAAGTGAAAGAGGCAATTCAGGAGATGTTGGAGGCCGGTGTTATTGAGAAGACACCTACGCCTTATGTAAGTCCATTGGTAATTGTACCAAAGACAGACGGATCTGTCAGAGTCTGCCTGGACCTGAGACGCTTAAATTTGCGAGTTATTCCGGAATTTGACCAAGTGCCACCTATTAAAGAGATCCTCAGGAAGTTTAAAGGGAAAACCATATTCACAAACTTGGATATCACATCCAGTTTCCACCATCTTGAATTAGAGAAGAAAACTAGTCTGTTGACAGGATTTATGTTTGATCAACATACATTCACATTTTTAAGGCTACCTTTTGGGTTGAAAACAGCTGGTTCAGCCCTGATAAGAGCGTTAGATCGCAATCTATCAGATGAGGTTAAAGAGAGTACCATCAGATATGTAGACGACATTCTACTCACATCAGAATCTCTGGAGGAGCACATGAGAGACCTGAAGAAGTTGCTAGATGACCTTCGAGAAGCTAACTTTAAGGTTAATATCAAGAAATCGCACTTCTGTCAGAGGGAAGTTAAATTCCTAGGGCATGTTATTGATGCAAATGGAGTGAAGCCTAACCCAGATAAATTGGAGGTAATTCGAAATTTCCCTCGACCCACGAAAGTAAAGCACGTCCGACAGTATTTGGGAGTAATTGGATTCTTTTCGAACCACTGCCCAAACTATACTGCGACAGTAGCACCCCTGCAGGACCTATTGAAGAAAGGCGGCAGATGGAATTGGACGGAGCAATGTCAGGAAGCATTCGTGAGGTCGAAACAAATGCTTTTGGAATATGTGAAGCT
Organism: Meconema thalassinum; assembly: GCA_946902985.2. Classification (NCBI taxonomy): domain Eukaryota; kingdom Metazoa; phylum Arthropoda; class Insecta; order Orthoptera; family Tettigoniidae; genus Meconema; species Meconema thalassinum. Next base: position 1,438,377,306 of record OX336388.2, read on the forward strand.
GGGATACCCGGATTATACCCAGAAGTTCATCATACAGACGGATGCATCACTTATTGGGATTGGAGCGATGCTATTCCAGGAAAATGTTGACCAGCCTGAGAAGAAAGTTTTTATCGCCTTTATAAGCAGGAGACTGAAAGCCCATGAGAAAAACTACACGATCACAGAGATAGAGTTGCTCGCGATTTTGTACGCGTTGCAATCTTGGCACAAACTCGTGTATGGCTTCCGAATAGTCCTAAGAACAGACCATAAAGCTTTAACATTTTTGTTAAAGACAGATTTGTCTAGCCAGAGATTGACAAGATGGTCCCTGTATATCCAGCAATTTAATGTGGAAATAGAATATTGTCCAGGGAAAGAGAATGTAATACCGGACATATTAAGTCGTTACCCTAGAGAAGAGGAAGCGCTAGCGGTCCAGATTGAGAATCGAGATCAGAAGACGTTGGATGACTTAAGGAATCTTACCAACCTACAACGCGAAGACCCATGGTTGAAGATGATGATCGATTACTTTGAGGGACGCTTAGCAAGGGGAACTGCGGTATACAGAGAGGCGGAGGCATTGGCAACAGAGTATGTATGGTATAATCGGATATTACACAAGTGGGACGATGTAGATCATACACGTCAAAGGATTGTAATTCCTGCATCTTTGCAGAGAAGATTGGTATGGCTAGCCCACAGAGCATTTGGACATCCGGGGATAGATAAACTCTGTGCTCTGTTGAAGGAAGCATTTACTTGGCCAAAATTGAGAGAAACGGTGAGAAATACTATTAGGACATGTGATCTATGCCAAAGGGTTAAGCCAAATCCCTTTTTAATGAGACAACGACCTATCCCGTTGTTACCGGAGAAGCCAAGGCAGCTATTGAGTATAGACAACTTTGGACCATTGCCTAGAGCACGTAGAGGCAATAGACACATTTTTGTAGCCATGGATGTATTTTCGAAAATGGTGGTGTTATGCCCCATACAAAAGACAAGTTCAAAACAGGTCTTGAAGCGCCTGAAAGAGAGAGTTATTCCGATTCTTGGGAAGCCGGATAACATTCTCTCGGACCACGGAAGTTGCTTTACAAGTCCAGAATTTCGTCGAGAACTGGAAACTCTAGGAATTAGGCAGATTTTATCTACCATTCGCCATCCTGAGGCAAGTCCAGTTGAAAGAGTAATGAGAGAGATCCAGAAATACATGAAGATCTACTGCTCTGAGGAGAATTGGCGTTGGATAGAATTTCTAGAAGTCATTGAATACTGTATAAATAATACTGTACATGAGGCGACAGGTCAGGTTCCCGTGACTCTACATCTGGATCAAAGACCAGAGAGACCGTGGACTGGTGTTATTCCATTGCCAGTGGATGCACAGCCAGGTAGAGAATTGAGGATCCAGCGAACCTTTGAATATCTCAAAGCACAGGCGGAGAGACGTCAGAGAAGAAATCGTGCGAAGAGGTATCATAGACCGCTTCTCGTGGGAGAGAAAGTTTTAATTAAGAAACCCGCCAGTTCAGATCCAGAGGCACGCAAGTATAAAAAGTTCAATTTTTCTTATCACGGCCCGTTCGAGGTGATAAGGGACCTCCAGAACAATGCATACAGGTTAAGGCATCTAGAAAATGGAAACGAGGTCGTTATGAACGTAACCAACTTAAAAGTTTATTACTCGCCAGAAGAATTCGACGAACAAGAAGAAGTATTAGTAACGCACACCCAACTCAACGGGGAGAGCGAAGTCAGCCAAGCAGTCAGACCTGAAAGTTGGAACGGCAAGACGGGACGAGAAGCAGACAGTTTACCCAGTGTGAGCGAAGAGAAGAAAGAATGCCAGTGTCTGCGAGAATTCTATGAAGAAATGGTCAGAGTGGCGAGAGAGGTTGAGGCCATAAACGCGACCCTCCGCATGGAGAATGAACAGCTTAGGAACAAGGCCGAGTGTGGAAGGGGGAACAGTACTAACCTACTCGCAGCCAGACGAGGTGAAGGACCCCAGATGTAAACACCGACAGTGGTAGACAGTCAGCTGGTTACTTATAGAAAGCCACTTGCAATTGACTTTTATAAGTTTCGCAAGGGGAATATGAACCCGAGGAGGTTATGCTGACTGGAATTGAACGTGGTTCTCAGAGACTGTGATCTCAGTATAAAGGTTCCACCAGGGAACGAACCAGAGATCTGTAGAGGCAGTTTCATGGTAAAAACCCCTCTGTTAATTAAGTATATTTAATCACTGGTGTGATTTTGGTGCAATGACATTATTTATTAAAATAATGCAGGGAATAATGAGCAGATTACAGCATTATTAGCCTACTTGATGTAGGCTATACGAGGCTTGAAGCACGGAGAGGACAGAGTTGACATTTTACAAATTAGCCCAGAATTGTGGGTGGGGCTCAGTGGAGCCATGTCCATCTCTGTGACCCCATTCTGTCGTCTGAAGCAGGGGGGAGGCCTGAATAATGACCCAGTTATTCCCCGACGGAGAATAGATTTGAGGAGTGGGAGGAGAGATGCCCAGGAAAATCATTGATTACTCGTGATTGGAGCAACGAATTGAGATGAGAGTTGCTCACAGATGAATCTTTTGGCAGGAGGCTAATTTTAGAGCCTTTTACCTGCGAAATTGGGGCATATTTAATGATGTGCGGAAGGACTGTAAAACGACCATTGTGCGCGGATAGATTTGAGAATGTTGCCGGGGAATACCCGTAAGATAGCGTCCCACGCTATGGAGAAAGGAATTAATATTAATTAATTGGACGAGCGATTCCTTTGCACGCAGATAGTTTTGGAATCTGTGAAGAAAGAGGAACCCAATGATCATGGTTTGGAGACCAGATTCACGCTGTGAGAGGAGCCAAGATTACGCGGGAAGATTTCGCCCTAATTTCCGTGGGAATACGATATAAGGGAGTTGACCCTTGGAGGAGCGCTCAGTTGAAACCCAGACTCTCTCAGTTCAAGCTCAGTCTACGCGCAGTTCACGTGCAGTGTGCACCCAGTTACAGCCCAAGTTGCAGTCTTACGCAATCTTCACGACGTTAGAAGTTACCCAGTTGCAGCACAGTTGCAGTAAGTTGCAATCAGTATGCGGCAAGTACGAGGGCAGTATGAGACAGTAGGTAAGCAGTATACAGCAGTCTTCAAGTAAGGTACGAGCAGTCTTCAAGTGAATCTTCAGTCAGGTACAGCCACTTTGAAGCAAGTTCGTCAAGGCAGAACGCATGGCGGTTCTAATCATAATAGACGCCGAACAAAGACTGGTACAGGTAAATGAAGCATTTAATAAGCTTGTATGAATAATAGTCGTGCTATAGGCATAATCAGCAGTACGAACTATGCCGTGTTCAGTTACGAAGCACCGTGTAGGCTAATGGCAGAACTATTGTAAATAATTATTTGTGTAAAGTATTGGACTGTGTTAAGCGCAATGTGTAAAGTATTGACTGATCGTATATGTGTAAATACGATGGTATGCGCTAAATGAAACTCTATGACGTGTTTGGTAATGTCATGAGAGTACCAGATGATAAAACTCAGAACGGGAGCTAGCATATTTATGCAACGCAGGACGCTTACTGTAGGAGTAAGAATAATAAAACTGTTGGTGAATTCCGAAAGCAGGTAAACCAGACTTTCAATCAGGAGTTGATAGGAGCACGGAAGATGCCGTCGACGCCTGCAATTTCGATCTTTGCTAGGGAATTTCAGCATTGAAGAGTGTATAAAGTGACGTGTGTTAAGTGTACAACATATGTAAAAATATCCTTTAAAGTAGTGATTAGATAAGTGTTTCACATGTTTGGGAGCGATAGCTTCCTGAGAGTTATGCAACGTGTCGTGTTGTTGATGAAAATTATGTGTTATAAAATGTGTGCATTCAAGATGAATATGTCGCGTTAAACCTGCTAATGGCGGGCGACATGGAGAAATATGATTGGTTGGAGCCACCATAGACGCCTATAGAAATGTAAGTACCCCACAAGTTATGATTATGTAGAAATATGGGCCATTGCATGTTGTGATTCAGTAAAGATGCCAGTAAAAATCAGTTTAGGAGGCAGATCCTCCATGTTTAATCATTATTGTGTTGATTTTTATAGAGTTGAGATGTTAATTTGCATCATTAAGTGGAGTAATTATTCCCACTATGAATTAAGAATGGCAATCAGTTATGTAAATGTGACGAACGCGATTGTTCGGACTTTAAGACGTTTAGCTATGTCGGATATTTTTGGTAAAGTTATGTGAGAATAATAATAAAGTAATGATTTTGGTCATTTATGTCAGTGAGATTAATGGTAATAAGAATAATGAATATTAAAAGTATGAATGAACACATCAGGAAACAAATAAATGTTGTAAGCGAGAGATTTACGCTAATTGCAAGACTTATCAATCTAAGCAGTAAGATGATACAGTAAGATTACGTTACAGTAATTAAGGAAAGAAGTTTTATATCAGAATATTGCATATATTCAGTAATGATGCCAGGCATGAAAGAGCTTTTAGTGTATTGAATTTGCAGCTTATGTGAGAAGCTTATAGAGTAAATTGATAGATTTCTCTTAATAATATAGGTTGGAGGTCGTAGCATTGAGTAAGGGGCCAGATGGTCTATTCTACGTATGAAATCTCCTATGTCATGGGCATAAGTGGAGATATAATTTTATGCCAGAGTTGTAGTGTGTACCCTAGCTCTGAGGAAGGATATGAAAGTGTTCCGGGTTGGGATCCTGTGATAGAGACGAGGAGAACGAGGACACCTCGAAACTCTATGGTCTCCCGAGAACTTATTAATGAGTTATTCCGCTCGTGGTAGCGAAACTCATGGCGACAGCTGCAGTGGGCGCCTATATTTTACTTGAGACATCGGTCACCCGTTAGACTAATGCATTACGAACCCCGAACCTTCATGTTGAATGGACCCGTGTGAGGCCAGTAATTATTATATCCTCTGTGTAGGAGTAATTATAAAAGCTCATTCAATACCTGTTTGCATAATAGTCAATTAAGATCCTTTGGGATATGTGTGTCGGTCAGACGACAGTATTTGTCTTGTAAATCGTTACTGCTTAGAAAGGAAAGCATTCAAAACCTTTAAGGAGGGTCGAGGTAATTGGTGGAACACCCATCCCACTTTCTATTGTGTGCGGACTCCTATAGCCGAGGGTCTGCAGTCTAAACTCGAACCGTCAAGGCGAGTTGAAAGGGACAGATTTTCGACCCTGGTAAATGACATATAATGAAAGATTGTTATGTTGAGTAATATAGCCATGTGGTTTGGAACACATGGATAATTATAGATTATCCTGATGGTTCATTATTTTAGCTATCTGACGAATAGTTAGACGATGTATTTGTACTGTCACTGAAACCAAGTTTTGAAGTTAGTTACCAGATGCCAATTGCCACGAGAGCAAGGTAATATAATTATACCATCCGACACAAGCTATAACGTAACGTTTTATGTAGAAATCACATACAGCATGCAATGGAACCATATAAATAGAGGAAGTGGAGGGGTAGCTTACATAATTATGGAGTTGCACGTTGATTGCGGTGCAACGTCCGAATAGGTAAATGCATGCAAGCATTTGTTTGGTGAGAAGAGAAAAATCAAAACACGCACGGCACACATAATTGTTAAAACCAAGAGGTTTAAGGAATAATTAATTTGTGATATTAAGGAAGTCACATTGTATGACTGTTATGTTAATGTACAGTTTGGATTGAAGTCGTAGGTGCATCAGCGCACTAATATATCTTTATGTAGTTCACATAAGGGTACAGCTTTATGGTTTAATATGATTTTATTATGATTTCATTTTTGTTTGTTTGTGGATTGTGGAAGTAAACTTTTGTTTGCTTTGTTTTTTTATGGTTTTGGGATTGTTTTTGTGTTTGAAGCCATGATTTTTATTTACTGAATTAAAGTTTTAGAATAGAGTTGTGCCTTGTTATTGTAGAGTTGATACCTTAGAGCCTCAAATCCAAAATATGCACTGCTCATTTGGGGGAACGGCACGCGCCTGAGACCTGATGCTAGCTGGATGCAGCTGCATATTTACCATCGAGATTACTCACATGGGTACAGTATATATGTATAGATATCAGTTTCTTGTGGACACGATAACTGCCGTAATTTTGCACCAATCACTTTGAATATTTTACATAATATGTATCCCTTAAAATCTCGGTCGAGTTCGTTAATGGGCAAAATCGGTCAAAGTGGGTGAAAATGGGAGTTTTTTTCCAAAAATTGAAATATCGCTATAACTCTCTTAATATATGAAATATTGAATCCATTCAAAGTTCATACTATGTGTCGGATAAGGCCCTAAAATTTATGTTTGAAAAGTTTTTTGATAGCACCAACCATTGACCAAAGGGGTGGGAAAAAGTGGGTTTTTCGGGTAACATTAATCATATCTCTGTTAATAGGCACAATATCAAAACCGTACAAAACGGACAATATTCCTCCAATAATTACCTAAAACTTTTGTCTGAAATAATTTTTGATATGACCCACCATTACGCCACGGGGTGAGCAAAATGATTTAAATTATAAGAAAATGCCAAGTGCCAAGAGAGGTCGATATGACAACTTTACTTTTAATTGATAAGGGATGAGCCATCAGCAGTCGCTACGACAAGGCCACTGCACGAGATCACATTCAGTTTTCCATCTGTCTATGGGAAGCGAATTGGGTATCGGAACTGGTAGCATGCTGAACTTATATGCCCAAGGTCGCGGGTTCAAATCCGGCTGAAGTCGTCGGATTCACTAAGAGCGCTAAAAACCCTGAGTATGCTTTCTTTCGGAGGGAAAGATCCAATGTTCGTTGCGAGTTGATGGTTCCGGTGGCATCTAGTAGCCAAGTTCACAGCTAGGTGTCGTTGATGGTAGTATTAGGTAGATTTCATTAGAAAACTAACTATTGCAATGGGTCCCATGTTTCGACTTCCGGAAAAATTCGACATATCTTCGCGTTTCACATCCCCCAGACCCCAAAACCACCGTCAGTTCAAAAGTTTATATATAATTTATGTATATATATGTATATATGCATATCAGTTTCTTGTGGACGCGATAACTGCCGTAATTTTGCACCAATCACTTTGAATTTTTTACCGAATATGTATACCTATAAAATCTCGGTCGAGTTCGTTACAGGGCTAAATCGGTCGAAGGGGATGAAAATGGGGGGCTTTTTTTGAAAAAGTGAAATATTGCTATAACTCTCTTAATATGTGAAATATTGAATCCGTTCAACGTTCATACTATGTGTCGGATAAAGCCCAAAAATGTATGTTTGAAGAGTTTTTTTATAGCACCAACCATTGACCAAAGGGGTGGGAAAAAGTGGGATTTTCGGGAAACATTAATCATATCTCTCTTAATAGGCACAATATCAAAACCGTACAAAATGGACAATACTCCTCTAATAATTACCTAAAACTTTTGTCTGAAAGAATTTTTGATATGACCCACCATTACGCCAAGGGATGAGAAAAATGATTTCGGAATTATAAGAAAATGCGAAGAGCTATCAGAGGTTGCCATGGCAACACTACTAAATTGATGAGTGATGAGCCATCAGACGTTGCCATGACGACGCACTTGCACGAGATCAGATTCAGTATTTCCATCTGACTAAGTGGGAAGCGGCTTCGGTGACGTAACTGGTAGCATGCTGAATGTCTATGCCCAAGGTCGCGGTTTCAAAGCCGGCCGAAGTCGTCGGATTTTCTAAGAGCGCTAAAATCCCTCAGTATGCTTTCCTTTGGAGGGGAAGTTCCAACGTTCGTTGCGAGTTGCTGGTTGGGGTGGCATCTAGTAGCCAAGTTCACAGCTAGGTGTCGTTGACGGTAGTACCTGGTATCAACATTAGGAACTACTGCTTGAAATTGACCGTCTCCAGTCCTTACCTGAATTAAGACTAATACAGCCATTACAATTCACACCGTTTATCAGACAGATTCTACACTCACCCAAAGTACACGGGGTTAGATGACCGCGTTGTCGCAGCCCCTAAACTGAGGAACCAACCAGAGGTAGATTTCATTAGAAAGCTAACTATTGCAATGGGTACCATGTTTCGACTTCCGGAAAATTTCGACATATATTCACGTTTCACATCCCCCAGACCCCAAAACCACCGTCAGTTCAAAAGTTTATATATAATTTATGTATGTATATGTATATATATACTAGTAAGGTCCAAAGGACTAAATAAGTGATAGATAAATAATAATTATGTAACGTTAAAGAAACCCAGAAGGGTAAAGATTGAAATGAATATAAATGTGTAAAGCCTTGGAAAGTAATATGACTTGAATGATAGGCGCGCTTGACGCCTGAGTAAAATATACTACAAATAATTATAATTAGATATAAGCAAGACAAAGTGGTTACAAAGTGGTTACAAAGTTCATAGAATAATGAAATGAGATTATAGTGATCTTAATAAATTTTTGCAAAGTGTTTTTTGTTTTTGTTTTTGAATGGCACTTGAAGAGACTATGCCAAGTGATTAATTTTGAGTTTTGAATGACACTTGAAGAGACTATGCCAAGTGATTGATTTTTTTATATTTTGAATGACACTTGAAGGAACTATGCCAAGTGATTGATTTTTTTCTTACTTGTTTTTGAGTGAATATATTTTTAGCCTACTTTTCACATTTTGCAAAAATGAGGAAAAAGACTTATGAGATCGGGCAAATGTGTGTCTGTCTGTCTGTCTGTCTGTCTGTCTGTCTGTCTGTCTGTCCTTCTGTCTGTCTGTCTGGCTGTGTGTGTGTCCCCCCTATCAACTCCTAAACGGCTGCAGCAATCAAAACCAAATTTAGTATGAGTAAAGATGTGCACCGGAATATCTCACGTCCATATGTGAAAATGATGTCAGTGCTACCAACTGCTAAAAAAAAGCACTAGAAATTTGAGCTCCATGTTGGATATCTCGCAAGGTATGCATGGGAGCTACTCCAAAATTGGTACACATGCAGATAATACTATTTCAGTTTAATTTCCAAGAGGCCAACAATGACAGTGTTGCCAAAATAATTTTAAGCCCTCTGATAGGTCCAATGTTTAAATGCATATAACTTCTACACTATCAATTGGATTTCAACCAAATTTTATACGTAATATCTGTACATAAACAGATATGATTGAGCATATTCTTAAGAGCCACCAGGGCTGCCAACTGTTAATAATTGCTCTCTCTCTCTATTTTTATCCAAATACCAATATATCAGAAAGTATGCAAGCCAACAGCTTTAAACTATGCACACGTATATTCTGACATTTTAGATTAATTTGGAGTAACTTATATACGTCAGTTCTACCAACATGATTATAAGCCTGCTGATAGTACCAATTTTTAAATACATGTAACTTCTATACTACCAGTTGGATTACAACCAAATTTCGTATGTGCTATGTGTACCATAACAGAATGACTGTAAGTATTGTTAAGAGCAATCAGGGCTGCCAACTGTTAATAAATGCTGTCTATATTTTTTTAACCTAATATCAATATATCAGAAAGTATGCAAGCCAACAGCTCTATACTTTGCACACGTATAGCACCTGACATTGTAGATTAATTTGGAGTAATTAATACAAGGCAGTGCTGCCAACATGATTCTATGCCTGCTGATATGTCCAATTTTAAAATACATGTAACTTCTATACTAACAAATGGATTTCATCCAAAATTGGCACAACAAGATATCATAATATTTCAGAATATTTATGACCAGCACACGCATGGTATTGTTGGCAACATGCTTTTACGCGTGCTGATAGATCCAGTGTCTAACTACATGTAACGTCCATTGGACTTCAACCTAATTATGTATTCTGTACCTTAAGAGATGGAACTAAGAATATATTCAGTCACCAGGGCTGCCAACTATAGTGCTCTATTAAGCTACATTATACCAGGTATATTTTGAACTAATTTGATATTTCGATATTACCAACTTAATGTTGTCATTATTCTAGATAGGTTCATATACTGTAGAATAATCATTGGCATGAAAAGTAGGCTGTATAGTTCTTCACGGAACTTCTTGTTCTTTTATGAATTAAATTCTGTAAAATTATAATGTTGTGTTTTTCCTCAAATCCTTGTGAACTTTGAGTATTCCATATCAGATGTTTAATCAGCGGTGGAGGGAACGTAACACACCCCGAAACCGCAAGAGCAAAAGCCGAGTGCTGATTAATCATCATCCGTGTAAACGGGCACAGTAACTAACGGGATTTCATTTTAAGAGCCTCTTTTCTATACCGGTAGTGGAGAGTGCTACTCGCATCCAGTCGGCCGTGTCTCGTCAAGAGCTACTGTTGCCTGGAAACGACTTGCCTTAGCTGTCATTTGCGTTACGTTTTATAGTGACTTGTATTCTCTTTGACGTTTTATGTCACGTCACGGGATAAAAAAAAAAGGTATCCTATGTCCGTCGCCTGGTTCTAAGCTACCTCCACACCAATTTTTAGCCAAATCGGTTTAGCCGTTCTTGAGTTATAAATAGTGTAACTAACACGACTTTCTTTTATATATATAGACTAGCAGAATTACCCATTCTTCGAACGGTCTTTGGTATTAATAGCCAGACGTAATCAATTGAGCTACTGTTGCAACGGTTAGAGGCTCTTGGAACCTGTTCGTCGACAAAGATAAATGATTAGTTAAAATATGCTCAGAAAATAAATTTAGCCTACCTAACGTGTACTTCCTGACGTGAAAATATAATTGGAAACCTTGTGGACGAAACGCAATACACGTCATGTTGCTGTTTGGAGATATAATAGACCTTCTGTACGACATATCACACGTTTAAGTCGTGTGAAAAATATCTATGGTAACCCCTGACCCCCTTAAGCGCATTGATGAATTTTACAGTTTTAGTTGGTTCCGTGATAACCTTATTGCCATTTGCAAACGTTCACAGAAATTTAATAAATGGAGTAGCATTACTTCTTGCAGAAATAGATGGAAAGTTGGATGTCACCTTTTGAGATGTTTTTGTTATGGCTATTGGCGTGCATTCCTTCATTAGTTTATTAAATGAAATTAGTTTTCTTGGAATATCAGAAACTGTTGGTATTAGAGGCTTAAAATGTAGTTTTCGGGAACCCTTTACGGCTATTTAGGGTCCCCGAGTTTTGTTTCTGACACCAATGGGCAGAAAATAAGCTTTATCTCGTCGTCGTAGGCCGTAGTATAATAATAATAATAATAATAATAATAATAATAATAATAATAATAATAATATAACAATATAGAGATAGGGACGTATTAGACCTTCCGTACCACACCCGCACGTGTAAATGGCGTGAAAAAATTCTAGAGTAGCCTACCCCTTGAACCCCTTAAGCGAATTATGAATTTTACAGCTTGATTTTGTTCCGTTATAACCTTATAACCGTTTGCAAACTATCTCAGTAATGTAATAAATGGAATTGTATTGCGTCTTACAGCAATAGATGGACCTGTGAGTTTCTGTTGCCATGGTTACCGGATTGCATTCTGTCATTATTGTATTAAATGAAATTAGTTTTCTGGGAATATCTCGAAAAAGGTTGGTTTTAGGGCCTAAAAAGGTGGTTTTCGGGGTCCCTGAGTTTCATTTCTCACATTGAGGGGCTGAAAATGAGCTTTGTCTCGCCCTTCTACGCCTATTTCAGCAAGTGTTTTAAGGGGGTAGTCCCCCTTTTATTGGAGCAACAGAGAAGAGTTACATCAATGATTATTGTCGTGCCTCTGAATGATATCTGTACCAAATTTTACGTTGATCCATCCAGCCGTTCTCGAGTTATAAGGGAACATACTTGTCCACAGACAAACAGACAGACAGACATACATACATACATACAGACAGACAGACAAAAAAAATATTTTCGCGCGCATCCGTCATAAAACAGTCTGAAACGCGTAAATAACGCAAATTTCCGTAGAAATTCAGAAAAAACAGACAAACTTTCATTCTTATATATATATAGAAAGGAGATATATATCAGTTCCTTGTGGACACGATAACTGCCGTAATTTTGCACCAATCACTTTGAATTTTTTACCGAATATGTATACCTATAAAATCTCAGTCGAGTTCGTTACTGGGCTAAATCGGTCGAAGGGGGTGAAAATAGGGGGCTTTTTTCGAAAACGTGAAATATTGCTATGACTCTCTTAATATGTGAAATATCCAATCCGTTCAACGTTCATACTATGTGTCGGATAAAGCCCAAAAATTTATGTTTGAAGAGTTTTTTATAGCACTAACCATTGACCAAAGGGGTGGGAAAAAGTGGGTTTTTCGGGAAACATTAATCATATCTCTCTTAATAGGCACAATATCAAAACCGTACAAAATTGACAATATTCCCCTAACAATTACCTAAAATTTTGTCTGAAAGAATTTTTGATATGACCCACCATTATGCCAAGGGATGAGAAAAATGATTTCGGAATTATAAGAAAATGCCAAGAGCTATCAGAGGTTGCCATGGCAACACTACTAAATTGATGAGGGATGAGCCATCAGACGTTGCCAAGACAACGCACTTGCACGAGATCAGATTCAGATTTCCATCTGACTAAGTGTGAAGCGGCTTCGGTGACGTAACTGGTAGCATGCTGAATGTCTATGCCCAAGGTCGCGAGTTCAAAGCCGGCCGAAGTCGTCGGATTTTCTAAGAGCGCTAAAATCCCTCAGTATGCTTTCCTTTGGAGGGGAAGTTCCAACGTTCGTTGCTAGTTGCTGGTTGCGGTGGTATCTAGTAGCCAAGTTCACAGCTAGGTGTCGTTGACGGTAGTACCTGGTAGCAACATTAGGAACTACTGCTTGAAATTGACCGTCTGCAGTTCTTACCTGAATTACAGACTAATACAGCCATCCCAAAGTACACGGGGTTACATGACCGCGTTGTCGCAGCCCCTAAACTGAGGAACCAACCAAAATCTCTGAGGGAGATATAATTTTGCGTGAAGAAGTAACAGACTGTTACATAGTTACACATCAGTGTCGAAACCTTGCATAAGGACAGTGTGACCACAAGTATAAAAATGGACCCCAAATGACAAGAAGATTACCGTTCCCATAAGACAATAAAATTTTTAAAATAAGCATAAAAAGACAAAAAACAAAGTTAATTAAGCTCCAATTATAAAATACCTTCTCGCAATAAATGAGGTCTGATCCTTCTACGAAAACCTGCATATTCTGCCTATTTTCGCCTATCCCCAAGTTTGTCCGGTGAAATCTACCTCCGCCTTCCGGCGTGCCGAGAGAACTTTTTTTTTTAATTCTGTAGCCTATTTTAGGTAGATTTCATCAGAAAGCTAACTATTGCAATGGGTGCCATGTTTCGACTTCCGGAAAATTTCGACATATCTTCGCGTTTCACATCCCCCAGACCCCCAAACCACCGTTTATATATATATATGTGTGTGTGTGTGTATATATGCATATACATCAGTTTCTTGTGGACACGATAACTGCCTTAATTTTGCACCAATCACTTTGAATGTTTTACATAATATGTATCCCCTTAAAATCTCGGTCGAGTTCGTTAATGGGCAAAATCGGTTGAAGGGGGTGAAACTGGGGTGGGGAGTTTTTTTAGAAAAAGTGAAATATCGCTATACCTCTATTAATACGTGAAATATCGAATCCATTCAAAGTTCATAATATGTGTCGGATAAGTGCCAAACATTTATGTTTGAAAAGTTTTTGATAGCACCAAACATTGACCAATGGGGTGGATAAAGGTGGTTTTTTCGTTAAACATTAATCATATCTCTCTTAATAGGCATAATATCAAAACCGTACAGAATGGAAAATATTCCCCTAATAATTGCCTAAAACTTTGTCTGAAATAATTTTTTATCTGTCCTACCATTACGCCAAGGGATGAGAAAAATGATTTCGGAATTAAAGAAAATGCCAAGTGCCATCAGAGGTTACCATGATAACGCTTCTAAATTGATGAGGGATGAGCTATCAGAGGTTGCCAAGACAACGCCATTGCACGAGATCACATTCATTTTTCCATCTGACTCTGTGGGAAGCGGCTAACTGGTAGCATGCTGAACTTATATGCCCAAGGTCGCTGGTTAAAAGCCGGCCAAAGTCGTCGGATTTTCTAAGAGCGCTAAAAATCCCTCAGCATGCTTTCCTTTGGAGGGGAACTTCCAATGTTCGTTGCAAGTTGCTGGTTGCGGTGGCATCTAGTAGCCAAGTTCACAGCTAGGTGTCGTTGACGTTAGTATATGGTACAAAATTAGGAACTACTACTTAAAATTGACCGTCTGCAGACCTTACCTGAATTACAGACTAATACAGTCATCACAATTAACACCGTTTATCAGATTCTACACACACCCAATGTACACGGGGTTACATGACCACGTTGTCGCAGCCCCTAAACTGAGGAACCAACAAAAATCTCTGCGGGAGATAAAATTTTGCGAGAAGAAGTAAGTAACAGACTGTCAGATAGTTACACATCAGTTCCAAACCTTGCATAAGGACAGTGTGATCACAAGTATAAAAATGAACCCCAAATGACAAGAAGGTTACCATCCCCATAAGACAATAAAATGATAAAAATATGCATACAAAAACGATAAAAAAGTTAATTAACCTTCAAATGTAAAATACTTTCTTGCAATAAATGAGGACTGATCCTCCTACGAAAACCTGCATATTTTGCCTATTATAGCCTATCCCCTAGTTTGCCCGGTGAAATCTACCTCCGCCTTCCGGCGTGCCGAGAGGAATTTTTAATTTTAGAGTTAAGTACATAGGCATCTAGTCTATACTGTTCAACTATTTTCAAAAGATTGAAAAATATCACTTGTGATTCAGATTCCACGAAAAACTGGAGGTTCCATGACTCAAGATCGCGAGATTAATGATCGCGTATAACTTCCTTCCTTCCTTCCTTCCTTCCTTCCTTTGGAGTCAAGTATAACTCGCTCATCAACCTCGTTTATAAATGTGGTTTAATTCTGTATGGCAAGTTGATAGCTTGTGTTATCATGGTAGGGATAGTATAAATATGGGGATCTTCGTACACTGACGAGATATTCATCCCACCATACGAAGTGCAATGTAACTTCATCATCGAACGAGTTCCTCTGAGCTCCTACTCCGGTGATTTCTCAGACTCCTGGATGTTACCCAAGAGGCGATAGACTACATCAACAATATATCTATAACCTTGCAAATATTATTTTGTGTATCATTATGTACCATTTGTACCGGTAACATTGTAGATATTAGACCTTTGTTCATTGTATTGTAAAGTGATGTACTGCCATACAATTAATAATAATAATGGAACAATATTGTCAGATGTTTTTGACAAATCTGTAGAGGGCCAGATACTGTCCAGCTCCTTGCTCATCAATTGCGAGAGCTGGAAAAGTATATTCCCTTTCTTGTCTTGGGGTGACTGCCCAGGTTTCATGAAATGAGATATCATTCACGAATTTGCCTGAAGTATTAATAGGAAACTCTAAGAACGACACATTTAGAATGGACGCTATAAGTTCCTTGGTAGGTTGGTTCTTAAGTTTAGGGGCTGCGACAACGTGGTCATGTAGCCCCGTGTACTTTGGGTGTGTGTAGAATCTGTCTGATAACCGGTGTTAATTGTGATGAGCTGATGACTGTATTAGTGTGTGTTATCTGTTTTTTAATTTAAGTACAGACTGCAACTTAGAATTTTTCAAATAATTCCTACTTTTGCCGCCAAGCGCCACCGTCAACGACTACTAGGCCAAGTTCAGAACTTAGCTACTAGACGCCACCGCAGTCGGCTCTTGGCAACGGACGTAGAAACCTAAGAGCGTTGTTTACATTCTTAACCTATCCAATTTAGCTTCACACAGGTGTAATTAGTGGAAGTTTTTTTTAACACGCCATAAATCTATGACATGGGACCGCCGGCTTTACTTCCCCTCCGGAGGAAGGCATACTGAGGGATTTTTAACGCTCTTAAAAAATCCGACGGCTTAGGCCGGGTTTGAACCTGCTATCTTGGGCATAGAAGCTCATATAAGTTCCTTGAAATGATAATAATAGGATGAGCCTAAGTTCAGAAATTTTGCACGTTAGGAGACGAATTGGATTCTCCAGACTAGAAGGTTAATGGAAAATATCGATCTGAAAAAGATAGGTCACAAAGCACACAAAGTCGACGGAACAACGTCAATGATAACTACCAACTGATTGGGCTCGCAGATAGAATTTCGTGCCAGATAACATCTGCAGGACAGGTACAAGCAGTAAAAATGCGATTTAACTCGAAAGAGGTTGTGCCACTCCCCTTTAAGCACGTGCTATGAATTGCAAGCTATTTTCGCTAGTTGAATTGTGGTTCAGCCAGTGCTGATTGAAGTCACGTAACTCTCACTACTGTGCTTCTTCGACTGGTGAATTCAGTAATAGCACGTTCTAGTTACCGTTAGGAAGACAGGGTTACGAAAACCAGTACTAGCACTCTAAGCTCTTGTTGATGGTGTCGGATATTAGTGAGAGGAGTGGGAAATATTCTTGCAAATGAACAGAAATGATTACGATATTTCTAATTTTTTTCTTTTTAATTCAATGTGGCTGAAACCGGTACTATAATTAAAAGTACAAATTAATATGGACTTAAGGTATTAAGGTATTCATTTTCTGAATACATTATTAAAATCGCATAACAGAGAAAGTAGGGGGATGATGGGGCTTCTAACCCACCGGGTGCTCAAAAAGTAAGTACCCGCGCTGCGCTTATCGATATCTCGCGAACCCATAGTTGGATTTTGGCATGCTACATGTCGTAGGACTTGGGGTGCCGCCTCTTTTCCTATGGACGACTAGTACTGTTTTTAAAAACAATTTTGAATTTTTTTGGTTTTTTAAAGTAGGGGATATTCTCAAAACGAATTATCATAGAGCGTTGTGTAATGGCTTAAACAAAAGGTCTCTATGTCCTTTAACGTTAAAACAAAACATGGATTTTTTCATTTTTTCCAAAAAAGCTTAATTTTTTAATTGGCTCTATTTCGGAAACTAGAAAGTTTATAAACACGTTTGTTTGACATAAATGAAAGGTCCTTACCCCTCTACCTCCAAACCGAGTTCCAGGTCTCTAGGACAAAACTGTGCAGTAGTGTACCAAGGAGAAAGCTGCTTCACTTAGGAAGTTGTGAGCCCCTGACGACCTTGGGGAGGAAGGAGTGATGGTAGGAAGGCGTGCGTAGATTCGTTTTTTCGTCTCGTTGTGCTCTTTATGGGGATGTAAGTGTTGAAAAGATGTGAAAATGTTTTTTGGGGTAAAAACATGATTTTAGACTTTTTCTTATATCTGATAAATCCATGGTCGGATTTTAACAAATAAGGTATCCAAGGACTCGGGGTGACGCCCTCTTTCCAATGTGATAGTTATTTCTTCAAAAAAAAATTACAAAGGGCCTAACGCAGAATTTTGTTTTTATTTTTAATTTGTTTTACCTGGATTTTTTTTCAATTTTAAATGAAGAGTGGTTGTAGACAGAGAGAAGGTACAACTGGGCGTGTGTTTCACCGAGCCTGTCGCCGGCCACGGTAGCCGTGCTGAATAGAACAAACGCTATTTCGGGGGGGGGGGGGGGGCAATGTACGACAGGGCAAGGGTTCGCTTTCCGATATTTCCTATGACCAACGGATGGACGCTAATATTTGAAAAATGTGTGAAGCGTGCCAGGATTTTTTTAAACTCTGAAAGAGATCTTTAACATGTCAGTAATAAGTTAATTGACAAATGATAATTCTATGATGTAGATGAAGCGGGCTTTTATAGTTGACAACAAGAACTTGGTTATGTCTTGCTGGAAACCAGACCGGCAAAGAAAGAAATCTGCTTGGACCTGGCTGACAGAATGTTTATCACGCTTTCAGGAATGTGAGCAGAGCTGACAACAGCGGTTGCCTGCGATAAGAGGTTCAAGGAACTGGCAACACTGTAAGAGTGATAACAGACAAGTCAGCCGAGGAGAGCAGCGGGAACCGCAGACATGAGAGGGGTGAGGGAAGGGGGGGGGCAGAGAGAGAACAAGAAATCGCGTGACCACCCCAGAGCCTGGCAAGAGCGGTGAGAGGGATAAAGGGGTGAGGAGGGGAGGGGAGGGGCGGGGAGGAGAGAACTGGTGAACCCATGACAGCCAATAGCTGAACCAGTAGTGTGAACAGGGAGTGGAGGGGGAGGGGACGGGAGACGGGCGGGGTAAGAGAGAGAACACAGCTAAAGAGAGAAAGAAAGTCGTGTTGCTGATAACATGTGTGGACTTGCATGAAGCGCTGAGCGCCATACACAGGGTTATAGTACCACATGATTGAATGAATAAATAAATAAATAAATAAATAAATAAATAAATAAATAAATAAATAAATAAATAAATAAATAAATGAAAGGCGCACAGGTTCACTCAACATTTAATTTATTTATCCTATAATTAAAGGCTGAGTTAAATCCCAACCATTTCACATAGAGTTTATTTCTTTTTGTTTCAGCACTTTGACTTTTGAGGTTCATGGATATAAAACCTGCCTTTTATGGTTTGATGGTTGAGGTCCTCGAGTAAATAGGTGACTCGGCTGTCCAGGTTGACTTGACGAATTCGAAATAGTTCGGTCCACCAATTCGATGTGTAGCCCTTATCGAAGGCAGACTTAAATTTGCTCACACGAACAAAATCCCCAATTTTAAGTCGGTTTAGGGTCCACTTCTTTTATGGGGTTAAACACTTTATCCAATCGCGGAATATTTTTGGTCACGAGGCTTGGCTTGGTCCCAATCGTTCTGTGCTTGGTGTCATTGTAACGTGACACTAGCTCAGGTAACATGTCCAACCAGCGATAAGAGCCCTGAGCGGTAAACGCTTTCCAAATATGAGTTTTCAATGTTCGATTAAACCGCTCGACCACACTGGTTTTGAGATTGCTGTACGTGGTATAATGGTGAATATCCAAAGATTTGAGAAAACTGGATAAATCCTTGTTGAAGGATTCTTTTCCCTGGTCGGTTTGTAACAAATGGGGTTGACGTTAGGATTGTTGAATAATATGTTGAAAGGCCTTGGTGGCTAGTGGACCAGACAGGTTGAACAAAGGCCACTTTGGAATACACATCAATGAATATCAACATATAGCGTACACCATTGTTAACACTAGCATAGGGAATCATTTCTACCAAATCGGCTTGCCAAAGTTCATCCACACCCCGTGAAATAACCTTGAGTCGCTGATAGTGACGCCTACCTGGGCGATGCAACTCGTGAGCAATGCCCACTTTGATGGGTGAGGGGTTAAACAATAATTTTGGCATTCCGAAGTACTTGTTCAATTTCTTGAATTTCCCAATCGTGACCGGTATGGCCGGCTTGGCGTGAAGAATGCAACAGCTGTAGCCGCTGGACGAGCTTATTGGGATTATGCCAGTAGGTAACATCCACAAGCGGTTTTTATGGTTTAAATGTCACTCCCGAAGCGGACACTTTACGACGAGCACTTTGACTGGTTGGAAACATTTTTGCAATGATGGTTTTATATTTTTGAGATATATTGGCTTTCTCTTGTTGAGAGGGATTATACTGTCTTTGGTGGGTATGGGTGTCCAATGAAATGGATTTATATTTGCCAAGGTCCTGTTGTGTATAATCATGGGAAGATGGTGTACGAGAGAATAGTAGCTTTGACAGTCCTGGCGTTAATTTATAGTTTTTTTTTTAATGACAGCACTAGTACGAGCAAATATAATCGATGAATCGCCAATTTTAAAACTATCATTCTCATAGCGAACACCATACGTTGTATCTGTGTTTCCAATAAATAGATCGGTGAAATGGGGTTCCAGTGTTGGTCCATAATATTTTATTAAAATGTTTTTGAGTTGAGCATTATGTTGAGGGGAGGCCAAGAGTTGTGAAAACGGAGACGATTTGGAAGGGCAAGGAGTTTCGGCCATACCCAATGATTTCTTTGTTTTTAAAAACTCTGCAAGGGGTGAAGATTTTTTAGGCACAAACACTTGATCATCCTCATCCCCAACATCGCTAACACTAGTCAAATCTTCATGTTCCTCTTCCTCTTCCACAGGGTCCTCGTGTAGCGTCTGCGTGGCTTATGAAACAGTGGGTATCGTTTCACATGGCTTGAAAGAGGGTTTAAGCATGGCTTTTAGCGGAGGTGCTAAATGTTGTTGAATAAACAAAGCATTATCCGCACGTGATCGTTTCTATTGACGAAACTTTTGGCGAATAGTATTTTTTGCTCTCATAATATGCTTTTTCAATTGACACTCTGCTAACGCCATGGTGTCTTGACAAATGACGTGAGAGGGAATGAGACAGTGCCTTAAATAGTAATAAAATAATCAAACCCTAAGCGATAACGTCCTTGGTTGAGTTCACTTTGTTTGTCAATGACCAGAAAGGCATGGCGTTGAGTGTTCCAGCACTTGACACTCAATTCAGAAAACAGTTGAAAGGTCATATCAGGATTCACATGTTCATTATAAATGTGGCGACTACTGCGCTCATCCTGACGAAATTAAACAATGACATTGGCATTGTCACGAATCAGTTGTTTGGACATTTTAGAATAAGTTTGTCCAAGATAGAAGCAATCGATATGAGGCTTTACCTCATCCAGGGCAATAACATTTTCTTGCATAGAAAATGTGAAATAACCCATATTCTCACTTTGTAATCCAGACATGACTTGATCCAGAAACACGTAGAGGGGTTGGTAGAGAGATTTTGCAAAAATATAAATATTTTGAAAACGCAGGCCGTTGGGCGCTGTGATGAGCGTAAGCAAAAGATTGTTTTTTCCACATCCCGAAGGCTCCACGATGATGCAGCGAATGGAAGATGGAAATAGTGAATCATGGCGTTGTTCACGTGATGTGGGATAGAGATGGGAAACCATGTCCCCCACGGGGAATGACTCTTGCTGCTTAATAATCTTCATATCAACTAAAGCTTAGAGAGGCTAGCAGGCTGTCTATATACATGGAACCAAGCCTTGTAATAGAAACAGTATGCTAGTACGATAGGTTGACGATGGATGTCTTTGGACGTGCGTTCATGGCCAAAGCTAGGTCTGACCCCATACATGATCCTAAACAAGAAACAGACCCTGCTAATAAACACTATGTGGATTGGTCCGTAGTGCCACGCACTAAACAGGGAGATTATGACTTTAAGGGAAAGCGGTTAACAGGGGCAGATGACCTCGTAGTTCCGCCCCTTAAAACAACAATAACTAACTAACTAACTAACTAACTAAAGCGGTTAACCCATGTGAAACATCCTCAAGTGTCTACGGATGTCACTACAAACAAGTGTGTGGATAACAAGGTGCATGAGTTATATGACAAAGTGCCTCATCTTACCGTGAATGTCTATACCACTAATCATCACCGCATCCTTCACGTGGAAGACCCACAAGACGAGGACGATGTCTGCACCAAACGTTACGTGACCTGAAATTGAAAGGCTTTATACATTTATCCCATCCGTATTTTTAGTGTACCCGACAAATGAAAAACCTGTGAATGAGATGAACCATTTACCGCTAGTCAATGATCACCACCTGACGTATGTGCTTGCTTCAGGTTTAAGACACTATCGATTGCACTATGATGGAACCATTCACATGAAACAATCCATGCCTGATGAAAGCCATTTACATGTAGAGATAAACGGTCATAAGATGTTGGTCCATAACCATCAAATGGTCAATGCAGGTGATGAATTATCCTTCCATCTCATGCTTACGTGGGATGAAAAGCAAGCAGGAAAAGGCATAAGAGATTTCCCACTTTATGTGGAACTTGAATATACAGCCATGAAATAACAATCTCACGTTAATTGTTACGTAAACTTTCTTGTGAAAGGTTGCTGGTCATCATCATGGTGAAACGAAGATAAAGTGGTGGAAAAGACTAAAAAGAAGACCCTGTCATTGTCAAAGCATGGGCTTAAGGCATGGGTGGCCAAGCCCTTGCGAATGAAAAAAAAAATGTTGACGATAAAGAAAGCCCTTCGAGCAGCCCAGAGACGTGTTATTTCAAAACATCAGTGACAGGGTTCAAAACAAGGGAGCGTGATTCCCGTCCACAAACGAGCGGGATTTTAACCTGCTTTTTATGCCGGTCTGGCTGCTCTGGGTTCACTTTTGGGCGGTGCCAGTGCGGTGGCGAAAACAATTAAGGCTGCACATCAGGGCAATCAACAATTGAAAGAAAGTCAGCGACACCATAAAACGATGGAAGCCATTGCTATGGGGGCTAGAAACGCCAATTTAAAGCCAGCCTTTTATCAACAAGGATTTGGGATTTCGCCGTCTCGGAATACATTTTTTTTTTACCGCAGCCATAGCAAGACATGCCCTGACTCATCAACAAGTCGAAAGCTATGCCAAACAACTAAAGCTTGCTCATTTTCGAGGTGTGTTTATGCGGAACCAATTATCCCCACGACCCTGAAAATAGGAATGAGTCGTTCTAAATTTGGATTATCACCGAGGCCCAGAAACGCATTATGTAGCCTATGGCAAAGAGGGGTCCACGGTATGGTACTTTGCCTGTTTTGGGAATCTGCCCCCGCCCATGGAACTAGTGACCTATTTTGGAAACAGGATCAAGATACTGTATATTATAATGAGAAACGTGAGCAAACGTTTAACAGCCAAGAGTGCGGGCGTTTGTGTTTAATCTTTTTTATATAAGACGCAGCATAGGCAAAAACGTCAACAGTATGTCGGCAGAAAGTAAGACGTTTACATTGCATGGACGTGGACCTGAAGTCAGCCTAGACTTTTACCCGCCTATCGAAGTGAGTGAAAGACCTTATGGTTTGGGTCCTGTTTCTCTTGAAACGTACAAGAGAATATACAACATACGTGAAAATGTGAACAACAAGTTTTACTTTGATTATTCTGTGCTCACCTGGAACCCTGGTGGATATACGATAGATGATATTTATGAACACATTTATGTGGTGTTGATCAATGAATATGGTTTAAAGTCATTTCTCAATGGAACACACAAGTTTGAACTTATAGGAAATACCAACACTTTTTCTCTACGTTTAAGATTGACTTTAAAACACAGCCCGATTCCATTGGTTCTTTACTAGGATTTAAACCACGTGTGTTGGAGCCCAACAAAAACATGAATCAGACAATGTAGTGAAATTGATTGAGGACCATCACGTATCGGTGTCGTGTAATATTATTAGCCAAGTGTACACCAATCAAAATCATCGCATTTGTTTTATGACTTTATTGTGACATCGCCCAATGGCTATATTTTTCGTGAAAACTCTCCAGTGTTGCTTTTTCATTCTGTGGCTGTTGATGGTATTAGTAATATAACATAAAGACTGATCAGTAGAGACCAGCAACTCATTCAACTAGATTCTACCACACCAGTGACTTACAAGTTGGTTCTAAAGCCACTATGAAGTTGGTGTATAAAGCAACAACACCGCCTAGTAATGGTGTTAGTTGTTTGCCTTGTGAATACACGTTAACATCTAAAGACAAGCAGATTTTACAGCATCTGGGTTGTCACGTCAACTTCCATGATGAATTCTACCCTAGAAGTAGTGAACCACATCGAGGAGCAACAAGGGGTGGTAAGCATTGATCCCCATTTCTATCAAGCTCAAACACCTGGACTCAATAACAATGATGAAATTCATTTTGTTATCAACAACCAAGATATTTACAACCTACCGCATGAACGTGTCATTCAGATTGAAGCCAACCATGCGTTTGCCTTTCTGTTTTAAGAGGTGCGCTATGTGATTTACGATATTGTGGTGAATAGCACTCGAAATGTGGGTATTTCAAGTGTCATGAAACTATACCCCTCTTATAGTGAGGAAGAAGGTAAAACACTTTGCATGGCAGGTTGGTGCCCTGACTCGACCAATGACCGGATGGTACACCAGCGCATTGTGGTTAACGGAAGGCAAGTACTTTATCTGGTTAGAGACAGGAGTGATAATAATGCACTCAAGGGAGCCGAAAATGCGCCCAAAGATTCAAACATTCAACTACAACGAATGCTATGGAAATTGCCCCATGTGACCCTTGACGATAATTTAAAAAAAGTCCTCTCGGCACGCCGGAAGGCGGAGGTAGATTTCACCGGACAAACTTGGGGATAGGCGAAAATAGGCAGAATATGCAGGTTTTCGTAGAAGGATCAGACCTCATTTATTGCGAGAAGGTATTTTATAATTGGAGCTTAATTAACTTTGTTTTTTGTCATTTTATACTTATTTTAAACATTTTATTAGGTAGATTTTTGTCTTATGGGAACGGTAACCTTCTTGTCATTTGGGGTCCATTTTTATATTTGTGGTCACACTGTCCTTATGCAAGGTTTCGACACGGATGTGTAACTATGTAACGGTCTGTTACTTCTTCACGCAAAATTATATCTCCCGCAGAGATTTTGGTTGGTTCCTCAGTTTAGGGGCTGCGACAACGCGGTCATGTAACCCCGTGTACTTAGGGATGGCTGTATTAGTCTGTAATTTAGGTAAGGACTGCAGACGGTCAATTTCAAGCAGTAGTTCCTAATGTTGCTACCAGGTACTACCGTCAACGACACCTAGCTGTGAACTTGGCTACAAGATGCCACCGCAACCAGCAACTCGCAACGAACGTTGGAACTTCCCCTCCAAAGGAAAGCATACTGAGGGATTTTTAGCGCTCTTAGAAAATCCGACGACTTCGGCCGGCATTGAACTCGCGACCTTGGGCATAGCATGCTTGCTACCAGTTACGTCACCGAAGCCGCTTCACACTTAGTCAGATGGAATTCTGAATATGATCTCGTGCATGTGCGTTATCTTGGCAACGTCTGATGGCTCATCCCTCATCAATTTAGTAGTGTTGCCATGGCAACCACTGATAGCTCTTGGCATTTTCTTATAATTCCGAAATCATTTTTCTCATCCCTTGGCATAATGGTGGGTCATATCAAAAATTCTTTCAGACAACATTTTAGGTAATTATTAGGGGAATATTGTCCATTTTGTACGGTTTTGATATTGTGCATATTAAGAGATATGATTAATGTTTCCCGAAGAACCCACTTTTTCCCACCCCTTTGGTCAATGGTTGGTGATATAAATAAACTCTTCAAACATAAATTTTTGGGCTTTATCCGACACATAGTATGAACGTTGAACGGATTCGATATTTCTCATATTAAGAGAGTTATAGCAATATTTCACTTTTTCGAAAAAAAGCCCCCCATTTTCACCCCCTTCGACCGATTCTGCCCAGTAACGAAATCGACCGAGATTTTATTGGTATACATATTCGGTAAAAAATTCAAAGTGATTGGTGCAAAATTACGGCAGTTATCGTGTCCACAAGAAACTGATATACATATATATACACATATACATACATAAATTATATATAAACTTTTGAACTGACAGTGGTTTTGGGGTCTGGGGGATGTGAAACGCGAAGATATGTCGAAATTTTCCGGAAGTCGAAACACCCATTGCAATAGTTAGCTTTCTAATGAAATCTACCTCTGGTTGGTTCCTCAGTTTAGGGGCTGCGACAACGCGGTCATCTAACCCCGTGTACTTTGGTTGAGTGTAGAATCTGTCTGATAAACGGTGTGAATTGTAATGGCTGTAGTAGTCTTAATTCAGGTAAGGACTGTAGACGGTCAATTTCAAGCAGTAGTTCCTAATGTTGCTACCAGGTACTACCGTCAACGACACCTAGCGGTGAACTTGGCTACTAGATGCCACCCCAACCAGCAACTCACAACGAACGTTGGAACTTCCCCTCCAAAGGAAAGCATACTGAGGGATTTTAGCGTTCTTAGAAAATCCGACGACTTCGGCCGGCTTTGAAACCGCGACCTTGGGCATAGACATTCAGCATGCTACCAGTTACGTCACCGAAGCCGCTTCCCACTTAGTCAGATGGAAATACTGAATCTGATTTCGTGCAAGTGCGCGTTATGTTGGCAACGTCTGATGGCTCATCCCTCATCAATTTGGTAGTGTTGCCATGGCAACCACTGACAGCTCTTGGCATTTTCTTATAATTCCGAAATCATTTTTCTCATCCCTTGGCATAATGGTGGGTCATATCAAAAATTCTTTCAGACAAAAGTTTTAGGTAATTATTAGGGAAATATTGTCCATTTCTTAGGGTTTTGATATTGTGCCTATTAAGAGAGATATGATTAACGTTTCCCGAAAAACCCACTTTTTCCCACCCCTTTGGTCAATGATTGGTGCTATAAAAAAAACTCTTCAAACATAAATTTTTGGGCTTTATCCGACACATAGTATGAACGTTGAACGGATTCGATATTTCACATATTAAGACAGTTATAGCAATATTTCACTTTTTCGAAAAAAGACCCCCATTTTCACCCCCTTCTACCGATTTAGCCCAGTAACGAACTCGACCGAGATTTTATAGGTATACATATTCGGTAAAAAGTGATTGGTGCAAAATTACGGCAGTTATCGTGTCCACAAGAAACTGATATATATACATATACATACATAAATTATATATAAACTTTTGAACTGACGGTGGTTTTGGGGTCTGGGGGATGTGAAACGCGAAGATATACCGATATTTTCCGGAAGTCGAAACATGGTACCCATTGCAATAGTTAGGTTTCTAATGAAATCTACCTCTGGTTGGTTCCTCAGTTTAGGGGCTGCGACAACGCGGTCATCTAACCCCGTGTACTTTGGGTGAGTGTAGAATCTGTCTGATAAACGGTGTGAATTGTAATGGCTGTATTAGTCTGTAATTCAGGTAAGGACTGCAGACGGTCAATTTCAAGCAGTAGTTCCTAATGTTTCTACCAGGTACTACCGTCAATGACACCTAGCTGTGGACTTGGCTACTAGATGACACCCCAACCAGCAACTCGTAACAAACGTTGGAACTTCCCCTCCAAAGAAAAGCATACTGAGGGATTTTAGCGCTCAGAAAATCCGACGACTTCGGCCGGTTTGAAACCGCGAACTTGGGCATAGACATTCTTTATGCTACCAGTTACGTCACCGAAGCCGCTTCCCACTTAGTCAGATGTTAAAGTCAACCCCTGGCACTATCCAGCCCATGACGGGCTAAGGCCGACCAAGCGACCGCTGCCCAGCCATTTGGCCTTCAGATATTGGGGTGACGCGTGATCAGCGCGTCGGGTCCCCTCGGCCGTTAATCTTGGTATTCGTGATTGGGGTGCTGTCTCACTGTCAGACAGCTACTCAATTGTCCTCACGAGGCTGAGTGCACCCCGTTCCAACCCTCACGTCAGTTTTAAAATCCCTGACGGAGCCGGGGATCGAACCCGGGGCCTCCGGGTGAGAGGCAGGCGCGCTCCCCCAACACCACGGGGCCGGCTTAGTCAGATGGAAATACTGAATCTGATCTCGTGAAGTGCGTTGTCATGGCAACGTCTGATGGCTCATCCCTCATCAATTTAGTAGTGTTGCCATGGCAACCTCTGATAGCTCTTGGCATTTTCTTATAATTCCGAAATCATTTTTCTCATCCCTTGGCGTAATGGTGGGTCATATCAAAAATTCTTTCAGACAAAAGTTTTAGGTAATTATTAGGGGAGTATTGTCCATTTTGTACGGTTTTGATATTGTGCCTATTAAGAGAGATATGATTAATGTTTCCCGAAAAACCCACTTTTTCCCACCCCTTTGGTCAATGGTTGGTGCTATAAAAAAAACTCTTCAAACATAAATTTTTGGGCTTTATCCGACACATAGTATGAACGTTGAACGGATTCGATATTTCACATATTAAGAGAGTTATAGCAATATTTCACTTTTTCGAAAAAAAAAAAAGCCCCCCATTTTCACCCATTTGACCGATTTAGCGCAGTAACGAACTCGACCGAGATTTTATAGGTATACATATTCGGTAAAAAATTCAAAGTGATTGGTAAAAAATTACGGCAGTTATCGTGTCCACAAGAAACTGATAGACATATATACGGTGTATATATATATTGAGACCGTTTAGTTGATGTCAACAACCACGATGACTCAACTAACGACACATAAATCAAATAAAAAGATACCGGGAGGATCAGGTGACCTTCCATAAAGGCTAAAGCGGCACGAGAGTCCGTAGTCCACAGGGATCGTGGTACATGGTGACGATGGTCATAGACCGCCTAAGGAAAGGTTCACCTTAAAACTAGACTGAGAAAATAAACATCCAGACTCATGTAAAACACCGTGAAAATTTATTAAAATTCACAAACCCCTAGCCTAGTTCGGAGGGTTATAATCGGCTAGTCCGCAAATTAATAAATACACTAAGATAAAGAACAGGTCCCCTACCTGAGAAGTTACTGAAAACCCTCGCGAAAGATCTAACTCACAATGATAAAGCAACAACAGCAACGCTAGGAATATGGCACGACGCAAGTCCCTAGTTCAAGTTACAAGATCAAGCTAATATCTGAATTTACATTTAATAGGGTAGCAAAACAAATCTAGGTTAGGATGGTACCATTTCGACATTTAAATTTAACATTAATTCAACTAGCTAAGTCCTATCAATTAACAAAATTTACGGCAATGACGTCCGTAAAAGAAAACAATTACATCCAAAAGCTAAGTGTACAGCCATGAAAAACAAACAATTTAATTATGCTTAATAACTATGTGCTAACAGCACACAATAAAGTAACATGTAGGGTTTAATACACTTGACATCATAAATTAATAACGAAATAGACACAGTAGTTTTATTAAAAATTCCTGCCTACACCTTGGTTTACTCTTTGTAAACCATAGTCATCTAATGTGTATAGTTACGGTGACGAATGCGCAGTTGAGACCACGTCTGACATCGCATGGCCTGAGCTCCACAAGCTACGAACTCTAGGTTCGCACATGCTTCAGGTCGCTACAAAAATGTCAACTGTCCTAGTCATTTCCTCACAAGGAAATTATCTTCAACTGCACGGCTATGTCAACAGTTCCAGAATGCAAAGAACAAAGTTAGATAGAAAGAATCGTTAGTTAGGCTTGTTTTACAACAATTATGCATATTATTAGAATGTCGGTTTATAGGTTTATCGTAGGTTTATGGCGAATAACATTGACAATAGCCTGGGCACGGAGTGTCTCCAACTGAGATCATTCTCCACCAAAAAGCCTCGACTTAACAGTCGGAATATAATCAACGAGTATAACAACTCGGACACACAATAACACGGGTTACCAGCGGCGCTAAGCTCGCGTTCAATAACTCTGGGATAGGCCTGTACAACAGTTACCTTCCAGTAACATCTGGTCAACGGGATCATCCCCGGACAAAGCATACAATAACATCCTGCTATAACAGGGTAGACTTCACCATCCTATAGAAAACCTTACATAACAGTACCTGTCATACGACAATACACGCAACAGAGCGTTAAACTAACAAAAACCGATCCATAAAACAAGTGATCAAATACAAGAGTGGAAACTGATTTCCATAAGCAAAATAGCAATGAAAGGAAAAGCGAATACAAATTGTACTCTGTCCTCGTCTATAGTAGTTTTGTCTCACAATGAAGCAGGCGTGCTCTAGGTCACTGGGTTACATAACCAGTTTATTCAAGGCCGGCGATTTAATCAATACAAAACCTGCACTTGGCCGGTTCTTAAAAAACTTTTCCATATGTTACGGATCTCTACAGAGTCCGTGTATCAAATGCACGCTATAAATCTGAGTATAGTAATACAATTCCGTCTTTCTACCAAAGACGTCTAAATGAAAGTAAACTTACAATAACTGAAGCTCTTTGCTTTAAAAATGCAACTCAGTAGTTGCTAGAACATCAAATAAAAACGTGTCTCACACGACACAAGAAAAATATGATAAATGTGGCACAGATTCACACACTAGATCTGCTTAATGATACGTTGGGAACCGCGTTCGATGCTAGGCAACGAAACATTCCTTCTAGTTGTTAGGTTCAAACATGACCAAGAATAGCTTCTGAGCTTATTCAAAATGAAATATAATGCATTTACAAACTGGTAGTTACTGTCGACTACCTAAATGATACGACCGTTCTAACAACAGTCAGGGGTGTAACAAAGGATGGCTGCGAAGAATGCAGTCAATTAATAACCAAGGCATCTGATTGCCATAACTACAGTCAGCAAAGACTTGAAAATTACCCCAAGTAGGGTTGAACAAAATAGCCTCAAAATGACTACGATCAGGTTCAGCAAAAAGGTAGGCATTGACGTTCCACGACGTTCACCAAGCTGCACCAGGGCTGACCAAAATGTCTGACCCCAAGGGTGTCTCACTCTAAACTGAAATAAATGACATCTAACTAATCTAGTTACATCCCTACCTAGAAAAATGGCTGACACTGAGTGTGGTTGATTCACAAACTACATTAAAACTACTATACCACCAGAAACTAGAACAAAGAAGGGGTGTGACAAAAACTCACGAAATGGAGGAGCTCTCACTCAGCTCTCTATTCCACAACAAGGGTTGTACATAAACCTCTCTGGCTCTCTGGATCGGTATCCTCCTCATCAGGATTCCCATCTGGACTCCCCCAAAGACCAGGGTTCGATTTGTCCCTGTCGACATCTTCGTGGATATGCCTGGAAATGGCATTTTGGCTCCTTCCCTCTCGTTCATCGTCCTGGAAGTTCCACCATCATGCTGGTTCCTGTAGAAACGTCACCCCCCCCATACTGGGATGGTATTAGCCCATGGTGACTGCTTCAACCATGGTGAATAAAAGTCCAATCACGTGGGTAGCGAAATAAGTTGCGTGATTATTCATCCTCTCACTTCCAAAATTATAATGTCCGTCGTGACTATTATAGGCTTCAATTATAAAATACGACACAGCCTTAATCTTGCAGATGTGGATTAGCATGTGAGCTAATACTATTTTATAATGCTGCACGTGCTAGTGACGCTACTTTTGTATCACGCAGCATCCGTGAGTTATATGACGTTTCAAAGATGAAATTTCCACTTTGGCAATTTAAATATCTCATACTATTATAATCACACTTATTCAGGATAATTGTAACACTATTACCTGTATATTTCCACTAGGCATCTGCCCTCCACATACGCGTGGGTAATATGTGATGTCACAGCAATGTTGTGCAATACACTATACTTGCCAATAATTATTTCCCAAGCTTCTTATTTAATTCACTGGACTTCATCGACAGTGAATATTAGTATTTGCTTGCTCGATGGCACCTTATAATCACTTTTAACGCTAAACAGCGGATATTCTTCTACGTCTCGTAGGACAAATGTAATTCCACGCCTACACAAGGCGGATTCTCAAGACGCAGTGCTCCGGTACTGGGTGTCTCTAGAAAGTAGGTCGTCAAAACGAAAACGTTGAGCGACTACTTACGTTCCTTTTTGCGTATCTGCAAGGGTATTACCTTACCTAAAGTAAAAATAAACATTCTCCAAAATGTTTTAATAATGCAGCATGACGAAATGGAATATTCTGAGTCTCGTAGGAAAGATAAAAATAATTAATAAGACCTCAGATAATAATTAGCAGTTTACACCAAAGTCAAAAGTGCGATTCACCGCTACTTCAAAGTATCGCGTGATCTCTCAGCTTCACGTGGCTTCCTGGGTGTGTTAAAAAGTACAACATCCCATCATAAATGCTCTGTCATAAAAAAAAAATCACATGAACCATAGCTCAGCGGGTTCATCTGCCTCTCTGTCGTTTCAAATAAAATGTTGGGATAACATTTTTATTTGCTTTGAAATTCATTCAAGAGTGATATTTTTTTAGATTGGCTGCATTAAAGGTTCCAATGCGTTCTCCTGTCCTAATGTCTTCTATCACATAACTTCCATTGTTTAAAGGCTGTCGGTGATTTCTTGATTGTACCGGCTGCTTCCATCTCATGGATCTTCTTAGCAGCTTCTTCGAGATGTTTCTCGGCAATCGGATAGATCCTTTTCTGGAATGGGGAATCGTCCAGTAATACAAGATCATACTCGTAGTCTAATATCTCACCAGGTGTGGTGTCGAATATATCTCGGTATTCGTTCAGTATTGCCTCAAGATCCTCATGTGTGGGTGCTGATAACGATTCTGCCTCTTCGTCGGCATCTAGTGTCGCCTCAATTTCCTTGCCCTTTAATGCTTCGACTACGTCTACTTCGGATAGGAATTCCGGTTCTTCTTCAATTAGGCTCATCTGAATGGGTTCGTTCGGCTTAAACTCTACCGTATTCCGTCCCATGTCAATGATTCCATCATATTTTCTAATGAAGTCTGCGCCTAAAATGGCATCATGATGCAGGCCCTTCATTACGAGAAACTCGTGCAAGTACACGTGGCTCGAAATCTTCACAGTACACAAAATCTGGATTTTGCACGTTACAACGCGGTCAGGTATGACACCTCTGACTCTTATAGCTGAAATGGGCAACTCCGTCACCTCAGAGTTTGCTCTAAGTCTGGCATGGCAATCGGCGGAAATTACACTAATCATCGCTCCAGTATCGATGAGTATGACTACACTGACTTCATTCAAGGTGGCTACAATCTTGGGTAGACGTGTTAATTCATAATTGTGGTTCGTCGTTCGTCGTTCGTCCAACAAGTCTTCTAGGATTGGCTCCCAGAGTAATATAGAGGCAGTTACTCGGTGCTCAACCAAACAAGAATCTATTGATTTTTCGGAGTTTTTTTTTTTCTGTCATGGCGAGAAGTACTGGGCTGGTTCTGCTCCGTCTCCTGCGCCGAATGTCTATTTTCCCTCGAAGTAGGGTTCCGTTCTCCCTCTTCTTGGATCTGCAATTCTCTCAATTGTTGGAGGTACTCACGGCTCTCCCGCGCTCTTCCTTTCCAATCCCTGTCTGGCTGGTATCTAGGGTCTCGATTTCTGTCGTAACCCCCACTATATCGATAGTCTCTACGGATACGTCCGTGTTGCTGATTTCTTCCTTCATTCCCTCGGCGGTTGTTTTCATGACGTCGGTCGTCGTCCGTCCTTCGGTCGAATCGCCGGTCCCAATGACTTCGCCGGTCATCATGTTGATTTCGAGTATACGGAGTGTTGTTCCATTCTCTCCTGTTATAACTGTAATTGTTATCACGTCGCCCAGAATCCTCTGTGGTTTGTGTTTGTTGTGGCGTCTGGCTCACTTTATCAACAGTCGTCAGATTCATATGTCTATCCTCGCGCCTATCAGCCTTCTGCTGACGGTGTGTAGGAAACTGTTCTGTGTTAGCGTCCAACCTTCGCAGTATCTGGTCACACTGCTGGAAAGTGGATGCCCCTGCAGCGATTAACACACGTTGTACATCCGCAGGGTACTGCCAAACAATTGTGTTCACCAAATCTTGTTCGGACAATGGAGGCTGAAGACAACGGAGCTTCGCGAGCTGTATTGCGAAGTAATTCGCATAACGAGTAGGTGTATTGGAACTGTACCTTCGAGTGTACATCTCAGCTCGGATGCTCTGCTGGATGTCGCTCGACCAATATGTTCTTAATAACGCTTCCTTAAAGTCTTGGTAGCCTGTGAATGAGTATCGGAATGCTCTGAACCAGGTAGCGGCTTGTCCCTCAAGCAGTCGCTCTATAACTCTTAGTTCCCTCTCTGGAGTTACCATAGTATCACGTAAGTAGCTTTCGACATTTGCTAGGAATTCCACTGGAGTAACACCGCTCCCAGTTTCCGAGAAGCGAGCTGGTTGCTCCTCTCTTGAACGAATTATGGTGACATTTCCCTGCGTATTCGCGGGTCTGAAAGTATTTTGCATGTAACTCTGCGTAGGAGTGTTAGTCTCATGACTAATTCGATTAGATGCTGGTTGAAACGGGTGAGCGTTAAAGTTCAAGGTCTGACCTTGCGCTATATTAGTGAATTGTGACGGTTGCGGTTCCATAGGCGCGCTGGGTTGGAAATGGGTAGGCATCATTCCTCCTGATTGAGATATAGGCGTTTCCTGAGATTCTCCCATCTGTGGGTGTACGTGTCTCTCTCTTGGAGTCGTCTCGAGTCTGTCCAGGCGTCTTTCTATTACTTCAAGACCTGGGATGGTTCTGGCTGCGACTTTGTTGCCTAAGTCGTTCAATTGCAGCTCGATCCTGTCTACCTTTCCCTTGAGGTTTGTGTCTACCTCGCGTATGGCCGTCTTAAGGTTATAACTGAGGTCTAACCTCTCGGTCACCGCGACTTCCTCAAATCTCTTTTGTAAGGAATCGATATCTCCTTCAACTCTGGACATATTTTCTTGGATTTTACCCACATCGTCTCTAACCTCGGCTACCTTAGCCTCGACTGTAGCTTCGTGTTCGTTGAGGTCACCTCTCAATAACATGAGGTCAATTTTGTGTTCCTCATGATGAACATCAACTGTCTCACGTAGACTGGCTACGGTTTCCGTCAATTCAGAAATGTTTCTCCTGTTGGTGTTAAGTTCCTCTTTAATCTCCATCATGCCATCAACGATAGTCTTCACGTTGTTATTAACGGCATTGGCAGCTCCTCTCATCAAGATTAAACCAACGTTCATGGTTGCCATGTCCTTCTTCACATTTCCGATAAATCCCTCGACGTGATCTAGTCGAGTCCCGAATTCTTCCCTGGTATGTTCCAGATCTGCTCTCATGTCTATCTGGACTTTATTCAAGGTTGTCTGAATTTGAGCTGTGTGCTCCTCCAATCGGTTTTGCACCTCCTCCCTAGCTCTATTCATCTGGTCGGTTAAGCAATCTACGCGCTGGTTAGCCTCCTGATGGTGTCGTATGACATCAACCCTAACAGCTGCTAAACCTGTCGTCAGATCATTTCTCGCTTCGATCCTATATGTGTCCATGTCTGCCCTGACTTGAGTTAAATCAGCCCTAACATTATTTACAGAGTGAGTGTTAATCTCTAAGTCCTGTCTTACATTGTTCATAGACTGAGTGTTAATCTCTAAGTCCTGTCTAACCTGGTCCACATGACCACTGACAGTATTTACAGCCTGAGTATTCTGACCTAAGTCAGCAGTAATCTGTTGAAGATTGGCATTCACACCTGCCATCATCTCTCCAAACACACGACGAATAGTTTCCTCATCCATAGATAAGAAATATATGAGAAAGTGAGGGATCAATTTCTACTGGAACTTACAGCTATGATTAGTTACTTGGTGGTATAAAGCTTGCTTCATTTATATAAATATCACGAGTACAGCTGGAGTATGCAAACTAAGTGCTTCTACATTTACAAAGACAACGGTGAGCAAAGCAAAGTATTACATTTACTTAGGATGAGGCATCATCAAAGAAAATCCTATCCTTCATTTATTCAACACTAAAGCCTCACCCCATGGACTTCTATCAAACATGAATGCCATGCGGTCAATTGATCTGCAGTACGACTTTCTAAGTTCGTCCCAGTCCTGTCAATTTAACATTAATCAACATTAGGATCCTCAAAAAAAATAACATGGTACTGAGGGTCACCACGTTAACGTCGGCACATGAGTTGGGCGCCATTTTATGAGACCGTTTAGTTGATGTCAACAACCACGATGACTCAACTAACGACACATAAATCAAATAAAAAGATACCGGGAGGATCAGGTGACCTTCCATAAAGGCTAAAGCGGCACGAGAGTCCGTAGTCCACAGGGATCGTGGTACATGGTGACGATGGTCATAGACCGCCTAAGGAAAGGTTCACCTTAAAACTAGACTGAGAAAATAAACATCCAGACTCATGTAAAACACCGTGAAAATTTATTAAAATTCACAAGCCCCTAGCCTAGTTCGGAGGGTTATAATCGGCTAGTCCGCAAATTAATAAATAAACTAAGATAAAGAACAGGTCCCCTACCTGAGAAGTTACTGAAAACCCTCGCGAAAGATCTAACTCACAATGATAAAGCAACAACAGCAACGCTAGGAATATGGCACGACGCAAGTCCCTAGTTCAAGTTACAAGATCAAGCTAATATCTGAATTTACATTTAATAGGGTAGCAAAACAAATCTAGGTTAGGATGGTACCATTTCGACATTTAAATTTAACATTAATTCAACTAGCTAAGTCCTATCAATTAACAAAATTTACGGCGATGACGTCCGTAAAAGAAAACAATTACATCCAAAAGCTAAGTGTACAGCCATGAAAAACAAACAATTTAATTATGCTTAATAACTATGTGCTAACAGCACACAATAAAGTAACATGTAGGGTTTAATACACTTGACATCATAAATTAATAACGAAATAGACACAGTAGTTTTATTAAAAATTCCTGCCTACACCTTGGTTTACTCTTTGTAAACCATAGTCATCTAATGTGTATAGTTACGGTGACGAATGCGCAGTTGAGACCACGTCTGACATCGCATGGCCTGAGCTCCACAAGCTACGAACTCTAGGTTCGCACATGCTTCAGGTCGCTACAAAAATGTCAACTGTCCTAGTCATTTCCTCACAAGGAAATTATCTTCAACTGCACGGCTATGTCAACAGTTCCAGAATGCAAAGAACAAAGTTAGATAGAAAGAATCGTTAGTTAGGCTTGTTTTACAACAATTATGCATATTATTAGAATGTCGGTTTATAGGTTTATCGTAGGTTTATGGCGAATAACATTGACAATAGCCTGGGCACGGAGTGTCTCCAACTGAGATCATTCTCCACCAAAAAGCCTCGACTTAACAGTCGGAATATAATCAACGAGTATAACAACTCGGACACACAATAACACGGGTTACCAGCGGCGCTAAGCTCGCGTTCAATAACTCTGGGATAGGCCTGTACAACAGTTACCTTCCAGTAACATCTGGTCAACGGGATCATCCCCGGACAAAGCATACAATAACATCCTGCTATAACAGGGTAGACTTCACCATCCTATAGAAAACCTTACATAACTGTACCTGTCATACGACAATACACGCAACAGAGCGTTAAACTAACAAAAACCGATCCATAAAACAAGTGATCAAATACAAGAGTGGAAACTGATTTCCATAAGCAAAATAGCAATGAAAGGAAAAGCGAATACAAATTGTACTCTGTCCTCGTCTATAGTAGTTTTGTCTCACAATGAAGCAGGCGTGCTCTAGGTCACTGGGTTACATAACCAGTTTATTCAAGGCCGGCGATTTAATCAATACAAAACCTGCACTTGGCCGGTTCATAAAAAACTTTTCCATATGTTACGGATCTCTACAGAGTCCGTGTATCAAATGCACGCTATAAATCTGAGTATAGTAATACAATTCCGTCTTTCTACCAAAGACGTCTAAATGAAAGTAAACTTACAATAACTGAAGCTCTTTGCTTTAAAAATGCAACTCAGTAGTTGCTAGAACATCAAATAAAAACGTGTCTCACACGACACAAGAAAAATATGATAAATGTGGCACAGATTCACACACTAGATCTGCTTAATGATACGTTGGGAACCGCGTTCGATGCTAGGCAACGAAACATTCCTTCTAGTTGTTAGGTTCAAACATGACCAAGAATAGCTTCTGAGCTTATTTAAAATGAAATATAATGCATTTACAAACTGGTAGTTACTGTCGACTACCTAAATGATACG
Source organism: Meconema thalassinum (assembly GCA_946902985.2). Lineage (NCBI taxonomy): Eukaryota > Metazoa > Arthropoda > Insecta > Orthoptera > Tettigoniidae > Meconema > Meconema thalassinum. The sequence goes on from OX336388.2 coordinate 1,438,414,979, forward strand.
ACCGTTCTAACAACAATCAGGGGTGTAACAAAGGATGGCTGCGAAGAATGCAGTCAATTAATAACCAAGGCATCTGATTGCCATAACTACAGTCAGCAAAGACTTGAAAATTACCCCAAGTAGGGTTGAACAAAATAGCCTCAAAATGACTACGATCAGGTTCAGCAAAAAGGTAGGCATTGACGTTCCACGACGTTCACCAAGCTGCACCAGGGCTGACCAAAATGTCTGACCCCAAGGGTGTCTCACTCTAAACTGAAATAAATGACATCTAACTAATCTAGTTACATCCCTACCTAGAAAAATGGCTGACACTGAGTGTGGTTGATTCACAAACTACATTAAAACTACTATACCACCAGAAACTAGAACAAAGAAGGGGTGTGACAAAAACTCACGAAATGGAGGAGCTCTCACTCAGCTCTCTATTCCACAACAAGGGTTGTACATAAACCTCTCTGGCTCTCTGGATCGGTATCCTCCTCATCAGGATTCCCATCTGGACTCCCCCAAAGACCAGGGTTCGATTTGTCCCTGTCGACATCTTCGTGGATATGCCTGGAAATGGCATTTTGGCTCCTTCCCTCTCGTTCATCGTCCTGGAAGTTCCACCATCATGCTGGTTCCTGTAGGAACGTCACCCCCCCATACTGGGATGGTATTAGCCCATGGTGACTGCTTCAACCATGGTGAATAAAAGTCCAATCACGTGGGTAGCGAAATAAGTTGCGTGATTATTCATCCTCTCACTTCCAAAATTATAATGTCCGTCGTGACTATTATAGGCTTCAATTATAAAATACGACACAGCTTTAATCTTGCAGATGTGGATTAGCATGTGAGCTAATACTATTTTATAATGCTGCACGTGCTAGTGACGCTACTTTTGTATCACGCAGCATCCGTGAGTTATATGACGTTTCAAAGATGAAATTTCCACTTCGGCAATTTAAATATCTCATACTATTATAATCACACTTATTCAGGATAATTGTAACACTATTACCTGTATATTTCCACTAGGCATCTGCCCTCCACATACGCGTGGGTAATATGTGATGTCACAGCAATGTTGTGCAATACACTATACTTGCCAATAATTATTTCCCAAGCTTCTTATTTAATTCACTGGACTTCATCGACAGTGAATATTAGTATTTGCTTGCTCGATGGCACCTTATAATCACTTTTAACGCTAAACAGCGGATATTCTTCTACGTCTCGTAGGACAAATGTAATTCCACGCCTACACAAGGCGGATTCTCAAGACGCAGTGCTCCGGTACTGGGTGTCTCTAGAAAGTAGGTCGTCAAAACGAAAACGTTGAGCGACTACTTACGTTCCTTTTTGCGTATCTGCAAGGGTATTACCTTACCTAAAGTAAAAATAAACATTCTCCAAAATGTTTTAATAATGCAGCATGACGAAATGGAATATTCTGAGTCTCGTAGGAAAGATAAAAATAATTAATAAGACCTCAGATAATAATTAGCAGTTTACACCAAAGTCAAAAGTGCGATTCACCGCTACTTCAAAGTATCGCGTGATCTCTCAGCTTCACGTGGCTTCCTGGGTGTGTTCAAAAGTACAACATCCCATCATAAATGCTCTGTCATAAAAAAAAAATCACATGAACCATAGCTCAGCGGGTTCAATATATATATATATATATATATATATATATATATACATACATTATATATAAACTTTTGAACTGACGGTGGTTTTGGGGTCTGGGGGATGTGAAACGCGAAGATATGTCGAAATTTTCCGGAAGTCGAAACATGGGACCCATTGCAATAGTTAGCTTTCTAATGAAATCTACCTAAAAACAGGACATACTCAAGATTGGAAGAAGAGATATGCCATTACCCATGGAATTTAGAAGGTGGGCACTTCATGAGTACCCTATTTTGCTGTAAAAACAGCCCGCTATACATTATACATTATTGTGGGTTTTCAAATGAATCACAAGTATCAACAAACCAAAGATGCCACGCAATTTGATCACCTGCAATTGAGAAATGCTCGTCTTGCACGTGTTGCCAGTTCCTTGAACCTCTTATCGCAGGCAACCGCTGTTGTCAGCTCTGCTCACATTCCTAAAAGCGTGATAAACATTCTGTCAGCCAGGTCCAAGCAGATTTCTTTCTTTGCCGGTTTCCCTATGAAGGACTGGATTTGGATTTTTCAAAAAATAAGTTTGACCCCCTGTACGACTTGTTTTCTAAATTTAGTTGGTCGTATTATCAAAAAGAAAACCGCCCCAAACTGTCACCCCAAGCGTTAGAGGCAAGGGCGCCATTGATTGTCTTTGACTGTTCCTACTTCGAAGAGTCTGTCAAGCAATCCAATGTTGGCATTCGACTAGATTTTGAAACGCATGCCTTTGTACCAGCCAATACCACGGCCTACTGTTTGATTATTCATCACAAACAAGTAAACTATATGTATTATCCACTGTCCAACCAAGTGACGAGTGTATAAATAACAGGTTAACCCACGTCAAGAAGCTCAGTCAAGCCTTGCTTTAAAGCCTTAAGAGGTGTCACACCCATGAATTTAAACTCTGAGGAACAACGATTCAAGACCTTTGCAACGTGGCCTGTGCCTTTCATAAACTCTCAAGCCTTGGTGGTAGCTGGTTTCTATTATTTAGAAACAAGTGAGGAAGTGAAATGTGCCTTTTGTTCCATCACCATAGTCCAATTGGAAAAGAGTGATGAACCCATGCAGGAACATCAGCGCTGGACACCCGCCTGCTCCTACCTGTGTAGAATGGAGGTGGGAAATACACCCTGCCATTCAAGCTACCCCTCACTACTGCCTCTGAGTGATGAAAATGAAGTTATGATACGTGTGGACAGTATAGTGTCAATGGTGTTTCGGTGAGCAGCTCCCAGTCATAAACACCCAGTTTAGATACAATGGGACCTCATAGGTGTCATGGACGTTATAAACTGAAAAGACTGTATGTTGTATGAGTTGGTACCGTCCCTATCCCAAAATGACAAAGCATGTAAGACGTGTTATGACAATAAAATGATGTAATAAAAAACAAGATGTTCAGTAAAGAACATATAGCCTACTTTCTCCTAAATGCATGGGTATTGTTTATAACTCTTTGTCCTTTTCAAGGAGTATAATTGAATGTTGGTTGCAGTAGCTTGTTGAAATACAACGTGTTATACGGATATTAAACATGAATATGAGGTGTCCTTTGATAGTGCTACCTCTGTACAAAATTTCATTCAATTCGGTTTCACCGTGTTTGAATTGATATGGTGAATCGATTTGCCTACATACATGGCCGCTATCTGCAGCCTATTGGACTGATGACCTTGTAGTTCAGTCAAAAGATGCTTCCCACAAAAAGGTATGTTGTTGCAACATTTGGTAGAGATCAAATTATTAGGTTGGTCGTAATTCGATTTAAGCTTTTAACATTTGGGTGCCCGCCATTCCTTTTCCGTCAAGATGGCGGCGATATAAAACATGACCCTGAGGTGCCCCTTGCTAGTGCTACCGCTGTACAAATTTCAATTCGGTTTCACCGTTTTTGTATTGATATGGGGAATCGATTCGACACATACATGGCCGCCTTCCGCAAATTATTGTGCTGATGACCTTGTAGTTCAGTCAAAAGATTCCTCATACATAAAGGTATAACGTTGCAAATATTGGTAGTGATCAGATGATTAGGTTGGTCGTAATTTGATTTAAGCTTTGAACATTTTGGAGGCCGCCATTACGTTTCCGTTAAGATGGCGGCGATATAAAACATGACACTGAGGTGCACTTTGCTAGTGCTACCTCGGTACCAAATTCGTTCAATTCGGTTTCACCGTGTTCGAATTGATAGGGGAGGGGGGGACAGACATTCAGAGTACACACACACACTCACACACACACACACAGACTCACACACACCTACAGACACACAATTTTTCGCCCTGCGTTGATCTCATAAGTCTTTTTTCATTTTTTGCAAAAATCGAACTTAGGCTAATAAGTGGTTGTGGTTATTATTATTATTATTATTATTATTATTATTATTATTATTTTTTTTTTTTTTATGTTCCCTGTCATACTCTATGTTTTTAAATTAGCATGGAATGTAAGTCAATGCTATGGGCACACTTTAGTCATCAATAGTCAGTCGTCAGTTGAACTCGGTTCAAGCAAGCGTCAACGTGTTGCGCACACTGATTGTGGATTGTCAAGGGTTTAAAATTGGAGAAGATAAATTTATATTTAAACAAGTGGCCATGATTAATTGTTCCACCTTTTGGATATCACAAGCTACGCATTTGGTATTTAAACCACCCTATGCGTTTGCTTTGTTGTGTGAAGAAGACCGTAAACAAACCCAGTGGATTGAAAATCATAGGCAACTAGACTGGAATCAAGGAACCATTTCGTATAAATATTTGGATATGGTCAAGAAAGCGCACTTGTCCTCTTCCAATGTGGTATTTGTAAAAGGGGCAGAAAAACGACGATGGTTGCAACCATTTTTGGCTCCTTACTGTCAGTGTATCGATCTCATGGACTTGGGCTGCCCCTCACTGCAAACACAAATGGACTGCTGTCACTGTGGCAACATTACCCATACAGCCCTAGCCCATGTGTGGCATCTATTTCATTGGTTAACCGCCAATGCCTGCTGGGAGTTGTTAAATAAAATTAAAACTCAAGATTTACCTGTGAATGACACCAGTGGGTTTTCTACAAGCGACGTGTAAACATCTACAGGACGTGATACCATGGAGAGAGGGGATGCTACAGATAAAGCGATCGGGAAGTTGTTTGACAACAACAACAACAACAACAACAACAACAACAACAACAACAAACATCGTCCACAGAGGAGGAGGAAGATCAAACCTTTTCACCATCGATGGAAAAGGATATGCCAGACCTGTACTGGCAATGGCGTCATTGACAAAGTGATTCAATACTTACCTTTCGAAATCTATCTTCCTGGTTATCGTTTTTGTGGTCCTGGAACTCGTCTTGAAAAACTTTGCAGCGTGGTGATGTACCCATTAATCTTTTGGATCAAGCATGTAAAGAACATGACCTTTCTTATCGCCATAGTCATCCTGGTTTAAGACATGTGGCAGATAAAAAGTTGTTGAAAAGAGCTAAACAACGTTTCACATCCTGTGACGCCTCAATGGGAGAGAGGTTGGCAGCCCTGATTGTCATGAGTGCTATGAAACGAAAGTTAATGATGCGTGGACATAAAAATTGAGGAATTGAGTATTGAGGAATTGGGTTTTGTTTGTATTCTATTTTTTTTGTAAATCCCTATAGTACGGTCAAATTAGGCTTCGAGACGGAAAAAAATAACAACGAATTTCTTCAAAAACATGTTCTATACGACCCCCTGAACATCCCCATAAAAATCGCCAAAAATCGGCTTGGGGAACACCCATAAATTTTCAAAAATTGTCCGCCATCTTGGATTTTCAAAAAAAACTGCTATAACTTAGGAACGAAAAGTAGAAATAAGGTGCGGGTTTCACCAAAAGTTGTGTTTCGACTTTTAGATGTTGTACTTACTATGAAAACTCCCATCAAGTCCTTAATTCTTTTTGTTTTTTAACGCTATAGCTTACGAACAAAAAGTAAAAACTAAATGCGGTTTCCCCCAAAAGTTGTGTTTCTACTTTTAGATGTTGTACTTACTATTGACTCTTGATATTATACTTAACATTAACAGTCAAGTCGGGGACCGTCCGTAAATTTTAAAAAATGCTTGATATCTTAGATTTTTGTAAAAAAATCGATGTAACTGTTGAACGAAAAGTGAAATGGATGCTATTCTGTCTACAAGTTTAGATTAACTTTCACAACTTGTATTCATCAAATAACTGGATATATACGAGGGGGAACGTCCCTAAATTAGAAAAAAAACCACGTCATAAACTATTATATTGCATAACCAAATATAATGCTCATAGCAGAGCATTTACAGATTTTGGGCAAGAACATGTACAGTGAATTTACGATGTTCAATGGTTACAAAAAAAACATTTTAGCTAAAACTGACATTACAAAATATTAGTACTATAAACAACAATACCCCAATTGCAGACATTTACTAGACAATGACACATATTAAGACAACATTCATATGTTTACAACTCGTCTTCTATTTGAGATTTGTTTGGGGGCGATGCTAGACCTCTTTTGTACAGCGATGGCGGCAGTGGCATCATTGGTTTCATTTTCAATTTGCTCCGGGTCATCTTCTTCCTCGTCATCAAAGAAAGTGCGTATGTTCAGGCATGCATCTCCTGCACATACGGCGCTCATGGTGGTACATGGGAGGCCTCCTCTCCTGCATTCGCAGTTTCTTGTGCAGTCTCCCTTGCATCCACAACTTACCATGTGGAGGAGACGTTCAGGCGCGGGCGGCAACTTAGACTGAATAGGAATGTGCCTCCACATTCGAGTTTCCATCCCCAATCTTGCGGTGGAAGACGGTTGCCCTTCCAAGCGTGAACTTGGTGGTAGACGCGCAAATAGTGTTGACGTGCCGCAGCGGAAAAAGGAGGAAGGCTAGAAAGATTCATGACGAAGTTTCGTGGTTTCTTTCCCATGGTTTGGATGTACTTCTTAAATCGTGCTTTGTCAAGGCCCTCTCCTGGTTTGACTCCGAAGAGCTTGATGATAAATTCCTGTCCTGAATCAAACAAAACATAGGTAATGTACAGTATAGCGACTTCTAGTAGTCAGAGAATTACATACTGTTATTATAAGAACAAGTACAAAGAAAATAACTAATTTACCTGCAGCTGCAATTTTAATTTGTGTTGCGGTTTCGTCCAGGAAACAGAGACTGTTTTACGACGTTGTTGGTCGTTGTGCAGTTTATTGAAGCCTACCAGCGGACTCTTGTAATAAAAGGTGGAGGTGGTATCACATCCCATGATTGCGTGGACAAACAGTAAGTGAGCTCTCATTTCTCCGAGACCTTGATGCAGCTCCTTACTACTGTAAATCTTTTGGGAGTTGGTTGAGTTACCCGGAACTAACAAAATGATGGAATGGTCAGGCTGCGTCAAGGCTGCAATTAAAACAAGAAGATCTGAATCGGCGCCGACTACGACTGCTCTTTCCCCAGATTCGGCCTCTTATTTTTTTTGCAGTTTCTATAATCAAAACATCCGCGTCACTGAGTGCGTGGAGGACTGGGATGTTTGCTGCCTGAAATGCTACTCCTAGAAGGTTTACGAAATTCCTTTTTTTTTTGTCAACGTTGGATAAAAACTGTTCTTTTGGTGCAGTCAAAATGTTGGAAGATGTCACTTCTACCCTAGCTGACGACTTTCCGATGCAACGGCGACCATGTGCAGCGTCTTTCGTGCTCGCATCGTAGCCATCGAACACTATAATGACACTTTCCCCGTAATGCCTTCGTACGTAGTCCTTGTAGGCATTGAACACATCATCGTAGGTTGCTGAGCGAGGCCAATGCACGCGGTGTATAAGATCGCCACCGTCTAGAACGAACTTGGGGTTATCAGGCATGTGACTGCTCACCTTACAGACTTGGTCTATAACCTGATATATCTTCGACTTAACACCAGCACGGAGCCCAAAGTTGTCGAACAAAGCTTGGGGATATGGCGCCAACTCGTCCCATAAGCAGTCTTCCAACTCCTCCTCGGTTTTGACGACATAGGCGATGTGGTGGAACAATTGGTTGGGATTTACAACGACCGGTTCCTTGTTTATCATGAGTGTCTTCTTCACTGTAGCGAAAGTTCTCACTTCATCCTTCCGTTTTAGAGTGACGGTGTCAAATGACTTCCCCACAACACTTTTCACCGACTTTTCGCCCAATTCTTCGGCCAAATCACAATTGACGCTTTCGTCTGCAATTATTCAAGTTGACAGCGAGACAAGATCTTTGGATTTCTTAAAGGGAGAATGTTGTTTTAGCCACTCAACGAATTTCTTCAAGTCTTTGGAGTCTCGAGACTGCCTGGATGCCAGCAAAAGACGTGCTTTTCAGAGTTTTCACTTCTAATTCCTACAAAGGCTTCCACTGCTTCTATCACTTGTAGACTCTCCGGCAAAGTGCGAATCCAAAGGGGTCCGATTGCATAAGAGATACCTAGACCTTGAGTCAATCCACCGCTGACTTTCAATGATCTCATCAAAACCTGCTCAATGGTCATTTCGGTCCATACCCCACACCAAAATTTATCCGATCGGCGGACAGTGAAAAAGCTTTTCTTAACGAACAACTCCAATTCCTAGTCTGTCCAAGTTGATTCAAGTTGAGTCACGCTCTGAAGATAGATGTGAACCGCCTTGGACGTAGTGAATTTGTCCTGCGACATGCAGGCAATTTAGCAATTTTTGAACAGCGGATAGGTGAAGGCTCCAATCTCCGGATCTTTCCGCTCAAACAAAGTCATGAATGATCGCTCTCTGTCGAAAATATTGCAGCCACTGTTTCGAAGTTCGACTTCTTTCTTCAATTTCAGCCATCCACGACGAAACAGCCTGGAGTAGTTCATCCACCTGGAGAAGGGGTTCTTCTAAATATCCGGTGTTAAAAACCTTTTCGTAAGCCAGATGAAGAGTTTCGACGTCGGAGGCAGACAGACGTTTCTGTTCCTGGCATGATTCCAAAATCAAATGGCCGATAGCAGCTTGAGAGAGGGAATGAGCACGCAAAGTTCTTGCATATGCGTGTCTGCCCATCATTTGCCAACTGTGTTTTTTGCGTATACCTGCTCCCACAGGTCTTCCAGGCCGATGTCAGCCATGATTTTGGCCGTGGCTCCCATAAAGCTCATCACAAGGTGGAACCCTCCTAAACGCACGATGACTGAAGACAGGAGATCCGATTCGTCTGCTTGAGATACTATGTCTATCGCTTTGATAGAATTGAAAGAAATTTGAAAAGTCCGTTAAGTTATCTGAGTGCGTACAACAGAGCTTTTTACCGCTATTACGTTATTACTTCAATGATAAAATGGAACTTACCGCAAAATGTCAAAAAATAATGCTGGTAGAGCCGTTGGACGCTGTTTCCTTACTTATATCTTCATAAAGTTGCACCCTTGCACATAAACACAAACTCCAAACGATGTGAGCGTGAGCACCCAATCCTGCAAGATCGTGCAAGATCACGCGGGAGTATCGTCGCAGGGGGCGCGTGCGCTTGGGACAGCCACTGAGTAGCGACGCGCTCGGTTCGACAACAATCGGGTATGGAAAGCCGGAGCCTTGTATAAACTGTTCGATTTGCAATTTAACGTAGACAAATTTGTAGGTTATTAATAGTACATTATGAAACGAGCCTATAATGGCTATAATTAAGACACGAGTATTTTTATAAAACGAGCGTATGCGAGTTTTATAATTTCCATACGAGTGTCTTAATTACCATTATAGGCGAGTTGCATACGACTGTTTATGTTCGACGATAATTATAACTTTATTATATGTTTTACCATAAATATTCATAAATATCTGTTGAGAGTCAGCAACTTGAATTTTGTGATCGCAGTGCGAGCACTGGGTTATATCTCTGTCTTTCAAGATCTCTGAACGACCAACGCATGCGCTCTGTGTGCTTGCAATGCCATATGCAGGCCATATGTTTACATCTGCCGTCCCTCAGTAATATTGTCACCGGAGTCGTTTCAAGGCTGTGTAGAAATTAGGGTTGGTGATATTAAGGCACAGTGCTATTTCTTGTCTCATATTCGCCAGTTTATTTACGTGAGCATATGGACGGTGCGTATTCCATGTCAGTAATTTATTATAGTTCGATGCTGTGTTTATGTCCGACATGTTGGATTTTGAGCGCATGCGTGAAGGTATCGTTACCTAATTGGTCAATGAACGAGCTCTGATTGGCTGGAGAAACTGTATCATAATGAAAAACAGTGTTATAATGACCATCAATATGATACAGTTTTCTGACACATAATAGTGAGGGTCGAACATAAAAGCATTGTGTACATTCATTACTGATAACAAACACACCCGTGTTTTAAGAACACATCCATTTCTTCCATTACCTTAGTTTTGGAGGACATGCTTTCCTCTGACAAATGTGGCGATTTTCCCCTTATAATTTAAGAACGTTCCCTACTTCCAAAAAATTGTAATATATTATTTATCAAATCAAAAGAGAAACGTAAACACTTGGACAAAAACGCCTTTTTTACGTTTACTTAGTATATCACAAAATTATAAATATATTCCAAGAAATCAGGCTTCTTTCTTGAAATTTAAGGACGTTCCCCATCATACATACGCAGTAATATACTAAACAGAAGTTCTGAAAGTTAAATTAATTATATAGACGAAAACAGCACCTTTTTAACACTTTTCGTTTAGGAGAAAGCTTTTTTTAAGTAGATAATAAGCGTTTTTTTTATAAATTTAAAGACGGTTCCCGACTTGAATGTGAGTTTTCATAGCAGGTACAACACCTAGAAGTCGAAACACAACTTAGGGTGAAAACCGCACCTTATGTCTACTTTTCGTTCATAAATTATAGCAGTTTTTTCATCCAAGATAGCGGGCGTTTTTTGAAAGTTTACGGGTGTTCCCCAAGCCCGACTTTTGGCGATTTTTCTGGGGATGTTCAGGAGTCTTATAGAACATGTTTTTGATGAAATTCGTTGTCATTCAATTTTTTTCCGTATCCGGGCAAATTTTGCCCTAATATGACAGTACTACTATGACTATGATAAAAAAAACAAGGTTCATCAGTGCACGAAGCTTTATTTTTTATTTTTAAAATGATGATATAGTTTGGATGACTTTTCATTTTGACATTTCACATATTCACAATTCCCAATTTCCAATTTCCACTTAAAAAAAGAAATGTCAGTTTAAAGTTTTTGTGTTTTGATGATATGGAAACATGGATTTTCCATTTTAAACAATGTCAGTTTGAAGTTTTTGAATTTTGATATTTCACACATTGCCATTTCCACATTTGCACTCTTTAACAAGTACTTCCGTGAAGAACTATAAAGCCTATTTTCATATATCCTACTAATATTAATTGCCCCTATCAACATACTAAATTTCAGTTTGATTGCTGTAATAGATTCGTAGATATTGAGAACCGTCTAAATATTTCGGGTGGTCGCCATGTTGGACTTTTATATATGTAGGGCTTAGTGTTATGTACTGTTACATGAAGATTATTGTGTACGTGTAGTATTCAAACTTCAATCGCATGATTAGTACACAAGAAGTAAAAACGAGATATTAAAATTTCGCACAAATGCCATCTTGTCGTTATGGGAACAATAGAAAAACATTAGATGCCAGGGGATTAACATTTGTATCAGGATTTGCTGTACCAAGTGTCACTGCACTCGGATGGTTAAATTGCGAGAAACGACCATGTGAATATTTATACTTTGCTCCGCCGCCATGTTGGATTTGTGATCACCAGGTTATTGAAAATCCTATAGGTGAACTTATGTCCATAGCCCCTATGAACATTAAAAAAATTCAGTTTAATTGCTGTAATAGATTCGCAGATATTGAGAACCGTCTAAATAATTCGGATGGTCGCCATGTTGGATTGTTATATGTACAGGCCTTAGAGTCATGTACCTTTAAAGGAAAATTATTGCGTAGGTTCATTATTCAAACTTTCATTTCGATCGCATGATTACGACACAAGAAACAAAAACTTAATTTAAAAATTCGCACAGCCGCCATTTTGAGGTTATGTAAATAATTGAACTAAATTACATAACAGTGCATTACAATGTATATAAACATTTGCTGTACCAAGTTTCATTGCGCTTGGATAATTAAATAGCGAGAAAAGTCTATTGAAAACTTTCAACTTCGCTTGGCCGCCATGTTCGTTTTGTAGTTAACCCGTTTTTGAAAGTCTTATAGATGAACTTCCAGTATTGCCCTTTATCTCCGTGCAAAATTTCAGGGTGATACCGGTAATAGTTTCAGAGATATAGAATGCCGATGAAATATTTCGCACAGCCGCCATATTGAGGTTATGTAAACAATTGAACGAAGTTAGATGTCGGTGCATTACAATGTGTATAAACATATACTGTACCAAGTTTCATTGCTTTTGGTTGGTTAACTCGCGAGAAACGTCTATTTAAAAGTCGAAAATTCGCATGGCCGCCATGTTTGTTTTGTAGTTACCAGGTTTTCAAATGTCACATAAGTGAACTTCTCGTAGTTCCTTCTGTCACCATACAAAATTCCAGGGTGATATCGGTAATAGTTTCGGAGATATTGAATGCTGGTGAAATATTTCGCACAGCCGCCACTTTGAATTGGTGAGACGTAACAAAATTTGAAGGGCACGGTCGGGGTCGCCCGGAATAGTGCTATGAACTTACCGAGTTTCATTGAAATCGCTCCATTCGTTTAGATTTTATTAGGACACACACACACACACGCGCACGCACACACACACACTGACGTAAAGGTGATCTCATAAGCCTTTTTTTTTTTTTTTCAAAATTGAAAATAGGCTAAAAATGACAGTTTAACGTTTTCGAATTTCATGATATGGAAACATGGATTTTTCATTTTGTTGTTTGCACATTTTTTCATTTTGATGTCTGTTGAAAGTTCATTTTATGTTTTTGTCAATGATGTTGATGCTAGTGCTTGACCATGGCGACGGTGCAGTCTGTTTATGTGTTTGCAGAAACGTAGAGGCCTACTAGTACTACTGCCGGTAAGACTGTTTTACAAAAATAATGCCTATTTACCGCTGCATTTCAAAGAAACAAAACTATTCAAAACAAAAATGACTATTTACCATTGATATATAAGTGTTGATTTCCCCCTCCCCCATCCTAGCTCACCGTGTTTGCTCTAGCCAAACGATCAATGTCATCCACACATACACATCAGCTATTTTTCTTTCTACTAATATTCACACAGCCATGCCTGTCTTTGGGGACAAACACAACCACTTTATTTATTCCCAAAGCACATTCTTGACATGCACACTCATCCCCGAAGAACTTTTTTAAATTATAAATTTAACATTTTACCATTACAAAAAAGATTAAATACTAGTCATTTAAGTTACAAAAACATATAGCACCTTTGTACAGCTTTAAAAGTATCAAACTATTTAAAATTACCCATTTTCAAATTCCCAACTCTCTCAAATTTAAATTTAAAAAAAAACTAGGGTTGCACTGGGCTTTTAAAGAGCAAAGGGTCTAAGTGGTTTTCACTATTTACAAAACAAATATTTACTATTTACAAAATCCACTATTTACAATTTAAAAATCAATATTTACAAAATACAAAATACTAAATCTACTATTTACAAAAAGCCATGTCCCTAAACCATTAAACAGAAAAATCACACCTCCTCCTCACCCTTGTGGTCATAACCCCATGGTAGGCTGGTGAGCAGGTCCTCCACCCATACACGTTTGTGATCCATAGAGGCGAGGGTGCGATTTCTCTGCTCTACAAGATACAAATTATGGATGCTGGATTGTATCCTGTACGGTTTATGTGACATAGTTTTGCCAGTTTGTAAAACCGCTAGGTAGTCGTCTACACGTAGCGATTTTACCAATGCCCTACCTACACCTTTTGCTCTTTTGGCTTCCTTACTCTAGTGTGCGACAAGCATACATTTTGGAAGCCAATCCTACGAATTCCGTCATAATGGAATCACCGCATTCACCTTTTAAAACGCCCATTTCCTTCTTGGTTTTGATGGGCAGCTGAAACACTTTGTCAGCGCTATACGAAGAGGTGTCGAATCAGTCACTATGTTGTCTCATGACGCCATAGGGGTTGCAGTGGCGAATGTGGTAAATGAATGAGTCCGTATCCATATACAAAAGAGATACGTCCTTAAATTGTTGTTTGGCAAACTCGTAGTGGAATCGATACATGACCGATTTGGAAAAGTCTAAAATGACTAGGCCTAAGTAAATGGGCTTATCCATGGTCACACTGGTCTTTTTCAATTCAATGGTGGCCAAATTCTCACCAGTAATTTTAATGGATTTGAATTTTGACTTGGCAATGTATCGCCGGGCATCCCACTTTCCCTCCCAAACATTGACCAATTTAATGTCACGGTATTTTCGGACATTGTCCATTGATTTTCCATAGATGCAGTTGTTCATTAATTTTAAAATAATAATCTCAAACTGCTCTGTTGCCATTTGCCGGTGCTGAGTGTTAAGTTGCATGTATGGCTTGAGCCATGCTTTTTGTGCAAAGGAAATACCTCTATGGATTTTCTTCAACACTAAGCATTAAGCTAGGCATTGCACGAACATTTGGATATGTAGCCTATACCGATTTATGTTGTAAAGTGTACCCATTTTCACGTTACTGTCAGGGGGACCATTTGCTCTAGGCAGAATGGAAACTCAGCATTTTTATCATACAAGGATGATGGATATTCAATATCCACTTCTAACACATATCCGCGGCCTGTTTCTTGGCTGGATGCGTTCACATCAAATTGTGATACTTGTTTCTCTGTCAGCCAAGCAAAATCTCCATAGGGTAAAGGCTGGCTCATGGCATAGCCATACAAATTATTCACTTCATAGTACATTAAGTACGATTCAGGTTTGTCTTGTGAATAAGAGGACATGTAGGAATTATTCGCTTCGGCATGCCGCTGGTTAAGCGACACAAAGCCACCGCGAAGCCCGTTTCAAAGAATAAGATCATGTCTACATCTGTGAGTAAATTCAATTCCACTTCAGTTTATTTCAAAGCTGCATCAAACAAGAGCCAAGACTCGTATAATAGTGAGCCGGGTTGAGACCATAAATGTGTTGACACAACTCACGGAATTTTTCAAACACATCTGTGAGCAGCAATACATCAAGTTTTAGGTAATGCATAGCATATTCACCTAGCGTCTTGATATAAAACGCTCGCCAAACTTGCCACGCATGTGCATAGTCTTCATCGGAAACGGAACAGCGTTTTAGTTTCGAGTAAAATTTATCTTGTGGTGGGAGAGTTTTTTGGATTAACACGTCCCAGTTGTTACAGAAATCATACGGGAAAATACTTTTCCGAATGCACTATTTAAATTGCTCAGGATCTTGAAAATACATTCTGGTGTATTTTTAATTCCTTCTCATGCAAGTCGCTGACCAAATTATCTAGCGAGGATGCCATAAACTTAAAGGAATCCAAAAATCGAATGCAAAAGTTGTTCAATCGCAATGTTAAGGCTGTAAAACGTTCGAGATTTTGGTGGATAATTGAAAACGAGCCTTTGTTGACATGTCCCAATTCACGAATCAGAAACTGAATGTCATAATTTGCCAGATTGAGGAAAAATACACTGATAAATAGAGGAGCTGGAATGTTCAAATTGCATTTGTTGTGCGCAGCCCCTGAAACTCTCCCGTAAAGTGTGAGTGGTCTCTTAATTTTTTTCTCTCCGCCTAAAATAGGCTTTTCGCAAATATGGCATGTGGTGGCATGCTCATACTGCTGCTGCTGCTGCTGCTGCTGTTCTGGAGTTAGGCTCATGGGTACTGGGTTGTCCAGTAACTCTTGAACATGATCAGCGAACTTGACAAGTTGATCCGAAAACCATTTAGCACAATCTGGTCCCTGATAGGATTCTTAATAGGATTTTGCGGGGTCATAAGCACACACCACGTTAAATCCTGTAGCAAAAGGTTCATGTTTTTGAATGGGTGTGGTTTAGCTCAAGGTGGGATCTTGTTCACATCCCGCCATGGGTGTGGTGAGAGCTTCAAAATCTGCATACACCAGATAAGGAACAGTATCACGCTTGTGAATGTTCTTAAATTTTAAAACAGCCTTGTCCTCTTGTGGCAATACCAGTCTCACCTCTTCCTGAGAAACACAATCTAACCTATGTCGTTCCAATAGTGTAGGGGTTGTAAAATATTGCAGACAACGATCACAAATATGTTTTACACACTTATGCTTGGACGCTTGTCTGCTTAGCAATTTACTCAGGCTTTTAATCAGGCAATAGTGATTCACCTCTCCCTCAGGCAGATATAAAGGATGAATGCGGTGTCGTTTCGGTTCTTTTGTAGCATAAAGAGGACCCACAATGTCATCACCATCAAGGCCATATACCATGAACGAAAAGTCCTGGTTATCTTGTTTAAACCTATGGTTCTCGGTTAAGTCCTTAGGGAACGCCACTCTAGTTAAATTTAAATTTTGTTTTAATTCTTCAAACTTGAGCTTGTACTTTCCTAGTCTCTCACAGTGACGCAGTACTGGCTGCAAATACGTGGCCATACACCACAGGAAACATTGATCGTCACGGTTTTCAATGTTGACCATAGCCTTTTTCGATGCTATTGCTAGTGGTGTTTTAATAAAGCTAGACCCAGCATTCAATCGGCTGAATTGACAAATGTTGATTTGTAGGTGATGAATTTTGTTTAAGGCAAGGCCACTCGGTCCTTGTTGCAGTTTATCAAATTTCGTTAGCAAGGCATTAATGACATTGGATTCATACCTCTCTTTCAGATTATCGGCTATGAATAGCTCTTGCATTTTACCGCAAATATAAAGTGTTTTTATGCTCACCGTCCTTGTTTTATATATTAAATTGCACACTAGTTCTGTATTGACCTTTAAAGCCCTATGCAACCCTTGAGCTGTACAAATGTGATCTCTAAAAATGTCAAAACAAGATTCGACAAAGTATTTCGGGATTAAACTTTCCCCAACATTGACCACGCGACCAGACTGCACACGGGGCGTGAAACATGACTCGAAGGGTTCCCAGTTAAGCTATCGGCACCGGAAAAAGACATGATTTTTATAAAAACACTCTCATCTGAGTTTTTCAGCACCAGAGTGCCTGGTAAACAATGGTTGCACTGTCGCACGTTCTAGGTTTTAGCAACACTCTAAGAAATAAAATGAACCATCATAAGTATATCAATTCCAAATAGCATCTTTGTACAGCCTAAAAGAAAAATACAAAATCTTGCCTGGATTTTGTAAAAAAAAAAGCCTTGCGTGTGCCTTCTTATGGGCTGGTGTGGAATGGTTTTCCTTCCTTTTTTCTGTCTCCCACAACAGGTATGCGGATTATCTAAAACAAACTGACACGCGAGGGGAAATTAGTATGGGGTAAAGTTGGGCCTACTTACCTTGTTCTTCAGAGTTCGCACTCACTGCAACCACCTCAGCATACACACTCTGACAAATGATCCCTATAGAAGTAAATAAGGAGAAGAGGAGGTCCCACAGGCTTAACTACAGCTGCCCCCAGCAACCCAACGAAGCTACGACCAATGAAAACATAACACACAGGCTAGTTTAAAGGGAAAAGAATTTAATTGACAAATAAACTAACAATTACGTTAAATAAAATAAAAAGAACAAGGAGGTGAATCTATAACCAAACTTTGAATTTACATAGACTCGCTGAGGTCGACAATTAAAAATAGTAGTTCCGTGAAGAACTATACAGCCTATTTTCATATATCCTACTTATGTTAATTGCCACTATCAACATAACGAATTTCAGTTTGGTTGCTCTAATAGATTGGTAGATATTGAGAACCGACTAAATATTTCGGATGGTCGCCATGTTGGATTTTATATATGTAAGTCCTAGAGTTATGTACTGTTACATGAAGGTTATTGTGTACGAGTAGCATTCAAACTTCAATCACATGATTAGGACACAAGAAGTAACAAGGAAATTTTAATCTTTCCCACAACTGCCATCTTGTGGTTATGGAAACAATTGAAATAGATTAGATGCCAGTGGATTAACATTCGTATAAGAATTTACTGTACCAAGTTTCACTGAACTCGGAGGGTAAAATTGCGAGAAACGTCCATGTGAATATTTATACTTCGCGTTATCGCCATGTTGGATTGGTGATCACCAGGTTATTTAAAGTCCTATAGGTGAACTTAAGTTCATAGCCCCTATGAACATTTAAAAAAATCAGTTTGATTGCTATACTAGATTCGTAGATATTCAGAGCCGTCTTAATATTTCGGATGGTCACCATGTTGGATTATTAAATGTATAGGCCATAGAGTCCTGTACCATTAAAGGAAAATTATTGCTTAGGTTCATTATTCAAACTTTCACTTCGATCGTATGATTACGACACAAGAAATTAAAACTTAATTTTAAAATTCGCACAGCCGCCATCTTGGGGTTATGTAAACAATTGAACTAAGTTAGATACCAGTGCATTACAATGTGTATAAATATTTCCTGTACCACATTTCATAGCGTTTGGAACATTAAAACGCGAGAAAGGTCTATTTAAAATTTTAAAATTCGCTTGGCCGCCATGTTCGTTTTGTAGTTAACTGGTTTTGGAAAGTCTTATAGATGAACTTCCAGTAGTGCCTTTTATCTCCGTACAAAATTTCAGGGTAATACCGCTAATAGTTTCAGAGATATAGAATGCCAGTGACATATTTCGCACATTTGCCATCTTGTGGTTATGTAAACAATTGCACGAAGTTAGATGTTTGTGCATTACAATGTGTATAAACATATTCTGTACCAAGTTTTATTGCGTTTGATTGGTTAAATCGCGAGAAACGTCTATTTAAAAGTCGTAAATTCGCGTGACCTCCATGTTGGTTTTGTAGTTACCAGTTAATCAAAAGTCACATAGGTGAACTTCAAGTAGTTCCCTTTATCACCGTAAAGAAATCCAGGGTGATATCGGGAATAGTTTCGGAGGTATTAAATGCTGATGAAATACTTCGCACAGCCGCCATGTTGGATTGGTGAGACGTAACAAAATTTGAAGGGCACGGTCGGGATCATCCGGAATAGTGCTATGAACTTACCGAGTTTCATTGAAATCCCTCCAGCCGTTTAGAGGTTATTGGGACACACACACACCTCACACACACACACACACACGCACACACACACATACATGGACAAAAGGTGATCTCATAAGCCTATTTTTCAAAATTGAAAATAGGCTAAAAATGCAAAATAGCAATTACAGTTCGACTTACATGCCAAGCCTGATGGGCAATGATATTGGAACAAAATTCCGATTGAAGAAAAGACGTAAAATTTAAGTAAAATATAAATTAGAAATAAAAGTGAACGAAAGAATACTTTACCAATGATCGGACATGAAATAAACACCAATTGTTTGTAAGGGTAGCAAGCCAAAGAAAAAAAAAAGAAAATTATTAAACTACGCTACAAGATGTAAAAATACATACAATTAACCAAAACGCAACACTAGTAAGGCAAAACGAGCCCTTACTTACGAATACACAAAAAACTTAAGAACAGAACACAAACACGAGCGTACACAAACTAGGCCATCATCACGAAAGAAGGTCCATGACCACAATGCATCACATCAAAACAATTAACAATGGCCCCCAATACAAAAAACTGAATATCCGATGCCGCAGATCACCTAAATAAAGGGATTACCAGAAACAATTTTAAAATGATATTTTAAAACCTCAGCGGGATAGAGAACCAAAAGAATAAAACCCTAATACGGCACTAGGCGCATGATACCTTTTAAAACAGGGAAAGATTAACAAGCTCAATTAATTGCTCGGATAAAAATACGAAGAAGCTAACCAACAAAAATTAAAACAGGAAAGTATTTAAATTAAATAAGGGATACCCCGGAATGTATAAACAAATAAATCAACTACGATAGATAAACCATCCACAACAGCAGAGGGAGGTATTTTTCAGAATAGACATATAAGATTAAAATGATGAGCTTTCAGAAACTAACACCTAAAGACTACACTTCATAAACCAAACAAACAGAATAGAATTAAATAACAAAATGAATACATTTACCTCATTTCATTCTTGGGTAACAACAAAATTATTTTATAACATCAAAAGATAAATCAATTACATTAATTCACTTATGAACATGGCTGCCGTCTTCCAAATTGATCACCCCGGCACACACACACACATCCAATTTTCCTTGCATCCATTTAGAAGATTCCGAAAACGCATAGTTCAGATGAATGCCAATTTTAGCCTCTTCAGTTTCTTGTTGATAACATTCTATAAATCCAAGATTCTGGGGCGAGGGAAGAGTCCCTCGCCCAGAGGCGATATAAGGTCACGTCTGTCTTCCCCAAATCCAAACACAAGAGTCCACTTTACAAGATGGAGGAAAAACAAGTGAAGATCATTGCCGCAAGGCACCAATTTTCAAATTGACCAATCCCAATGTACCACCAAATGTGACAATGTGCATATTTAAATAAGCTTCACACGACACCACAAAAATAATTGGCGTTAACGAGAGGCATACATTCCTTTGTTAATGACGTAGGTTTAATGTGACATTGTGTTTATTCCGTTTCAAGCGAGTTGCATTAAGAGCAAGAGGTGAAGAAGAGTATGCGGCACTCTGACGAAGACACTGTTCAACACCTATTTTATTAGTTGCAGTACGCTGCTGCCATCTTAAGTTCAGAGGATACATACATCACCGGCAACAACATTAAATGTTTCGGAATCACTTTCCAATGACCTAATGTAGGAAGTACATTTCACAATCTTCTTTGCTGCTGTGTGAATCGGGTAATCGCATGCGCTCTCAGAACTGTCATCATTAACTGACAGGATTATAGGATCCAGTTCGGGTTCAATATCTGTCAGTGTAATCGTTTTTTTTTTAATTTGCTGACAATTGTTATCCTTCACCTCTGTGCTCGCATGTATTTCATTTCTCACCATGGGCAGGGCGAATAGAGTAATAAGTGGTGGAACTCCGGTAGTTGACCTCCGGCTTTGTACGCTGGTGCTCTGACTACTTTAAAAAAATGCTCTTATATTCTCTTCTTTTTCACGTTTGTTTTACTGTTCTTTCTACGTTTTTACTTTTGATTCTTTTCTGTAGTCATTAGGACATCAGAAACACCCAGTGACCGAGCTAGGGGAATTAATAACAGGAGATTAAAGTCCCCTTGGCCCGGGTGGGAATCGCTTCCTTCCTTCCTTCCTTTGGAGTCAAGTATAACTCGCTCATCAACCTCACTATATAATGTGGTTTTATTCTGTGTGGCAGGGAGCCTCCGTGGCTTATGCGGCGGCACGCCGGTCTCTCACCGCAGGTTCTATCCCGGTCACTCTACGTGAGATTTGTGCTGGACAAAGCGGAGGCAGACAGGTTTTTCTTCGGGTACTTCGGTTTTCCCTGTCACAATTTCATTCCGGCATCACTCTCCACTATCACTTCATTTCATCTATCATTCATTTAATCATTGCCCCCAGGGGAGTGTGACGGGCTTCCGCAGTCGGCACATTTCATATCCTCGCCGCCAGATATTCCATTCCCTGACCCGGTCGGTTGACTGAAAGCAGGCTGTGGATTTTCATTTATTCTGTATGGAAAGTTGATAGCTTGTGTTATCATGCATAAATATGGGGATCTTCGTACACAGACAGGATTTTCAACCCACCATACGAAGCGCAATGTGACTTCATCATCGAACGAAGAAACGTGGATAAGTGTACGAGATATTTTAACTAATCCGAAGAAAAACTAATAAATCCTTCAATCACACAATGAATTGTTTGGAACAACTGTTGGAGCTATAGGCTGAATTACATTAAGCTCCCTGGACTTGTCGTTTTCTTGATTATTATTATTATTGCTGCCTGCTCTCAATTACTTCTTACTCGCTCAAGTAACTACTCGATTCGGATACTCAATACCCAACGGGGAAGTCATTGCTAGGAATGTAAGTTTAGTGTACGTTTTTAACGAGGAAAAGCCGAATGTTTCCCACGCTATTCAGATTGGTTACTTGGTGAGTGGTCTACAGTTAGCTCATCAGAGCTTTGATGATGATGATGATGATGATGATATAACAATAATAATAATAATAATAATAATAATAATAATAATAATAATAATAATAATAATAATAATAATATATCCTATGGCCTCAGGTGCCGGGTGCAAACTTTGTTTTTTGACGCCCAGAGGGCAGTCTGCATGTCGAATGCTATGACAGTCAAGGAGGTTAGATATCTAAGCTTCTTGACACTATAAGCGCTTTCTAGTAGAGAAAGGAGGAACTTCATGTTGGCGGAAAATACCCAGATTAATATTTCCATTATGAACATGGTCTACTGACTTCAAATGGGTTCTTTAACATGCCAACAACGTATGACATGCGTGCTGTGTTTTTTTTTCACCTTTCAAAAACCCCTTACCACGGCCAGGAGCGAACCTACGAGCTTGGGGTTGGTAGTCCAACACGTTAACCACTCACCCACCGTGGCAAGCCGATGATGATGATGATGATTGTTGATTAATGGGGCAGAACAGCGAGGTTGTGTACGTCTATAATTAGAGCTCTGCATCTGTCTGCAGTAACTTACAAGCGCGACATTGTAAGAACAATGCTACTCCCAGATAACAGAGTCACTAAAGGTGGTCACTTATGGGATTGAGGTGACATGGGACAAACTAAGTGTCGGAGATCATCTAACACTCGAAAGGGTCAAAGCTCGATATCTGCAAGCGGTGCTTGGTGTATACAGGGTGAACGTAAAATGCCGCACTTGGAGGTCGGCATGCGGTTCCTTGTCGAAATTCACGACATAAGTTTATCTTGCGTCGCCTCCGTAGCGTAGCGGTCAGCATGGTTAGCTGCCGCCCCGGAGGTCCTGGGTTCGATTCCCGGCTCTGCCACGAAATTTGAAAAGTGGTATGAGGACTGGAACGGGGTATACTCAGCCTCGGGTGTTCCAAATGAGTAGAGGGGGCTCGAAACCCACCTCAGCCATCCTCGAAGTGGTTTTCCGTGGTTTCGCACTTCGTCTTCGGGCAAATGCCGGGATGGTACCTTCTTCAAGGCCACGGCCGCCTCCTTCCCTCTTCCTTGTCTGCCCATCCATTACCTTCCCTCATGAGGCCCCTGTTCGCTTGGCAGGTGAGGCCGCCTGGGCGAGGTGCCAATCTCACCTCACCAGTTGTATCCCTTCCGATTCGATGTTCCCCGCTCTAGGACACTGCCCGTAGAGGCGGTAGTGGTGAGTTCCCTCGCTGAGTCCGTAGGTTCCACCAACCTGGAGGGTAAACGACTAAAACAAAACAAAAAACAAAAAAAGTTTATCTGGCAAAACCTAGTCCAACCAATAGGTTTAACAGAAATGCGTGTTAAGAAACGAGGCTCTGGCAACGCTGTAACTGCATGCAGCGTGGCCAAATACAGGTCGCAGGAACTCTGCGCTCTGCCGAAGCTGTCTCATTAGCTCAGTGAGACGAGGTAATGCCATAAATGCCGGTTGTGCGGACCCACCTGTGTTCGAGTCGTGTTCACGCCAATTTCGTTTTTCAATTATGTATCAAATTGCATCCAATGTACACCTCCAGTATGCAATGCACTATGTTGTTTACTATGTCTTACCGTTACAGTTACCTTTAATTAAACATTCAAACGTAACATGAACTTCTTACCAACGTAAACGACCCTTTGTTTCGTCCATGGCACAAATAAAGCTAATAGAACATAATAGTGGATACAGTAACTTCGTCTCTATCCAATGCGGTACAAAGAAACACAACATTGTAGGTAGCCTACACTAGATTGCATATTATGCTACGCACCATAATTCCATAATGTACGTTTGACGTCCAGTCATATCTTTACAGAGCCGGTACGTACACTTACGAGCAACGGTCACGTCACAGCAGATGTTCAAAGCGACCACCTTGCATTTCCAAACACTTCGCCACTCGTTGGAGCATTCTTTGCCGGACCCTATGCAACACACCTCCACCATTGCCGATGCAGCATGCACGCGAGCTATTAAGTCCTGCACGTCCATGGGTGAAGTACTATAAACTCGTTCCTTTAAGTGTTCCCACAAATAAAACTCTAGTGGATTAAGGTCCGGGGAACGTGGAGGACAGAACATTGGACCTCCACGACAAATCCATTTCCCAGGAAACGCTTCACTTAAATAGTTACGCACAGTCATTCCAAGGTGTGGCGGTGCACCATCATGCTGAAACCATAGCTGTCGCCGAACACCAAGTGGAACGTTTTCTAAGGCGTCAGGCAAAGTATTGCCAATAAACGTACGATAGAGGAGGGCATTCAACTTGTCCGGCAATATGTAAGGGCCTAAAAGCACTCCTCCCACGATTCCAGCCCACAGGTTTATGCGAAAGCGTGCCTGAAAGCCACGTTCACGGGTGACATGTGGGTTGTGTTCCGACCAATAATGGCTGTTGTGATGGTTGAAAATACCTTCCCGAGTTAAGCTACATTCGTCACTCCATATCACATTCTTGATAAAATGTTCGTTATCTTCAAATTGTTGCAAAAGCCATTCACAGAACTCTACTCGTTGAATGCGGTCTTCTGGCTGCTGGTGTTGAGTTAACGTGTAATGATATGGATGCAGTTCTTCGTCGCGCAACACGTCCTCAACCAGTGCTTGAGATACCTGGAACTGCCTTGCAATATCACGGGTACTTCGCCGAGGTGATTGGTGAACGGTATCCAGAATTGCGTCCTCTGTTTGTGGGGTACGTCGAGTCTTTGCACGACCTCTGCCCACTACTTGTGGACGAAGATTACCGGTTTCCCGCCGGCGTTGCTCAAGGTGACGAAAAACATTTTTATCGGGATGGCGCCTTTGGGGGTGGCGCCTTTGGGGGTACCGTGCTGCAAACTCACGAGCAGCAGCAGTAGGTTGGTTATTGGATGCACCCAACACTAAGAGCATATCGACGTATTCACTTTTTGTGAACTCCATCATGAAGTCACCCTACATGCACTTGACAGGACCAGTTATGGTTGTGCACTATGTGGTTAGTCGACTCATGCATGCCGTTTTTTCCGTTATCGTTTTACGGACTAAGCGAGGGACCCCACCATTACCGCCTGGATAGATTATTTGCTTGGGAATAACCTAACCCCCAAGGGAAGATGATGAAGAAAAAGAAGTGGGTTTCGGACTGGAGAAAAAGGATGGAGACATAGGACGAGAGTCCAAAAGAAGTTATTACTAAGAGTTCTTGCTCAAATGCAACAAAAAGTGGAACCGTTGTTAATTTTATTTGTGAGGTTTTTAAATTTAAGCCCATGGGAAGAGTGAGGGAAGACAGGGTCTTGCTTAATCGTTATGTTTGAGAAATGATAAATCAAAAGAACAAATCTTAATTTATTTAACAATGTAAAAGGAAGTAGTTTATGTAACAAATATATAATTTTGATTTTTATAAACAGTTGGGGTCGCAGACCTCCGAAAACATCTAAAGCTTGCACCAGGCAATTGACAATTCTTTTGGTTTTAAACCTTTTATATGTTTTAAAATCTTCGTAAGATTTGGAAATGTTAAGATTAACAATGGGAAATTTAAATATAATTGACGTAATTAAAGTTAAACAATAAATCAAGTACAAGGTGTGTACTTTAAGGATTTCTAGATAGGTATCTTAGAAATATGACCAAATAACAACTTCGAAAGTAACAACAAAAAACAAGAAGAATGAAATAGAAGTTTTATTCTTGTATTGATACAGAAATACTTGGGTAGAGGAGATTATACAAATAGGGCAGGTCACTTATTGTAAAACCTGAAGAGAAAAATTGAAAGGAAGTTTCTAGAACTCCTATGTTTAAGTAGGGATCACGATAAAAATGGGGTAAATTTCCCTTTCGTGAAACCTAGAGATAACTCACTTTTGAGTAGAAAGAATTGGATTCCCTAATTAGAAGGGAGAAACAATATAATTTAAGGCGTGTACTAGACACGAAGTTTTACAGATATTAATTCTCTGTACGTGGAGAAAGTAAGGGAGGGCACTTATTTAGAGTGATACCTCATTGGAAAAAAGACCTACAGTAACAATTTTATTATTTTAGTTTGTTAGTAAAAGGTTTGGGAAAGATCAAATGGGATTGTGGAAGAGTGTTCATGGACGTATTTATTGTACTCGGACGAGCTCGACGCGGATGAAAAGTTGAACAGGCACTGTTTTCACTATAATCTGCAGATATAGTTGAAAAGTTCACTGTAGTAGCACAAAAAGTTGATAGCAAAGAAAGTTATTGCAATGGTGGAAAATAACTAGTTACACTAGATTTGCGAGTGTCTATTGCTTGAAAAACTTGTAGGTTATAGTTGAATGCACCAGAAAAATCCCAACGGAGGAAGAAAAATTAGATATTGATTAGCAGTTTATAAGGAAGATTCCTTAGTTTGAAAAAGTATTCCCATATGAAGTGGAAAATACATGACAGTATAACTGGTAGATAAAGTGTAGGTTCTGGAGGGTTCCAGAGCAATGATGAGTTGTTTAAATTGGGTAGAGAATCCCTCGGCGGAAAACTAGATTATATAGACAGTGGGTATTTTAGAAATATCCCTCGATGTGACATAGCATCTCAGAAAATCATTCATTTTGAAAGTTAGACTTGATAGTTCGAGTTTGATCAAGAAGATCTCTTGAAAGCAGTTATTATCACATAGCAACTTTCACTGTCTATAAAATCCAAATAAAAGCATTGAGCCCTTTAAAAGCGATGAAAATGTGGTTAAAACATGAAGTCGGTACTTACCTTTGCTTTATGAAGAAGGCGATGTTGCTGTTGACGGTTGGTTTTAAAACTCGAACATGGCGTCGAATTTAAAAGTTTGCCTCTTGAATAGAAGAGGCGAGCTTTAGTTAAGCTCCAACTGAATGGTTTGACTTCCGACGTACAAGTGAGGGCTGCTAGACGCAGCGAAAGTACACTAGCCTAGACGGCATGTCCAACAAGAAGTTGAGTGCACTTGAGAGGGTGAGCGGTTGCTCATGGCACGGAGACAAGTCGAGAAGAAGTGAACGAGCGAGAGAGCAGCGCGCGCGGAGAAGCGAGCAGTAGGAGGAGGCGAGAAGAGGGGGAAGCGGGCGAGTAAGGGGAGGAAACAAAGAGGTTATACATAAACATGAAAAAACTTTACAAATACATAATTCTTCTTGGAGCGGTGTCTTCACGGATTAGTTGGTTGGTGAAGAACACGACGCCCTGCGGATTAATGTAGAAGTCTTCATGGCTTGAAGCATTGGAAGTTCGGAAGGCAGCGATGGGACGCTGTCAGGCTGGTTCAACGGAATATGCGTTTCTGTAAAAAACTGACAGAAAAAATGAACAAATGCACGGGGCAAACAGGAGGTAACAGTTCGATGTTGGTGTGTGCTGGAAAGAAATGTAAATAAACGGACTGATATAAAGTAATTAAGAACAGCAAAAGCTAATTCTTTCTTTCCGTGTATTTCCAAAAATACACCAAGTTGGGGGTCAACAGCAAACACCAGCAAAGAACAAGAACACAATATGAAAGAGGTCTTATAATATACCCATTGGCAGCAGAGATCATTCTTTTCCTGACTCTTCCCTTCACTCCTGGGTAACAATCGTTCATTTCGCCAAAGATCTATGCTAGAGGGAGAAAGGGAAAGAGGGAAGGCACCTATGAGGAACTGACTAGGTGTAAGTGAAAGCAAGTTATCAGGATTATTAGAATGCGGAGGTGACGGGCGCGAATTAACAACGATGTCAATCACAAAGTAGCTAGAAGCTGCGAGAAATAAAGCTCTAGTGAAGATCGCGACAAGATACGAAAGGAGAGTTAACAAATTTAAACAAACCGTATAGAAACAAGTACATCTGTTAAGGATAAGAATATACCAAATAAACAAAGGAACTATGCGAGTAGAAGGCAAGAACGCCATAGGTAACAAGAATCTAGTAGCCATAAACAATGACCTTAAGTTATAATAAACATCAAAAGGGTTAATCAGAAAAATACTTAAGTCCGCAACAAACGTGACGTAACAAGCATAGATGCAAAAACTCATCGAGTGTAACGACGAGAAAAAACAAGTTTGTTTAACAATGAACAATAAAAGAGTAAAATATGTAAGCATGGTGCAATACATGCGCACATAAAAAATAGGAAACGATGTTATGAAACAAGGATCGAAACAGCTATAAGATACGAGTGTGAGCAGGTGGGAGAGATAGGTAATCACGACCTTGACCCACATAGTACAGCGAGATAACGAATATAAATATCTGAAAGAGTCCTTGACCAGAACAAGTTTATTTTGGTAAGGAGGTGAGCAGCTTCTGAAATTACGGGAGCGACTCGCAAGACAATGGTTGGCAGTCAGCCAAAGTTGAGATAAGGAAAACTTGCTCTGACCTTTGTCAAGCATAGAGGAAGTAAACGGCAGCTTGGCCTTACCCGAGCTTGTATACAAAAGAGATTGACAAACAAGCAGTTCAAAATAAACAAACAAAGCAAATGCAATCAGCCGAGACTTAAAGCGGAACTTCAAGTAACACGGCATGCAGTCATCCGTAGCTTGGGCGTGAAAAGCCAATTTAAAGACATATGAAATAAAGCAAGTAATCAATTTCGCATAATTTTGAGGATCACAGAATCCGACAATTTTCAACAGAAAAAAGCTTAATTCTTCTGAACGAAGAAGAAAAGCTGGGACATTGAGAAGGAGTTTATGCGTAAGAATAGTTATTCTAGATGCTAGAGAACTCAGATTTTCAAGCGGTTTCAAAAGCGGCTTCCAAGTGTGTGGAAGAGGGAAGGAGGCGGCCATGGCCATCCTACTAAATAGCGAGGAAAGTGAAACATAGCTTTCAGCAAAGTGATGGTGACTGATAGCCATGGTTTTACACAAGGGGAAGATAGTTTTCGACAGAAAGTTTAAATAATTACCTGATACAAAAAATGACACGAGAAGGTAAACCAAGTGACCCAAGGCGAGGCGAACTTGAATTGCCATTTTGTGCGGAAATAAGGCAAAACCATTTAAACAACTTACAAAGGTGACGTAGTTGTTTACAATGAGACATCGTTTCGGCAAGTGTTTTTCAAATGTATTGAGATCGGAAACATAAGTGTTCTCTTTTTCAGAAAAGGGATTTGAATCGGCAGTAACAAAATGACATTGCGATTTGGTTTGAAGACTGGGATGTTGTATTTGACCAGTAATGACCCAACCAAAATCGGTGTCTCTGGCGACCACGTTTGAAGATAGCCCACGTTTTTTTTTTTTACGAAGACAATTCCAGAAAATATTGGCACTGAAAAGTATATAAATGGGGCCTTGAGCATTAAACTGAGGATCAGCTAACCGTAAATGCGAAGGAATCTTTAAACCGGAAGTATTAATAGAGCTGCTAGGAGTGTCCTTGCCAATATTGGTAAGAATGAGACAGTTTAAGTTAAGATTGGTGTTTCTTTGACAAATGTCTCTGATTTTCAATTTTGAAGACTGCAAGGCTTGAGTGTTCAAATTGTCAATGCCGGATACATTGATGGGAGTAGGTGACGAAGAAAGACCTAGTTTTTTAATTAACGATTGCGAAACAAAGTTGTGTGTTGAAGCGGAGTCAAGAAGACCGCGGGTTCGAAACCAATTTCCAAATTTATCTTGGATTTCAAATTGTACAGTGGACAAAAAGACTTGCGTACTGTGAGAAGTTTCGGCGTTAGAAATGCAGGAAGAAGCATTAGTTTGTTCAGAGCTGCTCTGCACGGAGTTTGAAGAAGCAGGCACTAGTGACATCCATTGATCATGAAAGTGCAATAAAGAATGATGCGGTCTTTTGCAATGAAAACAGAGGTTGGAAGACGTACAATTAGAAGCAGAATGCTTAGGTGACAGGCAGTTATAGCAATATTTATTATTGACGACAAACTTCTTTCTGTCTTCAACAGGCAATTCTTTAAAGGATTTCACGAGTACAAAGCGTGAGAAACCTTGCAGAATGTACATTTTAAAGATTTGTTGAGCGGCCTAATATGTTCTCTTGGACTGTTGAAAGAAGCAGAACGGGTTTGCTTTTTCTCGACAGATGGGTACTGATGACCATTTGAAGAGACAAGTTTTTATCCAGGATGTCACACAGAGGATTAGTTTCGACTCTTTCGCAATGAAATGAGAGTGCTGTAAGGAATTGGCACCGGCTGTTGAGAAACGCGATGAGGTGTTCGAAAGAATATTCATCCTTGCGAGTGAGTTCGATTTCCCAAGCTTTTAACGTCGAAAGATCGAATCTGGATGTAGCTAGATGAATAAGGACGGTGTCCCAAGTTTGGACTGGCTGCTTGAGTTGGTATAATGCTCTCACGTGCAATTGAATGGAGTCTAACAAGTCTCTTAAAGAGGTGACGTCATTAGGTTTTACGACTGGCAAGTTGAACAGGCAGCGAATGTGGCGAGCAACACACAAATGTACAATACCATATCTCTCTTTAAGGAGATTAAAGGCGATGTGTTAGTTATCTGCGCTTAAAGGCAGTGACTCAAGCAAGGCCAAGGCCTGGCCTTCCAAGGACGAACGCAAGAAATAGAACTTGTGAATATCGAGAATGTCTTTGTTTTCATGGATAAGGGAGCAGTAAAGTTCGTAAAAGGAATACCATTCACCTTTCTGGCCTGAGAAATGAGGTAGAGTTATCTTAGGAAGTAACGGTTTCGGTTTGTCCTTATGAACTGAAGCGGGTGCGAACTGGGCCGGATTGATGACCCTAGCGTCCGGTTCTGAGATACTGCGGATCAGTTGGAGGGCCTTCGTAATCCCTTCAAAATACAAGGCTTCAACCTCGTCCCAATCCGATTGAAGTTCTGGGCAAGCGGATTCAATGTCGGTTTGAATTTGATCATAGTAATCGTAGGACCGTTCGTACAACTTAAGGCGTTGTGTCAAGACGTCTAGATCACAATCGGCGGGATTTATTTTATTAACGAAATTTCTAAATCTGGTGAGTTTCCCTTTGTAGGAAGAACATCTGGCAATGAGAGTTTCATCCTTTTCAGTTGGCATAATGAAATGGGTAAATTGATGTGTAACTTACGAAACTGTAGCGAGATTTTGAAAATGCTGTCAGGTTGGCAGCAGAAGACAGGTTGCAAGTAAAACAGGCTGAAGAAGACAGGAACGACCCCTATCACCTTCACCAGCTTTGCACGGTGAAGCTATAGCTGAAAAATTCAAAGAAGATATTAATGATTTGCAAAATATTGTCAAATAACCCTTGACAAATAAAAAATGTCATAAATGGACTCTGAGAAATGGACTCTCCCGGGTTTCTGGGACCAAATTTTGGGTAGATTATTAGCTTGGGAATAACCTAACCCCCAAGGGAAGATGATGAAGAAAAATAAGTGGGTTTCGGAATGGAGAAAAAGGATGGAGAAATAGGACGAGAGTCCAAAAGAAGTTATAACTAAGAGTTCTAGCTCAAATGCAACAAAAAGTGGAACCGTTGTTAATTTTTTTTGTGAGGTTTTTAAATTTAAGCCCATGGGAAGAGTGAGGGAAGACAGGATCTTGCTTAATCATTATGTTTGAGAAATGATAAATCAAAAGAACAAATCTTAATTTATTTAACAATGTAAAAGGAAGTAGTTTATGTAACAAATATATAATTTTGATTTTTATAAACAATTGGGGTCGCAGACCTCCGAAAACATCTAAAGCTTGCACCAGGCAATTGACAATTCTTTTGGTTTTAAACCTTTTATATGTTTTAAAATCTTCGTAAGATTTGGAAATATTAAGATTAACAATGGAAAATTTAAATATAATTGACGTAATTAAAGTTAAACAATAAATCAAGTACAAGGTGTGTACTTTAAGGATTTCTAGACAGGTATCTCAGAAATATGACCAAATAACAACTTCGAAAGTAACAACAACAAAAAACAGGAAGAATGAAATAGAAGTTTCTATAACTTCTTGTATTGATACAGAAATACTTGGGTAGATTATACATAGGAGATTATACAAATAGGGCAGGTCATTATTGTGAAACCTGAAGACAAAAATTGAAAGGAAGTTTCTAGAACTCCTATGTTTAAGCAGGGATCACGAGAAAAATGGGGCAAATTTCCCTTTCGTGAAACCTAGAGATAACTCACTTTTGAGTAGAAAGAATTGGATTCCCTAATTAGAAGGGAGAAACAATATAATTTAAGGCGTGTACTAGACACGAAGTTTTACAGACAGTAATTCGTTGTACGTGGAGCAAGTAAGGGAGGGCACTTATTGAGAGTGATACCTCATTGAAAAAAAAGACCTAAAGTAACTATTTTATTATTTTAGTTTGTTAGTAAAAGGTTTGGGAAAGATCAAATGGGATTGTGGAAGAGTGTTCATGGCCATATTTATTGTACTCGGACGAGCGCGACGCGGATGAAAAGTTGAACAGGCACTGTTTTTACTATAGTCTGTTGATATAGTTGAAAAGTTCACTGTAGTAGCACAAAAAGTTGATAGCAAAGAAAGTTATTGCAATGGTGGAAAATAACTAGTTACACTAGATTTGCGAGTGTCTATTGCTTGAAAAACTTGTAGGTTATAGTTGAATGCACCAGAAAAATCCCAACGGAGGAAGAAAAATTAGATATTGATTAGCAGTTCATAAGGAAGATTCCTTAGTTTGAAAAAGTATTCCCATATGAAGTGGAAAATACAAGACAGTGTAACTGGTAGATAAAGTGTAGGTTCTGGAAGGTTCCAGAGCAATGATGAGTTGTTTAAATTGGGTAGAGAATCCCTCGGCGGAAAACTAGATTATATAGACAGTGGGTAATTTAGAAATATCCCTCGATGTGACATAGCATCTCAGAAAATCTTTCATTTTGAAAGTTTGACTTGATAGTTCGAGTTTGATCAAGAAGATCTCTTGAAAGCAGTTATTATCACATAGCAACTTTCACTGTCTATAAAATCCAAATAAAAGCATTGAATAAATGAGAAGATATATGGATAGAGTTCCACACGACAGAAGCCATTACAAACAGAGCCTGGACTGAAGCTAACCAGGATCTCCGACATTTCGTACACTCCATGGCTCTATGTGGCTACCACCACAAGTTGTGCAAGACGAAAGTTTACCATGACCTCAACCTGATGTGCGACTGTGAGTTCAGCGAACAAAAATGTGACAGATATCTTGTGCTTCGCTGAAAGAAACGTTGGAAAATAATTAGAGTATAGACTTTTGCACAAATTGAATAATGGACATGTTCCTATATCCATTATTGTATCTTTATTGTGTCTTTAGAATTTGCACAATGTGTGCGCGTTTCTTATTAATTAAAGGTGGTTAAAGCCTTAGCAATTAAGGATGATATTGTATTAGTAGCAAAAGATGAAGCTTCAGCGCAGGAACTCTTAAATACCATCGTTAATAGTTTATCTGCTATAGGTATTTCCATGAATCCTTCAAAATTCAAAGTGATCAACATTAAAGAAGGGAACCTTAATCAGAGAAATGCTGTGACACTTGGAAGGACTGATTTGACATGTTTAAAATCTGGGGAAACCATAAAATATCTGGGTATAACTTTTGAAGATGAAATTGCGTTTGATAAGAGTAAATTGATAAATATTTTAGAAAAGGACTTGAATTCTCTCGCAGTTTCTTTTTTTTTTCCAAAAGTTAAGCATAAATAACCAATACATTTGGCCAAGTCTAATTTATACAATACAGAGTACACCGTTAAATAAAATTCCATCCAGTTTTCTGGCCGATGTAGATAAACTTTTGCGATCAACTATCAAGGAAAACATTTGGTTACCACATGACTGTCTCAATGACATGTTGCATGCAGCCAGGAATGTTCGAGAGCTGGGATTAGTTAAGGTTGAATGGGAAGCATATATACAGCATTTTAAAATAGTTCAAAAGTTACTCTGAGTGAAAGATGTTCATTTAGATATTTGTCAAAATCTTGACGGGGAGAAGAAGGAAATACTTCAATATTTTAATTTTCCAACCAATGATTATGTCTTACCATTTCATAATATCTTCGTGACACCTATTTCCAAAGTTCTCTCTACCTGGCAAATACACATCAACCATCATTTATAACCTAAGTTATTTAGCATATATATCTTCACATACACATCTCTTCAATTCAGCGCTGTTTTATCAAGACATTTTATGCTTTATTAACAATTTTTTATAACAGATCTGGTTTTTGGAATTTTACTCTGTGAGCATTTGGAACAGAAATATGTATAGTATCCTCTATTAGGACATTTTTTTAAAATTAAGTAGTATGTTACTGCACAGTCACTTATCCTACACCCACAAAACCCAAGGCATACTAGGCAAGATGAGGAGTGAGGTAGTTTGCCATTGCTTTCCTCACTGAGTCAGATCAGCAGTACTAACCCTATGAATAGAACCTTTCACAGCATCCACAGGCACTGACTGTGCCCTGAATGTCATTACTAAGCACCACCCATACCTCAGTAGCTTCCATATAATCACAGCCATGTGTGAGACTGAGACATTTGTGAAAAGCCACATTTTACTCTAGCCTGTGCCAACAGAAAAATGCAAATGTACTGCATTCATCAAGAGATGGCAAACAGGCCAATATTGACTTAAGGTAATAAATAGTTTATACGTCAATAAGGAATCGGGCAATCATGGCCATTTTTATGTAATTTTATATATTTTAATTTTTAATAAACAGTAAAATTATTACATCTCATTAATTAAAAGACGAATAAGTTTTTAAGAGAGGGGTGCCAAACCCTGATCTCGCATGAGTCTAAAGAAACCTTGAACCGGCCCTGGCATCTATGGTCTGTATTGTGAAAAAAAAAACGCTGGCAGCTGTCAAAGCCAGCACGTGGGAAAATACTGCATTGCCACTGTGACGGATTATCTCATCTGTTTCTATATGTATGTGCAACATGAGAACTGCAGGACCAATCTTTATTCAGTTTTTCTTTTTTTTTTGCTATTAACAAGAGGATCTTCTAGCTTGTGACAGAATAAGCAAATCCATTTCAACAGATCCTCAGGATAATACTGACAGTGAGTAACAAGGCACCTACATTGCAACATGGCTCGTTATTGCCATGGAAACGGTTAACCCGTTCACCTGCTCTACACACCTCACCTCACGAGTGGATGACAGCTGTCAGCGATCTTCTTTCATAATACAGACTTTAACAACAATATCATTTCGTCAGAATGTTCAGTGTTTTGAGTCACACAGTACTAGCATCCATATAATTTCCTGCGAGTGGTACAACACTGCTGAAGCGGAAGAGCCATTCAGGAAACATTGGCTCAGCCATGTATCGAACAGTGGTCTTTGTGCACCACATTTAGCTAGAGTCAGACTGCGTTGGGCGACACCTATTACAAATGACAACATGGACCATGTAATATATTAATGTGGAAGGAAGGCTACGTAACAGCCTCGCACAGTTCCCCACCTTACATCCGAATAGCGTATGCGCTCTCTGTCAGAATGATGTCTATGGAGGTGATTGCTATTTTTAAGGGGCGGCAACCGAGGTTCAGGTAACAAAAATACATTCTTATTGTCTCATTTATGTTCGACGATGTCTAAATGTAAATATTATACGTCAGAAAACTGTATCATAATGAGGGTCATTATAGTACTGTTTTTCATTATGAGACAGTTTCTCCAGCCAATCAGAGCTCATTCATTGACCAATTAGGTAAGGATACCTTCGCGCATGCGCTCAAAATCCAACATGTTGGACATGAATTACATGATTTGAAAGTTCAAATTGGATATCGGATCAACCATTGTAGTTACAATCCCAAACACAAAGACAACATGAGCACGAACCTCTACGGTAACAAGGTAATACTATTACATAAGCAAGAAATGTATGAATCTATGTACGTCCAGAAGTTAGCAACACAGCATCCTTCTATGTAAATTACCGACATGGAAAGTGCACCGTCCATATGTTCGTGTAAATAAACTGGCGAATGTGAGACAAGAAATAGCACTGTACCTTAATATCCCAGCTCAAATTTCTACACAGCGCATTGCTTTCAAACGACTTCGGTGAGAATATTAGTGAATGCTAGTTCTGATCGGCACTAGACATCATGCAGGCTGTAAACATTAGTATTGCCAAGCAAATTAAATGGTCTCTGCTTTCGAAATTCTTTGACCCATGCATGCGATTTGTTCAGTCAGCAAACCACCCAGCGCGCTCTGTTCACTAACTGAAGTTACTGAATCCCACAGATATTTATGAATATTTATGTTAAAACATATAATAAAGTTATAATTATCGTCGAACATAAAACAGTCGTATGAAACCCGTCTATAATGGTAATTAAGACACTCGTATGGAAATTATAAAACTCGCTACGCTCGTTTTATAAACATACTCGTGTCTTAAGTATTGCCACTATAGGCTCGTTGCATAATGTACTATTATAGGCCACTCTATTGCTTTATCAAAATCAACTTGTTTGATTTTGTTATCTCCAATTGTTTAATTGTTATGGCTCTTTCAAGTGCATGCTTTAAGGTGGGTGTGCAATTTCATACTTCACGTTGAACTCATTTTCCCACTAAAGGTATTTTGTAGTGCAAACGGTGCATTTTCTACGGAGGTACCAGCACTATTGACATGAAATTTGCAACTTGTGTTCTATTGTGTGTCTACTATACTTTATAATAAGATCTAAATATTTGAAAACTATAATGAAAAACCTGTTTTTTATAATATCAATTATTATTATTATTATTAATCTTGATTGGTCACATTGGACCACTTGAGTCGTTCCACAATCACTTCTTCTTTGAAGGTAGTACTGCTTGGTTCTTGCGCTCTTTCCAGTACTTTTTCATTCTTTCAGATCGGGATTTTCTCAACTCATCTGAAATCTCCATAGGCTTTCTGTGTGTCATTTCTGCAGAAAATTTGTGAGTTTTAAGAATGGTGTTAATTTTATTTTTCTCCTCGGCATCTGTTATCTTGAGTCCAACTGCTTTGAGATCTTGTTGGATTTCTTGGATCCATTTTCCTCCAGTTTTCTTTCCTAGATTTCTCATCACCAGTTGGCGTACAATTCTGTTTTCTGGAAGCCGTAAGATGTGAAAAAAATATGAAATTCTTTTCTTCTTCATTGTGCTGGTGATTGGATCAATCTCACGATAGACAGTTTCATTTGGGAGAATCCTCCAGACTCCCTCAACCTGATACTTTTTATTTATGCACGTTCTAATGATTCTTCTTTCCGTTTTGAGGAGCTGATCAGTTCTTTGTTCATTTTTAATTTGGAACAGTGTTTCACAAGCATAAGTGGCTTCAGGGAGAGTTACAGTTTTATAATGTTGGATCTTAGTAGCTATTGATAGGCATTTTTTATTATATGTTGACCAGGTTAGAGATTGTGCTTTTTTCATTTTATTTGTTCTATTTATCCAAGTTACTTTTTCGTTTAAGTTATGTGTTATAATTTCTCCAAGATACTTAAATTGAGGAACTAGGTTAATTTTATGATCATTTATATAGACTTCATTTATATCTAAGGGTTTCATAGGCATGATCTCAGTTTTTTCAAAGGATATCTGTAATCCTATCCCTTGAGCAATTTCTTGGAGACTAGTGATCTGAGTACAAACCTCTTCCTTGTCTAGTGCTAAAAGAGCCAAGTCATCTGCAAATCCTAAGCAGTTTATTTTTATTGATG
This sequence comes from Meconema thalassinum, assembly GCA_946902985.2. NCBI lineage: Eukaryota > Metazoa > Arthropoda > Insecta > Orthoptera > Tettigoniidae > Meconema > Meconema thalassinum. The sequence goes on from OX336388.2 coordinate 1,438,452,505, forward strand.
GTTTTGTTCCAATTTTGATCTTAGGAGGGTTTTCCTTTTGCCAAACCTTCATGATATAATCAAGAGCCACATTGAAAAGCAGAGGGGATAATCCATCACCTTGTCTGAGACCAGTTTTTACTGTGAAAGCTGTTGATATTTCTCCCCTAAATTTAACTTTCGAATTTGTGTTTGTTAATGTTAATTGAATGATTTTTATCAATTTAGGATGGAGACCGTATGATCTGAGGATTTTGAGCAGTGTCAGTCTATGAATACTATCATAGGCTTTCTTGAAATCTATAAAAGAGATAAAGAGTTGCTTATTTCTGTTTTTGTAATATTCCATTATTAATTTCAGGCTAAGGATTTGGTCTGGACAACTTCTGTAAGGGCGAAATCCTCCTTGATATTCTCCAAGTTGTGGTTCCAGAATGTTTTTGATCCTGTTGTAAATTATACGAGAGAAAATTTTATATGTGCAGTCCAGAAGGGTAATTCCTCTGTAGTTATCTGGGTTCGTTTTGTCTCCTTTCTTAAATAATGGATGGATTATTCCTGTGGTCCAGTGTGCAGGAATTTCTTCAGTAATCCACATTTTAACTAGATGTTGATGAAGATTTATAATCGCAGGTTTACCAGCATATCAATTAATATCAATTAATATATCGATCCCTCAACCCAGAGTATCATGATCTCCGAGCGGGCTATTGCTTATTCTTCTCCATCTCTCCTAGTCTTCGGACAAACGTGCTGCACCAAGAAGGTTCCACCCAGTCGCATTTCTTAGGGGCTTTGCGACATCGTGGTCATGTAGACCCGTGTATTTGGGTGTGTATGTAAACTGTATGATAACCAGTGATGTCTGTATTAGTGTGTGTGTACTTGTAATCGAGATAGCATTTGGGTAGGAAGCGGCCGTGGCTTTAAGTTAGAGTAGAAGTGGGAAACCACGAAAGGTCACTTCCAGGATGGCTAAAGTAGGAATCGAACCCATCTCTTCTCAGTTTAGCCTCACGAGGCTGAGTGGACCTCCTTCCAGCCCTCATACCAGATTTACATTTCTTGGTAAAGCTGGGAATCGAACCCGGGCCTTCGCGGTGACAGCCAAAAATGGCAACGAGGCGGACCTCGTAGTTGATAATGTAGTTTTGACATTCTCCTGTATGTCCCTTCCCTACAATATACAGGGTCATCCGTTTGGGATGTCAGAAAAGTATAACGTTATAGCTATTATATTAATGCATATATATATATATAATCTATGCAATTTTCTGTGATGTACGTGACAATGATGGGAGTTAACAATGATTCTCTCTGCAACAATGACCTCCGCGAGACAACGCAGCAGTGTAGTTCATAGTGCAATCACCAGATGTCAGGTACAGGGCGGTACACGTTAGCGCGAGCTCAGTGCTCAGTGTTGTTACCGAGTTGAGTACCGACAGCAGTGGCTATGCTCGCTAAAAGCGCAGCGTTAGGTCATGGGGCCAAGCTCTCTGCTGACTCGGTAGACGCGTGGGTTCGAGCCCCACCGTCGGCTGTCCTTGAAATGGTTTTCCGTGGTTTACCATTTTCAACACCAGGAAAATGCTGGGACGGTACCTTCTAACAGGCCACGGCCGCCTCCTTCCCCATCCTTGCCCAGTTTCATTCATCTTCATCCATTTCATCTCTCATCCCGACGCGCAGGTCGCCCACGGGCGTCGACTAGAAAGACCTGCACTCGGCCTCCCTGGAGGCCACACGAAAAAAAACAAAGAAAAAACGAGTTGAGTGAAGATGGTCGTTACACCACAACAACGCGCTCAGTGTGTCGTATGGTATGCCAAATTTTCGAGTGTTGTGAGGACCCAGCGAGTTTTCAGACGTCAGTACAACGTTAGGGATGTCCCATCACATAGGGGCATTGTTAAATGGTACAACATGTTTCTGGAAAATGGATTGCAGATGCCTCACACAGGTGGAAAGCGGCGTGATAGCAACGAGGAGGACAAGCCATGACGCAGAGTCGACGAAAGTCACACAGACGCTTATCAACAGAGCAGAATACACCATACACAACATGTCACAGGATTGTTAGGCGTTATCTTCACATGGCGTCCATATCGTATGCAGCGCCTGCAAGCATTGACACAGCTGAATTACGGAGCTCGACTCAGTTTTGTTACGACGATGTGTGAGGGGCAGGAAGGTGACGATCAATGGTTAATACGATGGATGTTCACGGACGAAGCCACAGTATATGTGAGTGGCCGAGTCAACACGCATAACTGCATCATTTTGGGAACAGAAAATCCACATGGCTCATACGAACTCGAAAGAGTCAGCCCTAAAGTGAATGTGTGGTGCGGAGTGACCTCTGAGAAAGTCTACGAACCATTATTTTTTGCGGAGGAGACTGTTCATGCCGTCATTTATCTTGACATGATCGAGCAGTATGTGGTCCCTCAATTACAGCAAGATGGGATACTGGACATGATTATCTATCAACAGAATGGTGCTCCACCGCATTGGGCTATCATGGTGAGGGAACAATTAAACCTCATATTCAACGATCGCTGGTGCAGCCGTGATGACCTATCCAATGGCCTCCTAATAGCCCTGACCTAACTCCTCCAGATTTCTTTGTATGGGGCTACGTCAAGTCGACAGTGTACGTACAAAGACCACAGAATCTGGCTGACCTACGGAGGCAGATTACAGCGGCCTTTCAGCAAATCACTCCAGAAATGCTGCGTGCCACGTGGCGCAACATGGATTCGAGGTATCATTTGTGCCGCGTGCGCGATGGTGGACATGTTGAGTTCTAATATGCTGTGACACAAACTCCAGATTCTCCTTAACACGTATGTACCGTTAACAAGCAATAAATGTGCATAGTTTCTTGTGTATAGCGTTTTACTTTTCTGACATCCCTAACGGATGGCCCTGTATAATGGCCAACACCACCCACTATACCACGTACTGTAGTGACGTCTCTTTTCTTGGGGGCGAGGTGGCGCAGTTGTCAAGCTGTTGGCCTCTCACCAAGGTGGACCGGGTTCGATTCCCGGTCAATGCATGTGAGATATTCAAAGTGAAATGCCATGCCCCGTGGTTCGAATTCCACATAAAAAAGGACGTCCCGTGGCCCATTATCACACAATTCACGGTCGCGTAAAACTACAATCTTCGTTTGACGTATCTATAATAATTTGCATTGTGCTACTGGTACAGTTCACGCCACGGTTTTTGGCCGGTGAGCCCCGATTGCGCAATAGTACAGAGGACAGTCTGCGATCCTCACGCATGTGTAATTGATACGGGAGTTTTCAGTTGCGCGGAAAGCAACTCGCGTATCAATTGTAGGCCTACATGCCTGAGGTTCACCACTTGTCCTCTGTACGATTGCGCAATCGGGGCTCACCGGCCAAAATCCGTGGCGTGATCTTTTTTTTTTTTTTTTTTGTACGGCATGTACAGTGGTTTTGATTTCAGAGTACATGGATGTCTCCCCATGAGTAGGCCTATAACGATTTCCGTGTCCAGGAATCTACATACAAAGAAGCAAAAATACACGCAAAATAAGCTGAAGTTTGCTGTATGTTTAACCCGAAATGACTTTCTGTCCGGATAAAAGCGATAACTCAGGCTCATCCAGCGCTACAGCACCATGCTCCGAGGGGAACTCGGTTAATAAATGCAAATATTGACCAATAATTCATCGAGCCACGAGTTCCGGTGAAACACGAATATAATTTCAGTTGATGTAGTCCTCATACTGCGCATACACAACACGATGTGTCCCCAGTTGCTTGTTTCAAGCTACATATTTCAGTTCCTACTGAGTCTTTCTAACTGTAAGATCAAACTCTGTGTGTTGTTGTTGTCTTCATGCTCGTTATTGCGGCCGGGTCTTAAGTTAGGAACCATTCTGGCATTCACCTGGAGTAGTGGTGAGAAACCACGGCAAACCCCTTCTAGGATGGCTGAGGTGGGAATAGGACCCACTTTTACTCGGTTTTGCCTCACGAGGTTGAGGGTATCCCGTTCCAGCCCTCAAATCACTATTAAATTTCTTGGCAGAGCCTGGAATTGAACCCAAACCTCTGGGGCGACAGCCAAGAATCGTAGTCGCTACACCACAAGGTGGTCTATGTGTGTAATATATTGCCAGAAGCACTAGCTGGTGTTCAGGGGCGGATCCAGGGGAGGGCGAGGAGGGCGACCGCCCAGGGCCCCGTGGTCTGGGGGGGGGGGGGGGGGAGGCGCACCATGGATTGTTTTAAATTTAATTAATTAATTATACTTTTCAAATTAATTTATAATTCATATTCCTTTTCTCAGTGCAGCTATGACCTCCCGTGTCCGTTTATCAAGTTTAGATTTCAGTGAAATAAAGAAGACTTCAGCCGGGAAAAAGGTCGCAAAGTAATATTTTATAGTTGACAACATCTTCTTCAAGGGGACTTAAAGGTTTCTTTCGTATTATTAAAAATGTACTGCATTCAGAATATTGTAACTATTCTTTATTTTATTATTATTACCAAACTATTTTCCATTTGATTTGATTTTTTCAATTTCCTATTGTTGTGGGCCCCACTTTATAATATCGCCCAGAGCCCCGCAAGGCCTGGATCCGCCACTGCTGGTGTTGTTAGCAAGCAATAAATGGGGAAGAAACCCACCGATGCAAGCAGTGGGCTAGGCTGAGGCTCTCGTAAGGTTGGATCAACTGCCGCTATCTGAGGCACATATGTTGTGACATATCCACATCAGAAAGGTCTCCTTCACACCTCGTGGTATTCTCAGAACGGCGGAGTAACTAGGCACTTATCTTATCAATATCTGGATATCGCCTTACTGCTGAGATTTGAGGTTTCCTTAACCCTCTCACTTCTTTGTATTGTACTGAACTCGAATTCAGCCCAGCTTAGGACATTTGACCGAGCCGAGGTTCAAACGACTTGTGCACCATTGGAAGGAAAAATTGGAAATTTGAAATTAAAATAATTGAATAAATATATATGTATTATGGGATGCAAATGAAGCATACTGAAAGTATTTTGGAGATATTTGAAGCATTTTGAGGAATTTATTATCTGGAAATATTCTGGTGAATGAGATTTTAACTAAGGAAGAGCTCGATCATTCGAAGCTGGATTTTGTACAAAGCTTCATGTTTGGCACGAGAAAATCAGTTTGGTTAGCAAGGCTATCATAACAAAGCAATGCACACGACCCGTGGAGAAGAGGCTAGACCCAGGAGCCTTTTTCAGAATATTTCAACAGCCAATCAATTAATAGCACATAATAATATAAATTTGGCAGATATTAAGAGAAACAAGCACATCTACAAGTGTAGAATGCAATATGAAATTTATTTGGTTGAAAAGAAATATAAATTATTGAATAATAAAGCGAATATGAACTCCGCCAGTGCCGGTTGCAAGCCCGGGGCCTCATCTCGCAAGTGGAGAGGAAGGAGGAGCAGGAGGAGTATCAACCTCGTAAAAAAAAACAGGGTCCATCTGGCTCCGGATGGTAGCACCCTGTCATAGGGCCCCTACCTAGGGTTACTAGGCGAAACTGGTCAACGGTCTCAAAGGCGGAAGAGGAAACAAAGTATTTCCCAACGGCAGAGAGAGCGGAAGAACCTAGTGGAGTAAACCACGAAAAAACAATCATTTCGGACTCACAATCCGATCTTACTTTGGAAGATAATTCCTCCCCTAACAAATCACAACTTTATTTGCAGAATGGAAAGTCCGCTGAAAGAAAGCACTACCCCAGGTGGTAGCTCGAAAGAGAAATCCACCATTGCGTTATGCAATGCATCGGGACCTAGGGTTCTGGGGAGTCCCAACAACTGCAACAAAGACGAGTCGGAGCGTCTTGAAATACCTTCCAAGCTGAGATTTAAACATAAGTACTTCATTGGGACCATAAATGTTAACTCGCTCCTCAAAGTAGGAAAGCAAGAAGAACTTGAAAAGCTTTTAGACAAGAACCAAATCCAGATCCTAGCTGTGCAAGAGACCAGATTCTTAGACAAGAATGTTGTGGACACTGAACACTACAGAGTATTTAAAGGAAAGCCAGCAATAAAAATAATGGGAAACATGCCTCTACTAGGGACTGCCTTTTACGTAAACAAAAAGATAGTGACTAGTGTCACAGAATTCACATCGAAATCAGAAAGGCTATCGCTACTTACATTCAAGTGTAAAAACAAGAAGTACACGCTTATCAACTGCCATGCTCCCATTAATGAAGACAACAAAAAGAATCCACAGAAGGTGGACGATTTCTGGGATCTCTTAGACACTGAAATCTTGCAGATACCCGAGAAAAACATAAAAATTCTCCTGGGAGATTTTAATGCACAAATAGGAAAAGAGAGAAAATACAGGGACATCGTGGGAGATTACCCAGCGCATAGGAGGACAAACAGAAATGGGGAAAGGCTCATAAGACTCTGCAGAGCATTCCAGTTTAGAATAATGTCAACAAATTTCAGGAAACTCCCAAGAAAAGCGAAAACCTGTGTATCCCCAAATCCAAATTTAGGGGAATTCCAACTGGACCATGTAGCGATATCAAGGAAAAACGCAAAAGAGGTAATGAATGTCAAGGTGATTAGAAACGGTGACTTCGATTCAGACCACTACCTTTCCAAAGCCAAAATCCGCTTCCTTCCGCTACGACAAAAGAGAGACCCACCTAGAATAAACAAATATAACATGAATAAATTGAATATTTCCCACGACATTGTTAAGAACTTTAGGGAAGAAATCCGCAGCACCAAAAAGGAAAGTTGGCAACAACTCTGTACAGGAATCAATGACGCCGCAAAGAAGACACTGGGGTTGGCAAAGAGGAAAAGAGAAATCTGGTGGAACGAACACTGCGATGTAGCTCTCAGTAAGAGGTCTGAGGAATGGAGAAGATGGAAATCTTCTGAAAAAAGGGAACACTTGGAACAATTCAGACAACAGAGGAAAGAAACATCCAGAATTTTCCGTAGGACCAAGCGATCTTTTGAAGCAGCACAGTTAGAAAATCTTCAGAGCAACTTCGTTAAACACAACTCCAGAGACTTTTACCAGACATTCAAAAACAAACTTAAGGGTTACCAAGCCCCAAGTATGAGTTTTAGAAATGAGCAGGGAAAAATTGGACTGAACAACCATGAAAACTGCGAAATACTAGCTGGATACTTTCAAGATCTTTTGAACTGTCCAACCCCCACTTCTAGATTAGAAATAGCAGACTCACCAGAAAACTCAAAAGAGGATGCACCACCAACAAAAGAAGAGATCAGGGATGTCATCAAGAACCTAAAGAACAACAAAGCAAGTGGAGAAGATTCGATAACAGCAGAAATGATTAAATGGGCTGAGCCAGAAATTCTAGACGACCTTCACAGAATCCTTGGTGCAGTCTGGGAAACCGAGAAAATTCCAGAAGAATGGAAAACAGCGCTGATCCATCCGCTCCACAAGAAAGGGGATAAGCAAGACGTGAACAACTACAGAGGTGTGTCCCTCCTTTCAATTGCTTATAAAATTCTCTCCAAGATTCTTCTAAACAGAATAGAAGATACGCTGGACAAACAACTAGGCGAGTACCAAGGAGGGTTTAGGAAAGGACGCTCCTGTGTTGAGCAGATCTTCAACTTGAAATCAATAATCCGTCACAGACTGCTGAGTAATAAGAAAATTGTGGTATCCTTCATAGACTTTAAAAAGGCATTTGATTCAGTGGACAGAGAGACCTTAGACAGGATCCTAAGGGAATTTGGAATCAAAACCAAACTAGCAAATATAGTCAAAGAGACTTCCAGGGTGAAGTTCATGGGAGAGCTTTCTCGGCCGTTCGAAATTAAGACAGGAGTCAGGCAAGGGGATGGCCTATCACCAATCCTTTTCAACTGTGTCCTAGAGAAGGTTGTGAGAATTTGGAACTCGGAATTGGAGAGTCGAGGAATAAACCCAATCTGCCTCGGGAGGAAGTCGGTAGGAATTAAAGTCAACTGCCTGGCGTTTGCAGATGATTTTGCAGTACTATCGGAAACCACGGAAGAAGCAGTCATACAAATCAACCTCTTGGAAAAGATCGCTAGCCAAACAGGACTAAGGATATCAGTTGAAAAGACAAAATTTATGACAAATGACAAACATGGACCAAAGTTCCTTGACACGGAGATAGGACGGATTGAAAGGGTAAAAAAGTTCAAGTACCTAGGAGAGACTATACAGGAGAATGGGTTAGAAAAAGCAGCTGTTGGAGATCGAATTATAAAAATGGAAAGAGCGTATGGATTAACAAAAAATATCTACAACAAAAAGTGCATCTCCTGGAATGCCAAAATAAGGCATTATAACACTGTCGTAAAAACAGAGTGCCTCTTTGCCAGTGAATGCCTGTCGATGAACTATAGCCTCGAAAAGCTAGAAGTCATGGAAAGGAGAATTCTTAGAAAAATCATGGGTGCAGTTCAGACTGAAGATGGATGGAGACTGAGAAGCAACGGAGAAGTCTACCAGAACGTGGAAAGAATCTCCGCGTCTATGCGGAAGAGAAGGCTGACATTCCTCGGACATCTCTATAGAATGAACGACCATAGATTAACTAAACAAATATTCGACTATCTCTGGAAGAAAAAGACCACCACAACATGGATTAAGGAAGTTAGGAAAGATTTAGAAAAGTTAAACATCACAGAATCTCAAATGCTAGAAAGAAATGTATTTAAGAGCAAAGTGAACAATCTGGAAGGGTTTCAAGATGAAGGAAGACCTAAGAGAAGTGGACGAACTTGGACAGAAGACCAAAGAAAAAATGCCAGTGAACGCATGAAGGAATATTGGAGACAGAGGAAACTCCAGGCAAAGAATAAGAAAAAGAAATAAAGTTGTTGCGTGACCCTAAGTGGTCAATTCGCTTGAAAAATAAAAGCGAATATGAGTATATTTCTATTAATATACATGTGTTTGAGGCTAGCGAAGTGAAGCCAGGACTGACACGCGCCGCGAAGTAGAAGCGTGGCTAAACACTCTCTCATAGCGACTGGCCACGAGCAGACGCGTTTCACGCACGCGCACAACACAGAAGCAGTTTTTGCACACAGCATTAGCCCGGACGATAAGCACCGTTGTACCATCGAACAACCAAGGCATCGCCGAGGAAGATGGGAAGGGAAGCCGGCGAAACACACTTTACATTATTGGAAAGATCAGCGTGTATAATAGCATTACTATTTTAGAACGAGACTTCGCCTATAAACAGCACTTCACGCAGAGGCTATAATTAAGAGCATTATCTACAGAAAGCAACGATATTGTTGCAATTATTTCAAATATAAATATTCAGCAGTATTTCATCACAAGCTACATCACTATCTACATGATGGCTGAAATCATAAGTCGGGGAGGAGAAGTTTATTATACGTCTATTGAAGAAGAGATTATGGAGAATTAAGTAAAATGAAAGGAGGTTAATCTATACCATGGATTGGGAGGTCAGAGTGACTCGGAAATTCAAGGATCGACACAGCTACAACTGCACACCAACTTGCAGTATTCAAATATAAATTTCTACACCACAAGCAAGATGTCCAATTTCACCAGGACGAGATGTCAACCCAGGACTTCTATAGTAGTGATTATTTATTTGAACCAAATCTACTTGTTAATTGTCACTTTAACTCAGAGAGTCATATCGTGACATACAGACAATAAACACATAGATAACATAAATTTACAGTATGGCGTTAGATAATTAAACCAAATGTTCATTCGGCATTTCATAGCTTCCTCGTTATTTCAAAACTTAATAATGCTTTGCAGTAGTTATCTTCATTCACAATATCACTGGGCAACTTTTCTGATGGAGACTGCACAAAGTTCTTTCTTAATCATAAATGTGGACACAGTGTTCTTCATTTTTAGACAGTTCTCCATGGGAGACACATCACAGAAAGAATTACTTTTATTTCCCTATCGAGCCCTTACTGACTGTAAGAGTCTGATAAGTTTTGTAGTAAGGAAAAAAAATCATCAAACTCACAGGAAAAATCTACAGACAGCAATATGTGGCTGTACTGTAGTAATCGTATAGGCTACCTAGTTAATACAGATAGGCTCTCCTAGGCCTTAACAAGATTTATAGCTTAGGAAGCCGTCTCCTGTACTTGAATGCTAAGTTTACATGCATCTTTGTTCTGAATCTCGTCCGACGCTTTCTTATTCCACATTGCCCTGACGGTATTAAAATATTTTGCTAATTGACCTGCTTTCCCCCATTCCCTTTTTAGTAATTTAATTAAAGTGTGATACTCATTTTCATTTTCTATTCTGTTTAGATCTGCTTTGTCTACAAACATTGCTCTTTTAATTTCCTTGCATTGATCAGGTGCGCTGCACCTGGGTAGATTATAGGCTAAGGAATAACCCACCCACCAAGGGAAGATGATTAAGAGAAGGAAGTAGATTTTGGATTGGAGAAAAAGGATAGAAAAATAGGAGGAGAGTCTTACAAAATTTATAAGTTTAGCTTTCAATACACTTAGAAGCGGTTGCCACCGCAAATCCGTTCTCGGATACCTAAAGTGGGTACGAGCTTGGTCGAAGCTGACTGGAACCGCAGCTAAGACTTGGGCGGTTTGCCAGAGAAAGGCTTTAGTGTATTTCCTCCCAAGCATGCATAAAAGTACTATGGGGAAGGGTGATGGTCTGGCCAGACAGATAGTAAAAGCTTTATTGAGTATGAATGAGAGCATGAACCTAGGAAGAGCTAGGAAAGCCAGGATCTTGCCTAACTGTAGTATCAGAGAAATGATGAATCCAAAAACAAATATTTAATTTATTAAACAATTCAAAGAAGTTTGAGGAAATTAACAAGCATGTAATATAATTTTGACAAACATAGTTCATTTAAACTTTTTTAAGAAATGGGGTCGCAGACCTCCTCACATTAAACGATTGCTCCAGGCAATTGACAATTTATGAGGTTTTAAAACCTTACATGTTTCTAAAATCTTTATAAGATTTAAACAAATAACCAATGAAGTAATTAAAGTTGGAACGTTAATTGGAGTACAAAGAGTGTACCTTAAGAAATTCCTGAGAGAATATTCTAGAAAGAGTGAAAACTTTTAAAATAACAATAAGAAAAACATGAAGAATAAGATAGAAGTTCCTACAACTTCTTCTATTTATACAGAATTAACGTTGGTTATTATGCAAATAAGGGCAGGTCACTTACTGTGAAACCTGAAGAAAGTTAAAAGGAAGGTTCTAGACTTCCCAAGTTTGAGTAGGAATCACTAGCCAAATGAGACAGTTTCCATTTCGTGAAACCTGAACATGACTCGCTCAAGAGTTTAAAGAATTGCTTTCCCTGATTATAGGAAAGGAACAATGTGAATTTGAATCGTGTATCACACACGTAATTATACAGAAATTAATTAATGTTAAACTAGCAAAGTTGGAAGGGCACTTCATGAGTGACACCTTATAGAAAAGTTACAATTTTATTAATATGGGTTGTTAGTAGAAGGTTGAGGAAAGATCATTGGGATATAGGATCAATGTTCATGGCCGTATTTAATGTAAACGGACGATCGCGACGCGGTAGAAATGTGGAGCAAGCACTGGTTATCACTGTAGTCTATAAAGATGGATGCAAAGTTCACTATAAAAACACTAAAGTTTATGAGAAAGAAAATTATTGCAATTATGGAAATAACTGATTGCACTATATAGGTGAGAGTCTATTTCTTGAGAAAGTTGTGAGTTACAATTAAATGTGCCATAGAACATTCCAGTGGTTCCAGCGGTGGAAGAAAGTTAGCTATTGAGCTTTTAATTCAGGAATGAGATTCTTCAATTTTAAATAGCATACTAACAAGTGAGTGAAAATTTCAACGGCAGGACTTGTAGATGAAATACCGAATCTAGAAGGTTCCAGAACGACCTTAGTAGAAAAATGGGGTTGAGAAAATCCAACGGAGGAACTAGCTTGGTGAATTATAGACAGCGGGTATTAGGTAATATCCCACGTAGTGAGAGGATTTCTCATTTGAATAGCTTAAGAAAAGCTCTTTTTTAGTAAGATTAGCTTATACGAGCAAAAGCTCAACATGGCAAATCCCACGAAGAATGATTTTTGCCCCAAAATAAATAATTTCACACTGTCTATAAAAGTATCGTTAAAAGCACGTGGAAGTTAAAACCATGAAGATGAGGTTAAAACTTTTAAGATGGTACTTATCTTGATTTCATGTTGAAGGCGAAGTTTCCTTTGATGACAACTACCTTGCCAACATGGCGTAGAAGAGAGTGTGCCTCTTGGTTTGAGGAGACTAGCTCGAGAGGAGCTTTAACTGACCGAGTCAATTGCCGATTGCGAAGTGAGACCTGCTCAACGGAGCACGGAGGGTCCAAGGAAGGGAAGAAGAGTGGGGGGTAGGAAACAAAAGGTGAACATATAAACATAACCAACTTATCAAAAATAAATGTTCTTCTTGATGAATGGTCTTCAAGGAGTTGATAGTAGGCGATGCTAGCGCAGCATGGTGAGTAAAGAAGTAGACGTAGTCCTCTTGCTCAAGGAGAAAATAGCTGGCGATGGTAACAAGATCTGGTGGCCAGATGGATATGTAAGTCCTCTTGCACCAGGAAGAATTGAGTAGCTTCAGAGATTCGCTGCTAGATGACGCTAGGTGGGTCACAGAAGTTATATATCTAGAACAGACTCATGAAGACATAAGAGATTTGCCCATCAAGGAGAAAACAGAAGATCACTGTTGGTGTTTGACAAAGAGGAAGGAAGAAATGAACATGCAAGGAGCAATAAAAATTATCTCTCAGGTACCGTGTATTCAAAGAATACACCATACTGGGAGGGGGAAAAACACCAACAGAGAGCAAATAAGCAGTTACACATTTAAAGGAAGAGGAGCGATCAAAGACAGGGGTCTTGTAATCGAACCGTTAGTGGTCAAGACTCTGACCACCCTGACTCTCCCATCTCTTCCAGGATAACACTCGGTCACTCTACCGGAAGTCCAGACTAGAGGGGGAGAAACATCCCTAACCAAGACCAAGTCCCCCACTTTAATGTCGGGACTGGAAAGAAACCACTTCTGCCTCCGTTGCAAGGAAGTTAAATATTCCAAGTTCCACCTCTTCCAAAAGGAATTGCGGAGGGTTTCAAGTTTACACCAAACAATAGGTAAATCAGAATCCCTGAAAGAATTAGGAAGGGGAGGATGGGCAGAGAGAGAAGTGCGTGTAAGACAGTGACCAGGTGTGAGTGGAAGGAGGTCATCAGGGTCATTAGAAAGCGGAGTTAAAAAACGAGAATTAACGACATCTTCAATCACAAAATAACTAGAAGCTGAGGGAAATAAAGCACTAGTAAAGATTACGATACGATGCGAAAGGAGAATTGACAAGTTTAAACAAAGCATATAGAAACAAGTACATCTATTCAGGATAAGAATATACCAAATAAACAAAGAAACTATGAGAGTAGAAAGCAAGAACGCCATAGGTAACAACCCAGTAGCCATAAACAATGACCTTAAGTTACAATAAGCATCAAAGGGGTTACTCAGAAAAATACTTAAGTCAGCGAGGAACGTGACGTGACAAGTATAAATGCAAAAACACATCGAGTGTAACGACGAGAAAAAGTAAGTTTGTTCCTCAATGAACAATAAGATTTCAAAATATGTAAGCAAAGTGCAATACATAAGCACGTAAAGGATATGCAACGATGTTACGAGACAAGAATCGAAGCAATTGTAGAATACGAGCGTAAGTAAGTGGGATACACAGGCAAGCACGGCCTTGACACACATAGTACGGCGAGATAAGGAATATAAATAGCTGAAAGAGTCCTTAAGCGGAACAAGTTTATTTTGGTGATGAGTTGAACGGCTTCTGTACTTGCAGGAGCGACTCACTAGACAATGGTTGGCAATCAGCCAAAGTTGAGATAAGAGAAACTTGCTTTGACCTTTGGCAATCGTACAGGAAATGAACAGTGACTTGACCTTCCTCGGGCTTGTATACAAACAAGTTTGAAAAACAAGCAGTTCGGAATAAACAAACAACACTTGTTGAATCAGCTGTGACTTAAAGCAGATATTCAGGTTGGACGGCATGCAGTCAATCGTAACTTGGACGTGAAAAGGCAATTTGGAAACATAAGAAATAAAGTATGAAATCAATTTCGCATAATTGAGAGGATCACGGAATCCGACAATTTTCGAGAGAAAAAAGCTTGATTCTTCCGAAATAGGAAGGGAAGCCGGGACATTGAGAAGGAGGTTATACATAAGAATAGTTATTCTAGATGCTAAAGAATTCAGACTTTCAAGCGGTTTCAAAAGCGACCTCCAATTGTGAGGAAGGAGGAGGGAGCCGGCCGTGGCCGTCCTTCTAAATAGCGAAAGAAGTGAAACATGGCTTACAGCGAAGTGATGGAGACTGATAGCCATGGTTTTACACAAGGGGAAGATAGTTTTCGAGAAAGAGTTTAAGCAATTACCTGCTATAAAAAATGACATGAGAAGGTAAACGAAATAACACAAAGCAAGGCGAACTTGAATTGCCATCTTGTGCGGGAAGAAGGAAAAACCATTTAAACATCTTACAGAGGTAGCGTAGTTGTTCACGATAAGACATCGTTTCGGCAAGTGTTTTTCAAAAATATTGAGATCTGAAACATGAGCGTTCTCTTTTTCAGAAATAAGATTTATGTCAGCTGTAACAAAATGACATTGCGCTTTGGTTTGAACACTGGTATGTTTGATTTCACCAGTAATAACCCAACCAAAATCGGTGTCTCTGGCGACCACGGTTGAAGATAACTTGCGTGTTTGTTTGCGAAGGCACTTCCAAAAAACATTGGCACTGAAAAGTACATCAATGGGACCTTGAGCATTAAACTGAGGATCAGCTAACCTTAAGTGCGAAGGAATCTTTAATCCGGAGGTATTAATACAGCTGCTAGGAGTGTCCTTGCCAATACTGGAAAGAATGAGGCAGTTTAAATTAAGATTGGTGTTTCTTTGGCAAACGTCTCTGATTTTCAATTTTGAAGACTGCAAGAATTGAGTTTTCAAATTGTCAATGCCAGATACATTGATGGGAGTATGCGATGACGAAAGACCTAGTTTTTTAATTAATGATTGCGAAACAAAGTTGTGCGTTGAAGCAGAATCGAGAAGACCACGAGTTCGAACCCAATTTCCAAATTTATCTTGGATTTCGAATTGTACAGTGGTCAAAAGGGTTTGCGCACTGTGAGAAGTTTCGGCGTTAGAAATGCAGGAAGAAGCATTAGTTTGTTCGGAGCTGCTCTGCATGGAGCTTGAAGAGGCAGGTACTGATGACCTCGATTTATCGTGAACGTGCAATAAAGAATGATGCGGTTCTTTGCAATGAAAACAGAGATTGGATGACGTGCAGTTTGAAGAAGAATGCTTAGGTGACAAGCAATTGAAACAATGTTTGCTATTGAAGACAAACTTCCTTCGATCTTCGACAGACAATTCTTTAAAGGATTTGCACGAATACAATGTGTGAAGCTTTTTACAGAGCGTGCATTTTAACGATTTGTTGAGCGGCCTGATACGTTCTCTTGCATGATTGAAAGAAGAACGGGTTTGCTTGTTCTCGACAGATGGGGGCTGATGTCCCTTTGAAGAAGCAAGTTTTTTTTTCAAAAATTTGACACTGATGATTCGTTTCGACCTTTTCGCACTGAAATGCGAGTGATGTAAGAACTTGGCATCGGCTGTTAAGAAACGAGATTAGGTGTTCAAACGAAAATTCTTCCTTGCGAGCGAGTTCAATTTCCCAAGCCTTTAAAGTTGAAAAATCGAATCTTGATGTAGCCAGATGAATGAGTATGGTGTCCCATGTTTGGACAGGCTGCTTAAGTTGGTATAATGCTCTGACATTCAACTGTATAGAGTCTAAGAGGTCTCTTAAAGAGGTGACGTCATTAGGTTTGCCGGCTGGCAAGTTGAACAAGCAGCGAATGTGGCGAGCTACACTCAAACGTAGATTGCCATATCTCTCTTTAAGGAGATTAAAGGCGATGTGGTAGTTGTCTGCGCTTAAAGGCAGTGACTCCACCAAGGCTAAGGCCTCACATTCCAAAGACGTACGGGGAAGTAGAATTTATGAATGTCAGGAATCTCAGTATTTTCATGAATTAGGGAGCAGTAAAGTTCATAAAAAGAATACCATTCACCTTCCTGGCCTGAGAAGTGCGGTAGGCTTATCTTAGGAAGTAACGGTTTCGGTTTGTTCTTGTGAACTGAAGCGGGTGCGAACTGGGCCGGATTGATGACCCTAGTGTCCGGTTCTGAGATATTGCGGATCAGTTGGTGGGCCTTTGCAATCCCTTCAAAGTACAAGGGTTCGACCTCGTCCCGATCCGATTGAAGTTCTGGGCAAGCGGATTCAATCTCGGTTTGAATTTGATCATAATAATCATAAGACCGTTCGTACAACTTAAGGCGATGTGTCAAGATGTCTAAATCACACTCGGCGGGATTTAATTTGCTGATGAAATTTCTGAATCTAGTGAGTTGCCCTATATAGGAAGAACGTCTGGCAATGAGAGTTTCATCTTTTTCAGTAGGGGCCATGACAAAGAGAATAAATTGAAATACAACTCACGAAACTGTTGAACATTGGAGATGCTGTCAAGTTTGCAGCAACGAATGGGTAGAAAGAACAGGACACCCCAAAGGAGACAGGAGCGGCCTCTTTCCCGTTCACAGGCTTTGCATGATGTGGATATAGCTGAAAGATTCAAAGCAGATATTAATAATTTGCCAAGTATTGTCAAATGACACTTTTTTTAAGAAAAAATGGAAAATGGACTCTCCCGGGTTTCGGCACCACATTTTGGGTAGATTATAGGCTAAGGAATAACCCACCCACCAAGGGAAGATGATTAAGAGAAGGAAGTAGATTTTGGATTGGAGAAAAAGGATAGAAAAATAGGAGGAGAGTCTTACAAAATTTATAAGTTTAGCTTTCAATACACTTAGAAGCGGTTGCCACCGCAAATCCGTTCTCGGATACCTAAAGTGGGTACGAGCTTGGTCGAAGCTGACTGGAACCGCAGCTAAGACTTGGGCGGTTTGCCAGAGAAAGGCTTTAGTGTATTTCCTCCCAAGCATGCATAAAAATACTAAGGGGAAGGGTAATGGTCTGGCCAGACAGATAGTAAAAGCTTTATTGAGTATGAATGAGAGCATGAACCTAGGAAGAGCTAGGAAAGCCAGGATCTTGCCTAACTGTAGTATCAGAGAAATGATGAATCCAAAAACAAATATTTAATTTATTAAACAATTCATAGAAGTTTGAGGAAATTAACAAGCATGTAATATAATTTTGACAAACATAGTTCATTTAAACTTTTTTAAGAAATGGGGTCGCAGACCTCCTCACATTAAACGATTGCTCCAGGCAATTGACAATTTATGAGGTTTTAAAACCTTACATGTTTCTAAAATCTTTATAAGATTTAAACAAATAACCAATGAAGTAATTAAAGTTGGAACGTTAATTGGAGTACAAAGAGTGTACCTTAAGAAATTCCTGAGAGAATATTCTAGAAAGAGTGAAAACTTTTAAAATAACAATAAGAAAAACATGAAGAATAAGATAGAAGTTCCTACAACTTCTTCTATTTATACAGAATTAACGTTGGTTATTATGCAAATAAGGGCAGGTCACTTACTGTGAAACCTGAAGAAAGTTAAAAGGAAGGTTCTAGACTTCCCAAGTTTGAGTAGGAATCACTAGCCAAATGAGACAGTTTCCATTTCGTGAAACCTGAACATGACTCGCTCAAGAGTTTAAAGAATTGCTTTCCCTGATTATAGGAAAGGAACAATGTGAATTTGAATCGTGTATCACACACGTAATTATACAGAAATTAATTAATGTTAAACTAGCAAAGTTGGAAGGGCACTTCGTGAGTGACACCTTATAGAAAAGTTACAATTTTATTAATATGGGTTGTTAGTAGAAGGTTGAGGAAAGATCATTGGGATATAGGATCAATGTTCATGGCCGTATTTAATGTAAACGGACGATCGCGACGCGGTAGAAACGTGGAGCAAGCACTGGTTATCACTGTAGTCTATAAAGATGGATGCAAAGTTCACTATAAAAACACTAAAGTTTATGAGAAAGAAAATTATTGCAATTATGGAAATAACTAATTGCACTATATAGGTGAGAGTCTATTTCTTGAGAAAGTTGTGAGTTACAATTAAATGTGCCATAGAACATTCCAGCGGTTCCAGCGGTGGAAGAAAGTTAGCTATTGAGCTTTTAATTCAGGAATGAGATTCTTCAATTTTAAATAGCATTCCCACAAGTGAGTGAAAATTTCAACGGCAGGACTTGTAGATAAAATACCGAATCTAGAAGGTTCCAGAACGACCTTAGTAGAAAAATGGGGTTGAGAAAATCCAACGGAGGAACTAGCTTGGTGAATTATAGACAGCGGGTATTAGGTAATATCCCACGTAGTGAGAGGATTTCTCATTTGAATAGCTTAAGAAAAGCTCTTTTTTAGTAAGATTAGCTTATACGAGCAAAAGCTCAACATGGCAAATCCCACGAAGAATGATTTTTGCCCCAAAATAAATAATTTCACACTGTCTATAAAAGTATCGTTAAAAGCACGTGGAAGTTAAAACCATGAAGATGAGGTTAAAACTTTTAAGATGGTACTTATCTTGATTTCATGTTGAAGGCGAAGTTTCCTTAGATGACAACTACCTTGCCAACATGGCGTAGAAGAGAGTGTGCCTCTTGGTTTGAGGAGACTAGCTCGAGAGGAGCTTTAACTGACCGAGTCAATTGCCGATTGCGAAGTGAGACCTGCTCAACGGAGCACGGAGGGTCCAAGGAAGGGAAGAAGAGTGGGGGGTAGGAAACAAAAGGAGAACATATAAACATAACCAACTTATCAAAAATAAATGTTCTTCTTGATGAATGGTCTTCAAGGAGTTGATAGTAGGCGATGCTAGCGCAGCATGGTGAGTAAAGAAGTAGACGTAGTCCTCTTGCTCAAGGAGAAAATAGCTGGCGATGGTAACAAGATCTGGTGGCCAGATGGATATGTAAGTCCTCTTGCACCAGGAAGAATTGAGTAGCTTCAGAGATTCGCTGCTAGATGACGCTAGGTGGGTCACAGAAGTTATATATCTAGAACAGACTCATGAAGACATAAGAGATTTGCCCATCAAGGAGAAAACAGAAGATCACTGTTGGTGTTTGACAAAGAGGAAGGAAGAAATGAACATGCAAGGAGCAATAAAAATTATCTCTCAGGTACCGTGTATTCAAAGAATACACCAGCACCCATAACCTTCCCACAAAACAGGCAAATGTCCTCTTTTCTACTTCTCTCAACGCTTTGTTCTTATACACCCCCATTAACCACCAAATTATCCCTCTTATTTCTCTTTTCATTAGGCATTGAGGCTTTATGCTCATAAAGTTCCTTATTTCGCAGAACTCCGTTAAAGTTCTCCTACTGGTGCACTATTCTCTTAGCACCTGCAACTCTACGTCATTAACCCTTCTACACACTTTTTTGCACACCCTACCTTCCTCTCTTTGTAAGTCCCTATCCCATAGTGTGCCCTTCCAGCAAGAAATATGCAAATCACAGTATGCCCGCAATGCTCAAATCGGGATTTTTGGGGTTTTGGTACGTTCTCCCACCCTGTGACTTACACATTTTGGATTAAATAGTGGATACACTTCCAAAAATAACAACAAAATCAACTCCTATTTCAAAACATTTAATTAACCAAAATCATGGCGCTACAAACAAATAAACTATTGACCCAATCCTTCTACTTGTTCAAAGTAAACAAGGAATATGTAAAAATCAAACAAATATTGTATTAAAATACATGGTTTCCTTCAAACCAACAATTCATAATTATTTTCACTTCCATAAAGTATCTATCTTAAAGTCCAATATAATCACGAGCTCCACTGGCTCGATATTTTCCAATAATAACGGTGTCATTCTTTCCTACACCTCAATAACTATTTTATGAGTTTCTTATCATCAAACAAATATATAATCATATTTAAAGTACAGGTTACTTCTCTACTTAAATGTTTGGGCATTCAACAATGTTCTCAACATTACCATCTCTCTCAAGTTTCACAAATTCACTACAGTGATCGGGAAAATACTTGTGTACTCCAGAGTTACAAAGATTACTTGACAAAGTCAAAAACTATGATTACTCCCGGAATCTAGTTATCTTCATTGAACTCATGGAATCCTACATCCATACAACATTACATTAGGGATTTTTATTTATTTATTTGTCTTATAAGACCATTATCACATAAGAAAGCTACGATCTGAACTGGCAAGCGAATTTCATCTACATGGACCTCGGTTCAAACCCCGGGTCATTTACAACTTTTAAACACTCACGGTGTGTTACTACTTCTCTTAGACGTTCCTTTCCGACCTAGCACAACTTACAATGACAAGGGTAGGACCGTAATCACTTGGGCGAGATTTATGGCTAAGAGGGGAACCTCCCGCCTTGCCCATGCGTGGCCGCTATACTCAATGCTTTTAAAACAGATCTTTCTTTTCTTCAGTTCTCTGGGGAGACCTGGCGTTTCTTTCATATTCTTTCGACAACATTATTAGGTTCATAAACCACTTTGTAACCTTGGCATTTATTAATTATGAAGGGTCATCATTGATTGGTAAGAGTAATTCACATACAACGACGAATACTTAGGGGCTTCAACTAGACGAGTCTAGGTTCGACTCTCATAACATGCCTCGGGAACCATTCCCTTACTGGAGGACTTACACAAATGCGACTTAGGGTCGGCCGTGGCCTATATTACCTGCGCTCATAATACCATACATTTGCTCCCTATTACAATATAATAACACACACATGGCCTCGTGATCTACGTCACTATTGGAGGACTTTAATATGGCTCAATTACCGCAATCAATTGTCCCTCATAAGTAATTTACCAAGTACCTTTATATTCTACGCATTCCTTGCGTGACAATTTACTTTAATGCGCTACAATGCGCTATACATTATTTTAAGGCCTAGCGTCTTCCAAAGAACTGATAGATTCAACATCAACAATTGATCCATATCTCAATTTTCATATTAATCATTCCCTTGACAATAATCGCTATATTTTTAAGAACATGCATTAACACCATGTCTTTATACTTTTATTAAGGCTCAAACGCTCTTACTTTCATATCATTCAATTTAATATTTATCTATATTTCTTTTCATTATTATTATTATTATTATTTATTACGCTTGCCTTTGTAACATTCGTCAAATACACTGACATTTTATTCCATACATTTCCTCTACAGGATATACTCTTTTCCATAATTATTTATAATTTCTCAAATTTTATTTGTTCAGACCGCGCTCTTATTCTGTTATTTGTTATTTAGAAACATCCCTCTACCTCAAATTCCGGTGGATTGTACGCAAACATTTTCCCAACACCAAAACATAATGAAAATATTTACTCACATGTTATAGGTCGGTCCCTGACCTTCCTTCTCTTGCGATGTTTCATTTTTCCCACTATTTTGTGATTACTCCATTTTGTACAGATTCATTTCATGTACTGACATATCTTGACACATATTTAATTCAAATACATTTAACACTGATAACATTTTAAAATACACTGGTGTATTCGTTTATAATACACGATAAAAACACTGAAAAATATTACTTCTTAACACAAATTATATATATTTACACTTCACAGATTCTAATCACTAAGGCTGCTATTAAGCCTATCACACGTGACTTCTTGACCTCCCGTCTCCAAGGGTGAAATTTAGTAAATGTCGGCTTCCTATCTTGCCAGAATGTGAAAGTCTCGAACCATCTATTTCCTCCCTGCAATAGTACTCCTTCGAATCCCGTTCCTGACGATCTGCTATTACCTCTGACTCGAACGGCTCCCTTTTAGACCCTATTGGTTGGTCTAGCGAAAGTCTATCTTGTCCACGGCCCCCCAAATAATCTATCGGTGACCTATTGATTTCTAGCAACTAATACTCCTCGTAACTTAGTGCTTTTTAATAGTTCGTCTGCTTTCTTGAAGCAATGTCTATAATTTCCTTCTCCTTTCCGCTTATTCGGTTCTCGAATTCCTATCTTTCCGGAATACCTTGCGAACCTTGTTCTGTCCGTCCCTGCTCGGGTTCTTTAAAGTTGATAGAATGTTTATCTCGCTGTTACGGTACTTCAATACGTTATGATCCTTTTGGTCGTTTAATTTAAGACCTATCGCCCTTGGTTCTAAGTTCGCAGCCTGCTTTGACTGTAATTACTGAACTTTTCACTGTAAACTTTATACTGTCGGAACTAAATCCTGTAACTAGGATTTTCCTAATTCTCCACACGGCGATACTGTAATAATACTTCTTGGCTACTCCTTATGGATGCACGTTGGTTCTCGATACCACGCCCACCTGGGCTATCGGAAACTGCATTTACTGCTTCTACTCGTTGCACGGTATGACCTCCCCTGAAGTTCATACGTTTGAATACGGCGTGATGTAGCTTCACGTCCCCTGGACGGAATAATACTGCACGATGTGATGTAGCATCTCCCCTCAAGGAGTACTGGTAAACTGCCTGATTGGCTTGGTGCTGCCAGGAGTTTTATACTCTTTAGTCAAAAAAAGATAAAATCCTAGTCCTTTTCGTGACCAACTTTTGAAATAATTGTCGCACAATTATAAAAATTATATCTCCAGAAAGCTCGTCTTCCAAACGTAAAATGATCTCACTGCGCATGAAAATCGATCGTGCATTTCTGAGATATTAAATAATTTTTAGTCTTCAGTTGTGTGGGTGTTGCTGTTGATTTTTACTTCCCCACTCTTCGGGCCTCGGTAATTCCCCTATGACGTATGGCTACGTTTGCACTTCTTTCCTGGACAATTATTAAAAGCTTTTTCTCCACACAAAAATCTCTCTTCTGAAATCATTCACAACGCTGTATTTATTTACTTACTTTTATTCTTCCAAATGGGTTAAATCTAATTATTATTCTTCTGGCACAGTTGCACTGTTGCCGTTTTAATGCAAAGTAAGGGCGATTTCCGAAACGTGCTTCTCTCTCATACAGCTGAAACTTTCCACTCAGTCTATTTATACTCGTGACTGGCTCTTTATCAATGGTTGCGTTCACGGTAGCAAACAGTTGATCAACTGTTGAAGAAAGTACGCTGTGAACGCGGTGTGATGGAGCGCTCCCTAAACTTGTTCCATGGAGCGGACGCCATTTTATGGAGCGTAGAAAAACTTCGCTCCATCCACGGAACATGTTTAAATCCAACATGGCGTAGCATGAAGTAGATTTAAAAACAAATGTAAACATTGTGGAAATCGCTCAAAATAGTTTCTAAACTGATGAATACTGAAATAATAATGAAGAACACAACATCACGGTCCCTCTATAGCCTATAAAATGACCTGCATTGTGTTAAATTCGTGATAAATCTTTATTCCGATTTACGGACCGCAGTTGCGACAAATTTTAACCTATGTGTGAAACAACATAACCTGATAAATCGGATGTTGCATTCTTTCTTTTGTTACAAGTATTAAAAATTATATGAATTCAGGTGTGTGGTTTCATTTTTAGTGGCAATGTGCATTTTTAAAGTTTTTAAATCGATGTTTCAGCGTTTTTTCATCACTTGTCTGGGGGTAATTTGGTCTGAAAATACGATTTTAACCTATGCTTTGGGCTGAATACTGTATCTCGATGAATATATTGTTGTGTAGGCAGTATAGAGAGAATCAAACTTCTAGGCTACCGGTACTGTATAAAAATACCTTTCTTTTGGAGCAAGCATAGGCTACCAGTACTGTATAAAAATACCTGCATTGTACTGGGCCTACCCCAAATTCTGATAGGCTAAGACCTATTGTCAAGAGCCTTGACTCAAAAATAAATTATTTCAATACCGTTGGCTACCGGTACTTGTTGGGTTAAGGATTTGTATGCAATAGAATATAAGAATTACCGTAGATCTGTTTGTGCCTGCATTATTAGGTGATTCTTCTAATAGAAAACTAAGTGTTTGGCTGATCAGAATGTAATGACTGGGAAATACTAGTAGCCTATCAGTATTTTTCTTTTCATGGTATTATCAGACTTATCTGAACAGTTCTCTTGCTTTTTGGATGCTGTTTAGGTCTAGATTAGCCTACACATCCACATTCCTTTCAAGAATGTTGAAAAACCTATTCACTAGGCCAATATTTGTTCTTGAAACAATCGTAAATGTTTCACTAAATTGTACGGTATTTTAAATTCACACAGCTCATTATCAGACCGCAAGACCTCCCCCCCTCCCGGCTTTCAGCTTGGACTGAATGAAGTCAGTTTGGTCTTGTACAGGCCCTAGCCTATAAATATGTTTCTATGTTTGAAAGAAACCAGCTTCCCTTGGTAAGCATTTCAAGTACCGGTAACCATTACTTTTCTTTTCATGGCATTAGCAGTCTTATTTTAACAGTTATCTTGCTTCTGGGTTGCTGTTCAGGTCTAGATTAAACATCCACATTCCTTTCAATGTAATGAATATTACCTACCGTACTGGTACCGTACCATTGGCTATAATTGGGCAAGCTCAATAGCCAATGTTCACTGCAGTAGGCTACCAGTACGGTACATCAAGAAGCTGGGAATGATTATGCACTGAAACTCAAGATATAATACATATATACTGTATATAAATTTCTTTTTACACAAGGAGAGAAAATTAAGCACTCTTCAACATAGCACTTTGTCCTTTGTCCTTTATTTCCTTCACTTACGGTATCTCAACATGCCTGAGTATTAACATTTTGTGACAATTATTGTATGCACATACTGTATTTTGTCCATGCTTCAACTAATCCAACACCAAAATTTCCATCCTTGACTTCCTTTTGTCAAACGAGCGATGATTTTCTCTCTGATGACAGGTTAGGACTCTGTACTCAAATAGGAACTGACTATTAAGTAAAATGCATTATGAGAATGGATTTAAAAATTGTGACATAAGGCTAATTTATTTTACTCACTCTCTTGTGTGTATGCTACATATTGATCTATATTTTAACAGTAGCCTAGGCTACAGGATACATTTCAAAATGCTGTGGTGTCAGTAGTTGTGCATGTATTTTTAACTGAGGCTAGGATTGGGAAGGAGGCTTTAAGTTACAAGCTTAGTAACCTGTAAAGGAAATTGCTAGTAAAATGAAAACTTTAAGGGAGTGAGGAGTCATGAATATTACCTACTGGTACTGTACAGTAGGCTATAGGCTACAATTGGTCAAGCTTGCTAGCCTAGGTTCACTGCAGTAGGCGACCAGTACATCAAGAAGCTGGTAATGGTTATGTACTGACACTCAAGATATATAATATATTTTTCTTCTTACACTAGCAGAGAAAATTGAGTACTTTTCAACACAGCACTTACCCAGCTTGTCCAATATTTCCTTACCTTATCTCAACCTGCCTGAGTATTATCATTTTGTAACAGTTATTGTTTGCACATACTGTATTCTGTCCATGCTTCAATGAATCAAACACCATAATTTCCATCCATGACTTCCTTTTGTCAAACGAGCGATGATTTTCTCTCAGGGAACAGGTTCGGTCTCTGTACTCAAATATGAGCTGACTAATAAGTAAAATGAATTATGGGAATGGATTTAGAAATTGTGACATAAGGCTAAATTATTTTACTCACTCCCTTGTCTGTACAGTATGTTATGGTACATATTCATCTCTATTTTAACAGTACAGGATACCTTTCAAAATGCTGTGGTGTCGGTAGTAGTGCATGCATTTTTAACTGAGGCTAGGATTGGGAAGGAGGCTTTAAGTTACAAGCTAAGGAAATTGTTAGTAAAATGATAACTTAAAGGGAGTGAGGAGTCATGAATATTACTTACTAGTACTGTACAGTATAGGCTACAATTAGGCAAGCTCACTAGCCTAGGTTCACTGCAGTAGGCTACCAAGAAGCTGGTGATGGTTAGGCCTATGTACTGAAACTCAAGAAATATAATATATTTCTCTTCTTACACAAGCAGAGAAGATTGAGCACTGTTCAACACAGCACTTACCCAGTTTGTCCAATATTTTCTTACCTTATCGCAGCTTGCCTGAGTTTTAACAGCTCATTACAGTGATGCTTCACTTTATAATCTGCATATTCATTCACACAGCATTATTTGCTGCTGACCACAGAAGACCTGATGTTCTTGTACGGTGACTGAATGAACTATGTTTGTTACAAAACTACACCTACGGTATAGTTCTTTTGTACTGTAGTTTCATTTGTATTCAATCTGGTACGGTAATGAGCCTAGGTGGAAGATATTACTTCTTTTAACATTTAGTTTGCTGATTCGTACCAACCATCTATCTACCAGGCACATATTGAGCAACAAAGGGAATTGTTAGTAACCAAGTATCAATATCTTTAAGAGAGTGATGAGTCATGAATGTTACCTTCGGTAATGGTATGCAATTGTGCGAGCCCACTAGCCAAGCCCCATTGAAGTACCAGTATCATACATCAAGCAGCTGGTAATGATTATGTACTGAAATTCAAGATAAAATGTAGTCATCGCTGCTTTTCGGGTACAAAATTATAAATATATAAACACTCTCCTGGAAAAAATTACATGTATTAGTTAGTTATCACACCTAAATGGGCAACTAATACATGTAATTGTTTCCAGGAGTGTGTTTACATATTTATAATTTTGTACCCCATGTTGACCGACTGAGAAGCAGCAAAGACAATTTGTATAGGCAACGCTGAAAAAAAAAGAATGGCTTCAAATTATCACAGAAAAATGTATTCTTTAGCACTGCTTCATTTATATTTGTTCCTAGGAGTCATTCATCCTGGTACTTTCCTGCTTTTTACATCTTTTTTTTTTTCAGTTTATATTTTTGCAGTCTAGTTTCCTCTACCTCATTCTATACTGTCCAGACTTGGGTTGCAATAATTTTAAAATGCCTTACTTTCCTTAATTCTTTCTATGTTACTGGACCATTTGTTGACACGATCTATTGAAAAATCAATTGTGAAAGCATCTTTTTGACAACTGTTTTCAACCAAAAATCTGTAGCCTAACATTTTTCATTTTCATTTTCATTAGATGAACAGTAGCCTATAGGGAATATGGTATGGAAACCAGTTGTGTATTGATAGGAGGAGAATGGACTGCCAAGTAAGAGACTAATATTTAAGGTAATCCATCAACAGTTCATGTTGTGCCTTTCTCTTTAAGTACTAATATTGGGGTGTAAACAAGTAAGGTACCGGTATAACAAGGATAATACAGGCTCGTACCATGATTTCCTTTGCTTTAGATGAGGGACCCAGAAATTTTATTTCTAGATGCTGGTTATAATTTTAAAGGGTGGAACCTTGAGGTCATCTGACCTTATTGGATAGGGGAAGGGTAATGATCCAGATAAATACCCCTAGTTGACAGGTAGGGACAATGTGTTTTATATTCTTGTAGTGTTTCAAATTAATTTTGCAATCTAACCTGATTTTTTTGTAAATACAATTAATTTTGTATAGTACAGTAACTAAAAACTGTACAGCACAGTTAAGCTGATGAATAAATCCAAAAGCTTCAAATATAAGAAGCAGGAACAAATTAGATAGATGAAGCAGTGCTAACAAATAATGAAGTCATCATGTGTGGATGACTGGTAAGAGGTTTACTGCTAGACTTACAGACTCTTGACCCTTCTCATATGATATAACCCTACATTAATAAAATCAAAGCTACGTATATTGATATTCTTGAATAAATATTCGTCTATTGAGACGTAGGCCTAACCTACCGTGTTCAATTTGAAGGGATTAAAATGACTTCAATTATCATAAATCTTGAGATATACCACCTTAATATACCGTAGCCTACCATACGTTAAACTGTCAAGTATTCTTTACCGTCGCCGAACTAGCATAACACAATAAATGCCGTATCAGAAAGACAAGAAATTTACGTACGTAGGCCTAATATTATCGGGAGCAAGGTATGGTTTGATACATGTTCACAGCCTTCGGTACATAGTTTCAGAGCAATTTCGTTCCGAGTTGCAAAACTAAAGGTAAATTAGATACTGATCTAATATCAGCATTCACTCTCATAAGATTATCTGATCATTTCAACATCGCCCTTGTCCACTTTCGAACAACGCGCGCTGCTACAGATCAGATGGAGCAAACCGTTCACAGGTACACGTAAAACCTGATCCCGCTCCCGATGCATCAGCTTTGGAGCTGTTGATCAACTGTTTGCTACCGTGAACGCAACCAATGAGTCAGGCATGATCTCATTTCTCGGCCACCTGGGTCTAACTTCTTACGCAACGTTATGTTAGCATCCTTGCTTGAAATCTTTCTATGTTCCATTTAAGACTGTATATTTCTTTCCTTCCTTTCACAAATATACACGGATTCGATCCCTTTTGAGCCAAAGGTACATGGGTTCATCTCTCCCCTCCTTAGGTAAATAAATTATCGAAAAATTTTGAGGAAATTTATTTCAATTATTCATAAAATCTTATTTTTCTTTAATTGTCGAAGCCATCATAACGTTTATCCGTACCTTCTCATCTTTATTCCTTTAAAATCCCAAGTTATTTTGTTTTTCCTCCTTTTAAGTCATATCCGGTAATTGTGTAGGTTGGGTACGCTCTGTCCCTACCCTTTCTTTCCTTTTTTATTTGTCTGGACTACAAGTTTCCAGAACCTCATTCTTCTTTACGGGTGTGGTCTATCCCTACCCTTTTCTTTATTTCATCATTCTCCTTTCTTAAATTGAAATTTTCTTCTTCAACAAAATCAATTATTTCTCTTATCTCCCAATACAGTTTCTCCAATTCGCATTCGCACTCGAATGGTTGGGCTCTGTTTTCTTTTTCTACCTTACTCTCGTTTTTGTCAAAAGTGAATTCATCATCTCTAATTTGTTCCATGACCAGGGCTTGTTCATTGGCTTCATCGAAGTCTTCGGGATGGTAATATACTTTTAAATTCGCGGAGTTCATGGTCACTTCGTGATTCGTTTCACAGTGCCGAATTCTATAAGCATTATTTCTCAAATCTCTTATTATTTGATACGGTCCGTGGTACATTTTCTGGAACTTCTTGTACACACGGTTCCCTGGATCCGAAATGACTGGTCTTTTTACTAACACCATTTTCCCTGCTAATATTGGCCGATGATACCTCTTGTGCCTATTTCTTCTTTGAGTCCTATCAGCTTGAGCTTTTAGATGCTCAAAGGCTCTTCTAATACGTACATCTCTTCCAGGCTGAGCGTCTGCTGGCCTAGGAATTACCAGACTCAAGGTCTCTCTGGTTGCTCATTCCGATGTAACGTTATTGGTATCTCTCCCGTAGATTCATGGATTGTATTGTTTATACAAAATTCGATAATATCCAGGATATCTATCCATTTCCAATTTTCTTCGGCACAGTGTATTCTACAATACTTCGCCGTCTCCCTCATCACTCTTTCCACAGGATTTGCCTCAGGATGGCGAATACTTGACAAAATCTGACGTATTCCAAGTCTTTCTAATTCTTGTCTGAACTCTACACTTGTAAAACAACTACCGTGATCCGACAACAAATTCTCGGGTTTTCCCAGAATCGGTATCACTTTTTCTTTGAGTCGTTTTAACACCTGTTTGGTACTAGTCTTCTGTATGGGAGCAAGGACAACCATTTTTGTGAACACATCCATAGCCACCATTATGTGTCGATTTCCTCTCCTAGCCTTTGGCAAAGGTCCGAAATTATCAATAGAAATGATTTGACCTGGCCTCTCGGGCAACAATGGTATAGGCTTTTGTCTCATCAAAAATGCATTTGGTTTAATCCTTTGACATAGATCACATGTCTTTAGCGTATCCCTTACAGTCTCTCTCAGTCTCGGCCATACAAATGCTTCTTTCAGCACCGAGACTGTTTTGTCGACTCCCATATGTCCGAACGATCTATGGGCTAACCATGCCATTTTTCTCTGCAAAATCGCAGGTACAACGATCCTTAATCGTGTATGGTCAGAGTCCACAAACTTATATACCAATCCATTATAAAATGTGTAATCTTGAGCTATCTTACTAGCTTCCGTGTACGCCGGTGTTCCCCTTATCAAACTTCCTTCAAGGAAAGATATGAGCATGTTCATCCATGGATCTTCACGTTGTCGTTGACCAATGCTTCTTAACTCATTCAGAGTACGCTGATCCCTGTCTTCCAAATCAATAGCCATTACTTTCTCTTCTGTGGACTCTGGCTGCCTACTTAAATAATCTGGAACTACATTTTCTTTTCTTGGGCAATACTCTATATTTACATCAAACTGTTGAATGTATAAAGCCCAACGCATCAACCTTTGACTGGATAAATCAGTCTTCATCAAAAAGGTTAAGGCTTTATGATCCGTCCTTAATGTGACTTGAAACCCATATACGATCTTTCGCCAAAATTGCAGCGCGTGCAATATTGCTAACAGCTCGATTTCGCTGATTGTATAATTTTTCTCGTGTGGTTTCAGTCTCCCACTTGTGAAAGCTAGATAATTTTTCTTATCAGGATTATCCGGGTTTTCCTGATATAGCATTGCCCCTATTCCAATCTGGGATGCATCTGTCTGTATAATAAATCTCTGATTAAAATCAGGATATCCTAGCTTCACATAGTTTAAGAGCATTTCCTTGGCCTCTATAAATGCTTTTTCTGTTTCCTCCGTCCATTTCCACTTGCCCCCCTTCTTCAGAAGGTCCTGTAGTGGTGCAACAGTTTTGGTGTATGATGGACAATGTCCTGAGAAAAATCCAATCAATCCCAAAAACTGGCGAACGTTTTTCACCTTCAAAGGCCTTGGAAAATCTCTTATCGATTCTAATTTGCATGGATTTGGTTTAACACCATCCTTATCAATCACATGCCCCAAAAATGTTACTTGTCTCTGACAAAAATTTGATTTCTTCAAATTAATCTTAAAGTTAGCTTTTCTTAAATCTTCCAATAATTTCTTTAACTTTTTCAAATGTTCCTCAATGTTTTCTGAGGTAAGCAAAATGTCATCCACATAACGGATAGTACAATCTTTCACTTCCTCTGACAGTTTTCGATCAAGCGCTCTTATTAAGGCAGATCCCGCGGTCTTCAATCCAAACGGACATCTCCTGAAGCAGTATGTTTGTTGGTCGAACTGAAATCCAGTTAAAAGACTGGTTTTCTCTTCCAGTTGGAGATGATGATACGAAGAAGTCATGTCAATATTTGTGAAAATCTTCTTGCCTTTGAATTTCCTCAGTATTTCTTTTATGGGTGGTGCCGAATCATTTTCTGGTATGATTTTTGCAT
The DNA here is from genome assembly GCA_946902985.2 of Meconema thalassinum. NCBI lineage: Eukaryota > Metazoa > Arthropoda > Insecta > Orthoptera > Tettigoniidae > Meconema > Meconema thalassinum. Next base: position 1,438,483,990 of record OX336388.2, read on the forward strand.
TCACATTCCTGGCATCTAAACACACCCTTACTGAGCCATCCGGTTTACTCACAATTACTAATGGACTAACATATGGTGTCGCCATCTTTTCTATAACACCTGCATTCATCATCTCCTGCAGTGTTTTCTTCGTTTGTGGGTAATGTTTTTCCGCAACCGGGTATGGTTTTTGTCTGAACGGTGCCCAATCATTGACTTGGAACGCGTATTTAAAATTTTCAATCTTCCCTGGCTTGGAATCAAATACGTCCCTAAAATTTAATAGTAACTCCTTTAATTGTTCCTTATTTTCGAGGTTAACTTTAGCTTCCTCTATTTTCCCTGACAGTTTGGTTTCGAACTCAGTTTCTGAACTATCTTCAAGTTCTATATTTAGGACTTCCAATATCTTTTCTATGTCCTTACAACCTTCTTCCGTTACTTCTTCCACATGCCATACCTGATCTCCTATTTTCACATCCTGTTCCTGTAAATTTATATTTTGTTCATCCACATCCTCTCTTTGAATCCTAATGCAGTTTTGCGCTAGGTCTATGATGACCTTGTTCTCACGGATAAAATCAATACCTAATATGACATTATACGGTAATTGATTTACCAGCAAAAAGCATTGCGAAAATTCAGCGTTACCCATGATCAAATCGATGTATACCTGAAATTTACATGTTAAAGATTTTTCAGGAATAATTCCCTTAATCTTCACACTTGATGTGGGAATTTTCAATACGCGGCCTCTTGTTTCCAAATCATTTAGAAGGGTTTGCGTAATTAAACTTATAGTTGATCCAGTATCAATTAATGCCCTGACCAGTAATCCTTCTATCCTTAGCATAAGGATAGATAGTTCTCTTTTAATAGGTGGAATTCCTTCCACATCCTCGTTAATCAGCCCATCTGGTCTTGCTATCCAATTTACAATTTCTACCTCCTCCCAGCTCCTGGTATGTTTCCACTTTTGATGATTTAAATTTGAAGTTTTTTTGTCCTGAGGGCTTCCTTTCCCCTCATTCTTCAAGTGAGCCTGTAGCTCCAAGCTTTGAGCTCCGTCTAGTCGGTCGGGTGATTTTCGGTTCTTTATTACCTCACTCCAACGGACTTTTTGCCTTTCAGGTTCGTCTGATCGTTCATTCATGTAACGAAGACTTTCCTGATATCTTTCTTCTATTTCGGCCCGATATTCATCGTCCCTATCCTCTGGCCTTACGTTCCTTCTGGGATAATTTTCCCATCTCTTTCGGTTATCTTGCCTCTGATTGTTATTGTTATAGGGTCGGTTCTCTTGTTGCCTATAACCCGTATTCCTAGGATTTCTTCCTCGATATCCTCCTCTATAGTATGGTTGTATTCCCCTAGGCCCTTGATGTCCATACTCTCGACCCAATCCCTGAGTATCAGTACTAGTGGACTGATTTCTGGTCGGTGGTTTCTCTTTGTTTTCTTGACTGCTGGCCATATGTACCTGTTCAGTCTGTCTTTGATGCCTGGGAGTAACGTGCGAAGTCGTCATATCTAATTGACGTAATACACTCTCCACTTCCACAGCACTTCTGGCTTTGGATGAGATTAACAGCCTCTGGATCTCATATGGAAGTTGTCTTGCATTGGCGGCACACAGGTCGTTCTCAGCAGGAGCAATGTCGAGTTCCCGGAATTTACACAGCTGAGCGGTGAAAAATTCTGAGTACTTAGTTGGGGCATTTGTGCTATACTTCCTAGAGTACAGAACTAGCCTCAAATTCTCTTGAACATCTGCTGCCCAATATCGTTTCAGAAACGCTTCTCTAAAGCCTTCCACCGTGTCAAAGGTGTACCTGAAGCTTCTGAACCAGGTGAGACAATCACCTGCCAACAGCTTCTCAATTGCTCTCAGTCTCCGATCCTGAGGAACTTTCATTTCGTTCAAGTACTCTGCGACTTCCTTTAACCAGTATTTAGGAGTAATAGACATATTGTTACCCGTAAACTTCACCGGTATGTCCTCATTCGACTTGATGATATTTATTATCTGACCATTTGTCTGATTCATGTACGGGGTTGACATCGCCATTGGGTATCCTGGGTTCTTATAAGGGCTCTCCCCTCCTAAGTCCCTCTCTTGATCTGTGCCTTGTTCACGGGGATCTACCCATCCTGTCTTTGGAAACTCCTGACTCTCAAATTCTAACTTCCTTTCTCTTCGGGCACTTTCTTCATTAGCCATGAGTTGAATTTCCATTTGACTGTTCTTATGTTCAGTCCTCTCCAACCGGGATCCTAATTCATTTTGAATTCTTTCCTGATTTTTCTTACTGGTTTCCAGTTCTCGTTTGAGTTGGATTTTCTCGTCCCTGAAGCTATCCCTGATTTCATTTAAGTGTTCTTCTACCTCTTTCTTGATGACCATGACCTGTTCTGTTATAATTTCTGGCTTAACGTCACCAATGGTATCTAGGTCTTCTCGTATCTCCTTTATTTTCTTCTCCATTTCTTTTTGTCCTTTAATCATATCTACATTAATTCCTTCAAGCTTTTCCTCAGTTTTCCCTTGACTCTTATATAATCTCGTTAATTCATTTTGGACCTGGTTTACTTCAGTATTGGTTGTTCCTACTTGTACCTTTAATGTTCCTATGGTTTCCTTAACATCATTAATACCCTGACTTATTTCATCTATCTTATGGGTACTTTCCTTGTTTTCTTCATTTCGTTGTTTTCTTTCTCTCTGGAGATTCTCTTCGTATATACCTAATGTTTGATTTATTCCCTCCTCGTGCCTCTTCAAATTCTCATCTACCTGCCCGGTAAAATGATTAATCTGCTCTTTCATACCCTGTACATCTTTGTGATTCTGACTTTCCATATCATCCACTTTGGCCTGAATTTTATCGACCTTTCCCTCGAGGTTTCCTACTTTTTCCTCAACACTTTCAAATCGGTTTCCTAACTCCATTACACCTTATTTTATCTCATCCCGGGATGTTTCACAGATATCGCTGTTAAATTTTATCTGAGCTTCAAATTCTTTCTGCACACCTTGGATCTGGGTTACAAGTTCATCTTTACATCCGTCTACATTCTCTTTACACGTTTTTTCCATGTTACTTAATTTAGTTTCCATGGAACTCAACTTTCCATTCAAAATTTCAAAATTTTCTTGGCATTCCCTTTTTGACTCATCTAACTTACTCTCCAACCTCTCGTCAAAACCTTGAAATTTGGTATTCATTGTCCTTTCTATTTCAGCCTTCAGTGCCTCATTGTTTGCTTTACTGTCGGCTTTCATAGACTATAACGTCTCATCTTTTATCACTTTCAACTGTTCTTTAATGTTATCCCCATTTTCTGTTTTTATCTTTTCTATCTCAGCCTTCAGTTCATTGTTCATTGTTATACAGTCGGCCTCGATAGATCCTAACTTTTGATTTATGGATTCTAACTTTTTGTTATTTTCATCCTGTTGAAGGCCCAATGTATTGTCTATCGTTTAAAATTTATTGTTTATAGCCTCCAACTTTTCCTTCCTATCGGCTTTTATAGCCTCCAACTTTTCATTACTATCGGCTTTCATAGCCTCCAAAAACTCCTGCCTCTCTTCCCTATTCTCCGCTTGCATATTCGCCTTTAAGACGTCCGCAAGCCTCTGCAATTCCTCACTCAATGCCATCTTATTTGAATACAGTGGGCTACTCATGCCACATCGCTGGTACATGCTTGAGAGATGGTAATCTGAACCATTGTGTCCCAATTTCTTAAAAAATTTACTTTGGTACGGGTGTTTACTACAACGTGCCCTTTTGATATCTTTATCCAATCTCATAAACCTTTATGGAAGTATTTAAAATTCAAAATTTCGAAAAACCGCTTAAAAAATGAAATTTTTGATTTTCGAGAAAACTCGGGTTTTTTCCTAGGAAAACTCATCCCCACGTTGGGCGCCAATGAAATTTATGGTAGGGGGTTGTTAAATATTCAGGGCTGCTCGGTGTGAGTTTCCAGGGACCCATGCGGTCAGTTAACATTATATGTTGTAGCTATTCCTATCATTACTTTACTTTTACATGAAATGACCGTCTTAAGTGTTCCTCTAGTTATTAATCCAAGCACAGTACTTCTATGCCCCCCTGTGCCCTTCCAGCAAGAAATATGCAAATCACAGTATGCCCGCAATGCTCAAATCGGGATTTTTGGGGTTTTGGTACGTTCTCCCACTCTGTGACTTACACATTTTGGATTAAATAGAGGATACACTTCCAAAAATAACAACAAAATCAACTCCTATTTCAAAACATTTAATTAACCAATATTATGGCGCTACAAACAAATAAACTATTGACCCAATCCTTCTACTTGTTCAAAGTAAACAAGGAATATGTAAAAATCAAACAAATATTGTATTAAAATACATGGTTTCCTTCAAACCAACAATTCACAATTATTTTCACTTCCATAAAGTATCATCTTAAAGTCCAATATAATCACGAGCTCCACTGGCTCGATATTTTCCAATAATAACGGTGTCATTCTTTCCTACACCTCAATAACTATTTTATGAGTTTCTTATCATCAAACAAATATATAATCATATTTAAAGTACAGGTTACTTCTCTACTTAAATGTTTGGGCATTCAACAATGTTCTCAACATTACCATCTCTCTCAAGTTTCACAAATTCACTACAGTGATCCGGAAAATACTTGTGTACTCCAGAGTTACAAAGATTACTTGACAAAGTCAAAAACTATGATTACTCCCGGAATCTAGTTATCTTCATTGAACTCATGGAATCCTACATCCATACAACATTACATTAGGGATTTTTATTTATTTATTTGTCTTATAAGACCATTATCACATAAGAAAGCTACGATCTGAACTGGCAAGCGAATTTCATCTACATGGACCTCGGTTCAAACCCCGGGTCATTTACAACTTTTAAACACTCACGGTGTGTTACTACTTCTCTTAGACGTTCCTTTCCGACCTAGCACAACTTACAATGACAAGGGTAGGACCGTAATCACTTGGGCGAGATTTATGGCTAATAGGGGAACCTCCCGCCTTGCCCATGCGTGGCCGCTATACTCAATGCTTTTAAAACAGATCTTTCTTTTCTTCAGTTATCTGGGGAGACCTGGCGTTTCTTTCATATTCTTTCGACAATATTATTAGGTTCATAACCACTTTGTAACCTTGGCATTTATTAATTATGAAGGGTCATCATTGATTGGTAAGAGTAATTCACATACAACGACGAATACTTAGGGGCTTCAACTAGACGAGTCTAGGTTCGACTCTCATAACATGCCTCGGGAACCATTCCCTTACTGGAGGACTTACACAAATGCGACTTAGGGTCGGCCGTGGCCTATATTACCTGCGCTCATAATACCATACATTTGCCCCCTATTACAATATAATAACACACACATGGCCTCGTGATCTACGTCACTATTGGAGGACTTTAATATGGCTCAATTACCGCAATCAATTGTCCCTCATAAGTAATTTACCAAGTACCTTTATATTCTACGCATTCCTTGCGTGACAATTTACTTTAATGCGCTACAATGCGCTATACATTATTTTAAGGCCTAGCGTCTTCCAAAGAACTGATAGATTCAACATCAACAATTGATCCATATCTCAATTTTCATATTAATCATTCCCTTGAAAATAATCGCTATATTTTTAAGAACATGCATTAACACCATGTCTTTATACTTTTATTAAGGCTCAAACGCTCTTACTTTCATATCATTCAATTTAATATTTATCTATATTTCTTTTCATTATTATTATTATTATTATTTATTACGCTTGCCTTTGTAACATTCGTCAAATACACTGACATTTTATTCCATACATTTCCTCTACAGGATATATTCTTTTCCATAATTATTTATAATTTCTCAAATTTTAATTGTTCAGACCGCGCTCTTATTCTGTTATTTGTTATTTAGAAACATCCCTCTACCTCAAATTCCGGTGGATTGTACACAAACACTTTCCCAACACCAAAACATAATGAAAATAGTTACTCACATGTTATAGGTCGGTCCCTGACCTTCCTTCTCTTGCGATGTTTCATTTTGCCCACTATTTTGTGATTACTCCATTTTGTACAGATTCATTTCATGTACTGACATATCTTGACACACATTTAATTCAAATACATTTAACACTGATAACATTTTAAAATACACTGGTGTATTCGTTTATAATACACGATAAAAACACTGAAAAATATTACTTCTTAACACAAATTGTATATATTTACACTTCACAGATTCTAATCACTAAGGCTGCTATTAAGCCTATCACACGTGACTTCTTGACCTCCCGTCTCCAAGGGTGAAATTTAGTAAATGTCGGCTTCCTATCTTGCCAGAATGTGAAAGTCTCGAACCATCTATTTCCTCCCTGCAATAGTACTCCTTCGAATCCCGTTCCTGACGATCTGCTATTACCTCTGACTCGAACGGCTCCCTTTTAGACCCTATTGGTTGGTCTAGCGAAAGTCTATCTTGTCCACGGCCCCCCAAATAATCTATCGGTGACCTATTGATTTCTAGCAACTAATACTCCTCGTAACTTAGTGCTTTTTAATAGTTCGTCTGCTTTCTTGAAGCAATGTCTATAATTTCCTTCTCCTTTCCGCTTATTCGGTTCTCGAATTCCTATCTTTCCGGAATACCTTGCGAACCTTGTTCTGTCCGTCCCTGCGCGGGTTCTTTAAAGTTGATAGAATGTTTATCTCGCTGTTACGGTACTTCAATACGTTATGATCCTTTTGGTCGTTTATTTTAAGACCTATCGCCCTTGGTTCTAAGTTCGCAGCCTGCTTTGACTGTAATTACTGAACTTTTCACTGTAAACTTTATACTGTCGGAACTAAATCCTGTAACTAGGATTTTCCTAATTCTCCACACGGCGATACTGTAATAATACTTCTTGGCTACTCCTTATGGATGCACGTTGGTTCTCGATACCACGCCCACCTGGGCTATCGGAAACTGCATTTACTGCTTCTACTCGTTGCACGGTATGACCTTCCCTGAAGTTCATACGTTTGAATACGGCGTGATGTATCTTCACGTCCCCTGGACGGAATAATATTGCACGATGTGATGTAGCATCTCCCCTCAAGGAGTACTGGTAAACTGCCTGATTGGCTTGGTGCTGCCAGGAGTTTTATACTCTTTAGTCAAAAAAAGATAAAATCCTAGTCCTTTTCGTGACCAACTTTTGAAATAATTGTCGCACAATTATAAAAATTATATCTCCAGAAAGCTCGTCTTCCAAACGTAAAATGATCTCACTGCGCATGAAAATCGATCGTGCATTTCTGAGATATTAAATAATTTTTAGTCTTCAGCTGTGTGGGTGTTGCTGTTGATTTTTACTTCCCCACTCTTCGGGCCTCGGTAATTCCCCTATGACGTATGGGTACGTTTGCACTTCTTTCTTGGACAATTATTAAAAGCTTTTTCTCCACACAAAAATCTCTCTTCTGAAATCATTCACAACGCTGTATTTATTTACTTACTTTTATTCTTCCAAATGGGTTAAATCTAATTATTCTTCTTCTGGCACAGTTGCGCTGTTGCCGTTTTAATGCAAAGTAAGGGCGATTTCCGAAACGTGCTTCTCTCTCATACAGCTGAAACTTTCCACTCAGTCTATTTATACTCGTGACTGGCTCTTTATCAATGAGTCAGGCATGATCTCATTTCTCGGCCACCTGGGTCTAACTTCTTACGCAACGTTATGTTAGCATCCTTGCTTGAAATCTTTCTATGTTCCATTTAAGACTGTATATTTCTTTCCTTCCTTTCACAAATATACACGGATTCGACCCCTTTTGAGCCAATGGTACATGGGTTCAATAGATAACCCATTCCTAATCTTTCCAGTACACTTCTTACCCCGTCCACCCAGTAGCCCTCTTGCTGATTCTTCATTTGGTGCAGGTAGGCTACCTTAAGCATTTCCCCCCCTCCACCTGCTTTAAAACGAATCCAAGACTTTATGACCTTTTTTATGATATGTTGTCTAATGCTTACATCCTCACACAACATTCTCGCTCCACAATTCGCCGTGCAACTAGGTAGCCCCAAAATTATCTTGGCAAACCTACCTACAATACTGTCCAGGGTTTTCGTTCCTTCCTCTAAACCCCATACTTCCACTCCATAGAGTACTCTTGAAACGATGAGTGCGTTGAACACATTCTTATACACTTTGTAGTCAAGATTCGGTAACCAACGCTCTAACACTTTAACATTCGCCAATGCCGCTAGCCCTTTCGATTTTGCCCTTTTAATTTGTTCGGTCCATTTACCATTACTCGCCATTATCGTCCCTAGATACTCAAGTTTTTCACCGTCTCTAACTGCGACCCATACATGACCCACTTTTCGTTCTTAGCCAGTTTAACTCCCTTTTTGCAGACCATAACTTTGGTCTTACTCGGGTTAATTTTTAAGTTCCAGCCCTCACAGTATCTCACAATATCGTCAATACTATATTGCATATTATAGGGTGTTAGAGCAAGCAGAAGGATGTCATCAGCAAAAGCTAGGCCCGGGATATCATAATTGTCCAAGCAAGGGTTGGACCGTTGCTCAAAGCCCTTTGAATCGAAAATATCGTTGATAAATAGCAAAAAAAAGCACCGGGGATAATTTGCATCCCTGTTTTAATCCTATATTAGACGTTATCTCTCCTACAATTACATCATCTTTAGTTTTAATTGCACATTTCACTTCGGAATACACATTCTCAATTGCTCGTATCATTTTATGTGACACCCCGATTTTTCCCAGCTTAGCCATGACAGCTCCCCTGCTCACTGAATCAAACGCCTTCTCCAAATCAATAGCTGTGATATACAGCTTACCTCTTTTCCTTCTTATGTACTTGTCCATCACCGTTTTAACCACCATTATATTGTCACTGGTTCTCATCCCTTTTCTGAACCCTGTCTGGAGTCTCGAGAACACCGAACAGCCCTCCGCCCATGCTATTAAACGCTTGGATAAGACCCCGGTGTACATTTTGCTCAAATTATCAAGCAAAGTTATGCCGCTATAGTTGCCTGGGTCTAGTTTGTCCCCACGCTTCTTATATATTGGACAAATTATCCCCTCCTGCCACGCCCTCGGAAATCTACCTCCTTCAAAGATTTTGTTAAATATTTTTACCAAGCTGTCCATCATGAACCTATTGTTACTCAACTCTTGCCAAAATTCATTTGTTATCCCCGAAATAGCACCTGGCTTCCCTCCTTTACTCTTTGCTATTACTCCCTTAATTTCCTCTATCGATATGACTTGGTCCAGCATAGGCAGAGCGGCCTCCAGCCCCCTCGGGACGCCAAACTCATCCCTCTTCCTCCAATTATCTTCAGCATTTAACAGATTCTCATAATATGCAATCCATACTTCATCACTAATAGAGCCCCCCCACCACTTCTGCTCCCCCTACAGTAAGAATTTATCCTGCTCCACACTTTGCTACAGTCGTTAGCTTTAGAATCCTTATTTAGTGCTGTAGCTTCCTTACCCTGCCATTCATCTTTCATTTTGCTGAGCAGTTCCCTATATTCTTTCCTTAGACGACAAAATTCTACTCTCATCGTATCATCCCCTCCTCTCTTGTATAACTTCAGTGCCCTAATAACTACGGTTTTCTTCCTTCTACAAGATTCATCGTACCATCCTTTAATTCTCCCTAATTTTCCTCTAGCCTTCACACGCATTTTCCGCCCGGCAATCATAATTGTATTCTCAATCATACGTATTACCCCTTCAATTTCATCATTACTGATCATTAAACTTATCCCTACCTTTATCTGCTCAAAATTTTCTCCCTGGAAGTAGTTCTGGAACTCTCTGCAGTTTTCCTCCCTCCATCTGAATCTATTTACTTTTCTCTCTATAGCTTTAACTTGTGGGTTCCCTTTAGATTTTGATTTTGTCACCGCTCCCTGCATGTTGACGACAATTGGTAGGTGGTGTGATTCCCCCCATTCTTCAACAGTGAACCTCTTAATTAGGGCTAGTGCTCCTCTGGAACATATTGCAAAATCTATTACACTTCCTCCAATCTCTGTTATATACGTCAGGTTACCTTCTTCATCCCCCACACAGACACCATTTAATATATATAGCTCTTCTGCACCACATAGTTCCAAAATCTTTTCTCCGTTCTTATTACATTCCTTGTCTTTGCTGTGCCTATCCCCACATACGGCCTCGGCAACCCACTTGCTGTAAAGGGGCTTTCTGTCTGCAACCCTCGCATTGAAGTCCCCTAAAAGCACAATCTCTGCCTCTTCATATATATTTTGAATTCTGTTTATTTCAATAGCTAAATCATCGAAAAAGCTTTCTCTTGCATACGGGGAATTCTCCGGAGGGTTGTAGACAAAGCCGAAACATACCGTTCCTTTCCCCCTCCCCCTAATATCTGCTTTTACCCACACTACTTCTTCCAGTTCTGAACTAATAAATTCTGATAATTCCCTCACCTCTTCTTTAATTAAAACAACAATTCCCCCGGGAACCTATCTGTACGAGCTTTCCTAATCTTAGGTTCTGTATATATATTGAAGCCATCTATTTTAACCTCGCAACCTACAGGGAGCCAACTCTCAACAAATCCTACAATCTGCATATCTTCTATTAGGGTCAAAACTACATCGTTCCCTCTCTTATTTAAAAAACCCTCTATATTTACGCTAGCAATATTCCAGTTTAGTTATTTTTTACCCCTACCCTCTTCGCTGGCGGTTGCTTTACTTCTAGTAACTCTAGCTTTCTCTAGCTCTAGTATACTGCCACCTGGAGAAGAAATGACCTCCTTCTCCACATTAAACTGCTCTGTCAAGGTTTTCTTGCCCCATAGTTCTTTTAGACTAGTAACTCGTTGTTTGACAGTCTCACCTTTCTGCAAACCACGCACTTGTCCGGTGTTCCTGGTGCTGACGTTAGTCGTTCCTGCTCGCGCCACTTCCGTGTTGGACTTGGAGGTCGATGCTCTCTGTTGAATGATCATCGCACTTCCCTCTGAACCGACAGCTGCTTCCACCTGGTTGCTAGGTCTGACTGTCTCCTGTTGTTGTTGCTTCTCCATATCCTGGAGTTGTGCCACTGTCCAAATCCGATCCCAGTTGTTGCCGCTAACCGCCAGTCTATTGCCTTTTACATAAGCCTTGAGACCAGAGCTCCTTGCCTTCCTTAAATGAAACTGCAAGGTCCGTTGCTCACTTGCCTCTTCTTTACTCATTTCTCTCCTTACCCATATCCTCTCCCCTTTCAGGTTATTTGTGTTCGCCAGAATTCTGTGAGCCATTAGCGAAGAAACTAATGACACTTTCACGGGCCTCGTGCCCCTTCCCCGGCCTATCCTGGTCACATTGTCAATCTCTGAGACTCCAATGTTTATCCGCATGCCTTCACTAATCACTCGGAGCACCTTGGATGTTAGATCCTCGGTGCTTTCCTTGGCATCTTCCTTTATTCCGTAAATGAAGACATTTTTCTTTCTCTCAACCAGCTTGGCCTTCCTTAATTCATTTACCTCCACCTCTAATATCTTCACCTTTTCTCTTAGGTCTTTTATCTCTCTACTATTCTTGGTCAGCCTTTCTGTCACTATTCCCATCTCTTCTCTTATACATGTCTTCATCTCCTTGAATTCCTTACATTGCTAACGAAGATTGTCCCGGATCTGGTCATTTTGTGACACTTCCTTTACAATTTCCCTTATTTTTTCCATTTCTTGCCATCCCAGCTGACCAGGCCCTGGGTTTGACTCCACTCATCCAATTAATAGTAGCGTCGCCACAACCAGCGCTACCATCCCCATCGCCAAAACCCCCATCTGTTCAGTGACGTTGCCCGCTATCACCTTCCTGACACCGAAATCGCACTTCACTCTAGCCTGCCAGCGGCCGATGACCGCCCGGTACTGCTGAATAGCGATTCCCATTCTTCCTTACACTTCACTGCACGTCTATTCACCTTGCTTGCTTGGTTGAAACTGCAACCCAGGACTTGCGGATCTACAATGGCGAGACCACTCTGCAGGACAGAGATAAGAAGAAGAAGACCATTTGCAGCCGATCGAACTGGGAATCGCAGTTTCCAGGCCGCTGGCCGAGAAAATGACGCATCTACCGTTAGCAGCTCAAGCCGTGATGCAGAACATATGGCAGGCCAAGTGAGTAGGGGTCCACCGCAGCTGATCCACGAGCTTAGCAGTAACTGGTTTCGCTGGGAGACGAACGATGACAGCTTCGACGCAACATCTAGGACAGCTGACAGAGGTATTCCCTGGCTGTAGAAGACGTCTCAAGGTAGAACAACCGTTTGTTTCATGTCTGTAGTTTTGCTGTAGTAGTAGAGGTCCATTTTTGGAGAGACCAACATCATTTGTAGTTATTCTTCGTCTTTTAATAGCTTAAATTGTTGAGTTTCATTGTAATTTTTGATACGTCTTCATGTGTCGTATGGGACGTTATTTAATTCACATTTCAACTTAGATTTGCGTTTCTTGTATTTTAATTCTGAAGGAAACGTTATTTGACTCTCACTTATGAACGATACTCGTTTTATAAAAGGAATGCTTCGATAAGGCTAAGATAATTCGATAATGCTAAGATAACTTGAGAATGTTCAGATTATTCGATTACATTGTATTTTGGAGAAGAGCGTAAATACTGACAAATTGTAATAACATTTAAACATTATAATTGTTATTAACAATTTCTATGCGTAACAGCGAAAGTATTCATTGATATATCTATAATGCATTGTATCAAGTAAAGCATAACTATGAGATGCTATAATATTATGTAACAAACATTACGATGTTCATATACATCTGATATATTTATTTATAACAATTTGGAGTGTTATAAAATTCATATAGCGGAATACAACTTGTTAGACAACTAAATAGTCTTGAACTATTATATTACGAATATACACTATAATTTAGGATCATGGTATTGACAATTGAGGTCAAATGATGCCTATATTTATTAACAATTAAAGTATAAACATTGTTTAACTGAGATGAACAGACCAGGAGATATGTTAATCTACCTGCGGTCTTGTATGTTAAAAACAACTTAAATATGAATTGTTCATATATTTAAACTTACACCAGAAGCGGGAGGATATGAATTTATTTTTATTAACAACTAAAATACGAGCGAACTACTAAGTAACATTGTTAACGTTTGGCAACATATAAGAACAAGTTTATTATGGATCATAGAGAACGAAAAGCGCTAATGAAAGGAATGAGAAGTACTTTGTGAATTGTATTAATGTGAACGAACATGTACGGTAATTGTTGTAATTTGATGCACGAGGTTTAATAATTTAGACAGGAGGTGAAAGTTAGGAGTGCATTCTGAACGGTAACATACTCTAGTGTAGTTATCTAGTAAAATTACTAATTCTTCTACAAGTGTGTAGCAAGATGGGTTTTTCAAGGAAGTAATGCCGTGCGGAGTTGTAAAGATTGTTTATAAAGAAGAAAGGAAGGAAGTATAATATGTTTAGAGCGTAGTAAGACGCCTTTAATAAGTATTGTTCACTGCATTGCGGAAGGAAGGAATATATTGCTATTTGGAGCAACGAATTGTTACAAGATGAGTGAAAGCGCTAACACAGAGGTTATTGTTTGAATTGTTTATGTTTGAGAGTATTTGCAAATGATCCACGTAATGTATAAAGTTTTGAAGTAGTTTCGCATCGATCTTTATCCTATTGTTTTATTTATTGACACGACATTCCAAGCTGTATTTAACTTAATTGTTTGATACTCAGGCTTATTTATTATGACACACCACTAGAAGTACCTGAGAATTTCATCGTTGGTAGAAGCATTGTTGGAGAACTGTAATTTGTATAACAGAGACACTATGAAGCTGTCAGAGCGCGACTGACAGTGTTAATGGTAATTTTTAAACCGTGTGAATCACGAGATTTGTAAATAATGTAAATATTTAAGCCATATATTATTAATAACAATTGTATTAGAGTAGATAGTTACATTCTACGCACACCGTGTATAATGTAGGGTTTTAAATTGTTAACTTTATTTTTCATGAGTGAACAGCTGATTTTTATCAGACCATTTTCAATGACACAGCCACAGGGTGACTGTAAAGTTATGTTAACATTTTATGAAACTTAATATCGTTACATTACTGTAACAAGAATATTTAGATACACTTATTCTACGATTAGTAGAATCATTTGACGTGTGTATTAGTAAAGTTAACATGTTTATTTATTCATGGTGATAGGGATTATTTTATTTTATTATCTGTATTTGTTTGGAAATAAATCCCAGGCACTAGTTTTGTTTGCCTGTTCGTTTTTATAAATCTGACCATCATTTCATTCTTGCGATCGACATGCGATAAGACTGCGAATTAGTTACTAGAGTTCAAGTTAGTCTCAACGTTCACCGTTCACACCCGAGAGCCGAGATTCTCGTCCTACCATTTTGTGTCTAGGATAGTTTATTTCTATGTAAATGTGTAACTAATCGGTAGTGTTATTGCATGACCGGTATGCATCGAGGGTTCCCTAGTCATTATGCTAGTAGTGTAGCGTTGATCTACCTAGCCGGGTATTGACCTCGCTACAATCCTTTCTTATCTTGGCGGATATAGGCTATGGCTATGCGGGATTCGGGTGCAGTACTGTATTACATAGTGAATTTATGGCGTAGCTTTATTTAGGTGTACATTCTATTTACATAAAGAAAATCATGTCACGGTCAATGCATGTGAGATTTTCAAAGCGAAATATCGCGCACTATGGTTCGGATTTCGTGTAGAAATGTAGGTTCTATGGCTCATAATTACGAGATTAAAGGTCACGTCAAACTACAAGCTTCCTTCCTTACTTATTTCCTTCAGTAGTTTTAACACGAACCCATAAACGAACAGAATCCCTAACGATGTTTTGCACAGCAGACTGAGAACCATTGATGAGAACATCGTATTTATTTATCGTATTATCATATTGATTTATGGCCTCTTTGCCATCTCTTGATAAATGCAGTACATTTGCATTTGTCTGTTGGCACAGGCAAGAGTAAAATGTGGCTTTTCACCGAGGTCTCAGTCTCACTCATGGCTGTGATTATATGGAAGCTACTGAGGTATGGGTGGTGCTTAGTAATTACATTCAGGGCGCAGTCAGTGCCTGTGAATGTTGTGAAAGGTTCTACTCATAGGGTTAGTACTGCTGTACTGCCTTGGGTTTTTGTGGGTATCTACCCACATAACCTAACGGTGGTAATTATTGAGGATCCGATCAGCCTTCGGGCTGACTACCTAACAGACAGACATATTGTTTTACACCTTCGTGATATGTATGTGTTGGCCATTGGCTGCTTTCATTAAATTAATTTAAAACAAACGACAAAGAGAAAAATAAATAACCTGAGAGTATATTTAGTCATTATACACCTCATCTGGTTTTCCGTGGTTTCCCATTTCTACGCCAGGCAAATGCCGGGATGGTTCCTAATTTGAGGCCACGGCCGCCTCCTTCCCAATCCTCACCTAAAGTACAAGTACACACACTACTACAGCAATTAATGTTATCAGACAAAATTACACACACACTCAAGTACATGGGGCTGAATGGATGTTATTTTTATATGTCGCCTAGTTTACCATTTTATGGATGAAAACCAACACCTGTTCTAAAATGAAAAGATTGCGCAACTACTATGCGACACACACAATGTTGCGCTACGACCGTCCAGCTACGTAGTTTGCGCGCGACTGAAATGCGAATGATCGCGTCGTATTCGCCGCCCCACCTAAATGCAGTTCTTCTTCTTACTTTCCTTCGTCTTTTCCCACTCAAGTGGGGTCGACGTTCCTGGCAAGTCTTCTCCATTTCCCTCGGTCCCATACGACCTCATCCCTTAGATGTTTCTCACTCAAGTCATCCTGTATACAGTCCCTCCTTCTTCTTCTTGCTCTTCCCCTCCCCCTGTCACCTTCCACTACCATTACTGTCATTCTCTTGCCAACATAAGTGTCATCCCTTCTCATGACATGTCCACCTACATACAGTTGCGGATTGCATACCAATCGAGTGTGCAGTCAATCAGTCGTGCCGTGTGCAGAGACCTTGACTATCAAAAGATTAGTTTTGTTATGGCACTACTTACATGACCTATGATATTCTTCGAGAGGAAAATAAGATTAATGTTCACTAATCACTATGGAATGTTATATTCGACTTCAGTGGAAAATAAAAGCTATCTCCAATTTTTCATCACAATTCATTGCTGAATATCACGGAATATTGTAAAAGGAGTGTTCAACCTCTCAATAAGTCAACTTTCGCGTATCGTAAGCCTTATCTCATTTTCACAGGTCTTTGTGTCACTGTTATCGTTATTAAGGAGTAGATCTGTTGTCACAAAGGCTCTACATTTCCGTTAATAATGACATAAAGCAAGGTTTTTGAAGTTCTAATATCCGGTGTGGCTTAAGTTTCTTACTAGAGGAGTAAGAAAACGCCGTCATTACACAAATGTATTGTAATCTAAGAATAATGATAGACTTCTCAGTATGCCCTCCAAGTACGTTTGGTGTTGGTAGAATGCTGAGCTTCAATGCCCAAGGTCACGGGTTCAAACCCGGCCGAAGTCATCGGATTTTTAAGAGCGTTAAAAATCCCTCAGTATGCCTTCCTTCTGTGGGGAAGTAAAGCCGGCGGGCCCATGTCATAGATTTAGGGCATGTAAAAGAACCTTCCACTAACTAAACTTGTGTGAAGTAAAATTTGTAGATTAGGTTTGATTAATGCTCTTAAGTTCCAACGTTCGTCACCAGGCGCTGGTTGCGATGGCATCTAGTAGTTGCCAAGTTCACAGCTGGTTTCGTGGACGGTAGCAATTGGTAGCGAAAGTAGGAACTATTTGAAATTATCGTCTGCAGTCCTTACTTGAATTAAAAACAGATAACACACACTAATACTGTCATCGCAAATAACACTGGTTATCGGACATATTCTACATACACCCAAAGTACACGGGACTATATGACTGCGTTGTCGCAGCCCCTAAACTGAGGAACCAACCAACCTACGTTTGGTGTATATGTTATAAGTTCTCACACTTTCCTTGTTAATGTGCGGCGACTCTAACGCTAAGCAGTAGCACGGGCCGACACTAACCATTGTTCGCTGCTGACCAATAGCATGCTTGCTCCACCTCTGCACGTGAACTCCAGAGTACGGTTCTGGCAGCGAGCTCGCGTGTCAGGTGTCCAGTGTTGCACAGCTGCGCGTAGTTCTGTCCAGTATTGCTACTTGCTCTCTGTTGTTACGATGGAGAGTTGACAACGCTGCGCCTCGAGCTGGGAGAGCCCTGGCTCCCCGTAGATATGGAATGTAAGCATATCCCCCCAGCTAGGATTCAAATGCGAGCCGCTTGTTAACGAGGCAAGTGAGATAACTATAATAGGGCTAAGATTTGTTGATCAATAAATTACCCAAATATGCCCTAAAACAATGCATTTACTTTTACAACCTGAGAAACGTAAGAAAAACCCCGCAAATATATAACCTACGTTTTAAACATGGTGTTCAGTAAAGAACACATAACCTACTTTACCGGTCATGGTGGCCGAGAGCGTTAAAGTGCTACCTCGTGCCCCGTTCGCATAGGGAGAGCGTGGGTTCGAATTCCACCTCGGCCGTCCTGAAAATGATTTTCTTGGTTTTCCTATTTTCACCGCCAGGCAAATTCTGGGATGGTTCCTTTCAATAGGTCTACGGCCGATTTCCTTCCAAAATCCCTTCCCTGACCCATCCTGAAATTAAATTGAAAGGCCATTGGCTACATTAATTAATTAAATATAACCTACGTTCTTGTTTATATGGGTGTAGTAATATCTCTCGTCCTTACCGCGAAGTATAATTTTGTTGAATTAGGATGGCTAACTAAAGAAGCAAACTCTGGAAGCTCTCGAGCCTGGTTCAAGGCTTCGAAATTGGCACCACTTGAGTCCACCATTCCAGCACCTCAAACCAAAATTAAATTACTTGAGAGAACCAAGAATCGATCCTGTACCTGCTGGGTGGTAGCTATTATTGTTATTCACTACACCAGCAAACTAGATGGTGAAATATTATATTGTTGTTTCATTTGAGGGACTTGGACATGGTGGTCATTTACCTCCATGTAATTGGGTGTGTGTGGAATTTGTATGATAACCTGTATTATTGTGTGTATTTGTAATTCAGGTGATGATTGGAAGGAGGCGGCCGTGGTCTCAGGTTAGGAACCAGCCCGGAATTTTCCTAGAGTAGAAGTGGGAATTGAATCGAACCCACATCTCAGTTTTGCCTCACGAGGCTGAGTGTACCACGTTCAAGCCTCAAACCAGAATTCAATTTCTTGGCAGAGCTGGAAATCGAATCCGGAGCGACAGCTAAAAATCATAGCCACCTACACCACGAGGTGATCAGTCAAATATTAACAGCGTAGGCTTTACCTTACAATGCTCTGATTCAAATAATACGCAGCATGGAAGAGGTTTTCCGTGATTTCCCTCTTCTACTCAACGCAAATGCCGGGATGGTATCTAACTTAAGGCCACGGCCGTTTCCTACCCAAATACACACACTACTGTCGACCAAAATATTATGTGTACGCGAGTTTGAAGATTGTTTGTGTAGTAACCAACAGACCTACATAAAATACAATAACATCATCATTTTCGTCGTTCTATTTTACGTTAGTTCATGTAGGTTAGGAATTTTTAATTTATATTTTAATATTTTTTTATCGCCGTTGAAACACAAAAAGTGCCCATTTTTAAACGTGTTTCAACCATGCGGCACATTTAAGAATTATTATCTCACAAACCCGTCATCAGATCGAATCCAAATTTTAACACAATATACATTGGAATGTTGTATAACTGGTTTATTATTTTCAAAATTGTGTGTATCCAAGAAACAAAGTTGTTATCATTTTGTAAGGTAACTTTTTCTCGGCTCGGGGTGGTTGGAAAATGTAGTTCTTGGTTGCGCTGTACTCCTTACACATCAAAAAGGTATGCTGTATGATTGTGAAATACGTAAATTAATTCACTTATGTTATATCGGTTTGTATTTGTACGGGGATTTAGGACATGGTTCACCAGCTAGCCACTCCGGTGAAAGCTGTACAACGTTGCCAAGATGGGCTCCATCACGCTTCATAGCTCGCCTCGCTCGGAAGTGATGGGCTCCATATCAGCAACGCTGTACAGCATTTCCCGGAGCGGCTAGCTTGTGAACCATGTCTTAAATCCCCGTACAAATACAAACCTATATAAAATAAGTGAATTAATTTACGTATTTCACAGTCATACAGCATAACCTTTTGATTTATAAGGATTAGAACGCAACCAAGAACTACATTTTCCAACGATCCCGAGCCGAGAAAAAGTTACCTTACAAAAATGATAACAACTTTCGTTTTTGAACACACAAAATTTTGAAATTAATAAACCAGTTATACAACATTCCAATGTATATTGTGTTAAAATTTGGATTCGATCTGATGACGGGTTTGTGAGATAATAATTCTTAAAGGTGACGCATGGTTGAAACACGCTTAAAAACGGGCACTTTTTGTGTTTCAACTGCGATAAAAAAAATATTAAAATATAAATTAAAAATTCCAAACCTACATGAACTAATGTAAAATAGAACGATGAAAATGATGATGTTATTGGATTTTATGTAGATCTATTGGTTACTTCACAAACAACCTTCAAACTCGAGTGCACATAATATTTTGGTCGACAGTAGTACAGACATCAGCCGCCCCCGCGGTGTTGGGGTAGTTCGCCTGCCTCCCACCCGGAGGCCCCGGGTTTGATTCCCGGCGCCATCAGGGATTTTAGACTCTGACGTGAGGGTTGGAACGAGGTGCATTCAGCCTCATAAGGACAGTTGAGTAGCTGTCTGACAGTGAGACAGTGCCCCGATCACGGAGACCAAATTTAACGGCCGAGGGGACCCGACGCTCTGACAACGCGTCACCTGTTAATCTGCAGGCCAAATGACTGGGCAGCGTTCGCTTGGTAGTCCTAGGCCCATCATGGGCTCTAGCACCACAGGGTTTGGTTTGGTTCTATGGTCCATAATGGGCGTGTAACCGTCAAACATTGTCACCAGATTCGCCATTAGCCATATTACGTATTGGACCCGTTCTAGTCATGCTGCACTCTGGTGACAACTTGACAGTTAGGCTACATGCTCTAGGTTTATTGCTCGTGGGTGTTTAAAAATTGATATGCCATTATTTGCAAGGCATTCTTATGAAACTAACGCAATGATTTGAGCACCAACGCAGGAGGAACTCGTAGCTTCACTCCCTTGTCTGGACTAATCGGTCCCTGCTGCACTCTTGTGCCGGCAACACGAAGTTCGCCTAGAACACATAATCACATCAAACAATATTCATCTACAGCAGTGGTTCTGAACCCGTAGAAGTCTGCGGACCACTCAGCCTGAAATTGTATCATGTACGGACCACCCACCCCCTCTCCCCCCACCCTCCCCTCCCCTACCCCCTTCCTCCCTCCCACCAATACACCTAATCAGTTGTAACCCTTCCTCAATAACACTTATTTTTAAGATACATAGGTTGTTTTTGTTTTTTTGTTTTGGCACCTTAGTTATAACTGGATTAATAACTCACTGAGATGGTTCCAAATTTCACAGGCCCTCGATGTAGTCCCCACCGTTGCGTACAACGTGTTCCCAGCGATGCGGAAGTCGTTGGATCCCGTTGGCACTGCCCAATCTATTGATGATACGAAGAGAGCGCTCGGCAGCCTGCTCCCCGCGCATTGTCATCATCATCTTCGGGATGAGATCATAGTTGCAGGGACTGATGTCATATTAGCCATCCAACAATGCCTACACAACGCCTGCTGTGTGTGCCCTAGCATTGTCATGCAGAACGATGGGCGGTGTAACCATGTGGTGGCGCCGTTTCCTTCTCAGAGCTCCTCGGAGATGGTCTTGCAGAAACGAACAATAGTACGCCACATTAACGGTTTGCCCTCGGGGAACAGTATGGCAGCGCTTCCATACCATTGAAGACGTTAAGCAGGCTGCCGAGCGCTCTCTTCGTACCGTCAACAGATTGGGCAGTGCCAACGGGATCCAACGACTTCCGCACCGCTGGGAACACGTTGTACGCAACGGTGGGGACTACATCGAGGGCCTGTGAAACTTGGAACCATTTAAGTGAGTTATTAATCCAGTTATAACTAAAGTGCCAAAACTAAAAAACCAACCCATGTATTTCAATTCAAAATCTGATAGTCATCGCCGCGAATACATTCGGATGATTCTCGTTCAACGCACACCGTTTTCGAAATCCACATTTACTGGCCACTTTTTTATACGTGCTGGGGGACCATTTTTTCCCGAGGCACTCGCGCACGACCTGTGGTCCGCGGACCACCGGTTAATAATCACTGATCTACAGTATCACGTCAATGGCCATGTGCCAAATACAGTGAAAACATCTTATACGAGTTTACCACCTTGATGAGCGTCATCATCATTATGCTATTGTTTCAAGATGGCTAAAAATAACTCTAAAATACTCAGGTGGGCCGATGACCTAGATGTTAGGCCCCTTTAAACATGAATTATCATCATCAATAAGTTACTCAGATTCCTCGTTCACTACGTCTCGTTCTAGATCCGCTATTGCATAGCTTACAGAGTAAATTGATTTTAACATTAGAAAAGTAGATCCATCCACCATCTTCAATATATAAAGTCGTTGTTGATCTTGTGCATTATGCGGAGCCTCCGTGGCTTAAGCGGCAGCACGCCGGCTTCTTACCGCTGGGTCCGTGATTCAAAACCCGGTCATTCCATGTGAGATTTGTGCTGGACAAAGTGGAGGCAGGCAGGATTTTCTCCGGGTACTCCGGTTTTCGATGTCACAAATTTCATTCCAGCAACACTCTCCACTATCATTTAATTTCATCTGTCATTCATTTAATCATTGCCCCAGGGGAGTGCGTCAGGCTTCGGCAACCGGCACAGTTCATATCCTCGCCGCTAGATGGGGGCTTCATTCATTCCATTCCCTGACCCAGTCGGTCGACTGGAAGCAGGCTGTGGATTGTCATTTTCATCTTGTGCATTATGCAGAGAAAGTTTCTTACGTGAGACACCCAGGAATACTGCGTTTTATCATTGTAACACTAATAGTAGTCCCTAAAAGCTGCAGTAGTTAAAAGGGACGTAAAATCAATAACATTATTATTATCATCAACATATTGCAAGGTTCTGGGGGCCTTATCTACCCTCCACTTCCTCTTCCTCATCATCCTCCATCTCCATTCCCAACATGCCACCCCTGGGTTTCATTATCCACTTGATTTTTTGGTGTTGTAGAGTAAGTCTTGTTATTTTCTAGCCCAGTACTTAAACTGCTAAAATTCTAGTATCTTAGAACACACATATAATTTCAGAAAATTCTGTGTTGTTGTTGGAGTCTTCAGTCGTTTGACTGGTTTTCTGCAGCCCTCCATGCTTCCATATTCTGAGCTAACCGTTTCGTCTTTACATAGCTACAAGCAAGACAATCTGTTTAACATATTATTCTAACCTTAGTCAACCCGTACAGCTCTTGCCACGACCCTTCCATAACTAAGCTTGCTATTCCTGGGTGTCTTAGATTGTGTCCTACAAACCTATTCCTTCTCTTCATTAGCAGTAGCCAGAAACATCTCTCCCCTCCCAATCGTCTTAATACATCTTCATTTGTAACCATATCTACCCATCTGATCTTCATCATATCGACTGCAGTGGCTACTCTGGCTAAAGCCCAGTGTTGGGTCATGGGGACAAGCTCTCTGCTGACTCGGTAGACGCATGGGTTCGAACCCCACTGTCGGCCATCCTTGAAATGGTTTTCCGTGGTTTCCCATTTTCAAGACCAGGCAAATGCTGGGACGGTATCGTCTGACAGGCCACGGCCACTTCCTTCCACATCCTTGCCCAGTTTCATTCATCTTCATCCATTCTATCTTTCATCCCGACGTGCAGGTCACCCACGGGCGTCGACTAGAAAGACCTGCACTCGGCCTCTCAGGAGGCCACACGACAAAAAAAAATCTTCATCATTCTCCTTTAACACCACATTTCAAACGCTTCAATTCCCTTCTTTTATGTATCTCCCACAGTCCAAGTTTAACTTCCATAGAGCGCCGCGCTACAGACAAAGGATTTCAAAATTGACTTGCTAAAACCTACATCTATATTTGATGTCAACATTTGTAGTATTCTTCCATACACATTAGAGACCTCAATCACAGAGAATACATCCTGTTAGCATTAATTTAAGTTCAAATACTGAGGAAATTTGCTGTAAAGGGAAACAAGCTCCGGAGCAAATTAACGTTAAAGAAAGCATATTTCAGGATAGTGAACTGCGTCATTCAATGTCTGTGCTGTCTCGAAAAACAGGAATGTTGCGCTCTTCTTCGTACATATATATATAATTATATAAGCATATACATGATTTCCAATTTCTAGAGGCATAATGCAGTCTTAGCTCCACGGTCATTCACCTCGGCCTCTCGCAGAGACAATTGCACTAACTCCAAACCACAGAGTGTGAAGAATCCCAGTGACCTAATTCGGATGGTCAGAGGGTTGAGGTTATGTTACCCACAGTCTAAATCGATACAGAGAAATTATTGATACTGATAAGATGGAAACGCCTGTTTAGAATATGTTTTATTTTCAGTTTCCGGTCTGTTCCCGTATGGCGTACTAACACATGACGTGTACTGTTGCAGTAAAGCCCAGTGCGCAATGGTGAACATGATCGATCCATCTGGTGACGTCACGCGCTGTGCCGCGGCGCTGCCTGTACAGTGCCACTATGCCGGTAAGGTGAGCCGACCGTCTGGACATGGAGGTGCTGCCATGGAGGTGACTTATATGTAAGTAATCCTCACCTACTGTCTCTATTCTTAATAACAGTGTCTGTTCTAGTCTCCAACTCACACGATAATCCAGTGTCTGTGTATGTAATCTCACAACGATTATACTGTGCGACCACGTTGATATCACTCGCATATTGACATCATTTTAAGTTTCTTAGTACTTACTTGCTAATAATGACTTAACACCTATTTTCCTTTAGATAAGGAAGGTTGCCATTTAGAAGCCCCTCTTCGCGCGCGATTGACACAATATGTTTTATCTCATAACGATTAGTCTACACAGTGTGGCCACGTTGAAATCACTCGCATATTTACATCATTTTAGGGTTCTTAGAACATTCTTTCCAATAATGACTTGGCACCTTATTTCCTACAGATAGAAAATATTGTCATTTAAGCCTCTCTTCGTGCGCGATTGACATAATATGTTTTATCTCATAACGATTACACTGTGTGACCACGTTGAAATCACTTGCATATTTACATCATTTTAGGATTCTTAGAACATACTTTTCAATAATGACTTGGCACCTATTTTCCTTCAGATAATGAAGATTGCCATTTAGAAGCTCCTCTTAGTGCGAGATTAGCATAATATATTTTATCTTAAAAATTCGCGCATGTTGTAAAAAAAATGTTATCACAGAATGATGACGTTAGATATTTTAAATGTGTCATCTTGAATCATCGATCCATTTGATGCTAATTATCATGATGAGGCTGTGTATGAAATAGGTAATTATTGGTTTTACTCCTGCGCAAACGCCCACACAGTCTTGGACTGTCATGTGAGAATTTTGGCTGCCCAGGTCAGGGAGACCTCTGGCAAGTGCCATGTGATGCAACCAGGAACCATGATACTGTTCGGGGAAAAAATTGAGAACATATCGCATCTGTGTTACTGATAACCACGTTGATTATGTTATCAGTAAGATTATATCAAATATAGCACACCTGCATTGTTCGAAACACCGGATATTATATAATATGATTCTCGCCCTATGACTTAATCTTCATTTTAGATATGTTTTCTCCACTACGGGCTGCCTTTTTTGAAGAATTTGTTCATTCGTTATTAACTTAAAATCAAATTCTAAAATATCTGATTTTAAATGTTTTTGAGTATTTTTGACAATGACAGTTAACGTTTTTGGAAATATTTTTGAACTTATACTTTTTATAAAAATGATTATGTAATCTTGCAACTTCATTCATATCGTATCTGCTGAAGAAGGTTAACATATAACCGAAACTGGTACAGGGTACCCAAATATTGGATTTTATTGATTTACGGTATCTTTGCATTACACAATTAAACTCTGTCAATAAGGATTTGGGCAGCCATGGTCCTTTTCGTGTCATTTCGTATGTTCTCTTCTCAAACTTAATACTGTCATAATAATTACTTTACTGAGTCATTAGGGACAGATTATCTCGCTGTTCATCCCCTTAAAGAAACAATAGTATAACCAACTGTGTCATGTACAGACAATGTGTAGATTACATTGTCCAACACTACAGTATGATCCAGATATTTCAAATAACTCAGATAGTGATACTCAAAGATAAGCCATTTATAAAATAAGGTTCCAACTGGGCAAATGACTCGTTTCCCATGCAATAACATAAATATCTACCAATATGCTCCATCCACACCCAAACTCTCCTCTTCTTTTTATAGTCCAATTTGTTTTGTAATTAAAATCACAGCCAATGTAATTACAAATAGTTTAAATTGTATTCAATATCGCGTTACTGTTAATATTTGTGTGTGACATCATACGGCTTTTGTAAATATATGTTGG
Source organism: Meconema thalassinum (assembly GCA_946902985.2). Taxonomy (NCBI): domain Eukaryota; kingdom Metazoa; phylum Arthropoda; class Insecta; order Orthoptera; family Tettigoniidae; genus Meconema; species Meconema thalassinum. The sequence continues at coordinate 1,438,509,811 of OX336388.2, forward strand.
AACTTGTCACTCGTAAATTGTGCACACTAGAGCAATAGCTAATAGAAGAATACCAAGTAAATTCGTCTATTAACTACTCAAAGACAAGCCGTTTATAAAAGAAGGTTCCAACTGGGCAAATGACTTGTTTCACAGCCTAGCTCAGATATGTTATCCCATCAGCTGGATTTTACTGTTCATAGTGTCACGTATGTTTCTATCTGGTTATAGTTTTCAAAGTATTTTCCTAACATCTAAAAAAGCTGAATGTCAATTCTGCATAATATTAGCCTACCTGAATCCGAGTAAACCCAGGATTTGCCACGTTTTTCAAACCATACGCGATGAGAACAATGGGAGCCATATTCATTTAGTCATTTACTTTATTTGCAAATGGGGGCGATTCCCCGGTGGCAAATTGTACAATTACAGGAAATTACCAAGAATAATATCAAACACACTTAATGTACACAAGTCGCGTTTTGGAAACTAAAGTATTTTGTACAATTTGCCTCCGGGGAATTACCCCCATTTGCAAATAAAGTAAAGAATGAATAAACGTCGTAGTATTTACACAAAATGTCAGTCTTCTCTTAAACACATCAATATGTTTTGGGAAAGGATGTAAGACAGTGGCAGATAACGAGTTACAATTTGTCAAAACCATGATTAATGAAAAAATATTTCGCATTATTTGTAAGCAGCGGTCGGCCATTAACATTGGTCTATATAGTGTTGCACATGCCAAGATTTCTTCAGACATGCCCTGTTTTCTTTTGATTCTTTTTGGTATGTGTCAGGCTGCTTTCAAATAGAGATAGGCCCATATGAGGCTACTTACGTCATAATAGTAAATGATACGCACACAACCGCAGTTTCCTAACATCCCTTTTCTACATCGACAAAGATGGATGTTAAATGTTAATTCAGCACATTTTTAAAAGTTAAAGTGGTTCTTTTTTATTTAGAGGTTTGCGACATCAATATGTCTGCATTAGTATTTGTATTTGTGGTTGAGACGAGGGTTGGGAAGGAGGTGGTAGTGGCCTGTTATAAGTAGGGATGGTGTTCTTTCGCAAACGCTTATAATGGCTAGCACTCTTGTATTTTCACATTTAGCGACCTGTAAAGCACGTTTTAATGTGTTTTCAGAAAGTGACAAAATGCAAAATTGACTCAAAATGCGAAATTTATCAGTATAATTATTTATTTTAGTATAATGTATTGTTATAATTATACCAAAATACTACAAAAATGCGAAATCCAATTTTTATAACATACTGTAACTCCAAATGAGGAGTTTCTACACTCTTGAAATGTTTATGACGGCTTCACCACCGGTCTGGAATGCGGAAAGTAATCCCTCCTGTACCTCGTCACGTCATTTCTCTTCACATAGGTCAAGTCAACAAGTGCTATGAGGGTGAGACTAAAAATGCCTATTAAACAATTCAACAATGTTAGTGATTCATGAACTGGCATGCACTTACCCACTTCGGTGGATTTTCAAGCAAGACTTGAGTTGATTTTGTGTATTTTCTCTGTATTATTCTGATTTTGCATCAGTATAAATTTCTTTCTGTATAATTTCACTTCTAACAATTTTCTTTTTTAACCTAATTAATTTAAAATAAATACATAATTTACTACATGCATTTTTATCTCACTATTGTCTTTTTACAAGAGTGATTTTAGTTTTAAATTCACATTAATGTCATTTCAAAATTACTCATTTGTAAGATTTAATCAAAATTTGTGGTATCTTTCTTCAAAATGCCATAAAATGCTAAATTTCAAATGTAGAAAAGCTACAAAATGCTAAATTTTCAAACCAAAATGCTAAATTTCAAATGCTTAAAAGCTACAAAATGCCTAATGTTCAAAACAAAATGCGAAATATCTGATTTCAAAATGCTAAAAATCACCACCCCTAGTCCATCTCGGAATTTGCTTTGAGTAGAAGTGAGAAACCATGCAGAACCACTTCCAGGATAGCTGAAGTGGAAATCGAATCCACATCTTCTCAGTTTTGCCTCACGTGGCAGAGTGTAGGCCTACCCCGTTCCAACCCTCTGTCCAGAAATAAATTTCTTGGTAGAGCCAGGAATCGAACGAGGACTTCAGAGCTGAATGCTAGGCACTGAGCCACATACGGACACACCTAAAGCAATGAAGCTACCGAAACATCAGGGTTTCAGACTGTACTTCTACTCTTCCGGAGTTCTTATTAACATAGGAAATCTAACTTCCTGGGGTGCATCTATTATGTTATATCCTGTACATTGGGCTGAACTTCTCACTGGCAAAGGAAGGAACTGAGAGACCATGCAAAACCACTTCCAGGATGGCTGAAGTGGAAATCGAATCCACCTCTTCTCAGTTTTGCTGACCGCTATATTCAAGCCCCTAATTAAAGCAACAACAAGAAACTTACACTTTTTGAATTACACGATTTAATAGCTAAAATCTGACAAATAAATCATTACTTTCCAAGAAATGCCATTTCATTTGCCATTAATTAGTTACGCCGAATATATGTAAGAAGGACTGCGTGGCCACATCTCTTGCTGACTGACTAGCCTACATCTATACAGGGTACAGGGTGAGTTAGCCGTGGTCGTTACGGCGTTGCTGCTGGCAGTCGCTCACATCCGGGAGGCGAGGAGGTTCGAATCTCCCCGCCGGCAACCTTGAAGATGGTCTTCTCTAGTTTCCCATCTTCCTTCCAGGCAAATGCCGGGGTTGGTCCCTAACTATAGGCCACAGCCGCTACCTTCCAACTCCTCGACCTTACATTCAAAACTTTCCTCCCCAGACAACACTCCACACGCGATGGTAGGCTACTTGTAGCTCACCCCATGGGTGTCCGCATAGAAGGAGCTAAAAAAACTGGCGAGCCGAACATGTCCTCGGACACTCCCGGCACTAAAAGCCATACGCTAAAAAACAAACAGGTAGTTCCGTGAAGAACTAAATAGCCTATTTTCATATATCCTACTAATATCAATTGCCTCTATCAACATACAAATTGTCAGTTTGATTGCTGCAATAGATTCGTAGATATTGAGAACCGTCTAAATATTTTGGATGGTCATCATGTTAGATTTTTATATTATAGGCCTTACATTGATGTACTATTACATGAAGATTATTGTGTATGTGTTTTATTCAAACTTCAATCGCATGATTAGGACACAAGAAATAAAAGCGGGATTTTTAAATTTCGCTCAGACGCCATCTTGTAGTTATGAAAACAATTTAAATGAATTAGATGCCAGTCGATTAAAATTTGTATATTATACCGTATCAAGTTTCACTGCGCTCGGATGGTTAAAACGCAAGCAATATCCATTTGAATATTTAAATTTCACGTCGCCGCCATGTTGGATTTGTGCTCGCCAGGTTATTGAACGTCCCATAGGTGAACTTATGCTTATAGCCTCTATACACTTACAAAATTTCAGTTTGATTGCTGTAGTAGATTAATAGATATTGATAACCGTCGAAATATTTCGGATGGTCGCCATGTTGGATTTTAATATATGTAGGCCATAGAGTTATGTACTATTAGGTGATGATTATTGTGTACGTTAATTATGCAAATGTTGATTTCGATCGCATGGTTAGAACACAAGAAATAAAAACTTAATTTTCGAAATTCGCACAGCCGCCATCATGAGGTTATATTAACAATTGAACTAAATTAGATACCAGTACATTACAATGTGTATATACATTTGCTGTACCAAGTTTCATTGCGTTTGGATCTTTAAATCACGAGAAAAGTCTATTTAAAACTTTCAACTTCGCTTGGCCGCCATGTTCGTTTTGTAGTTAACCGGTTTTTGAGAGTCTCATAGATGAACTTCCAGTAGTGCTCTTTATCTTCGTAAAAAAATTCATGGTGATACCGGTAATAGTTTCAGAGATATGGAATGCCGGTGAAATATTTCGCACAGCCGCCATCTTGAGGTTATGTAAACAATTGAACGAAGTTAGATGTTGGTGCATTACAATGTGTATAAACATATACTGTACCAAGTTTCATTGCGTTTGGTTGGTGAAATTGCGAGAAACGTCTATTTAAAAGTCGTAACTTCGCTTGGCCGCCATGTTTGTTTTGTAATTGCCAGGTTTTCAAAAGTCCCATAGGTGAACTTCTAGTAGTTTCCTTTATTACCGTACAAAATTCCAGGGTGATATCGGTAATAGTTTCGGAGATATTGAATGCTGGTGAAATATTTCGCACAGCCGCCATGTTGGATTGGTGAGACGTAACAATATTTGAAGGGCAAGGTCGGAGTCGCCCGGAATAGTGCTATGAAATTACCGACTTTCATTGAAATCGCTCCAGCCGTTTGAATGTTATTAGGGGGGGACACAAACTCCATCACACACACCATCACATACGCACACACAGACAGACACACGGACAAAAGGTGATCTCATAAGCCTATTTTTTTTTCATAAATTAAAATAGGCTAAATATATATATACAGGGTGGATGGGGTATATTTGTTGTGGGTAAATCATTTTAGGGGCATGGGACATTTTGGTCGTCAGCCCCGTGCAGTTGGGTGTGTGTTCAATCAGTCTGACATGTGATGAATTAAGGCAGGTTGTTGTTGTTGTTGATTAATTTAGGGGATTTGTGACACCGTGGTCATTTAGTCCAGTGTACTTGGGTGTGTGTAGAATTTGTCTGTTAACCTGTGCTATTGTGATGGCTGTATTCGTGTGTGTATTTTTAATTTAGGTGAGGATTGGGTTGAAGGCGGAGTTGGCCTTAAGTTAGGAGCCATCCCGGCATTTGGCAGGAGTAGAAGTGGGAAACACGGAAAACCACTTCCAAGATGGCTGAGATGGGAATCGAACCCTGACCTCCGAGGTGACCACCAAGAATGCTAGCCGCTACACCAAGAGTTGTTCAATCAAATTCTTCACACACCCTATTGCAGGGGCTGAAACAACCGCTATATTCAAGCCCCTAAATAAAACAGCAACAACAAACTTACACCTTTTGCATTACACGATTTAATTGCTAAAATCTGACAGATGAGTTATTACTTTCCAAGAAATGTAATTTCATTTGTCATTAATTTGTTACCAATACGGCTTGGGGAGTAGCGGTGACACGCTTAACTTTTACCTTGTAGGTGCCACTTTTGATTTCCGGCTCCTTCAAGGACTATAGAGCAGACATAAGGGCTGGAGCAGGCAGCCTCGTGAGGGTAATTGACTAGCTGTCTGATCCGAGAGGCCACTGCCCTGGTCGAGAAAGCCAAGATATACGGCCGAGGGAACATATCGCGCTGACTGCACGCCACCCAGCTATCTGTAGGACATATAGCTAATCAGCGGTCACTTAGTTGGCCAAGGCCATGAAAGGGTTCTGGTTGGTTGGTTCCTTAGTTTAGGGGCTGCGACAACGCGGTCATGTAGCCCCGTGTACTTTGAGTGTGTGTAGAATCTGTCTGATAACCGGTGTTAATTGTGATGACTGTATTAGTGTGTGTTTCTGTTTCTTAATCCAAGTAAGGACTGCATACTTTGAAATTTTCAAGTAGATCCTACTTTTGCCGCCAAACGCCACCGTCAACAACTACTAGTCCAGAACTTGGCTACTAGACGTCACCGCAAACGGCTCCCGGCAACGAACGTAGGAACTTGAGCGTTGTTTACATTTTTAACCTAATTTAGCTTCACACAGGTGTAATTAGTGGAAGGTTCTTTAACATGCCAAAAATCTATGACACGGGACCGCCGGCTTTACTTCCCCTCCGAAGGAAGGCGTACTGTGGGATTTTTAACGCTCTTACAAAATCCGACGACTTCGGCCGGGTTTGAACCCGCGATCTTGGGCATAGAAGCTCAGCATGCTACCAACTACGCCACCGAAGCCGGTGATAGGGTTCTAAGGCTATGTCTTTTTTGTAGTTACTTGTAATCAAATGCATCCCCGTTGTTTTAATATAATTACAGTATACTCTTGATTATCCGGGATGAATGGCACGGATAATCGGAAAAACACGGATCATACAAAAGCATGTGTTTATTGCAAGAAGAATATCTTCTATTATTATTTTTACAGTACCATATAAAGTAGGCTAAACACATTTATAAAGATAACTCACCTTATTGTGCTGTCTGTAATGGTTCTCTGCCTTTGGTTGTCATCTGCTTCCTCACCTCGAGTTGTAATCATTGGCTAATTTTCTTGCAGAGTCACCATTACTATCTTATTTCTGAATGATATAGCGGCTTCGGTGGGGTAGTTGGTAGCATGCTGAACTGCTGTGCCCAAAATCACTGGTTCAAACCCGACCGAAGTCGTCGGATTTTTTAAGAGCGTAGGAATCCTTCAGTATGCCTTCCTTTAGAGGGGCAGTAAAGCCGGCGGTCGCATGTCACTGATTTATGGCATGTTAAAGGTCCTTCCACTAACTAAACTTGTGTGAAGCTAAATTTCTAGGTTACATTTCGTTGAAACGCTCTATCAAAGTTCCAACGTTCACCACTAGGTGTCAGTGATATCTGGTGGCAAAAGTTGGAACTACTTAAAATTGAACGGAACTTGTACTTTACCCTATGGGTGTCCGCTTGAAGCAGCTACAGCCACTGGCGAGCCGAATATGTCCTCTGACACTCCTGGCACTAAAAGCCATACGCAAAATTAACTAACCCCGTGGCACTACAGCCCTTGAAGGGCCTAGGCCTACCAAGCGACCGCTGCCCAGCCAATTGACCTGCAGATATTGGGGTGACGCGTGGTCAGCGCGTCGGGTCCCTCGTCCGTTTATCTTGGCTTTCGTGACCGGGGCACTGCCTCACCGTCAGACAGCTACTCAATTGTCCACCCGAGGCTGAGTGCACCCCATTCCAGCACTCACGTCAGTTTTAGAATCCCTGACGGAGCCGGGGATCGAACCCGGGGCCTCCGGGTGAGAGGCAGGCGCGCTACCCCAACACCACGGGGCCGTTATACGCAAAATAATAATGAAAATTTTAAAAAATCCTAATTTTTGTTCGATTGTTAGCACTACTCGTTTACGTTTTACACCAGACATTGTTCACATCACAACGTACTGTATCTTACTGTATGGCAACAGCTGTTGACTATTTAAGCGGATCCCTCATGAAATGCTGACAGCACTTGCCATCCAGCAACCGTGAAATAAGCCTACCCCCACCTCTTCACAGAATTTACATACACTTCGCTATTACAAAATAAGAATAGACAAAACAAGAAGTCGTCGACCTATCACAAAGTACCGTATCAAAAATATCTTACCCCACCGAAACTATAATGAGAAAATATGTACGAAAAATACCGGTACTACACTGCAAAAACATGTATGACAAATAAATTAAACATATTCAATTTACAGTACAGAATCAATTAGAGAGAAATGTTTGTACTGTAGCCTATATTGTATTCTCTTTTTTTTATTTAGTCAATTTACCCTCTAGGTTGGTGGTTCCCACGGACTCAGCGAGGGAACTCACCACTACCGCCTCTATGGGCAGTGTCCTGGAGCTTGGAACATCTGGTCGGGATGGATACAACTGGAGAGGTGTGATCAGCACTTCGCCCAGGCGGCCTCACCTGCAAAGCGAACAGGGGCCTAATGAGGGATGGGAAGGGATGGAAGATTGGGATGGATAGGCTAGGAAGAGGTAAGGACGCGGCCGTGGCCTTACAGTAGGTACAATCCCGGCATTTGCCCGAAGAAGAAGTGGGAAACCACGGAAAACCACTTCGAGGATGGCTGAGGTGGGAATCGAACCCCCTCTACTCATTTGGACCACCCGAGGCTGAGTAGACCCCGTGCCAGTCCTCATACTACTTTTCAAATTTCGTGGCAGAGCCGGGAATCGAACCCAGGACCTCCGGGGCGGCAGCTAACCATGCTGACCGCTACGCTACGGAGGCGACAGATACTGTATTCTCAATTAGTTTTAATTACGCAAAAACGTGCACGGTTAATCCGCAAACCGGATAATCAGAGCACGGATAATCGAGGGTATACTTTTAATTCCATGTCAAATTACTGTATGTTATATATCTGATATTGTTGTTTAGTTCTGTTCCCCCTTCCATATTTGAATACGAAAAAGAACTAAACGCGGCACTATACAGACGGGAATCCTGCACGTTCAGTCATGTAATAAATATAGGTAGGTTAACAGCTACTAACATACATTAGGCCATATCCGCTTCCAGAAATACATTCTATAATTAGAGCGTGCAAACTGCTAAACTCCACTCTGACCGTGAATTATACTACCATCGAATGTTGAGGTGAGATGAACTTAAAAATAAGTCGTCGTGGGTGGTCTAACCGTAAATACCGGAACTTCCGTTGGTTTACTGTAACTCCTGGCTTTCCCATTGAAAATAAAATAACGCAAAAAGTAACTTCCGTCTTGGTTCAATAGCCAGCTTTTCCATGGAGAATAACTGCGAGCACAGTAACGCTGGAAGAGACTGTGGCCTTATTTTAGGAAGCATACCAGGAGTAGAAGTGGATAACCACATGTAGGATGATTTTTTGTTGTTGTTGTGTGGCCTCTTCAGAGGCCGAGTGCAGGTCTTTCTAGTCCTTTCTAGGACCTGCGCGTCGGGATGAGAAATGAAATGTATAATGATGAATGAAACTGAACAAGGATGTGGAAGGAAGCGGCCGTGGCCTATCAGAAGGTACCATCCAAGCATTTGCCTGGTGTTGAAAATGGGGAAACCACTGAAAACCATTTCAAGGACGGCCGACGGTTTGGATCGAACCCACGCGTCTACCGAGTCAGCAGAGAGCTGGGCCCCATGACCTAACGCAGCGCTTTAGCCTGCGTCGCCACTGCTTTCGGTATGTAGGATGGTGAGAAGGTTAGATCGATCGATCGAGTTGGCAGTGCGTCTTACACTTCCGTTCGATCCACCAATGCCAGCTGGTGAGACCTCGATCGTTCCGATCCACTTCCGTCCCATTTTTTCAAAATCACTCCCACAAAAATATCCTGCAACCGAGTGGAAATATGTTACACATCAAAAATGCTTGTGTATTCAATATTTTATTGAAAATTAAAATCCGCATCCTGCTTGCAGTCGACCAACCGAGTCAGGGAATGGAATGAATGAAGCTTCCATCTAGCGGCGAAGATATGAACTGTGCCGGCTGTCAAAGCCAGTCACACTCTCCCTGGGGCAATGATTAAATGAATGACAGGGGAGAGTGTTGCTGGAATGAAATCTGTGACAGGGAAAACCGGACTATCCGGAGAAAAACCTTTCTGCCTCCGCTTTGTCCAGCACAAATCTCACATGGTGTGACCGGGATTTGAACCACGGACCCAGCGTTGAGAGGCCGGCGTGCTGCAGGCTAAGCCACGGAGGAGGGTATTCGATATTTTAGTAATACTATTTATTAATATTACAGAACGGTGTAATCCTACAAATGGTAAGAATTCAAACAAGATGTTCGGGAAAGAACATATAGCCTACTTGTGGTGTTTGTACACCACACCCAAAACAATTGAACTAAGAGTACTATATTGATGTGCAATTGCAACGATAGTGCATGTATATATTTATTGTGTTTAAGGGTAGTATAAAATCATATGTTCATTTTCATCCATTCTTGTAATTAGACGTCACCCGAGATTTCAAACCGTAAATTTACAACCCCTCCCCCAATAAATATATTTCTTGAGCTCACTTGTGGAACTAACAACTGACAATAGATACCGCTTGAACCGTCATAAAACCGCTTATGAAGAGGCAGGAAGAATGGAAAGGGAACCACGACCAGGAGTGACCCTCGGTAGCCAACAGGCTAATTCTAAAAGATGTCGGAACAATGGACCCTACAGCTTTTTAGAATAAATTGTTTTACGACGAGAAAACTGCAACCTTGTGATTTTTTAAAGAAGATACCGCTACATGACACCAATATGGAAGTGTGTCACTGGGGGGAGAGACCTTCGCCCCAATATAGCCACTTGGTGCTTGATAAAGGACTTACTTCGGCCAATAAGGAAGGAGCGTCACTTTATGTAGACAATACTTTGATATTGCAATTGGCAGATCCCCTACTGCTGGTGGGAGATATAATTGCCATATATAAGCCGGGACAGAGCTGTATGGAGAGGAAGAATATTATTATGTTTTCACTTGAAAGCACTCCAAATTCTAAACTTGGACCTCACTTGTTGAGATTCAACTACCAAAGTTCATAAAGTTCAACTAGTAAACTCAGTGGTGATCTAGCTAGGATATTTCCAGCATTGCGCTGAATATCAAAGACGAGCGAAACCATTCCATTCACTCAGCTAGGCGACAGCATCTGTGCAATTAGTGTGCAGATAGCTTTATCAGGGAGGATTGGTATTTCGAACCATGGAACACCACGCAAGATGTCTACTTCAGGAACGAGATACCTCCGCCAACATCGCCCATGAAGATCTTCAACCCGGTGAGCTCATGCATATTTGTCAATTGCAAGTCGGACGTAAATACTATTAACTTCAATAATTTAAAGAAATAACTTCCCCTTTTTATTTTTATCCGTTTGAAAGGTCGCAAGACGTCATTCATCTCATCCTGTTTGTTAATAAATTATTTTTAATTTCTATGACTTTCAGTCAATATTTATTCAATGCTAGACTTCCCAGAGGTCAAAATAAATAGAATAAGGTGTTTTACAGCTAGCCTCTGCTGCCCCTCCCCCGAAAGTAAAGAATCTCAATTTAATAATCATAAATTTATCTCACAACCGTCTGTTGGAGATTGGCGCCCTATTAACCGAGCTATTTACTGCACTCATTTTATATCACGAGCTATGAAACGTTACAACATGTCACCCAAGCATGGGCCAAGCTGTGCACTAGCCGCGAAACGTTACATACTTTCTCCTAAATGTATGGGTATAGTTATAACTCTCTGTCCTTACCATCTCCTAATTTCTTCCTATTTGAAGTGCAAATTGGCACACAGGATTTGAACAGTGGCGTTCAAACCATAGTTTATAATTTACCTCAGCATTTTGCAATTTCATCAGCAAACACTCCAAACACCGACTACTTACAATAATTGAAACTTCGTTGCTCTAATAAGGCCCATCTACAATGCGCAGTCGGCAGTCCGTAGTTGGTAGTCCTCGGTCGGCAGTCGCAATCGACTCCGTGTATACTATAGGCACCATACACAACATGAAGTTGCAGTTGGTAGCTGGCAGTTGGCAGTCGCGAATTTTATCCTTGACTGCCAACTACCCGACTGCAGCAATGTAATAGCCAATCAGAGCAGATCAGAAACTGACGTCACGTTGTTGTTCTGTGTCGTATATGAATGATATAGGACTAAGTGAAGTAACTTCGCAACCCGTTAATTTATAGGCTAATCTTAAATACACGGTATAACAAAATAATCCATCTCCAAATCATCCATATTGCAAGTTTTGAGGTTATCAACAACGCCTCTGTGCACAAGGAATAAACGAATGTTACGGTATTATTACTCCTAGCAGTCGTTAAGACTGGGTTCACTAACTGGCCGGTATAGAGCGCAGCTCGAATCTATAGTTTCTGCATAGTACAACTGAAGGCTGGTAGATGTCACTCCGGTGGAGAATGTCGTTTTTTTATATATAATTTCCATTGCAAAAAGCACCATATAACGCTTTATTTTATAACGTCTCAGTACTCAAGAAACAATGAATATAAAAAAATCAAGCAAAAAAGTTCTACTCTGATAGGATTTGAACCCCGGCCAGCCACATGAGAGACGGGAGCTCTAACCACACAGCCAATCGTACACTCATAACTCACGCGTTATCGATCAAATACATATAACGTACTGTATTAGCAAATAATCACTTGGACTGAAGATTTCTTCACTGGAGTGTATTTCAAACCGAGTTCATTTCATATTAAGTTCATATATTTTTTATCAGTAGGTTATATTGCATGCAACATACTGAAATTAGTAAAATGTAGGTCAGAACGAGAGATCAGCTGCCATCTTGTCAAATAGCCGAGACGATTCAGATTTTTAAAGTCACTTCTAGATTATAATATTACAATATAAACTTTTAATTTCGAACGAACCACGTCGCTTAGAACAGATTAAACGATTCTTGGTTCGATGTGCACAAGGAATAAACGAATGTTACTGTATTATTACTCCTAGCAGTCGTTAAGACTGGGTTCACTAACTGGCCGGTATAGAGCGCTGCTCGAATCTATAGTTTCTGCATAGTACAACTGAAGGCTGTTAGATGTCACTCCGGTGGAGAATGTCGTTTTTTTTATTATATATAATTTCCATTGCAAAACGCACCATATAACGCTTTATTTTATAACGTCTCAGTACGTACTCAAGAAACAATAATTATAAAAAAAAACAAGCAAAAAAGTTCTACTCTGATAGGATTTGAACCCCGGCCAGCCACATGAGAGACGGGAGCTCTAACCACACAGCCAATCGTACACTCATAACTCACGCGTTATCGATTAAATACATATAACGTACTGTATTAGCAAATAATCACTTGGACTGAAGATTTCTTCACTGGAGTATATTTCAAACCGAGTTCATTTCATATTAAGTTCATATAATTTTTATCAGTAGGTTATATTGCATGCAACATACTGAAATTAGTAAAATATAGGTCAGAACGAGAGATCAGCTGCCATCTTGTCAAATAGCCGAGACGATTCAGATTTTTAAAGTCACTTCTAGATTATAATATTACAATATAAACTTTTAATTTCGAACGAACCACGTCGCTTAGAACAGATTAAACGATTCTTGGTTCGATAATCGGAACTGGTGGGTCCCATGTTATGGATTATAAATTTTGCATAATTCACACGGCCGCCATCCTGAAATGGTACGTTTGATGACCTTGTAGTTTGGGCACAAGACGCGTCCCATATGAAGGTAGGTTGTTACCAATTTGGTAAAGATCCGATGATTAGTTTGGTCGTAATGCATTATTAAGTTTTGACCATTCGATTGGCCGCCATTACCTTTTGGTAAAGATGGCGGCAATATAAAACATGACACTGAGGTGCCCTTTGCCAGTGCTACCTCTGTACCAAATTTCGTTCAATTCGGTTTAACCGTGTTCGAAATGATAGGGGGGGGGGACAGACATTCAGAGTACACACACTCACACACACACACACACACACACACACACAGACAGACTCACACACATACACACACACAGACAGACACACTTTTTTCGCCCTGTAGTGATCTCATAAGTCTACTTTCATTTTTTGCAAAAATCGAAAGTAGGCTAAAAATAAGATGCTCTGACAATAACATTACACTATTGTTGCATTTTTGTGGGAAATGAAGGCTTGTTTACTTTTGCTCAACAGTTCAATTAGGGGAGAAATCGCAGACAAACACACCCGTAATTCTTGGTCTACAGAAAGAAGTCGCTCACGTTTCTTATTTTTAAATCAGACACAGTTACTTCTATACGTTAAGGTGTGCCGCTATATTCAGCATAGCGAAACAGTGGGCCACGAACGAAAACAGTTTGAGAACCCCTGGTCTATACGGAGGAGATACTGTTGTGGGAGCTCTTAGTTCCCCCAGCGTGCACATGTCGGCGTATGGGACATAGTGCATGATCCACAACCATAACGGCGATCCGGGCAGGATATACATAGAGTCCACTGATGAGCCTGACTTGGTGCACCTAGGCAATAGACACCGGAAAATAAATAAAAGAATATAAGTTCATAAAATAATTGAAATAAAAATAAACAAACTTAAATCGATCAATTAGAGTATGAATGAAAATGAAAATCCACAGCCTGCTTCCAGTCTCCGACCGGGTCAGGAATGGAATGAATGAAGCCCCCATCTAGCGGCGAGGATATGAACTGTGCCGGCTGCCGAGGCCTGACGCACTCCTCTGGGGCAATGATTAAATGAATGACAGATGAAATGAAATGATAGTGGAGAGTGTTGCTGGAATGAAATTTTTACAGGGAAAACCGGAGTACCCGGAGAAAAACCTGTCTGCCTCCGTTTTGTCCAGCACAGATCTCACATGGAGTGACCGGGATTTGAACCACGGACCCAGTGGTGAGAGGCCGGCGTGCTGCCGCCTAAGCCACGGAGGCTGCACAATTAGAGTATGAATGTCAAGTTAAAATTTAGCAGTACACTAACATTAATGTATCGACTTTTGAAAAAAAAAAAAAACTAGAGAAATTTACTTCTAATTCTCCCTTGTACACCTTACGTTTTGATAAGTTCTATTCAGATACCCTGTTCGTCTCAATTGGAACTAATATTGATGAAACGTTTCAAGCTTAAGTTTCTACAGTGAAGACCAGCTGGCCACGGTGGGTGAGTGGTTATCGTGGGCAGGTTCGCTCCTAACCATGGTAAGTGTTTTTTGAAAGGTGACAAAAATCTCGGCACGCATGTCATACGTTGTTGGCATTTGAAAGGACTGGCAGAACATGGTTTCCACCATCTAATTTGTAACAGTCGCCTCCGTAGCGTAGCGGTCAGCATGGTTAGCTGCCGCCCCGGAGGTCCTGGGTTCGATTCCCGGCTCTGCCACGAAATTTGAAAAGTGGTATGAGGACTGGAACGGGGTCTACTCAGCCTCGGGTGGCCCAAATGAGTAGAGGGGGTTCGATTCCCACCTCAGCCATCCTCGAAGTGGTTTTCCGTGGTTTCCCACTTCGTCTTCGGGCAAATGCCGGGATGGTACCTACTGTAAGGCCACGGCCGCCTCATTCCCTCTTCCTAGCCTATCCATCCCAATCTTCCATCCCTTCCCATCCCTCATGAGGCCCCTGTTCGCTTTGCAGGTGAGGCCGCTTGAGCGAAGTGCTGATCACACCTCCCCAGTTGTATCCATCCCGACCAGATGTTCCAAGCTCCAGGACACTGCCTTAGAGGCGGTAGTGGTGAGTTCCCTCGCTGAGTCCGTGGGAACCACCAACCTAGAGGGTAAATTGACTAAATAAAAAATAAATAAAATAAAAATAATTTGTAACAACATCTCATACCATGAACCGACAGAAACATGTAAGTGCGAACTATGTGTGTACGTTACCACCTAGAACTCTGCACCAAAAGAACAAAAACAATTAAAGAATATGCAAACCAAGGCCCAAGCGCGCGAGTACAGTGTATATAAATGTATTATTTATTTTCTTTGTGTATGGCTATTTAGCTGCAATAAATATATTATTATACTAAATTCAATAAATATTGGTTTGCAATATGTAAATCAGGCTTATTATTTGAATTCAGCAGGCCGTGTTCATAATGGCAAATTAAACTCGGGATTTTTCGCCAACACAAAGTTCCTCCTTTCTCTACTAGAAAGCGATATAGTATCAAGGAGCTTAGATGTCTAACCTTCTTGACTTTCATAGCGCGCCAAGGAACGGCAAAATTCGACATGCAGGCTGCCCTATGGGCGTCAAATAACAAACAAAGCTTGCACCCGGCACCTGAGGCCATACGATATTATTATTATTATGACCATCCCTATACTGCAAAACGGGGCTTTCCAATAGCGTGCAGTGGACACGACGCAATGGCTCACAGTCACATTTATAGTATGTGTCTATTATAACAGCGGGCCGTGAAGCCCTGGATGCTGTCATAGCATTTATTACACACGCAGCTGGCAAAATACCTTAGTTGTGATAATTAAGACTAGCTGTGAAGTAGGCGTACTGTATATTACCTCGTATCACGTGAATATGGTTAGGTATAGAAAAAAACATCGAATTTTCCTAATGGAAACTTATCTTCTCAAGAAGAAGTTTGCAGTAAATTTGTTTGTAAGTTTCAGCGCCGTGTGATTTTTACTTGTGGGGGAACCTCAAACAACCGGAACAATCCGCGTACTCTGGTGGTTCTCGAGAACGAAATAACTGCGCTGATACGAAACATCAGTGAGGATGAATTACAGCGAGTGCACCTGAACTTCCTACGTTGGTGCAGTGTGTGTTTAAAATTGAGGGACAGCATTTGCAGCAACTACTCTAAAATTCATGTAAGTAATTATGATTTTTAAATACCATACGTTGAAAAGAGTAAATGTGTTAAACTAGTTGGGCGCTATCCTGCTGCTAGCGCCAATGCCTTGCTCAACACGCGGCTAGTCACCGTGTCCCGGCCACCACGCGGCCACCGCGGGTCTTGGTTCTATAGGGAGGGTCCTCACTGAAGGGGAAAATGTAATTTGAAAGAAACAAATAATACGAGCCTTACAGTAGTCGCATATGATGTGTAACAACTGACATAGAAGAAACCTCACGATAAATTGTTGATACACCGGTATTGTATACTATTATTGGCACAAATATTAATCTATTGTAAAAGGGAGTGTTTTACAGATATTGTAGTTTATAATACGGAACACACTTTATTAGATGATTTGTAGCTTCCACCAGCACTAGCCTAAATAAAGAATACGATATGGATCAACTAGATTAATAGACGCGACACCACTCATAACCTTAAATTCCTTATAAACAGGTCCTCTTGATTCACAGACCAACACGTAATTTCATATGGATTCTGTTAAAATGAGTCATATTGATCTGATAAATATCGTTTAAAATGATAATCTGGTAGCAAAAATATCTACCCCGCCCAGGATTCGAACCCAAGATCTCTAGATTCAATAACCCCACGGCTATTTCGACTACGCAAATATTGTGCACAAGATGGTGACTTATTTCCACGTTCCAATAATACTGTATTACGGAATTAAGTTTCATTTATATTTTGCTTGTTTCGATAATGTTCCTGAGTGACATTGAGTTTAAAATGCCTTATGCCAATGCAATGCCGACTACTTACAATGTTTGATATTAAGGCATTTTACCATTTAAATACTGGTACGAAGACTTCGAACATGTACCATGTCATTTGTTTAAATCACTTGACACCAGAGTTCGCATGAGCGTTTTCCGTTCAGTATGTCATATACATTCCACATGGCCGAGAGTGCGTCATGGTATCAATTTTCGACACCGCGCGCTGGTTGTTTCTCTTACCAGTGCCAGCTGGATCGATCGATCGAGTTGGCAGTGCGTCTTATACTTCCGTTCGATCCACCACTGCTAGCTAGGGCACACTTCCATTCGATCGATCGAGCGGGCAGTGCATACTTCCGTTGTCCACCACTGCCAGCTAGTACACTTCCGTTTGATCGATCGAGCGGGCAGTGCATACTTCCGTTTGATCCACCACTGCCAGCTCGATCGTTCCGATCCACTTCCGTTCCCAATTTTCAAAATCACTCCCACAAAACTATCCAGCAACCGAGCGGAAAGATGTTACACATCAAAAACATTTTCTGAAATATAACGTTTGCTGCATATGCCAAGTGTTGAAAAAAAAAGCTCTTCATTATTTAACAAATGTCCAGATTCTAAAACGCAAGACTGAAGAAATGGTTTTTAAATTGTCTACCTAATCGAGTCGCACACGTCCTTTGTTGATATGGTGCTCAGGTTCAATATACACTGTTACAATTTATTCTGTGAGATATTGGTTTTGTTCTTCAAATATTTTTACAAAATGCGGCATTGCTTTGAAACTCTATAAAGTAGTGCATCTCATTCTCTGGCCTCATGCCTCGTGTGAGTTCTATGCCCAGACTGGCTGCATGGTGCATCGGTAACGTTTTTGCCTGCTGATCCCTAGGTTGCAGAATCAAATCCTGGTGCAGTTAGTTGGCATTTGAAGGTACGCAAATGCTAGAGAGTCTTGTCAGTATATTTACTGACATGTTAAAGATACTCTTCGGGTCAAAATCCTGCCACCCTGGTGTCTTTAAAAGCCTCAGTAGTTAAAAGGGACGTACAACCAATATGCCACTGACCTGTGGCGGTCTGAAGTCCTCTTACCTTCTCTGAGTCAGCCAAAATAGAGACGAAGTGTTATAGTTATATTTATTGTTGTTTTAAGGGGAGGAACAGCGAGGTCATCCGCCCCTAGACGAAGTGTGCAATGTAAATTAGTATCTCCAATGGGAATGAGGAAAGAAACCTTTTGACATCAGATATACAGTAGATTTAGGTATTTGACAGACATTTTTGACAACCATATTCTGGAGCGTGTTGCTCTGTGGAAGTGAAACTTGGAGAATAGAAACAATTGAATTGTGATACTACAGGAGAATGCTGAAGAGTAAATGGGTAGATAGAGTAACAAATCAGGAGTTATTAATACGAATCGTAGAGAACTGTTTCTTGCGAGTGCTAATGATGAAAAGAGGGAGATTCATAGGTCACATACTACTGTAAGTAACTCAGGAATAGCAAACTTAGAAACCCTGGAACCCTACACTTGCTTATTACAAACACTAAACCTACACTGGGGCACTCAGTGCCCCAAGAATAATAAGCCTGATTTACATATTACAAACCAATATTTATTGAATTTAGTATAACAACTGGTTAGTTTCGTTTGATTAGACTTGCGGAAAAGTTATTTTATACTACACTTTAACATGTTATACTTTCGGTGGCATAGTTGGTAGCATGCTGAGCTTCTATGTCGAATATAGCGGGTTCAAACCCGGCCAAAGTCGTCGGATTTTTAAGAGCGTGGCCAAACGGTAGGATATCTTATAGAGGAGTCTTCGCTCTCGTTTACGGTCTGCGGCAAACGTCTATGAAGAAGGTATCCAAAAACTTGTGCCACGCTATGACAAATGCCTGCAAAAGTTCGGCAGTTATGTGGAAAAGTAGTTTAAGATGTGTTGAATGTTGTGCAATACATAATCTTTCTGTATCTGTACACAATTTAATTTTATTACCAAACGGAACTTACTTTCTGGACGTGCCTCTTATATAAAACTGATTGCCACAGATATAGTGTGTGTTAGCTATGTAGAGATCAAATGCATAGCTCTGGACAGGGAGACATAGATAGCTACATGAAACCAATCTAAAGACAGAAGACTCAAAAACAGGAATAACGATTGACTGAGATCAACCTTTTCCATTTAAATATCTCCTCTGAGACTACAGATGAGCCACCTGTTGAGGCCCTCCCTCTCGTGTCACTCATACCAGAACACGGTACGCAAGAAATATGAGTTTGGTTGGTCTCGATGATGCCCAGTTGGGATCCAAGAATGCTTTCGAGACACGCTAGGCCTTATGTGGTAGCAATGCACTTCTCAAACATTGCTGCGACGCGACTAGCGGACATACAGTTTTGCTTGTATTATGGACTCCAAGAAGACAATTATGATAGGATACACTACGCCAAACTGATAGACATGCTATGTTGTTGTTTGAGTCTTCAGTCTTTTGACTGGTTTGATGCAGCTTTCCATGCCTCCCTGTCCTGAGTAAATCGTTTCATCTCTACATAGCTACCACACCCTAGATCCGAGGCAATCTCTTTAACGCATTCTAACCTTGGTCTACCCCTACAGTTCTTGTCCTATACCCTTCCTTCCATAACCAATATTGTTATTCCTGGGTGTCTTAGTATGTGTCCTACCAACCTATCTATTATCTTCATTAAAAGTCGCCAGAAACATATCTGCTCTCCCAATCGTCTTAATACCTCTTCATTTGTAACCTTATCTACCCATCTGGTCTTCATCATTCTCCTGTAACACCACATTTCAAACGATTCAATTATCCTCTTTTCTGCTGCGCCAAGTTTCACTTCCATATAGTGCCACGCTCCAGACAAAGGCTTTCATTCGTATTACCTAAATCTATCTTCGATGTCAACAGATTCCTTTTTTTTGTAGAAATGCTTTCCTTGCCTGACCCAACCTACTATTTGTATCCTCTTTGCTTCGTCCATCAATATACCAAGCACCCATGGCATAGTCATGCGTGTTAAATCATTTACAACGACCATACGGAAAGCAGCTAGCCCAGAAATTGGAAAGATCTAGTTCTTAAAAAAAACAGAGCTATTAATAATAATAATAATGTTATTGGTTTTGCGTCCCTTTTAACTACACTGGCTTTTAGAGACGCCGGGGTGCCGGAATTTTGCCCCGAAGGGCATTTGCGCATTTGCGCACCCTCAAATGCCAGCTGAATGCGCCAGGTTTTGAACCTGCAACCTTGGGCTCAGCAAGCGAGAACGTTACCCCTGAGCCACGCAGCCAGACACAGAGCTATTATATAGCCTACTTGTAACAGATCTAATTTTTTAGCCTACTTTTCACATTTTGCAAAAATGAGGAAAAAGTAGACTTGTGAGATCGGGCAAATGTGTGTCTGTCTGTCTGTCCTTCTGTCTGTCTGTCTGTCTGTCTGTCTGTCTGGCTGGCTGGCTGGCTGTGTGTATGTCCCCCCCCCCCCCTATCAACTCCTTAACGGCTTCAACAATCGAAACAAAATTTGGTAGGAGTAAAGGTCTATACTTGAATATCTCACGGCCATATTTGAAAATGATGTCAGTGCTACCAACTGCTGAAAAATCGCAATTGAAATTTGAGCTCCATGTTGGATATCTTGGAAGGTATGAATGGGAGCTATTTCAAAATTGGCACACGTATAGATAATAATAATAATGCAGTTTAATTTCCAGGAGACAATACATGGCAGTGTTGCCAAAATGATTATACGCTTGCTGATAGGTCCAAATTTTAAATGCATATAACTTCTACACTATCAATTGGAATTCAACCAAATTTCGCATGTGCTATGTGTACATAAACAGATATGACTTAGCTTATTCTTAAGAGCCACCAGGGCTGCCAACTGTTAATAAATGCTCTCAATTTGTTTTTATCCAAATACCCATATATCAGAAAGTATGCAAGCCGACAGCTTTAAACTATGCACACGTATAGTACCTGACATTCTATATTAATTTGCAGTAACTTATATACATCAGAGCTACCAACATGATTCTAAGCCTTCTGAGAGGTCCAACTTTAAATACATGTAACTTTTATACTATCATTTGGATTTCAACCAAATTTCCTGTGTGCTATGTGTACCATAACAGATATGACTATGTCGATTCTTAAGAGTAACCAGGTCTGCCAACTGTTAATAAATACTGTCTCTATTTTTGTTACCCTAATATCAATATATCAGAAAGTATGCAAGACAATAGCTCTAAACTTTGCACACGTATAGTAGCTGGCATTCTAGATTAATTTGGAGTAACTAATATAGGCCTACGCCAGTGCTGCCAACATGATTCTAAGCCAGCATATAGGTCCACTTTTAAAATGCATGTAACTTCTATACTAACTAATGGATTTCATTCAAAATTGACACAACAATAGATCATATTATTTCAGATTATTTCTGACCAATACATGTATGTTGCCAACATGATTTTACGCACGCTGTTAGATCCAATGTTTAACTGCATGTAACGTCCATGTTATCCATTGGACTTCAACGAAATTTTGTATTCTGTACCTTAAGAGATGGAACTAAGAATATATTCAGTCACCAGGGCTGCCAACTGTAGTTCTCTATTAGGCTACATTATGCCAGGTATACAGTATTTCGAACTAATTAGTAATTTCGATATTACCAACTTAATTTCATCATTATTCAAGATTGATCCATATAGATTAATCATTGGCATGAATCTTAAATGTTAAGAAAAGTAGGCTCTTTAGTTCGTCACGGAACTTCTTGTTAGAATTTTAATCTGCTTTTTAGTCTTTAAACAACTACATATTTTTAGAAATATATTTGAAAACTATTTTTGTTAGGAAAACTTTTTAAATGTAAGACTTGCAACTCGACTTGTATTATACATTGCCGCTGAATTAATTTCAGGTTATATTAAACTTTGTCAACATGGAATTAAGCAGAGATGGTTACAATCGTATCTTTTCATGGATATAAAATGTTTAACGTTGTCGTTGCTCATTCATGTAGGGGCGTTGCGACATCGTGATCATGCAGCCCCGTGTACTTTGGTGTGTGTAGAAATTGTCTGATAACCTGTGTTATTGTGATGGCTGTATTAGTGTGTAAAATGTTTAACATTTTATGGCCCATTTTGTTTTCTTACAAAACGGGCCCGTTCAAGAGTTGTACGGAGATTACTGCCTGGTGTGTCCTGCTGGCCTTGTGAAGCCTTAGGAAGTGGGTTGTGTATTAAGGAGATTATAATTTCATTAGCCTTATCCTATTATAGTATGCTAGTTGATTGTCAGTAAATGGTGGGAAGGATACACGCGTAAGAATGAAGTATTGTTGGCATGTTTTCTTCAAAATTCATGGCCATCGTGCTATTTGGAATAAAATAAAATTATATTCTGTACACTTTTTAGAATCAAGAACTTGTGAGTATTATTTGCGCTCAGAGACAAAAGAACGTAAAAGTAGCGTTGTTTCTACTGTGACAATAAATCGACTGTACACCTTCAGGTTCAAAGTTGTTTTTTGAACATTAATTGTGATAACAAAAGCTACCTTAAGTCAATAAAATCCAATATTAGGATACACTGTACTGGTTTCGGATATATTATAACCTTCTTCAGCAGATACGGTATGAATGAAGTTTCAAGATTACATATAATTTTATAAACAGTATAAGTTCAAAATTATTTCCAAAACCGTTATCTAAATGCTTAGAAATACTCAACAAAAATTAAAATCAGATGTGTCACAATTTGCTTTAAGTTAATAATTAATGAAGAAATTCTTCATAACAGACAGCCCTTAGTGGAGAAGTCGAAGTTATGGAACTGATGTTGTTCAATTGAGAAATTTAGAGGTTGGGATTCATTGTGAAACTTATGTTTACGTTATGTAAAAAGGTCTTATGGTACATTATAGTGATAAGAGTTTGTCAAAAACCTAGAGAGGCTATAGGTGAATGTTTGATCATGGAATAAATTCATGTTTTAACATGTTTGTCCAATCCCTGTAGTTGGAGAAATGACGACATGAATTCTGAGCTTTAATAAGACATTCGCTACTCACGATTTGGTTACTTGAAAAGCACTACTGCATTAAACAGTTCAAAAGCCCCAACCCTGTCACCACTGCCCCTGAGAAGACCTTGGCCTACCAAGCGACCGCTGCACAACCATTTGGACTGCAGATTGTGGGTTGACGCGTGGTCAGAGCGTCGGGTCCCCTCGGTTGTTAATCTTGGTTTTGGTGACCGGGACGCTGTCTTATTGCCATTCAGCTACTCATTTGTCCTTACGATGCTGAGTGCACCCCGTTTAAGCCGACACGTCAGTTTCTAAAATCCTTGACATAGCCGAGAATCGAACCCAGGAGGGGGGGGGGGGGAGGCAGGCACGCTACCCAAACACCACGGAGTCGGCAAAGAAAAGAGTCGACTTACCATCAATTGTTAAATTTGGCTGGCTCCGTGGCTCAGCAGTAATGTTCTCGCTTGCTGTTCCCAAGGTTGCAGAATCGAATCCTGGTGCAGTCAGCTGGTATTCGAGGGTGCGCAAATGTGAGGGAACCGTTTCAGTAGATTTACTGGCACGTTAAAGATCCCCTTCGGGGCGAAATTTCGATACCCCGGCGACTCTAAAAGCCACAGATGTTAAAAGGGACGTAAAACAAATAACATTACTATTTAATTGTTAAACTTGATGTTGTTAAGTCGCTATGGGAGCTTGGGACATCTTGGTCATCAACCTCGTGTACTAGAGCGTGTGTTCTAATTGTCTGGAATAAGATTGGTCATTGTCATTAGTTTCGAGATATTTCACCAAACCATCAAAAATACTTTTGAACTGCATTGTACTCACATAATTTTGCACACCTCTTGAGATGGAGCCATCTGCTGTACCTCCAGTGATATGCAAACCACAGTTTGAAAATCACTTACGGTATTTAAACGCTATGAGATAACTTCACACGTGTGTGACTTTGGTGTTGTTGGAAATAACTCTTAATGCATACTTTGTGGCATATATTAAAGATTTATTGGGCATATGCCTATGCTCATTTAGGAACTTATAGAGCTTAAACAATTGAGTCCTACAGATAACGTATGTTGTTGTAGTGTCCTTAATGGCGTGTGTTTGTAAATGACCTTAGATTTGTGGAATGAAACGATCGCGACCTTTAGAAAGAACCACTGGAGTAAAAATGTGAAACCACGGGAAGAGTTTTTCAGGTTGGCTGATGGTGGGATTCGATCCCATTAGTCTCTGGAGTCCACGAAACTTAGTCAATCTGGGCGGCCTTCCAAAACACTGAGCCCCCCCCAGGGGCTCACATCTAGTGGGACGTGGGTTGGCGACCACGGGACCCCAGCTGAGTCCGGCATTGCTTCCACTTACTTGTGCCGGGCTCCTCTCCGTCTTCTTTCCTGTCGACCTCCCTTGGTCAACTCTTGTTCTTTTCCAACCCCGACGGTATTAGGGTATCTGAGGCCTAGGGAGACTTTCATTTCCCCGCCTTAATTGGCCCTTGTCTCATATTTCGATCCCTCTTTCTTCGAGGGGTCAGACCTCTTGTTTTCTTTTCATTATATTTCCTTTTCTCTTTAAGAATCCCGCACTGTCTTTGTAAATTGGCTCCCCGTGTATCTAAATTAGCTTAAGAGAATTTTTTGAACCTACAGTACATTTTGTAGCTATTTTCAATCTAAGTTGCATTTTGTAAGTCTCTTCGATCTAAATTGCATTTTGCGAGTATTTTCAACCTCAATTGCATTTTGTAAGTATTGACAATCTAAATTGCTTTTTAGTAAGTCTTTCAATATAGGGGTTGGAACTTTTGTGATTATTTTGAATATCAATTGCATCTTGTAAGTACTTTCAACCTAAACCGCTTTTGGCAAGTATTTTCAATCTTTTGTATGGAGCGCATTTTGTAAGTATTTTGATTTTCAATTGCATTTTGAATCTAAATTACATTTTGTAAGTATTTTCAATCTAAATTGTATTTTGTAAGTATTGTCAATCCAAATGAGTAGTTCCAATCTAGCATACATTTTGTAAGCATTTTTAATTTCAATTGCATTTTGTAATTATTTCGACTCTACATTGCATTTTGTGCGTATTTTGAACCTAAACTACATATTTGGGGTATTTTTCAATCTATTCCTTTTGTGAGAATATTCCTTCTAAATTCCCTTTTGTAAGTATTAACACTCTCCATTTCGTGAGTCCTTTCAATCTGAGTTCCATTTTGTAAGTTTTTACATCATCATCATCGTCTTCATTTTCCTTTTCCAGCTGACACTGGGTGGGGGCAAATATGATTCCTCTCCACTTTTTTCTGTCGTTCCACCATTCCTCTTCCGACACGGTGTTCCAATCCAGGTTCCGTTTTCTAATGCTATTCTCCACCGAGTCCATCCAACGCATTCTTGGTTTTTCTCGTCCTCTCTTCCCTGTCATCCGTCGTTCCAGTGTTCGTCTTGGAAGCCTTACTTCATTCATCCGTTTGACATGTCCAAACCATCTCAATCAGTTTTGCTCCAGTTTGTCATTTAGTTTCTGTACTCCCAGTTCTTTCCGTATATCTTCATTTCTCACACTGTCTCTCCTCGTTTTCTGGACCATACTTCTCAGGAATCTTATCTCAGCTGCCTGTACTCTGCTCTCATCCCTCTTAGTCATTGTCCAAGGTTATGCTGCGTATGTCTTTATAGGAACATAATATGCTTTATATGGAGAACATGTATTCGTAACCCGACTGCTCCCGGTCTTTCGAGGCATGTTACGTTCCCCCATCGTACGAACACATGTTCAGGATTTGATGACTTTAAGGTAACTACTATACAGGAAAAACAAACATATTCCTAAAGTAACTGCATTTAATTCTAAATCATGGCATAATAAACAACAACAACAAAATCATTACATTTAAATTACTCCCAACAAATGCAAAACAAAGTTTGGAGCACACAGATGATAGTTCTAAAGGGTCACAAGTCCTAATTTGACTCATCTGTGCTCCGCAGCTCGGATCAGAATCGGATCTCCTCAGGCATGCTGCAACACTGTCTCTTGTGAGTTCCCGAGTCTATGTGCGGTGTCTCAATACACCCTAATTTATGCTTTCACTAAATAAATTCCATACTTAAAAAGCATTCATTGTCACTTGACGAACGTTCATATTTCATACACATCACTTACACGATAATAATAATAATATCAAATCAAAGCAAACATTACATAAGACTGTACACATCTAGCACTTCTCATTCCTTAATGATATTCTACTTGATTCAATCTGACTGTCCGTAGTGCTCACGGTACATTTATCTCTACTTTACGATTCAACAATGCATTTACCATTTACGTTTGGTTACTTGTTCAATGGCTTTATTGTTTGTTTGTGTAACAATCATCTTCCTTCTCCTTTTCCTTAAATGCGGATTACGGTACCTTCATTACTATACATAAACAATGCTAGTTAATTATACGCTACACCATAATGTCCTCGTGTTGGTCAATAATAAGTCGATCTACTGTTAACATTGCCTCAACCCGTGTTTTGGGCTACCCGTATGAATATGAATATATTACCAGTTTCATTCATCTTCGTCCATTCCATCTCTCATCCCGACGCGCAGGTCGCCCACGGGCGTCGACTAGAAAGACCTGCACTCGGCCTCTCACGAGGCTACACGACAACAACAACCATTTAAAATTGGGTTTCTATGCCTCAAAGTGTGTCAGTGCGTTTAGCGACGTTACATGTTATGAAACATTAACTTGGCTAAATCTTGTGCGATTTCACCAATTAAAAGAGGGATTCATATCCTCTGAAAGCCTCTAATTGATTTCTGCAATCATAACAATCAATTTCTCAATATTTTAGAATACCAGTTTATACATTTCAACTGTCCAGTACACTCTGCCAAGGGTCGGTCATTAGCCGTACCACCCGCTGTGTGGACAAAAGGTTCTGACCTGCTCTTCCCAAAAGAACATGGCTGCCGGCTCGACCTTCGTCGTCTAGCCCCTCCCCTCTACCAGCTATCTCATTATTTATTCACACAACAACAACAACAACAACAACAACAACAACAACAACAACAACAACAACAACAAGGTTTCAACTGTTACTCACTCTCTTCTCCACGGACAAGGCGTAAACTGTGCCATCATTATGATCTGAATATCTAAATATTTACTCATTTAACGTAGGGTAATGTTACTTGGCTCAATAAGGCTCACAAAATTATTAACAGCAAAGGAATGGATGTCTTATAGCGACGAAGTCGTGGGGATCGAATACGGCTTAAATATGCGTGCGATTGTGGTTTCTACAGTTTTCCACATCCACGTAACGAAGTATTGGTAAGGTGTCCTCGGACCCTTCCATTATTAATGGTGCCACGCCTCGACGGGCGGATCATTCCATAATGCAGCTAAATTAAGGTGACACGGTTATTCCTTAATTGCTCTCATGACGCTGGTATGGCAGACCAGACACCATATCTGTCTCCATCCGCTGTCAACAATATACCTGTACGCCCTCGGCTGTACGTCAATGATACCTTCGAAGAATAGCGCATATTGTCCTGACATCGTGCTATAGAATTTTCCTTGCATCTATTAAAGTAAAAATCTTGGCTTTACTTTACAACGCTCGCATTTTAGCAGCTCAACACTAGATCTGTTAGATTATTCTTCGGCTGTACGTCAATGATACCTTCGAAGAATAGCGCATATTGTCCTGACATCGTGCTATAGAATTTTCCTTGCATCTATTAAAGTAAAAATCTTGGCTTTACTTTACAACGCTCGCATTTTAGCAGCTCAACACTAGATCTGTTAGATTATTCTTATCATATGATACTCCAGTTTCCTTCCGTTTAGCTGTTCTCACTTTCTACTAGCATTTATTACTGGTATTTTTATCTGGCTTTATTTTACAACGCTTACTGCGTGACTCGTGACACTTATTACATTTAAACATGTATAATAACATCCTGACACATATATTTTTCAACACTTTCACTTATATTACCTTGCAATTTCTTGTAATTGATGCAATTTAACGTTTCATGCATAATCATGCTGAATATTAATCTCTCTTTCGACTTTGACCACTTCATTAAGTTATTCATTAACTTTATTATTAAATTTAGCGTGCTCTTACGCATTTTTGTCGTAAGCTAACTCATTCTTATGTGCAAACTCTTTAATGCAATTACGAAGAATGAATAACTCGTACAAATCTTTATCTCAAGTTCCCTATTACACTTTATTAACACGGACATATGGTGAGCTTAACTGATACATTATAACATTGGAATGGTACTTACATCCTTCTCACTCGGTGGTCGAATCCAATAATACAGCATGTGACCCACCATTATGCGTCTAGAAATGCTCCATGGTTATCACAATATACATTCCTTGTGGCTTCACAACACTTATTTTCATTTCGATGTTACACATTTTGAATTTAACACTTTCATTCATTTTTATACAAGACTTTATAATAAACACGTTATGTTAACAACACTAAAACACATTAAATTTTATATTACACTCGCTTTATATAGTGGTACCTCCCTGGACTTCGAATCTGCATGATTCCAGAGGTGCAGGCTGCGCATTTCCTGACATATCCCTCCTCCCAATGGTAGTCTCTATCAACTGCGCGTATCTCCTGACTAATCCTCTTCTAGGGCTCCCAGTACCTCCTACTTCAACTATCAGTGTATCTTCTATAGTGTGTGCGATTCTTGCTCCAGATCGCCTAACATATCAATGTAGTGTCTGTGGCTTGACAATCAGAATGCCTGTGATGCTCATTCCATCCCATGATCTATCATGTATAGTTTAATTGTATTATCACGATAAAAACTAGATCATGACTTCGCGATTTTACTACTGTGTTACACGTTAAACTGGCGTAATTAAATTGTTCACTCAACATGCTCGTCACTTACTGTGCGGCTTTAGATAAATGTAAGCTTTACTTAGCTTCACTTTGAGTTTCATTATATTTCACTCGCGTGGCGTTCTTTAACAATTTCCGAACAGAGG
The DNA here is from genome assembly GCA_946902985.2 of Meconema thalassinum. Taxonomy (NCBI): domain Eukaryota; kingdom Metazoa; phylum Arthropoda; class Insecta; order Orthoptera; family Tettigoniidae; genus Meconema; species Meconema thalassinum. The sequence goes on from OX336388.2 coordinate 1,438,538,739, forward strand.
AGTTGCATCCTCCCCGCGTGCGTTCTCTCAAAATACTTTTATAAGACTTTATATTTCACTCGCGTGGCGTTGTTTACCAATTTCCGGTGCGGGAGAGTGGCATCCTCCCCGCGTGACTTCTCCAAAAGACTTTTATATTTCACTCGCGTGGCTTTGTTTAACAAATTCCGGTGCGGGAGAGTCACATCCTCCCCGCGTGAGTTCTCAAAATAGACTGACTGTTCCAAGATTCCCTGCTCTATAAAAGGGATTTGTTCGAAAACATAGTTCCCTCAGCTTTCCAGAGCGTCTTCTTCTCTGATAATGCACTTTCCGGGCTGGAATTGCATTTTTCTAGATCATTTTTGCATGGAGGTTACGGTTCTTGTCTCATGCAAGGAATCTGATCGTCCAATTAATTAATATTAATTGGTTTACAGTTGGCGTACCCACGCCATGCTCCGGGGAATTCCCCGATTGCTGTCCGCTAATGACTTCCCTTCCACACTTTGCGTGTTATTTTCCCTCCGAAACGTTATAGGATTCGATTTGCATATCTGAAGGCTCTATAATTATCTCCTCAAGATTTTATTCCACTGTGTGTTCCTGCCAAGTCTCTTGATTTCTTGGTTTGCGAGTAATCAATTCATTTCTCCTGGCTTCCTCCTCTTTCCACTCTCTGGCCTTAGTGGCGCGGGGGTTACTCCTGTCAATTTTGACTCTCCCCAACCCACAGGACGCGTGGAAGTAGGTCGCTGTGATGTATCTGGCCTCTGTCTGACACGCCTACTCGTTCGAGCTAATTTGTAAACTGTCACACAGCCTCCAGATCTGAGCTCTTGGCTAGAATTTTGTATGTTAAAGCATTAAGCATACAATTATTTTCCATAAAATTGCTTGAAATTCCTCACAGGTAAATGGAATCAAGCTGGGATTACATCAGTAATCATTATTTACTTGTGTTTTGGGTTCCATGCGGTTGTTTCCCCTCAGAGACCTTAGGTCGATACTCTATAAAATCATAGGAATGATTTCTCCTCCTTAGAGTCTCAGGTTCGATTTATTTATTTATTTATCGTATGGCTTTTAGTGCCGGGAGTGTCCGAGGACATGTTCGGCTCGCCTGAGTCTGTAGCTGCTTCCAGCGGATACCCTAAAGGGTGAGCTACAAGTTCCGTTCAATTTCAAGTAGTTCCAACTTTCGCCACCAGATGTCAATGATACCTAGTGGTGAACGTTGGAACTTTGATAGAGTGTTCTGACGAAATCTAACCTAACAAATTTTGCTTTACACAAGTTTAGTCTGTGAAAGGATCTTTTACATGCCATAAATCTATGACATGGGACCGCCGGCTTTACTTCCCCTCCGAAGGAAGGCATACTGAAGGATTTTAACGCTCTTAAAAAATCCGACGACTTCGGCCGGGTTTGAACCCGCTATCTTGGGCATAGCAGTTCAGCATGCTACCGACTACGCCACCGAAGCAACACTACCATCGGGTACAGTACATAACTTCTTTAGCCTTAATTGGTATATCCTTGTTCCATACTAGTCCCCATACCTGTTGATAGAAAGCACTCCCGAGTTGTATTCTTCTGCTAATTGCCAAATCTAGTCTTCCATCTTCAGTTAGTTCACTTCCCAAGTATTTGAGTGTTTCACCACTTCCAATTCCTTATCTCCGACTTTGATTCCTCCGTTTCCTTCTTTCTTATCTCTACTCATCACCACTGCTTTACTCTTCGTACATTTATCTTCAGTGCCCATTGCTCAATCTTTTCATTTATTACGTCTAACTGTTCTTGTACCTCCATCTCATCCTCGCCCCGGATCACAACATCGTCTGCAAACAACATTACCTTCATCTTTGCCCTACTATAGTCTTTCATTGCTGCCTTCATGATGTCATCCATCACCATTAAGAACAATAAGGGTGACAACAAACTTCCTTGCTTTAGTCCAATGTCAATTTTAAACCATTCCGATGTCCCGACTCTAGTCTTCACACTACTGTAGCAATCCATGCACATATCATTTATCATGTCTCAGTTCCTTGCCTATCCCCCTATTGTTAAGCTTTCCCAAACTTTTGTTCTAGGGATGCTATCATAGGTCTTTTCTAGATCAATAAAAGTCATTACCATACCCTTCCCATATTTCCAACTCATTTCAATGTTCTGTCTCGGAATGAAAATGGGGTCCACTGTTGACCTGCCCCCTCTAAATCCAAACTGCTCCTCCTCTATTTGGCTTTCTATCTTTACTCTAATTCTTTTTTCTAAGATTCTTTCCATTACTTTGGCAACATGCGAGATGATGGTGATTCCTCGGTAGTTACCACACACCTTCCTGTCTCCTTTCTTGAATGTTGGCAATATTATTCTCTTTTTGCGGTCTTCAGGAACTTTCTTCTCTTTCCACACACTCCTGAGAAGTCTGTATGTCCACTGCAGTCCCACTGGTCCTGCCGCCTTGATCAATTCTATTGCCACTTCGCCGATTCCCACAGCGTTCCCCATCTTCATCTTCCTAACTGCCCATTCCACTTCTGCCATAGTAATGTCTGGTTCTTCTTCCATTTCTGTTGTTGTTGTTGTTTGAGTCTTCAGTCTTTTGACTGGTTTGATGCAGCTCTCCATTCCCCCTGTCCTGAGCTAATCATTTCATCTCTACATAGCTCCGACACCCTACATCCGAGGCAATCTGTTTAACATATTCTAACCTTGGTCTACCCCTACAGTTTTTGTCCTCGACCCTTCCTTCCATAACTAAGCTTGCTATTCCTGGGTGTCTTAGTATGTGTCCTACCAACCTATCTCTTCTCTTCATTAACAGTCGCCAGAAACATCTCTCCTCTCCCACTCGTCTTAATACCTCTTTGTTTGTAACCCTATCTACCCATCTGATCTTCATCATTCTCCTGTAACACCACATTTCAAATGCTTCAATTCTCCTCTTTTCTGCTGCACCAATAGTCCAAGTTTCACTTCCATAGAGCGCCACGCTCCAGACAAAGGCTTTCAAAAATGACTTCCTAACACCTAAATCTATATTCGATGTCAGCAGATTACTTTTTTGTAGAAATGCTTTCTTTGCCTGAGCCAACCTACTTTTTATATCCTCTTTGCTTCGTCCATCACTGGTTATTCTGCTTCCTAAGTAACAGTAGTCTCCTACTTCCTTCAGCTTTTCACCTGCCAATTTGATCTCCATAGAGGTTTCCATTTCTACCTCCACCGTTTTGGCTGTTTGCGTAACTTCTCCGCATGCCTGGCATCTCACCTTCACAGCTCGCTGAAATATTCTTTCCATCTGTCCGTTATCCCTTCTGGTTTTGACAATATTTCACCTTTTTTTTTTCACGAACCCAGTGTTCACCTTTTAATTCCTTCTGCTTTTAATAATTCCAAACAGCAATTTATTTCCACAATTTAAATCCTCCCTTATTTCCTGAGTGAATTCTTCCCCGCTTTTCTTATTTTCCTCTGCAATTACTTTCTTGCAATCTCTAATTTGCTTCTATATATTTTTCTCTACTTTCTTCACTTTTTGTTTTGTTTCCCATTCCTTCCAAGTTTTCTTCTTATCTCTTACCTTTTCTTTCACTCTATCATTCCACCATTTTTTCGCCTTTTCCCGTACCTTCCCTGATGTTCTACCACATGTTTTCTCTGCACTGTTTACAAATGCACTCTTAAACTTTTCCCATTCTTATTCCACATGGGTAATATCCATCCTTGGTATCTGTTCTTGCAATTATTTCTTAAATTCTTCCGAAACCTCCTTTTCCGTTAGTCTCCAGACCTATATCCTTCGTTCCCTTTTTTCTGGTAATCTCACGACCTTTCCTACTTCTAATTTTGCTACCACTACCCTATGGTCTCCTCCAAAGGCTTCCTCTGGCATGGCTGTGACATCAATTAGCTCTTTGCGATGTCCTTTTTCGACTAATACATAGTCTATCAGAGTTTTCGTTCTTCTATTTCTCCATCCATACATCGTTATCTTCTGACTATTTTTCTTTCTGAACCACGTATTCCCTATAATTAATTGGTTCCGCTGACAGAAGTCCATTAAGAAATCCCCTTCTGGATTCTTACTGCCATAATCATATGGTCCCTAAATCTACTCTCTTCCTTGTCTGTCTCTTCCCACTTGTGCATTCAAATCTCCCATTACTATTATTTCCTTATCCTCTATATATTTTTCCACATCTTCTAGGAGTTCTTCTAAGTTCTCTTCTGTATTCCACGTTTCTGGAGCATATACTTAAAACAGATCTTTTGTCCCTGCCTGGAACTGTATCCTTCCTATGATCATCCTGTCACTTATCTTCTTCACCTCCTCCACATACTCTAGGACAACCTTTCTTATAGTCATTCCTACTCCAATTTTTTGCCTCCTGTCCTCCACTGTAAAACAGCCTGTATCCTTCCTTTAGTTTTCTTTCCCCTTTTCCTTTCCATTTTGTTTCACTGAGACCAAGGATGGCTATATCCTTCTCCATCATGAAGTCCACTAGCTCCTCAGTCTTGTCCGTCAGGGTTAAGATGTTGACTGTCCCTATTCGGATGTATTGCGATGCTGGTCGTCCATTTCTCACAGCTCCCCCAGCATCTGAAGAACTGGCGCGTCGCCTGCAGTGGACGCCCTAGCATTTTCCGAGACTGAACCATATTTGCTTTCATTTTAGGCTACTATTAAGATGGGGTCGCCACTCCCAAATGCATTTTACGACCTACTGCCAGGTATGAACTAGGCCGCTCCTAACATTGAGAAGAGACGCCTTTTGTAGCCGCTCCTCTGGAGTACAGACGCTACGGGTGTCCATTATATGGACAAATATCTTTTACTCTATTAACCCCGAGCACTGGGTTGCCGCTTCCGCCAAATTTGCTGTACCGAATGACTACTTCACCACCGCAGGTGCCGTTGAGATCTTCACTCATACCTTGAGCTGGGCCCTCCATATTTATAATCCTGGAGAGAGGGTGTCCTACTCTCACTGGGTGTCCCAGTCTCACTTAATTATCGTTATGGTTTCCATTTCATTGTAATTTTCACTATCACCCAGACCATTAGGAGCTGATAACCTAGATGTTAGGCCCCTTAAGAAAAACAATTATCATCATCATCATCATCATCATAAAACACTGAGCTATCGTGGGGAGTTAATATAGAACGTTTTTGCCTCCATGCAGGTGTTCCTGGGCCAGAGTGTACTTCCGGTCGAAAGGCTAGTTTCATCCAGTAGCATGTAGTCACACCAATCCGAATAAGTTCCTGGAATCTTTAACCCTGGTTGTACCGTCTCCCGCGGGAGGGATGGGAGATCTACCTGTTTTCATCAACGACAATACCCTCGATTTGGCAGGGATTTGGAGTTGGATTAAGCGTACGTTCCACCAATCTTGTCACCCAAAAAAGTACTGACCACGCCCAACAATTATTAATTAGTCTATTAATAATTTCTAGCATGTAAACATTACTAAACCGCTCAGTTATTGATAACGGAAAATGAAATACGGTGAGAGTGAAGGGCTATAAAGTGATAACGACCTAGCTGCACGTAATACCGCGTAATTCTATTCTGACGTCCTTAGTGATAAATTATTACGTCACATGATTACCTTGTTCCACAAATAACATCATTTCACATAATAGGGCTATATTATCATTGCGGTGTGTCTTCCTTGAATAATGTCGCGTGTCTGACTGAGGACGAGGGTCAATTAAAGAGACAGATCTTAACGGATCCATTATAACTCTCATTATCTAAATAATATATTAATGCTGTCCTTCTACAATGATCCATCGATTTCAAATACCACAACAGTGAAAATGCCTGGTGACGTACTGTCTCTCTGAGCTGTAGTTTACTTCCTTGTAGGATGCCTACTCACATTCCGCCCCTTCCCCTTTCAAGCGTGCTAGGCTTTGGCCCGAAGAGTGCCGGGTTCAATTCCCGGCTGGGCCATGTGGAATTTAATCTACTGTGGTTAATTCCGCTGGCTTGGGGACTGGGTGTTAGTGACGTCTCCATGTACGAAGGAACCAAACTGAAAAAAATAGAATAAACAGAAAATTAAAATTTAAGACTCTGAACATACAGTACGTTGAATTTTCTACATAAAAATCTATTCGAATCGAACATTTGTTTCTTAACGGTGCTGGTTGACTAAATTCCTCACCTCGAATAATCTGAATTCTTGCTGTATATTTTTGACAGCTACTTCACTTACAAATCTGGAGAGTGATCCCTCTCAACAGACCATTGATCTCAAAGACACAAGTTGAAAAACTTCCTGGAATAGGTAATAGTTGATGGAAGGTAATGTTTAGAAGTTTCAAAAAGATATATTAAGAAAATTTAAAAGGTTCAATACTTTTTAAAAGACAATTTTAGCTTTACAAAAAATATAATGTAGGCCTATTCAATCGTCTTCAAATTGAAATGAAATATTTAAATATTTTCCAGGGACTTATATATTACATTTATATTTTGTCTCACAAGGCAATAAACAACTCTTACGTAAACGAATTAACGTTCCTCAGTGGATCCGGGCTCTTCAGGATATCCGGGCTCCAGGGTTACAGCCCCGCTTGTTTCTTACCAGCACTAGTGGCATAGAAAGGCCGTTATGCGATCTTAAAATGTAATTTTTGTGTTTATCGTCTTAAAGTACAACAATGTGTGTGGATATTGAGTTTTGAGTTTGAAATGGTTGCTTTATACTTTTTAACAATAAAGTTCATGTACCAGAAGCTATTTAGCACATCGCATGGACTTTTTTCTTGTTGACGGGAGAGTTTTCAGATAGTAAATGTCAGTAGAATATAATATATGAAAATAGACTATATTAGTTCATCATAGAACTTGTTATACTTTTGATATGGGAAATAGTTATCGTAATGCAATTAGTCAGCGAGAATATGATAACTCAGCCTTCGCATCCCCCTGGACCAATTCAAATCTCGCATCTCTATTCAGACCCATGCTATTTAGGCTATGGCTGTCACTGCTATATTCATGTTATCGTAAAGGGCCATGGACATGATGTAAGTCTTTGCTTCTATTTCAGTAGGTTGGTTGGTTGGTTCTTAAGTTTAGGGGCTGCGACAACGCGGTCATGTAGCCCCGTGTACTTTGGGTGTGTGTAGAATCTGTCTGATAACCGGTGTTAATTGCGGTGACTGTATTAGAGTGTGTTATCTGTTGTTTGTTTTTTTAAATTTAAGTACTGTAACTTAGAATTTTTCAAATAGTTCCTACTTTTGCCACCAAGCGCCACCGTCAACGACTACTAGGCCAAGTTCAGAACTTAGCTACTAGACGCCACCGCAGTCGGCTCTTGGCAATGAACGTAGAAACCTAAGAGCGTTGTTTACATTCTTAACCTATCCAATTTAGCTTCACACAGGTGCAATTAGTGGAAGGTTCTTTAACATGCCATAAATCTATGACATGGGACCGCTGGCTTTACTTCCCCTCCGAAGGAAGGCATACTGAGGGATTTTTAAGGCTCTTAAAAAATCCGACGGCTTCGGCCGGGTTTGAACCCGCTATCTTGGGCATAGAAGCTCAGCATGCTACCGACTACGCCACCGAAGCCGCCCTATTTCAGTAGGCTAACGCTGTCAATGTTATTTATCTACTGTTCTGAAATAAATCGCCTTCTGTGGTCTCGGGGTATATACTGGAACTCCAGACCCAAGAGCCCTCAGTGTGATTTCTGCCTCTGCCAAGAAAGTTTATTGAGGGGTACTCAGCTTCGTGAGTCAAAACTGATAAGAGGTAGCTCTGATTCCCACCTCGGCCATCCTAAACATGGTTTTCCATTCTTCCTCACTTCTACTCCTGGGAATGCCGGATGGTTCCTATATAAATAAATGTCAAGGCCGCATACTTACTAATATTGGCAATTATTTTTCTAATAAAGTACTAGCATCAGTTACAAATCCAGACGCCACAGTAGCACAGGTTATCAAATTCTTCACGCACCCAGTTGCACGGAGTGATGACCACATGGAACAACACAAACAACAAACTTTTCGGCGGCTTCGGTGGCCTAGTTGGTAGCATGCTGAGCTTCTATGCCCAAGGTGGCGGGTTCAAATACGATCGAAGTCGTCGGATTTTTTAAGAGCGTTAAAAATCTCTCAGTATGCCTTCCTTCGGAGGGGAAGTAAAGCCGGTGGTCCCATGTCATAGATTTATGGCATGAAATAAAACCTTCCACTAACTACACTTGTGTGAAGCCAAAATTTGTAGGTTAGAATTGATAACGCTATATTACTTCCAACGTTCGCCGCCAGGTGCTAGCTGTGATGGCATCTAGTTGCAAAGTCCACATTAGGTCTCGTGGACGGTAGTGTTTGGTAGCAAAAGTAGGAACTACTTGAAAATTGATCGTATGCAGTCCTTACCTGAATCACAGACAACACACACTATTGCAGCCATCACAATGAACACCGGTTATCAGACAAATTCTACACACACCCATAGTACACGGTGCTACATGACCACGTTTTCGCAGCCCCTAAACTAAGGAACCAACCAAAAAACTTTTCTAAAATAAGAGCAGGCATCACTCGTGTGGAAATATCTTGTGTTAGTTTATCCTGAAATAGGACACGAGATAGAGTAATACAAGCCGTAATATCAATGCAGCTGAAAATTGTGTTAGTCCTTCAATATTGTTTTTCCTATCTCTCCGTGTAGGCCTACCTATGTAGTCTTTGTCAGGTATGATTATCCATTCATGTAATGCTGTGCCTTCAGAATAGCAGTCTATTGGCTCCGAGATCAAAGGAGATCAAATGAAGATACAATATGGCTTCAATCATAGTTGCAGCACACAATGCGTATGGTATGCGATGTGAAGGGAGGGTGTATGTGTGTGTGTTTCTTTTAGATGTTTTTATGCCCCAATCCCTGGAGTTACCAATAGATCGTAACTACCTGGTTGCAGAAGCTTTCACCGGTTCAACATTTGACAATACGAGGCAGAGTTGATTGTCGTGCATTTTAGCATAAATTCCACGTGCATCCCACCCTCCATGCCAAAAAACACTGTCGCAATTACCTTTCCTGCTGAAGGTTGGACCTTGGCCTTCGTTCTTTGTGGTGATTTGGTGTGCACCGGCACCCACCCCATCGATGTTCTCTTTGTTTTGGGGGAGAATTGGTGGACGATGAGGAGGTGAAAGCAGCTGCATCCAGGTGGTTACATAGCGCTGGAGATGATTCCTACGCATCCGGAATCGAAAAGTTGGTTGCCCGTTCCGAGAAATGTTTTCAGGCTCTTGGGGACTATGTGGAAAAGAGAAGTATGTTGTCATAGCCGTGTTGCCTATGTATATGTGGTTTAATAAGGGGCCATAACTGGGAACTGGCTTAGGCGGTAGCACGACCTCTCACCGCTGGGTCCGTGGTTCAAATCCCGGTCACTCCATGTGAGACCTGTGCTGGACAAAACGGAGGAAGACAGGTTTTTCTCCGGGTACTCCGGTTTTTCCTGTCCAGAATTTCATTCCAGCAACACTCTCCACCATCATTTCATTTCATCTGTCATTCATTTAATCATTGCCTCAGAGGTGTGTGACAGGCTTCGGCAGCCGGCACAGTTTGTGATGTTTTTCATTCTGCTTGGTGCCACTTGGCAACCAGGTGTAATGTTTTACGTTTTCCTGAAGTACCGTGGTGAAACCACTATAAACCTTTTTACCGGATGGGCGCCATCGTGTCTAATTACCATATGGACATCGAAATATACATGTGACCAAACTTACCATAATATACCTCGGCTATACAGATTCTTGTAGCTCAGCCCGTAGGGAAACTTATGCTTCCAACCAGAATGACATTTACCAAGAGAGGAGAGGGTCGTCTTACAGTTAATTCTAAATACTAGGAGGAAATACGCAGAATGAGTTTAAGGAATTTACTTTAATGACATTACTAATAGAACAAGATATATTAAACATAAGAGAGGAAGATTTAATGAAGTTACGTTTAACGAGGTGGCAAGAAGCAAGTGACGACGGAGACATTACGTTAAGATTATTCCAAAAGCTGAGAATTTACATTTAAGGTGCCCAAATCAAAAATTAAAATAGTGAACAGAGAAATAAGTAATTTTGCCGTTTACGCTCACCAATGCTGGTTTCTTCTGGTCTGCATTGCGTGATACAAAGCAATGCTGCTGTCTGATGCTGGATAAAGTTGCCATCACGATGATGTAGATTAAGTGATATTGTTGATGTAGTGATGAAGATCTGACTTCACAAATCACTTTAATAATGATTAGCCCAATACATGACTAACATTATATGTAAGCCTGAACAGAATATGTCCTTGCATACTTTCAACTTGTAAGCGAAGTAATGCTGATGATATTTACCTGAAGTCATCCATACTCAATAGTAGGAATCTGTCGAAGGAATAACGAAGAAGTGGGCCGTAGAGTCCAGAGCAAGGTCTTATAAAAACATCACCTTACCCTCACTCTAGCACCTTAGTTTCGAAAGTTTAAACCAATCAAACTCCTCTCGTCCGATAGCAGTCATCTCTTCCTCAACTGGTCGTCTGCGATTCGTCCTTTCATAACTTTGACTGAATTCTCAGAATTCGTGGTCTTGGAGCTAATAAAGATGTTGGTGTCGGTGTGTAGCAAGATTTCCTTGTCTTGGATGGACTTGACCTGCCTTGAACCATTTTCTGAGAAAGGCCCCTCAAGTAGCGTCTGTTTCTTCTTCCTGGAATCTCTCCCACTGTGAGCTAGCAGACACGTTGAGCTATCGTTGTGACATTTTTCCCTGCCTTTCTAACTGACTGAAAATTACTACGTATTCAACTTGCTTTGCCATGTCGTACAAATGATCATAATTATGTATAAGTTAATAAATCTTCCCTTTGAAATCAATTAATTAAAATGTGAAACCTGCTTCTCTCATCAACAACCAATATAAAATGATAATAATAATAATAATAATAATACAGAAATAGTGTGGGTGGTTATAATATTTCCAACTGAATTAAATAATAATAATAACAATATCTCAAGTTTGAAGATATTACATAACGCCCCAGTTGATCGTACGTTTTTTACAACAACAAAATTTACGATCAACTTCAAGACACAACCTTAAAAGAAACACAATTAGCACATTATATAGAACCCTTGGAAAAAAATATAACAACATGTAAAATACCCTTCCATACACCTTCTCTCATCGACAGTGTTTATTGATTGTTCTGGCACACTGTGCCTATATGAGTCTGTATAGGTGGTTCTGCCGCTCGATAAAAAAAATATATAACCCTGAAACAATACATTGCGAAAAAAAAAACTTATATGCACTTCACACGCAATACTTCTTATTTTGGCAACTTGATATCGTTTTACAAGTTTATTTGCCGATTTCACTGATAAGTTTCAAAATCTTCATGCCTATTGGTTTGAGAATTTCTGGAGTTTCACTCGGTACAAGTGTTCGTTCCCCAGAATACTAATAAGATGTGTTGTCACACCTCCTACATGTGACCACAATGTAACCTCACGTTACGATACTTTACACTCACACACACGTCAGATGAGACGCTCCTGACTCCATTGCCGTATTCTCTGTTTAAGAAAGTTACATAAACATACTACTGGAAAAAAGAACAACGCTTAGAAATATCTATAAACCGACTTTTATTTCTGTCCATGTTGTCAACAAAGTATCCCTTTAAATTTATGTCGTGTCACATTCTCAGTTGTGTCCACCTCAGAAAAACCCGTATCTCAGAGCGGGACTCCTAATCAGTCCATCTCTTTAAATCTATGTATATATCACCCTAAATTCAGGTCAACAGCGTACGCTAAATATGACCTATATTCTGTACTCCGTTACCTTTGCTGCTGTTTTTTATCTGATTGAGACAGACCCCCTCGTCCTGCCTTGTCTCACCAGAGCTAATTATGTGTTCACCAACACGCTCTTGCGTACACAGCTCTGACGTCACCTTACCTGAGTCAGACCACAGTCACACACTCCGTGACTAATTATTATTATTACTTATAAAAACAAATTTACCAAAATTTACACTTTAGTGCATTGTACTCCTTCACACATATGCTTAAGATATGTATCTCCTCAGACTATTGGTGTTGTACGTTCCGTACAGTTGTTTACCTACTTCATTTTTAAGAACATATGCTGTATTGCCACTCCTCTTCGACACTATAAATCTTACATTTTCACACTAAAGTGCTAAATTTAAAATGAGCGTACCTCTACATGAAACTTGACCTTCCCTTCTGCTTTAAGGGCCGTTATAAATGAATTCACATACTAGCTATTAGAGCATTCAATTATGCTATCTTCTAGCATCTGATCTATTTGCTGTTGAACTGCCTCTTGATACCGAAAAGGAACAGGATATCTATGTCCAACAAACACAGAATAATTATGCACGTTTGACGTATGTGTGTAACAATTGGCCTTGCCAATTCTCGCCTCGAAAATCCTCTTGTTGTCTAGCAACACATTATAAAGTTGAACACTACGTTGCTCTCCTAACTCATCACTAAATGCTGAAACCCGCAAGGAATCTTCTAAAGACCTGTACGTTTGCACATTACCCAGAAAAAATAATGGTACAGGTTCTATACCCATAGACACCTGACCGAACTCCTCGACACTACTTGCCGACACCACCGTACTCAAAGTACACACCTCTGACGTCACACCACACTGCTTACCTGGGTCGTTAAACGTTATAATTATATCCTTTTCGTTCCAATTCACCTTTACACACTCTTGTTCATAGCATAATAGAGCTGAATATCTGCTAAGCCAATCAGAACCTACTATCAGTTCATATACTATGTTCGCTATAATTAAACAGGCCAGCGTCTCAACGTGACCGTCAATTTCTAACTCAACCAGTACTTGTTTAGACATTAAATGGGGCCTCATCCCAACAGCAGTTATAACATAGCCTAAGTAGATCTAATGGGCATCTCCTCAAAAATGGTACCTCTCTCCTTCATTTTAGAATAAAACATGGCACTCAAAGAACTCCGTGCGCATCCTGAATCAGATAATGCAAAAACGGGCACCCCTGACACAAAGACTTTTGCTACAGGATATAAAATTTTACACTCACTTACTTCCTGAACATCTGTTAACTCCCGAAGTAAATCACTTTTCACATCTAGGTCATAATTATTACTATATATATAAGAGTACCGGTTGGAGACACAACCCACCGTACTGCAACGCTACCTAAATGTTCTACTTGTGATTATACTTCCTTCCTTTGCACTGCCTACTTTATCTCTTTCTCTTTTTATCGTCACTCTCTCTTCACTCCTTTCTATTATTGTTTCCCCTTCCTCTGTACTACACTTATCAATGGTGACCTTACGGTTCGCTTCACCTCCTCTTGTCCCGTCCATCTCGGCTACTATTTCCTTCCACACCTCACTTTTCTTTCTCTCTTTCTTTCAGCCTGGCTTCCATCTCCTCTAAGGAAGTACCATTATTCTGCTCTTTCTTTCTACCCGTATGATTTATATCTTCCTGCCCCCCCCCCCCCCCCCTCATCGCCTATGCTATCACCTTGCACCTTTTCTTCTACTAAATCACTTTTATTCTGTTTTTTTCTTACTCTTCGAGTTCCTGATTTCAGCTTTCTGCCCTTCATGTTCTTTAACTATCTCTTTCCGGTTATGGCCTAACATCCGCTTCTCCACATTCGCTAATATCATACTAACTTCCTCTATACTTGCTTTAAAGCTGTTCCTAATTTGCATCTTCTCTTCATCTATTACTTTTTGCATTTTAATTTCCTGATTGCTTAATGCTTTCTTTATTTTACCTATCTCCAATCCTATTTTTTCTCTAGTCTTTTTATCTTCTTTCTCATTATGTTCCAGAATCTCTGCCCTTATTTCCTGCACACTCTCTACCACCTGTTGACTAATCATTTCCACTTTATTTTCTATAATTTCAATCTTCTTCTCAACCTCTTCCAATATCGTTTCTCTGAACTCCGATCAATTTTCCTTCATTTTCTCACACCCCCTACGCACCTCCTCGTTAATATCCACTACCCTGTCCACTCTTTTATTTAATTGCTCAATTTTATTATTAGTTTCCGCCCTACACTTATCAAATTTAATGTTAATCTCTCTATTATCATTTTCCATTTGAACATTAGTCGCTTCCAATTTATTGTTAGTAGCATCCAATTTACTGTTGATTTCTATATTATTAACCTTCATCTCCTCGTAAATTTTTGCTTAGTAGCATCCAATTTACTGTTGATTTCTCGATTATTAGTTTTTATTGTATTATTAATTTGTATGAGTAATGCCATAATCCCCTCATTAGAACTATGAGCACTTTCCTTATCAGCTCCACTCTTTGGAAATACCTCCGTTTGCCGTTCTCGTCCCCCCCCCCCCGGACTGCTCTCATTATTAACTTCTACATTCTCCTCTCTCTCCTCACCACTCGTAACGTGACTGCTTCTAAGTTTCATGTTTTCCTCTTCACCCGACATGTTGACACAGCACACGATATATATCCCCCAAAAAACACACACTGTACAGAAATAAAATAAAAACTTTCCTCTCCCTATAAATACCACTGGTTTTCGGCTCTACGTTGAGCGCACAAATGTTATGTTTTTCATTCTGCATGGTGCCACTTGGCAACCACATGTATTGTTTTACGTTTTCCTGAAGTACCGTGGTGAAACCACTATAAACCTTTTTACCGGATGGGCGCCATCGTGTCTAATTACCATATGGACATCGAAATATACATGTGACCAAACTTACCATAATATACCTTGGCTATACAGATTCTTGTAGCTCAGCCCGTAGGGAAACTTATGCTTCCAACCAGAATGACATTTACCAAGAGAGGAGAGGGTCGTCTTACAGTTAATTCTAAATACTAGGAGGAAATACGCAGAATGAGTTTAAGGAATTTACTTTAATGACATTACTAATAGAACAAGATATATTAAACATAAGAGAGGAAGATTTAATGAAGTTACGTTTAACGAGGTGGCAAGAAGCAAGTGACGACGGAGACATTACGTTAAGATTATTCCAAAAGCTGAGAATTTACATTTAAGGTGCCCAAATCAAAAATTAAAATAGTGAACAGAGAAATACGTAATTTTGTCGTTTACGCTCACCAATGCTGGTTTCTTCTGGTCTGCTTTGCGTGATACAAAGCAATGCTGCTGTCTGATGCTGGATAAAGTTGCCATCACGATGCTGTAGATTAAGTGATATATGACTGATTATTGTTGATCTAGTGATGAAGATCTGACTTCTAAAATCACTTTAATAATGATTAGCCCAATACACGACTAACATTATATGTAAGCCTGAACAGAATATGTCCTTGCATACTTTCAACTTGTAAGCGAAGTACTGCTGATGATATTTAACTGAAGTCATCCATACTCAATAGTAGGAATCTGTCGAAGGAATAACGAAGAAGTGAGCCGTCGAGTCCAGAGCAAGGTCTTATAAAAACATCACCTTACCCTCACTCTAGCACCTTAGTTTCGAAAGTTTCAACCATTCAAACACCTCTCGTCCGATAGCAGTCATTTCTTCCTCAACTGGTCGTCTGCGATTCGTCCTTTCATAGCTTTGTCTGAATTCTCAGAATTCGTGGTCTTGGAGCTAATAAAGATGTTGGTGTCGTTGTGTAGCAAGATTTCCTTGTCTTGAATGGACTTGACCTGCCTTGAACCATTTTCTGAGAAAGGCCCCTCAAGTAGAGTCTGTTTCTTCTTCCTGGAATCCCTCTCGCTGTGGGCTAGCAGACACGTTGAGCTATCGTTGCGACATTTTTCCCTGCCTTTCTAACTGACTGAAAATTACTACGTATTCAACTTGCTTTGCCATGCCGTACAAATGATCATAATTATGTATAAGTTTATAAATCTTCCCTTTGAAATCAATTAATTAAATATGAAACCTTCTTCTCTCATCAACAACCAATATAAAATGATAATAATAATAATACAGAAATAGTGTGGGTAGTTATAATATTTCCCACTGAATTATATAATAATAATAATAATAATAATAATAATAATAATATCTCAACTTTGAATATATTACAAGTTCATATCCTCGCCGCTAGATGGGGGCTTCATTCATTCCATTCCTGACCCGGTCGGTCGACTGGAAGCAGGCTGTGGATTTTCATTTTCAACTGGGAAGTGTAACTTACTTTTTGATTCGCCATCGTATATGTCCATAATAATCAATCATCATTTTTCACGTTTACAAAGAAGTGCATTTTGTGTTGATACTGAGAGCAGATGACCTCGTAGTTCCGCCCCTTAAAACAACAATTACTAACTAACTGAGAGCTTGCTATATGAGATGACACGACTTCTTGTAGATATAGTAGGGAATTGGTATTAAGTTTGTCTTGGTTATTTTCATCATATGACAAATAGGCTTATTATATCACCTTTATATCACAAATATCGTTGTATTTGTGTGGGACCCTCGTAATAATTTGCAATAGGCTTGAAGAATATCAATGAAGCTTGGCAGGGACTTACCGTAGTTCTACCCCATTAAATCCCACCAGTATATTTCGAAATTCGAGAAGTGTCTCCAACCCAACACGGTGGCTGCACGGAATGTTTCATCAGCATTCAGTATTTAGGAAATTATTCCAGCAGTCAATCTAAAATGTTGCACAATTGTGAATGCTATAAAGAAAGCCAAGATACGAGATTTGAAACACATAGAATGCGCAAAGCCAATATGGAGGCCATGAGAATGTTTTTGCGAACTCAGGGAGATTTGGTATGTGGAATCATATTTGCAGATAAATGTTTAGGCGTTTATCTTTCAGTAGATCTGTCCGCAGACAGGTTTCAAGTGGACGTCCTCTATTTCTCTCTGTCCTGAGGATCTTCATTCATTTGCTTGTAACTTCTTCCCCACTTTACATCTGTTAACATTCCAAACCTTCTTCCTCTCTCTCTCTTTTGCTTTCTACTTTTCCTTCCAAGACTGCAGTAGACAATTCCTATGTAGGCCTAGTATGTGACCCATCCAAGATTTTTAGCCTACTTTCGATATTTGCAAAAAAAAAAAAAAGTAGACTTACGAGATCTACACAGGGGCAAAAAGTGTGTGTCTGTCTGTGTGTAGGCCTATGTCTGTCCCTCCCCTATCAATTGGAAGATGACGAAACCTAATTGAACGAAATTTGGCACAGAGGTAGCACTAGCAAAGGGCACCTCAGTGTCATGTTTTATATTGCCGCCATCTTTACCAAAGCGTAATAGCTGCCACTCAAATGGTCCAAATAAAATTTAAATTACTACCAATCTAATCATCGGATCTTAACCGAATTCGGTAAAGCCATGCCTTCATATGGGACGCGTTCTGTGCCCAAACTATGAGGTCATCAGTCGTACCATTTAAAGATGAATTATGCAAGCATTATAATTTATAACTTACGACCCACCAATGGTTTAAGCTATGGTTTAAGCTGTTCTTTATCAGTGACTTAAACGAGCTGAGCCGTGTCTGTCACATGACAACATGACAACATATTGTGCCTGTCCTCTATTTCAGTAGTTTGAGTATATTCCAAGAGATAAAGCCTACTGATAGAAATAATACTACCTTTGTATGAAATGATTTATAATGAAGATGTACTGCAGTGAAGAAATCGTTTATTCCAAGATATTATTTATTAACAAATTCACAAAGAAATTTGATACAATGGTCCGGTTAGCTCAAAACAGTTGCCAGCGTTTCGCCCCAGTGTACCAATGGGCTCTTCAGTTGGTTATGGTACACCTCACCAAGACGCGTGGCTAGTACATACTGTGAATGCCGCTGCAAGGCACAAATGTTGCCACGAGCAGCGCCAATGTACTATGGAAGTCAATACTTCCTTTCAAAAATAATGTTAGCTTACCTAGCTAATCCATATTGGAAATATCTGTTCCCGTAGGAACAGACAATGGACCACATTACATTCGAGTGTCCTTTACGTGCATACAGAGGCTCTATAGAAGACTTACACTGTGTCTCAAGCGAAGCCCTTCTCTGGCTCTCAACTTTTAACATGGAACTCTAGCTATGAACTTGAGATGGTAGTTGTACTCTATGTACTAGCCACGCGTCTTGGTGAGGTGTACCATAACCAACTGAAGAGCCCATTGGTACACTGGGGCGAAACGCTGGCAACTGTTTTGAGCTAACCGGACCATTGTATCAAATTTCTTTGTGAATTTGTTAATGTACATAGCTCAATCGGACAATTTTACATCCTGTTTCCTACGGGAACAGATATTTCCAATAAAGATATTATTTTCCAAACCGTTGTATCTAAGTCGGTTAATTATTATTTATTTAGCGTATGATGAATACAATATTATATGCAATATTATGCACAACATACAGTACAACTACCATCTCAAGTTCATAACTAGAGTTCCATGTTAAAAGTTGAGAGCCAGAGAAGGGCTTCGCTTGAGACACAGTGTAAGTCTTCTATAGAGCCTCTGTATGCACATAAAGGTCACTCGAATGTAATGTGGTCCATTGTCTGTTCCTCTTCTCCGCAGTCACATTGAGGTGATGCCTTCCATCCCCATTTGAAGAGAGTGGCTCCACATCTACCTTGGCAGGTCCTAATACGGTTTAGCGTCCTCCACTGTCGTATGGGAAGGGAAAATCCATCAGGGCACATGCAGGGCACTTAGATGATATGGGCAAGTTTGGCTCTATGGCTAGAGTAATAGTGTGAGCTGGGGTTCGAAACCTACTAGAGTTAGCTTTTCTTTACTTGAATTCATTTACAACAGATGTGGACGAACTCTCTCCAGAGATACTAAATAAATTTGCTATTTAGCACAAAGGAGAGGCTAATTTATACACTGGTTTATTAATAATCATAGGCCCTGCACCGCACTTAAACAGAAGACAGAAGAAACGGGAGAATAGAAAAACAAGATACGCGTTGTAATCCATAGCCTTCTCAATGTCTGTGTATGGTGCTGTTCTCTTGCGGGTTACGTGGGTAATTGATCCCAACATTCCGCTTTGCAGGTCCCTGGCCTTCTCAAGTACTGTATTACAAGTTTGTAGTTCAACTTCTAGCCATGACCGCTCTCCGATTACTTTTAAGCACTGCCAGCTGGATCGCATCCCTCCTGGTTGCTTTAAACTGCCTGCCCATTCAACACTCGGTTGGTTGGTTCCTAAGTTTAGGGGCTGCGATAACGCGGTCATGTAGCCCCGTGTACTTTAGGTGTGTGTAGAATCTGTCTGATAACCGGTGTTAATTGTGATGACTGTATTAGTGTGTTAACTGTTTTTTAATTCAAGTAAGGACTGAAGACTTTTGAATTTTTCAAATAGTTCCTACTTTTGCCGCCAAACGCCACCGTCAACGACTACTAGTTCAGAACTTAGCTACCAGACGCCACCGCAGTCGGCTCTTGGCAACGAACGTAGGAACCTAAGAGCTTTGTTTACATTCTTAACCTATACAATTTAGCTTCACACAGGTGTAATTAGTGGAAGGTTCTTTAACATGCCATAAATCTATCACATGGGACCGCCGGCTTTTCTTCCCCTCCGAAGGAAGGCATACTGAGGGATTCTTAACGCTCTTAAAAAATCCGACGGCTTCGGCCGGGTTTGAACCCGTTATCTAGGGCATAGAAGCTCAGCATGCTACCGACGTAAACACGATAATGCTGGAAAGACACCTGTAATGCCCCTTTGTTAAATATTGTTAGATGGACCGTAGCGTTCAGGGAAACGTGTGTTTGCAAAGCGAGGGGCTAAACGATCAGAAAATGTGCTAGTCTTCTCCTCCCACATATCTGACGTCAGTGACGCCAACGGTAATCACGTTATATCTCAGCCTCTCTATTCCCGAGTCAGTGAACAATTTCTCTTTAATCATCGACGAAATTGATGCCGTGACCCCACAACCTTCGAATTGAAGAAGAAAATAGAGCAGTGGATCAATTAACCTTGGATTAATAACATGCTAACAGCCAGGATACATCAGCAAATAAAATGTGTTATTGTTGTTGTTGATTCGTTTAGGGGCTTTGCGACATCGTGGTTCTGTGTGTGCGTGTAATTTGTCTTATAGCCTGTGTTATTTTAATTACTTTACTAGTGTGTGAATGTATAACTAGGTAGAAACTGGGTAGGAAACGTTCGTGGCCTTAAGTTAGGTGCCATCCCAACATTTACCTGCAGTAGAAGTGGGGTAAGATTTCTAGGATGGCTGAGGTGGGAATCGAACCCATTCTTCTCAGTTCTGCCTCACAAGACCGAGTGTACCCCGTTCCAGTCCTCAGATTAGAATTAAATTTAAATTGGCAAACCAGGGAATCGAGCCTGTACTTCAGGAGCGACAGTCAAGAATGCTAGTCACAGGTCTCAAGTTGGTAACAAACGCAAGTATGAAGATACATTTAGTCTTCATTTAGATACTTGGACATTGTGGTCATTATCCACCTTTACTTGAGTGTGTGCGCTGAGTTTTCATATTAACCAGTGTTACTGGGTGTCTGTAATTGAGGCTATGATTGGGAAACAGGTAGTGCAAGTTCATATTAAGAAGCATCCCAGCAATTGCCTGGTTTAGAAGTGGGGAAACTACGTAAATCCATCTCCAGAATGGCTGAGGTGGGAATCAAACCCACCTCTTCTCAGTTTTTCTTCACAACGCTGAATGTTATCCGTTCCAATACTGAATACTCGTCGCGGAATTAATTGATTGGCAGAGCCGGGAATCTAACCAAGACCGCGGAGGTGATAGCCAAAAAGGTTAGACAATAAGATGAACATATTTACGGTTACGGATGTATAGGCTACTTTAACGAACAAAACTTGGCCCATCTATATCGATTGAACATGCTTGCAATACAGAGCTGATTTTATAGCACACAAAAATATGAATGAGTCTCATTTAGTCCAATTCAGTTTCCAGCTTGAGATGATCCCTTGAAACCAACATTGGCTATATTTGGATAACTGTACGGGACATGTAGGTAGTGAAAATAGCAGCCATCGAAGTTTAGTATCACCAATACTTTCTTTGCAGAACATCACTGTTTATGGCAACTATGTGGCCATACTGTAGCACAGAAATATCTACTTACGTTTCTAATGTGGACTGTTACGTACTGATAACTCCTTTATATAGCCAGTTGATAAATTATAACCACAAATCTAGTGGAACTTCTTAGCAGTTTCAAGATACATCCTGCCAGTGTTGGAGAGTTTGGATTCAACATTCATTTACTAAAATTTATGGTAAAGCCATTTGTCATCATACCGGCATCCAAAGTGAGAGGTCTACGATTACTTTCAATTATCCATTACATTTGCATCTGTGACTTTAAAACAATCACTACAAAATAATCACTATAACCTATGGAGCTGATAACCTCGATGTTTTATCCATTAATACAACAACGACTACAAAATATGGTACTGATAACCTCGTTGTTGTATCCCTTAAAACAACAATACAACCATCACGACAACATGATATGGTGCTGATAACCGCGATGTTTTATCCCTTAAAACAACAATCACGACAATCCCAACAACATGATATGGTGCTGATAACCTCGATGTTTTATCCCTTAAAACAACAATACAACAATCACGACAACATAATATGGTGCTGATAACCTCGATGTTTTGTACCTTAAAGCAGCAATATCCTCGTCTGCAGGGAACTTTCCACCAATATTACACTATTTTGAGTAACGTGAGAATTTGGACACCGATTTTAACTGCCGATGTCGAATAAATTAGTAAATGAATCAATATCGTGTTCTAACTACAGTATCCAGGAAAGAAACAGTACACTAGTCCAGAAATAGAATGAGCATTGATTCTCGAAAGACTAGACATGTGAGCTGTATTATGGAAATACAGTTCCCGGTATTGCCTGAACTGCTATTTGTGTACACTCGATATGGACAGAGCTCAGTATGCGCCATAGTTTTTTCCTGAATGAATCAGGAGTGACGTTTACGTACGACCATAACTTGGCTACGAGTGTAGACCTACCAAGCAGCGGCTTCGGTGGCGTAGCTGGTAGCAAGCTGAACTTCTATGCCGAAGATCGCGGGTTCAAATCCGGCTGAAGTCATCGGATGTTTTAAGAGTATCAAAAATCCCTCAGTATGCCTTCGTTCGGAGGGGACGTAAAGCCGGCGATCCCATGTCATACATTTATGGCATGTAAAAGAACCTACCACTAATTACACTTGTGTGAAGCAAAATTATGGGTTAGATTTGACTAACGCTCTTAGGTTTCAACGTTCGTCGCCAGGAGCTGACTGTGATGGTATCTAGTAACCATGTTCAGAACTAGTTGTCGTTGATGGTGGCATTTGGTAGCAAAAGTAGGAACTACTTGAAAATTGAATGTATGCAGTCCTTACTTGAATTAAAAACAGATAACACACACTAATACAGCCATCACAATTAACACCGGTTATCAGACAAATTCTACGCACACCCGAAGTACACGGGGCTACATGACCGCGTTGTCACAGCCCCTGAACTGAGGAACCAACCAATCAGACCTACCAAGCGTATTTTTGATTCATTTAGTTGCATGGTCATGTAGCCCCGTGTGTGTGTAGAATCTGTCTCATAACCTGTGTCATTGTGGTGGCTGTAGTAATGTGTGTATTTGTAATTGAGGCTAGGATTTTTAACGAGACGGACCGTGGCTGTAAGTTAGCAAACATACTAACATTCGCCTGGAATAGAAGTGGGAAAGCACGAAAACGACTTCTAGCACAGCCGAGGTGCTAGTCGAACCTATATTTTCTCAGATTTCCCTCACGAGTTTGGAAGTACACCATTTCCAACCCTAAGACCAGAATTTAAATTCTTGGGCAGAGCTGAAAATCGAACCCTGGACTTCTGGATCCGGAGTCACAATATGTAACCGAAGACCACATAATGTAGCGGACCATTCAAGTGATAGAGGTTTAAATTGAGCAATATTTTAGAAGAGGTATTTTCAACTAAATCCATTACAACTAGGGTGAAACGTATCATTTCTTGAGTAATGTTGTATTTTGTTTTGTCATTTGAGGGGCTTGGACATCGTGGTCATTCATCCCCCGTGTACTTAGGCGTGTGTGTGAATATGTGTTTAGTGACGCTCCTCGTTCAGATTTCTGTCACGTGCTATAAATACAATAAAGATCAATGCGTAGATTACCAAAATGGTACCACCTCAAAAGATAGACACCATGTAGTTGTTAGTTATTGTTGTTTTAAGGTGCGGAACAGTGTGGCCATCTGCCGCAAATCACGTAACTTAGTTGATGTCTAACTATTATTATTATTATTATTCATCCATTCATTCATCTTCATTTCCCCTTTTCCAGCTGACACTGGGTGGGGGGCAAATATGGTTCCTCTCTACTTTGTTCTGTCGTTCCACCATTCCTCTTCCGACACGGTGTTCCAATCCAGGTTCCATTTTCTAATGCTATACTTCGCCGAGTCCATCCAACGCATTACTGTTATTAAATGTAATGTGTCCTCCTGAGAGGTCTGGTACAGGTCTTTCTAGTTGATGACCATGGGTGACCTGCGCGTCGTGGAGGATGAAATGATAATGAAGACGTCACAAACACCCAGTTTCCGTGTCAGTGGAATTAAACGAAGGAAAATAAAATCCCTGGGGTACCTACACCTCGGCAATATGAAACTATTTGGAATTGGGACTTAGCATTAGTCAATATACAATACAATTAGAACACACTACAATTACTTATTAGAGGTTTAGAAGTTTGCATGATTATGGATATTTATGAACACAAAATGATGCCTGTATATTGTGCAGAAAATTGGGTTTCCCTAGTATAATATAATATCATATGGCCTTGGATGCCGGGTGCAAGCTTTGTTATTTGACGCCCAGAAAGCAGCTTGCATGTCGAATTTTGTCGTTCCTTGGAACGCTATGAAAGTCAATGAGGTTAGATATCTAAGCTCCTTGACACTACAGCGCTTTCTAGTAGAGAATGGAGGAACTTTCTGTTGGTGGAAAATCCCGAGATTAATTTTGCCATTATGAACACCGCCTGCTGAATTCAAATGTTTTTTTTAACATGCCAACAACGTATGGCATGCATGTCGTTACTTTTTTCGCCTTTCAAAAATCACTTACCACGACCAGGAGCGAACCTGCAAGCTTGGGGTTGGTAGTCTGACACGATAGCCACTCATCATCCGTGGCAAGCTGGGTTTCCTAGTGAGTAGTATATTTTATTTCGTTATAATTTAGTTATTGTTTTTCAATGTCGTCCTGTTTGTCATGCCAACAATATGTACAAGCATTATTGAAATATTTGAAAAAGAAATAATTTATCAAGAGTTATTATAATAATGGTTAGAAAATTGCTAAATATTCACATAACAATTAATTTATTTGTAATGAACTACGAAGGTTAGGGCAACCATTTTAGTACATTTTGTTGATAACTACCATAGAAATGTGCCTAAAATATGTCACTGAAATATCTTTTTAAGTTCAAGAGTTGTTAGGGAAACGGAAAGATAAAACTAAATTTTTGGGAAACGAGCGATGTATGTTTCACATGATTGAAAAGTACTAAAATTCCCCTGCTGCATAAACTGGTCCTTCCTCATTGTACTTCCTTGCGTTTTCCTCCAGTTTCAGTCACTTCGTGTATTTACTTGCCTCCTTGGTAAATGCTAGAGTTCATTTTGTCTCTAAATGACGCCGAAGATCATCGAAGCTTCTTGCAGCTTGGTGGGAGTTCTTCCTAGGTGTAAGTTTCATCCTTTTCAATACTTTGGATTTTGCCTTCGTGCCTTAGTTAAATGCTATTAGACCTACTGCATCATTTACAGCAATCTGTACGGGTATTTTTCTGGCAAATCCTGATTTAGGGGAAATCTCACATTTATTTATTTATTTATTTATTTATTTATTTATTTATTTATGATGATGATGATAATTGTTGTTTTAAGGGGCCTAACATCTAGGTTATCGGCCCTTGATTTATTTATTTATTTTGCATGTAGTGATTCATTATTATCCTGTATATGCCCAGCTAAGCACCTCTCAAGCAAATAGCTCTTCACTAACGTTTAAAAAAAAAAACTGATTTTATTACATCCAAAAGAGCGGTAGGGAGATTGTTCTTCTGCTTTGGTGGCTTACATTGCCATCAAGTATTGATCGTTGATAAGAACACCAAGATTCTGGACCCTTAGGGCCGATGCACATTTAAGGTTAGGTTGCTCAGCATCGTTACTATTACAATTTGTGTACCTATTACATTTTAAACAGGCCTTCCTTGTAACTTAACGTTTCCCCATCGCAAATATTTAGGACTACTATAAACACTAGACACACTAAAAACCACACACTAAGAAAGAAAACTACCAAAAACAACACGAGGGTTATTTTATATAAACAACTATTTTTCCTCTAAAAGCTACTGCTTCCATTGTTTGATGAGATATTGCACACCCAGCTTAATTAAATATTTTTCAAGTGATAGATTCAAAACAGTAGCTTAGGTTCGTAAAATGATGAAGAACCAGAGAACAGGGTGTTGTCAAGAAATCTAATTGTCAATGATAGATGTCAGCCATATTTTAGTTTTACTATAACTTTGGATCTATTAGAGATATCAAAGAAATATTTTACTTCAAGAAAGAGAAAATTTAATTCTATATTAAAAATGTCATTTTTGAAAAAAATGATATTTTCTGAAGGGAAAAAAGAGAAGGAAAATAAAATCCCCATGAGACTCTACGGACCACTTGATCACGGGAACGGACATTATTATTATTATTATTAATAATAATAATAGTAATATTTCAGCAAATTCGATGCTCGCAATGATGTGGAATGACACACTTGATTGTAGAATTGGCACATTCTAAAGCATGAAAAATATTTTCCTTGTTGGCAATGTTTCCACGCCAATGTTTTCAGATGGTTCTTTGCTCAGTACTCCAAAAGGGTTCGAGAGCGAGAGCAATGAGACGTGAAGGGAGGATCCTTTGATAGGCCTCAAACATATCTCCTAACTCAGTGCTGTTTCATTCGCCTGTTAATAAAACACAACTAGACTGCTTTCCACAACTCATCTGTACACCATTCACAGTACATTAGCTCACTCAGATGTGTACAAACCAAAGACGATATCACTTCAAGCATTTTAATCGTCAAAGAATCTTAACTGAAATTTGGATTTCCCAGTGAATAATGCCTAGTAGAATGATGACAAATTACATAAATATTGCAAGTTCAATGGCCATATCAAAATCTAATCGTTGAAAATGAATATCAAGGATAGCACCTCACGCAATGATAGACTACAACGGACTACTTACTCTAAATAAGAAGAAAAAAACAATTATCATTACAATATTTAGCCTACTTTCATTTATGAAATCACCTTTTGTCCGTGTGTGTGTATGTGCGTGCGTGTGTGTGTCTCTCCCTAATAAAATCTAAACGGCTGGAGCGATTTCAATGAAACTCGGTAAGGTCATAGTACTATATCGTCTGACCCCGACCGTGCTCTTCAAATTTTATTACGTCTCACCAATCCAACATGGCGACTGTGCGAAATATTTCACTGGCATTCTATATCTCCGAAACTACTACGGATATCACCGTCAAATTTTGTACGGTGATAAAGGGCACTACTACAAGTTCACCAATGTGACTTTCAAAATCCTGTGAGGTACTAAACGAACATGGTGGCAAAGCGAAGTTGAAACATTTAAATAGAATTCCCTCGTGATTTAACCATCCGAGCGCAGTGAAACACGGTACAGCAAATGTTTATACACATTGTAATGCACTGACATCTAATTTAGTTCAATTGTTTACATAAACTCAAGATGGCGGCTAGCGAAATTTTAAATTAAACTTATATTTCTTGTGTCCTAATCATGCGATCGAAGTCAACGTTTAAATAATGAACCTACGCAATAATCGTCATCTAATAGTACATAACTCTATGGCCTACATATAACTTACTGTATAAAAATCCAACATGGCGACCATCCGAAATCTTTAGACGTTTCTCAATATGTACTAATCTATGACAGCAATCAAACTGGGACTTTGAATAACCTGGTGAGGACAAATCCAACATGGCGACGACCCAAAATTTAAATATTAAAATGAACGTTTCTCGCGATTTAACCATCCGATCGCAGTGAAACTTGGTACGGTAAATGCTTATACAAACTTTAATCCACTGACATCTAATTTATATCATTCGGTTACATAACCACAAGATGTCAGCAGTGAGAAATTTTAAAATAGCTCTTTTTATTTCTTGTGTCCTAATCATGCGATTGAAGTTTGAATAATACACCTACGAAATAATCTTCATGCAATAGTACATAACTCTATGGCCTACATACATTAAAATGCAACATGGCGACCATCCGAAATATTTAGACGGTTCTCAATATCTACGAATCTATTACAACAATCAAACTGAAATTTTGTATGTTGATAGAGGCAATTAACATACGTAGGATAGGCCTATATGAAAATATGCTATTTAGTTCTTCAGGGAACTACGTTTTAAAATTAAAATCAAAACTAAAACTAATACTAGAACTAGAACTAATACTAGAACTAATTATAATTTTATTTTTAAATGTATTTATTTAACTACTGTGAAGGTTCCTCTCTATAGAACGGAGCCTCACAGAGGCCATGCGGCGGACAGGTCACGATGAGTCATCGCAAGATTTATAGCATGGACCGATTACAACAGTGGGTCGGGAAGCCCCGGGTGCTGTCGTGGCATTTATTGCGTACGCATCTGGCAAGATACCTTAGTTGAGATATTTAAGACTTGTTGTGAAGTACTGTTGCCTACCTCGTATCCCGTGAACTTGGTTAGGTAGCCTATATAAAAAAACATCGAATTTTCATAGTGGAAACATATATTCTCAAGAAGATGTCTTACAGTAAATGTGTTCGTAAGTTTCAGCACCGTGCTATTTTTAGTTGTGGGGGAATCCCCAACAAAAGTTATAGGCCAACAGAAACAATCCACATACTCGGCGGGCTCTCGAAAATGAAATAACTGCTCTGATACGAAATATCAGTGAGTATAAATTACAGCGAGTGTACCAAAACTTCCTAGGTCAGTGCAACATACAGTATGTCTAGAAAATGAATGCAGCATTCCCAGCAACTACCCTGAAATGCATCTAAGTAATTATGATTATTAAATAGGCTACGTTAAAAAGTGCAAACGTGTGAAACTATTTTGGCGCAACGCTGCTGCTAGCGTCAGTGCCTAGGAGGCTCCGTTCTATAGGGAAGGCTCTGACTGTACAATAAGTGTTGTGCGTTTAGTTGGTCTTTATATTACGATTTGCAGTTTGAATCTCGTTATACAAGGTACAACTTTACGATATACAGCTCCGCTAAGATAAGTAACCATACACAGTAAGGGCCCTCCCGCGTGTCGAACAAAGCACTGGCGTAGGGTCTACTAGGTAGTTTAACACATTTACAGTCCATAACATATTTAATAATCATATGGGATATAAGGCAGGCTACAGAACTTCACCACAAGTCTTAACTCTCTGAACTAGGGTATCTTGCCAGCTGGGAATGTAACCAATGCTATGACCGCATGCGGTGATTCCCGTCCCGCTGTTGTGTAACGGTAGATGCTAGTCAAGTGGCGCTGACTCAACGCTCTGTGCGCATCACGCGGCTCAAGAATAGCTCCGTGCGCACGCTGATGTGCTGCTGTAAGCGGGCGTTCCGAGAAGATGCGGTGTTCCTCGGTCCGAGTGTTGTATGACACGATCAGCTGACGAACTGTATGAGGATTTATTCTCTCTGTTATTGCTGAGCCCAAGGTTGCAGGTTCGAAACCTGGCGCAGTCAGCTGACATTTGAGGGTGCGCAAATGCGAGGGAGCCGTGTCAGTACATTTACTGGCACGTTAAAGATCCCCTTCGGGGCAAAATTCCGGCACTCCGGTGTCTCTAAAATTCAGCGTAGTTAAAAGGGACGTAAAACCAATAACATTATTATTATTATTATTCACTCTGTTAGAAAATGTCAAAACGTTCTTGCCGAACTTAATGCTGTGTTGTTGGCTACAATAATAGATATTGTAACACATAGAACAATTTAATATTCTACATAGTTTCCCTTCACGAACTCACGAAATTTATTTGAAAACACGGTGGTTATTGGCAGTGAATCGCCAAGCAGTAAGTTTAAATTGTACATTTGGGATTTAATTAGCCTATCTCTAACTAGGTCTGTTGATGTTAAAAGATAGTTTGGACTTTCAGCAAACATTTGAACTCAGGAAAATTATAGGTTATCGCTTTGGTAAACAAGTTAACCTAAGGGTGAAAATACGCTTGCGTACTTACGCCGAACTGCATCTGAAACCCAAATTATAAGCTCATCAGCTCGGCCCCTTATTAAAACTTTTAGATATTCAGATATTTCTAGGGATTTTGGAGACATCAGCTTCTCTGGTACCTAGTTTTAAGTTTCTATGATACCCGGAAGTGTTGCATTAATTCATGTCTACTTTCATTTTTGTCATTATTATATAAGGTGCGTTCAAAAAGTAACGAGCCGGAGGCTGTAATGCGCAAACTGGTGACGACATCGGCTAATCGTGGCGTGTGTAACGAGGTGTGGTTCCGACCAGAGCGTTGAAGGTCACAGCCCGTCGCTAGAGGGCACGCGTGCACGTCACGTGACGATACAAAGTGAGCAGCAGCATGCATCAATCGTCCAACGCTGCCAGCCGCATTGCAAACAGTGACATGGAGGCGTCAAACGAAGAGCAAAGAGGTGTTTTCGATTTCGGACAGCGAAAAGAGTAGGGGGAACGGACATTCATCGCCGAATGTCACAAGTGTACAGCGAACACTGCATGTCCCTTGCAAGGGTCAAGGCGTGGCACAAGCCCTTCAGGGAAGGACGGGTGTCGTTAGCCGATGATGCCCGGTCTGGGGCACCCCCCTGCATTACCGATGACAACGTCCAGCTGGTTGATGCACTCATTAGCCAGGACCGCCGAGTGACAGTGAACGCCATAGCCGCCGTGGTCGGATTGAGCGTCGGAAGTGTGCACACCATCATGAAGGAACGACTGCACTTGCGGAAAGTATGTGCCCTATGGGTGCCCCACAGTCTTCAGCCACACCAGGAATCATGTCGAATGGCCTACTGTCTTGGTCTTGGTTGAACGATTGATGAATGCTGCTGCTCGCTTTGTATCGTCACGTGACGTGCACGCGTGCCCTCTAGCGACCGGCTGTGACCTTCCGCGCTCTGGTCGGAACCCCACCTCGTTACACACGCCACGATTAGCCGATGTCGTCACCGGTTTGCGCATTACACCCTCCGGCTCGTTACTTTTTGAACGCACCTTATATATCGTTACACCACGACATTACCTCCTTAATATCTCGGAAATTTTCCTCAACACTTCCTCGGGTTTTGATGTTGAAAGGTAGTTTGGACATTCAGGAAACCTTTGAGTTCACAGAAACAATAGGCCATCGCTTTGGAAAAAGAGCTAATCCACGATTTTTATAATTCTTCCCTACGCCTTTTTTCGCCATTTCAAATCCCTCCAACTCGGTCCCCTCGAATAATTTAGAATATTTTAGTCTCTAGAGTTCTTGTTAGCATCAGCTTCACTGGTACTAGGTTTCATGTTTCTACGATGTTTGGAAATCCCTCATTGATTCATGTATATTTTCAGAATTTACCTGCACATCGCTCCACCTCGGACATGGTAGCACATCCGAGCTTATAAATCTGGCCACTCACAGCGCGGTGATGCATTTCTCACTCCAACGCACGGAGCCTTGTGTTGTTCTAATTTGTATACACGTGCATAAAACCCATACGTACTTCACAACCCCTAATAAAACAAACTGACCTTATATAACGTGATTCAAACTGCGAATCGTAATAATAAATACCAACTAAACGCACTACACTCATTGTACTACCCTACCAGCGAATTGTTGACGGTGGCGGAAATCGGAACTAATGCGCTCCACCCAGCCACATGTCTGCGATAAACGTGCAGTTGTCGCCAGCGAAACCTCATCGCATGTCGTGTGTGTGCATGATTCGTGCTCAGGTCGTGCGCTGTGCGGTATGTTCTCATTGTATGACTGTACATGCGTTCCCCCTCTTGCTCCGACCCGCCCGCGGCAGCCATAACGTGGCAACGTGTCGTAATGTATACACAACAGCCCCGTTCCACGTCTAGCGGTAACAATTCCCTGGTAGTTAGATACTATTTGTGTATAAACAGGGCTGCCATGAAAACAATATCGATCAACTGGCGAGGTCATATGGCGTAATAGTAATTTAATTGCGTAACAGCGTGTGTGCGTGGTTTTTTTTCTCGTATAGACGACACGCCAACCTGATATTGAGAAACGTCCAACAAAATGGGAATATGGATTGCCACCATAGCACGCAGCGTATTCTGAGACATGTGTCCATTGACGTATACTACATGATGTTGCTGTTTTATGTTAGTGTAGGGGCTTAGATATCGTGGTTATTCATCCCCGTGTACTTGGGTGTGTGTGGATTTTGTATAATAACCTATGCTATTGTGATGTCTAAATTAGTGTGTGTGTGTGTGTGTGTGTGTGTGTGTGTGTGTGTGTGTGTGTGTGTGTGTGTGTAATTCACGTAAGGATTGGGAAAAAGATGACCGTGACCTTCAGTTAGGAACCATCCCAGTATTTACCTGGAGTAGAAGTGGGGAAACCACGGAAAACCACTTCCAAGATAGCTGAGGTGGGATTAAAACCCTCCTCTTCTCAGTTTTGCCTCATGAGGCTGAATGTGCCCCATTCCAACCATCAGACTAGAATTAAATTTCTTTACAGTGCTAAGAATCGACCTCGGACCTCGGGGATGACAGACAAGACTGCTAGCCACCACCACGAGGAGGTTTATAGTAGATAATAGTGTTGTTAATTCATTTTAGGAGCTTGGGACATCTCGGTTATCTGCCCCGTGTAGTTGGGTGTGTGTTGAATTTGTCCAGGCGAATCAATTGAATCAACAACATAAACTTAAAGCAACTGCAGATCTGCGGAGAGATTGTACAGAGATTGGAACATTACAACCCAGTTTTGCCTTGTGAGTATTTGTGCTCGAAAGGATCAATGTCCTCTCAGTGAATCAAGGAGAATAATTACGATGATAAATAAGAATATATTTCAGCCGAAAAGCTATAAAATTCCATACATAAGATCTAATATAACATAACACAATGCTCTATGCCAGAGGTCTCCAAATTGCGGCCTGCGGGCCAACACCGACCCGCGAGCACCACCCATCCAGCCCACCATTACTTATTTTGATTACATTGTAAAATTTACAATGTAAATAAATCATACAAATTATAACCAGATGTTTTTATTTAACGACCAATTACCAAACACAATAACTGACATAAATAATGATATTTAACTTTTTAACTGCAATTAATGACATAAGATTCATCCTAGAAACTTAATAAGTTATATGTGCATCACACAGATAATTCAAAACAAAAGTTAGGTGCTTTTCAGTCGGTCAACACGAATGTACCCAAATAGAGCTGGGTTATGCCCTGATCCTGAAATAAATTACATAAGATTAATAAATACACTAGGATGACCAGTTTCGATCGTCAAGCGATCATCATCAGATCCATTACACTTAGGCTATAACATCTATGTTTGAGAATACAGGTGAAAAACAAGATGTTCAGTCAAGAACATATAGCCTACTTTCTCCTAAATGCATGGGTATTGTTATAACTCTTTGTCCTTTTCAAGGAGTATAATTGAATGTTGGTTGTAGTAGCTTGTTGAAATACAACGTGCTATAGGGATATTAAACATGAATATGAGGTGCCCTTTGCTAGTGCTACCTCTGTAAAAACATTCATTCAATTCGGTTTCACCGTGTTTGAATTGATCTGGGGAATGGATTTGCACACATACATGGCCGCTATTTGCAAACTATTGGGCTGATGACCTTGTAGTCAGTCATAAAATGCTTTCCACAAAAAGGCATGTTGTTGCAAAATCCGGTAGAGATCAAGTTATTAGGATGGTCGAAATTTGATTTAAGCTTTTAACATTTGGGTGGCCGTCATTCCGTTTCCGTCAAGATGGCGGCGATATAAAACATGACACTGAGGTGCCTTTTGCTAGTGCTACCTCTGTACCAAATTTCGTTCAATTCGGTTCCACCGTGTTTGAATTGATAGGGAGAATCAATTTGCACACATACTTGGCCACCATCTGCAAATTATTGGGCTGATGATCTAGCAGTTTGGTCAGAATATGCTTCCCACATAAAGATTTGTTGTTGCAAAATTTGGTAGAGATTAGATTTTTAGGTTGGTCGTAATTACATTTTAGCCTTTAACATTTGGGTGGCCGCGATTACGTTTCCGTCAAGATGGCGGTGATATAAAACATGACACTGAGGTGGCCTTTTCTAGTGCTACCTCTGTACCAAATTTCGTTCCATTCGGTTTCACCGTGTTCGAATTAATAGGGGAAATCGATTTTCACACAAAGATGGCCGCCATCCGCAAACTATTAGGCTAATGACCTATTAGTTTGGTCAAAGGATGCTCCCTCCATAATGGTATGTTGATGCAAAATTTGGTAGAGATCGGATGATTAGGTTAATCGTAATTTGATTTAAGCTTTGAATATTTATGTGGCCGCCGTTACGTTACCGTCAAGATGGCGGCGATATAAAACAAGAAACTGAGGTGCCCTTTGCTAGTGCTACCTCTGCACCAAATTTCATTCCATTCGGTTTCACCGTGTTCGAATTAATAGGGGTAATCCATTTTGACACAAAGATGGCCGCCATCCGCAAACTATTAGGCAAATGACCTATTAGATTTGTCAAAGGATGCTCCCTCCATAAAGGTATGTTGTTGCAAAATTTGGTAGAGATCGGATGATTAGGTTAGTCGTAATTTGATTTAAGCTTCGAACATTTGTGTGGCCGCCATTACGTTTCCGTCAAGATGGCGGCGATATAAAACATGACACTGGGGTGCCCTTTGCTAGTGCTACCTCTGCACCAAATTTCATTCCATTCGGTTTTACCGTGTTCGAATTAATAGGGGTAATCCATTTTGACACAAAGATGGCCGCCATCCGCAAACTATTAGGCTAATGACCTATTAGATTTGTCAAAGGATGCTCCCTCCATAAAGGTATGTTGTTGCAAAATTTGGTAGAGATCGGATGATTAGGTTAGTCGTAATTTGATTTAAGCTTCGAACATTTGTGTGGCCGCCATTACGTTTCCGTCAAGATGGCGGCGATATAAAACATGACACTGGGGTGCCCTTTGCTAGTGCTACCTCTGCACCAAATTTCATTCCATTCGGTTTTACCGTGTTCGAATTAATAGGGGTAATCCATTTTGACACAAAGATGGCCGCCATCCGCAAACTATTAGGCTAATGACCTATTAGATTTGTCAAAGGATGCTCCCTCCATAAAGGTATGTTGTTGCAAAATTTGGTAGAGATCGGATGATTAGGTTAGTCGTAATTTGATTTAAGCTTCGAACATTTGTGTGGCCGCCATTACGTTTCCGTCAAGATGGCGGCGATATAAAACATGACACTGGGGTGCCCTTTGCTAGTGCTACCTCTGCACCAAATTTCATTCCATTCGGTTTTACCGTGTTCGAATTAATAGGGGTAATCCATTTTGACACAAAGATGGCCGCCATCCGCAAACTATTAGGCTAATGACCTATTAGATTTGTCAAAGGATGCTCCCTCCATAAAGGTATGTTGTTGCAAAATTTGGTAGAGATCGGATGATTAGGTTAGTCGTAATTTGATTTAAGCTTCGAACATTTGTGTGGCCGCCATTACGTTTCCGTCAAGATGGCGGCGATATAAAACATGACACTGGGGTGCCCTTTGCTAGTACTACCTCTGTACCAAATTTCGTTCCATTTGGTTTAACCGTGTTCGAATTAATTGGGGCAATCGATTTTCACACAAAGATGGCCGCCATCCGCAAACTATTAGGCTGATGACCTATTAGTTTGGTCAAAGGATGCTCCCCCCATAAAGGTATGTTGTTGCAAAATTTGGTAGAGATCGGATGATTAGGTTAGTCGTAATTTGATTTAAGCTTTGAACATTTGTGTGGCCGCCATTACGTTTCCGTCAAGATGGCGGCGATATAAAACATGACACTGAGGTGTCCTTTGCTAGTGCTACCTTTGTACCAAATTCCGTTCAATTTGCGCTCACCGTGTTCGAATTGATAGGGGGGGACAGACATTCAGAGTCCACACACTCACACACACACACACACACACAGACTCACACACATACACACACAGAGACAGACACACTTTTTTTCGCCCTGTAGTGATCTCATAAGTCTACTTTCATTTTTTGCAAAAATCGAAAGTAGGCTAATATATACAATATGTACAATTATTTAGTTGCAGTGTGGTAATGCAACAGTCGGTGTATGTTAAATGTGGTATATCTAATGTTAGGTAAACTTCTAAAATAGTGATGAAAATCCGGAATTTGTCTGTTAGGGGTGATTATATGGTTTTACAAAATCAACTATGGTTATACTGAAATACTGCAAGCTTATACTTATCGAGTTGTCTCTTTAACTGGAACTTGAAGCAGTTGCGTGTTGCCATAGACACCAGTTGTAGTCGACTAACCCCGAGTGTTCGCTGGGTGGAATTGGTTTTCCCCTTCCTCCCCCTTTAGTTGCTATGTTCTTCCAGAGGTCAGTGCCATGTATATTTGTGTGACTTTGCCAAATCTAGATAAAAGTGTATGCTATTGAATGCACATTGTACATTGTACAATGTAATTGTACATATTGTATATATTTTTCATCTGTATTCTCAAACATAGATGTTATAGCCTAAGTGTAATGGATCTGATGATGATCGCTTGACGATCGAAACTGGTCATCCTAGTGTATTAATTAATCTTATGTCATTTATTTCAGGATCAGGGCATAACCCAGCTCTATTTGGGTACATTCGTGTTGACCGACTGAAAAGCACCAAACTTTTGTTTACTTAGGCAACACTGAAAAATGGCTTCAAACTTCACAATGTTCACGGCACAGATAATTCACATAATTAAATTATTAATTATAATTACTATGATTAATGATGTAGCTATCTGTATCTTTCCACTGACAATTGTTTGCAGTTGTGGATCAAGTTTGTAATAAAAATGTAATTGTATTCTGCCCGAAGGCAGGTCTGAACCTCCGAAGAAGCTATCCTCAGCCGGAGTTTACGTGCGGTAGAGTGTCCAGGGCCTTTCCGCTCCTCCTTATGTTGGCCAAAAGCGCGCAGTACCTAGAACCGGTATACCATCCAAGTTCCGACCAAGCCCAATGTTGTTTAACTGCGGGATCAAGTTTACTAGAGGAAATTATCAGCAGTGACTTCAAATCCTCATCAGTTAATTTCGATTTGAAAACATTTTGGTATATTTCATTTTAAAGGATTTTTCTTCACACAGATAAGTAGTTGGTTGGTTGGTTAGGGGCTGCGACAATGCGGTCATGTAGCCCCGTGTACTTTGGGTGTGTGTAGAATCTGTCTGATAACCGGCGATTATTATAATGGCTGTATTAGTGTGTGTTATCTGTTTTTAATTCAATTAAGGACTGTATACATTCGATTTTCAAGTAGTTCCAACTTTTGCTACCAAACGTCACCGTCAACGACCAACTAGTTCTGAACTTTGTTACTAGATGCCACCGCAGTCGGCTCCTGGCGATGAACGTTGGAACCTAAGAGCGTTCGTCAAAGATAACCAATAATTATTTAGCTTCACACACGTGTAATTAGTGGAATGTTATTTATCATGCCATAAATCTATGACATGGGACCACCGGCTTTACTTCTCCTCCGAAGGAAGGCATACTGAGGGATTTTTAACGCTCTTAAAACATCCGATGACTTCGGCCGGGTTTAAACCCGCGACCTTGGGTATAGAAGCTCAGCATGCTATCAACTCCACCACCGAAGTCGCCAGATAAGTAGTGCTTAGAGCTGAAAAGCACATTTATGGAACTGTTCAAACTGTGTGAGTGGAAGACTCTTATAAAATTCCAGCCATAATGACTTTCTGTTTGAAAATATCGCTACACTTCAAATCATCCCCCGCGCACTGCGCCATTGATATCTCACTTACCGGCCAGCCCCGAAACGAACCTTGTGCGCGATTTAAAACTACAGTATGTTGGTATTGTAATGGTTTTGTGTACTTATAAACTTCCCTCTACTAGTTGGGCGTTATTAATATGGTTACTGTTAATAAGAATAATGTTAATATGCAAAGCTAATTATTTAATAGTCGCCCACTTTTTGGTGATCAAAATGAAACATTTAATTGTGTATTAATCTAATAGTGTATCTGTATTGTTGTCAGCTTCACTAAAAAAAGTATATAATGTGTAGTATTATATGTAGCCAAGGGCGCCAGACCATTTATATATCATGATCAAAATAATATATTAAACCTCGGTTAAACAGAGGTAGAGCATCGAAATTCCTATCTCCAGCCGTAGTGAAACTTACGTAATCTAACCTTACGATAATTAGTTCAGGAGTGTGGTGTTGCCTTATAGTAATTTCTAGCTACTAAAGGAAACCAGTCAAACATTTAAATTTAAAAATGAATTTAATATATAAAAACAACAAGTGCAAAAGAATACAAAAGATAATAATAATAATAAATTTAAATGAAAGAATCTACTGAATTTACTTGTATTATGGGTCTGGATTGGAAATTGGAGTATACTGAGTTAATTGAATAAAATATAGATTGAATTTAATATGCATGAGAGCCTTCTGATTTGACTGGAGTAAAACTGATTAAATCGCTCACCGCATTGAAGATCATTGTAGTTGGATGGTTGCGTGAAGAGTTCATGATGGCCCTGATCTTCCTCAACGTAATAAATTTATATGTGGATGACGGAATAAATTCCATAAATCATCCCTGTGACAATAGCCTTATACACAACCATGTCACAGTTTGATGAGACAGAATGTCTTATCAAATTCACATACTTAATAGTCAACTGTCTAGTTTAGCACTGCGTTACAGACTCCATCTCGCTACAAGTTCCACTCTTCTCCAGCAATTCAATAATAATAATCACCTTTCAGTTGGGCGGCCGTCATATATATAACGTTCCCAGGCACGCGCCCACCCCCACTTCTGAAGTCACTAGGCACTTTGCACGCCTTTCACATATCAATAATGACAATACTCCTTTGTAGCATTTCTCGGGAGGTCCAGCCCACCTTTTGTATAAAATTGCAAAGGACTCATTCATCGGCCCAGCATTGTTACTGGCAAGTCTTCTTAGAATCCCTTCGTAGTATGATTTGTATACTGGTAGAATACTTGATGTGAAATACATAAGTGCCTATTTATGTCATTTCCAAGAAGCCGTGGATAAGCCGCCCTTCTGCGAACAACCCTCTTCTTCTCTTGTTCGAATTTTCTTCAGAAATAATATTCAGTAAAGCGTCTAACTTATTTCAAATATAATGTGTATAGCTCCAAGTCCTTTCAATTGCCATAATATTCTACATTACCGCATAATAATAGATATAAACATATTCGTTAACATAATAACTAATAAAAGGTAAAATGTAAACTTAAAAAATATTGATAATAATAATAATAATAATAATAATAATAATAATAATAATAATAATAATAAAATATATAAAATTATTTCATTCTGGTCACAAATTGGGACCATCACATTATTCGCCCCAGAGAATTATGGTATATGTCAACAATCATATCACCATACTTCTCTTCAACACTTGTACAAATATGAAATATTATACCCTACAAAGAAATTACCAACATCGACAATATTATACTCTTCAAAGCAATTACCAACATACAAAAAATATACCCTTCAAGTTTAATATATATATATATATTTTAAATCTCATCATTTCAGTCTTTCACTGTTCATAATGTCTTTTTCATTCTTCTTTACATAATTAAAGCGACCTGTAAACAATGTACATCAAAATACCCTTCACTTTTATATTCTTGTTTTGGACATAAGTCATCGTTGCACTTATGTATATTTGGGTGGCATACACCTTTGCTTTATATCTTGAGGACGTAGAATTCAATTTTCAGCCTGGTGTCGAACTGAATACACTATGGCCAGTTGGTGGGACTGCCAACTGATTAATTCACTTTATCGCTTCACAACACTTGGTATGTGATGCGAATAACCAGATCTACTCCAGTCTCTCAGGAATTATATGTATCTAGTAACACAGGCAATCTATAGAAAAAAAATGAAACTTTATTAGCTTTTATTACCTAAGGCAACATCTTTCAGTGCAAATGTAGTGCGCTAATTTACCCCACATATGTATATTTATATCCTACTCAAATACACCAGCCTATAGCCGACAAATTATTCTTTATATTTCCTCTGTGCTCTCCAAGACACACAATATCATAGGTTGATGCAAACCCTCGCCATTACCTGCTCGTTCAGACCACAATCATTCACTTATTATTAAGCGACTTTCCTTACTTACCATCAGCTTCACTTCTTATTACTCATGATACGTATTTCCTTAAGAATCTCACTTTGTAAGTGCCGTATAATCGTTTTCCAGCGTCTTCTAAGTACTCACCTTTTTGACCTGAGTTACTCACCTTTTTAACCGTAGTTACCCACCTTATTTCTCACAATTACAGTCCATTCTACTCAAGATCCCCTTATTTATCACGATTACACTCCATTCTACCTAAGATTACACCTCTTAATCACCTGTAGATACTCACCTTATTTCTCAAAATTATACTTCTTTCTATTCAAGATTACACCTCTTTATCGCCCGTAGTTACTCACCTTTTTTCTCAAAACTACACTTCTTTCTACTTAAGATTACCTTTCTTCATCACCCGTAATTACTCACCTTATTTCTTAAAATTACACTTCCTTCTACTTAAAATTACCTTTCTTTCGCGGAATCCGTATTCACTCACTTTATTTCTCAAAATTACACTTCTTTCTACTCATGATTACCTTTCTTTCGCCGAATCCGTATTCACTCACTTTATTTCTCAAAATTACACGTCTTTCTACTTAAAATTACCTTTCTTTCGCGGTATCCGTATTCACTTACTTTATGTCTCAAAATTACACTTCTTTCTACTCATGATTACCTTTCTTTCGCGGAATCCGTATTCACTTACTTTATTTCTCAAAATTACACGTCTTTCTACTTCAGATTTCCTTTCTTTCGCGGAATCCGTATTCACTTTCTTTATTTCTCAAAATTACACTTCTTTCTACTTAAAATTACCTTTCTTTCGCGGAATCCGTATTCACTCACTTTATTTATCAAAATTACCTTTCTTTCTACTCTAGATTACCTTTCCTTCCCGAAATCCGTATGACCGATAAAATTTACTTTCTCCATTACAAAAAATGACTTTCCTTTAAATCCTTGCATTACCATCCTAGCTACTGAAACATTAACTGTTCACAAAATCTGCCTAGTTAAATTACGGGCATCAAAATATAGCTTTACTTTCCTTTCTGACTTGGGAACTACCCTTAACGAATTAATATATATATATATATATATATATGGGCTAATTAATATAGGGTTCTAAAATTTTATCTTGTAACATGCTCTCAATCTGCCTACTCACAGCTTCCTGAAATTTGTAAGGCACGGGGTAGCGATGACCTACAAAAATACTGCGATCATGTACATTTAATGAATGTTCGTAGCAATTAGCTAATCCAATACGGTTCTCAAATATATACTAATTCTCTTACAACACCTTCAACACTCGATCCACACGATCAACAATCGATCCACACGACCACACTCTAACGCACTCTGTAATGCAGCCTCACGCAAGGAATCCTCTAGATAATCCTTCGTCATCATACTGCCTAAAAATGTAAAAAAAACAAGGTTCCCTCTCAAGAGATACCCCAAAAATCTCACCACTCACCACCTCACTACAAATATCGACTCCTTTAGTCATTAATACCTCCTCAAGCGTACATATATTCTTAGAACCACCATATAACTTACTTCAATTATTAAATGACATGATCATATCTCCACCCATTCATCTGAATTTAACACTACCCTCCTTATAACTTAGCTGGACAGAATGTTGCGACATCCACTAAGAACCCCTAATTAATGAATATACCAGATTTGGAATCAATAAGCATACCTGTGTTCCAATCTTACCTTCTTTTAAAATTTCTGCAACCACTTGTTTAGAAATTATGCGGAATATCTTTCCCATCGCAGTTAACAGAATAGTAGTTCTAATTGGAATTTCCTATATTTTTTATACCATGTTCCTTCCTATTATTATAAAATGCTGCACTGATGCAAGAAACCTGACAGCCACTGTCAAAAAGTGTATCGATACACGCCCCTAACACTTGTAATTTTTCGACTGAGTAAAAATTAATAACGGTAGGTTCTTTAGATACCTCCATAAATTCACTTAATAAATCATTACGGATATTTAGGTCATACGGTTCGCTCAAAATAGTAATACCGACTTACATAACTAATCTATCTGGCATTTTTAAGTTCTTATCACCTTCATCTTCGCTTCTATATTTATGTATAGTTATACTTTCCTCTTTCCTCATAACAATAGTTTCTTCCTCCTCCATATTATATTTATCAATAGTAACACTGTATTTTCCCTTTGCCCCTATTACTTCCCCTATTCTATCTTCTATGGCACGCCACTGCACTTCATAATCTTTCTCACTCTCTTTCATTATATTCTCTATTTCCTCTAACAACTTCATTTTCTCCCCTTTCATTTTACTTCTGGACTTACTAATGTCATGCCTTTCCTTCATTTCTCCACTACTATAGCTTAACGACCTTTCTAACTGTTGCTTTTTGCTTCTGCTTTCTTCTATATCCGTCCTTCTTCAGTCTTCTACACTATCTCTCTCCGCCATTTCCTCCACCATCGCGCTCTGCTTGTGCTTTTTCTTCCTATGCTTTGGATTACTTATCTCAGCTTTCTGCTTTCCTTGTTCAATAATTATGTCTTTCTGACTGTGCCTTAACGCACGCTTCTCTATCTCTGTTAACTTCATATTGACTTCCTTTATTTAGGCTCTGACTTCTTCCCTTGTCTGCCTATTTTGATCCTCTATAATTTTCTGCATTTTTATTTCTTGAATGCTTATCACTTTCTTTATTTTTCCTACTTCTATTCCTATCTTGTCTTTAACCTTCATCTCTTCTTTCTTGCTACGTTCCATAATCTCTACCTTCACGTCTTCTACTCTTTCCCTTACCTCTTGATTAATCTCTTCTACTTTCTTGCCTATAACTTCAAACTTTTCCCCCACTTCTATCCTAACTTCAGCTATGGTTTTCTTTAACTCACTTTGCAATTCCTTTCTTATTATTTCTTTGAATTCTGACATATTCTCCTTAATCCTCTCATACTTTTTATTTAACTCCTCATTCATCTTTTCCATCTTATCTAGCTTCTGATTAATTTCTTTATTATCTTTACATATCGCCTCTTTTATCTCCCTACTCCTCTCCTGATTTTGCCTACTTATTTCCTCTCTCATCTCCCTACTCATCTCCTGATTTTGCCTACTTATCTCCTGATTTTGCCTACTTATTTCCTCTCTCATCTCCCTACTCATCTCCTGATTTTGCCTATTCATCTCCTGATTTTGCTTACTTATCTCCCTACTCATCTCCTGATTATTTTTATTGCTATCTTCTAGCTTCTTGTCTATCTCCTTACTTATCTCCCTACTCATCTCCTGATTATTTTTATTGCTATCTTCTAGCTTCTTGTCTATCGCCTTACTTATCTCCCTACTCATTTCCTGAATATTCTTATCATTGTCCTGTTTCATCTCCAGAAACATTCCTATGATCGCATCAAATTTATTTTCCGAAATATCCAAAGGCTTTTGTTTCTCCTGCCCTCCACTAGTCTCAGGATTTATTTCAGGATGTACTTCTATATTCGTCTCAGGGTTAATCTCGGGATTATTCTCAGGATTACTCTCAAGATTTACCTCCGACATCTTGGTATAATCCTCTACGCTCTCAGCCTCAGTACCACTATCAACTTTCGTATAATTAGGTTTCTCGCCTTTACCCCTACTCCTCAATTTCTTTTGTTCCTCATCCGCCATCTCGAAGTACACCGTATAAAGTTTACCGTTCCAAAATTCACCTCACTTTCCCCCAAAATCAATCACTAATAATACACTAATTCACTTCACTTTCCCCCAAAATCACTGACAATTTGCACTGAATTTACACTCACTCCTTCCGTAAATATCGTTAGGTTTTCGTGCCGCACAGTTGGGGGCCATTTTTAATGGTTTTTGAGAGCACTGAATCTTGCTCCACTAGTTGGGCGTTATTTGTAATGGTTTAGAGAACTTAATCTTGATTACTGTTAATTAGAATAATGTTAATATGCAAAGCTAATTATTTAATAGTCGCCCACTTTTGGGTGATCAAAATGAAACATTTAATTGTGTATTAATCTAATAGTGTATCTGTATTGTTGTCAGCTTCACTAAAAAAAGTATATAATGTGTAGTATTATATGTAGCCAAGGGCGCCAGACCATTTATATATCATGATCAAAATAATATATTAAACCTCGGTTAAACAGAGGTAGAGCATCGAAATTCCTATCTCCAGCCGTAGTGAAACTTACGTAATCTAACCTTACGATAATTAGTTCAGGAGTGTGGTGTTGCCTTATAGTAATTTCTAGCTACTAAAGGAAACCAGTCAAACATTTAAATTTAAAAATGAATTTAATATATAAAAACAACAAGTGCAAAAGAATACAAAAGATAATAATAATAATAAATTTAAATGAAAGAATCTACTGAATT
Source organism: Meconema thalassinum (assembly GCA_946902985.2). Classification (NCBI taxonomy): domain Eukaryota; kingdom Metazoa; phylum Arthropoda; class Insecta; order Orthoptera; family Tettigoniidae; genus Meconema; species Meconema thalassinum. Next base: position 1,438,582,809 of record OX336388.2, read on the forward strand.
TACTTGTATTATGGGTCTGGATTGGAAATTGGAGTATACTGAGTTAATTGAATAAAATATAGATTGAATTTAATATGCATGAGAGCCTTCTGATTTGACTGGAGTAAAACTGATTAAATCGCTCACCGCATTGAAGATCATTGTAGTTGGATGGTTGCGTGAAGAGTTCATGATGGCCCTGATCTTCCTCAACGTAATAAATTTATATGTGGATGACGGAATAAATTCCATAAATCATCCCTGTGACAATAGCCTTATACACAACCATGTCACAGTTTGATGAGACAGAAAGTCTTATCAAATTCACATACTTAATAGTCAACTGTCTAGTTTAGCACTGCGTTACAGACTCCATCTCGCTACAAGTTCCACTCTTCTCCAGCAATTCAATAATAATAATCACCTTTCAGTTGGGCGGCCGTCATATATATAACGTTCCCAGGCACGCGCCCACCCCCACTTCTGAAGTCACTAGGCACTTTGCACGCCTTTCACATATCAATAATGACAATACTCCTTTGTAGCATTTCTCGGGAGGTCCAGCCCACCTTTTGTATAAAATTGCAAAGGACTCATTCATCGGCCCAGCATTGTTACTGGCAAGTCTTCTTAGAATCCCTTCTTAGTATGATTTGTATACTGGTAGAATACTTGATGTGAAATACATAAGTGTCTATTTATGTCATTTCCAAGAAGCCGTGGATAAGCCGCCCTTCTGCGAACAACCCTCTTCTTCTCTTGTTCGAATTTTCTTCAGAAATAATATTCAGTCAAGCGTCTAACTTATTTCAAATATAATGTGTATAGCTCCAAGTCCTTTCAATTGCCATAATATTCTACATTACCGCATAATCCCTATATCCCTATATATATTATAATTGTGAAAATCTGTGTGTCCGTGTGTGTGTGTGTGTGTGTGAGTGTGTGTGTTAGTTTGTTACCTCTTGACACTAAAACGGCTGGACGGATTTGGATGAAATTTGAAATGGAGACAGCTTATACCATGGGATAACATATAGGCTGCCTTTTGTCCGGAAATAATCATTGTTCCCGTGGAATGGGCAACATAACTGAAAAGGCACCAAAAATACTCAACCTGGACAAAATATCGAAGTTGTCGCATAAAGACCGGACAAAGCTCATTTTACTCCCCTCGATGCAAGAAACAATACTCGGTATGTCCCTATGGGACACCGAAAACTACATTTTAAGGCTCTAAACCCAACAGTTTCAAAGATATTCGCAGAAAACTATCTTCGCTCTGATTGATGAACTAATCGCAAGTCCGTTTCCATGGCAACACTACCTCAAGGTATGACATCCGATTTTCTATATATCCCTCTAGGAGGCAATGCCAATTAACGGCAGAGGGGACACTATGCACTGACCACGCGTCACCACAATATCTGCAGGCCAAATGGCCGATTTTCTATATATCCCTCTAGGAGGCAATGCCAATTCATTTATTATCTTTTTCAAGATATATATAAACACAATAAGAACAGTGTAGCGCGCCTGCCTCCCGTCCGGAGGGCCCGGGTTCGATTCCCGGCTCCGTTAGAGATTTTAGACACTGACGTGAGGGCTGCAACGGGCTGAACTCAGATTCGTGAGGACAATTGAGTAGCTGTGAGGCAGCGTGCCGGTCACGAAGAACAAGATTAACGGCTGAGAGGACACTATGCACTGACCACGCGTCACCACAATATCTGCAGGCCAAATGGCCGATTTTCTATATATCCCTCTAGGAGGCAATGCCAATTCATTTATTATCTTTTTCAAGATATATATAAACACAATAAGAACAGTGTAGCGCGCCTGCCTCCCGTCCTGAGGCCCCGGGTTCGATTCCCCGCTCCGTCAGAGATTTTAGACACTGACGTGAGGGCTGCAACGGGCTGAACTCAGATTCGTGAGGACAATTGAGTAGCTGTGAGGCAGCGTGCCGGTCACGAAGAACAAGATTAACGGCTGAGAGGACACTATGCACTGACCACGCGTCACCACAATATCTGCAGGCCAAATGGCTGGGAAGCGGTCGCATGATAGGCCTAGGCCCTTCATGGGCTGTAGTGCCAGGGGTAAAAAATCTTAGGGGAAGCGCCTTCTAATACCACCTTTAATTTTTAAACACTACAGTAGCGGCTATTAAATAAAGGCAGCGATATAGCTACGTTCAATTTCATAAACACTGGGCTCACAAATCCCGTATAGTTAAGTACAAATATCGGTCTGGTCATCATTTCAATAGCAACGAAGCTCTTAGGCGGCTATTGCCGTTTCCTTAACACTTAAGGCATCCCGCCGTCATATACCTCAATGTGCTCTTACCAAATTGTGAACCAGTCTATTTTACTGAAAAGAATTTCTACTAGCGAGTATCCACTCCGGCAAAAACCACTCTCACTACATTTTCCAAAATTTACACAAGACATGATTTTTAAAGCACTCTTCTGTATGTTGAGGTACAGAGACATACCACATGGAAAGATACAATAAAATGTTGGCAAATCTGAGTTCAAGGAACTGCTGTCCAGAATAGGCTTTCGGTACAGGTTATTCGGCCCATGTTCGTAACATGGAATGTTTTCCTTTGACAATGCATCTACACCATGTGCGAGGGCAACGCATTTCAAAGATCTCTAAAAACACAATAATCAGGAAATTGGAGAACAATTTAAAGTCGGAGTGAAGATTCAAGGAGAAATAATTTCATCTCTGAGATTTGCTGATGACATAGTCATCTTGGCCAATACGCCACAAGCTCAATGTGCACTTACCAAATTGTGAACCAGTCTATTTTACTGAAAAGAATTTCTACTAGCGAGTATCCACTCCGGCAAAAACCACTCTCACTACATTTTCCAAAATTTACACAAGACATGATTTTTAAAGCACTCTTCTGTATGTTGAGGTACAGAGACATACCACATGGAAAGATACAATAAAATGTTGGCAAATCTGAGTTCAAGGAACTGCTGTCCAGAATAGGCTTTCGGTACAGGTTATTCGGTCCATGTTCGTAACATGGAATGTTTTCCTTTGACAATGCATCTACACCATGTGCGAGGGCAACGCATTTCAAAGATCTCTAAAAACACAATAATCAGGAAATTGGAGAACAATTTAAAGTCGGAGTGAAGATTCAAGGAGAAATAATTTCATCTCTGAGATTTGCTGATGACATAGTCATCTTGGCCAATACGCCACAAGCTCAATGTGCACTTACCAAATTGTGAACCAGTCTATTTTACTGAAAAGAATTTCTACTAGCGAGTATCCACTCCGGCAAAAACCACTCTCACTACATTTTCCAAAATGTACACAAGACATGATTTTTAAAGCACTCTTCTGTATGTTGAGGTACAGAGACATACCACATGGAAAGATACAATAAAATGTTGGCAAATCTGAGTTCAAGGAACTGCTGTCCAGAATAGGCTTTCGGTACAGGTTATTCGGCCCATGTTCGTAACATGGAATGTTTTCCTTTGACAATGCATCTACACCATGTGCGAGGGCAACGAATTTCAATGATCTCTAAAAACACAATAATCAGGAAATTGGAGAACAATTTAAAGTCGGAGTGAAGATTCAAGGAGAAATAATTTCATTTCTGAGATTTGCTGATGACATCGTCATCTTGGCCAATACGCCAGAAGATTTGAACGAGTTTTTGAATGGTATGGACTCCGTCTTGACGAATGAATTCATGATGAAAATCAATAAATGTAAAACAAAATTATTGGAATGCAGCCGAAATAAATCAGAAACCTCTATGGACATCAAATTGGCAGGTGAAACGCTACGGGAAGTAGGAGACTTCTGTTACCGGTACTTAGGAAGCAAAATAACCAGTAATGGACGAAGCAAAGAGGATATAAAAAGCAGGTTGGCTCAGGCAAGGAAAGCATTTCTACACAAAAAGGAATCTCTTGACATCGAATATACATTTAGGTATTAGGATGTCATTTTTGAAAGCTTTTGAGTCACTATAAGGAAGTGAAACTTGGACTAATGGTGCTGCAGTAAAGAGGAGAATTGAAGCGTTTGAAATGTGGTGTTACGGGAGAATGATGAAGATCAGATGGTTAGATAGGGTATCAAATGAAGAGCTATTAAGACGAGTGGGAGAGGAGAGATGTTTCTGGCGACTGCTAATGAAGAGAAGAGATAGGTTGGTACGACACATATTAAGACACCCAGGAATAGCAAGCTTAGTTATGGATGGGAGGGTCAAGGACAAGAACTGTAGGGGTAGACCAGGGTTATACAGATTGCCTCGGATGTAGGGTGTGGTAGCTATGTAGTGATGAAACGATTAGCTCAGGAGAGCGAGGCATGGAGGGCTGCATCAAACCAGTCAAAAAACTTAAGACTCAAACAACAACAATCGGGAATTTTAATTACTTAGAGAGGCATGTGAGGCAAAAGGGTTGTTGGAGAATTTCAATCCCTGGGATGTAACACTGGAAGTGACTGCATAATGTACATCAGCGACCAAGGTGAGAGATATTTTACTATAGGTCTATTAATAGCGACATGTTGACGTTCAAATCATCAATAAGTGTGGCAAAATTATACCCAGAATAGCTTAAGGAAAAATACTTTTAATTCCCCATATTCAGATAGATTTGCCATTCCAGGTGTACGTTTAGACAAAACCATTATTTCCCATGGACAACTGTATGTGGCGTGCTGGCGAGTATCCGGACAACAAAATCGTTATGTCTCGGCAGAAGATGGCAAAACCAAAACTAAAATTTTCAAATGTGTTCACAACTCTATAAAATTCCCACTTTGCTGCTCATATCTATATACTGTATGTATCAGAATTCTCAGAATTTGAATCTACCCACCTGTAGCCGCGATTGCTGTAATAGAATAAACCAACTATCAGCAATAATGCATCGTCCCCATTGTCTTGATCGCGAGCGAAGCCGCGGGTACCTGCTAGTAATAGATATAAACATATTAGTTAACATAATAACTAATAAAAGGTAAAATGTAAACTTAAAAGATATTGATAATAATAATAATAATAATAATAATAATAATAATAATAATAATAATAAAATATATAAAATTATTTCATTATGGTCACAAATTGGGACCATCACATTATTATGGGCTAGCTAGGTCTTGACACTTGGGACTTAGTCGAGGAGTAGGTGTGGCCCTTAGGCTAAAATGTTTGGAGACCCCTGCTCTATGCTTTACTGAAGTCGTTAAGCGTTGTAGTTCTCTTCTGGCATTTCACAAAGTGGTACCGTTCACATTTTTCTTTCCCACAGAGGGTAGGGTACACACACACACTGGTCATCTGTATCATGGAATGTTATCCTTTGAACATCTTATGATGGAAGCCATGCACTGCTAACCTAGCAATTGCGGTCCTCATCCAACAGTTTGGTCCCATCCAATTTCTATCGCACATTGCACCTGTGCCATAGAAATCGCTTTCTATTTTGTTTTGCCTTCTCTTTCCGTATCTTGAGTTGTTCTTGTTCCGATTTTGTGGCTGGCAACATAAGTTGCGTTCGAAATTCTTCTAGGCGGCTTCGGTGGCGTAGTTGGTAGCATGCTGAGCTTCTATGCCCAAGATCGTGGGTTCAAACCTGGCCGAAGTCGCCGGATATTTTAAGAACGTTAAAAACCCTCGGTATGCCTTCCTTCGGAGGGGAAGTAAAGCCGGCGGTCCTATGTCAGAGATTTATGGCATGTAAAAGAACCTTTCACTAACTACAGTAATTTTGTGAAGCTAAATTTGTAGGTTAGATTTGATTAACGCTTTATTAAGTTCCAACTTTCACCGCCAGGTGCCTGTCGCGGTGGCATCTAGTAGCCAAGTTCACGGCGAGCATTTGGTAACAAAAGTAGGAACTACTTGAAATTGATCGTCTGCAGCCCTTACCTGAATTACAGATAACACACGCTAATACAGCCATCACAATTAACACCGGTTTATCAGACAGATTCTACACAGACTCAAAGTACACGGGGCTACATGACCGCGTTGTCGCCGCTCATAAACTGAGGAACCAACCAACCAAATTCATAAGCCAATTTTGAGTATGACGTTGATAAAGAAACCTTGAAGGAGCGTGACAGTCCCAGATAAGAAAACAATGTGCGCCCAGCAGACAGTCCAAACCGGTAAGTTAGATTCTAATGAAGTGAAACAAAGGCCAGCTACGATATGTAAAACGCAATCTTGGTCAAACCATGTTTCACAATTGTATTGCAAATGTAGGCTCTTGAGTTACTGAATATCAGCGCATACTTCAAGGACAGCGCCAAGGTCCAACCAAGACTGTTTGAGTTGCTTCACTTAGGGGCTTGAGAAATCGATCTTATTTCGCTCTTGTATACGTCAAGACAAGGGTATAAATCAAAAGAATACTAAAAGAAAGTTATAACAATTCCCAACTAAACCATTGCACAAACTCAGTTTTGGTATTCTTTTGACGTAGGCCTACACCCTTTTTGCACAAACAAAGTTATGACAATACCTTACCAAACAATTGCATAATCTAAGTTTTTTAGAAATCTTTTGACTTAAACCCTATTGCCCTAAAAAGAGCGATTTAGCTTCGTAAACTTGTGTGTGTGTGGAACCTCTCTGATAACTCAGTGTAATTGTGATAGTTTTACTAATGTGTTCATTTGAAATTAGGGCTAGGATTAGGAAGAACGTGGCCGTGCTCTTAACCCTACTGTAGATCAGGCGTGTGGGGGACAGGTATCACACAGGTATTTTTTATTTTATGCGGTTGGTATTTGTTTCGTTCCAGGCCCTCGTAACTTCTAGTCATTTATCTTTAACAATAGCTGATAAATTGATAATGCTTATGTTGATTGTTTCATTTGTTTAGCGATCAGAAACTCTTGATCAACGGTGGGCGACTGGTGTCACCCATGCGACCAACGGTGTACTGTATAGTTACCAATTACGTACCATTTTGTTGGCAGCTATGTCAGATTCAATTAGTATTGATGCTCATTAATTATAAAGAACAGTTATTATAGAGTATTATCAAAGAGGCAGCGGCTTCGGTGGCGTCGTTGGTAGCATGCTGAACTGCTGTTCCCAAGATCGCGGGTTCTAACCCGGCCGAAGTCGTCAGATTTTTAAGAGCGTTAAAATCCTCTCGTATGCCTTCCTTCGGAGGGGAAGTAAATCCGGCGGTCCCATGTCATAGATTTATGGCATGTAAAAGATCCTTCCACTAACTAAACTTGTGTGAAGCTAAATTTTTAGGTTATATTTCATTGAAACGCTCTATCAAAGTTCTAACGTTCACCACTAGGCGTCAGTGACATCTGGTAGCGAAAGTTGGAACTAGAAATTGAACGGAACTTGTAGCTCTCCCATTGGGTGTCCGCTTGAATTAGCTACAGCCTCGGACATGTCCTCGGACACTCCGGGTACTAAAAGCCATACGCAAAATAAATAAATAAATAAATAAATAAATAAATAAATAAATAAATAAATAAATAATCAAAGAGTAGTGTAAGGACTAACATCCAAATTTAAAGACTGACAGTCTACTGTAAACCTTATTTTTGCAAACAATTGTCAAATTATGTAATTATTTTGTAAATGGGAAGTATATTTTAATGAATCACGTTTCAAGTAATTGCGTTGTCACAGATGCCTTTATAATGTCCATTAAATATTATTATCGGAGATTAATCTAAAAAGAAGTCTATTTTGCAGAATAATATAGCAAATAATTTGAGTGACACGTGTCCCCACGCGACCAAACGTGTAACAGAATGTTACTCCAGGGTTAAGTTCAGTAGTAGCATGGAGTAAAAGTGGAAAACCATTTCGAAGATAACTGAGGTGGTAACTGAACCCACCTCTTCTCATTACAACCTCACGAAACTGAGTGTAACCCGTTCTAGCCGTGAGGTTAAAATGAAATTGCATGGCAGAGCCGGGAATCGAATCCAGGCTCTTCGAGAATGGAGTCTCAAAACATGAGATGGCTGTTGAAGGAATATGCTTGCAGTTTTACGTGGCTCTTAAACACGCAACCGTAAGTCACGGGACCTTCTTTTTACGTGGAATCCTATTTGACGTGACATTTCATCTGGAAAACTTGACATGCATTGATGGGAATCGATCCTGGTCCACCAGGGTGGGAGGCAAGCGGCTTGACCACTATACAATCACGTATTCCGGCATCTGTTGAAAATTCATAAACTAATCCGTCAACGACAGGTACGACCGGTTATTATTTCTGATATTACTCTTCTCACTGTCGCATCGGTCCAAAGAAGAAGCGCAAATACTTCAAGTTCATTTCATCCGGCTACCTCGTGTAGCACTGGCTAGAATTCTTCGTAGTCACCCCTGAGGTCCAGGTTCGATTCTCGAAGGAAATTCATGTCTGAGGGCTGGAACGGGGATACATTAAGCCACGTGAGGCAGAACTGAATAGAGGTGGGTTCGATTCCAATATTGTGTTGGACTGGCGAAAAGACTACTGCATCACTAATAAATTCACTAACGTCACGTAGACGTTTCAAAAATAATTGAAATAAGCCTTCTTTCTGATGTAATCACTTACCTAAAGGTGTAATCTCAGTATATATTTTATATGACAACTCTTCAGTCGGTCAACATAATCTATTCCCAACTACTGGGACATGCGAAAAATAACCTTATTTTTTTTATTTTTATTTAATAAGGTAACACTGTAACAAGATGGCCAGGAAAGAACATATAGCCTACTTTCTCCTAAATGTATGAGTATAGTTATAACTCTTTGTCCTTATCAAAGAGTAGACTATAATTGGATGTTCGTTGTAGTAACTTGTTGAAATACAACGTACTGTATTGTACGTTATACTATGCTAATGATATTCCTTATTTCTACTCATTACGGTACTTACTAGACCTATTATCGACTGCGTAACTCAACGTGGTACTTTTGACGAGTGATCGGAAAAGGAAAGGAAGCTTGTAGTTTAACGTGACCGTTAATCTTGAGATCATGAGCCACGGGACCTCCTTTTTACGTGGAATCCGAACCACAGGACATGGCATTTCACTTCGAAAATCTCACATGCATTGACCGGGAATCGAACCCGGACCGCCTTGGTGAGAGGCATACAGCTAGACCACTGAGCCACCACGCCCCCCGACGAGTGATCGTCCGGCACCGTGGTTAATTGGTTATCTTTGGCCCTAAAGCCTGTAATACACGACACTCGTTGGCATGGAAGCTTTTGCCAGTACCAGTATACACGCTGGTATAGACGCGTCTATTGCCGTGTGATTTGTATCATTTAGGCTAGATTCTGCCTTCCATGATAGCTTTCATGAAATTCATGGAATTGAACAGGAGCCACTTTTCCGGCAGTTTGCATGGAAGAATGAATACAACGACCGATCGGATTGCTTTTCTCGTTCTAGTTTAAATCCTAGCAGCAATATAAACAAATAGATTTCTTACGTGGATACACCCACGAAATAAATACATCAGAATGAAAATATATTTTCTTCAAAAAGGCATCCGTGCGAAAAGCCCTTGCTATATACTGTACAGTCAATGCAGAACGTGTTATTTTATTATTATTATTATTATTATTATTATTATTATTATTATTATTATTATTATTATTATTATTATTACTAGCTATAAGTCACATTAAAAATATTACTTAACCAAACATTAACTCATAACATAAATTTATTAATATAAATTAATTAATATAATATAATTAATATAATAATATATAATATATAATATATATATAATATATAATATATAATATAATATATAATAATATAATAATATAATTAATATAAATTAATATAACTACCATAGTGTAATTTTTGTATCTTTAATTAATTAACATTACAAAAAAAATGCATGCACTCTTGTACTGAAATATAATCTATATATATGTTGTAAATAATAATTAATATGTCTCACAGATAATCTGTACTGTCATCAGATTCGTGAGACATATCACAATAATGTAACATAAATAGTGTTTAAGAAATAAATTAAAAAATAAAAAAAAAAAAATTATTATTATTATTATCATCATTATTATTATTATTATTATTATTATTATTATTATTATTATTATTCTGGGGTAAATACTGCGCCACTAAAACTCTATTACTTATCATGTACTGTATCCATCCATGGTTTTGAACGGTAAGTAGGGGAAATACACATTTAAATGAAGGAAGAAAACAATTTCCCTATCAATGTTTATAATTTAAATCTTCCTCGTAGATCAAGTGAATAAACCTTCGTTGAAAATTTTCTGTACGAGGTAGGGAGTAAACATTCCCGCTCTTGGATAGTCTTGAACCCGGTACCTTCAGACTCGTAGACAGGTGAGATGCCCCTTGTACACCTTTCCAACAGGATTATGTACCACCTATCACAACAGTTTCCTTGTCAGCGAGTGCCACGTGATACGGGTTTTTAATTGATAAATTGACCTTAACTATCAAGTAATATGTGCATGCTTGCATGCATGCTTGGTTAATGAATTTATATCGACGATATACACATCATGTTGGCCAAAACGCAAGTATCATAACATAAAAAGCCAAATAGTAAGGATTGTTATCAAGTCATTTGGAAGTTAGAAGAAGCTATACCGATGCACTTTACGTTACTCCACCTGGAAGACGGATTTTTATAAGAAGATATTTTTGGCAGGTTAGGCTAATTGATGATTACTACTTACATGTCAAGTATGCTTGAATATTAGTTGCAATTATAGAATTCTCTACGCACATTGTGTTGCCAGTGGATCAGATAAATCTACAGAGTGAAGAATCATATTGAAAATGGACTGATTTTTTATAAAATTTATTTATGTTTAGTATCGAATATTCTTCCAATTTTAACGACGATTTACATGGCTTCTCACATATCTACATTCAAAAACAGGGGTGTCCTATTAATATACTTTTCGAAATACTAATACAATATCAACATAGTATTTTAATAGTACATAGTACATATGACTGTTTATGTTCGACGATAATTATTATAACTATTTTATGTTCGAACATAAATATTCATAAATATCTGTCGAGATTTCGCCAGTTTTATGTAATGAACAGAGCGCATGGGACGCAGAGAATGCCTTGTATTTGACCACGGCCTCCTCGATTACCCCACTAGGCCACGCAGTGGAATTTAAATTAGAAGGTCGTGGATCTGAGCGAAATTGCGATTCTATCTTTATCTAATTGGTCAAACAACTGTTTCTTGGGCTCTGATTGGTGGGAGAAACTGTTTCATAATGAAAAATAGTGTTATAATGAGTCTCATTATAGTACAGCTTTCTGACATATAATATTCAGGGTCGAACGTTAAGTAGTTTGTCTAATTGCATATCAATTCATATATTTACCAGTATTTCATTAATTTCAATTAACACTATTTGTAAGGATATCCATTTTTTTACAATGTTTAACTACTGTAGTTTTTAAGGTATAATATTTTTCACTCTGAGGATGGAATCATTGATACTCCTAAACATGTTCGTCGTTTAATATTTCATTAAACAACTTCTCTTAGTATTGATCAGACAGATTTTTAATTTATCAATTCTATCAATCAATACTGATATATCTATTTACCATTTTTATGGTTAATGTGTACGTATTCCATGGGGTTTTAATTAAATATAGAATATTTTCCATTTCAAAATGCTCAATATAAAAATATTCATGTAGCAAAACTACCCTACCTTTGTGACAGACCGATATGCTACCACTCGGACAAATATGACCATTGCGAGTTACTGTTATCAATCGACTTAGATACAACTCTTTAGCAAATATAGCTCGGAATAACAATTTCTTCAGCGTAGTCTGCCTTCATTATAAACCATTTCATCCTAAATGTATATTTTTTCTATCAGTAGGCTATATTGCAAGCAACAAACTCAAGCTACTGAAATATGATCAGGCACGAGACGTAAGCTCCCATCTTGTCGTGTTAAGGCTGGTTCACAATCTCCCGGGAACGAGAACGAGAACGTGGACGGGAACGAGAAGGAAGTTGAAATGCACGCTACCTTATGGGTCGGTTCACAATCAAACTCGGGAACGAGAAGCTCAAAGTAGCCCGGGAAGGCCAACGGGAAACATGGTTACGTTTCATGTTTGACGTTCTCGGAGCTTCCCGGAGCCAATCAGAAACGTTGTACCTGCACATGCTCAGTAGGGAAGGAGTAGCCAGCGATGTAATGTGTAAACATAATATGTGAATGCGCTCTCTAACCTTGCTTCTCTAAAGCGCACAATTTGTGTTTAATAAAGTTATTATAACCTTATTATTGCAGGTTCGTATCCTGGCGCAGTCAGCTGGCATTTGAGGGTGCGTAAATGCCCTTCGGGGCAAAATTCCGGCACCCCGGCGTCTCTAAAAGCCAGTGTAGTTAAAAGGGACGTAAAACCAATAACATTATTATTATTATAACCTTATTATAACCCAGTGAAGCATTTCAGTTGTGTAATTGGTGTTTATTAGAGGGCGCTTGCTGATTGTTTTAATATTATTACGCTATAGCAGTTTGCACGCGCATGTACAAGTTCACGTTCCCTGGCCAATTGTGAACTGGGGCCCCGGGAAGCTTCGCGTTCTCCTTTACGTTCTCATTCTGGTTCTCGTTCCCGGGCCAATTGTGAACCAGCCTTTACCAAGCACGGCCCAGCTCCTTAAATCACTGCTACAGTAATTAAAATATACAGCGGGTCACGTCCTGTGGGAGGTTTAAAGCACCCTCTGTTCAATGAGTGGAAATGGTGGGTCATAACTGCCAAAGTTATGGATTATAATGCTTGCATGATTCACACGGTCACCATCTTGAAATGTAGTTTGGGTGCAAGACGCGTCCTATATGAATTTGGAAGAGATCCAATGATTAGTTTAGTCATAATTTGATTTAAGCTTTGAACATTTGGGTGGCCACCATTTTGTTTTGATTAAGATGGCGATGATGTAAAACATGACATTGAAGTGCTCTTTGCTTGTGCTACCTCTGTACCTAATTTCGTTCAATTCGGTTTCGTCGCCTTGAATTGATAGCGGAGACAGGTATACACACGTACACACTCACGCACAGATAGACACACGAACGTTTGGCTCGTGTCGATCTCGATGGTATACTTTCTTTTCTTAAAAAAAATCGGAAGTAAGCATTTTTCAAGATTTGCTCTCGGTTGTGACGTTATGACTCATTAAAAAAATAGAGACGTATTTCCCCGGACACTGTGTAAAAATAAAAACTGTTATAGAAGACATTGCGTATTAAGCCGTCCGTTAAAGCGTTGTATACTGCATAAGGTAGTGCGAAAGAATGCCCAAAAATTATTAAAATAATAAAAGATCTCAGTTATCGAAGAGAGATCAGATACTTATAGATGGTTTTAAAATAAATTTAGCTCCAGATACCTATTAGTTTAAGTACAAAATGCACTACAAAATAATTGATCGTATTTGTGGATATTGATAGATATGTTGTAAAATAATTATCCACATCCCATCCAACGCAAAATGAAACAACAATCATTTTCACAGCCTCAGACAGCTGTAGACTCTAATTGGATTTGAACAAATGGATCGATATGCTACACGTAATGGAAAAGAAATTTCTGCCTGGCGAAAATTAAAATGCCAATCACAGACGTCTATTTAAAATATATGGCAAGTTGTCTAAAAGGATATCTCTTAAATTAAAGTGTAGACAAAGAATTCAGAGAAGGAGGTGTTATGATGTTTTATTATCTCAATACATAATGTTTATGTATGCTTTCTGCTTCCCATTTTACAACATGTCCTACATAGCCTACATACGGTCGCTGATGCCAATACTCCTCTTCCACCTTATTTTGTCTGCCATAGCCTATGCATCTTTCTTTTTTTAGTTTCTTTTTTATGGGATGATGGTTATTTAATTTTAATTGTGAGAAAAAGTGAAAAACATTACTGATCTACGCCGATTATCCTTTCTTTGAAAACCACCACGTGGTGTAGTTGCTAGCTTTCTTAGCTGTCGCCCCGGAGGATTGTGTTTGATTCCCGGCTCTGCTAAGGTATTTTAATTCTGGTGTGAGGGCTGTAACGGGGTACACTTAGCCCCATGAGGCAACACTGAGTCGAGAAGGGTTCGATTCTCACCTCAGCCATCCCGACAAGTGTGTATGTGACTGAACTCCTCCTTAACGCCTGGGCCGATTTTGATGAAATTTTGTATGAATGTTAGGGTGGGCCCATGTATGGTTTAGATTCACAATTTGACCAGATAGGTGGAATTTTAGAATTTTAGAACCACAATTTACACACAAATTTAGAACCACAATATACAGTCATAAACAGTCGTCATGGAATCCGCTAGCCTTAGTGAAAAGTGATCCTTTTGGACTGTGTGTCTCTGCACGTACAGCCACCTGGTTTCAACCTGTGCAACTACCGCCATAACATACACTCCGCCCATGACGGAAAGTTGTGTTTTATACCAAAGGTGGCAGTGATGTCGAATTCTGTTTGTCTCTGCACGTTAGAGCGTTTCAAAGTTCCGTATGCGTTCATATACCATTCATCCGATTGCGATGAAACTTGGGTGAGATGTTGAGTGCACTCCAGGGAATGTGTTTGGCTAAGTAAATCCATTTTACAACAGATAGCGCACGACTAGATTCAACAAATGAGCGACGACGCGCGAAGCGTTTCAAAAAGGTCCCGTTTGCGTTCAAATACCATTCGACCGATAGCGATGAAACTTGGGTGAGATGTTGTGTACACTCCAGGGAAGGCTTCTGGATTAGCAAATTCATTTTACTATCGATAGCGCACGAGTAGATTCAACAAATGAGCGACGACGCGCGAAATATTTCAACAAAATCCCGTATAAGTTTATATACCATTCATCGATTGCGATGAAACTTTCATGGGTTGTTGTATACACTTACGTGAAGGTTTCTAACTTAGTAAATCCATTTCACAGGAGGTTAAGCACGAGTAGATTAAACAAATGAGCGCCGACGCACGAAGCGTTTCAAAAAGGTCCCGTATACGTTCAAATACCATTCGTCCGATAGCGATGAAACTTGAGTGATATGTTGTGTGCACTCCAGGGAAGGCTTCTGGCTTAGTAAATTAATTTTACAATAGGTAGCGCACGACTAGATTCAACAAATGAGTGACGACGCGTGAAGCGTTTCAACAAAATCCCGTATACGTGTATATACCATTCATCGATTGAGATGAAACTTTGATGAGTTGTTGTGTAAACTTACGTGAAGGTTTCTAACTTAGTAAATCCATTTCACAGGAGGTTGCGCACGAGTAGATTAAACAAATGAGCGCCGACGCACGAAGCGTTTCAAAAAGGTCCCGTATACGTTCAAATACCATTCGTCCGATAGCGATGAAACTTGAGTGATATGTTGTGTGCACTCCAGGGAAGGCTTCTGGCTTAGTAAATTAATTTTACAATAGGTAGCGCACGACTAGATTCAACAAATGAGTGACGACGCGTGAAGCGTTTCAACAAAATCCCGTATACGTGTATATACCATTCATCGATTGAGATGAAACTTTGATGAGTTGTTGTGTAAACTTACGTGAAGGTTTCTAACTTAGTAAATCCATTTCACAGGAGGTTGCGCACGAGTAGATTCAACAAATGAGCGGCGACGTGCGAAGCGTTTCAACAAGGTCCCGTATGCGTTCAAATACCATTCGTCCGATAGCGATGAAACTTGGGTGAGATGTTGTGTACCCTCCAGGGGAGGCTTCTGGATTAGTAAATCCATTTTACAATACGTGGCGCACGAGAGATTCTACAAATGAGCGACGATGTGCGAACGTTTAAACTAAGTCCCGTATGTGTTCATATACCATTCATCCGATTGCAATAAAACTTGGGTGAGATGTTGCGTACACTTACGTGAGGGTTTCTAACTTAGTAAATCCATTTCACAGGAGGTTGCGCACGAGTAGATTCAACAAATGAGCGACGACGCACGAAGCGTTTCAATAAGGTCCCGTATGCGTTCAAATACCATTCGTCCGATTACGATGAAACTTGGGTGAGATGTTGTGTACACCCTACGGAAGGTTTCTGGCTTAATAAATCCATTTTACAATTGGTATCGCACGAGTAGATTCAACAAATGAGTGACGGCACGCGAATCATTTCAACAAAGTACCATATGCGTCCATATACCATTTATCCGATTGCGATGAAACTTTGGTGAATTGTTGTGTACACTTCAGTAAAGGTTTCTGGCTCAGTAAACTCATTTTACAATAGGTAGCGCACGAGTAGATTCAACAAATGTGCGATGGCGCGCGAATCGTTTCAACATAGTCCTGAATGCGTTCATATACCATTTATCCGATTACTATAAAACTTTGGTGAATTGTCATGTACACTCCAGGAAAGGTTTCTGGATTAGTAAATCCAGTTTTTAATAAGTAGCGCACGAGTAGATTCAACAAATGAGCGACGGCGCGTGAATCGTTTCCACAATGTCGCGTATGCGGTCATATATCATTCATCCGATTGCGATGAAACCTTGGTGAATGATTGAGTACACTCCAGAGAAGGTTTCAGGCTTAGTAAATCTATTTTACAATAGGTAGCGCATGAGTAGATTCAACAAATGAGTAACGGCACGCGAATCGTTTTAAAAAAATCCCGATTCCGATGAAACTTTGATGAGTTGTTGTGTACACTTACGTGAAGCTTTCTAACTTAGTAAATCAATTTCACAGTTGGTAGAGCACGAGTAGATTCAACAAATGAGTGACAGCGCACGAATCATTTATACAAAATCCCGTATGCGTTATATGCCATTTATCCAATTGCGATGAAACGTTGAAGAGTTGTTGTGCACGCTCCCACGAATGTTTCTAGATTAGTTAATTCATTTCACGATAGTTTAGAGGCAGTTAACAGAAATTGAAAAAAATATTGTGAATCCAAAATCACGTCAAGAAACAAAGTTACAACACTTTCTTTGATTGGCAGGACAACGTCTGCCGGGTCAGCTAGTATATACTGTATATATATGTATGTATATCAGTTTCTTGTGGACACGATAACTGCCGTAATTTTGCACCAATCACTTTGAATTTTTTACCGAATAAGTATACCTATAAAATCTCGGTCGAGTTCGTTACTGGGCTAAATCGGTTGAAGGGGGTGAAAATGGGGGGCTTCTTTCGAAAAAGTGAAATATTGCTATAACTCTCTTAATATATGAAATATCGAATCCGTTCAAAGATCATACTATGTGTCGGATAAAGCCTAAAAATTTATGTTTGAAGAGTTTTTTATAGCACCAACCATTGACCAAAGGGGTGGGAAAAAGTGGGTTTTTCAGGAAACATTAATCATATCTGTCTTAATAGGCACAATATCAAAACCGTACAAGATGGGCAATATTCCACTAATAATTACCTAAAACTTTTGTCTGAAAGAACTTTTGATATGATCCACCATTACGCCAAGGGATGAGAAAAATGATTTCGGAATTATAAGAAAATGCCAAGAGCCACTGCCATCGTAATGTACAGGCCATCATGCAGCGACTCTTAACGATTGATCAGCTGATCGGTAGGAATTAGAGATGGCGACCATTTTGCTTCGTGCTGTGTTGTTTATATCTTTTATGAATGAGTATCCGCGTGAAAAGTGATACTTGAGAATGCTTCTACTTACGTCGTCTAGAATGAGGATTATTTATTTTCTGAAACAAATGATCATTTTGTAGGTAGGTTATTGTATATACGCAAATTTTTCGTTGCATGTTTGTCATCACACAGAAGGTTATGTTTTAGTTATGACCTCTATATCACTTATTATTTCGACTCATACAAGGTTTTTTGGATGGCAATAAAATGTTGTTAGTTCAGGAAACCTCCTTCCCAGGTCGCAGGTATGTCAAAAGTTTGTTTATAGCAACTACTGGTATTATGAAAGAAATGATAATTTGGCTTGCTTCTCCTTCCCCACCACGACAATTTAAGAAAGCAATGCATACACAACATTCCTAGAAATTATTTGTTCATTATGGGGAATACAAGAGTGTGTGTTAACATTTCCCTGAAAGTAAGATACTATTCTTCGGGAGAGAAGAGCTAATCGCCTTGATGGTAGGTTGTTAGTTAATATGGTTTCAATTATTGTAAGAAGTTCCCATACTTCAGCCTATGCTAGGACTGGAAACATTTCTAATATGATAATGCTGAGGTTAAGTTACTTACCGTATGTAAATCAGAGAAGCGATATCCAGTATTCAGTATCTACCTAAGTCAGTCCAAGTTACATTATTTGTGAGACTGGTCTCTCGATCAAGCTCAAGTGAATATGGTAATGTTTTCGTGGCAGCATTTGTGTAGGCTACTGTATTTACATTAATGGGATTGTTAGCACCTGGTGTATGTACTGTAGGTTATTGATACCTGATTTCAAAATTACAACCCATTGTAAATTCCTGATGCAAGGAACAAGTTAGATTGAGTCATAGAAAATAAGTGCTGTTGGGATAGGCCCTGTTTAAGCCACCTTGAGGGTGGCCTGTGCATTGATTACAGTTAGAGATAGGTTACATTGTGCTTTGTCATCCACGAGCAGTTTAGGACGTGATCTGTTGAATAGCCAAGAGTGATGTGGGGTTTTCTCGGGCATCTACCATAAACCTTTTCAAAGCGGTGAACAACGAGAAAATGGTCAAGAATAGATCTTATTCTCGACTTCAAAATACTGAAATTTAGCCCTGTTTGTGTGTTTCAACGTCCTAGTAAATGTACCGGCAATGTACCACTTTGTTCACTCGCAAAATGCCAGTGACATAGGCCGGATTCGAACAAGCGGAGCGATAATCAGGCGTATGTAGTGGTAACGGATGGAAGTACCAATCAGCCCTAAATAGCATTGCTATTTTTCTACGTCTTGAAGCGGGAGCGTAATTTATACTAGGTTTGAAGAGACTGTGTGTGAAGGGAGCTATCTGACTTGCTGCTGCGACTATAACGACCCTAGGCGTGACGTCACAGTAGGAGCCTTACGGCCTGCACATTACGAAGGCAGTGCAAGAGCTATCAGAGGTTCCCATGGCAACACTACTAAATTGATGAGGGATGAGCCATCAGACGTTGCCATGACAACGCACTTGCACGAGATCAGATTCAGATTTTCATCTGACTAAGTGTGAAGCGGCTTCGGTGACGTAACTGATAGCATGCTGAACTTCTATGCCCAAGGTCGCGGGTTCAAAGCCGGCCGAAGTCGTCAGATTTTTCAAGAGCGCTAAAAATCCCTCAGTATGCTTTCCTTTGGAGGGGAAGTTCCAACGTTCGTTGCGAGTTGCTGGTTGCGGTGGCATCTAGTAGCCAAGTTCACAGCTAGGCGTCGTTGACGGTAGTATCTGGTAGCAACATTTAGGAACTACTGCTTGAAATTGACCGTCTGCAGTCCTTACCTGAATTACAGACTAATACAGCCTTCACAATTCACACCGTTTATCAGACAGATTCTACACTCACCCAAAGTACACGGGGTTACATGACCGCGTTGTCGCAGCCCCTAAACTGAGGAACCAACCAAAATCTCTGCGGTAGATATAATTTTGCGTGAAAAGTAACAGACCGTTACATAGTTACACATCAGTGTCGAAACCTTGCATAAGGACAGTGTGACCACAAGTATAACAAGAAGTTCCGTGACGAACTAAAGAGCCTACTTTTCTTAAATTTAAGATTCATGCCAATGATTAATCTATATGGACCTATCTAGAATAATGACGAAATTAAGTTGGTAATATCGAAATTTCCAATTATTTCAAAATATACCTGGCATAATATAGACTAATAGAGCATTACAGTTGGCAGCCCTGCTGACAGAATATATTCTTAGTTCCATCTCTTAAGGTACAGAATACAAAATTTGGTTGAAGTCCAATGGATAGCATAGACGTTACATGCAGTTAGACATTGGATCTATCAGCGCGCGTAAAATCATGTTGGCAGCAATGTCATGCATGTGTTGGTTAGAAATAATCTGAAATATTATGATCTATTGTTGTGCCAATTTTGGATGAAATCCATTTGTTAGTATAGAAGTTACTGGCATTTTTAAATTGGACCTATCAGCAGGCTAGAACCATGTTGGCAGCACTGACGTATATTAGTTACTCCGAATTAATCTAGAATGTCAGGTACTATACGTGCACAAAGTTTAGAGCTGTTGGCTTGCATACTTTATGACATATTGATATTAGGGAAAAATATAAACAGCATTTCTTAACAGTTGGCAGCCCTGATTGCTCTTAAGAATACGCATAGTCATATCTGTTATGGTACACATAGCACACACGAAATTTGGTTGAAATCCAATTGATTGTATAGAAGTTACATGTATTTAAAAATTGGTCCTATCAGCAGGCTTAGAATCATGTTGGTAGCACTGATATACATTAGTTGCTCCAAATTAATGTAGAATGTCAGGCACTATACGTGTGCAAGGTTTAAAGCTGTTGGCTCGCATAATTTGTGATATATTGGTATTTGGATAAGAAATAGAGAAAGCATTTATTGACAGTTGGCAGCCCCGATGGCTCCTAATAATACGCTCAGTCATATCTGTTTATGTACACATAGTACATACGAAATTTGGTTGAAATCCAATTGATAGTGTAGAAGTTATATGAATTTAAAAATGGGACCTATCAGTAGGCTGAGAATCATTTTGGCAACACTGTCATGTATGGCCTCCTGAAAATTAAACTGAAGTATTATTATCTCTATGTGTGCCGATTTTTGAATAGTTCCCGTGTATATATTCCAAGATATCCAACATGGAGCTCAAATTTCAATTCCAATTTTTCAGCAGTTGGTAGCACTGACATCATTTTCAAGTGTGACATTGAGATGTCCCAGCATAGATCTTTAAGCATACCAAATTTGGTTTCGATTGCTGCAGCCGTTTAGGAGTTGATAGGGGGGGGGCACACAGACAGACAGACAGACATTTTCCCGGATCGATCTCATGTCTACTTTTTCCTCATTTTTGCAAAATGTGAAAAGTATTTTAATTTAATTGGTATTCTGCCCGAAGGCAGGTCCAAGCCTCCGAAGAGGCTACGCCAAGCCGGAGTTTACTTGCGGTAGGGTGGCCAGGGCCTTCCCGCTCCTCCTTATGTTGGCCAACAGAGCGCAGTGCCTAGAACCGGCGTACCATCCAAGTTCCGACTGCGCCCAATGTTGCTTAACTGCGCAGTTCTCATGGGTTCCGGTGTTTCAGCACGGCTAGGCCGTTGGCCAATGGCCGTATTAGTGTGTGTTATCTGTTTTAATTCAAGTAAGGACTGCAGACGAAAATTTAATGTAGTTCCTTCTTTTGCTACCAAATGCTACCGTCCACGACACCTAGCTTGCGGACTTGGCTACTAGATGTCATCGTAGTCAGCACCTGGTGGCGTTATCAATTCTAACCTACAAATGTTGGCTTCAGACAAGTGTAGTTAGTGGAAGGTTCTTTTTCATGCCATTCATCTATGACATGGGACCGCCGGCTTTAATTCCCCTCCGAAAGAGGGCATACGGAGAGATTTTTAACGCTCGTAAAAATCCAACGACTTCGGCCGGGTTTGAACCCGCGACCTTGGACATAGATGCTCAGCATGCTACCAACTTTGTCACCGAAGACGCCCATGGAGAGTTGTAACTTACGTATATGTATTCTGAGTTGAGACTCGGAGCATGATCAATCGTACTCATGTAGCTACTTCTCCTAACATGTACCGTAGGGCCTCTGACCATAGACAGATTGCTGCGGGAGTGGTTAAATTAATTCCTGTTACGGTAAGCAATTCGGTCCTTTGGATAACGGCTGCAACCATCTATTATCTCCTGCTCAATAGAACTGACTGTCAATAAATTCGCAAGCTACATCAGAAGACAACGCTAGACATATGCATGCTGCTTTGGAAAACCATCTCAATATAATGTAATGCCAATATATAACTACGTTCACTTTTGTTTTAGCCTATTTTCATTTATGAACAATATAGGCTTATGAGATCACCATTTGTCCATGTGTGTGTATGTGTTAGTGTGGCCCTAATAAAATCTGAACAGCCGAAGCGATTTCAATGAAACTCGAGAAGTGCATACTGCTACTTCGTATGATCACGACCGTGCCTTTTAAATTTTACTACGTTTCTTCAATCCAACATGCCAGCCGCGCGAAATATTTCGCTGGCATTCTATATCTTCGCAACAGTACCGATATCACCCTGAAATTTTGTACGATGATAAAGGGTACTATTCAACGTTCATCTATGTTACTTTTATAAACCTGCTAAGTACAAAACGAACATGGCGGCCAAGCGAAGTTGAAACATTTAAATGAACTTTTCTCGCGATTTAACCATCCGAGCGCAGTGAAACTTGGTACAGCAAATGTTTATAAACATTGCAATGCAATAACATCTAATTTAGTTCAATTGTTTACATAACCTCAATATGGCGCCTGTGCGAAATTTCATAATTAAGTTTTTATTTCTTGTGTCCTAATCATGCGATCGAAGTGAAAGTTTGAATAATGAATCTACGCAATTTTATTTTCATCTAATGGTACGGTACATATCTCTATGGCCTACATGTATAACAATCTAACATGGCGACCATCCGAAATATTTAAATGACTCTCAATATCTACGAATCTATTACAGCAATCGAACTGAAATGTTGTATGTTGATAGAGGCTATTAACTTAAGTTCCCCTACGGGACATTAAATGACTCGGTGGTTACAAAACCAACATGGCGGTCAAGCGAAATTTAAACATTTAAATGGAATTCACTCTTGATTTAATCACCCGAGTGCTATGAAACTTAGCACGGTACCGGTTTAATATGGTTTAATACTCGTTTACTGACGTCTAATATAATGGAATTTTATGAGAACTTAAAAATGGTGGCTGTGTAATTTTTTTAAATCTCGTTTTCATTTCTCGTGTCCTATGTAAGACCAGTAGGATATATGAAAATAGACTATTTAGTTCTTCAGGGAACTACTTGTTATTGTTACCATCGTCATAGAAATGTAGTATACTTTCCTCTGTTTTAGTGCTCTCGGGACGAAAGTCCAGACCACCTCGTTGTGAAGTGGCTAACATTCTTGCTCGTCACCGCGGAAGCCCGGGTTCGATTCCCAGCTCAGCCAAGATATTTAATTCTGGTCCGAGAGCCTCGTGTGGCAAAACTGAGAAGAGGCGAGGTTAGATTCCTATCTATTCTGGAAGTGATTTTCTGTGGTTAACCACTTCTACTCCAGGTAAAGGCCATGGCCACTTCCTACCCAATTACAAATATACACACTAGTACAGACATCACAGCGACACAGGTTATCAGACAAATTCTACACACACCCAAGTACACGGGGATACATGATCACGTTGTCGCAAAGCTCCTTACTGAAACAACAACATTTTACAATGTGATGAGTGCAAGCCCCGGATATGTCTTGAAATAGACATGATTTATGAATATAAAAGTCATTAGCTACACGTTATTTGGGACAATAGACGCTATTGCGTCAGTGCGCTTTATGAGATGGAGTACGTGCTGGGAGGAATGTCATAGAGAGAGCAGAGAGCCGACCTAGGAATCTTTCACTGGAATTCCTCACATTCTTTGCCCCATGATATTGCTTGGTTCTCACTACTAAAGAACTCCAGAGTGAAGCGGTCACTCCCTACACACCGCACATTTCAATCTCTCTCTAGCAGCACACCATATCCCTGCCTCTTGTTTACACGATATTGGTAATGCCTTTACTGTACCCGGGAAGTGAGCTAAACTCATTGGCCCGAAGTGGAACAAAATAAAGTACTGAAAGTTCTCTTTCTTAGAGAGTTACATTGGAAAGAAGGAAGGTAAGAAGGACGGGAAGAAGTAAGGAAGGAAGAGACGAAAATAGGGAGGAAAAAGGAAGAAAAGTAGGAAACAAATAAGGAAGGGGGAGAGGGTGGAGGGAATGGGGCCACGAAGGGAGAGAGGAAGGAAGGATAGGAGTTAGGAAGGAATGGAAAAAGAAAAGAGGGAAGAGAGGGAGGTAGGAAGTTAGGAATGAAGCAAGCAAGGAAGAGATAGACGGCGGAGGAAGGAAGAAGGGGATAACGGGAATGTATGAAGGAAGGGTGAGAATTTGAATTTGAATGTATTCATAGAGAACTGTCACTGAGGCTAAAGAGCCCCTTTATAGCGTATACAATGTTCTGGCTTGAAGTTTTGTAATGAGAAACTAAACCTAGCTTAACAACTAATAAAACAAAATATAAAACAAGATTTCAGCAAAGAACATAAGCCTACTTTCTCCTAAATGTATGGGTATACTTACAACTCTTTGTCCTCACCCCTAAAACAATCACCTCTGCCACCATGTATTTTTAGCCTATTTTCATTTATTAAAAAAATAGGCTTATGAGATCACCTTTTGTCCGTGTGTCTGTATGTGTGTGTGTGTGATTCGTGTGTGTGTGTCCCCCTAATAAAATCCAAACGGCTGGAGCGATTTCAATGAAACTCGGTAAGTTCATAGCACTATTCCGGGTGACCCCGACCGTGCCCTTTAAATTTTGTTGCGTCTCACCAATCCAACATAGCGGCTGTGCGAAATATTTCACCAGCATTCAATATCTCCGAAACTATTACCGATATCACCCTGGAATTTTGTATGGTGATAAAGGGAACTACTAGAAGTTCACTTATGTGACCTTTGAAAACCTGGTAACTACATAACCAACATGGCGGCCAAGCGAGGTTGCGACTTTTAAATAGACTTTTCTCGCGATTTAATGATCCAAACGCAATGAAACTTGGTACAGCAAATGTTTATACACATTGTAATGCACTGGTATGTAATTTGGTTCAATTGTTTACATAACCACAAGTTTTTGTTTCTTGTGTCGTAATCATACGATCGAAGTGAAAGTTTGAATAATGAACGTACGCAATAATTTTCCTTTAAAGGTACATGACTCTATGGCCCATACATATAACAAATCAACATGGCGACCATCCGGAATATTTAGACGGTTCTCAATTTCTACGAATCTACTACAGCAATCAAACTGATTTTTTTATGTTCATAGGGGTAATGAACATAAGTTCACCTATAGGACTTTCAATAACCTGGTGATGACAATTCCAACATGGTGGCGACGCGAAGTATAAATATTCACATGGTCGTTTCTCGCAATTAACCTTCCAAGTGCAGTGAAACTTGGTACAGCAAATCCTCATACAAATGTTAATCCACTGGCATCTAATCTATTTCAATTGTTTCCATAACCACAAGATGGCAGCTGTGCGAAATTTAAAAATCTCGTTTTTAATTCTTGTGTCCTAATCATGTGATTGAAGTTTGAGTACTACACGTACACAATAATCTTCATGTAACAGTGCATAACTCTAAGCCCTACATATATAAAAGTCCAACATGGCGACCATCCGAAATATTTAGACGGTTCTCAATATCTATGAATCTATTACAGCAATCAAACTGAAATTTAGTATGTTGATAGAGGCAATTAACATTAGTAATATATATGAAAATAGGATGTATAGTTCTTCACGGAACTACTTGTTTTATATTGATAATTAATCAGTAAGTCAAAATCAATATTATATACTTTATGACGATTGAATATCAAAACTACTAACTTACTGTAATGCATTCACATCCGTTAATCTCGATATTAAGCCTCCAAACTGAAGAATTCTTCGTTTTGGGTATATCCCCCTTTAAAAATCCGCGGCGATCACAATAGGTTGGTGCTGCAACCTAGCAGTGAATTAATATATATATTGTACGCTTCTGAGTGTTGAATGAGCAGGCAATTTACAGCAACCAGGAGGGATGGGGTCCATCTGGCAGTGCTTAAAGGTAATCGGAGCGCGATCGTGGCTAGAAGTTCAACTACTACAAAATTGGTATAATTCAGGAGGCCAGGGATTTACAAAGAGGAATGTTTGGAACAATTACCCACGAAACCCACAAGAGGACAGCACCATATAGAGGCATTGAGAAGGCTGTGGTTTATGACAACGTGTATCTTGTACTTATATTCTCCTTTTTCTAATGACTTCTGTTTATGTGCGATGCTGGAGCTGTGATTATCAATAAACGAGTGTGTACATTAGCCTCTCCTTTGAGCATAATGACATTTTATTTAGTATCTGTGTAAAGAGCTCGTCCACATCATTTGTAAAAGAATTCAAGTAAAAAAAGTTAACTCTTGTAGGTTTCGATCCCCCAGTCAACCGCGTGAGAGACTAATGCTCTAGCCCAGAGACAACCGTGTCCGTAACACCTGAGTGTTATTAACTGACTTATATACAACGTGTTACCAAATAATGTCTTGAAATAAACGATTTCTTCACTGCAGTACATCTTCATTATGAATCATGTCATACAAAGTTATATTATTTCTATCAGTAGGATATATCGCATACAACATACTAAAACCACTGAAATATAGGGCAGGCACAAGAGGTCAGCTGCCATCTTGTCATGTAATAGGGACGGCTCAGCTCTTTTAAGTCACTCATACAGTAGGGTATAATATTATATTATTAAATTATAATAAATAACGGATCACGTCCTTGAGGATAGCTTAAACTACCCTTGGCTCGATAATCGAAATCTTAAGCTATTGATTATAATGGTTGCACAATTCACACGGGCGCATACTGAAATGGCACGGCTGATGCCCTTGTAGTTTGGGCGTAAGATGCGTCCTATATAAAGGTACGTTATTACCAAATGTGGTAGTGATCGGATGATTTTAGTCGTAATTTGATTTTACGTTTTGAACATGTGAGTGGTCCCCATTCAGTTTTGGTAAAGATGGCGGCGATATAAAACATGACACTGAGGTGCTCCTTTGCAAGTGCTACCTCTGTACCAAATTTCGTTCAATTCGGTTTCACCGTGTTTGAATTGATAGCGGGGGACAGACATACAGAGTACACACACATACACACACACTCACACATAGACTACACACAATTTTTGGCCCTGTGTAGATCTCATAAGTCTACTTTCGTTTTTTGCAAAAATAGAAAGTAGGCTAATACACTTATAACCTAAACAAGCCAATTAGCAAACATTTTATACAAGGTAAATAATACAAATTAGAATATAATAATTAAATACATAACCTACCAAATGTATTGTTAAATATATTGAAAAATAAACCAATTATATTATAGTTCGTTAAAAAAGGACTACAATCTTTATGTGAATTATAATATGATCTGTTATTAAAACAAGTACATGAGTGGCACGATTACTCGAACTACTATCAATTCCACGGAAGTTGTATCTTGGATACTAAAATATTATTAAAAAGCTGTATAGCACGGATATATTTCAACAAATTTGTATGAACTATTTATATTTTTGAATGTAAGCATATTCGTGGCTTATGAATTCAACAACTGAGGCGTTTCGTATTCCTTCAGGAATCTTGACATTAGGCATTTCTAGAGTTGTGTAGTGTTAACAGAGTTGTAAATGAGTGAAGGTGGAATGCATTAAATAGCCGTGAAGCTGTCGAAAGGAATTATTTATTGTATTTAGTTGTACGGTGGACAGGAATCTGTGGAGTAGAATTAGTAAATCTATTTTCTCTCTTGTGAACAGAGTTCATTGGTTTCACACATTAAAACCACGGGTTTTTGTACACAATATTTTCTGGGTTAGGATCGCAATTGACAGCTGCCTACGTTCACGAAGTTTCAACCACTGCATTTGCACATAATAAGGTGTGATATGTACATCACGCCTGACGTCTAAAATGTAACGGACGCATGCATTTTGAACCCTCTGTAATTTTATGTTAAGTGTTTCTGATAAGTCGTTATACACTACTGATCCATATTCGATGATAGGGAGTATCAAAGTTTGGATTAAAACCTTGCGCATTTTTGACGGCGTGTAAGGGATATTCCGCTTCAAGATATGAATTGATTGTATAACTTTTATTACAGCTGCGGTATGCTCTCTCCAAGATAAAGTTCTATCAAAAATTACTCCCAGGTTGTTCACAGAGTTGCTGTAGGGGAAATCATTGTCTAGTAATGTTATCGGTGGGAGTGAGTTACCATCGACAGAGTGAAGAAGTTGGTATAGCCAATGCATATAAGTTGAGTCTTAGAAATGTTTAACTGGAGGTTATGGTTTAGGGTCCACCGATGGAGGTGAGCGATGTCTTCGTTTAAAAGTTTTATATGGTGAGGCGCATCAGAGGAACTGAAATGGAAATAGGCCTGAAGGTCATCAGCGTACATATGACAGAGACTATTTTTAATACACTGGACATATTATCATTTATATAAAGCAAGAAGCACAATGGTCCAAGAACTGACCCTTGGGGTACACCACTTCTTACTGATTGCCAATTCGATGAGGAGTCATCGAAGAAGACCACTCTCTGTTGCCGACCTGCTAGGTACGATTCAAACCAGGACAATGCATTCCGCGATAAGCAAATTGAGTGCAGCTTCGCAAGGAGCAACTCATGGCTCACGCAAGCGAAGGCCTTACTGAGATCAAAGTGGCATAGGATTGTAAGCTGTCTTTCGTCAATTGCTGAGCGTATGTCATGCGTTATTTTTAAGAGCGTGGTATTGTACTATGATCTTTCTTGAATCCGGATTGATGAGGATTTAGGATGTGGAACTCGGTCAAATATTCACACATTTGTTCATGCATTATTCTTTCTAGAACTTTGTTTAGAGCACAAAGTTTGCTGATGGGCCTGAAATTACTGCAAGACGCAGGTATTCTCTTCTTAGTCACTGGGCATATATTCGCACACTTCCAGAGCGTCGAGTATCGGCCTACTCCGTTTTGTAAACAGAAGTTGAATAAGTGTAAAATGGCAGGCAGGAATATATTGAAGCAATTTGAGAGAAGGGAGATTGGAATGTTGTCCGGACCTTTGGCTTTAGTACGAATAGACCTGATCGCTTTCACTACCGTATTTGTTCTGGGTATATGTACTTGAAGTAGAATTTTTCATGGTTTGGCGGCGGAAAAAGTCTATAATGCTCTGCGGTCTGGGATATTCTTGTTGTGAACTACGTTTAAGTAATGATCGCTCAGCTCGGAGGGGGAAACTGGCATTAGGATATCAGGTGGTGGGCTGGTAGCTATTCCAAGGGATATTGCAGGTCTCCAGGATGCTGCGGCATTCTCACAGAGCCTGAAGACGGAGTAAAGAAGGGAGAGAGAGATAAAGGAAGGGAGGAGGGATGAATAAAGGGAGAGAGGGAGGAGGGAATAGAGGAAGGAAGGAAGGAAGGAAGGAAGTAGGAAGGAAAAGAAGAAGAAAAGAAGGTAGAGAGAAAGGTAGGGAGGAAGGTAGGGAGGCACGAAGGAAGTAAGGAAGAGAGAGAAGGAGAAGGAAACTGAGGAAGGAAGGGAGAGAGGGAAGAGGGATTGAAGAAGGAAGTAAGGAAGAGAGAGAGGGACGAGGGAATGAGGAAGGATGGATGGGAAGCTTGTACTTTTACGGGACCGTTGATCTCGTGATCATAAGCCACGCGACCTCATTTGTACAGTATGTGGAATAACAAGAGTTTCAGGCTATTATGAACTCTTGATTGTGGAAATAATGGGAGAGAGGGAGGAGGGTTTGTGGCTTCCGGAGAGGCCCGATGCAGGTCTTTAGAGTTGATGCCTCCAGATGACCTGCACGTCGTGATGAAATGATTGATGAAAAAATCATAGACACCCAGTTCCGAAGCCAATGAAATTAACCTTACCGAATTGAAATCCCACGATCCAGTCCGGAATTAAACCCGGGATCTATTGTCCAAAGGCAAGTGTTTTATCTATTTAGCCGCGAAACTACGATAATATTGCTTCAAAGAAAGAAAGAAAGAAAGAAAGAAAGAAAGAACACAAATCAAAAACCAACACAACAGTCTTTGTAAGTGTATGAGAGGTCAAACGATGGCTCATTCCGATTACGGAGGGGAATTTTTAAGGTTGGAAACTACGATAGTGTGCGCGCCTTTCAGAGCGGAACCTGGAAATGAGGGCACTGCAAAGGTAATAAGCGTAATGAACAGCTCATTTAATATATAACTGAAATTGGATTACTGGATAACACATCTGATAAATACCACATGCCACAAACATGAAAATACGGCAAGTCTTGAGCAAGAAGATAGAAGTATGACGCCATTTTTCAGTGTTGCCTAAGAAATTATAACTAGATTTGCTTTCTAGTCGGTCAACACAAGTGAGCCCAATTGAATTGGGGATAGTAACAAATTGTATCACCCAGCCCTGAAAGAAATATTAGACTACATGAATTATTTATTCACTTCATTAACATACTTTTTGAATACAAAAGGAGGGTATTTAATTGGGCACACTGTTGGTTCAGACCCGATAAGTACGAAGACATCCCTGATACATTTGGGTATCATAAACTACTCGCTTATTTACCTGCTTGCTTACTTACTTACTTAGTCGCTTGCTTGCTTGCTTGCTTGCTTACTTACTTGCTTACTAGCTTAATTGCCTGCTTGCTTACTTACTTGCTTGCTTACTTACTTGCTTACTAGCTTTCTTGCCTGTTTGCTTACTTACTCGCTTACTTACTTACTTGCTTACTTACTTACTAGATTACTTACTTAATTTGTTACTTACTTAATTACTTACTTACTTGCTCGCTTGTTGATTGCTTACTTGCTTACTAGATTACTTACTTGGTCACTTACTTAATTGGTTGCTTACTTGCCTACTTAGTTACATACTTACTTACTTACTTGGTTGCTTGCTTACTTACTAGATTACTTAATTGCTTGCTTACTTACTTACTTACTTACTGGATTACTTACTTACTAGATTACTTACTTAATTGGTTACTTACTTACTAGATTACTTACTTAATTGGTTACTTACTTAATAACTTACTTACTTATTTGCCTACTTATTTATTAGATTACGTACTTAATTGGTTACTTACTTACTTAATTGATTACTTCCCTAATAACTTACTTACTTACTTGCTTGCTTACTTACTTACTTACTTACTTACGTACTTACTTGCTCGCTTACTTGCTTGCTTGCTTACTTACTTACTAGCTTACTTACTTACTTGCTTACTTACTTGCTTGTTCCTTGCTTACTTGCTTACTAGATTACTTACTTGGTTACTTATTTACTTAATTGCTTGCCTGCCTACTTACTTACTTACTTGGTCGCTTGCTTGCTTACTTACTAGATTACTTACTTAATTGGTTACTTACTTAATTACTTACTTGCTTACTTACTTACTTGCATCCTTCCTTGTTGCTTGCTTACTAGATTACTTACTTGCTTACTTACTTACTTGCATCCTTCCTTGTTGCTTGCTTACTAGATTACTTACTTGCTTACTTACTTACTTGCATCCTTCCTTGTTGCTTGCTTACTAGATTACTTACTTGGTTACTTACTTACTTAATTAATTGGTCGCTTACTTACTTGCTTACCTACTTACTTACTTACTTACTTACTTACTTACTTACTTACTTTGTTGCTTGCTTACCTACTTACTTACTTACTTACTTACTTACTTACTTACTTACTTACTTTGTTGCTTGCTTACCTACTTACTTACTTAATTGTTTATTTATTATTTATTGATACATATATTTACTTATTTATGGTATCATAAATCATTTGCTTGGTGAGTATTCATTTTGCGCAGACGTGCGTAGTTGTGCACTAAAATCAAGGGCTGTCGCAAATTAATATTTACACAGTGATTGACAGCCTCTGCCCGAGCCTATGGGCTATAAAGTGGCACAAGTTTTATGTCGGCACTTGGCCAACACTGATATGACCAAAGCCGTCCCGCTTGGCCAGTCATGCGAACACAGAACAAAGAACAATGTAAACTACTACTGTATTTTGAGCGAAATCAAGGAGAGCGATTAAAGTATGTTCAAGTAGACTGAAGAAGCTTGAGTGTTGAGAATATTATAATTTTCGTATCTGAGTATCAATAGGAAAGTGAATGGTTGCGTAGCGCACCGGTAATTTTCTCGCCTGCTGTGACCAAGGTTGCAGGATCAATTCCGGCCTAGTCAATTGGTATTTGAGGGTACTTATATGCGAGGGCGTCGAGTAGGTAGGTTTACTGGCACCTCTTCAAGGTTAAATGTCCTTGACCTCGGTATCTCTAAAAGCTGTAATAGTTAAAAGGGACGTAAGACCCATAACATTGTTGTTGTTTGAGTCTTCAGTCTTTTGACTGGTTTGATGCAGCTCTCCATGCGTCCCTGTCCTGAGCTAATCGTTTCATCTCTACATAGCTACCACACCCTACATCCGAGGCAATCTGTTTAACATATTCTAACCTTGGTCTACCCCTTCAGTTCTTGTCCTCGACCCTTCCTTCCATAACTAAGCTTGCTATTCCTGGGTGTCTTAGTATGTGTCCTACC
Organism: Meconema thalassinum; assembly: GCA_946902985.2. NCBI lineage: Eukaryota > Metazoa > Arthropoda > Insecta > Orthoptera > Tettigoniidae > Meconema > Meconema thalassinum. The sequence goes on from OX336388.2 coordinate 1,438,615,330, forward strand.
AACCTATCTCTTCTCTTCATTAGCAGTCGCCAGAAACATCTCTCCTCTCCCGCTCGCCTTAATACCTCTTCGTTTGTAACCCTATCTACCCATCTGATCTTCATCATTCTCCTGTAACACCACATTTCAAATGCCTCAATTCTCCTCTTTTCTGCTGCACCAATAGTCCAAGTTTCACTTCCATAGAGCGCCACGCTCCGGACAAAGGCTTTCAAAAATGACTTCCTAATACCTAAATCTATATTCGATGTCAACAGATTCCTTTTTTGTAGAAAGGCTTTCCTTGCCTGAGCCAACCTACTTTTTATATCCTCTTTGCTTCGTCCATCACTGGTTATTCTGCTTCCTAAGTAACAGAAGTCTCCTACTTCCTTCAGCTTTTCACCTGCCAATTTGATCTCCATAGAGGTTTCTGATTTATTTCGGCTGCATTCCAGTATTTTTGTTTTACATTTATTAATTTTCATCATGAAGTCCTTCCGTAAGACGGAATCCATACCATTCAAAAACTCAAAATCCCATAACATTAGTATTACTAAAATGGTTTTTCGTGAATTCCAATGTTTAACTTCAGACAAACGCCGAGATGGAATTTAAGTGGCCAGCTCATTTTCCACCCCATCCTCAATTAAAAGCGCTAGTACATTATAATCAGCATAGAAACAGGAAAGTTTTTTATATATAAACAGTTCATTGAAATTTTTCAGTCGAGTATTTGATGAAATTTGAGCATCAGTAAGTGAAAAATAGGCATTTAAATTGATTGTTTAGCCTATTTTCAATTTTGAACAAATAGGCTTATGAGATCACCTTTTGTCCGTGTGTGTGTGTATGTGCGTGTGTGTGTGTGTGTGTGTGTGTGTGTGTGTGAGAGAGAGAGAGAGAGAGAGAGAGGTGTGTGTGTCCCCCCCTAATAACTTCTAGACGGCTGGAGCGATTTCAATGAAATTCAGTAAGTTCATAGCACTATTCCGGGCAACCCCGACCGTACCCCTTAAAAATTTTGTTACGTCTCACCAATCCAACATGGAGCTGTGCGAAATATTTCACCAGCATTCAATATCTCCGAAACTATTCCCGATATCACCCTGGAATTTATTACGGTGATAAAGGGAACTACTAGAAGTTGACCTATGTGACTTTTGAAAAACTGGTAACTACGAAACCAACATGGCGGCCACGCGAATTTGCGACATTTAAATAGACGTTTCTCCCGATTTAACCAACCAAACGCAATTAAACTTGGTACAGTATATGTTTATACACATTGTAATGCACCGACATCTAACTTCGTTCAATTGTTTACATAACCACAAGATGGCGGATGTGCGAATTATTTAACCGGCATTCTATATCTCTAAAACTATTAGCGGTATCACCATAAAATTTAACCATTTAACTACTGGAAGTTCATCTATAAGACTTTCAAAAACCGGTTAACTACAAAACCAACATGGCGGCCAAGCGAATTTGAAAATTTTAAATAGAACTTTCTGGCGATTTAATGTTCCAAACGCAATGAAATCTGGTACAGGAAATGTTTTTACAGATTGTAATTCACTGGTATCTAATTTAGATCAATTGTTTAAATAACATCAAGATGGCGGCTGTGCGAATTTTAAAATTAAGTTTTTATTTCTTGTGTCGTAATCATGCGATCGAAGAGAATGTTTGAATAATGAACCTACGCAATAATTTTACTTTAATGGTATATGACTCTATGGCCTAAACATTTAACAATCCAACATGGCGACCATCCGATATATTTAGACGGCTCTGAATATCTGCGAATCTATTATAGCAATCAAACTGAATTTTTTTATGTTCATAGGGGCTATGCACTTAAGTTCACCTATAGGACTTTAAATAACCTGGTGATCACAAATCCAACATGGCGGCGACGCGAAGTATAAATATTCACATGGGCATTTCTCGCAATTTAACCATCCGAGTGCATTGAAACTTGGTACAGTAAATCCTTATACAAATGTTAATCCACTGGCATCTAATTTATTTCAATTGTTTCCATAACCACAAGATGGCAGCTGTGCGAAATTTTAAAATCTCCTTGTTATTTCTTGTGACCTATTCATGTGTTTGAAGTTTGAATGCCACACGTACACAATAATCTTCATGTAACAGTACATAACTCCAGTACCTACATATATAAAATCCAACATGGCGACCATCCGAAATATTTAGTCGCTTCTCAATATCTACGAATCTATCACAGCAATCAATCTGAAATTTTGTGTGTTCATAGTGGCAATTAACATAAGTAGGATAATTGAAAATATGCTGTATAGTTCTTGACGGAACTACTTGTTTTTAAATCGCTTATCCTCCCAGCGTGGCTTTACCTACGGGCTCTCCGAGGGAGCATTTCTCTACCGTCACAAGGACAGTGTCTAGGAGCTGGACACACTTTGTCAGTGGATACAACTGGGGATGGTGAGAGGCCGATCACCACGTGACCGCTAACTTGGGACTAACTAAGGAAGAGTCAGAGAAGGGGATTGGGGAAAGCAGTCTGTCGTGGACCTGTTGAAAGGAACCATCCCGGCATTTGCCTGGTGGTGAAAAATGGAAACCACGAAAACTATTTTCAGGATGGCCGAGATGGGATTAGAACCCACGCTCTTCTGATGCCAGCGAGGCACGAGATGGTGCGTTAACACTCTCGGCCACCGTGGCCGGTATTTAAATTGATATTATTAATATTATTCCGATCACGATTGCTACACGTGTTAAGCTCCAAGGCCATGGCCAGGTTATCTCCGGACTAGCAAGACGCGTGGCTTCAAAACCCACGGTTGGCGGTCCTTGAATTATTTGTTTGTGTTTTTCAATGTTTAACCCCCAGATAGAACCCGAGATAGCAATTAAGTTAAGTCACGGCTAGCTCATTTTTGATGATGATGATGATGATGATAATGGGCCTAAAATCTAGGTTATCGGCCTCTAGCTCATTTTCAATCCCATTCTCAATTAAAACTGCACACGTCAGTGTAGACAGCACGAAAACACAGATTATCAAACAGATTCGACCCACACACATACACAAGTGCATGAGGATGATGATCACGACGTTCAAAGCCCATGGATGAACCAATGACAGTCGTTTAATACATTCACTGCTGTATGGGTTCACTACAGTTTTATAGTTACCTCGTGGTGTAGTGGCTAGGCATCTTAACTGTCACCCCGGAGGCTCTGTCAAGAAATGTTAATTCTGGTTTGAGGGCTGGAACGGGGTACATTCAGCCACGCGAGGCAAAACTGAGAAGAGGTGGGTTTGATTCCCACCTCAACCATCCTGGAAGTGGTTTTCCGTCATTTCTACCACTTCTACTCCAGGAAATGCTTAAGGCCACGGCCACCTCCTTATCAATCCTATCCCTAATGCACAAATACACACACTAGCACAGTCATCACAATAACACAGGTTAACACACAAATTACGTACACACGGGGCTATATGACCACGATGTCGAAGCCTCTAAATCAAGCAGCAACAACAAGTTTTATTGTTAAGTGAAAGGAGTTTGTATTGCAGCGGCTCCATAATTCATCAGGCCATCAGCTTGCATTAGTAGGCTGTGAATAATAATGAACTCTTCGGGAGACGTCAGCGTCTTACAGGAACCAGGAGCTCCACACACAACCTACATCACCCTTGCTTACACCCACTCTTCCTTTTCAATGTTTTAGCTTGCTGGGTGGTGCAGCGGTAACGTTCTCGCCTGGTGTGCCCAAGGTTGCAGGATCGAATCCTGGCGCAGCCAGTTGGCATTTGAGGGTGCGCTAATGCGAGGGAGCGTTTCAGTAGATTTACTGGCACGTTAAAGATGCCCTTCGGGGCAAGATTTAGGCACCCCGGCGTCTCTAAAAACCGCAGTTGTTAAACGAGACGTAAAACCAATAAAATTATTATTATTATGTTCAATGTTTAGTTATAATTATCACTCGTATTTTGTTTTATTAGTTGTTAAGCTAGGATTTAGTATATCATTTCTACTAACTGGCTGCGTGGCTCAGCGGTACGTTCTCGCCTGCTGATCCCAAAATAGTGGGCATTTGAGGTTGCGCAAATGTGAGGGAGCCGTGTCAGTAGTCTATATTTACAGGCACGTTAAAGATCCTCTTCAGGACATAATTCCGGAATTCTGGCGTCTCTAAGAGCCGCAGTAGTTATAAGGGATGTAAAACCCATAACATTGTTATTATTATCATATATATATTCTTTCAGTAGTACAGATCCCTCCTGCGGCGCTCAAAAGCGACCGATTGTAACAAATGAGCATTCAAATGAAAGAGAATACCACCCAGCGAGCTAAAACATTGAAAAGGAAGAGTGGGTGTAAGAATACACACACGAATTGCACTCTAATTTCATATATATATATATATATATATATATGTAATTTCTTTAAAAGATTATTTTAAATAAAAAAATGTACGAAGTGTGCGAATTGCAGATACTGTTGCTGTAGGAAAATACACTCCATAATTGCTGTCCACTTCTCACTTTTGCCGCTGTGACGCCTGTTTCATGTCATTTTATCATTCTGAGGTCTTTCCTTTATCATTTTGCATGGATTTCAGAAACAGTAAATCAAAGGAATGACTACTCAAATCGTATAATTTCATAAATTTCGAATAACCGGTGAACGTTATGATAATCCAATTTTCAGTGATTGCCTTCTTAAGTTAGGGAATGTAGAACTTGGAATTCTAACTAAAATGTAAATAGTGTTCTATAATCATTTGGTTGAAATAAACACATAACAACCTTTCTCCTTACCGTAAGTCTCTCATTATAAACCTATTGGGGAAAGTGTGGTTTAGGATCATGCGAGATTTCTCGCATGGGTCTGCTAGTTATTATTATTATTATTATCTTTTTCACTATATTTTTATCCAGAACAATATATACGCTACATAATATACTGACTGGATAATTTATAAGAGGATGGAAAGTCAGATAGAAACCGAATTGAGTGAAGACCAATTTGGGAGAAACGTAATTCCGTACTCCCATGTACTTTAATTCAGGTTTTTTTCTCACATATTCCAGTAATTGGAATTAGTTTGTGTTGACCGACTGAAAGCTGCAATATTAATCGCTAAGGAGTATGTTTCACTAAACTCAATCTCTTAAACCAGAGGTGCGATTTGTACCAATCTCTTCCAAGTTTCCTCAATAGTAGCTACAGGAAAAAATCTTGCATTTCTTGAAAAGTCAACGGAAATATATCTATTTGTTTATTTATTTATTTATAAAGTGCGTTTAAACAAATAAACAAGACGATAGTCCCTGTCAGAGCTGTGTTGCCTCGAGCCCGCATAACAATCGAGCCGGGTGGGTGGCGTATACACATGGGGCACCACAAGCAACCGATCGTAACAAATGAACATTCAAAAGAAAAAGTCTTGCCCGCAAAGGAGACGATTTCATAAATATCGACAATTAGTTTAAAAAGTGCGTTTAAATAAATAAAATAAAACGATAGGCACCTGCCAGAATTATGTCGCGTCGAGCCCGCATAACAGTAAAACCGGGTGGGTGGTTTATACACATGTGAGATTTCTCGCACAGGCCCTCTAGGAAGTTTTATTGCACTTGGTACACGCCACGTCACGATTTTGTACAACCTTGTTACAGTATCTTATTATATAATACGCTATGATGTATGTTTCACAAAACTCAAGCTCCTAAATCAGAGGGAGTTAGAAGGTGTGGTTTGTACCAAAATCTTCCAAATCGTCTCAATAGTACTGGAAAAATCTTGCATTTCTTGAAAAGTCAACGGAAATTTATTTATTTGTTTATAAAGTGCTTTTAAACAAATAAACAAGACGATAGCCCCTGGTAGAACTGTGTCGCGTACAGCACGCATAGCACTAGAGCCGGGTGGGTAGTCTGTACGCGGGGCGCACACAACCCATTATGTGAGAGTTCTCGCACGGATCTACTAGTGTACAAGAAATGCAATTGAAAGCGTTCATACGTTCTCCAGAGTAATTTAATCCTCAGCAGATTTTAACCATTACCTGATGAATTCCATACAAAGTTTAGATGTGTTGGGCAACATACTTTCTGATATATTTAGAATACAATAAAAATTTAAGAAGACGCATGTATCAACAGCTGGTGGTTCTAAACAATGAACATAGTCAAGTCTTTTACGGTACACAAAAACATACGAAATTTTGTTAAAATCCAATTGATAGAACGGAAGTTGCATGCATTAAAATATTGAACCTAGAATCATGTAGAGTCATGTTGGCAACTCTGGCATGTATAGGCTCCTGAAAATTATCGTAAATATTATTATCTACTAGCTGAAGTACCCGTACTTCGCTACTGGTCATAAATAAATTGAAATGTGAAGGTGACAGTAAAACAGGGGATAGGCGAGGTGCTGCGCGGAGGGAGAGTTAGGATGGAACATTGTGTACAGCTACACCGCTTGGCATAGACCGTATTTTATAGCACAAAATTAGGTTTTACTCGCTAACAGTTGGAGATACATGAAAAGTGATATGGACCTTTCTGATAGAAATTTAAATTTTAAACCTAGTGTTATGCCATCAAAAGTTTGCTATTTCTTAGCGTTCTCTTTTTATTTGAAATTGAAATATGAATGTTTGAAACCAGAGGGTGTAGTGACGTCACTCAAATGGTCACCATCTTTAAATAGTGCAAACTATTGAAATCAAAAGTAGCCTATATATTAACTAGGTAAATAAGCTACTTCCATGTAAAATTTCATGTAAATCGGACCAGTGGTTTTTTGGTGATCGAGTAATACACACACAGACACATACCATCTCATTTTTATATATTAGTATAGATGTAGTTTTTTGATATTCGAAAAACGTACGATATTATTCACTTAGTAATTTGAAAGTACCCATGTTTAAGTACAAAATGAGTCTGGTCATGGCTTCTAATGATTACTATGAGAATTTTGGCGGCTTCGGTGGCGTAGTTGGTAGCATGCTGAGCTTCTATGCCCAAGATAGCGGGTTCAAACCCGGCCGAAGCCGTCGTATTTTTTAAGAGCGTTAAAAATCCCTCAGTATGCCTTCCTTCGGAGAGGAAGTAAAGCCGGCGGTCCCATGTCATAGATTTATGGCATGTTAAAGAACTTTCCACTAATTACACCTGTGTGAAACAAATTGTATAGGTTAAGAATGTAAACAACGCTCTTAGGTTGCTACGTTCGTTGCCAAGAGCCGACTGCGGTGGCGTCTAGTAGCTAAGTTCTGAATTAGTCCTAGTAGTCGTTGACGGTGGCGTTTGGCGGCAAAAGTAGGAACTACTTGAAATTAAATGTCTGCAGTCCTCACTTGAATTGAAAACAGATAACACACACTAATACAGTCATCACAATTAACACCGGTTATCAGACAGATTCTACACACACCCAAAGTACACGGGGCTACATGACCGCGTTGTCGCAGCCCCTTAACTAAGGAACCAACCAACCAACCAACTATGAGAATTATTGGTGACGTCAGTTACCTGTAGGTTTGCTACGGTACCGTATCTGTTGAGGGCAGTGAAGGAGGTAATGTTCTGTACAAATCATTTACTCTTATAGTCATCTTTTTGACGTATTGAGTGTACAGGGAGCTGTCGTAATACCTCTAAACTGAACCCAACGTCTTAAGTAGAAAAGAGGACGTGTTCATGGCGTGGTTAATCATTTAAGGTTACTATTTCATTTTGGTTGCTACAAATTATTCTGGTTCTGTTAGTTTTAGTGAAGTCTTATCACAGTTACTGTATTTTTGATTTGTAATACAAAAGATAGCCGGTACACGTTAACACTGTCAACAATTAAAACAATGCAGCATAAAAACATTAGGGTTAATAAAACATAAACGGCAACATATTAGTAGTAGAACACACCTTAACGGAGAGTATAACACTACAATTCAATAGGCCTATATTGCGCGTGATACCTTCCGTCATAAGGTAAAGATTCAAAATCTCCCGTAACAGCAGCGGCATCAAGAGTATGAAATTAGACCCAAAATGTCACATTTAGACGACCACTTGGATTAGCGGCTAACATTCTCGGCTGTGCCAAAAAATGTTAATCCTGGTCTGAGAGCTGGAAGGGAGTACACTGCATACACACTTAAGTTCATGGGGCTACATGGCCATGATATCTATAGCCGTTGTTACGTTAGGTACTGTACTTGATGACGGACCGTTATGAAGTGACTTGATTGGCTACGCTGCGAGTATGTTATAGGTTAATAATTTCCCCAAGGTTCATGGGATATAGCTGAGAGAGTTATGGGAATGTAGGTACTTGATGACGCACCGTTATGAAGCGACTTCAGTGGTTATGCTTTCAGTGCATTTAAGCTGGCAGGATCCCTAAACTGTTAATCTTGACACTAAACCTTACGCTAATGTTCAGAAGGATTACAGTATGTTTCTACCACCCTGCAATACTGTGGTTATCACTGAGTGTATACGAGTAACTTTCGTAACAAAATAACGCGTGAAAACTGCTGTTTTGGATGTGTTATTTTAATGATAGTAGGCATCTTAGATAATGGTCCTTTAATGTACAGTAATGCGGGTGAAGAGCCTCATCATGATTTTTACTTCTTTTCTTTTTACGTTCCTGTTTATCTCTTACTTTTTCTATATACTTTGTTTTCTGAATTTCTTTGATGAAGATGTCACATGCAGCCATTCCCCGGGCTAGGGGAATTAATCATAAATGATAAAAAGTAGGTCCTTCGACACTGCAGGGAATTGAACCCGTGACCCCTTGGGCCTTAGCCCAGCATGGTACCGTAACCATTTGGCCACGGAATCAAACAATTGGCTGATATTGTACAACTTACCAGTATGAACCAGAAAGTGTAGATCTTATACTGTTTGTGGAGTACACACTCTATCTATGCAGTGTGGTCCAACCCGCGGCCCGCCTGTTCATTTTTCTTGGCCCTTGCCCTTCTTACTGCCCTTTACTCTTCGACAGTTATAATCCGTGGCGTGCCTACTTTAATTTCCACTTTCATTCAGTAATGTTACGTAGGAGCCAGGTGGGAAAGGAAAGATCCCAAAATATACGCCAGTAATCAGAATTGTCTTTCCACGAATACGTACGGCACGAGAAGCGGCCCCGTCTCCAGGCGACAACTGGTTGGCTGCCAGTGATTGGCTGCATATTAGTTCGCGATCGTTCGTGTGCTGCGGCGGATTTCCCTATAAAAGGGAGCGCAGGGCTGTTCGAAAAGGTTGTTTTTGACGAGATAGGTTGTTCGAGAGATATAGTACGACGAGAGTTTGGTTGGTTGGTTCCTTAGTTTAGGGGCTGCGACAACGCGGTCATGTAGCCCCGTGTACTTTGGGTGTGTGTAGAATTTGTCTGATAACCGGTGTTAATTGTGATGACTGTATTAGTGTGTGTATCTGTTTTTTTAATTCAAGTAGGGACTGCAACTTTGAATTTTCAAATAGTTCCTACTTTTGCCGCCAAACGCCACCGTCAACGACTACTAGGCCTAGTTCAGAACTAGCTACTAGACGCCACCGCAGTCGGCTCTTGGCAACGAACGTAGCAACCTAAGAGCGTTGTTTACATTCTTAACCTATCCAATTTAGTTTCACACAGGTGTAATTAGTGGAAAGATCTTTAACATGCCATAAATCTATGACATGGGACCGCCGGCTTTACTTCCCCTCCGAAGGAAGGCATACTGAGGGATTTTTAAGACGAGAGTTTGTTGTCATCGTTGTTGCGAGAGCGGTACCTAATATGGCGGGACTTAATAAACGGCGTGTTGAAGATGAGAAACGACAATTTCAGTCAAAGTGACAGGAAAGTTACTATTTTGTGGAACATAATGGAAAACCACAGTGTGTTATCTGTTTTCAAGTCTTAGGTGTTTCGAAGGAGCATAAGGTGAATAGACACTATACCAGCTTGCATAAATCAAAATACGATCAGTACCAGGGAAGTGCCAGAAGTTGTGTGTTTAATGATTTGAAACTGAAACTAACAATAACAGAAGAATATATTTCAGCAACCATCAAACACTGCCGGTTTAAAGGCATCTTATGACGTATGTTTTGAGCTAGCTAAAAGTATAAAGTCTTTTAGGGATGGTGAGCTCATTAAGAGATGTGCTGTAAAAATGGCATCTTCATTTGGAGATAATAGGATGGCTAAAAATTTTGAAACAGTTTCCTTGTCTCATCAGACAGTTAGTAGAATAATTAATGATATGGCTGGTGAAGTTCCAGGTTCTCTCAAGAGCATTTTTGAAAAATGTGAATTTTACTCTCTAGCTCTAGATGAGAGCACAGATATAGCTGACATCGGCCAGCTCCTTATCTTTGTCAGAACAATAAACGAAGAATTTGAAATTCATGAAGAACTGTTGGAATTAAGATCATTAGAAACCAGCAAAAAAGGTTTTGACATATTCAACGCACTGGATGATGATGTTTCTAAATATGGAGGTTTTGTGAAGTGCTATGGCATTGCAACAGATGGAGCTAAAGCAATGGTTTGTCCTAACATTGGTTTAGTTGGACTGAATTTTTTGTTTTTCCACTGCATTATCCACCAGGAGGCTCTCTGTGGAAAAATTATAAGGCCCAGCGAGACAATGGAAACTGTTGTAAATACTGTAAATTTAATAAGGGGAGGCAATAACGTCTGTAGACACAGAGCATTTATTTCATTCCTGGACAATTTGGAAGGTGAGTATGGTGACATTTCATTGTACTGTGAAGTGCGTTGGCTGAGTGCTCGAAATTGCTTGCAACAGTTTTTTGGGTTGAGGAATGAAATTCTTGCTTATCTCAAAAATGAAAACATTGGGCATGAGTATCAAGAAAAACTGTAAGAAATCCAGTTTTTTAATAAGTTAATCTTGCTTTTCTGACAGCTTTAACATCCCATCTAAATGCTTTAAACCTGAAACTACAAGGCATAAAACAAAATATCTCCCAGCTTTATGGACATATTGAGGGCTTCCGCAAAATAAACTTGATGTAATGCAAATTGCATTGAAGGCAAATAATATGGCACACATCCCATCTTGTCAGTAGTTGAAAGAAGAAAAAGTGACATCAATTTTAGTATGTTTCATGGAATAATAATAGATATCAAGAGAAAGTTCCAGAACAGATTCCAGGATTTTGACTCCCTAAAACCAAAACTTGCACTGGATATTGAAGTGAGTGAGGTGCCCTGCGACCTTCAAAACGATATTTGTGATCTTCAGGCAGACCCATTCTACCAGACTAAAAAGTGTGATGTCCCTGAAAATTTCCGGAAACTGATTTCTAAAGAACGTTTTCCTAAACTGCTTAAATTCTCTCTGAAGTGTTATCGCTGTTTGGCAGTACGTATGCGTGAGAAAGTGCTTTTTCTGCTCTCAAACAAATTAAATCAAAAACGAGAAATCAAATTGAAAGTGCTTCACTGGAATCGAGCCTGAGACTTCGCCTTACTGAACTTACAGTGGACATTGATACACTTGTATCAGGAAAGCGGTGCCAATCATCACATTGATTTCTCGACTGTAAAATTAAGTGGTATATTAAACTGGTAATATTAAACTTATTTTAATATAAATTTTAATAAATGGTTTTGAGTAAAATATGTAATACGTTTTCTTTCTGGAATGTCTCTGGCCCTCACATTCCTATACTAAAGTTTGATTGGCCCTCGGGTAACTAAAGGTTGGACCACCCTGTAATAATGCATATAACCTCATGATCACTCAAATTGTAGTGTACTAAATTCAACCATGGGGCAGATAACCACTCTGTTCCGCCCCCTTAAAGCAACAATAACTAACTGAATGCGACCGCTACAGGCACGTTAAAAAAAACAGAAGAGGGAATTCCGGAACCCCTGTGGTTGTACAGTCAAACCAGTGGCAGGGACGTTCAATGCATACCATGAGATGTAACTGGACCATCATTATTATACCTGATAGAGTGAACTGAATGTTGAAATGTAATATCCTAACCTCTTACCATCCACTTTTTAAGGGGTCAGGGATCGGGAAATTAGAAATATGTAACGAACTTACGCAAATGTTGAAGGTTGTTATTTACCAGTAACCAGTCAGTATCCAATACAGTATTTCCAATATTGATATTGTATTGCTCTACTTATCAACTCTTACACTGCTTGAGTGTTCAAAATCTATCGACACTTTTACAATTGTTGTGCGCAACGATCATGCAACTTACCGACTACTCCATTGAGTTAGTAATATTAGGCAGATTATTTTGTCACGGATATACGTAGATTTCTAATATTTCATAAGCTTTTGCTAAGTTTTATAAACCCACCGCTAGATAGCAGGACACACGTAATCTGCAATGCCATCTCGTTTTTATTTTATTTTTATAGTTTGGCAAAAGCTATGCTGAATTAGTATCGCTATGCTCAAACAGGTAGCTGTCATTGGATGTATAAACTGAAGCCAACTTCTTAAATACCAAAGAGGCATTCTCGTGGTATGTAATTTTAAGTTCGTGTTGCACTCACGGTCTTGGAAATATTCCATATCATCCCATGAATTGAGGTTCCATTAACATCAGTGAAGATTTTCATTTCATTCAATGAAGATATTACATAAATTAAGTTTTCTATGTACAAAACACGTACGATATTATTTTGTTGGTAATTTGAAAGTAGCCATGTTTAAGTAACAGGGAGCTGCCGTAGTTCCTCTAACTAAATCGAACCCAACGTACTAAGTAGAAAAGAGGGTGTGTTCATGGCGTGGTCAAATCTACCATAGCAGTAACTAAAGATAGTTTACGTAAACGCTGTATGTTGTTCATAGCTATTAATGCATCAGTCGCTCTGTTTCTCACGTGCATTGTGAAAGAAGTAAAGTTAACCCCAAATAGTTGAAACTGTAGTTTGATCCTGTCGGCCCAGAGAAGCAAACGATCCCTGCATATTATTAATTTAACTTATGTATAAGCTGCTTATATTTTTATTGTAAATACAGGTTATCAGACAAGTTAACACACCCCCTACTACATGGGGTTGACCTAAATAGGCTACACTGTGCCTCCCGAGGCAAAATTTGGAAATTGTGTTCCGTGGTTTCACACTTCTACTCGAAACAAATACCGGGATAGTTCTTAACTGAAGGCCACAGCGACCTCTTTTCCAATCCTCATTGGAATTACAAATACACATCCTACTACAGCCATCATAGTAACACATGTTATTAGAATAATTCTATACTTCCTCAAGTTCATGGGGCTATATGATCATGATGTCGCAAAGCCTCTAAATTAATCAACAACAACAGAATCATTTAAGCTCATTTAATCTTAATAATAAGTTTCGTGACGATATCTCCAGCTGTTGTAACGTTACGCCACATGCAAGGTTGGCCAATGTTCATTTCAATTACCTACAATGACCCCTGTTAATAACATTTTAAAAAATACGTATTCAGATTTTTATGGCGTTCAAATTCTTAATGTATTTATTGTGGTTTTGATGCCTTGGAGGTCCGAGTTGGAATACCGGCTCTGCCAAGAAATTTTAATTCTGGTCTGAGAGCTGGAACGGGGTACACTGCGCCTCCCGAGGCAAAACTTGGAAGATGTTTTCCGTGGTTTCCCACTTCTACTCGAAGCAAATACCGGGATAGTTCCTAACTGAAGGCAACAGCAATCTCCTTTTTAATCCCCACCTGAATTACAAATACACACACACAGCCACCACAGTAACACAGGTTATCAGAAAAATTCATACCCTCTCAGGTTCATGGGGCTACGTGGCCATGAAGTCGCAAAGCCTCTAAATCAATCAACAATAACAGAATCATTTAAGCTCATTTAATCTTAATACTAAGTTGCGTGGTGATTATCTATAGCCGTTGTTACGTTAGGTCGCGTGCAGGGTTAGCCGATGTATTTGTTTTAATTAAATTTTAATTCCCTACATCAACCCATGTTTAAAAAAATTAAAAACTACGTATTCAGTTTTTTATGGTGTTCAGATTCCTAAAGTTCTTATCGTGGTTTGGATTGAAAATGGAGGCCCATGGCCTCGTGTTTACTTCTTGACTGTAGTCATGGAGAAAATGGAGTAGCAGGTGGAAACCTGGTGATCACTTCTTGAGGTAGTGTTGCCGTTGAGAAAATTGAGTGGCATGGTCTCTTACCGAGATAGATGGATACTTGGTGGACCCGTCTTGTGCTACTGTTGCCATAGAGATGGCCGGCCTTGCCGTTCCTTCATAAGTTAATTTTCTGACTTTATTAGCCCTTGCTCGAGTGCAAATAGGCCGATAACAGAAAAACGAGAAAGACTATCGAAAATTCCTGTAGCCAGTGGTTTCTTCTGGGGCCTAAACTATGTGTATGCAAAATTTGGTTGATATTGGTGGAACGGTGTAGATTTGTATACGGAACAAATATACATACATACATACAAACATACATACATACTGTACCCGTTTCCCAGACCTCACGTCGGCCCGGAAATCAACGTGATGTCCAAGAAATGGTACATGGTCGTAACAAAAACAAATTAGGTGTCCCTGATATATATATCCGGAAAACCTACCAAAAATCAACTGCAAACACGGGCAGGTAAGAGATCCAGCATCTCGGGTCGTTTAACGGGATAGGTGAGAAAGGTTGCATCAGATATATATTTGTTAAATAAAATAGGATAGTATCACTCAGTCAGGAAATGGAACAAGCTGCAGAAATAATTTAAGATAAATAAGATAAATGGTCCCTCTTTATTTAGGTGCAGACGAAACAAAATGAATAAATGCACTCCTAGAATCAAATTGGTTTTATGCTTACGTTGGGAGCATGGATCCATAAGTCCTAGACTACCAATTCGATTGTCCTATATATTTCTGTGGGGTAATGTGACTCGAAGTTAATGTTCCAGTGTTCGTTGAGTAAGCTGAATAAAATGAAATACAATATATTCTTCGTTGCACTGCACTGTCACTGGTTTCAGCTTTTGAATGATTAAATTAAATTTGGCTATCACATTATTCACTTCCCCATAAACACATATTTCTAAATACACTGAAAATTCACACATACATTTAATTAAAGTGAAGGATAATTATCGTAGGTTAATTACGAATTTAAATTATCGTAAAGAAATAATTTACAAATATTTACAATTATCATCTGACATTGTAGCAGAGTATTGTGCAGATAACGATGAGATAATCTCATATTAAATAAATATTCATCAAAAATACCATTGTTATAAATAATATAATAATTATGATTATTATTATTATTCCGAATCCTGGACAATATTTTATCAATCTGGTCATCAAAGGCAGATATAATCATTTAATTCCAATAAAGTAATTCTTATAAACAAATTATCATAAATTCCTTCCATAACTTTATTATAATAAGCGAAATTAATTAATTAATAAATTAATCAAGATAGAAATGTTAATTAACAATTTAATTGGTTATAGGTCAGCTATCCATTATTTAATTATGCATTCTTGATAATGCAAGGCCAGATTTGGCTGGAATCCTAGAAATTAGTATAACTGTTTCATAAATTCGTATCAATAGCACTTCTATCA
Source organism: Meconema thalassinum (assembly GCA_946902985.2). NCBI lineage: Eukaryota > Metazoa > Arthropoda > Insecta > Orthoptera > Tettigoniidae > Meconema > Meconema thalassinum. The sequence continues at coordinate 1,438,630,939 of OX336388.2, forward strand.
CAGCATTTAATATTGCATTAATTTAATCGTCGAATACTTTAAGCATGCATCTAACAAATTACTAAATGAGGATTGTGTTACACAGACACATCCTTCAAACATCAAACGCACAAATACTAGTAGTGAAAATCTTATTATCTCACACTTAAATATTCATATTCTTCTTCTTCTTGGATAGGCCATCTGACAGCATTCCTTAATGTTGCCACAAAATAAGACCACTCATTTAAAAAGTGTCCACAACATAATTATAACTACATGCTTTCTTTTATATGTGCTATGCAAAATATATCATAATTCAAAAATGCTTGATACGACTCGAATCTGTCATCATAATAATCCAGAATATTATAATTACTAGGTTCGTTAATTTATAACCAATAAATTATTATTATTATTAACTGATCTATAATTATAATGATGCCTTAATTAAATCATCTAATAAAATCGTTCAATTAGATAAATACGATCAACTATCGCTGCCAAAAACTCGGAAATATCGTCCGCAATCGCATCAAAATTTAATTGTGTGGAAATATTCACAATCCAAAAAAAAAAAATATAGAACAAGTCCAGAAATTCAAAGTTATTACGATCGAAGAAAAATGTGTGAAATGATTTTAAATTAGCAAGATCTTATTCCTAAAGTGCTCTAGTATGTTCGAAAAACAGGCATAATTTCAAAGTCATCTGAAAATAAAACAATCAATTAGTCATGGTTATGGTTTGTCATGGGGTTGCAATGAGCGTAGAATGGACTCACTGCCCTAGAATTTGGTGTTATGTCCCACGATGTCATGGTGTTTAAAGATGCCTAAATCTGCTGGATCGGTGATGTCGAAATCTATAAAACGCCAGCATCAACGTGTTGATTGTAAGGTGTAATTGTATCTTCAAATACTGGTGTCCATCCATGTTCGTAAATTTTCCCTTAATGAAATTAAACTATCATCTTGATTGTAATAAAGTTCATAAGTGTTCCCACGAGATCCATTGTGTGTGAAGTTAGCATTCCAGAAAATTCAAGTTCCCAATATGTCATTTGACTGTACGCCACTGCTATATTCATTTTCCACGTTCTGTAAATCTTGATGCTCTGTTGTAATAATAACAGTAATGCTCATCTAATTGTGTTCTGTTCCTAATGTCTAGTAGAATAATATTCTTCTTAAACTTGTAGTGTAATCTCATGTATAATGAAGTTGTGATTTTAGCATGACCAAACTGTGCTAGCATGTAACGTTGAACTGTTCGTAAGTGCCAGTCTTCATGATAGTGTATACTTCCCATGTGATGTGGTGTTAAATAATGTTTAATAAATACTCACATAAACTCCATTAGAACACGTTACCGGTTTTGTGCGTTAACACGAACTCACGTTCACATAAGAACTGACTATCCTGTGCGCGATATGAAACTTCACGACCACGATATAAGACAGCTGTGAGTTGCAAGCGTGTACAAGCCTCGAATGAAAAACTGCCAGTCAACTGCAGTCCGTCGCTAGTCAGGCTCAGAGCTGCACTGTCTTCCTTATCACGTGGGGTAGGAAAGGGGCGAACTCACCCGCTCTGGGACTGACGTCATATACCGCGGTGCTTGACATCGTATAGTATAACAAGAACACCTGGCCTTCTGCCACAATAAAAATCTGTTATAGGATTGAAATTCGGAGACTGAGATACAATTATGGATGTATAAATATTAATGCCAATTCGTATGTTACCCATAACATAATTTCGTGTCAAAGATGCCACAAGAATCTTTTCTCGTCAAGGAGACTCGCTCTCAAGCAAGGTACAAGGGCCAGTCGAGAGCCTATGCTTCCAATCTCATCACAGCTGATGTGAGCATAATTCAATCTGGATTTCGGTCACATATTCCCCTCTTCCCGTTTTTTTATAAGTGAACGGAAGAGAACTTATAAAAACATTGTCTTCTTCATAATGTGACGAAATCTAGCATCAGGGAAATCTCATTCTACTTTCTTGAAATAATGTCTGAGATTTGCTGAGTTGTAATTTCCAATGATACGGTTTGATTCAATCTCTGCTACTCGGTAGCTGTTGTTACCAAAGACTGTAACTATCTTCTATGGACCAGAAAAGAGTTTAGCAAACTTGATGTAAATCCTCATGGGTAGGTTTGAAGATACTGGTCTTCTGATAAGAACAAGATCGTTCTCAAACAAAAGTTCACTAAATCGTCTACCAGCATGTCTCTTCTGTCTCTTTACCGCTTGTTTTTCCAGACTAGCTTTGGCCAATTCTACTCTCATGGGTAAAGATGGAGAAATTTCTGGTGGAGTTGTGATGATACCATCCCAGACTCTCTGTGGCTTTCGTCCAAAATGCAAAGTGTACGGAATTTCAGATGTACTTTCGTGGACAGTAGAGTTGAGACTCTCTTCGATTATGGGAATAACTTTCATCCATTTTTCGTGTTCATCAGAGCAATATAAACGACAAAACTTTCCAATCTCCGACATAATTCGTTCTGCCGGGTTCCCTTCAGGGTATCTAATGGTGTTGAGAATGTGTTTGACCTCGAGTCGCTGCATAGCCTCTTGAAATTCTGAACTAGTGAACTGACTACCATGATCACTCAGTAGGAACTCAGGTTTCCCTTCTTCACGAAAAACGCAGTTCTCCCATCGCCTGATAACGTATCGTGATGTTGCTTTCTGGATTGGGTGAAGCATGACCAGCTTTGAGAACACGTCCATCGTTACCAGAATGTATTGGTTACCTCTAAATGACTTAGGAATTGGACCATATAGATCAGTGGCATATAATTCCCGTGGTTTCGATGGAATTATGGCTTTCGGCTGTTCTTTTGCGAGTTTTGAGGTATATTTACTACGCTGGCAGCTATCACATGTTCTGATGACCTTTCGTATAGACTCTCGCATCGTTCTTCAAGAAAAAGCTTCTTTCGCTGCATGCAAAGTCTTATCTACTCCTGCATGTCCAATAGATCGGTATGAGCCAAATAACTTTATTTACAAGTTTAGGAGGTATTACTGTTCTGAGGCGCGAATGATCCCTGTCCGTGAATTGCATCACCAAGTCTCCCATGATGTGATAATCTATCGCTTCTTTAGATATTCGGTCATTATTCGGATCATCCTGGTCCATCTTATTCTTAAGGAATCGGTAGATATTCCTCAGTCATGCATATCTCTTCTGTGATATGGCCAAGCTCCTCAGTTTTTCAAGGGTCTCCCTATCATCTGGAACACTTTCAATAAGATGGTTCTCTGTATCACAAGGATTTCGGCTAAGTACATCCATCAATAGATTCTGCTTTACCGGACGCTGAATAATTTCCACGTCAGATTGTTGTAAGAATAACGTCCATTTTGTAATTCGATCATTTGCAAGAACTGATTTCATCATAAACTGTAAAGCTTGACGATCCGTGATCAGAGTTACTCTATATCCTATCAGGATCCTTTTCCATGTTTGAAGCGCAAAAATCGCTGCTAAAGCCTCCAGCTCAGTGACGTTGTAATTAACCTCATGGCTTTTCAACTTGCGACTCGCAAAAGCTACATAACGATGCTTTCTATTTTCATCCATCTGGTACAGCACTGCACTGATGCCGATTTTTGATGCATCAGATTCAATGAAGAAGTTCCTTGAAAAGTCGGGATATTCCAGTTTGATATTTTCGACAAGCATCAGCTTAGCCCTTTGAAATGCTTCGTTGCACGCCTCGCTCCATTTCCACTCATTGTTGATCTTTAACAAATTCTGAAGTGGTTCCATTGTTTCAGTATAATTCGGACAATGTGCGGAAAAGAACTGGCACATTCTCAAGAATTGTCTGACCTGCCGTATCTTCTTTGGCTGCGGAAACTCTGATATAGCCTGTATTTTAGTAGGATTCGGTCTATATCCTGATCCGTCAATAATGTGACCCAGAAATTTGATTTCTTCATGGAAAAATCTACATTTATCGTAATTGACCTTGAAATTGACTTCTTCTAGAGTTGCGAATAGCAAATTGAGATGTTCTAAATGTTCTTCCTGATTCGTTGAAGCTATTATTATATCATCAATATAGCATAAAACAAATGCTTTGACTTCTGGTGTTAGGTTCGAATCTAATGCTCGTATCATGGCCGGTCCATTATTCTTCAGTCCAAGTGGCATTCTCTTAAAAGCATAAGTAACGTTGTTAAACAAGAATCCAGTGTATTGTAGACAGTTCTCTGATAATGCTACATGATAAAAAAAAATGATGTGAGATCGATTGTCGAAAAATACCGTTTTCCTTAGAATCTTCTCAATAATTCGCAAATCTTCGGGGGACGATCGTGTTCCAATAACAATTGTTCGTTAAGCCCTCTCGCGTCCAAACATAGGCGTAATTTACAATTCGCCTTCTTGACTACTGCGAGTGGATTGAGAAATGGTGTTGGCATGCGACAAATAATATCATCCTGTTCCATCTGATTAATCATCTCTGCAACTTCAGTCTGCCATTTTTCTGGAATAGGGTACAGTTCCCTCTTGTATGGAGACATATTGGTTAACTGAATCTCGTATTCGAAGTTTTTGATCAATCCAGGTTTATCATTAAAAATACCAGAGTATCTCTTTATCAAATCACCCAATTTCTTCTCCCCTTCTGGATCGAGTTTCACTCCATGTTCCAAACGTTGTTCTTCCACTTCCATCGTATTGATTATTTCATCCCGGATGTTCATATTACCAGATTCCAATTCATTGATTCCATGAGCATCTTCACTAACTCCCTCGGTGGAAGTAAAGTAGATCGTCCTGTTCTTCAAATCAATAATCATTCCGTTATCGGTAATAAAATCTATTCCGATTATAATATCAAAGTTAGAATTGGATATAACCAGGAAAATGTGTTGCATTAGCCTTCCTGCGAGAAGTAGATTTAACATAACTTGTTGACTACATTTGATCATTCTGTCCGGAATCACTCCCCTAATTTTAACTGCTGAAGCTGGAAGAATGTCAATCTTTTCCTTGGTTTGGAGCAAGTCCAAACACGACTGTGAGATAATTGAAACCGTTGCTCCCGTGTCCACCAATGTTCTTATTTTGCATCCCATTATCTCCAGAGCAATAACTGGAAGTTCATATCTCGTCCCTCAGCGTACCTCATCGTTCTCAAAAACTAAATCATCATCCTTAATTTCGTAAAGTTCCTGGATTTCTACAATATAATCATGGATTGGAATATTATCAATTAGTTTCGTTGTTGTTTTTGTTGTTGCCGAATCGGCTTTTTTTCTACCTGCGACCCGCTAGTGCTAGGGTGCTCTAGTGTCTCCTCCTGTGGAGCTGATGGTTGAGTATACCTAAGTTGTGAATGTATTCTTGGCTTTCTTTATGCCTATCATCCAGGTTACTATTCTGTTGCCCTTGATTTTGGTATTGTCTGCCGTTATTGTTCATGTGATAATTGTTATACCTCCTATTCTGGTACCAGTTGTTCCTGCCATTATCGCGATATCTCGAATATCTTCTGTTATACGGCGTTTGTCTCTAATTATTGAATCTATTATTCGGCATTGCTCTAGGATTGTATTCCTGGTAATTTGATCGATAATTTCCATTACTATTTCGTCGATTATAAATCCTCGGTGTTTTTTCTTCTCTATTAGAGGACCTATCCGTCCAAGATGGTCTGTCCATGACTACGGCGTTGATTTCACGGTTTTCTCTTCTATCCGACCTACTGTTCTGAAGACTACTCGTATGATCTATATGCCTGAGAATCTCCTCACAATTCTGTAGTGTCTCTACTCCAGATGTTATCAACATGCGCTGGATCTCTATAGGAAATTGTCTCATGATTGATCTCAATAATTCCCCTCGTGATAATGGCGGAGTCAAAAATTGTAATTTGGCAAGCTGTGTAGTGAAATACCCTGCATACTTCGTTGGGTGAGATGTGGCGTATTTCCTAGAATACATGTCTGCCCTGACATCTAATTGTTCCTCCGGACTCCAGAATCGGTTTATAAATGCGTGACTAAAGTCGTCCATGTTCATAAACGAGTCTCGGAATGCTCTAAACCAGCTTAGTGGAATTCCTTCTAACGATCTTTCGACTATTCTTAGCTCTCTTTCCTTAGAAACTCGATTTTCATCCATGTATTCACGAAGGTCCCTTAGAAATTCCATGGGAGTAAGGTTATTTCCCCCCATTGAATTTTCTAGGTCTATCATCAATGTTACGGATAATCGTAACATGTCCGGGTGTGGTTGAATTTACTTGAGTAGTATTCTTTTCTAAGCCCCCAGATATGTTATGGCTATTGGATGGCGTTGATGTTTCCATTATTTCTCGACTCTTATCCGCATTAACTTTCATGTTGCTCAGTTCTGATTCGAGTTTCGAAATACGCATAGTCGTCATACTGTGTTCTAGCTTCAACTTTTCCTCCATCTCTAAAGATGTAACCACTACGCTGCCTTTCACGTTTGTTTCCAACTCCTTACGCATGTCCTCAAAGGTATTGTCGCATTTACCAGTAAGTTGATCAATTTGTGCCTTTACCCTATCTAGTTCTCCAGTATTAGTGTTTATCGCTAAACGTAATTCCGCAACTGTTTCTGCACTCGATTCTTTATTTCTTGTTAGATGCGCCACCAAGTGTTTACTTAATCCATCCAAGTTGTCATTCAATTTCTTTTCTAACGCTCCCAGATTGTCTATGAATTGCGTTTTGACTACATTAATTTGTCCTGACACATGACCGTGTAATTCGTTTCTCAGAGTTTTGAAATTATGCGTCCATCTGGTATCACAAGAGTCTAATTTCTTATCAAGAGCTGCATTGCTTTTCTCAAAATCTACCTTTACTTCCGAAATCTACGATTGCAAGCGAGTTTCGAGACTTTTAACATTGGTAGTTAACGCATTAGTTTCAAGTGATATACCCTGAATCTCTGATTTAAGATTAATAATCGATAAATTAATTTCTCCTATATCAGTATTAACCTTTAATACATCGACTGAGAAATTCGATACTTTATTTTTCAGTTCTTTCGTTTCACCTTTTACTTCATCTAAACTATGCTGTGTTTCCTCCTTAAATTCCTCAGCTTTCTCAGTTAAGGTATTCAAATTATTAGTTACAGTTTGCACATCATTGATTAAAGTTTGCAACTTAGCATTTGAAGTTTGCACATCATTGGTTAAAGTTTGCAACTTATCAGTTAATTCATCCTTATTAGCTGTTAAATTATTATTAAGTTGCTGCTTATCATCAGACATTTGTTGTCGCAACTTATTAAATTCAGCTTGGACTTGAGTTAAGAAACCTCTTAACTCCTCTGGCACTTCGTAAGGCATATCAAAAATACTTAAGAATAGGGAAAACTTACAAACTAGATGACCAACCAGGACCATGAGACTAGAAATATTTTCCTGATTTTCGAACATATTTAACATTTAATAAATAGAGCACATTCATCCACTAAACTCACTCTGGTGAATAGAAAAGAACAAAAAAAATCATAAAACAACATCTTGCATCTATTAGTTTTAATCATAGTGAGCTTATAGTAATCTTAATCATCCTGACATTTACTTTACTATTAAATGCAAAACCAAGTGCAATATCATCAACCTAAACCGAATTAAAAATCCTTGTTGAATAATACTGTCAGATATCAGAACACGTCTGACTACCTAAATGTCCCATTTTATTGCCTAAATAGCAAACGGTTCGATCACTCTCAGTTCGAAACCACTATGTTATGCACAAAGAAAATATCCAAACATCAGTACGATTCTCTCTATTCGTAACTTTAATGTCAGATATCAGAAGAAAATTGACTCCCAAAGGTACGAATTTCTCTGTTCGAGGCCTTACAGGTTGGGCGCCACGTCGACCTTATGTATCCGTTTCCCAGACCTCACGTCGGCCCGGAAATCAACGTGATGTCCAAGAAATGGTACATGGTCGTAACAAAAACAAATTAGGAGTCCCTGAAATATATATCCGGAAAAACTACCAAAAATCAACAGCAAACACGGGCAGGAAAGAGCTCCAGCATCTCGGGTCGTTTAACGGGATAGGTGAGAAAGGTTGCCTCAGATATATATTTGTTAAATAAAATAGGATAGTATCACTCAGTCAGGAAATGGAACAAGCTGCAGGAATAATTTAAGATAACTAAGATAAAATGGTCCCTCTTTATTTAAGAGCAGACGAAACAAAATGAGTAAATGCACTCCTAGAATAAAATTGGTTTTATACTTACGTTGGGATCATGGATGCATAAGTCCTAGACTACCAATTCGATTGTCCTATATATTACTGTGGGGTAATGTGACTCGAAATTAATGTTCCAGTGTTCGTTGAGTAAGCTAAATAAAATGAAATACAATATATTCTTCGTTGCACTGCACTGTCACTGGTTTCAGCTCTTGAATGATTAAATTAAATTTGGCTATCACATTATTCACTTCCCCATGAACACATATATCTAAATACACTGAAAATTCACACATACATTTAATTAAAGTGAAGGATAATTATCGTAGGTTAATTACGAATTTAAATTATCGTATAGAAATAATTTACAAATATTTACAATTATCATCTGACATTGTAGCAGAGTATTGTACAGATAACGTTGAGATAATCTCATATTAAATGAATATTCATCAAAAATACCATTGTTATAAATAATATAATAATTATGATTATTGTTATTATTCCGAATCCTGAGCCATGTTGTATCAATCTGGTCATCAAAGGCAGATATAATCATTTAATTCCAATAAAGTAATTCTTATAAACAAATTATCATAAATTCCTTCCATAACTTTATTATAGTAAGCGAAATTAATTAATTAATTAATAAATTAATCAAGATAGAAATGTTAATTAATAATTTAATTGGTTATAGGTCAGCTATCCATTATTTAATTATGCATTCCTGATAATGCATGGCCAGATTTGGCTGGAATCCAAGAAATTAGTATAACTGTTTCATAAATTCGTATCAATAACACTTCTATCACAGCATTTAATATTGCATTAATTTAATCGCCGAATACTTCAAGCATGCATCTAACAAATTACTAAATGAGGATTGTGTTACACAGACACATCCTTCAAACACCAAACGCACAAATACTAGTAGTGAAATTCTTATTATCTCACACTTCCAATCTATAAATATACATATTATTATTCTTCTTGGATAGGCCATCTGACTCACATCCATAATGTTGCCACGAAATAAGACCACTCATTTAAAAAGTGTCCACAACATAATTATAACTACATGCTTTCTTTTATATGTGCTATGCAAAATATATCATAATTCAAAAATGCTTGATACGACTCGAATCTGTCAGCATAATAATCCAGAATATTATAATTACTAGGTTCGTTAATTTATAACCAATAAATTATTATTATTATTAACTGATCTATAATTATTATGATGCCTTAATTAAATCATCTAATAAAATCGTTCAATTAGATAAATACGATCAACTATCGCTGCCAAAAACTCGGAAATATCGTCCGCAATCGCATCAAAATTTAATTGTGTGGAAATATTCACAATCCAAAAAAAAAAATATAGAACAAGTCCAGAAATTCAAAGTTATTACGATCGAAGAAAAATGTGTGAAATGATTTTAAATTAGCAAGATCTTATTCCTAAAGTGCTCTAGTATGTTCGAAAAACAGGCATAATTTCAAAGTCATCTGAAAATAAAACAATCAATTAGTCATGGTTATGGTTTGTCATGGGGTTGCAATGAGCGTAGAATGGACTCACTGCCCTAGAATTTGGTGTTATGTCCCACGATGTCATGGTGTTTAAAGATGCCTAAATCTGCTGGATCGGTGATGTCGAAATCTATAAAACGCCAGCATCAACGTGTTGATTGTAAGGTGTAATTGTATCTTCAAATACTGGTGTCCATCCATGTTCGTAAATTTTCCCTTAATGAAATTAAACTATCATCTTGATTGTAATAAAGTTCATAAGTGTTCCCACGAGATCCATTGTGTGTGAAGTTAGCATTCCAGAAAATTCAAGTTCCCAATATGTCATTTGACTGTACGCCACTGCTATATTCATTTTCCACGTTCTGTAAATCTTGATGCTCTGTTGTAATAATAACAGTAATGCTCATCTAATTGTGTTCTGTTCCTAATGTCTATTAGAATAATATTCTTCTTAAACTTGTAGTGTAATCTCATGTATAATGAAGTTGTGATTTTAGCATGACCAAACTGTGCTAGCATGTAGCGTTGAACTGTTCGTAAGTGCCAGTCTTCATGATAGTGTATACTTCCCATGTGATGTGGTGTCAAATAATGTTTAATAAATACTCACATAAACTCCATTAGAACACGTTACCGGTTTTGTGCGTTAACACGAACTCACGTTCACATAAGAACTGACTATCCTGTGCGCGATATGAAACTTCACGACCACGATATAAGACAGTTGTGAGTTCCAAGCGTGTACAAGCCTCGAATGAAAAACTGCCAGTCAACTGCTGTCCGTCGCTAGTCAGGCTCAGAGCTGCACTGTCTTCCTTACCACGTGGGGTAGGAAAGGGGCGCGCCCACCCGCTCCGGGACTGACGTCATATACCGCGGTGCTTGACATCGTATAGTATAACAAGAACACCTGGCCTTCTGCCACAATAAAAATCTGTTATAGGATTGAAATTCGGAGACTGAGATACAATTATAGATGTATAAATATTAATGCCAATTCGTATGTTACCCATAACATAATTTCGTGTCAAAGATGCCACAAGAATCTTTGCTAGTCAAGGAGACTCGCTCTCAAGCAAGGTACAAGGACCAGTCGAGAGCCTATGCTTCCAATCTCATCACAGCTGATGTGAGCATAATTCAATCTTGATTTTGGTCACAATACATACATACATACATACATACATACATACATACATACATACATACATACAGACTTTCACTTTTATATATTAGATATGTGTGCCAATTTCGGAACAGTTCCCATGGATACGTTCTGAGAAACGGTATCCAACCTAGAGCTAAAATTTAAATTATTTATTTCTGCAGTTGGTAGCACTGACGTCATTTTTAAACAGAGCCAATAGGTGTCCTGGTATAGATCTTTACTCATACCAAATTTGGTTTCGATTGCTGCAGCCGTTTTGGGAATTGATAGGGGATGGGGCAGACAGACAGAAGGACTGACAGACACACACATTTGCCCAGATTGATCTCATAAATCTACTTTTTCATCATGTTTGCGCAATGTGAAAAGTAGGCTAAAAATAAGTTATAGCCCACAGCAAAAGTATCAGCTTTGATAACTGAACGTGGAAGGTCTAATTATTTAAGCGGGAAATATGAGAATCGACCACAATATTATTTTTTCATATAACTAAATATTATTTACGTAAGGATATGAACTTAATCATAATTGTTATTTCCTTATTGACAATCTAAATTGAAATATCCACAGGTATTTAATAAATCTAATACACACATCTAATAAACATGAACACTAGGCTACAAATGAAAATCAACGAATACAATAACATTATCAAAATCAACCATAGACCACAACAGCTATTAGTCCAGGACCCTCATCATTTTCCATATCGCATCAAAACCTTTTCATTGGAATAGAAGTTATTTACAACAAACATTCCAACCATTGCTCCACTCATCAAAGAGTTTTTATATTCGACCCTGCGAAATGTAAATAGTATTGTCAGAAATAATGAGGCTCATTATATACTCTGTAAGCTACCAGAAAGGGATTGACAGTTATCGCCTCGCCATGTGGTCTGAGAACGAGGTTGCCAAACTGCTCGCTCCTACCGCGCGCGCGTGGGCAAATGAGTTACTGCAGTACATTCAACTCGCTATAATATATTTGATAATATTGTTTCAGTGATAAGCTACAGAATTATTTCGAATCTAGAATAGTTGCTACAGATGTAGAATATACAATATCTCCTTTTTTTTGCGATAATAGTAACGGCTTTAAGAAAACGCTGAATTCGATAATGTTAGCCTGCATTTTTTCTGTGACAATCTACTGCTTCAGGCTTAAAAGAGGATTTTGCTCCTATATTGCGAACGAAATAGTTAGGCCAGGTTTGCACTTAAACCCGAGAAATATTTATTCACATGCTTTCAATGTGTTTTTCTTACAGCTTATTAAGTACCGTATGTTCGAGTAGAAGGTCTCGGCATTTCATCAGCTCTCACTACCATTATTGGTATTGGTATACGCTGTCAGTAATCTTGTTAGTTTTCATTGTGGCTTCATTAACATTCATCAAGTCGGCTACTTAGCTTAACGTCTCAAGCTACGCCTTAACTTTGGAGAGAGGAATTTGTTACTCAAAGCAAAATCATGTTTAAGAAAACACACACACAAAACGTGAACTGTCAGTTCAGAGATTTAAAAAATGGAAACTTACCATTTGAAGGATAGCATTAAGGACCTTCACACTGGTAGCTAGATGATGGGTGACCCACTAAGACTGACATTACTGGAAATTCTCGTTGCAGGTGTATCCGTAGATTTATTTCCAACTAGTCATTTTAAACGAAGGTTCAGGTAGGTAGTTATTGGAGTTTGACACATTTATTTTGACTTTCCTCGAGCTGGAATCTCTCCTTGCAGATCTTCACTACTGTATTCTTATTGATGTTTAGGGCATCAGAAGTTCTCTCGATAACTTTACTAAAAGGCACTAAAGGACCGCCGTTATCTCTCTCCTTCTCGAAATATTCCCGTAAAGTACATACCAATTCAAGGGACTGACCTCGCAGAACGATTCCTCGCCCAGTGGTTTTCAGTTTACCCTTTCCCTTAGCCAACGTACCCGCCTCCGACATAGCAAAATATAATAAGAAAATAGACTGTTAATGTCAATGAAAACTGAATAAAGTCACAAATATAAGTTTCTAATTACTTTTAACTACTGCTGTTCTACTCTACAGTACTACACAAACAATTATTAAAGCACTATTATTATCATTAAAGCACCAACACACGGTTAGAATAACAAGCGTTCACACTGTACAAGTCAGAGACACAGCTAACCATGCACTGACGCACGTGGGCTGTGATATTGCAACGCAGAGAATTATGACATCAACTATGCGATCATGGATTGGTCAAGAGGCAGAGAGGTGATGACTGAGGTGAAACATCCGGCCAAATGTCAATCCTATTCAGGCAGCTCCCAGAGTATAGTACAAGTTTTCATTATGATACAGTTTCTCCCACCAATCAGAGCTCAAGAAACAGTTGTGTGACCAATCAGGTGAGGATAGCACAGCACCTGCGCTCACTTCCAGGGCCCCGTATTTTAAATTTCATTGCGTGTCGAGTGTCATAGTGAGGTATTCCAGGTGGCCATGGTCAAATACAAGGTATTCTCTGCGTCCCATGCGCTCTGTTCAGTACATAAAACTGGTGAAATCTCGACATATATTTATGAATATTTATGTTCGAACATAAAATAGTTATAATTATCGTCGAACAGAAACAGTCGTATGCAACTCGCCTATAATGGTAATTAAGACACTCGTATTGAAATTATAAAACTCGTGTATTATAGGCTCGTTGCATAATGTACTATTTTCATCTCATAGAAAGACTTATCAAGATGTTTTAAAGAACAATTTTAGTCTATTTATGTGAATACAAACAATAACATTTTTAGCCTACTTTCGATTTTTGCAAAAAATGAAAGTAGACTTATGAGATCAACACAGGGCGAAAAAAGTGTGTCTGTCTGTGTGTGTGTATGTGTGTGTGTGAGTCTGTGTGTGTGTGTATGTGTGTGTGTGAATCTGTGTGTGTGTGTGTGTGTGTGTGTGTGTGTGTGTCTGTGTGTGTGTGAGTGTGTGTACTCTGAATGTCTGTCCCCCCCTATCAATTCGAACACGGTGAATGCGATTTGAACGAAATTTGGTACAAAGGTAGCACTAGCAAAGGACACCTCAGTGTCATGTTTTATATCGCCGCGATCTTGACGGAAACGTAATGGCGGCCACACAAATGTTCAAAGCTTAAATCAAATTACGACTAACCTAATCATCCGATCTCTACCAAATTTTGCAACAACATACCTTTATGGGGGGAGCATCCTTTGACCAAACCAATAGGCCATCAGCGTAATAGTTTGCGGATGGCGGCCATCTTTGTGTGAAAATCGATTCCCCCTAATAATTCGAACACGGTGCAACCGAATGGAACGAAATTTGGTACAGAGGTAGTACTAACAAAAGGCACCTCAGTGTCATGTTTTATAACACCGCCATCTTGACGGAAACGTAATGGCGGCCACACAAATGTTCAAAGCTTAAATCAAATTACGATTAACCTAATCATCCGATCTCTACCAAATTTTGCAACAACATACATTTATAGAGGAAGCATCATTTGACCAATCTAATAGGTCATTAGCCTAATAGTTTGCGGATGGCGGTCATCTTTGTGTGAAAATCAATTCCCCCTATTAATTCAAACACGGTGAAACCGAATGGAACGAAATTTGGTACAGAGGTAGCACTAGCAAAGGGCATCTCAGTGTCATGTTTTATATCGCCGCCATATTGACAGAAACGTAATGGCGGCCACACAAATGTTCAAAGCATAAGTTAAATCACCACTAACATAACCATCCGATCTCTACCAAACTTTGCAACAACATTCCATTATGGAGGGAGCATCTTTTGACCAATCTAGTAGGTTATTAGCCTAATAGTTTGCAGATGGCGGCCATCTTTATGTCAAAATTGATTCCCCCTATTTATTCGAACACGGTGGAACCGAATGAACGAAATTTGGTACAGAGGTAGTACTAGCAAAGGGCACCTCAGTGTCATGTTTTATATAGCCGCCATCTTGACAGAAACGTAATGGCGACCACACAAATTTTCAAAGCTTAAGTTAAATTACGACTAACATAACCATCCGGTCTCTACCAAACTTTGCAGCAACATTCCTTTGTGGAGGGAGCATCCTTTGACCAATACAATAGATTATTAGCCTAATAGTTTGCGGGTGGCGGCCATCTTTATGTCAAAATTGATTCCCCCTATTAATTCGAACACGGTGAAACCGAATGGAACGAATTTGGTACAGAGGTAGCACTAGTAAAGGGCATCTCAGTGTCATGATTTATATCGCCGCCATATTGACAGAAACGTAATGGCGGCCACACAAATGTTTAAAGCTTAAATCAAATTACGACTAACATAACCATCCGATCTCTACCAAACTTTGCAACAACATACCTTTATGGAGGGAGCATCCTTTGACCAATCTAATGGGCCATTAGCCTAATAGTTTGCGGATGGCGGCCATCTTTATGTCAAAATTGATTCCCCCTATTAATTCGAACACGGTGGAACCGAATGAACGAAATTTGGTACAGAGGTAGCACTAGCAAAGGGCACCTCAGTGTCATGTTTTATATCGCCGCCATCTTGACGGAAACGTAATGGCGGCCACACAAATGTTCAAAGCTTAAATCAAATTACGATTAGCCTAATCATCCGATCTCTAGCAAATTTAGCAACAACATACCTTTATGGAGGGAGCATCCTTTGACCAAACTAATAGGTCATCAGCCTAATATTTTGCGGATGGCGGCCATCTTTGTGTGAAAATCGATTCCCCTTATCAATTCGAACACGGTGAAACCGAATGGAACGAAATTTGGTACAGAGGTAGCACTAGCAAAGGGCACCTCATATTCATGTTTAATATCCCTATAGCACGTTGCATTTCAACAAGCTACTACAACCAACATTCAATCATACTCCTTGAAAAGGACAAAGAGTTATAACAATACCATGGCATTTAGGAGAAAGTAGGCTATATGTTCTTTACTGAACATCTTGTTTAAAATTTATATCATTCTTTCACAAAATTATTTTATATTATCAAATTAAAACCCACAATATTTTTTTAATATATGTTTTATCAAAAAAATAGGAAGACCAAGTTTAAAAATCGTTTTCAAAAGCTTTACTCGCAGTTTACCATTAGTTTTTTCTATTCGTCTTTGAAAAACTGAAGAAGACCATACATAATGTGGCCGAAACTGGTATTTAATTAATAAATATTAATTTAAAATTTTTATTGATTAAGGTGTTAGATTTATTAAATACTTGTGGGTATTTCCATTTAAATATTCTTTGTCAGATTGCAAGGGGGCAGTTACAAGGATAATATGTTTCGTTCGTCATGAGAACACCATCAGATCCCGGCTAATCAAAACCAACCATATGTAAAAGACAACAAAAATTGCACCTCAAAGCTACTAGCGATGTCAGATAGGGTTGATGATCACGGTATTTCTAGCCAGTAGGCCGATTAGAATACACAATATCTGGAAAATTCAATGAGACCGCTTGAAATTCGTCCAACTAGGTGAATAATCCCGCCACTCTCTGACCACCCAACTCGAAAATCTGAAGCCGTTCCTGGCTCATGTTAAATTCCCACTTCATGGTCTAAAGTTCTCAAAGTTGCCAAGAGATGGCAGAGGAGACAGAGAACCAGATGACAATGAAAATCCACTATCAAAAGTATATCATGTGGAGGCTTAAAACAATGCTTGCGTGTGAATGTAGCATTGTTGAGATTAAATGCCTTGCCTTCCTACTTCTACCCTCTACCCCCTACCGGTATCTTCATTTTCCTTCTCCAGCAGTGCTTCTTATAGTCAGTGCCATGGAGTGTGAGCACGGGCCCTAGGACTAGGACTTGCGAGCCCCTCCATCGTTGTTCGTCCCGTGACACCCTGGAAGTATAAAGTTTATATTGATTTTTTTTTAAATTTAGTCAATTTACCCTCTAGGTTGGTGGTTCCCACGGACTCAGCGAGGGAACTCACCACTACCACCTCTATGGGCAGTTCCCTGGAGCTTGGAACATCTGGACGGGATGGATACAACTGGGGAGGTGTGATCAGCACTTCGCCCAGGCGGCCTCACCTGCAAAGCGAACAGGGCCCTCATGAGGGATGGGAAGGGATGGAAGATTGGGATGAAAAGGCTAGGAAGAGGGAAGGAGGCGGCCGGGGCCTGACAGTAGATACCATCCCGGCATTTGCCCGAAGACGTAGTGGGAAACCACGGAAAACCACTTCGAGGATGGCTGAGGTGGGAATCGAACCCCCTCTACTCATTTGGACCACCCGAGGCTGTGTCGACCCCGTTCCAGTCCTCATACCACTTTGCAAATTTCGTGGCAGAGCCGGGAATCGAACCCAGGACCTCCGTGGCGGCAGCTAACCCTGCTGACCGCTACGCTACGGAGGCGACAAGTTTATATTGAAATTTTTAAAACCCGCCCTCCCCTCCTCAAAAGGAAAATGAAAATAAATTAAAAAAACACCATGCTATTTTGATTTTGTGCGTTTTAATGTTTTTAAATGAAAGTTTTTAATGTCGTTTTAGTTGTATAAGACCGAAGAGTTTACTCTCACTGGAAGTAAAAAGCTGTAACATTCACCATGCTGGGAAATGTATGATATTTTCCATATTGATTGATAGATAACTCTTAAATATTATACGCCTAACAATGCAAATTATGAAACATCAATTCAACTGTTGTGCATGTTTACGACCCTTCAATGGAGTCTTCTTCATCGTGTAAGGATATTTATTTATTTATTTATTTATTTACTTATGTATTTATTTAATTATTTATTTATTTACTTATTTATTTACAGTTTAGTTATTTTTATCCTTATTTTTTAATTAGAATAGATTATAAATAAGATTTAAGCTGAAGACGACTCCATTGAAGGGTCGAAACACGTACAACAATTGAATAGATGTGCCATTATCTGTATTGATAGGCGTAGCATTTTAAAAGTTATCTCATTAGAAGAACAAGTCGAGAACATTGCACAGCCATATGAAGTAGAAATCGGGTTTTGCAAAGTTTATTTAGAAAATTTCCGCACAATATAAGCTTAACAACTTTGGAAACTTAGCTATTCTTCTGGCAGTGAAGATTAAAAAATTATAGTTATTTACAAAATCCATAGTATTAAGACGAGTGGGAGAGGATAGATGTTTCTGGCGACTGCTAATGAAGAGAAGAGATAGCTTGGTAGGACACATATTACGCACCCAGGGATAGCAAACATAGCTATAGAAGGAAGGGTCGAGGATAAGAACGGTAGGGGTAGGCCAAGGTTAGAATATGTTAAACAGATTGCCTCGGATATAGGGCGTGGTAGCTATGTAGAGATTAAACGATTAGCTCAGGACAGGGAAGCATGGAGAATTGCATCAAACCAGTCGAAAGACTGAAAGACTCAAAACTCAAACAACAACAACAACAACAACAACAGTCTGTTCATTGGGGGCCCAGTTACAATGAATGTAACGCTACAAGAAAATTTCGTTGCTTTTTTTTTTTTTCACATCGTTATGCCCATTTAAGGTGCGTGAGAGAACTCATTTAGCAAATGATGTTAATCTTTTCTTCTCCCAAAATCTCTTCATCTGCGCACTGAAGAGTTTCTTCCGTTCTTCAGTCCATGGTTTCCTGGTACTGGTACTGATTTTCTCCACAAAATGATCGTTGTTGACAACTGTTCTGAATTTGCATATGTCTTGTATGATTTCATCCACGATGCCAAATTCCTGAAGATCTTTCTCTATTTCACTAAGCCAGTTGGTCTCGACTTTAATTGAGAGAGCAAGGTTGATAATCTTCTTCGTCAGACTGTCATCGGTCATACGAAGAATGTGACCATAGAACTTTAATCGCCTTTTCCTGAATGTGTCGGTGATCCTTTCAGAGTGATGATATAGCTCCTGAGATTTCCGTTTCATCCAGATTCCCTCTACGGCAGACTGGACCAAAGATATTCCGCAATATTTTCCTCTCTTGCTTCTCTATGTCTTTAATAAGAGATCTGCCTCCAACGAGAAAAATGTCTGAGGTGTATAATGATTCAGGTTTGATGACTGTGTTATAATGTCGTAATTTAGCATTCGGGGATATTGATTCTTTGTTGTATCCTTCTGTAATTTTGAAATTCTCTCTTTATTTGCTTCACGGTTCAATTCGTATGGCTGAATTACTTCTCCTAAATACTTGAATTTATTTACTTGATGAATGTTGCCGAATTTAGTCTTCAGAGGTTGTCCATCTAGATAACGAGAGGACTCTGAAAAATGGCTTCAAACCCCACAATGTCATCGGAGATTATTTTATTTTATTAGCCTACTTTTCACATTTTGCAAAAATGAGGAAAAAATAGACTTATGAGATCGGGCAAATGTCTGTCTGACCTTCTGTCTGTCTGTCTGGCTGGCTGGCTGTGTGTGTGTGTCCCCCTATCAACTCCTAAACGGCTGCATCAATCGAAACAAAATTTGGTAGGAGTAAAGATCTACACCTGAATTTCTCACGGCCATATTTGAAAATGATGTCAGTGCTACCAACTGCTGAAAAATCGCAAATGAAATATGAGCTCCATGTTGGATATCTTGGAAGGTATGAATGGGAGCTATTTCAAAATTGGCACACGTATAGATAATTGCAGTTTAATTTCCAGGAGGCCATACATGGCAGTGTTGCCAAAATGATTATAAGCCTGCTGATAGGTCCAAATTTTAAATGCATATAACTTCTTCACTATCAATTGGATTTCAACCAAATTTCGTATGTGCTATGTATACATAAACAGATATGACTGAGCGTATTCTTAAGAGCCAACAGGGCGGCCAACTGTTAATAAATGCTCTCAATTTTTTATCCAAATACACATATATCAGAAAGTATGCAAGCCGACAGCTCTATATTAATTTGGAGTAACTTATATACGTCAGTGCTACCAACATGATTCTAAGCCTGCTGAGAGGTCCAACTTTAAACACATGTAACTTCTATACTATCATTTGGATTTCAACCAAATTTCGTATGTGCTATGTGTACCATAATAGATATGACTATGCCGATTCTTAATAGTAACCAGGGCTGCCAACTGTTAATAAATACTGTCTCTATTTTTGTTACCCTAATATCAATATATCAGAAAGTATGCAAGCCAATAGCTCTAAAACTTTGCACACGTATAGTACCTGGCATTCTAGATTAATTTGGAGTAACTAATATACGCCTACGCCAGTGCTGCCAACATGATTCTAAGGATTTCATTCAAAATTCACACAACAATAGATCATACTATTTCAGATTATTTCTGACCAATACATGTATGTCATTGTTGCCAACATGATTTTACGCACGCTGTTAGATCCAATGTTTAACTGCATGTAACGTCCGTGCTATCCATTGGACTTCAACCAATTTTTTTATTCTGTACCTTAAGAGATGGAACTAAGAATATATTCAGTCACCAGGGCAGCCAACTGTAGTTCTCTATTAGGCTACATTATGCCAGGTATACAGTATTTCGAATTAATTAGAAATTTCGATATTACCAACTTAATTTCGTCATTATTCTAGATAGATCCATATGGATTAATTATTGGCATGAATCTTAAATTTTAAGAAAAGTAGGCTCTTTAGTTCGTCACGGAACTTCTTGTTTTTTTTTTTGAAATGAGTCACTATGGACTACGAGTTAACAATCAATATAATTTGTCTGTGTGCTGCCCTTGTTCTTCTGCCAGCTTTGACGACCTGCCAGTATCTCATGAGCCCATCACACAGTGTCTTCTTCCGATCTTCTGAAAGATGTCCCCTCCGTTTTGTGGGTTCTGCCCCCTACCTTTAAAACGCGTTAGTTTTTGATAATTTGTCTAAATTCATTCCTGTTCAGAATTTTGTCCTCCGGAATATCGATTTCTGTAAGATCTTTATTATATTCTTGGATCCATCCCAGTTTTTTGCCTTTGGTTTCACGAAATTC
The DNA here is from genome assembly GCA_946902985.2 of Meconema thalassinum. Classification (NCBI taxonomy): domain Eukaryota; kingdom Metazoa; phylum Arthropoda; class Insecta; order Orthoptera; family Tettigoniidae; genus Meconema; species Meconema thalassinum. Next base: position 1,438,651,834 of record OX336388.2, read on the forward strand.
CAAACTTTTTTTGTCAATCGATCATTGGACAGTTTGGGATTATATATGAAATTTACATTAGAATACAATAACATGACAGTCGGACTCCTTGCGGGCCAAAGACACTGATGATAGCACTAGATCTCAGGTTCTTCAGAGTCACTGAAAATATAAAACCTTTCGTACTATGCTTGCAGTACTAAGGAGGGCAGCTTTTTTGCACTAACTGCATATGGTTCCTCTTCAAGCCATGGCTCTCCTTTGTATCTTCCCAGTCCTTTGTGTCTAAACCATGCACAGAGACAACTGGGATGATGGTATTTGCGCCTTTTCTCAGTCTCCGTATTCAGTACGTTTTCATCGAGTGGAACAGCAACATAGACGATGGAAGCCTTGTGTGCTTCCTTATCGAATATCACAAGGTCTGACCTGTTGGGTTCTACAGAACGATCTGTTATTATAGTGGAATCCCATACGATTTTAGCTTTGTCATTGTTCAGAACCTGATCAGGTCTGCATTTATAATATGGGACTTCCTTCTCAACAAAACCCTATCGCCGCGCAAAAGCTTGATATACTACTTTCGCTACATTGTTATGCCGCTTCAAGTATTCTTTGGAACAAGCGTTTGGCATCCCCCCTCGATGTGCTGTATCGTTCCATTCGATCGTATTATTATTATTATTATTATTATTATTATTATTATTATATTGAATGAATTTGTCTACTGTGGGCTCTTCTACCATCCCGGGCACATCAGCCAGTCTAGGCGCTAGGACTGCGACCCCTCATGACCCTCCCTCTCATCAGGCCTGGTTTTAGTCAGCAAGTCGAACCAATTAGCATAAGTCGCGTGGGACGTCTCAACCTCAATTCATTCAGTTCATCTTATACTAACGCATGTCATTGGTTCCTGCAAGTATTTTGAAAAACAGAGTTTAACCTATTTGTTGCCACCAAATTATATGTGCTTAATCAATGAATACTGCAAGGAGTGTCTCCTGGGCTTGGAAATCTTCTGAAAGTGGATGATTGGCCTGAAGCCAACTTGCTCTATTGGTGCGTCTCCCTCCCAGCTAATCGATGGGTAGGCACATCTCTATTGGCGTGTGTTCAAGAATCGTTCTACAGATCCTTTAGTAATTCAAGATTTGTTTCCAGTTTCAAGGATTGCCACTTCTTTTAATCTTCTAAGAAGTGTAGAAAAGTTGCTTTCTGTGGTCTAGGGGGTCCGTATTAAGACTCATATCACAAAGGTCCTGTTTCGAATCTCGGCTCTGTAAATGAATGTATTTCTGGTCTGAGGGTTGATACGGGGTACACTCAACTTGGTGATGGTGATTGTTGTTTTAAAGGGCGGAGCATGAGGGTCATCGGCGTCTTACACTCGGCCTCTTGAGGATAAATGAAAAAAAAACTTGTAGTTTAACGTGACCGTTAATCTTGAGATCATGAGCCACGGGACCTCCTTTTTACGTGGAATCCGAACCACAGGACATGGCATTTCACTTCGAAAATCTCACATGCATTGACCGGGGAAAATGAGAAATGGTTGGAACGATTCCTGCTCAGCCATCTTAACAAGTGCCTTTCCTTGCGAATTTCCACCTTTACTTCTGTAAAATGCCGGGATGGTATGTAACTTAAGGTCAAAGCTGACTCCTTCCCAATACTAGTCTAGTACAGACGTTAGGTTTGTCGCTTAACAATTTCGTGGCTGGCTTGTTGTGTTGTTAAGCCTGGTACTCTCGGATTCTCCACGAGTCTGAGTGATGTCTAAAATGAAGCGAAGATTTCCAAGTGTGTTATTTATTAGCCGACCAGTAATTAATACATATGAAGTTATTTACATTATATATATACTAGTTTTGAGGCGTGACGCTTAACAGCCAACTAAAACAGTTAGTAGGTCTTAAGAGACTGGATGTCAAGAGAGCTGTTCTCTCTGGAGTCCATGCAGGGTTTTATGTGAATTAAGGCAGACATATGTCAATCCATGGGTGGGATACATTACATTCTTACTGGATATTTACCAGGGAAGAGGGAGGAATACGTCACAGCAAAGTTGGTGACACCGGGAGTGGGGGACATACTGTATGTCGCGGAAAGATTTGGGTGGACTCTGCCAGTCACGAGGATAATGTATCAACTTGGACCATGAGTTGTTGTTGGAAATATACACATCTAGACTCACCATAATTGGCTAACCAATATACATACTGTCTGTTGAAACTGCATGACTACTCATCTAGTATATTAATAATAATAATAATAATAATAATAATAATAATAATAATAATAATAATAATAATAATAATGTAACTTTTAGAAGCTGAATTCATCAGTATTATTGGCCGTGAATGCCATCCCAGACAAGGGATGCTACTCAGACACTACCCAGACAATCAGTCAGATTCTACACACATGTACAAATACACGGTGTTGCTGCCCACAATATTGTTAAAACCCCAAATGAAACTACTAGGAATAGAGAAGGCCCTTCCTTTAAAACTACAGGGGCTCACAATTTGTGAGACGTGGGAGAGCAACCACGAGGCCCGTGTTGAAGCAGGAATCACTCCTACTTATAGGAATTACGCACTTTTCATCCATATTTCCTATCCGATCTCCCTTGGTCAACTCTGTTCTATTCCTGTCCCATATGAGGAAAAAAATATGTTTTTAATTTTCTTGCCTTAATAGTCGCATATCACCTCACGATGTAGCGGCTAGCTGTCACCCCGGAGGTCCAGGTTTGATTCCCGGCTCTGCCAAAATAAATTTTGGTCTCAAGGTTGCAACGGGGTACACTCAGCCTTGTGAGACAAAACTGAGAAGAGGTGGGTTCGATTCCGTGGTTTCTCACTTCTACTCCAGTGGGGATGGTTCCAAACTTTAAGCTACGGCCGTCTCCTTCCCAATCCTCACCTGAATCACAAATACACACATGAATACAGCAATCACAATAACACAGGTTATCAAACAAATTCCACACAACCACCTCATTGCTTAGTGGCTACCACTCTTGGCTGTCACCACGGAGGCCCGCGTGTGATTCCCGGCTCTGGTCGGAGGGCAGGAACGGGGGACACTCAGCCTCGTGAGAAAGAACTGATAAAAGGCGGGTTCGATTCTTACCTCAGCTATCCTGGAAGTGGTTTTCCGTGCTTTCCCACTTCTATTCCAGGCAAATGCCGGGATGGTACCTAACGTAAACCCACGGCAGTCTCCTTCCCAATCCTCACCGGAATTACAAATACACGCACTGTATTAGGTTATCAAACAAATATCCACACACAACCAAGTACACGAGGCTAAATGACCACGATATATAAGCCCCTCTAAGCGCCTCTGGATAATAATTCAACCCTGATGGTTGATTACTAGGGTCGCGCTCCTTGCCCAGCCAATGGCCGGCCTGGCTGGTGTCCCCGAAACAGGTCAGGGTCGACCCGCCCGCCTGCCACCTGCCGCCTCTCACTCTCAACATGCATCGGAATGTCGAGCTCTAGTCCTGACCACTCCACTCCAGTGTGCTATTGAGCGGTCACGTGGCGACAAGACATGCGCAACATCGCGACTGCACACACCGACGCGATTTTCTTTCCTTCGCAGTTAGGCGTCGCACTCGTCCGCATTGATTTCGTGAGGCTGGCAGCTTTATTTCTGCGGCATTCCGCTTTCATATGCAAACATAGACGTCGCTTTGGTTTCTGGGGGCCGGGGCCAAGGCCAGGGGAGGGGCAAATGGGGCACTAGCACAGGGGCTCGGGGCTACTGGACAACTTCACTGTTTTTCTAATATTCTTTTCATGCAAAATATAGAAGAAAAAATCATGAATAATCTTCAATACTTTATTATTTTTTAAATTGCTTATCTTCCCAGCTCGGTTTTACCCACTGACTCTGCAAGGGGTCATTCCTCTACCGTCGCAAGAACGGTGTCTGGGAGCTGAACACATTTTGTCTGCAGATACAACTGGAGATGGTGACAGTCCGATCGTCCAGGCAACCGCTAACTTGGGCCTAATTAACGAAGGGTCAGGGAACGTATTTTGGAAGAAATTCGGCCGTGGACCTCTTGAAAGGATCCATCCCGGCATTTTCCTGGTGGTGAAAATTGGAAACTACGAAAACCATTTTCAGGACGGCCCAGGTGGGATTCGAACCTATGCCTCCCGATGCCAGTGAGGCACGAGCTTGCGCGTTAGCGCGCTCGACCACTGTGGCCGGTTCATTAAACAAATATGAGTAAAAGACCCAAGTGAATAATTTAATGAAGACTTGAAACGTATAGAATGCTGGGTTATCCGAAATAACATGAGGATAAGTGCAGCAAAAAGTAAATGCCTGTCTTTTACTAACAGCAGAAAAGGGACAATAGCTGATTATAAATTAGGAAACAAAAGTATTCCTCGAGTGGAGTCATGCAGCTATCTCGGGATTGCCATAAATAAAAGGTTACACTGGGGTGAGCACGTTGAGAGCGTTGCTAATAAGGCACAAAAGTCATTATACTTTGTTATGAGAAACATTAAGGGTAGCAGTATTAAGGCCAAAGAATTGGCTTACAAATGTCTTGTGAGACCAATTTTGGAATACGCCACGAGTGTGTGGGAACCCTACCAATCAACTCTAACGAACAAATTGGAGATGGTGCAAAGGAAAGCTGCAAGATTCGTACTTGGCAAATTCTCCCAAACTGATAGTGTCTCTGACATGTTAAAGTCATTGGGTTGGGAATCCCTACACAGCAGAAGACATAAAAGAAGACTGCAGGAGATGTACAAAGCATACACACGAGAGCCGGCCTGGAATGAGTTGCGAAACAGAATGCATGAGCCAGATTATATGGTAGGAGAGATCACGAATACAAAATTAGGCCCATCATTCAAAAAACAAACTTAGCTAAGTATTCTTTTATAAACAGGGGTATTCAAACATGGAATGAGTTACCTGAAGAAGTCTTAGACACTTTTCCTAACAGTTTAAAAGTTTTCAAGAAGAAATTAAATGTTGCATTCAGGGAACCCAGAGACATTATGGAGAGAAATTGAGTTATAGGCAGCATGTAAATATCTTGTTACCCCCAGGTTTTGCCTAACTGTAACAGTACCTATTAATAAATAAATATTATTTGTTACACGCAATACAGGCACTACTCGGGTCCAAGCTCCGTGAACCTGAGAAGAATGTGGATCGTGGACGATGACGATATATGATGACAGACGTGCTGGGTTCCCGGTCCGTGCATAGCAACAGAACCAAATACATTTGTCGGTGACTCACTCACTCGTTCCAACACCACAGTGGTTTGAACAACGGCCCTATGTTAGCAGTATTGGAATAGACAGGAATACCAGATAACACGGCGGGCTGTTGACAGGTCCTTCCCTTCTTGCCTGCCTTTCCCCTCACCCTGCAAGTTCACAGAGCTTGGACCCGAGCAGTAGTGAAATAGGGTTAATATTAGCAAGTTCTGGAAGTTTCTTCAATGTACTCATAATATATATCAACTGCACGCATGCGTACGGTTCAAGGTCGCTTGTAATCGAATACGCTAAACATCAAAGGCACCACTGGTTTCTAGACATTTCGATACTTAAACTTTATTCACATTGCCGAATTTTCTTATACTATTTAATAGAGAACCAGACATCTAGCAATGTGGTCTCAGCAAAGTGGCACCCGGTGCGGACCACATCAGCGCACCCCTCTTCCCACACCACTGGTTTTGGGGTATCAACCCCGATCCCTTACCCAAATAATTACAGTTACACACACACCACAACAGTTACGCTAGAAACACAGGTTATCAGGCAAATCCAAGCACACGGGCCTAATGACGAAAATAACCCTAGCCCCTAAAAGTAATTATCACCAAAAATCATATCTTACCCTGTTGCGTCGAGGAATAATGTAACAACTAGTTACTGCAGAGAACTACTGCTGCTATTTAGCCAACCACACTATAATAGAGTAGAGACAGAACTGTTATCTCCTCCTCCACTCGCGAATGAATAACAATGAACAGTGAGATAGCGTCTGCCACTATGACAACCCACACTGCACCTGGGCTCTGAGCGAGAGACGAGAAGTTCGCCTCTTCATGAGCTCCAGAGGGACAGATGACCCCTTTTAAAACAATAACTAACTAACTAACTAACTAACTAACTCATGAGCTCCATGAACATGCCCATACGCTTTGGGTTCCTAATTTTGCAGAAATATTATAGAAATATAGTACTGGTTTAGAAGTAATAGATGTAGTTCGCGACAATGTACCAGTAAACAATCAACGAGACATTGCGGAAAGAACTTCAGCCCAAATCTTCAGCAAAACTGTAGGAGAGAGTTGTTATTTTATTTAGGGATTTGGACATCGTAGTCATCAGCCCCGATTACTTGAATGTGTGCAAGATTTTTGATGTGTAACATCTTTCCACTCGGTTGCTGGATATTTTTGTGGGAGTTTTTTGAAAAATGGGACGGAAGTGGATCGGACGGAAGTGTGTAAGACGCACTGCCAGCTGGATCGTATCCCTCCTGGACCTTCATCAACACACAAAAATCTTTTTTATTTACACACTTATAATACATAACAATTCCAAGACTCTCTTTTTTTTCTTCACTGCCTACTTGATATTTCTACTCTCGCACTGCCTTCTTGATTGTTCTCACACTGCCTTCTTGATACTCTGCTGCTAATCATATCAATATGACTCATTTTAACAGAATCCATATGAAATTACGTGTTAGTCTGTGAATCAAGAGGTCCGGGAACTGGGCAAGCCTTCCATGATCTACTGCTGTGCACATTGCATTTACTCGCAAGTTGGTCTATTTATACGGAATTTAAGGTTAGTGCGGTGTCGCGTCTATTAATCTAGTTGATCCATATCGTATTCTTTATTTAGGCTAGTGCTGGTAAAAAGCTAAAAATCATCTAATAAAATGAGTTCCGTGTTATAAACTACAATATCTGTAAAACACTCCCTTTTACAATAGATTAATATTTGTGCCAATAATATTATAAAATACCGGTGAATCAACAATTTCACGAGAGGTTTCTTCTATGTCAGATGTTACACATCATAAGCGACTACTGTAAGGCTCGTAACATTTTTTTCTGATAGTCTGAGTTATTGTGGTATCTGTAGTGGTGTGTGTATTTGTCGTTGGAATTGGAAAGGAGGTCGTAGCCTTAAGTTAGTAACCATCCTGACCTGACCTGAAGCGATAGCCGGCTTCGATGCGTGTGATTTTAGCCTCTCAGCCCATCTAGGGGCCATCCTGACGTTTGCATGGAGTAGAAGTAGGAGGCCGCGAAAATCTCTTCTCAGTTAAGTTACACGATGCTGAGTTTTTGGGATAAGAGTCTGTGACAAACCAACTGCCAGACAGAGAGACGAGTGACCTTTAAGAAATATGTTCCTAAAATTGGTAGTCTGTCTTTCAGGTAATCAGCCCGGAGGCTAGTCAGATCCTTAAAAAGTGCCACCATAAGTTAAATGGATTCAGACCCACATAAAGCCCAAGGGAACACTATGTTGAAGTGTACTAGGCAAGGTGTGGAGTGAGGTAGTTTACCATTGCTTTTCTCACTGAGTCAGTTGGTTGGTTGGTTCCTTAGTTTAGGGGCTGCGACAACGCGGTCATGTAGCCCCGTGTACTTTGGGTGTGTGTAGAATCTGTCTGATAACCGGTGTTAATTGTGATGACTGTATTAGTGTGTGTATCTGTTTTTTTAATTCAAGTAGGGACTGCAACTTTGAATTTTCAAATAGTTCCTACTTTTGCCGCCAAGCGCCACCGTCAACGACTACTAGGCCTAGTTCAGAACTAGCTACTAGACGCCACCGCAGTCGGCTCTTGGCAACGAACGTAGCAACCTAAGAGCGTTGTTTACATTCTTAACCTATCCAATTTAGTTTCACACAGGTGTAATTTCACTGAGTCAGTACAGCAGTATTAACTCTTTGAGTAGAACGATTCAGGGCATCCACTAGCTGTGCCCCAAATGCCATTGCTCAGCACCACCCATACCTCAGTAGCTTCCATATAGCCTAATCACAGCCATGAATGAGACTGTGACATCGGTGAAAAGCCATATTTTACTCTAGCCTGCGGCAACAGAAAAATTCAAAATTACTGCGTTTATTTTTATATACAAGTCGTCCGGGCTTGTAGGCAGTCCACTGCTGACTAACGAAAGGGGGCGGACCCTTGATATTGCCGTACGCAGTTTTCAGTGAAACGTCGGGAGATAACATCCTGCCTGGGCCACCGTCTACAAGCCCGAAGAACTTGTACATAGTTGGTTGGTTGGTTGGTTGGTTCTTAAGTTTAGGGGCTGCGACAACATGAGAACGCGGTCATGTAGCCCCGTGTACTTTGGGTGTGTGTAGAATCTGTCTGATGACCGGTGTTAATTGTGATGACTGTATTACTGTGTGTTATCTGTTTTTTAATTTAAGTACAGACTGCAACTTGGAATTTTTCAAATAGTTCCTACTTTTGCCGCCAAGTGCCACCGTCAACGACTACTAGGCCAAGTTCAGAACATAGCTACTAGACGCCACCGCAGTCGGCTCTTGGCAACGAACGTAGAAACCTAAGAGCGTTGTTTACATTCTTAACCAATCCAATTTAGCTTCACACAGGTGTAATTAGTGGAATGTCCTTTAACATGCCATACATCTATGAAATGGGACCGCCGGCTTTACTTCCCCTCCGAAGGAAGGCATACTGAGGGATTTTTAACGCTCTTAAAAAATCCGACGTCTTCGGCCGGGTTTGAACCCGCTATCTTGGGCATAGAAGCTCAGCATGCTACCGACTACGCCACCAAAGCCGCTGAACTTATACATAGTTCTGAACGCCGGCTGTGAAAGCTGTTATATCAAAATACTGCATTCATCAAGAGATGGCAAACAAGCTAGATATTAAGGTGCAAAATATAAGAGAAAAGTACAGTTTTTATCTTTTCTGTACAATTTGAAAATATTAACACATGCACTTCTAGTAACTGAATAAATGTATCTAGTAAATTTTCTCCTGATGCTCAGTAGGAAACGAGATGGTTGGCAACACTGGTCCCAGTTAAGACAACTATGAGTACTGTACATTAAATCCTTACGAGTTCTAAGAAATAGCGTTTGTGTTGAGGTCATTAATGGTGAATGTAGTCCGTTCGCTAATTCCAACCTTGGAACGTCTGACCAAGGTTTCACCAAATTAATAGGCTACGCCAATGATATTATATTAGCAGCTTAGCCTTGAATTAAGTCTTCCACGTGCTGTTTGTTTCTGTTACTTCTAGGGCAGTGGGTCTCGGTAAACATTACAGCTAATGGCTTGCAATTTAACACCAGCCGTGGGACTCTGTTCGAGCATTATGGGGAGAATCAGGTCACCCCGAAACTAGATCTGCCGTCAAACAAAGGGTAGATGAGTGAAGATTCAATGAATCTGTCAAGGACGTTGGTAGATTTAATTCAGAAAGGAATTTACTCTACCAATAGAGTGTCAGTCTAACTGATCCAACGTTATAAAGCGAGGATGGCGAACTATTTCCGATTCACTTAGATATTGGCAAATTGATTTCAGTTGACTGGTGTGCCGGATCGTATTTGATTTTTGAAAATTTAGCGCATCAGTAACTGGGCTCATGAACTCAAAACTTTTTAACTTAACTACTTAACCGTAGTGGCATAACTACGGTTTTCTTCTTGGGAGGAGATGAGCGAAATCAAATCTGAACTAATAACGTATGAAGAGCGTTTTACTAGGTCTATACTCCTTATAAGCCGTCCCCATGGTATAGGGGTAGTGCGCCTGCCTCGCACTCGTAGGCCCCGTGTTCGACTTCCGGCTCCATCAGGTATTTTAGATACTGACGTGTGGGCTGGAACGGGGTGCACACAGCCTCGTGAGGACAATTGAGTATCTGTCAAACAGTGAGGCAGCACCCCGGTCACGTAAAAAGATTAACGGCCGAGAGGACACGACTCGCTGTCCACGCGTCACCCCATAATATGTAGGCCAAATGGCTGGGCAGCGGTCGCTTGGTAGGCTTAGGCCCTTTATGGGCTCTAGCGCCACGGGGTCTATTTACTCTTTAAAGGACAATGATTTTTTTCAAATGTTTTCTTTTGTTTTGTTCTTTTCCCCTTTTATTTTAAGTTTAGATTTTGTTTTAGGTTGTGTCTGTTTTTTATTTTGATTTTGATTTTTGTTTGTTTTTTGCGTTTGATTTTTAATTTTTTTGTTTTTTGTTTTTGCATTTAATTTTGCTCTGAGTTTTTGTTTTGGTTTTCTTTTAATTTTGCTTTGTGTCGTTGTTTTGTTTCTGCTTTTAATTTTGCTTTGTGTTTTTGTTTATTATTTGCTTTTAATTTTGCTTTGTGTCTTCGTATTGTTTTTCTTTTCATTTTGCTTTGTTTTTTGTTTTGCTTTTGCTTTTAATTTTGCTTTGTGTTTTTGTTTTGTTTTCGATTTTAATTCTGCTTTGTGTTTTTGTTTTGTTTTTTCTTTTTATTTTGCTTTTTCTTTTTATTTTGCTTTGTGTTTTTGTTTTGTTTTTGCTTTTAATTTTGCTTTATCTTTTTGTTTTGTTTTTGCTTTTAATTTTGTTTTTATTTTTGTTATCTTCTTTGAGTTTTTTGTTATTGGTTTCGTGTTTGTTGTTTTCTGCTTTGGCTTTGACTGTTGTTTTGGCTTTGTGTTTTTGGGTTTTGGTTTTGTGATAGTCATTTCTTTCGTTTTTGATTTTTTGTTTTTGCCATATGCTGGGGCAAAATGAGACATAATCAATGAAAGCAAAACTACAAGTTTTCGTGTTTGATCTCGATAGCATTTGATATGTTTTATTTGCACCTATCAATGTGCATAAGCTGGAACATGAACAATTTTGTTTAAGCAAGTGTTAAGTTTAGGTAACACTAAACTTTTTACACGAGTAAAGAGAAATGTTCTCGAATTATTAAGTATAACTGTACATAATCCAGTCATTCGTCATCAATCCGAAGATCGGTTATATTCACAATATAGCCTACATTTCTTAGAATTAGGCCTACGTATATTTGTTATTTGGCTCTGGGGGGATTGATCTCCCTGATCATTCCCCGTAGTTACGCCACTGTTTCCATCAATCATGAATATTTACTTGCTTGCTTTTCGGAATTTTTCACTGAAATTACATTTTAAGTTAGGTGATTTTTAACATTGTAAACATTTTAATCTGTACCTACTGTGGTGGTTGGTTGGTTGGTTCTTAAGTTTAGGGGCTGCGACAACGCGGTCATGTAGCCCCGTGTACTTTAGGTGTGTGTAGAATCTGTCTGATAACCGGTGTTAATTGTGATGACTGTATTAGTGTGTGTTATCTGTATTTTAATTTAAGTAAAGACTGCAACTTAGAATTTTTCAAATAGTTCCTACTTTTGCCGCCAAGCGCCACCGTCAACGACTACTAGGCCAAGTTCAGAACTTAGATACTAGACGTCACCGCAGTCAGCTCTTGGCAACGAACGTAGAAACCTTAGAGCGTTGTTTACATTCTTAACCTATCCAATTTAGCTTCACACAGGTGTAATTAGTAGAAGGTTCTTTAACATGCCATGAATCTATGACATGAGACCGCACTTCCGAAGTAAGGCATACTGAGGGATTTTCAACGCTCTTAAAAAAATCTGACGGCTTCGGCCGGGTTTGAACCCGCTATCTTGGGCATAGAAGCTCAGCATGCTACCGACTACGCCACCGAAGCCGCCCTACTGTGGTGTAATCGGAAATAAGACAATGAACCAGCCAACAGGATTTGAATAAAAAACGCATTTTGTATTTTGCAGTTAATGAAAAACTGTAAATTACTGAACACTAGATGTTAAAAAAAAAACTTTAAATATTACGAAACTTATTCTGCATAAATTATTACTTGTTTGAGAAACAAATGCCGCTGAACTTTGGCTTCGCTAGCGTTTGTTGATCGTGGTAGTTAAGAGTATTGCAAGACGAGGAGAGGTACACAGTCGTGATGGAGTAGTGTCCACATAAATCCCGCACTGCTAACCAACCGTATATCAAACGCTTATTATCAACTATAATAAAATATCAAAATAACGCCAAGAGCACTTGTTTGAATGTAGAGATTATTTCTTAGGCATAACTAAGATGGTTTTCAGTGAATCTTAATTGAGCATTGGGTCTTAAATCATCCGCATTAGGGTTTTGAGCATATACACCAAATAATGTGCCTATAACATTTGATAATTTGAATACTGATATATGATGCTACATGAACATTGATTAAGGGCAGTTATTCGATCGTTGTTCACAAATTCGCACTAATAATAGTGGTGTAACGTGTTTTTCGAGGGGTTTTATGCAACTGGCATAAGTCAGTAGGAAGCCATTCTATATTTATTTACGCGGCAAATTGTTCAGCCAAGAGAATTTTTCATGGTAATTTATTATTATTAATAATTTATTATAATTATTATTAAGGTATTTTCGGAGCATTTTATAAAAATTATTAACATTCAGATAGGTTTTCTATGTCTTAGAAAACGCTATCAAGCAAATTATTACGAACGACAATATTATAGAAAATTATGTGATTACGGAATTTTACGGAGTTTTGTCAGTTAGGGTATTTGAGAGACATGACTCACTGGGAATTCGAATACAAGCTGATTCCTGTCGAGAAGTATTACGCAAGGCTGGGTCGCAAGGTCTAGAAAAGACGAATTGTTGGAACGGAAATCGACTTCTCCCTCTCGCGCGCCGAGTGTAATGAGGCAGAGGAGGGGAACTGGCGGCGTGCTCAGCCAATCAGTGAGGACGACGTAAGCTAGATGTCGGTACCATGGTGGGGGAGCCAACAGGTGCATATATCGTTCGACGCGCCGTGAAACGGGGACTATCTGTGTAGAACTTGCGGAGTACGGTTGGAAGTGCGTGTCGCTCCGATGTTCAGTGGAGTTGAAGACTAACTTTTGCAAAACTTAACCAGTGCGGTTGTACGAGTGTTTGGGTCCGAGGTACGGACCATAGAATTATCTAATCTACCAGAATATCATCAAATTCCGACGGAGATGACGACGTCCAGGAGACTGTGGGAAGCTCACGGCATCAGCAAGTACGAGGGAAATGCCTTGGCAATTTCCAATGGTAAGCGCAAATGACGCAGAAATACGCAATCTCTCATTTTTCTTTGTTTTACATTTCATATTTCAGTAACTTCATAGTTTGGAAATAAGAGTAAAATCAATTTATCGGACTCCGTTTTCACGTAATTTTCTATCGGTAATATTCAAATCACAACGCTCCAATTTAAATTTTGTACTTATTATTATTATTAATTTTGCTATACTTGTTTTATATAATAAATTCATTTCTTTTACAATGCAATCTTTGCTTTCAGTAGGTAGCATTAGATATAGACCAATTCCTTCTCCTGATACAATTGTTTGTTGGGTTAATGATCAAATCATACCACGATCTGAGTGAATAGTGTCTTGAAGGTGTTCTGCCAGAGCTAGACGTTGTTAAATACAAATTTAGATTTCAACATTGCATTGAGGTCTTGGCGCCCATTAAAACAACATAGCTTAGGCAAAGGTAAACAGTTACATTTATCACCCAACAGTTAGGGGCTAGCAAAACGTTTCATTTGTCGCCGACAACTTGGGGCTGAAAACCTAATAACATTTGTGGAAGGAGAAGGGTATATATTTCTGTGCCTGTATTTTTGGGGTTATTTGTCGGTATCAGTGTATATCATTATGGGGGATGAGAAAGAAAGACAGATGAGGTTACGTAGTGGTCATCAACGGGAGGGTGATGATACGAGCAGTATGTCGAGTGATGGTAGTACCGGGGTAGCGGATGTAAATCCCGATACTGAAACAGGGAGTGTAGGCGGCCAACCAGAATTAAAAACTTTACTTCTCGAGTTCATGTATCAGAACAAAGTTAGTAGTGATGCCTTAAATGCAAAATTAGAACAAAACAGTAGGGAAAATAAAGAAAGTACAGATGCCTTAAACGCCAAATTAGAACAAAACAGTAGGGAAAATAAAGAAAGTACAGACGCTTTAAATGCTAAACTGGAACAAAACAACGCTAAATTAGAACAAAACAGTAGGGAAAATAAAGAAAGTACAGATGCCTTAAATGCAAAATTAGAACAAAACAGTAGGGAAAATAAAGAAAGTACAGAAGCTTTAAATGCAAAATTAGAACAGAATAATGCAAAATTAGATAAGAACAACAAGGAAATTAGTGTGAAAATGGAGCAGATTAGAGGAGAAATCAGAGGAGTAATGGAAGAGAAGGTTAAAGAGATCATTGCAGATGTAGACAAGAAATTAGGAAAAGTACAGGAGGAGTTAGAAATTAGAATCAGTACACAGGCTGAAAATTTAAAAGAACTAGTGCAACTGGAAACACAGCAGGTCAAAAAGCAATTGGGGGGAGAAATTGACAAAATTCAGGTAGCAACTAAAGAGGTTAAGGAACAGCTGGGGGGTAGAATTGAGAAAGTCCACTCGCAAATATTTGCAGAAGTACATGATTTAAGAGAGAGTAATAGAGAGAGCATTAGCAAGATTGAGGAGAAACAAGCAAAGCTATATGATAAAGTAGAAGAATCAGAAGGAAACATTAAATTAACAGTAAACAGTATTGAGAGGAAGGCTGAGGAGAAAATCGCAGAATTAGAATTAAAATTAAAAGCTAGGATCAGGCAAGAAAATAGTCAGAAAAGGCCAGTTTTTGTGAATAGCACACACAGGGAGGTAGAACTGGGTAAGTTCAGCAATCGACAGGGGTGCCCAATGGAGTTCATGAACACTATAGAAAATAAATTCGGGGAGAGGTTGGAAAATGGTAGTATTGAGTGGTGCCAGGTAGTTGAAATTTTAGAACAAGTATTTGTGGGGGAAACGAGGAATTGGTTTGCTGTCTACAGAGACAAGTTTACTGATATTAATGATTTTAAAATGAAATTCTGTGAAAAGTTCTGGAATGAGGTTATTCAGTCGCAGCATCGTGAGGGAGTAGTGTGTGGTAAATATAACCCTAAAGGAAGCTCCACCATGACCGAATACTTTTTAGGGCAGGTATTAGTGTGTAAATATCTGGATGGCTTGAAGGAGGAAAGTGATGTGGTAAGGTTGCTACTTAGGCACTTTCCCTATAGGATCAAGGAGGCTGCTTGTATCCAGAATGTAAAGACAATATCACAAGTAGAAAATTTGTTAAGCACATTTGATGCACTAGGGAGAGGGGGTTATGAGGACAATTTCAATCGGAACCAGGGTAATAATAATAATAGACCTAATGAAGCCAGGCATCAAGAAGTTCAAGGGAACGGTGGCGAAGGGGCCAACGCTCAAAATAGAAATAATAATAATCAGCTATATCAGAACAGAGGAAATGGCTATGGTAATCAGTATCAAGGGAGGAACAATGATTTCAGGGGAAATCAAGGGAGGAACAATGATTACAGGGGAAATCAAGGGAGAAATTATAATGACAATAATTACAACCAGAATAGGGGTCAAGGAAGAGGACAGCCTAGTGGTAGTAATATACAGCCAAACAATGACGACACAGCCCAGAACAACCAGACCAGTTTAGTAGTTAGTAGTACTACGGCCAGCTGTAGCGGTTCTTTAAACGCGAACCAGGCTGCGAAGTAAGGTCAGAATCTCAGTCTGTAGCATGCCCTGTCCATACAATTATACAGGAACCCTATGACCTAAATGTGAGAAATGAATTATTACATGAACTAAATGATGAAGGTATTATTCAGGAAGTGGTTAGTAAGAGCCCCATAGTTAAATTTAACGTGTCCGAGGCGTACACAGATGTTTTAATTGATAGTGGTTGTATGAAGAGTTGCATAAGTAGTGCATTTTATGATAAAATGAAAGGAACTGGAGTAAATTTTGAGGAGATGCCAATTAAAAGCACTTTTGTTATCACAGCTGTTGGGAAGAGGTCTAAAGTAATTTCTAAGCAAGTTTTAGTAGACATTAAAATTAATAATCATGTAGAGAAGCAGATTTGCCTTGTAATTCCAAATTTAGTATTCAGTGTTATCTTGGGTTCAGAGTGGCTAAGTAGAGTGTCTGGTAACTTATGTTATGATGTAGGGAGTTTGAAATTTAAATGGGGAGATTCTGAAGTAGAAGTAGCGTTCAATGACCAAATTCAGAGAAGTAGTGTTGTAGGTGTGATTTGTACTTTAAATGAGATATCGCCAGCCGTAGAGCGGGGTTCTCCATGTTTTGTGGGCAGTGTGATTACGAACGGAAGTCTAGAGGACTCGTTACGTGAGGCTGCATTTCAGGGAAATATAGAGGATGAACAGTGTGTTCGGCTCTATGATGTGTTATGGTGTAATAGGAGAGTGTTTGAGGATCGCATTGGTATGGCCAATTGCTATACACATTCATTGAACGTTATTGATAGGTCAGTATTCACAGGACATAGATATCCTGTACCTTTCGCTTATCAGAGTGCAGTTGAGGCACAAATTAATCAGATGCTTGAAGATGGGATTATTGAGCACTCTAACAGTCCGTATGTTAATTCTTTGATAACGGTACCCAAGACCGACGGCACTGTTCGTATTTGTTTAGACGCTCGTTTGGTTAACAGTAGAATTAGTTCAGATCAGCTGAAATCTATGTCAATAGAAGAATTAATGCAAACATTTGAGGGGAAGAAGTATTTCACTTGTGTAGATTTGAGTTCCAGTTTTTGGCAAGTGCCACTTATGTACGAAGATAGACCATTTACAGCTTTTAGTCATAAATATAACCTTTATCAATTTTGTAGAACACCTTATGGGTTAAAGTGTAGTTCAGCAGCTTTAATTAGGGCTTTAAACATCGCATTAGGGGATGACACAGGAGAGTTTGTAACCATTTACATTGATGATATGGTAATTAGTTCACGCAGTTTTGAGGAGCATCTATGTCATTTAAGTATAGTTTTTCAGAAGTTAGATCAGGCAGGGTTCACTTTGAAGCTGTCTAAGTCGTCATTCTGTCAGTCAGAAGTGACATTTTTAGGTCATAGAGTGTCGAGTAGAGGTGTGACACCATAGGAAGGTAGTGTTAGCATGTGTGGACAGTAGCAACAGGGCATCGTTACAGACACTGAGAAATATGCTAGGTAGAGCAACGTGATGACGTTCATTTAAGGGAGCCACTTGCAAGGTTGGAAGCAGGTGACGCAGTAACATTTATAGTTTCCAAACGTATTGGGAAAACAGCATATGTGCTGAAGAATAGTGAGGGAAACAGATTATACGGAACGTATAATATACATAGTCTACGAAAATATGTGTCATAAAGTGAGTGTGTTTAGCTGGCGAGCCAGCCTATCAAATGAGTAAGTGTGGTGTATGGTGCGTGGAAGATCTGGTCTTAAGGCAGGCGTATCAGAAGTCACACAGGGGGGTAGTACGTAAGTAAATGAGAGTTTTTAAGGTACAGGGAAATATGACGGGATTGTCGGATGCTGTTGAGCACTAAATTGTCTCGATGCACCAAGGCCATTTTTGGCAGCGCTGATGGGTTCCCATTTATCTCCAAGAGATGGGGGAGCGCTTGTATAGGGCTTGTTAGCTTAAGGCGTCCACGAGATAAAAGATGGGCCATCAGAATGCGAGACAGTCCTCCATGAAACTCATACATATCAGCACACGTGATTTCTGTTTACGGCCTCGCCATGTAAGATTTGTAAGTGTGTAATTTAAGGTAATTTGTACAATGGTATTATTTGTGTGAGGAGAAATGGTCAGTGTTGAGAACTAGTATTAAGTAGAATATGGTCTACGGGAACTTAACAAGACAGGGCGATTACGGCACAGAAATATTTGGTGTTATATGTAATGCGCACTTACTTTTTTTTTTCAGAAGTCAATCTTAATTTAATCTACTTTAAAGAGAGATTAAGTATTATGGTCACGAGGCGCTGCCACAATAGTGTGATCGTGTGCTCAGTGATAAGTGAGATTAAATTTCACCATAAGGAAGGAACCTCCAGTGAAATTAGGAAGTTCTATGGTGATATAAACATATCAGAACACCTTCAATGCGTGTGATATGACCTCATAAATACATAGTGCTCACACATTAATTATGTCTATTTCTCCAACATAGAGAAATTTGAGAGGCGGAAATATCCGTGGAACACTATTCCATATGTAAAACATTGGACTGGTTGCAAAGTGCAATCCATAGTGACAACAAACTTTGACGCAAAGTGCGTGAAGAAAAAATATGAGTGTATATATCTGTAATTTAGGGTGATTTCATTTATGTAATATGTATTTTGGATGGGGTTTATTAACGTGTCTGGGATAATCGGATAATGGACCGTCGTCACGGTAAATCATCCGATGATCCGAGGCGAATATGTAACGTGTTTTTCGAGGGGTTTTATGCAACTGGCATAAGTCAGTAGGAAGCCATTCTATATTTATTTACGCGGCAAATTGTTCAGCCAAGAGAATTTTTCATGGTAATTTATTATTATTATTAATTTATTATAATTATTATTAAGGTATTTTCGGAGCATTTTATAAAAATTATTAACATTCAGATAGGTTTTCTATGTCTTAGAAAACGCTATCAAGCAAATTATTACGAACGACAATATTATAGAAAATTATGTGATTACGGAATTTTACGGAGTTTTGTCAGTTAGGGTATTTGAGAGACATGACTCACTGGGAATTCGAATACAAGCTGATTCCTGTCGAGAAGTATTACGCAAGGCCTAGAAAAGACGAATTGTTGGAACGGAAATCGACTTCTCCCTCTCGCGCGCCGAGTGTAATGAGGCAGAGGAGGGGAACTGGCGGCGTGCTCAGCCAATCAGTGAGGACGACGTAAGCTAGATGTCGGTACCATGGTGGGGGAGCCAACAGGTGCATATATCGTTCGACGCGCCGTGAAACGGGGACTATCTGTGTAGAACTTGCGGAGTACGGTTGGAAGTGCGTGTCGCTCCGATGTTCAGTGGAGTTGAAGACTAACTTTTGCAAAACTTAACCAGTGCGGTTGTACGAGTGTTTGGGTCCGAGGTACGGACCATAGAATTATCTAATCTACCAGAATATCATCAAATTCCGACGGAGATGACGACGTCCAGGAGACTGTGGGAAGCTCACGGCATCAGCAAGTACGAGGGAAATGCCTTGGCAATTTCCAATGGTAAGCGCAAATGACGCAGAAATACGCAATCTCTCATTTTTCTTTGTTTTACATTTCATATTTCAGTAACTTCATAGCTTGGAAATAAGAGTAAAATCAATTTATCAGACTCCGTTTTCACGTAATTTTCTATCGGTAATATTCAAATCACAACGCTCCAATTTAACATTGTGGTGTTTGAAGCCATATTTTCAGTGTTGCCTTAGTAAACAAGAGTTTAGTGCTTTTCAGTCGGTCAACACGAATGTACCCAAAAGAGATGGGTTATGCCCTAATCCTGAAATAAATTACATGAGATTAATAAAACACTAGGATGACCAGTTTCGATCGTCAAGCGATCATCATCAGATCCAATACACTTAGGCTATAAAATCTATGTTTGAAATACAGGTGAAAATATTTACAATATGTACAATTATTTAGTTGCAGTATTGGTACTGCAACTGTCAGTGTATGCTAAATGCAGTATATATGTTAGGTGAAATGCTAAATGGTGATGGCTATCCGGAGATTGTACTTTAGAGAGATTATATGGTTGTGAACTATGGTTAAGACAATCAGATAAGTAGTTAGCCTAAAATTTTATAGTTTAACCATAGTTCACAACCATATAATCTCTCTAAAGTACAATCTCCGGATAGCCATCACCATTTAGCATTTCACCTAACATATATACTGCATTTAGCATACACTGACAGTTGCAGTACCAATACTGCAACTAAATAATTGTACATATTGTAAATATTTTCACCTGTATTTCAAACATAGATTTTATAGCCTAAGTGTATTGGATCTGATGATGATCGCTTGACGATCGAAACTGGTCATCCTAGTGTTTTATTAATCTCATGTAATTTATTTCAGGATTAGGGCATAACCCATCTCTTTTGGGTACATTCGTGTTGACCGACTGAAAAGCACTAAACTCTTGCTCCAATTTAAATTTTGTACTTATTATTATTATTAATTTTGCTATACTTGTTTTATATAATAAATTCATTTCTTTTACAATGCAATCTTTGCTTTCAGTAGGTAGCATTAGATATAGACCAATTCCTTCTCCTGATACAATTGTTTGTTGGGTTAATGATCAAATCATACCACGATCTGAGTGAATAGTGTCTTGAAGGTGTTCTGCCAGAGCTAGACGTTGTTAAATACAAATTTAGATTTCAACATTGCATTGAGGTCTTGGCGCCCATTAAAACAACATAGCTTAGGCAAAGGTAAACAGTTACATTTATCACCCAACAGTTAGGGGCTAGCAAAACGTTTCAGTGGCACCAGGAAGTTGGATAATAAACTTAAACTTTGAAGCCATTTCTCAGTGTTGCCTTATTGGCAATTGATATTGTAACTTTCAGCCGGTCAGCACAAAATAATTCAAATTACTGGAATATGTGAAAAAATAACCTCGTGAGGTAAAACTGTGGAAAGATGGGTTCGATTCTCACCTCAGCCAACTTGGAAGTTGTTTTCCGTGGTTTCACACTATTCCACACAAATGCTGGGATGGTTTCTAACTTAAGGCCACGGCTGTCTCCTTCTCAATCCTCACTTGACTATTAATACACACACTACTACAGACACCACAATAACACATGTTATCATACTTCTTCTATTTATTTTATATATATTCACACGGGACTAAATGGCCACGATGTCTAAGCCTCTGAAATGAAACAAGTATTTCCGTGAAGAACTATACGGCCTATTTTCATACATCCTACTCATGTTAATTGCCTCTATCAACATACAAAATTTCAGTTTGATTGTTGTAATAGATTCGTAGACATTGAGAACCGTCTAAATATTTCAGATGGTCGCCATGTTGGATTTTTATTTATGTACTATTAAGTTACATGAAGATTATTGTGTACGTGTGGTATTCAAACTTCAATCGCATGATTAGGACACAAGAAGTAAAGTAAGATAGATAGATAGATAGATAGATAGATAGATAATGCCTTTATTGGTGGCGAAGTTAGGGCTCAAGGCCCTCTCTTACACTCAACCACTAGAAGAGTATACATCTACATGACATATAATTACAAATACAAATAGCACAAATAATATTAATAGCTATAAGAATAGTGATAATATGAATAATGGTAGAATCATTGATTTCAAAGATACACAAAGTAAAGTACCCTTAAATGACGTAACTACAGTAATCCGATCATTCATCTCGTTTATTCATTCGTTCATTCAACATTTATCCAGGAAGTCAGCGGGCTCCACACAGCAAATACTCGCAGCAAGCCACTTTAAACTTGCGATGAGAGGGATTGTCTCTAATGTTCGCAGGTAGCAAATTCCATGACCTGGACGCAGAGATTATGAACGAGCGGTTGTAAACAGCAGTACGGTTTATAGGTATGGCAAGAGAGGAGCCAGATCTCGTATTGTGGTCATGATATGACGAGAGGTAAGAAAACGGTAAAACAAGATAGTTAGGGGTATTAGTGGAAAGTATTTTGTGCAGTAGTGATAACATGTGGAGTTCACGACGCTGGTGCACTCGTAGCCACGACAGCTCCTTATAATAGGGTGATATATGAACATCATATCGCAGGCCAAAGATATATCTTACACAGTTGTTGAGGCACCGGTCCAGTTTCTTGTTACTGTCGCAGGTTATTTCAGTCAACACAGTGTCACAGTAGTCAAATATAGAGAGCGAATTAGTTGTACTTTAAGTCGAACAGAGAATACATTACCGAACCGTTTCAGAGGATATAAGCATTTACGTACTTTATTACATGTGCTTATCACCTGTTTAGTCCAATTTAAGGTCTCAGTCATAATAATTCCTAAGTTTGTCACTGAAGTAGAGTAGGGTATGATTTTATTGTTTAAAATTATTGGCGAGATGTCACGTTGCTTGAGGGAATATAAGTTTTTACTGGTACCGATAATAATCACTTGAGTTTTATTTGGGTTTATTAATAAACTGTTTTTATAAGCATAGTCACTAAGCTGTTGTAGGTCAGAATTTATTTTAATAATTGCATTATTGATATCACTCGGTTTTGAATGATAGTAGATCTGTACATCATCTGCATACACTTGCAATTTGCAGAAATTAAGGGCTTTTGATATGTCATTTATTTGGATGATAAATAACAGTGGCCCAAGAACCGAACCCTGAGGGACACCGAGGGTCTTACTTTGCCATCCCGAACTCGCATTTCCCACTATCACACGTTGCCGGCGATTTTCGAGGTAAGAGGAAAAGAACCGCAGTGACACACTATTAAAATTTAGTTCTCGAAGTTTCTGCAGTAGCAACTGAGGGTTGACGGTGTCAAAGGCACTACTGAGATCTAATAATGTTAGTACAGTCACGTCCCGTTGGTCCATTGCACATCTGATATCATCTGTCACTCGTAGTAAGGCTGTCGCAGTGCTATGCACCTTTCTGAAGCCGGATTGGAAGGGATTGAAACGAGATTTTAAAATTTCGCACAGCTGCCATCTTGCGGTTATGAAAACAATTGAAATAAATTAGATGCCAGTGCATTACAATAGCTAGAGCCCTGCGCGGATAAACAAAACGTTATCCGCATCCGCCCCGCATCCTCACGACTGTTATCCGCATCCGTCGCATCCGCATGACTGTTATCCGCATCCACACGACTGTTATCCGCATCCGCCTCGCATCCGCACATCTGTTATCCGCAACCGCCCCGCATCCGCGCGACTGTTATCCGCCCCGCATCCGCACGAATTTTATCCGCCCCGCATCCACGCGACTTTTACCCACACGTTTGTTATCCGAATCTACTGGCATTACAATAATATTTTCAATGTGTTGCTTTATACTTTATCTGTTAGACATTTGAGCAGCAAGTCGAACCCTTAGGCTCTGTACTGTGCACTATGTCATGTGAACTTGAATCGAACCGTCTGACAAGCTTTGTGGGCGTTAAGCCATAAAATAATTTTACCAATGTCAAAAGGTATTCGGATAATTATGACCCCTTTTCGTTGGTAAAACAGCTTTACGGACTAGACGAGGTAGAGCAAGACAATTTTGCAGCAACTGCTTTGGTAGGATTGACTGGGGAATGTTGAAACTTCTCCCCACTTCCCTTATTTTCCTCCCATCATCCCTAATTGCACATCGAGATTTCTGCACATTTTCTGCTGGGTAGGAGTTTTTCGCCGTTTTCCGCGTATAATTTCTTGGCATCTGGAGAAAAAGCACGAAATATTTTGCCATTACTGTCGTGTTGTATTTGTATTTGTAGTAGGCCGACTTGTATCATAATGATCTGCGCACCATACCCCACTCTGCTTTGTAACGGCTACCTTCGTCGTTGGATATCGCTCTACAAGTTGGGCGATCATTTATAACGTTTCTACAGATATTACACTCAAGACTCCTTAAAACCACCTCATCGTTCTTATTTAGCATTGGCCTGTCTAGACAGACGACATACACTTTATTAATTTAGATTTACTGGGCGCCAGTTATCGTAGAGATAACACATTAAAATTTTATTTAGCCACGGCCGCTCCCTTCCTTGAGCCAAGATCTATCATCGGAGCGTAGGGCAATAAACTTGCTCTATGAGATACTCTTTGCATTCCAACTATCCTATATATTCAACTCCCAATGAACAAGACATTTTAACTAATACTGGTTTATTTACAACAAAATTATTAACATTTGATCTGAGGTTTCGAGCTGTGTACAATATGTGCATTAATATTCCCTAGTTGCGGGGCAATATTGACTGTCTTCTCGCTAGCGCTGATCTTCTGTGTTGATAATAACTCGGTCCACATACCTGGTGCCTTGTGGTTCAAAGTCCATCTCGTTGGTCTGCTTGCAGTCTAATTTGAGATCTTACGCCAACACACGTTTATTGACCTTTGAAAACATATGTTTTCTTGTTGTTGTTGTTGTTGTTGTTGTTGTTGTTGTTGTTGCTGCTGCTGCTGCTGCTGCTGCTTGTTTCTGAGTTTGATCACCATGGTAAGCAAATTTGAACAAACCAGGCTAATTGAATTCACTAAGTCCCATCTTACTGAGGGACTGACAGAGTCTACTACTCACAAAGTCAATGAGTGAGTGCGTGATCGAATATGTGAAAGACAGAATAGAATCTATAGAATAGCCAGTGCTGAAGTCGCGCTGGGCTTTTATACACTCTGAATGGTCCCGATGTTTCGCGGCATAAATTTGCCCGCGACCCATCAGACCAATTATAGCAAAGCATTTCTCAGTCCTCAAGCGACGCTAAAACTTCTCCGAGCGGGAATACAGGCCCGCGTACTTCAAATATTCCACTCAGAACCCGCTATTCCTCTCGTTGCGCATCTATATATTCCGCCGAAATCTTTCTCCAAGCCCTTGTCTCCAGTCAACGTGGCTTCGCTCCAGAAATACATTTTCTTGCAATATGTTGCTTCACCGTCCGTAACTTCTTCCAACCATGCCCGTCCTGTCCTTACAATTTAACTAATAAAACAGCCCTAGACCTCTATAAAAACCCTGTTTCTTAATCTAAGCACTTGACAATATTATATATGACTATGGTAATGACGTGAATATGGTATGGCCCCTCCCTTGATATTAATGGGTGAATAAAACGATATAACTTTGATATTTCAATAATAATAATAATAATAATTACACAATGACTTTAAAAATAATAATAATAATAATAATAATAATAATAATAATAATAATAATTTGTACCGTAATCAAGATTACGTTACAAAACGTCCCCATGGTTTCATAAAGAATGTAATGAATGATGAAATCACAAATCTTCCCTTTAAAACTTAACAGGAAATACACTGAATATACATATATGACCCTTCAAATTACAAACATAATGATTATACCCTTTTCATTTTCCTTGATTGATCTGCACTCTTCTTGCAATGTTACATAAACATTCTGATTGTCCTGTGCAGTCATACAGGATTTACATGCTACATTTGTTCTTGTAGTCCCTTACAATAACAGAACGCAATATATTGCTTCTTGTTTCACGCAACACAAGTGATTTATCTCACTTCCACCAATTCCTTAGAGCCACGGCACGACTCTAATTATAAACACACGGCAGTCTGCCCTTCTTGCTGCACTTGCTCTTTTCTATGATATTTCCTCAGATTGAAAATGTTATATGTACCAATGACACAATTTTCCTGATCTTTCAATAAGTAGGCATTCTTTCCTATCCTCTTCGAAACGACATAAGGTCCAGTAAACAATAAAAACAGCTTTGACATTTTCCCTTCCAATGCACAAGATGGCAACGGCTTACGTAACAAAACTTCGCTACCTACTTCCAATTCGTCGTAGACCCCCTTCTGTCGGCGTTTCCTTTGGTTTCCTGACTTTACTAAGTTGTCCCTGGCCAACAGAAGATAATACTCCGTGGAGTGTCCCTCACCCGGATCTAAACCTATCATTCTTGCTATTTCGTTGGAGGGCTTCCTTCCATAACGAATTTCATATGGTGAACATCCCGTACTCTCGTGTAACACTGAGTTTAACCAGCGTTCGGCATCACCCAACCGTGAGAACCACGCGTTGTGTTTGTCGTGCACGTATGTACGGAATATTCTTCCAATGGATTGCATAGACCGTTCAACCATGTTGCCTTGTGGATATCTAATTGAAGAGTAGATAATCCGGGTACCTAGTTCCGTCAGCTTGGTAGTCCATATTTTAGACGTGAACTGGCTTCCATGATCGCTGAGTATACTGAGTGGGCATCCAAACTCAGGAATATACTTTTCTGCTATCTGCTTGACACAACACCTTCCCGTAGCTTGTCTCAAGGGATATAATTTGACAAACTTACTGAATGCGTCAATTATTACCATTATAAATTGGTATCCGTATCGAGACTTCACCAGTGGCCCATACAGATCAACACACACAAGCTCTCCCGGCTTCTTGGCTATTACCGCTTGATACTCTCCAATCAAGTGCCGATTTGAGTGCTTCGCGCGTTGGCAGAGATCGCAAGTAGCAAGAATCTTCCTAATCTTCCTTCCCATAGCTTTAAAAAAGAAATGCCCTTTAATGGCATACAGAACTTTCCTGGCTCCGAAATGACCCAATTGAGCATGAAAGAACCAGATTAAATCTTCCTGTAAAGATTCTGGTACACACACTTTCCACTCACCATCTCTATCTTTCCTAGATAGCATACCTTGATATAGCCCGTACTTGAGCCTCCCTACTGATAACTCACCATCATTGCTGCTTCTCACCAAGCGGACAATGTCGCCCAATACTCTGTCTCTCTCCTGTTCAACAGACATATTTCGTAAACGTACTCTCTCATCCTCCTGCACTATACGTTTACCAACACACACTAAGATTCCTTCTTTCACTCCTATATTGATATCACACTCTTCACTATGAATGTGTCTGCTCAGGTAGTCTGCTAAATTATTATTCGTTCCACTGATATGTTTGATACTGAAATCATATTCACTCATGGCTAGCGTCCAACGTGTCATCCTATTACTAGTTAACCTGCTAGATTTAATGAACGTTAGCGCCTGATGATCGGTCCAGATTTGAAAGTGCGTGCCTAGCACGTAAACCCTAAATTTACTCATTGAGTAAATAATTGCCAAGAATTCCATCTCAGTAATTGTATAGCGTTTTTCAGCCATTGACAAACCTCTACTTGCCAACGATACAATGCCTAACTGACCCTGATCATCGTATTGGCATAGGCAGCCTGCAATGCCAACCTCTGATGCATCCGTGATTACTATAAACTCTCTATCATACCTAGGGTGTTTCAGCATCACTGTTCTACTGAATCCTTCTTTCAGCGTTCTGAAGGCTTCCTCGTGGACCTGTGTCCATTTCCACACACTCTTACTCTTCAACAATTCTCTAAATGGTTCTAATAACCCTGCATACTGGACAACAAAACGCCTGAAATAATTGAGAACACCAATAAATGACCTTAATTGCTTACTATTACGTGGAGACGGCATACTACTAATTTTCTCTAGCCTAGATGACTCTGGTGTAACACCATCTGCAGAAACAGTGTGTCCTAGAAAAGTTATGTGGTGTACACAAAATTCAGATTTTTCCAGTTTCAAAGTGAAACCCCCTTCCCATAATTTACGAAAAACTATACTCAAGTGATCTATATGTTCCTCGAATGTATGTGACGCAATAACTATGTCATCCACATAATTCGTAACAAACTCACTAGTCTCTGGACCTAGAGCCATAGATAAAGCTTGAATTAAGGCGGAACTGCTAGTTTTAGTCCCAAATGGTACTTTTTTGAACTGTAGGAGTCTATTCTTAAAAGCAAAGGCAGTTAAATACCTATCTGAAGCACGGAGTGGAACTTGCCAAAATGAGCTACTTAAATCTACTGTCGAGAACCACTTCCGCCCCTGAAAACGTTGAACTAATTCCTCCACTGTTTCAGTTCTCAGCTGGTCGCTTTCGATTCTGGTATTTAACATTCTGGCGTCTATGCACAGTCTCACTGAATTGTCTTTCTTGGCTACTACAACTAATGGATTTAAACAATGGCTAGCTGAAGGCTCAATTATGTCGTTTTCCAACATTAATTCTATCTGTTCTTCGACGGCTTTCATATATTTAGTTGCGACAGGATACCTAGGCCCTACGAAACTACTTGTGTCTTTAACGACAAAACTATGCTCATATAAGTGTGTTGCTCCGGGTTTTGAGCTGAAAATTTCCTTATATTTTATTAATACCTCATGTAACTGATGACCTTGCTCATCATCCAGCTTACACTGTGACAATGCATCATGGATCCTACTCTCAAGTTCAGACTCCATTGCAACCTGACACATCTTAAAAACTTTGCTCTCACTAGCATCTCCGCGGTCTACCTCATTTACTTCAGGAAACTCATCACTCACAACCACGTTGCTTTCTTCCTCAAACATACACACTTTCATCTGCTTGTCAGTCTTAGACACCTTATACGTAACCTGAACTTCTTTATCCTGCCAAAATAAACATATCCTGCCAAAATGAAAATCTAATTTAACTTGATATAATGATAACCATTCCGCACCGAGAATCACCGGATATACTAAATTTGGAACTGCCAAACAGGGCTGAAATTTAACTAACTCACTAATGTTAATTGGAACTGCGACTTGCTTAGATATTTTCTGAGACCTACTGCCTACAGCTGTGACAATGAAAGTGGACTTAACTGGAATTATATCAACATGAATACCTTCTCTCATTACATCTTCCAAAAATCTTAAATTTATACAAGAGTTTTCGCTTCCACTGTCCAATAAAACATCAACTTCTTTACCCCACACATTAAGTTTAATTACTGGTGACATAATCTCATTCTCAACATTATCTAAATTTCCACCATTTAGGTCATAAAGCAGTTCTTCTCTAACATCTATATTAAAATCTCCTAAATACTCAATATTCCTAGGACATTGAACTGCAATCACTTCGGGCTGTCTGTTGACCTCACTGCAACCCGTTATTCGTTTAAATTAGGCCTACCTGCCCCAGATGTAGATTGTTGTTGTTGACCTGTACGTCTGTCTGGCCTAGTACCTTCCCCTACTCTGTTCAAATTCTCGTTCCTCGTATTTGCTGTGCGTCCCCCATTGTCAAGTCGTCTTTCGTAATTCGCATTCCTGCCTTGTTCTCTTCCCCTCTCTCTCTCACCCTGCCCGAAATTATCTCCTCGACTTATTGGCTTGCGTTCGGTCCTACTATTTTCAAGAGAGTCAAAGTTTTCCAATAGCTTCTCGAACCCGTCAATAGTAGTAATATTCTGCATGAAGAATGCTTCTTTAATTATATCAGGAAAATGCCTTAATAATGTTTTAATTACCTGTGATTCAGTCTCTAAACCTTCTAAATTCTGGCATATAAGTACATGCGCTAAGAAATACTCTGTGTACGAAACACCATCTCTCCTTTGGTACTTCCCAAAAATAATGTTACATCTTTCTCTTTCTTGCACATTTTCATTCCAGTACTTGGCTATGAACTTCTCTTTAAATTTTCTAAAACTAGTCATCTGGTATTTATACACACTGAACCATGACCTTGAATCCCTAACAAAAGATTTATCTAGCATCTCAAGTACTTGTTCCCATTGAACGATCCCCTCTTCTAAATCTTTAGCGAACTTCTTTTCTACTGTTTTTAAGAATTCCATTGGGTTATATGCCTTGCCTGTGAATACTGGCAAATCTGCCTCTTTAGTTAGAAATCTACTTAAATTTCCTATTTGTACATTACCGCTATTTGTTGCTATTTGCTTCTGACATCTCTGCAATTTCTCCTCCATTTTATCTGTCTTACTCGCTACTTCTTCACTGATACTGTTAAATTTACTGTTAACCTCTTCCCTAATTTCTTGATTATCGCTCTCTACTTTATTTTCTAAATGACCTATTTTAGCAATATTATTATCACACTTGACCTTCATGCTGTTGACTTCACCTTCTAAGTCAACCCTAACCTTACTACATTCAATTTTCACTTCCTCGTCAATTTTGTCAACTCGCTCCGACACTTGTTGCATTCTGGCGTCAACCTTAAGTGACCATGATTCCTCCACCTCACTAATCCTGTTTTCTAACTTATTGTGAAATTCTCGGCCTACTTCTTTAATTTGTCTATTGAAGTTTTCTGTGGCTTCATCAAACCTCTTACCTTGTTCATCTAGCTTCTTACTCTGCTCAGTGAACTTAAGATCTATTGCTTTTTCTAATTGATCACTACGCACGTCAAATTTCTTACTTTGTTCCTCTTGCTTCTTACTCTGCTCAGCTAACTTATGATCTATTGCTTTTTCTAATTGATCGCTACGCACGTCAAATTTCTTACTTTGTTCCTCTTGCTTCTTACTCTGCTCAGCTAACTTTGCACTTTGCTCGCCTAACTTAATATCTATGTTTCTGTTCTGTTCTGTTATCAGCATCGTCAGGTTTCGAAGCCAGGAAGGATTCTCCCCCTCATTAATCTGGATGTTTGTAGCCCCGTCTTGTTTATTTTCCTCAGTTTCCTGATTTTCGCTTACTTTTGACATCTCATCATTGGTACCCTGCACATCTAATTTCGACATTTTAACTGATCTTATAATACTACGGTTTCTCAAATTTATGTTCCCCAAATTATCCCCGTTACTCATTACCCAAAAAAACAACTCATCAAAGGAACACTCCTAATTTATAACCGTAGTTCCCTAACTTGATATATGCCTCTTTATTGAAAAACTCGGAATGAATGCAAAGAGAACTCGTTTATATCGTACATGAAAACAACTTTAAACTTTAACATACTTGAAATAAACTGGATTTATACATAATATCCATTCACTTCAGTACGATATTTCGTAGTCCCACGTTGGTTGTGCCATTTGTAACGGCTACCTTCGTCGTTGGATATCGCTCTACAAGTTGGGCGATCATTTATAACGTTTCTACAGATATTACACTCAAGACTCCTTAAAACCACCTCATCGTTCTTATTTAGCATTGGCCTGTCTAGACAGACGACATACACTTTATTAATTTAGATTTACTGGGCGCCAGTTATCGTAGAGATAACACATTAAAATTTTATTTAGCCACGG
The DNA here is from genome assembly GCA_946902985.2 of Meconema thalassinum. Classification (NCBI taxonomy): domain Eukaryota; kingdom Metazoa; phylum Arthropoda; class Insecta; order Orthoptera; family Tettigoniidae; genus Meconema; species Meconema thalassinum. Next base: position 1,438,682,663 of record OX336388.2, read on the forward strand.
CCGCTCCCTTCCTTGAGCCAAGATCTATCATCGGAGCGTAGGGCAATAAACTTGCTCTATGAGATACTCTTTGCATTCCAACTATCCTATATATTCAACTCCCAATGAACAAGACATTTTAACTAATACTGGTTTATTTACAACAAAATTATTAACATTTGATCTGAGGTTTCGAGCTGTGTACAATATGTGCATTAATATTCCCTAGTTGCGGGGCAATATTGACTGTCTTCTCGCTAGCGCTGATCTTCTGTGTTGATAATAACTCGGTCCACATACCTGGTGCCTTGTGGTTCAAAGTCCATCTCGTTGGTCTGCTTGCAGTCTAATTTGAGATCTTACGCCAACACACGTTTATTGACCTTTGAAAACATATGTTTTCTTGTTGTTGTTGTTGTTGTTGTTGCTGCTGCTGCTGCTGCTGCTGCTTGTTTCTGAGTTTGATCACCATGGTAAGCAAATTTGAACAAACCAGGCTAATTGAATTCACTAAGTCCCATCTTACTGAGGGACTGACAGAGTCTACTACTCACAAAGTCAATGAGTGAGTGCGTGATCGAATATGTGAAAGACAGAATAGAATCTATAGAATAGCCAGTGCTGAAGTCGCGCTGGGCTTTTATACACTCTGAATGGTCCCGATGTTTCGCGGCATAAATTTGCCCGCGACCCATCAGACCAATTATAGCAAAGCATTTCTCAGTCCTCAAGCGACGCTAAAACTTCTCCGAGCGGGAATACAGGCCCGCGTACTTCAAATATTCCACTCAGAACCCGCTATTCCTCTCGTTGCGCATCTATATATTCCGCCGAAATCTTTCTCCAAGCCCTTGTCTCCAGTCAACGTGGCTTCGCTCCAGAAATACATTTTCTTGCAATATGTTGCTTCACCGTCCGTAACTTCTTCCAACCATGCCCGTCCTGTCCTTGCAATTTAACTAATAAAACAGCCCTAGACCTCTATAAAAACCCTGTTTCTTAATCTAAGCACTTGACAATATTATATATGACTATGGTAATGACGTGAATATGGTATGGCCCCTCCCTTGATATTAATGGGTGAATAAAACGATATAACTTTGATATTTCAATAATAATAATAATAATAATTACACAATGACTTTAAAAATAATAATAATAATAATAATAATAATAATAATAATAATAATAATAATAATTTGTACCGTAATCAAGATTACGTTACAGCTTTTAAAACGTAACTCACTGAATCCCGGTAAACTAATCTATTATATTGAAAAATAAATACATGCAAAACCACTGTACACACTGGCATTTATAACTACATTTAATTTTAAATAATTGAATCACAACTGTAGGCTTAACTTCTTATTTGCTGGCTACAGAAAATAACATGCGACGTGTTAAGTTTCTTCATCCAAGCCTCCGGTTATCACATAGCGACTGGCATCATGCTGACTGACCCTATCTGATAGGTATGATGACAGCAGGAACTGAGTTACTAGTTGTACTACCAACTCGAAAAATATAGGTGCGCACAATTACCCAACTTTCCTCATGAAATTCAACAAGTTCGGATGGTATTCTAAAAACTATCCGCAAATTTACTTCAAACATTATCCGCAGCTTATCCGCTATCCGCACAGCCATGCAAAATATATCCGCGTGGCAAAAAAATGTTGCGGATATCCGCGGGTTTATCCGCGGATATCCGCATCCGCGCAGGGCTTTAACAATAGGCTATGTATAATAATTTACTATACCACATTTCACTTCGCTCAGATTGTTAAATCGCGAGAAAAGTCTATTAAAATGTTTCAAATTCGCTTGACCACCATGTTCGATTTGTACTTTATAGGTTTTTGAAAGTTACATAGATAAACTTGTAGAAGTACCCTTTATCAACGTACAAAATGTCAAGGTAATATCGGTAATAGTTTCGGAGATATAGAATGCCAGTGAAATATTTTGTACAGCCGCCATTTTGAGGTCATGTAAACAATTGAACTATATTAGACGCCATTGCATTACAATGGGTACAAAAATTTGCTGTGCCAAGTTTCATTACGTTTCGATGGTTAAATCGCGAGAAAAGTCTATTTCAAAGTCTCAACTTTGCTTGGCCGCCATGTTAGTTTTGTAGTTACCAGGTTTTTGAAAGTCGTATAGGTGGACTTCAAGTAGTGCCCTTTATTAGCGTACTAAATTTCATGGTGATATCTGTAGTAGTTTCGGAGATATTGAATGCTGGTGAAATATTTCGCACAGCCGTCATGTTGGATTGGTGATACATAATAGAATTTGAAGGGCACGGTCGGGGTCGGCCGAATTGTTTCTATGACCTTACCGTGTTTCATTGAAATCGCTCCAGCCGTTTAGAATTTATTAGGGACACACACACATCACACACACGGACAAAAGGTGATCTCATCAGCCTTTTTATTTTCTTCATAAAATGAAAATAGGCTAAAAATACCCAAGTATACGGGGCTACATTACCTTAATGTTGCAAAGCCCCTAAGTGAAATAACAACATTAAAAGTGTTATCTAACACTATAAGTTAAGTGAATTCCTTATAGGCTGAGGAAACACAAATTGTGAGAGATATCTTCTGATGTTTGAAAATATTAGGTTAAGTCACGAGAGTCAACTTAACAAGTGATACAATCGTTCAGTGGACAGAGGGTCACGCACACGGGAAGACATGCAACCAGTTCCTGGCAAGATCAACATCATATTATAACGACAGTGATGTATTGAGAAGCTGGAATATTTATATGGACAAAATTCACTAAGTTGAAAACCATGGAAATTTATGTTAAACTATGTAAAATAAGATTTCATAACATGCAATTCCGGCGAGTAACCAGCAGATAACCTACATAGGAATGAACAGCAAAAGCCTTAGAAATAAGGTTACTGACCTTAGCTTATCACCAGGAATTAAACGATTTAGATATACTGTACTGTAGGGCCTACTCAATATTGTAATTCACTGTAAGTATGTAGCCTACTGGCTCAAAACTACACTAGACACCCTTACTATTAGACTATTATTATTAATTCATTCATTGTTAATTTATTTATTTATTTATTTACTTATTTAAGCCTCCGTGGCTTAGGCGGCAGCACGCTGGCCTCTCACCGCTGGGTCCGTGGTTCAAATCCCGGTCACTCCATGTGAGATCTGTGCTGGACAGAACGGAGGCAGACAGGTTTTTCTCCGGGTACTCCGGTTTTCCCTGTCAAAAATTTCATTCCAGCAACACTCTCCACTATCATTTCATTTCATCTGTCATTCATTTAATCATTGCCCCAGAGGAGTGCGTCAGGCCTCGGCAGCCGGCACAGTTCATATCCTCGCCGCTAGATGGGGGCTTCATTCATTCCATTCCTGACCCGGTCGGAGACTGGAAGCAGGCTGTGGATTTTCATTTACTTATTTATTTAATCTGCTTCATGTAAATATCGGGATGTTACCTAAAATATGGGCACGACCGCCACCATCACAATACAGCCATTCGCCCCGTTGCGTAGTGACTAGCATTCTTGGCTGTCACCGCGGAGGCCCGGGTTTGATTCCCGGCTATGCCAAGAAATTCTGGTCGAAGGGTACATTCAGCCTCGTGAGGCAAAACTGAGAAGAGACGGGGTCGATTCCAACCTCAGCCATCCTGCAAGTAGTTTTCCGTGGTTTCCCCACTTCTACTACAGGCAAACGCTGGGATGGTTCCTAACTTAAGGACACGGCCACCTCCTTCCCAATCCTATCCCCAATTTGCTAATACACACATTAGCATACACATCACAATAACACAGGTTATCACACATAATGCCTACACACACAAATATACGGGGCTAAAATAAGCAGCAACAACAATAACAACAACGTATTGGGGGATGTTAAAATAGTCCGTGCAACTCAGTCAGTGTTTTCAAACAAAGCCCCACACGAAATGAGAGGTCATGGACACAAAAAGGAGTCAAAGTCCCTTGTAACACTATTTAATCGCGTGTGTATGCGGTACGGCATGCCACTTTCCCTACACATGCAACTTCCAATGAATGGAATATTGCGTCAATTGTTCTGACCGAGTGGTCACTAAACTTGCCACGAACTAATCCCCGAAGAGGAGCCGAAGAACCAAAGCTTTCTTGAAAACTTGCTGAAAAAGGGCACCATAAGTGAACTGTAGTGACAATATGCGTTATTTCGATCAGATTTATAAATTCAACATGTTTCGTACGGAATACTTTATCAACAAAATTGTAAAGTGTACTCTATCTACACATTCGTTTCTTTCACAACTTGATGGGAATAATTTTAGTCTACTTTCCTTTTCTTTAAATCGCTTGTCCTCCAAGCTCAGTTTCACCCACACGGACTCTATGAGGGATCATTCCTCTACCGTCGCAAGGACAGTGTCTTGGAGCTGGATACACTTTGTCAGCAGATATAACTGGGGATGGTGACTGGCCGATTGCCCATGCGACCACTAACTTGGGTCTAATGAAGGAACAGTCAGGGAAGAGAGTGGGGAGGAAGTCGACCGTGGATCTGTTCAAAGGAACCGTCCCGGCATTTCCTGGGGGGGGGGTGAGGGAGGAAAACAACGGAAAATCATTTTCAGGACGCCCGAAGTGGTGTTCGAACCCACGCTCTCCCGATACCGGTGAGGCACGTGGTAGCGCGTTAGCACTCTCGGCTGCCGTGGTCGGTTTCAGTTTTCATAGAAAATTTAATATGTTTATGATATCATTCGAGGTCGATATGTGTGTTGAGTGAAAATTGCTCCTCACAATCAACGGGATCCAAACTACGGGCGTCCGTGTGAAAGGCTATATAGCTGAACACTGCACCACGATACTCCCACCATGAAAATCACTCAATTTATTATACTGTAAATCACTGGCTTTACAGTACATGTCAAGGCAATCAATCATAGTCTCTTTCTCTCTCTCTTCGCCAACTTTGAAGCTTGTTTTCTAATGTCTGATGACGAAGCTGATCATTGTTAGAAGTTCTTGTTGTTGTTGACTGAGTTAGGAGCTTTGCGACATCGTGGTCGTATAATCCCGTGTACGTGGGTGTAGGCCTATATTGAATACTAGCAGTAGTACCCGGCTTCGCCCGGTGGATTTATTTGTTTTATGGATGATAATGAATACTACTACAGAACTGGCACATGATACTTAAACTAACAGAAAACAATATTTTAAAAATATATGTTATTGCGGTGGTGGTGGTTGTGGTTGTAGTGGGGGTGATAAGTAGTACAGTATAATGGACGTAAAATTCAGGTCATTTTCCAGTAATGATAATTATGAATAGGGAAAGAGCTATTTACTAACTACAGCACTGACACATGTAATTTACAAACAAATTTACACCAAAAAAAATAGAAAGAGGAGTAAGTGAATTAAAAGACACTGTCTAGGGCCTAGAGCTCATTGGCTGCTAGAAATGTAGAGACCAGTAGTGTCGTCTTTTGTCGCAAAGCGCCGTAGGAAAATAATCAGAACTCTTTGGAAAACTTCGGCTGGCCGGAGCTACTGAGGTAGCAATAGTATCATTCATCGCCACAAAGCGCTTAACGATAAGTTTCGGAATAAATGAAGGTAAATTTGAAAGCACCAACGCTTATTGCAGCTGATAACATCAATGTACTGCACCAACACCATTACACTTATACAGAGGTACAATATTTTCATGATGATAACTGTTTAAAGGGGCCTAAAAAATCTTTTTGCACTAATTACCCCCCGTGACTGCAATTTAAAAACAGCGCAAGATGCAACTATTTTCGCAATTCTGCATCAGAACACCGGTGGGGGTGACGTGATGCAGACCGAACTGCTCGTCAACAATAGACTTGTTAAAATACTCTTCCGGTTACACTACTACAGACATGAATGGTTCTAGGGCCTTAATACGTGGTTTTCAAGTTCATTTTGTACGTTATTCTAAATGTAGGGACTGGGGAGCGTTGTCCAAAATATCAAGTGGACAGTGTTACCAGCAGGGTTTCAAAGTGTTTGTAAAATTTGGTGCAATTAGAAGAAACTGTGTAGATTTGTGATGAAGGGCCTAAATGCAGGGAATGGAGTGGTCTGTCCAAAATTTAAAGTGGACAGTGTCACCCGCAGGGTTCCAAAGGGTAAGTGTACAAAATGTGGTTCAGATCGGTGAAACAGTGTAGATTGTGCCAAAGGACCTAAATGCAGGGAATGTAGTGGTCTGTCCGAAATTTCAAGCAGACAGTGTTACTCGTCGGGTTCCAAAGGGTAAGTATATACAATTAGGTTCAGATCTGTGAAACGGTGTATATTTGTGCCAAAGGTCCTAAATACAGGGAATGGAGGGGTCTGTCCAAAATTTCATGCAGACAGTGTTACTCGCAGGGTTCCAAAGGGTAAGTATAAAAAAAGTCCTCTCGGCACGCCGGAAGGCGGAGGTAGATTTCACCGGGCAAACTTGGGGATAGGCGAAAATAGGCAGAAGGATCGTAGAAGGATCAGACCTCATTGATTACGAGAAAGTTTATTAAAATTGGAGCATAATTAACTTTGTTTTTCGTCATTTTATGCATATTTTAAACATTTTATTGTCTTATGGGGACGGTAACCTTCTTGTCACTTGGGGTCCATTTTTATACTTGTGGTCACACTGTCCTTACGCAAGGTTTCGACACTGATGTGAAACTATGTAACTGTCTGTTACTTCTTCACGCAAAATTATATCTCCCGCAGAGAGTTTGGTTGGTTCCTCAGTTTAGGGGCAGCGACAACGCGGTCATGTAACCCCGTGTACTTTGGGTGAGTGTAGAATCTGTCTGATAAACGGTGTGAATTGTGATGGCTGTATTAGTCTGTAATTCAGGTAAGGACTGCAGACTGTCAATTTCAAGCAGTAGTTCCTAATGTTGCTACCAGATACTACCGTCAACGACACCTAGCTGTGAACTTGGCTACTAGATGCCACCGCAACCAGCAACTCGCAACGGATGTTGGAACTTCCCCTCCAAAGGAAAGCATACTGAGGGATGTTCAACGCTCTTAGAAAATCCGACGACTTCGGCCGGCTTTGAACCCACGACTTGGGGCATAGAAGTTCAGCATGCTACCAGTTACGTCACCGAAGCCGCTTCCCACTTAGTCACATGGAAATCTGAATCTGATCTCGTGCAAGTGTGTTGTCATGGCAACGTCTGATGGCTCATCCCTCATCAATTTAGTAGTGTTGCCATGGCAACCTCTGATAGCTCTTGGCATTTTCTTATAATTCCGAAATCATTTTTCTCATCCCTTGGCGTAATTGTGGGTCATATCAAAAATTCTTTCAGACAAACGTTTTAGGTAATTATTAGGGGAATATTGTCCATTTTGTACGGTTTTGATATTGTGCCTATTAAGAGAGATATGATTAATGTTTCCCGAAAAACCCACTTTTTCCCACCCCTTTGGTCAATGATTGGTGCTATAAAAAACTCTTCAAACATAAATGTTTGGGCTTTATCCGACACATAGTATGAACTTTGAACGGATTCGATATTTCACATATTAAGAGAGTTATAGCAATATTTCACTTTTTCGAAAAGAGACCCCCATTTTCATCCCCTTCAACCGATTTAGACCAGTAACGAACTAGACCGAGATTTTATAGGTATACATATTCGGTAGAAAATTCAAAGTGATTGGTGCAAAATTACGGCAGTTATCGTGTCCACAAGAAACTGATATACATATATACATATATAAATACATAAATTATATATAAACTTTTGAACTGACGGTGGTTTTGGGGTCTGGGGGATGTGAAACGCGAAGATATGTCGAAATTTTCCGGAAGTCGAAACATGGGACCCATTGCAATAGTTAGCTTTCTAATGAAATCTACCTAAAATTGCCGTTCAGATCGGTGAAAAGGGGTTCCAAAGGGTAAGTATACAACTTTTGGTTCAGATTGGTGAAAGGGTGTAGATTTGTGCCAAAGGGCCTAAATGCAGGGAATGGACTGGTCTGTCATAAATTTCATGTAGGCAGTGTTACTCTCAGGGTTCCAGAGGGTAAGTATACAAATTTGGTTTAGATCGGTGAAACGGTGTAGATTTGTGCCAAAGGGCCTAAATGCAGGGAATGGAGTGGTCTGTCCGAAATTTAATGCAGTGTTACTCGCAGGGTTCCAAAGAGTAAGTATACAAATTTTGGTTCTGATCGGTGAAACGGTGTAGATTTGTGCCAAAGGGCCTAGCTGCAAGGAATGGAGTGGTCTGTCCGAAATTTCATGTAAACAGTGTTACTCACAGGGTTCCAAAGGGTAAGTATACAAATTTTGGTTCTGATCGGAGAAAAGGTGTAGATTTGAACCAAAGGGCCTAAATGCAGGGAATGGACTGGTCTGTCATAAATTTCACGTAGCCAGTGTTACCATCAGGGTTCCAAAGTGTAATTATACAAATTTGGTTCAGATAGGTGAAACGGTGTACGTATCACTAACCATAACGCCAGCGCCTGTGGGTAGAGCTGTTCGGGAGCGCTTGTTTTACCGACTTACTGAACAAAAATCAATCTTTAAGGTTACCTGAGACGTGTAGCCTAATGCTACATAGCCTAAACTATTCCTCTTGAATCTGGCTATCGTATAAAAGAAGATTTTTTCGAATCGGACTGGTAGTTCCAGAGATTAGCGTGTTTAAACACATAAACACACAAACACACAAACTCTCCAGCTTTATTATATTAGTATAGATAAGTTTGCTCGGGCGAAGTCTCCTAGTACGACAGCAGGCCTTCAGACATTGGTGTAACTCTGCGTAGTTCATATCGTCGTCATCCCAGAAACACAGGTGTTCAGACAAGTTTAACACACACCAAGTGTACGGAGTTGATGATCAAGGTGCCCAAGTCCCTAAAATCAACAACAGCAACAATGTCAGTGATATTCCGTGTAATACACATGGTTTCGCCGTAGATACTTGTCAGGTAACTTGTAAATCAGTACCGCTAGACACTCAAGAGTGTTTGGGGCAGATGACCTAGCTGTTCCGCCCCTTAAAACTCCAATAGCTAACACTCAAGTGTGTAAAGACTACCGCATACTGGCCTACAAGTGTAAAGCTCTTGTGGACGCGTCCTCTCGGAGAGAGACTAGCAATATGGGGAGCGCTGACCGGAGACTTGCAGCCAGTTAAATGTTGGACTGCCCTGCGCGGATAAACCCGAGGACATCCACAATTTTTTTCGACATGTGGATATAGTTTGCATGGCTGTGCGGATAGCGAATAAACTGCGGATAATGTTTGGAGTAAATTTGCGGATAGTTTTTGGATATCATTACAGTGGAACTTGGATAATTCGAACCTCAAGGGACCAGTAAAAACAAATCGAATTATCCAAAAATTCGAATTAAGGAAGTTCTTTGAAAAGGGTAGAGAAAATGTATTGTATTACGTTTACATAATGCTCTTTACCTTCAACAAAGCAGTTTAACAGACAACGGTACTTTATAATGACTGTATCATGAATAACCTCAAAAGTTTCAAATGAAAAATCAAAATGTACTATTCACCTATTTAACGACAGTAGTAATCCAGCAATCTAGTTAAGTCTTAGAGAAATCTACTGTTTTTCAAAATAGTTTGAGATTTTTACCTGTTTCCTACAGTTAAGTCTCTCAGCCATCACGAAAGAATCTAACAAATGCAAGGAACGGAAAACAGAACTACTTCCGTCATTTCTACTTAAAAAAAACGCGTAAGTTCTGTGATGTGGTTTGTTACTTGGGCTGCACTCGGGACAGTTTTTTCGGTAACTGATCCAACTGTCCCAATTGTTTGGCTTCCGATCGACTTTTTACACCAAAAACTTCGAATTACCCAAAATATAATTCGAATTAACCATGATTTTTTAGCATTGATTGTATATAAAATGCTAGGGACCAAGAGAAAAATTCGAATTAAAGAAGATTTCGAATTAGCCACGTTCCACTATACTGTACTAGGACCCGGATGTTAAGACGCATATTTTTAGCCTACTTTTCACATTTTGCAAAAATGAGGAAAAAGTAGACTTATGAGATCGATCCGGGAAAAAGTGTGTCTGTCTGTCTGTCTGTCTGTCTGTCCTTCTGTCTGTCTGTCTGTCTGTCTGTCTGTCTGGCTGTGTGTGTGTCCCCCCCTATCAACTCCTAAACGGCTGCAGCAATCAAAACCAAATTTAGTATGAGTAAAGATGTGCACCGGAATAGCTCACGTCCATATTTGAAAATGATGCCAGTGCTACCAACTGCTGAAAAAACGCACTAGAAATTTGAGCTCCATGTTGGATATCTTGCAAGGTATGCATGGGAGCTATTCCAAAATTGGCACACATGTAGATAAGACTATTTCAGTTTAATTTCCAGGAGGCCAACCATGACAGTGTTGCCAAAATAATTTTAAGCCTTCTGATAGGTCCAATGTTTAAATGCATATAACTTCTACACTATCAATCGGATTTCAACCAAATTTTGTATGTAATATCTGTACATAAACAGATATGACTGGGCGTATTCTTAAGAGTCACCAGGGCTGCCAACTGTTAATAATTGCTCTCTCTATTTTTTTAATCCAAATACCAATATATCAGAAAGTATGCAAGCCAACAGCTTTAAACTATGCACACGTATATTCTGACATTTTAGATTAATTTGGAGTAACTTATATACGTCAGGTCTACCAACATGATTATAAGCCTGCTGATAGTACCAATTTTTAAATGCCTGTAACTTCTATACTATCAGTTGGATTTCAACCAAATTTCGTATGTGCTATGTGTACCGTAACAGATATGACTATAAGTATTGTTAAGAGCAATCAGGGCTGCCAACTGTTAATAAATGCTGTCTATATTCTTTTTACCCTAATATCAATATATCAGAAAGTATGCAAGCCAACAGCTCTATACTTTGCACACGTATAGCCCCAGACATTCTAGATTAATTTGGAGTAATTAATACAAGGCAGTGCTGCCAACATGATTCTATGCCTGCTGATATGTAAAATTTTAAAATACCTGTAACTTCTATACTAACAAATGGATTTCATTCAAAATTGGCACAACAAGATATCATAATAATTCAGATTATTTCTGACCAGCACACGCATGGTATTGTTGGCAACATGCTTTTACGCGTGCTGATAGATCCAGTGTCTAACTGCATGTAACGTCCATTGGACTTCAACCAAATTTTGTATTCTGTAACTTAAGAGGTGGAACTAAGAATATATTCAGTCACCAGGGCTGCCAACTGTAGTGCTCTATTAGGCTACATTATACCAGGTATATTTTGAACTAAGTTAATTAGATATTTCGATATTACCAACTTAATTTCGTCATTATTCTAGATAGGTTCATATACTGTAGAATAATTATTGGCATGAAAAGTAGGCTGTATAGTTCTTCACGGAAATTCTTGTTCCCTTATGTTTTTTTTTTTTTCATGACAAATAATGTAAGGTGATGATTTAAGCTTATATCATTCAAATTATGCCATTAAGCATATTTAACGCTCCAAACTGTAAAGGGTTGAAATACTGGCTGTAATAACATTCATTTTAAAAATAACACTTGATATACATAGCCTAGGGGAACGACTTTCTCCTCAAATGTCTAAATGTGTTGCTTTATGCTTTATCTAATTAAAAAATACCATATTATAGTAATGCCAGTAGATTCGGATAACGAACGTGTGGATGCTGATAAAAGTCATGCGGATGTGGGGTGGATGTGGATAACACTAGTGCGTATGTTGGGCGGATGCGGATAACGTTCTGTTTATCCGTGCAGGGCTCTACTGATAACCTAGGCCCCTTCAAACACCAATTTAATATTGGACCGTGGCTCTTCAACCAGGCTTACCAATTACGAGTATTTGAATAGCATTGCCTTATGTTGCCGAACATACTTAGTAGAACACCTCCTGGTGTAGCGGGTAGCATCTGAGTCCTGGAACAAGGTACACTGGACCTCGTGCGACAAACTTGAGAAGAGATAAGATTCCCACCTCAGCCACCCAGGAAGTGGTTCACCGTTGTTTCCCCACTTCTACTCCAGGTGAAAGCCGGGAAAGTTCCTAGCTTAAGGCCACCTTCTTCCCAATCCTCATATGAATTACAAATACACACACTAATACAGCCATCACAATAACACACGTTATCAGAAATATCCACACTCATCCAAATACACGGGGATAAGTGACCACGATGCCCAAGCCCCTCAGATGAAACAACAACAACAACAACAACAACAAAAACTACATGACGTTTCTAATATTAAGAGAAGTGTATAATATCAATGTTATTGGTTTTACGTCCCTTTTAACTACTGCGGATTTTAGAGACGCCAGGATGCCGAAGTTTTGCCCTGAATGGGATCTTCAACGTGCCAGTAAATCTACTTACATGGCTCCCTCAAATACCAACTGACTGCGCCGAGATTCGATCCCACTATCTTGGGGTCAGCAGGCGAGAACGTTACCTCCGAGCCACGCAGCCAGTAAGAGACTTACATTTGTGGACACTTAAATGCAAGGTACTCGTGTCAGTAGATTTACTGGAACATTAAAGAACCCTATTTGCGTAAAGTTCAAGTATATCGGCGTCTCTAAAAAGTCACAAGAGTTAAAAAGAACGTAAACCCTTAACATTATTTATTATTATTATTATTATTATTATTATTATTATTATTATTATTAATATTATTATTATTATCACCATCATGGTAAGGTTAATTATTACATTACCAATTAATATTATTATTATTGTTATTATTATTAATATTAATACGAAAGTGGTCCCGGGATGGGTTTTGTCAAGAGGATAGGGTGTGTTTTTTTAGTGGGTAAGAATCCCACACACATGAAGAGTGCGGACCCTCTTCAAGCGTCTTGATAGAAGATTTTTCCACATCCCTTGTAAAAATATATTATTATTATTATTATTATTATTATTATTATTATTATTATCATCATCATGGTGAGGTTAATTATTACTAGGGCTCGGATTTTTAGGTAAATAAATATTTTTTATGTAAATACATATTTTAAGCATTTTGTCTATAAATACATAAATTCCTGCGTTTCACTTAAAGGCACATAAAAAGACATAATATTCACATTTTTAAAAGCAGTATGCTAAATCCTTCAGTTTATTGCAATTTTGTTCTGTGTTACTTCAGCGGGGAAGAACCTGTGAGCTATCTAATCTTCATGCAGAGCGTATGTCAGCTTGCAACTGTGTTATTCTTAACTTGTCGCCCCGTGCCACTCACTGTGGAAGCCGGGGATTTCTTTGTCCATAGCCATATTTCACCACGTGCTAGAGCTACCTGGAACCAGTGTCACTCACATGCAGATCATTTCTGGTACTGTGAAGTATAAGGCAGTTCTACGATGCCTAAAGTAAAAACAACTACAAGCTATCGTCTGTTGCAGAATTTAAAGATAACTTTACTTCGGATGGGGGTGTTCTATTCTGCCAACCATGTGGGAAAGCAATCATGGCTGAACAGCGATCTCACGTTACACTACACCTCAAGGGCAAGAAACATATTGCCGCAGTTTTGCACCTTCAGAATAAGTGTTTCGCGATAATCGTCGGTCATTTGTGATGGACAACCTGAAGATGTATCTCGTTATGTATTATAGTGCTTCAGCAGTCAGTGAGACATAGTATTCGTGAGTACTGCATATTGTTTATACTCACATTAATAAACTAAATTATAATTAAATATTTTTACTTTCTTGTCACATAATTCAGGTATTTTGAATACATAAAAATAAATATTTCCCCGATTTTTAGCACCTAAAAATCCGAGCCCTAATTATTACATTACCATGTTTCTCTCTGACCATGGTTATTATGAAGCATAACTCCATCGAATGGGAATATCACCGGGTTCACGGTGTCGTTATTGTGATGATGAATGGGATGACCTTCAGCACACGTTCCTTGCATGTTTGAGGTGGAGAAATCCTCGAAGACTTCTGGAGACAAAAGTTGGAGTCATTGCACCAGAGAATGTGGTGGATAAAATGCTCAGCAGCAGAGAGAGTTGGGCATAGATTGCTGTCTACATCTCTGAGCTGCTATAACAAAACAAAAAGAACACCCGAGAAGATTGGTTGCTGAAGACAGTGAGGATGATGATGAGCAATTTCATTACGTTAAGTGAAATTAACTGAGACCTCTGGTCATAACAGTCGCTTAACCCTGAAGAAATGATGGACAGACAGTTCCGGGGTGGCCTTAAGCCAAGTATAGCGTTTTGGGGGTTTTAGTAGGTAAGAATCCTGCACAGTTTTAAGTCCGGAATCTTGCAGTCTGTCTTTTGAAGATATCCCCACGGTTTCGCTCAAAAAACTTTAAAAAAAATCATGTTAACGGAGAGATTCGACACACGATCAAGTATAGGGGGCTACATGACTACGATGTTGCAAAGCCCCTAATCAACAATTCAAACAGAAACCTATACGATAGAGCAAGAAGTTTTTTTTAAGATGACCAACTGTAAAAAAAAATCGTTAAAACCAAATCTACTGTACTTAGGGTGCGCAACGTGTATTTACATAGGGAGTTGAGTCGGATCAGTGTGTGGGTGGCGTGTGGGTTCGAGTGCTTGATCAGCTGACAGATCGCATTTCAACCTTGAGACATTCATTGACGATATGAATAAATAAGAACTTGACTCGTGTAATGCAAACATATGAATTATTAACTTCTATTGTAGTCCCCATCCGATCAGCAGTTACTAGGTCACATATCTTCAATTCACTAGAAGTAGTATTACTGTATCATCATACTTCCTGCTTTTCAGCTCTGTGTCCTACTGTCCCGGTAAAACTTTTTAGTGACTCAAATTGCCCTTGTTCTTAGGCCTAATGTAGTCATACTGTTGTTGATTGTTTGAGTCTACAGTCTTTTGACTGGTTTGATGCAGCTTTCCGTGCTTCCTTGTCCTGAGCTAAACGTTTCATCTCAACATAGCTGCCACACCTTACATCCGAGGCAATCTGTTTAACATATTCTAACTTTGGTCTACCCCTACAGTTCTTATCCTCGACCCTTCCTACTTTAACTAAGTTTGCTATTCCTGGGTGTCTAAGTATGTGTCCTACCAACCTATCTCTTCTCATCATTAGTAGTCACCAGAAACATCTCTCCTCTCCCACTCGTCTTAATACCTCCTCATTCGTAACCCTATCTACCCATCTGATCATCATTTTCCTGTAACACCACATTTTAAACACTTCAATTCTCTTCTTTTCTGCTACTCCAACAGTCCAAGTTTCACTTGCATAGAGTGCCACGTACCAGACAAAGCTCTAAAAATTACTTCCTAATACCTAAATCAATATTCGATGTCAACATATTCCTTTTCCGCAGAAATGCTCTCCTTGCCTGTTCTGTTCATCTTGAAAGTGGTGTAGGTGGTTTTTATTTTATTGAGGGGATTGTGACATCCTTGCCATGAGCCCTATGTACAGTCGAACTTCAATATCTCAAAAAATTATTTCGAATTATCGAAAATTCAGAAATACATCAAAAAATGGGATTCTATTATCATTAATCCTTAAATAGTGAACTGTTGCTACTGTGCCCTTTCAGCAAGAAATATGCAAATCACAGTATGCCAGCATTGCTCAATTCGGGATTTTCGGGGCTGCGGAAAGTTCTCCCACTCTGTGACTTACACATTTTGGATTAAATAGAGGATACACTTGCAAAAATAACAACAAAATTAACTCCTATTTTAAAACATTCAATTAACCAAAATTATGGCGCTACAAACAATAAAACAATTAAATTACTGACCAATAATCTTCTACTTGTTCCAAATGAACAAGGGATAATATAAGAATAAAACAAATATTGTATTAAAACACATGGTTTCCTTAAAAACCAACAATTCATAATTATTTTTACTTCCATAAAGTACCTATCTTAAAGTTCCATATAACTACGAGCTCCTTTGGCTCGATATTTTCCAATAATAATGGCGTCATTCCTTTGTATACCTCAAAAACTATTTTTAGCTTTTCTTATCATCAAAACAAATATATAATTACATTTAAAATTACATGTTAATCATCTACTTCAATATTTGGGCACTTCACATGTTTTCAGCATTTACTATCTCTCTCAAATTTTACAATTTCATCACGGTAATCGGGAAAATACTTGTGTACTCCAGAGTTATAAAGATTACTTGACAAAGTCAAAAACTATGATTACTCCCGGAACCTAGTTACCTTCATTTAACTCGTGGAAATCCTACTTTCATACAGCATTACAATAGGGATTGTTATTTATTTTATTTGTCTTATAAGACCATTATCACATAAGAAAACTACGATCTGAACTGGCAAGCGATAATTTCCTCTACAAGGACCTCGGTTCAATTCCCGGGTCATTAACAACTTTAAACACTCACGGTGTATTCATTACTTCTTACAAGACGGCCTTCAGCCACCCTCCTGCTCCTAGGGTCTGACCGTAATACTTGAGCGTGATTTATGACTTGTGCGGGAGACTTCCCGTTTTAGTCTGCGGGTGGAGCTCTCTTCAAAGCATTTACAAGAGTTTAGTGCTTTTCAGTCGGTCAACACGAATGTACCCAAAAGAGATGGGTTATGCCCTAATCCTGAAATAAATTACATGAGATTAATAAAACACTAGGATGACCAGTTTCGATCGTCAAGCGATCATCATCAGATCCAATACACTTAGGCTATAAAATCTATGTTTGAAATACAGGTGAAAATATTTACAATATGTACAATTATTTAGTTGCAGTATTGGTACTGCAACTGTCAGTGTATGCTAAATGCAGTATATATGTTAGGTGAAATGCTGAATGGTGATGGCTATCCGGAGATTGTACTTTAGAGAGATTATATGGTTGTAAACTATGGTTAAACTATAAAATTTTAGGCTAACTACTTATCTGATTGTCTTCCGTACTACAGCTATTCGCAGTTTCCGTGCTCACTTGAACTCGCTGTGCGGTCGACTGCGGTGGTTATCTTAACGACAGGTTTTTCCCTGCCTTCCCCCCCCCCTGTCCCTACGTGCTGTGGGGATTGATCGCGATGTGTTTATGTGAGGTGTTGCCAACCTAGATAAGATGTATGTTATTGAATGAGGTGGATCTACAACTATTAAAGACCGTGGATTAGTCCTCGCCACGTGGAGCATAACCCATTCGAACTAAGCGTTGACGGTCTTATGAGGACGTCCCGGCACCTTTAATACTGCCTCTAATATGGGCCTTGGTTTATTGCAGAAGAAAAGTACATCGTACACCTGATCCAGCTAACATTTACCTATTAAAAACCCCCTAATTTCCCCCCTTTTTTATCTAGCTTGGCTGTGTCGCTAAATTGTGTATTGTTTCCGACAGGGTGTTTTTTTAGTAGCGTGAAGAGGGGTGAGCTCTCCATGAACGTGTGTTCATTTAGATTGTTGGGATTGTTTCGTTTGGCTAGGTGTATCTCGATTGCTTCCTTTATGTCAAGAGCTCTGCCTTTCGATTCGTGATGGATTATTTTAAGGTCCGACTCTATGTTGGTAAAGCTATGCCCTGCGTCACACATATGTTCGCACACGGCTGAATGTGTTCCGTATCTTATCGCATTTCTATGTTCATTATAACGTGTGTCTACTCGCCTTCCACTCTGCCCGATGTAATTAGCTTGACAATCGGTGTCTTGGCACGTTATAGAATATACCCCTGACCTTGAATACGGGTCACGTTTATTTAGATTACTATTTAGGAGGTGCCTAGCGGTTGTGTTTTTCGTCGTGAAAGCTATCTTTATGCCTTGCTTTTTGAATAGGTTAGTGATTTTATATGTATTCGCATTCACATAGTTGAAACGCGCAAATTTTTTCTCATTACTGTCCGGTTTGGGAATCGTTTTATCTTTATTTTTATGTTTGGCTATAATTTGATTTATTTTGCTTGGCGAGAAGTTGTTTTCCTTTGCTATTTGCATAATAGTTCTTATTTCCTTATTATAGTTGTCTTTTGACATGGGTATGTTTAAAGTCCTGTGCACCATTGAATTGAAACCCGCTAGTTTGTGCGTATTGGGGTGATTAGACTGATTGTCGATTGCATGCGAGGTTTGTGTTGCTTTCCGGAATATGGAATATGAAAGGTCGTTGTCTTTACGTTCAATAGTTATATCGAGATAATTTATTTTCCGGTCTATTTCGGATTCCTTAGTGAATTTGATAGAATGGTGAAGGCTATTAATGGATTGGAGAATTGTTTCTTCGCTTGTTAGATCAGTATCGTAGATGCAAATTACATCATCTACGTATCTTTTCCATATTACTATTCCCTTTGTTGAAGTCTTTTCTAAGAACGCATTTTCTAGTGCATTGATGAAGATGTCAGCGATTAACCCACTTAGTGGCGATCCCATTGCTAGGCCTTCTCTCTGTGTGTATATTTTATTGTCGAATTGAAACACGTTTTGGGTGAGAACGACCCTCAGTAATCTCACAATCTCTTCTATTTCTTTTACCGAATTGTTGGATTTTAAGTTGTTTTCGATAGTGTTGATTGCTTCAATAATCGGAATATTGGTGTACATGTTAGTTACGTCGAAGGATACTAGCCTGAAGCTAGGTTTCATTTGTAGGGTGTTCAATGCTGTTACTAGTTCTGTTGTGTTCTTTACAGAGTTGTTTTTGTCGTTGGAAAGACGGCATTTTAAGATTTTTAGTAACTCTTTGCTGATTTTGTAATTAGGGGCATTCCTACAATTGACTATTGGTCTCATTGGGCATTCCTTTTTGTGTATTTTTGGTTGTCCCCTCAATGACGGTATTTTCGGGTTCATGTTTATTAGTTTTGATTTTTCGGCTTTGGTCAGTATGTATTCTGTTTCTTTTAGCGCACTTTTTATTTGTTTTTGGAATTTGTTGGTGGGGTCTTTTGTTAATTCCTTGATGTCGTTTTTGTTTAGGAATTCGACTGTTTTTTCAATGTATTTCAATGTATTTTCAATGTCGACCGCACAGCGAGTTCAAGTGAGCACGGAAACTGCGAATAGCTGTAGTACGGAAGACAATCAGATAAGTAGTTAGCCTAAAATTTTATAGTTTAACCATAGTTTACAACCATATAATCTCTCTAAAGTACAATCTCCGGATAGCCATCACCATTTAGCATTTCACCTAACATATATACTGCATTTAGCATACACTGACAGTTGCAGTACCAATACTGCAACTAAATAATTGTACATATTGTAAATATTTTCACCTGTATTTCAAACATAGATTTTATAGCCTAAGTGTATTGGATCTGATGATGATCGCTTGACGATCGAAACTGGTCATCCTAGTGTTTTATTAATCTCATGTAATTTATTTCAGGATTAGGGCATAACCCATCTCTTTTGGGTACATTCGTGTTGACCGACTGAAAAGCACTAAACTCTTGTTTACTAAGGCAACACTGAAAATATGGCTTCAAACACCACAATCAAAGCATTTAAACAAACCTTCCTTTCATTTACAGTTCTTTGGGGAGACCTGGCTTTTACTTCATTTATTTTCTTTCAACAACATTTTAGGTTCATAAACCACTTTCGTAACCTTGGCATTTATTAATTATGAGAGGGTCCTCATTGATTGGGAAGAGTAATACACATTCTACGACGAATAATTAGGGGCTTTAACAACAAGAGGATTCTAGGTTCGAATCTCTTAACATGCCTCGAGAACCATTTCCACATTAGAGGACTTATACAAAATGCGATTTAAAGTCGGCCGTGGCCTACATGACCTACGCTCAATAATACCATACATTTGCTCCCTTTTACATAATAACACACACATGGCCTCGTGATCTACGTCACAATTAGAGGACTTACAACATATCTCAATTCACTGCAATCAACTACCCTTCATAAGTAACTTACCAAGTACTTTAACTTTTACGCGTTCCTAGCGTGACATTTTATTTTAATTGCGCTCCGTTGCGCTATACATTATTTTTAAGCCTATCGTCTTCCAAAGAACTGATAAATTCTATATTAACAATTGATACATATCTCAATTTTTATATTAATCTTTTCCTTTGACAATAATTGCTCTATTTTAATGACATGTGTTAATATCATGTCTTATACTTTTTATTAAGGCTCCAACGCTCTTATGTTCATATCATTCAATTTGATCTTCATTTATATTTCATTACCTTGTTATTATTATTATTCATATTATATCTTCATTCCTTACAAAAGCTCACAAGCTATTTCTTTCATATAACTCAAATTTACCTTTATTTAAATATCTTTCATGATAATTATTATTATTATTACGCTTGCCCTTATAACATTCGTCAAATACACTGACATTTTATTCATACAGTTCCTCTACAGGATTTATTCTTTCAAATAATTATTTGTAATTTCTCAAAATTCTATTTTTGTTCAGACCGCGTTCTTATTCTGTATTTAGTTATTTAGAAACATCCCTTTTTCTCAAAAACTCCGGTGGATTTGTACACAATCATTTCCCGACACCCAAAACATAATGAAAATCTTTACTCACATGTTTAAGGTCGTCTTTTGACCCTTCTCCTCGTGCGATGTGTCATTTTTGGCCCACTTCTTAACTTACTTCATCGTGTACAAATTCATGGCATGTACAGACATATCTTGACACATATTTAACACGTATACACTTACCACTAATAACATTTTAAATACACTGGTGTATCCGTTTAGAACACACGACAAAACACTGAAAATATATTATTTTTAACACTAAAATCTTGATATGTTTACACTTCACAATTTTTGATCACTAGACCGCTATTTAAGCCTATCACACGTGACCTCTTGATCTCCCGTCTCCAAGGGTGAAATTTAGTAATGTCGGCTTCCTATCCTCTCTGAATTTGAAAGTCTCGAAACATCTACTTCCTCCCTGCAATAGCACTCCTTCGAATCCCGTTCTGGTCGATCTGCTATTCCTCTGACACGAACGGCTCCCCTTTTAGATTCTGTTTATTGATCTTAATGAAAGTCTGTTCTGTTCACGGTCCCCTTGATAATTTATCGGTGACCTATGGATTTTTAACAAGTAATACTTCTTGCGTCTTAGTGCTTTTGAATAGTTCGTCTGCTTTCATGAAACGAATGTCTATAGTTTCCTGTCTTCTCCTTTGCTTATTCGGTTCTAGTACTTCTAATCTTCGAGAATACTTACGAACCTTATTTCTCAGTCCCTGCTCGGGTTCCTTAAATTAGATAAACTATTTATCTCTCTGTTACGGTACTTCCGTACGTTATGATACTTGGGTCGTTTCCTTAAAGACCTATCGCCTTGAGTCCTGAGTTCGCAGCCTGCTCTGACTATATTTTACGAACTTTTCACTGTAAACTTTTATACTGTCGGACCTAAATCCTGTAACTAGGATTTTCCTAATTTTTCTCAAACACGGCGATACTGTACTTTTACTTCTTTACAACTCCTTACGGAGGTACGTGAATTATTGATAACGCGACGCCCGTGGCTATCGGATATTCTTCATTCGGTGTAATACAGCGTTTTTCCCCTCAAGGAAAGCTGGTATATTGTCTTCGGTGTGTCTCAGCGTAACGCCCCCACACGGACTATCTGAATTCGATGTTTGATGAAGCAGAGTGACGCCCCCTCACGGACTGTCGGTATACTCTTGTACTGATGCAGAGTAACGCCCTCCTAGGCTCTCGGAATACTGCATACGGCGTGATACAGAGTGACGCCCCCTCACGGGCTGTAAGAATGACTGCATGTTTGGTCTGGCTCTGCCAGGAGCTTTATACTATTTAGCCACAAAAAGATAAAACTCTAGTCCTTTTCGTGACCAACTTTTAAAATAATGGTTGCACAATTATAAAAATTATATCTTCAGAAAGCTCGTCTTCTCAACGTCAAATGATCTCATTGCGCATAAGAATCGATCGTGCAATTCGGAGATATTAATTTATTTGTAGTCTTCAGCTGCGTGGGTGTTGCTGTTCATTTTTAAATTCTCCCCTCCTCGGGTCTCAGTGAATCCCCAATGACGTATACTTGCGTTTGCAGTTTTTTCCTGTGCAATTATTACAAGGTTTTTCTTTACACAAAAATCTCTAATCCAAAATGATTCACAGTCCAGTGATTATTTACTTATTTTCATTCCTGTAAATGGGTTAAATTTAATTATTCTTCTTCTGGCTCATCGGCGGTGTTGCCGTTTTCATGCAAGCTAAGCGGGATTTCCGAGTCACGCTTCCTTGTCTTACAGTAAAAAATTTCCACTCGTTCTATTAATATCCATGACTGGCTCCTTCTGAATGTCAAGAGGTATGATCTCATCTCCTGAACACCTGGTCCTCGTCGCTTGCACAACATTAGGTTAGAACCCTGGCTTGATATTTCTCTATGTTACATTAGAAACTGTATGTTTCTTTCATTACTTCCCCAAATGCATGGATTCGACCACTTTGAGCCAATGGTACATGGGTTCATCTCACCCCTCCTTAGGTAAAATAAATTTTCGAAAAAATTTGAGGAAATTTATTTCAATTAATCTTATCTTTCTTTATTCGTCGAAGCCATCATAACGTTATCTGAACCTTCTGTCTCTCTTATTTCTTTAAAGTTCCCTTCTTCTCTGGCTTGTCTGTGGGTCTTCTAAAAATCCCATTCATTCATTCCCCCTCGCTGACGTCTTCACTCAGGGTCATAAATCTCTTGTCACGTTCGGGTGTTTACAACTTTCCCCCAGTCTGGTGTGCACTCTCCAAACTTGAGTCAAACCGTTTTTGTTTCTTTTCTCTTCTCATAAGACGGACTTCTTGTCGGTCTATTTCTCTATTCATTACATATTGTCAACCTAATGACCTTCTTTTAATTACCTTGCGGGTGCAACTGGCTTTACCCGTCAATTCATCCTTTTTGTTCTCAGACTTCAAGTCTGTAACATTTCATTTGGTTTTTTTAAGAGCTTGGTCTAACCTCACCTGACTCTTTCTGGGTTTCTTCCACCTTCCTCATCTCTTTTTGAGGTGGTATTTCCAACAAAAATTATTTTATTCCTTTTATTCTTCAACGGTTGCATCTGGCTTAACCCGTTGGTTACATTGTAATAATCTTTTTCTTCATCTCGCATCGAGATAGCATTTCCAAAGAGTATTTCTTTTTCCGACTCTTCCAATTCTTTAGATCCTTCAGATCTCCTTCCTGTCTCTTCCTTTTATCATTCCCTTTCTTTTTACGAAGTTTCCAACTGAAATATGTCTGTGCGTCCTCTTCCTCCAAGGCATTATACGTTGTCTCTCCTCCTCTCTTGATTTCCATGGGGTATCTATTTTCTTGTAAACCGACTACCAATTGCGGTTTTCCTCTTTCCTGATTTTCTTCAAAAGTATCTCCTTCCCTCTTTTCATTATTTCCAACAATCTCATCTTTTCCTTTGAGGTTTTCTTGGCTCTCATTTGGATCTGTTTCCATTTTTCTTTTCTTTTGTTGCCAGTCCTGGTATTTAATCATTAATTCAAGGATCTGTGCTTTCAATTTTGGTCCTTCTTCTTCTTCTAATGCCCCTTTATCTTCCTTATCCTCAGGAATTTCTTCTAGTTGTATCTCATCTTTCTTCACCTCCTGAATTTCTTCGGAGTTTTCTTTTTCAATTTCTTTGAGATTTTGAACCTCAGTTTCTATCGGTGCCTCGACGATAGTTTCTATTATCGTTTCTTTTACTTTCTCCATTTCTTCAGGAATTATTATTTCCGTTTCTCCTGCTTCCACTTCTTTCATTATCTCCTGTTCTGAGATTATTTCTTGATCTTCCAGCTCAATCTTTTCATCAAAATGTTCTTCTTCACTTTGCAGCTCGTTTTCAGTTCGGCTGTCCTCCTGGTCTGAAGTTACTATTTCCTCCGGAATTTCCATTTGTTCTTCAGGAAGGATCTCACAGGTTTCCTCAGTTTCCACTGGAGTTATTGCGATTTCCACTTCTTTTTCTTCTTCTTCTTCTTCTTCTTCTTCTTCTTCTTTAATATCAATTTCGGGCTCATCCGGCACCGTTACTTCTTTTTCTTCTTCCATTTCTACTTGCTTTTTAGCTTGGGCAGCGGCTTCATCTGACTGACGGTTCAGCGCTACGATATATTCATCATATCCCTTCTGAGCAGCCTCTAATATTTCTTGATATTCCGGAATTTTAACTTTCCTTACTTCAGCTAACTCCTGAACACTTATTATATCTTGTTCCTCGTACATGCTCACTTGGAAGCTCCCCATCTTATTTCTTTCTTTATCTATATCATTCATATGTTCCTGAACGTCATTCCTCCTGTCGTACTCTTTGTAATCAATATTACACTGAATACGCCTCCAGTTCCTCCATATTTCCCACACGCGTTTCATTTCTTCCTCTATTTCATTCATGAAACTTCTTATCTGTTCCCACGCAGCTAATTCTATTTTCCCTTCTTCCGCCATGCATTTCGCAAATTTCTTTTGTATTTCCCTTAAGGACTTTTTAACATGAGGGATTTCCTTATACAATTCTTCTAATTCCTGTTTGGGTATCTTAAAGTTATTTTTACCTGCCCTTTGACGAAATTCGAGTGTCTTAGTAGTTTCCTTGGAAATACTTTTTCTTAGTTCCTCAATTTCCTCTGTTTTACTTAAGCCTGCACATCTTCTATCCCAAAGTTCAATCGTCACCTTGAATTGCTTCTTTCGTATTTCATCAGTTATATCCAAGAATTCTTTTATTTCCTTCCAGGTCGCCATTTCTACTTTTTCCTGATCCTGAACACGGAGATTATCGTTCTTTTCCCCTTTGCTTTCCGAGCCTACCTGAACCTGCGTTACTACATGAGACTTTGAATTATCTTTACTATTGTTTTCCTCTGTGCTAATTACATTCTCCCTTGGAATCGGTTTACAATTTTCTTTTTCCTTTTGGAGCTCTAAAGGCTCAACTTTTACCCTGTTTTCTGCAGACATGTTACCTTTTCTTGGTGTAACTGTCTCCAGGTGCACGCATGCTTTCTACAGAAACCTTTACAATGTCCTTACTTGGGTACTCTTTATCATCTATTTGGAGGTTTTCTTGACTATTTCTAACTTTACTTTCTTCCTTCTTGGCCTCCCATACTTCATTATTTATCTTTATCATTTCCTCCATCTCTTTATTAAAATGCTCCCTCAGGCACACCTTAACATCTGTAGTTTTACATTTACCTTTACTCTTTACCCTTACATACTCTGAGAGCCTCCGCCTCTCTTTACTTAATGACATCATATTAGTATACAGTGGGCTACTTATGCCACATCGCTAAAACATGCTTGAGAGATAATAATCTGAACCTTTGTGTCCCAATTTCTTCAAAAATTTACTTTGGTACGGGTTTTTACTACAACGTACCCTTTTGACAACTTTATTCATACTCAGAAACTTTATGGAAGTGTTTAAAATTCAAAATTTCGAAAAACCGTTTTTTTAATGAAAATTTTGATTTTTCGAGAAACTCGGGTTTTCCCTAGGAAAACTCAGCCCTGCGTACTGGGCGCCATTTAATTAGTGGTTGCTAGGTGTATGATAAAATCATACATGCCCCACGTTGGAAAACAATAAAACAATTAAATTACTGACCAATAATCTTCTACTTGTTCCAAATGAACAAGGGATAATATAAGAATAAAACAAATATTGTATTAAAACACATGCTTTCCTTAAAAACCAACAATTCATAATTATTTTTACTTCCATAAAGTACCTATCTTAAAGTTCCATATAACTACGAGCTCCTTTGGCTCGATATTTTCCAATAATAATGGCGTCATTCCTTTGTATACCTCAAAAACTATTTTTAGCTTTTCTTATCATCAAAACAAATATATAATTACATTTAAAATTACATGTTAATCATCTACTTCAATATTTGGGCACTTCACATGTTTTCAGCATTTACTATCTCTCTCAAATTTTACAATTTCATCACGGTAATCGGGAAAATACTTGTGTACTCCAGAGTTATAAAGATTACTTGACAAAGTCAAAAACTATGATTACTCCCGGAACCTAGTTACCTTCATTTAACTCGTGGAAATCCTACTTTCATACAGCATTACAATAGGGATTGTTATTTATTTTATTTGTCTTATAAGACCATTATCACATAAACACTCACGGTGTATTCATTACTTCTTACAAGACGGCCTTCAGCCACCCTCCTGCTCCTAGGGTCTGACCGTAATACTTGAGCGTGATTTATGACTTGTGCGGGAGACTTCCCGTTTTAGTCAGCATTTAAACAAACCTTCCTTTCATTTACAGTTCTTTGGGGAGACCTGGCTTTTACTTCATTTATTTTCTTTCAACAACATTTTAGGTTCATAAACCACTTTCGTAACCTTGGCATTTATTAATTATGAGAGGGTCCTCATTGATTGGGAAGAGTAATACACATTCTACGACGAATAATTAGGGGCTTTAACAACAAGAGGATTCTAGGTTCGAATCTCTTAACATGCCTCGGGAACCATTTCCACATTAGAGGACTTATACAAAATGCGATTTAAAGTCGGCCGTGGCCTACATGACCTACGCTCAATAATACCATACATTTGCTCCCTTTTACATAATAACACACACATGGCCTCGTGATCTACGTCACAATTAGAGGACTTACAACATATCTCAATTCACTGCAATCAACTACCCTTCATAAGTAACTTACCAAGTACTTTAACTTTTACGCGTTCCTAGCGTGACATTTTATTTTAATTGCGCTCCGTTGCGCTATACATTATTTTTAAGCCTATCGTCTTCCAAAGAACTGATAAATTCTATATTAACAATTGATACATATCTCAATTTTTATATTAATCTTTTCCTTTGACAATAATTGCTCTATTTTAATGACATGTGTTAATATCATGTCTTATACTTTTTAGTAAGGCTCCAACGCTCTTATGTTCATATCATTCAATTTGATCTTCATTTATATTTCATTACCTTGTTATTATTATTATTCATATTATATCTTCATTCCTTACAAAAGCTCACAAGCTATTTCTTTCATATAACTCAAATTTACCTTTATTTAAATATCTTTCATGATAATTATTATTATTATTACGCTTGCCCTTATAACATTCGTCAAATACACTGACATTTTATTCATACAGTTCCTCTACAGGATTTATTCTTTCAAATAATTATTTGTAATTTCTCAAAATTCTATTTTTGTTCAGACCGCGTTCTTATTCTGTATTTAGTTATTTAGAAACATCCCTTTTTCTCAAAAACTCCGGTGGATTTGTACACAATCATTTCCCGACACCCAAAACATAATGAAAATCTTTACTCACATGTTTAAGGTCGTCTTTTGACCCTTCTCCTCGTGCGATGTGTCATTTTTGGCCCACTTCTTAACTTACTTCATCGTGTACAAATTCATGGCATGTACAGACATATCTTGACACATATTTAACACGTATACACTCACCACTAATAACATTTTAAATACACTGGTGTATCCGTTTAGAACACACGACAAAACACTGAAAATATATTATTTTTAACACTAAAATCTTGATATGTTTACACTTCACAATTTTTGATCACTAGACCGCTATTTAAGCCTATCACACGTGACCTCTTGATCTCCCGTCTCCAAGGGTGAAATTTAGTAATGTCGGCTTCCTATCCTCTCTGAATTTGAAAGTCTCGAAACATCTACTTCCTCCCTGCAATAGCACTCCTTCGAATCCCGTTCTGGTCGATCTGCTATTCCTCTGACACGAACGGCTCCCCTTTTAGATTCTGTTTATTGATCTTAATGAAAGTCTGTTCTGTTCACGGTCCCCTTGATAATTTATCGGTGACCTATGGATTTTTAGCAACTAATACTTCTTGCGTCTTAGTGCTTTTGAATAGTTCGTCTGCTTTCATGAAACGAATGTCTATAGTTTCCTGTCTTCTCCTTTGCTTATTCGGTTCTAGTACTTCTAATCTTCGAGAATACTTACGAACCTTATTTCTCAGTCCCTGCTCGGGTTCCTTAAATTAGATAAACTATTTATCTCTCTGTTACGGTACTTCCGTACGTTATGATACTTGGGTCGTTTCCTTAAAGACCTATCGCCTTGAGTCCTGAGTTCGCAGCCTGCTCTGACTATATTTTACGAACTTTTCACTGTAAACTTTTATACTGTCGGACCTAAATCCTGTAACTAGGATTTTCCTAATTTTTCTCAAACACGGCGATACTGTACTTTTACTTCTTTACAACTCCTTACGGAGGTACGTGAATTATTGATAACGCGACGCCCGTGGCTATCGGATATTCTTCATTCGGTGTAATACAGCGTTTTTCCCCTCAAGGAAAGCTGGTATATTGTCTTCGGTGTGTCTCAGCGTAACGCCCCCACACGGACTATCTGAATTCGATGTTTGATGAAGCAGAGTGACGCCCCCTCACGGACTGTCGGTATACTCTTGTACTGATGCAGAGTAACGCCCTCCTAGGCTCTCGGAATACTGCATACGGCGTGATACAGAGTGACGCCCCCTCACGGGCTGTAAGAATGACTGCATGTTTGGTCTGGCTCTGCCAGGAGCTTTATACTATTTAGCCACAAAAAGATAAAACTCTAGTCCTTTTCGTGACCAACTTTTAAAATAATGGTTGCACAATTATAAAAATTATATCTTCAGAAAGCTCGTCTTCTCAACGTCAAATGATCTCATTGCGCATAAGAATCGATCGTGCAATTCGGAGATATTAATTTATTTGTAGTCTTCAGCTGCGTGGGTGTTGCTGTTCATTTTTAAATTCTCCCCTCCTCGGGTCTCAGTGAATCCCCAATGACGTATACTTGCGTTTGCAGTTTTTAGCCTACTTTCGATTTTTGCAAAAAATGAAAGTAGACTTATGAGATCAACACAGGGCGAAAAAAGTGTGTCTGTCTGTGTGTGTGTATGTGTGTGTGTGAGTCTGTGTGTGTGTGTGTGAGTGTGTGTACTCTGAATGTCTGTCCCCCCCCCTATCAATTCGAACACGGTGAATGCGAATTGAACGAAATTTGGTACAAAGGTAGCACTAGCAAAGGACACCTCAGTGTCATGTTTTATATCGCCGCCATCTTTACTAAAACTGAATGGCGGCCACTCAAACGTTCAAAACGTAAAATCAAATAACGACTAACCAAATCATCCAATCTCTACCAAATTTGGTAACAACATACCTTCGTATAGGATGCGTCTTGTGACCAAACTACAAGGTCGTCCGCCATACCATTTCAGGATGGCGGCCGTGCGAATTATGCAAACTTTATAATCCATATCATGGGACCCACCAGTTCCGATTATCGAGCCGAGAATCGTTTTAACTGTTCTAAAGGAAGAGGCACGTACGAAATTAAAAGTTTATTTTGTAATACTACAGTGCAGACGTGATTTTAAAAAGCTCAGCTGATTCATTAATAAGACAAGATGGCAGCGGATATCTTGTGCCTGACTTATATTTCACTAATTTGAGTATTGAATGCAATATAGCGTACTGATAAAAAATAAATAAACTTTGTATGAAATGCTTTATATATAAATAATATACTCCAGTGATGAAATCGTTTAGTATAAATCATTATTTGCTAACAAGTTCTATGTAAGTCATTTTAAATTGAACGATATTCGTTGACACAATTAGCTCAGTGGTAGAGCGATAGCCTGTCGCTCAGATTCCTATGGTTCAAACCCGATCAGAGCTAGTTTTTTTGCTTGAAATGTTATATGTTTATTGTTTTGTAATGACTCAGATGTTTTAAAATTAAGCGTTATATTGTGCAAATTATGGTGTAAAATATATATTTAATTAAAACATAATTCGCCAGCAGATTTACTCGAGACATCTAGCTGCCAAAAAGGTAACTTCCAGATTGTATTGAAAAGTTTCTTATTCTGGCCGCTAGAATGCACTCGCTCTGTTAGGATTATATTATCGAAAATATCCACATAGTTTGTATACACACGTCTCTGTAGGGTCATGGAAAGATTTGTTAATTCAATTAGGGTTGTGAAAGCCATGCACAACCAGACGTGTAAAGACATGCCTCAACTCAAAGTTGGATGTTGCCCACGGCAGGTCGTAATAATAATAATAATAATGTTATTGGTTTTACATCCCTTTTAACTACTGCTGCTTTTAGAGACACCGGGGTGCCGGAATTTTGGCCCGAAGGGGATCTTTAACGTGCCAGTAAATGTACTGACACGGCTCCATCGCATTTGTGCACCCTCAAATGCCAGCTGACTGCGCCAGGATACGAACCTGCAACCTAGGGCCCAGCAAGCGAGAACGTTACCGCTGAGCCACGCCGCCAGTCCGGTCGATTATGTCTCCAGATCCATAACATTCTTGATATACTTCTTATCTTTCTTTCTTTCTTTCTTCAATGATGGTAGCAGTTTTTATCTAGGTCGTGGCGTTTGGTAGAGGTAAATCGTTTCTAAGGTCTTCAACAAAGAATAGTTCTATTATACTCTTTGATAATAACAACGAGTTATAACTATACTCATACATTTAGGAGAAAGTAGGCTATATGTTCTTTACTGAACATCTTGTTTCCTGTGCAATTATTACAAGGTTTTTCTTTACACAAAAATCTCTAATCCAAAATGATTCACAGTCCAGTGATTATTTACTTATTTTCATTCCTGTAAATGGGTTAAATTTAATTATTCTTCTTCTGGCTCATCGGCGGTGTTGCCGTTTTCATGCAAGCTAAGCGGGATTTCCGAGTCACGCTTCCTTGTCTTACAGTAAAAATTTTCCACTCGTTCTATTAATATCCATGACTGGCTCCTGAATGTCAAGAGGTATGATCTCATCTCCTGAACACCTGGTCCTCGTCGCTTGCACAACATTAGGTTAGAACCCTGGCTTGATACTTCTCTATGTTACATTAGAAACTGTATGTTTCTTTCATTACTTCCCCAAATGCATGGATTCGACCACTTTGAGCCAATGGTACATGGGTTCACTACGTCATGCTGTTATTGCTATTAGGTCTACGCATGCAGGTATACTAACTAGGGTTAAATGATGCTGAGCATATATTGCACATACATTTCGATTAATTTTACTGTAGCCTATGTATTTTCCTTTCCTTTCAAAAACGTGACTCCTGCATAGCGCTATAAATCTTTTTTTTTTATTTCACTATGGTTGACTGCGTATTAGCTGGAATTCCGAACCTAATACGCTGCTGACAGGAATTGGCAGAAATACTCAGTCCAGATGCCCTAAATAACTGAATCGATATTTTAATTCCCTTGTCACACCTAAAGAACGTAATTCAACTGCATTTTCACCCCAACTTCGAACACATATTTTATCTGGGGAACAAAATATCATTCAGTGATAGAACTTCGGATTATATAAAAAACATGACATATAAATTGTCTACAACTTCACCGCAAAACTAAAATTACCTCGAGATATAGCCTAGAAGCTTGTTTGTACTTGGATGTGTATGGAATATGTCTTCACACGAAAAACAATTTCAAAGACGGCCGACGATCAGGTTTGAACCACACTGTGTTATTCATCCTTATTCATTTCATTTCTCGTTAACTCCTGTGATGAGGTTGTGTGTAGTCAGGAAGGACATCCGGTCGTAAAAACCACGTGCCGCATAGGAATTGATCGCATCTCATCCCCGACGCTGTTGAAACGGCAATAGCATTATTATACAGTTTATGAATTGCAGCCAATGGCCATAGCAGGGTATTTTAATTGATCGCCCGTAGGCTCCCAGCAAGTTCAAATTTCAAGTAGTTCCAACTTTGGCTACCAGATGCCACTGTTACTGACACCTAGTGACGAACGTTGGCTCTTGATAGAGCGTTTCTAACCAAATAACCTAGAAGTTTGGCTACACACTACCAATTGTAGTGGTAGGTTCTTTTACATGACATAAATCTATGGCATAGGCCCACCGGCTCTACTTCCCCTCCGAAGGAAGGCATACTAAGGGATTTTAGCGCTCTTAACGCTTTTAACCCGCGACCTTGGGCATAGCAGTTCCGCATACTACCGACTACGACACCAATACGGAGCACAACACATACTGTACGCCTAACTATAACATAGATTATCTTACCCTCTCATGTAGCTGTTATACCCGGCGTTGCTCAGGATCAAAATTGGATACGAGTATTACGAGATCGTACCTTTGCTCGCATTGTCGTGTTGTGTGCAACCAGGAGGAAGGTCGTTGTTATAATGAGCAATATTATTGCGACTCAAAGTCCTTGAGCGTGCTTTTTATCTGATCGAAAATGGTGTTGAAGTTGTTAAGTAGGTGGGTACGACGGCTCTTTACTGCTCGTAGCTTATAGATTAAGCCTGAAATTTCGCTAACTGAATATTTAAGGATCCTATTTTAATCATTGTATGCATTATTAATCTAACTATTACTTTTTAAGGCCCAATGAATTTCTGTATCTTAATTTCATTAGCCTTGCGTTTTTTGTCGAAAAGGAACATTACAAGAGGATAATGGTAGTCCGCACAGTACTTGTCTTTTGCTGCTTTTCAGTCGGTCAACACGATTGTACCCAATGAATTCGACGGGGTAGAAGTTAAAAATATGTAAACACACTCCTGGAAAAAAGTACATGTATTAGGCTAGTTAGTTATCACACTAAAATGGGCAATTTAGGAATACGCCTTTCGACCCTCAAGTGGCCATCAACCTAACGTATAACGAGATTCAAACTGTGAATCGAACATTATTGTATAATCATCTAACGACGTGCTATTGAACCACAGTAGTGAATTTACAACAGTGTAAATTAACCTTAACACAGTGATCAGGATCTGATGATTGCCACTTGAGGGTCGAAACGCGTAATCTTAAATTCAGTGCCTTGTTTTTTAGGGGAACGTGGGGGTACGCGTACCCCTTAAACATTTGAAAACTGTCTAAGAGAAAATATTGATACATATAACCAGCAAATATAACTTCCGACTTAAAAGTTCATCCATCAGCTGGCGTCAACCCGCTGTTCACAACAGCTTATGGCAAACAATGATGATCATATTCCTCATTTGTTTCTTTCTGTTCGACACCATTCAGTTTTCTATTAGATGAGCTGTGTCCCAGCAGCCGCCTTATCAAGACAAATTTCACGATTTTATTCACTCACGTTTTTTAGGTTAGGCGTACTTGGCCTGCTTCACAACGTGAAGGTTCTATACAAGAGGTCTCTAGCCTTGAAGAAACACATTTCTTCTTTTGCCAGGGCACACATTTCCTGAACACTTTGTTCGAAAATCAAGGCATAACTTCCACAAACTTCACATAAACTGACAGAAATAACTTGCGATAAAATGCGGCAAAACTTGTTGCTAAGCAGCAAACAAAGGACCATCAACAATGGAAGCCATTACAATATGACCAACGGACAATAATAGACAACATTTAATTCAAATAAAGGAATAACTCCTAGTTCTGTGCGATATGCGAACAAATAATAAAACCACGAAATGTTGACAGCAAGTCATCCGCCACGCCAGAACTGAACGCTCGCCGCGCGTGACAATATTTTGTCAAAAATATAATTTAAATACTTCTATACATTATTTCTTCAAGTTTTTATATGTCATTTTAAAAAGGAAATTCCAAAATTTAATAATACGCAAAAAAAAATTCGAATTTTTTCCCACAAAATTGCTTTCCGTATACCCTTAAAGTTTTTTTAGAAAAAAAAGCACTGCAAATTGACCATTTAAGTGTAATAACTAACTAATACATGTTTTTTTTTTCAGGAGTGTGTTTACATATTTTTTACTTGTGCCCCGTCCAATTCATTGGGCACAATCGTGTTGACCGAGTGAAATGCAGCAAAAGACAATTTGTACAGGCAACACTGAAAAAAGAATGGCTTCAAATTTCCACAAGTAGCCTACTGAAGCTGACGACCATAAATAATGTCGTTAGCCCCTAATTGAAACACCAAGCCACTTTTGTTCACACCTGGGGCGCCCAGTCACCTTCGTTACGTAAGGACCAGAATCTTCGACCTTGACTTTGAGCATGTCGAGGTTAACTGGCTCAAGTCGTGTTGGCAAAACTGATGTACTCGTCTTAGCAACTCTGTGGTCACTAGATTATCATGTTGTTGTTGTTGTTAAAAAGGGGCAGGTATCATAGTGGTCATCAGCCTCAGTACTTGTACATGATGGCCTGTGTTCTTGTGACCGAGCGCTGTAGCTAAACAATGGGTTTCAGTGGTTTCCCATCATTGTTGCTTATTTTAGGGGTTGAAACATCGTGCTCATATAACTCCTTGTATTTGGATGTGTGTTGAATTTGTGCGATAACCTGTATTATTGTGATGGCTGTACTAGTGTGTGTATTGGTATATTCGGGGTAGGATTGAGAAGGAGGGAACCGTGGTCTTAAATGAAGAACCATCCCAGCATTTGGCTGGAGTAGAAGTGGGGAAACCACGGAAAACTACTTCCAGAATGGCTGAGGTAAGAATCGAACTCCCCTCTTCTCAGTTTTAGCTCACGAGGCTGAGTGTACCCCGTTCCAGCCATCAAACCAGAATTACAATTTATTGGCAGAGCGGGGAATTGAACCCAGACCTCCGGGGCGACAGTCAAGAACGCTAGCCGTTACACCACGAGGTAGTCTTTGTTGTTGTTAATTCATTATTAGGGGTTTGGTACAGCTTAGTCATCAGCCCAGTGTATACTCTGTGAGCTGCCTGAATAGGATTGACATTTGGCAGGTAATTCCACGTCAGTCATCACCCCTCTGTCTCTTGACCAATCCATGTTCGCATAGTTGATGTCATAATACTCTGTGTTTCAATATTACAGCCCACGTGCGTGAGTGCCTGGTCAGCTGTATCTCTGGCTTGTACAGTGTGATCGCTTGTTGTTGTAACTGTTTGACAACCTTGTTCCCTGACCACATGGCGAGGCGAGAACTGTCAATCCTATTCAGGCAGCTCACAGGGTATAGTTGCGTGTGTGTTGAACTTGTCTGATAACCTGTATTTCTGTGGTGACTGTAGTAGCGCATTAAATCGCTCACCACGACTGCAATAGATCGGAAGTTTGAATCCCCCCGGCAATGACTACGGCTATCCTGAATGTGGTAATTCTCCTGGTATTCCTACACTCCCTCCAAATAAACGCCGGGATAATCTTGTTTCAAGTCCCGAGATAGCTACTCCATAGTTACACACACTTTTATAATCACCACAAAAACACAAGTTATCAAACAATCCCAAGTACATAGTGCTGATGACCAAGATGTCCCAGGCCCCTAAAATGAATTAACAACAACGATAGGGAACATATCCACATACTTTTCAAATGCTATTTTTAACGATAGAATTTGTTGTGGTTGTTGTTTTTATTATGGTGGTGGTATTTCACAATAGAGCCGCACAAAAACTAAACATGCTATTGTGGGTAACAATCGGACAGTTTGACATCCTTGTAGCCTGTCTCTCAGAGCGGCATCGGTGGCGTAGTTGGTAGAATGCTGAGCATCTATGCCCAAGTTTGCGGGTTCAAATCCGGTCGAAGTCGTCGGATTTCTTAAGAGGGTTAAAAATCCCTCAGTATGCCTTCCTTCGGAGGGGAAGTAAAGCCGACGCGGTGGTCGCATGTCATAGATTTATGGCATGTAAAAGAACCTTCCACTAATTACACTTGTGTGAAGCTAAACTATAGGGTAGATTCGACTAACGCTCTTAGGTTCCAACGTTCGTCACCAGGGGCCGACTGCGGTGGCATCTATTAACCAAGTTCAGAACTAGTTGTCGTTGACGGTGGCTACTTACAAATTGAATGTCTGCAGTCCTTACTTGAATTTAAAAAAAAAGTCATCTCGGCACGCCGGAAGGCGGAGGTAGATTTCACCGGACAAACTTGGGGATAGGCGAAAATAGGCAGAATATGCAGGTTTTCGTAGAAGGATCAGATCTCATTTATTGCGAGAAAGTATTTTATAATTGGAGCTTAATTAACTTTGTTTTTCGTCATTTTATGCATATTTTAAACATTTTATTGTCTTATGGGGACGGTAACCTTCTTGTCATTTGGGGTCCATCTTTATACTTGTGGTCACACTGTCCTTATGCAAGGTTTCGACACTGATGTGTAACTATGTAACGGTCTGTTACTTCAACGCAAAATTATATCTCCCGCAGAGATTTTGGTTGGTTCCTCAGTTTAGGGGCTGCGACAACGCGGTCATGTAACCCCGTGTACTTTGGGTGAGTGTAGAATCTGCCTGATAAACGGTGTGAATTGTGACGGCCCGATTAGTCTGTAATTCAGGTAAGGACTGCAGACGGTCAATTTCAAGCAGTAGTTCCTAATGTTGCTACCAGATACTACCGTCAACGACACCTAGCTGTGAACTTGGCTACTAGATGCCACCGCAACCAGCAACTCGCAACGAACGTTGGAACTTCCCCTCCAAAGGAAAGCATACTGAGGGATTTTTAGCGCTCTTAGAAAATCCGACGACTTCGGCCGGCTTTGAACCCGCGACCTTGGGCATAGAAGTTCAGCATGCTACCAGTTACGTCACCGAAGCCGCTTCACACTTAGTCAGATGGAAATCTGAATCTGATCTCGTGCAAGTGTGTTGTCATGGCAACGTCTGATGGCTCATCCCTCATCAATTTAGTAGCGTTGCCAATGCAACCCCTGATAGCTCTTGGCATTTTCTTATAAATCCGAAATCATTTTTCTCATCCCTTGGCGTAATGGTGGGTCATATCAAAAATTCTTTCAGACAAAAGTTTTAGGTAATTATTAGGGGAATATTGTCCATTTTGTACGGTTTTGATATTGTGCCTATTAAGAGAGATATGATTAATGTTTCCCGAAATCCCCACTTTTTCCCACCCCTTTGGTCAATGGTTGGTGCTATAAAAAAAACTCTTCAAACATAAATTTTTGGGCTTTATCCGACACATAGTATGATCTTCGAACGGATTCGATATTTCACATATTAAGAGAGTTATAGCAATATTTCACTTTTTCGAAAACAAAAAGACCCCCATTTTCACCCCCTTCAACCGATTTAGCCCAGTAACGAACTCGACCGAGATTTTATGGGTATACATATTAGGTAAAAAATTCAAAGTGATTGGTGCAAAATTACGGCAGTTATCGTGTCCACAAGAAACTGATATACATATATATACATAAATTATATATAAACTTTTGAACTGACGGTGGTTTTGGGGTCCGGGGGATGTGAATCGCGAAGATATGTCGAAATTTTCCGGAAGTCGAAACATGGTACAGGCCGGACGTTTGTTTTAGACGAGTGAAAAATCTTAATGGAAGCCTGGAGGCGAGTTACTGCAGTACCTGTGTTGTTATCAGCTGCCCCAAGCGGGCCGATGATTGACAACGCTGTCTCACACTCCTACGGAAGTACAGTCATTGGCAAATATAATGACGTTATGTTCGTAAATACGTAACGTGTACTTCCGTGTCACACAATACTTCGACGTTGACTGTACTGTCTGCAAGTCGGTGTCGCCACGTGCTCAAGTCTGGAATTCCATTACATCAGATCGGTGGTGACAAATGTGAAGCGATAGGGTGAGAGAGTGACTGTATACAGGCTCACCCGCAGGTTTCAAGGTCAAGGGCAATCGTCTAAAACAAACGTCCAGCCTGTACCCATTGCAATAGTTAGCTTTCTAATGAAATCTACCTAACAGATAACACACACTAATACAGCCATCACAATTAACACCGGTTTTCAGACAGATTCTACACACACCCAAAATACATGGAGCCATGACCACGTTGTCGCAGCCCCTAAACTGAGGAACCAACCAACCAATCTGTCTCTGAGCTGTTGGCACGAGTGTCTCTTCCGGATACATTTGTGGATCTCGCCAACTCCCTTCTTCCTAACTTGACTCTAAGCAAGTGGAGTCAGCGGGTAACACCATTATGGTTCTCACTTAACTTCCTTCCCCGAACCTGTCCCCGAACATC
Organism: Meconema thalassinum; assembly: GCA_946902985.2. Classification (NCBI taxonomy): domain Eukaryota; kingdom Metazoa; phylum Arthropoda; class Insecta; order Orthoptera; family Tettigoniidae; genus Meconema; species Meconema thalassinum. The sequence continues at coordinate 1,438,720,747 of OX336388.2, forward strand.
TCACTTCTTCCCTCGAGCTCTCGCCTCCTTCTCCGAGCCTGCCCCCAAGCTGGTCGCACGATGACTCTCCTATATTGTTGGTACAATTCAGTTGAGGCGTGACAAAGAAGTTCCCAGCTCGTAGTGCTCGATAAGAAGTACTGTAAATGGAACCAAACAGCGCTACAAAGTGCTTATCTGAATAACGCTAATGACACTTCCTATCACAACTTGTCCAATGTGCTTGTCATCGATATTGACGTCATTTAGATGCTGATAACAGACTTCACTGGAAGAGTTCCCCGAGTAAGACGAAACGGTGCTTCTGCTAAGTCATTTAACTGAACGTTAATCAATGTTCATCGTCCAAAGTCGCGTAATGGTTGCCAGATGACTTAGCCCGCGATAGAAATGCTTTCTCTCTCCTTCTTTGAAGAGCTAGCAGTCATTTTCAGTGTTGCCTAAGTAGCTTATGTATGAACTGAAATGCTTTCAGTCGATCAACACGAATTATGCCCAATTAGATTGGGTGGGGAATAACAATATGTTAACACCCTATAATACCTGAAGAAGTATTATATTTTATCAACAACACACTTTCCCAACAAATCCAATAAATCCCCCGACCTCTTTCAGTACCTTTTCCCTACCGTATCTCTTGTTATTTTTTTATTATTAAGCTGTTTGTTGCTAATTCTTTTCAGAGGTTTGGAACATATTGGCTATTAGCCCTGTGTACTTGGGTTTGTGTTCAATTTTTCTGATAACTTGTGTTTCAATGGTGACAGTAGTAGCGTGTGTAACTGTAATTACTAGGACCTGGAATAGGATAGGTGCCCCGGAACTTGAAATAAAGTACTAACCCGACGTTTTCCTGGATGTATCGTGGATAATAATAATAATAATAATAATAATAATAATAATAATAATAATAATAATAATAATAATAATAATAATATCGTATGGCCTCGGATGCCTGGTGCAAGCTTTGCTATTTGACACCCAGAGGGTAGCTTGCATGTCGAATTTCGTAGTTCCTTGACTATGAAAGTCAAGGAGGTTAGATGTTAGATATCTTATCTCCTTGAACACAATAGCGCTTTCTAGTAGAGAAATGAGGAACCTTGTGCGGCGGAAACTCCCGAGATTAATTTTGCCATTATGAACTCGGCCTACTGAATTCAAATGGGTTCTTTGACATGCCAACATCGTATGACATGCGTATCGTATTTTTGCTGCCTTTCAAAAATCACTTACCACGGTCAGGGGGGCGAACCTGCAATCTTGGGGTTAGTAGACCTACACGCTATCCACTCACCCACCGTGGCAAGCTATGTATCGTGGAAAAAATCCGGAGAAAAAAACCACTCAGGATAGCTACTGTCAGCGCCGGGTTTCTAACCTCCGATCTCCGGACTAGCTGCAGCTTCTCTACGTGGTCATGGAAATCGATTTAACGCGCACGAGTGCTTCGCGAGTGTTTTTTCTTTAGTAAGGTCATTCTTATTTTTTAAATACTATATTTAAAATTGGTGGGTTAGTTTTCAAAAACTATGACCCAAACTAACTTGCTCTATGGAATATTTTTTTGTTACTGCCTTTAAAAGCAGACAGTTATGCAATTTTAAGCATATCAAAGAAACTCACGTATACTTTGAAACATAAAGAATTCATTTGTTTTAAATCCATAGTAACTAATCACGATTCTGAATATTTTCCACGAATTCTACCAGGGTTAACATAAGCCGCCAACGGAATCAGAAACCTTACTCGCTCAGTTATGTAAACGTTTCTTTGAAAATTCCCAGTAAACGATTATTTCCTTAAGCTTATCTGTTATACGAACAAGTGTCAATGAGTCACCGAAAATCTCCAGCTGGGTTTATCAGAAGTTACCAATTTGTTTTGAATAAGTATCCAGGACACTTCATCATATTTGTGCAAATAACGGCTAGTTTTCCTGTTCCTTGGTAGCATGTACCGCTCGAGTCCAAGCTCTATGAACTTGCGGGGTGAGGAGAAAGAGCAGGGAAGGGTCGGGCGTGAAGAGAAGGATCTGTCAACAGCCCACCGTGATATATGGTATTCCTTGCTATTCCAATATTGCTAACATTCGACCGTTGCGCAAACCACTGTGGTATTAGGAATGACTGAGTGAGTCACCGACCAATGTATTTTTATATGCACGGACCGAGAAACCTCTTCACTCGTCACTACCACTACTCATAGTCCGCGATGCACATTCCTGTCAGGTTCACGCAGCTTAGACTCGAGCAGTAGGCTATTCACCTTAAACTTCGCACTTACCGTACGCTAGCCCAATATCCTATCACAAACTGGTGGCTTCGCTGACGTAGTTTGTAGCATGCTGAGCTTCTATGCCCAAGATCATAGATTCAAATCAGGCCGAAGTCATCGGATTTTTTCAAGAGCGTTAAAAATCCGTCAGTATGTCTTCCTACGAAGGGGAGGTAAACCCGGCAGGCCCATGTCAGAGATTTTTGGTATGCTAAAGAACCTTCCACTAACTACACGGACAAAAGGAGATCTCATAAGCCGATTTTTAGTCTATTTTCATTTTTGAAAAACTAGACTTATGAGATCACCTTTTGTCCGTGTGTGTGTGTATGTGTGTGCATCCCTAATAAAATCTAAACGTCTGGAGCGATTTCAATGACACTCGGTAAGGTCATGGTACTATTTTGGCCGACCCCGGCCGTGCCCTTCAAATTTTATTACATCTTAACAATTCAGACATAGCAGCTGTGCGAAATATTTCACCGGCATTCTATATCTCCGAAACTATTACTGATATCACCCTAAAATTGTGTACGGTGATAAAGGGTACTACTAAAAGTTCACTTATGTGACATTCAAAAACCTGTTAACTACAAAACAAACATGGCGGCCAAGCGAAGTTGAAACATTTAAATAGACTTTTCTCGCGATTTAACCATCCGAACGCAGTAAAACTTGGTACAGCAAATGTTTATACAAAATGTAATGCACTGACATCTGATTTAGTTCAATTGTTTACATAACCTCAAGATGGCGGCTCTGTGAGATTTTAAAATTAAGTTTTTATTTCTTGTGTCTCTAACATGCGATCGAAGTCAAAACCTACGCAATAATCGTCATCTAATAGTACATAACTCTGTGACCTACATATATTAAAATCCAACATGGCGACCATCAGCAATATTTAGACGGTTCTCAATATCTGCTAATCTATGACAGCAATAAAACTGAAATTTTGTATGTTGATAGAGGTTATAAACACAAGTTCACCTATAGGACATTCAATGACCTGGTGAGCACAAATCCAACATGGCGGCGACGCGAAATTTAAATATTTAAATGGACGTTTCTCGCGTTTTAACCGTCCGAGTGCAGTCAAACTTGGTACGGTACATGCTTATACAAATTTTAATCCACTGGCATCTACTTTATTTCAATTGTTTTCATAACCAGTAGATGGCAGCTGTGCGAAATTTTCAAATCTCGTTTTTATTACTTCTTGTGTCCTAATCATGCGATTGAAGTTTAAATAATACACCTACCCAATAATCTCCATAACTCTAAGGCCTACATACTGTGTATAAAAATCCAACATGTCGACCATCCGAAATATTTAGACAGCTCTCAATATCTACGAATGTATTACAACAATCAAACAGAAATTTTGTGTGTTGATAGAGACAATTAACATAAGTAGGATATATGAAAATAGGAAATTTAGTTCTTCATGGAACTGCTTGTGCATAAATGAAAATAAGTTTTAAAAAATTACTACTTCGTGATTGTTTGTATGTATGTATGTACGTATATGTGTCCTGTATGCGTTCATATAGTCTACCATTTATCCGATTGCGATGAAACTTGGGTGAGTTGTTGTGTACACTCCTGGAAAGGTTTCTGGCTTTGTAAATCCATTTTACAATAGGTAGCGCACGAGTAGTTTCAACTAATGAGTGACGGTGCGCGAGTTGCTGCAACAAAGTCACGTATGCGTTGATATACCATTCATACGATTGCAATGAAACTTTGGTGAGTTGTAATGTACACTCCAGAAATGGTTTTTGACTTTGTAAATCCATATTACAATCGGTAGCGCACGAGTAGATTCACAAATGAGCGACAGCGCGCGAATCGTTGAACTAAGTCCCGAATGCGTTCATATACCATACATCCAATTACGAATATACTTTGGTGAGTTGTTGTGCACGCTACCACGAAGGTTTCTGAATTAGTAAATCCATTTTACAATCATTTAGAAATAAAGTAATGTGTAACCAAAAGCACTTCAACAATCAAAATTACAACGCCAACACTTTCTTTGATTGGCATTGCAACGCATGCCGGGTACAGCTTGTTGAATATACTGATGAGGTTGATAAAATGCTTTACTACTTGTCTGTAGTGTTCACCATTCGAGAACATAATTCTGCAACGGAGTGTTTAACACCAGCTAACAGGGAAGCCTGCTTACGTCTGCTCGGGTCAAAGCTCTGTGAACTTGCGGGGTGAGGGGAAGGGACAGGCGAGAAGAGAAGAGCCTGTCAACAGCCCGCCGTGTTATCTAGTATTCCTGTCTATTCCAATACTGATAACATAGGGCCGTTGTTCAAATCACTGTGGTGTTGCGAATGAGAGAGTCGCCGACCAATGTATTTGGTTCTGTTGCTATGAACGGACCGGGAACCCAGCACGTTTGTCATCATATATCGTCATCGTCCGCGATCCACATTTCTCTCAGGTTCACGGAGCTTGGACCCGAGTATAGCCTGCAAACCAGCCAGACTCTGTTGTGGCGAGTACAACCGTAGTACTTCAAAAAAAAAAAAGTAATAGCCGGCCATAATGGCCGAGAGCGCTGACGCGCTAACTCGTGCCTCGCTGGCATCAGGAGAGCACGGGTTTGAATCCCATCTCGGCAGTCCTGAAATTTAAATTCGTGGTTTCCCCATCTCCACCACCAGGCAAATGCCGGGATTGTTCCTTTCACGGCCGACTTCCTTCCAAAATCCTTTCCCTGGCGCGTCCTGAAAATAAAATAAATAGTCATTGGCTTCATTAATATATATTTTTAAACCCTCTTCTAATGTAAACAAAACCATATCGCCAAGGCTGGCAGAATAAGTGACTGCTTACTTCTCGCTCCCCTCAATTTCCCCACCTCCTTGCAAACTCACCTGTGCGCTTCCCCGGCACGTGCTTTTCAACAGCGTTGTAAGACGTTCTCTGGCCATGTTTTGTAATATTGCCGTATGTATTTACGGCTATACGTGAGACGTCATATTTCAGGAACATTTGTCTTAACCTGAGCCATTTACACGGCATATTTCATTTTCCGTGTCCGAATCAAATTACATTTTGCCAGTAAGTAGCAACAGTTATAGCATTAGTATTTGCAGCCGTAAGATCGTCTTTTGAACATATGTCCTCTATCATGGGGCAGATCAGCGGGTGTTCTCGGGTGTTCTGGATCTTGTAACATGCTGCATTCGCAGAACTCATTGTCGACGAGCATGTTCCATTTCCTTAAATTGTTCTTGCAGCATGAAACCCCCATCCTCAGCCTTTTGAATGATTTCCAAGTTCCATATGGCAATTTGTGTCCAGGTGCCATTTTTTCTGATAGAGGAATAATTGGGTCTTTGATTTCTGTCTTCCATATCTTCACACGGGCAGCTTCTTGTGAGCCTTCGAGGGCTGTTACTCCCCTCAAAAAGCTGTTTCTGGACTTAAGTCTCTATCGGGCTGGTTGTTGACCGAAAAGTGGATGCCTTGAATCGGTTTCTTGCCGTTTCTTCTCAGATGCTGCAGCTACCATTCTTCGGACATGAGGTGGGGAAATTCCAATAAGAGGGTAGATCTTCTGAAGTGATGTTGGTCTAAGACATCCAGACACAATCCTGGAAGTCTCATTCGAAGCTATATCCACCTCTTTGGAATGTGGAGAAGAAAGCCAAACTGGTGCTGCATATTGTACAGTACCCCAGGAGTATGCACCCCTTGGAGACCATCCCCCCCATCATCTATTTAAATCTCCTAACTGGCAATCCTTGTAAGTCCAGACCAACATCTACTAACACCGCAAGGACAGCTAGCCATTCTGGAAAGCTGGCCCAATCCTTGCATCACTACTACAAACAGCGACACACTATTAACTAGGGCATCTATGCCATCAGAATGTCGACGAAGCAGCGCCGAAGAATATAAGAAGGAGTCTTAAGGAGGTCAGGCTCTCAATTATCAGTCTTACAGTGTGGCGGCCCGAGGCTATGCTGGTATCATCAGGTGAGTGAGTCAGCAGGTGTTCAGAATCCTATAACTTTGTAACCTTACCCCCAATTTGTATAGACAAGTTTGTACACGTAGTAACATCACTACATCCCTTAAAAGGGACTCATAATTCCATTATTACTGACCAATAAACACTTGGTCAGTACAACACACCTGTATTACTATTTTACACGCCTCTTCACGACCTAAAGTCCATCCTGAATCCTCCGTCACTATTAGACGTGACTTACAGTAGCCAGATACTTGCTAGTGCAAGCATCATTGTATTCCCGTATCGGCCTGACTGCCAGGAGCGGCACGCGCCATATAGCTGACGCGTGCAAGTCGATTATCTAACCAGCCAGCTGGGCGACCAGCGCGTTGACCTGTACGCTAAGTCCATCCCCTAAAATACACCTAGATCTTTTATAAGAGCAACCCCTAGCACCCTAACACTAAACAACACTCTACACTGGTCAGCTTGCCCGACTACGGGAAGCTACCCCCTTTTTGGCACTTCTTTATAAATTAACACAATAACTCTTCCGTTTTAGATCCAACCACCCCCCAATAAGGGATCTAAAACAGATGGTGGAGGCGCCTCTACTACGCACAGTAAAATAGGACTCAACCAACGAGCCCTCGTAGTAGAAACGACCCCTTCCGTACCGCAAAAAGCCAAGCAAAAATTGTGATTTTTTTTCCCAGACAGAGAGCAGCATTTTTGCTCCGTACTACTTACACAGGGAATTTTTTCTCCCAAACCAACCCCCCAGCCCCAGAAAGAATTAGAGAGACACAGGATACACTGGCAAACACGCACAGTTTTTTTTTCTTAGAAGACGCATACATTTCATTTAGAATCGCACCTCATACAGACACAACAGAGATTATAAGCCATAGAGGCAGTAGGGGTGCGCCAATATTATTAGCATTATTGTTCAGATGCCAGAGGCACATACAAAGCCGGCAAACACAAATACGGGCACTCCAAACAAAAATCGGGGCAATACAGGGCAAACAGCCATACACCCCGTCAGAGGGTGGGACAGCGCGATTAAGATGCGCACATACGCTCTTGAATCACATACATGAACACCTCAATAGGATCCATACCCAGAGACACAGAATACACGACCAATTGATCACCACACAGGGTCCCGTAATAAATAATGCAACCCTCGAGAGGTTGAGGGTGCACTACACGACTTTACACGCTCAGTACAGGGAGTTAATTCGCGAGCAAGCGTTTCTCCAACTAGCGGCCACAAAACTATACAGAGCACAAGCACACTGATACAACAATTTGCCAGCAGGCCATGAGCCTCAACAGGCAGTACACCCAAATTTGGGACGAGTACCGCGAACTCCAGAACAATAAGGCCATTTTCGAGTACATGGCAGGGCCACCAGCCCAGCCGAGAGAAGACATAAGCGTGGATACGCTGACTCGGCAACTTGCGAGGATGTCTCTCTCGCCATGTACTGCCACACATGGGAAGGAGGTCACCATGGCCACAGTCCAGGAGACGGCCAGGTTAGACTCCAATACACTGCGGGGACAAGCTTACACCAATACACATCCCTTAGCACCGGCTCAGAAGGCAATTTTGCCAAACCGAGGAGCAGGACCTACGTCAATCCCCTCTGAACGGACGAACGAGAGGGAGTTGAAGCCAGGACCCTCAGACACACATAGCATGACAGGGAGACAACGGGACGTAACCACGTCATGGGCTGAGGACGTAGAGCCCGCCCTACAGCACATTGAGCCTACACACACCCACACAGATAGGCAAACACAATGGCAGGAGTCTGCCGTGGCCACAGGCCAGAAAGCGGTCAGGCTACACGCCACCACATTGCCAGGGCAAAGACAGGCAATTAGCGGCCTATACCGCCAGTTCAAAGGGCAAGTTTGCCAGAACGGAGGCGAACACCGGCATTCGTACCCCAGGTGCGAACGCAGAAGAGGGTGTTGCATTCAGTCCCTCAGGATGCACGATACACGCACGCACATTGTGACCACGCACTCACACACGGCACACGGGGTACAGGAAAGGTGTTATTACCTACCCCACAAAACCACTCAGGCAAAAACACACACACCCCCGTAAACTCTACTAGGGTAGCGCACAGCGCAGTTAGGCCCTCGAATACAGGCACACTCAAACCTACAGATACGCGCTACGGTGGAAGTAGGCCCAGGCTTACTTTGCTACAAACTCCCCCGAAAAATGGCAAAGAAGCGCCTCAGTGGATTTCAGGGGCCTATAATCTCATAACAGGGCAGAACCCTTCACCTTTCCGAGCAAGGACGCTCGGACCGGAGTAACGACTTCCACCAGGGACACAGAAATAAGCTAATATCACTTGAACCTATATTAGGGACACACATAAGCTCGTTTACACGGGAGAAATACGCCAATAAACACATAAAGACTCACTAACGTAAACGGCACATTTTTTTTCTCCACGTATATGCAGTACAACATGGCTAAACCAAAAGTATATAATTCTAAATCCTTCTTGATTTTTATTGTGGGCACCTAGCATTTTTTTTCTCAGGCCATCAATGGTTACTGAACATAGGGTCCATATTACAACTTGGATAACGTAAAGTTGCTAATATCCAAAGCCAAGTAGAAGCCCATCAGGTGAGCTACGCGGCTTAAGGCCGGAAAGAGATATTCGGAACACAGCTTAAGCATCAAATCACAGCATAGAGCTTAAGCGGGTCTTTCTAGGTGGAAATGACTAAATGTTCTATGATCCGGTCCCACAGTTTGATAGATTCCCTTGTGGCGGGCGAGAGCCCTGATTGTAGCAAGAATTAAGAATCTCAAACTATTTTCCAAAAGTGGTAGATTTCCCTGAGACGTAACTAGATTACTATAGTACTAACGTCACCAACTAGGTGGATACTACACTCAGGTACTACTTACCATTTTTAAGCATTTTTTCATAGTGTTTACGACACAATTTTGACAGACTATCGCCGTCGGGCAACCCGCTTTAATCAGCATAAAGCTGGATGCAGGCGAGATACAATATATTCTTTATACCTTTTCAAAGTGCTCTCTTAATACGGAGCGGGGCATAGCTCATTTTTTTCTTCTCTTCTCTGCCTCAGTCATTAGGCCCGATGAAGAAAAAATTGGCCAAGTTGAACTATATACATTGCATCCATAGGCATACGTGACACGTTACACTGCCTATAATATGACTTTTTTCTCACCTCCATAATAACACGCAGGCTAAACGCAAACACACCATAGGATGAAAATCCCAGACTTTGGGAAACCCTGCATATTTTTGGAAGTCACACAATCAATTTACATTGCCACATGACAGTAAAACAAAGGGAAGTAATCCCACTGGCAGACGTGGAGAGAAGGCCAAGAAATAGCCTTCGAACCTCACTGACCGCACCGGGATACGATCCTAACACTCAACAGAACTGGCCCGGAGACACTCGTGTATAACGACATTTTGTACAACGGATAGGGACATACTCGAACCACGTCACAGTAACACAAAATTTAGGGACACAAATGTAGTTAATGAGAGGTTCTTTTACAAAGCGGCCAATGCATGTGAGACTTTCGAAGTGAAATGCCATGGCCTGTGGTTTGGATTCCACGTAAAACGGAAGTCCCGTGGCTCATGATCTACAGATTAACGGTCACGTTAAACTACAAGTTTCCTTCCTTTTAGGTAGATTTCATTAGAAAGCTAACTATTGCAATGGGTCCCATGTTTCGACTTCCGGAAAATTTCGACATATCTTCGCGTTTCACATCCCCCAGACCCCAAAACCACCGTCAGTTCAAAAGTTTATATATAATTTATGTATATATATATGTATATATATATGTATATCAGTTTCTTGTGGACACGATAACTGCCGTAATTTTGCACCAATTACTTCGAATTATTTACCGAAGATGTATACCTATAAAATCTCGGTCGAGTTCGTTACTGGGCTAAATCGGTCGAAGGGGGTGAAAATGGGGGGCTTTTTTCGAAAAAGTGAAATTTCGCTATAACTCTCTTAATACGTGCAATATCGAATCCATTCAAAGTTCATAATATGTGTCGGATAAGTGCCAAAAATTTATGTCAAATAAGATTTTTGATAGCACCAACCATTGACCAAAGGGGTGGAAAAAAGTGGGTTTTTCGGGAAACATTAATCATATCTCTCTTAATAGGCACAATATCAAAACCGTACAAAATGGACAATATTCCCCTAATAATTACCTAAAACTTTTGTCTGAAAGAATTTTTGATATGACCCACCATTACGCCAAGGGACGAGAAAAATGATTTCGGAATTATAAGAAAATGCCAAGAGCTATCAGTGGTTGCCATGGCAACACTACTAAATTGATGAGGCATGGACCATCAGACGTTGCCATGACAACGCACTTGCACGAGATCAGATTCAGTATTTCCATCTGATTAAGTGGTTGGTTGGTTGGTTCTTAAGTTTAGGGGCTGCGACAACGCGGTCATGTAGCCCCGTGTACTTTGGGTGTGTGTAGAATCTGTCTGATAACCGGTGTTAATTGTGATGACTGTATTAGTGTGTGTTATCTGTTTGTTAATTTAAGTACTGCAACTAACAATTTTTCAGATAGTTCCTACTTTTGCCGCCAAGCGCCACTGTCAACGACTACGAGGCCAAGTTCAGAACTGAGCTACTAGACGCCGCCGCAGTCGGCTCTTGGCAACGAACATAGAAACCTAAGAGCGTTGTATACATTCTTAACCTATCCAATTTAGCTTCACACAGGTGCAATTAGTGGAAGGATCTTTAACATGCCATAAATCTATGACATGGGACCGCCGGCTTTACTTCCCCTCCGAAGGAAGGCATACTGAGGGATATTTAACGCTCTTGAAAAATCCGACGGCTTCGGCCGGGTTTGAACCCGGTATCTTGGGCATAGAAGCTCAGCATGTTACCGACTACGCCACCAAAGCCGCCTGATAAAGTGGGAAGCGGCTTCGGTGACGTAACTGGTAGCATGCTGAATGTCTATGCCCAATGTCGCGGTTTCAAAGCCGGCCGAAGTCGTCGGATTTTCTAAGAGCACTAGAATCCCTCAGTATGCTTTCCTTTGGAGGGGAAGTTCCAACGTTCGTTGCGAGTTGATGGTTGGGGTGGCATCTAGTAGCCAAGTTCACAGCTAGGTGTCGTTGACGGTTGTACCTGGTAGCAACATTAGAAACTACTGCTTGAAATTGACCGTCTGCAGTACTTACATGAATTAAGACTAATACAGCCATTACAATTCACACCGTGTATCAGACAGATTCTACACTCACCCAAAGTACACGGGGTTAGATGACCGCGTTGTCGCAGCCCCTAAACTGAGGAACCAACCAGAGGTAGATTTCGTTAGAAAGCTAACTATTGCAATGGGTACCATGTTTCGACTTCCGGAAAATTTCGACATATCTTCGCGTTTCACATCCCCAGGCCCCAAAACCACCGTCAGTTCAAAAGTTATATATAATTTATGTATGTATATGTATATCAGTTTATTGTGGACACGATAACTGCCGTAATTTTGTACCAATCACTTTGAATTTTTTATCGAATACGTATACCTATAAAATCTCGGTCGAGTTCGTTACTGGGCTAAATCGGTCGTTGGGGGGTGAAAATGGGGGGCTTTTTTTTTTCGAAAAAGTGAAATATTGCTATAACTCTCTTAATATGTGAAATATCGAATCCGTTCAACATTCATACTATGTGTCGGATAAAGCCCAAAAATGTATGTTTGAAGAGTTTTTTTTATAGCACCAACCATTGACCAAAGGGGTGGGAAAAAGTGGGTTTTTCGGGAAACATTAATCATATCTCTCTTAATAGGCACAATATCAAAACCGTACAAAATGGACAATATTCCCATAATAATTACCTAAAACTTTTGTCTGAAAGAATTTTTGATATAACCCACCATTATGCCAAGGGATGAGAAAAATAATTTCGGAATTATAAGAAAATGCCAAGACCTATCAGTGGTTGCCATGGCAACACTACTAAATTGATGAGGGATGAGCCATCAGACGTTGCCAAGATAACGCACTTGCACGAGATCAGATTCAGATTTCCATCTAAGTGTGAAGCGGCTTCGGTGACGTAACTGGTAGCATGCTGAATGTTTATGCCCAAGGTCGCGAGTTCAAAGCCGGCCGAAGTCGTCGGATTTTCTAAGAGCGCCAAAAATCCCTCAGTATGCTTTCCTTTGGAGGGGAAGTTCCAACGTTCGTTGCGAGTTGCTGGTTGCGGTGGCATCTAGTAGCCAAGTTCACAGCTAGGTGTCGTTGACGGTAGTACCTGGTAGCAACATTAGTAACTACTGCTTGAAATTGACCGTCTGCAGTCCTTACCTGAATTACAGACTAATACAGCCATCCCAAAGTACACGGGGTTACATGACCGCGTTGTCGCAGCCCCTAAACTGAGGAACCAACCAAAATCTCTGCGGTAGATATAATTTTGCGTGAAGAAGTAACAGACCGTTACATAGTTGCACATCAGTGTCGAAACCTAGCATAAGGACAGTGTGACCACAAGTATAAAAATGGACCCCAAATGACAAGAAGGTTACCGTTCCCATAAGACAATAAAATGTTTAAAATAAGCATAAAATGACGAAAAACAAAGTTAATTAAGCTCCAATTATAAAATACCTTCTCGCATTAAATGAGGTCTGATCCTTCTACGAAAATCTGCATATTCTGCCTATTTTCGCCTATCCCCAAGTTTGTCCGGTGAAATCTACCTCCGCCTTCCGGCGTGCCGAGAGGACTTTTTTACAGTGCGGAAAGCACTACTCACAGTCACAGAGAGCAAGCCGATTAGACACACACGTGCCGGACACAAAGCATTATCAAAACAAGTAACAAGCGAGCGCGCAAGACATTGTTATTCAATACTGACACACTCAGCGATAACACAAGTCTCATGGGTAACCTGCACGCTTACAGACAGCAATATGCTAGCAGCTCTCAGAGCAGAACATACGGCATCATTTAAGCCGAGTCCAAACACCTCATAACTCACATATTACACTACGAGGAGAACTCAAAAACATACAAACTCTTCACAGGTATGCGTACTTTCATTTGCGCATTGCAAATACACGGGGAATGTGCCATAATATATACGCACAAATAGTGGCATACCAAGTCTTTACAGCACCCCGGGTCCGAACCCATGATCACACACCACACTCGTACCAAAAACTAACTAGCCAACGGTATTTTTGGAACGAGAAACACAAGCAAAAACCACACTGAGGACACCTCAATCCCTGAAACACAACGCAGACATAGAACACAGAGAATGACATAAAATCACGGGTTCAAATCCCAGCGAAAATCGGACACCAGGAAAACAGCTATCCAGGCTTCCAATCACACCAAAATTGGCCCATACAACTACAGAACCAGATAATACCACATTTCCTTCGGCCAAAAGCCAGGCATAGAATTTCTGTGACACCTGACAGGGAAAATAGATTTCCCAGACACAAGTATAGAAATTTCGTAAGACAAAGGTCTTACGGAATAGTGACCACACAATAGTATTAGCAAATAGTACGAATTGCTACATTAGTCCGCCAGGAATCTAGAACAATGACAACACCCGCATACGTGCAGGAAAGCACATGCCGGCGGATGACATACATAACATCCCAGCCTGCCATTACACATACAAACTGCTGACTTGCAGACTTCGTCACATTGCAATACCGCTGGTGACAAGACACTATTGTTTATCGGCATTGACCATGAAATTACAAACGCAAAACAATCATAATACCATACATTTTTTTAACACTGCAAAAGCATTTAGCAATGGACAAGACGTGACAGATCGGAACTTATCTTGGGCCCATAGGAGCACGTTCTCAAAGACGTTGACAGGCCACGGGCACCTCCTGCCCATACACGCGATACACATTACGACTTAGCATATAACAGACCAACCGTCCGCATGGTGTAGCGGGACATAGTCACACACACGCACTCACTAATTAGAAGCGAACACAGACAGGGGCTCTGAGGAAACAAGACCTCCCCCCTAATAACTTCCTTTCGCGATTCTATTCCTAAAATAAATCATTCCAGGCGATTAGGGCATGGCCAGTCGCACTACGACCACTGGCCACATTCACACTACAGATGGCAGACCAGATTACGTCGTGACGTCACAGCGTCACGACGCTTTACTATCCCAAGGAGCGGATAGAAAGCAGACATGGACCAAGGGAGGATGACAGAAGCACAGGCTACCATCGTACCACCTTACTCCCTTCCAATAACCTTCCCACATCCTACACGACCAACGCAGACACATGAACACGATCAAAACAGCTACACTACATTACAAAGCATACACAGGGGTTGATAGACTTCATGCGTCTAAAGAGAAGGCTTACTACGCCTTGGATCACGGTGCTACCACCTGAGTATTAGGGGTGGGTCGGCAAACATCAAATAAGCATAATGCGCATCTCCAAATGGGAGATGAGGCCACAGTTATATATATTAACCATTTTTTTTGTTAATTAAATACTCCCGCATGACAGGAATATATTAGTATTATGCCTCACCCTACACCTATCCGTACATGAGTGCAGATGCCTCATATCCAGATACATGCATGAGTATCCCATCCATTTACCAGGGTTATTACTATCAAACCTGCATGGAATTTTTATATTTTTGCAATCCTGGGAATTACCTGCCCCAGTCCACTCATTGTAGGAGCAATCCTAGTAGCATTACCGGCTCAAGGCCACCATTTATTGGAGCCCAAAGATGCGCAACCCCTTCCTACCATGCTTTCAGCCCACTCTACAAATAACTACCACCAGATCCTAATAACAGGGTACCTGACGCCACAGACCCTACTAACACCTCCATTAAGGTAAAAAGAGCATTATCGCTGGAAAGCTGACGTAGCAGCAGTAGACCAGAAGTAGTCTATGTACTTAGAAGCTCTACAACCCCACAGCACTTGAAATATTTTACATTTTACACAAAATAAACTATTTACAAAGGTTACGCCCATATTTTTTATTATTTTTTTTTTTGCAAAGGAATCTGAAACACTCTGATTGGTGATAACGGCATAAGCCGAAGGCAAGAGGCACCACACTGGAGCAGAGCTAGGGAAGGTGATAATGACCCTTACCCCAGTTGGCTCAACAAATCACTGACCCGACCGAACAGACGAACCACGTAAGGTTGAGGCACTCGCGGCCTGGCCGGGCAAGCTCTGGAATCCTAGGTGCGCCTCAACTGCCCCTAGGAAGAAGGGAGGCTACACCCACTATGTGCCACGGTCGTCGAAGCCAAGACCTGCAGGGAAGTCTTTCTGAGGATGGTGGGAGAAATAGCTAACTCCGCGCTGGACTCAGGGGATGACCCTAGAGACGACCCCATTATGACTAGACTTCTAGCTAAAATTAAGTAAGTAGGGCTTCTACAGCGGGAAGCAAGACTCCTGTGCGCTGGAGTGAAATATTATTGCGAAAAGCATACTACTGCGGCCGATAAAGGCGAAGAGAAATATTATTGCGAAAAGCATACTACTGCGGCCGATAAAGGCGAAGAGAAATATTATTGCGAAAAGCATACTACTGCGGCCGATAAAGGCGAAGAGAAATATTATTGCGAAAAGCATACTACTGCGGCCGATAAAGGCGAAGAGAAATATTATTGCGAAAAGCATACTACTGCGGCCGATAAAGGCGAAGATAACATTATGCCATTGGACGATATCCAATGCCCACATAAATGGCGACGCATCGGGCAGTCAGAGGGCATTAAATAGACATGCAACGAGCTGTCTACAGGGGTTACAGTGGGCAGACCCAACTATGACAACATATGGACAACAATGGCAACGAGCAGGATGGTACAGCAGGCGAAACGTTTTGCTTTGTGGCAACGTAAGCCGCCTGTGACTAGGTTAATACTAGTTCATAATCACCTAGAATAGACGTCGACAACTAGAATTAAGGGGGAGGAATCCGGCGATTCTAGAGACAACCAGTGTTTCTAGGACTCGTGCGGGTGGTGATCTGGGGAGGGTAAAACCTGCCCCGGGCGATCGCCCTGGTCGAAATTTTAGCTGTAAGACGGTTGCATTTGACACGCAACCTAGGATTAAGCAAATTTACTGACCGCTGTTGCCAGGTAATGGCACAGCACATTTCGGCATTAGAGTAAGGCCATCCATTCGGCTTAATAGTAGTAGCAATTTTTTTTATTTTTAATCATAATTAAGGTAGATAATGTTAAGATTAAGCCGATCGGCACCCGGTAACCACAATTCCGCTACCGGGGTAAGACCGACAACACATTAAGATAACACATTATAATACAATAGATTAAGATAGAATATCTCGGCACCCGGTAACTAACATTTCGCTACCGGGATAAGCCCGATAACATAGTACGATAAATGGTTTTAGGATAATACATTAGGTTAGACAACACTAGATTAAGGCGATATTTGGAGCCACTTTTCATATCTATAGTCTATAAGTAGACATAAGGTTAGTGGCAGACAGGAGTACACTAGCACGTTGGTAGACAGGAGTAAAACAATTTCATATGGACAGGGATATTAATCTTATATTTGCTTGATTTACAGCCATAAGTATGGACATTATTTTTATCAGCGTAGAGAGTGGCGCCAATATGGGCACTCTCTAGATTTCTTATGGATATATCATTGCTACTGTTATGCTTATATATATATACCATGTTACATTCTCTTGCATCCCGCTAGGTATCGGTCCAGCGCCGACAACCGACCACTGGGTACCGGCAGCCGCTACCAGGTAGCAACCCTGGGTTGAGCACCAGGCTCATGATACCATGTTTTACAGACCGCATAACAAGGGTGAACACCCCATATATACACATACATGTCATTAATTTATTTTCTTTACCAACAGGTGGCGACATTGTATATAGCCCCCTGTAAATATTTTGCCCACGCCCATACACGTCTTGACAACCCCCACTCACACACACAATTTCCTCCCCTCTACACACATCTTGCTTACAGGTAATAAATCCGCACCACGGGGGAGATATGCCTGTGGGATATACCCTACCGCAGGTCGGATCAACATTTAGGAAACATCTCACCTAACATGAGAGGTGACATACGGCCACACAACGCGGACTCCTTATGTACAGGACGGGTTGTGTCGCCATGATAGCCGCGCCCACCCACAGGGGGCAAAGCTATTAGCATAAATTGTAGTTAGAAAGGATAACAATGAGGTACCATATGAACTAGAATTATAAGAAATTTAGCGCGCTTAAGTTAGTCCATAAGATAATTGTAATTGATAAATGTAAGATTATAACTTAATGCGCCCACGGGCAATTATTCTCCTACAAATATACAAAGAATACTCTGCACCCCCACATTGTCTGCGGAGGTGACAAATGATATTCATACACCTTAATATATGCACATCTCCTAATCACATTAAACAGTATACTATTTTTTAAGATTACATGTGCACAATGTCGGTGATTTGTTTTCTTTCATTTTTCTTTCTTCTAACTTCCCCATTTGTCAGGGTGTTCCGTTTTATCCCAAACCAATAAATGCCTTTTGAATATTTCCCTTAAATTATACCCTGGAACACCCATTTTTTCTATTTTCTTCTACCTTTCTTATTGCAGGGAGCACTTTTTCCCTAAGATAGAGCGGACGACGCAATCATCCGTTCGGCCCTGGGTTTTTTTCCTCCCTGCACAACAATGTACCATCAGCACCATGTATTTTTTTTTCCATCAAACTTCCAAAATGCCAATGTCGATTTCTGTTGCAATATTTTTATGCCAATGTCAATGTTATGTATATATGTATATCCCATAACCCTCCCCTCTGAACACGAGCTGATCTCACGCACACACATCAACACGACATCACCACACGACGACGACGACGACGACGAGGAAGACATCTACAGAAGATACGAGGGGACTTCAAAAACAACCACATCGACTACATCTATAACATCAACATCCCAACCCCAAGTTCCGTTCCCGTTCGCGGGGACGCGAACTAAATAGGGGAACAGGCTTGTACAGTACCCCAGGGGTATGCACCCCTTGGAGACCATCCCTCCATCATCTATTTAAATCTCCTAACTGGCAATCCTTGTAAGTCCAGACCAACATCTACTAACACCGCAAGGACAGCTAGCCATTCTGGAAAGCTGGCCCAATCCTTGCATCACTACTACAAACAGCGACACACTATTAACGAGGGCATCTATGCCATCAGAATGTCGACGAAGCAGCGCCGAAGAATATAAGAAGGAGTCTTAAGGAGGTCAGGCTCTCAATTATCAGTCTTACAGTGTGGCGGCCCGAGGCTATGCTGGTATCATCAGGTGAGTGAGTCAGCAGGTGTTCAGAATCCTATAACTTTGTAACCTTACCCCCAATTTGTATAGACAAGTTTGTACACGTTGTAACATCACTACATCCCTTAAAAGGGACTCATAATTCCATTATTACTGACCAATAAACACTTGGTCAGTACAACACACCTGTATTACTATTTTACACGCCTCTTCACGACCTAAAGTCCATCCTGAATCCTCCGTCACTATTAGACGTGACTTACAGTAGCCAGATACTTGCTAGTGCAAGCATCATTGTATTCCCGTACCGGCCTGACTGCCAGGAGCGGCACGCGCCATATAGCTGACGCGTGCAAGTCGATTATCTAACCAGCCAGCTGGGCGACCAGTGCGTTGACCTGTACGCTAAGTCCATCCCCTAAAATACACCTAGATCTTTTATAAGAGCAACCCCTAGCACCCTAACACTAAACAACACTCTACACTGGTCAGCTTGCCCGACTACGGGAAGCTACCCCCTTTTTGGCACTTCTTTATAAATTAACACAATAACTCTTCCGTTTTAGATCCAACCACCCCCCAATAAGGGATCTAAAACAATATTCAGCAGCTGAGAAGCTCAGTCCAAGGGCTGAAGTTCTGAGAGTGGTGGGGTGAGCACCCCATGTCCTTCCTGTTAGGCATCTTAGTAGGCTATGTTAATTTACACGGTGAATCACATCATCATCATCTTGCACAGTTTCCAGCCACTGGCCGGGTCTGTTTGGAGCACAAGCCTCTCCAACGTCTTCTGTCTTCCCATCATCTCTCAGCCTCCACCCTTGTCCAGTCTTCTCCTCTCTTCTTCACGCTTTCTTCCACCCCTTTCAGCCACCTGTCTCTCGGTCTTCCTCTCGGTCTCTTTCCTTCCCACTTCGTCTCGTGTATCCTCCTGGGTATACTCTTCTCCTCCATTCGTTTAACATGTCCATACCATCTAAGTCTAGATTTCTCTATACCATCCTGTAATGGTTCTTCCTTCATTATTTCTCTGGTCCTCTCACTTCTTATTCTGTCCATCTTCGTAGCTCCAATACTGCTTCTCAAGAACCTCATCTCACTGGCCTGTATTTTGCTCTTCTCCCTTCCTTTCATAACCCAGGACTCCGAGGCATACGTCAGGATAGGGACATAGTACGTCCGATATATGATCTTTTTGCTGTTCTGAGGGACATCCTTGCTCCATAACATGCTTCTCACACTCCTCCGGAATGCTTCTGCCTGTCTCCCCCGCTCATTTATTTCTCTATAGGTTCTTCTATTATCTTGTATCAGGCTTCCTAGATACTTGAAACTCTCCACTTTCTTCTGCTGTTCCCCACCAATTGTTATTCCCGTTGTGGTTATTTCCTTTTTCCTTGTTGTGATCACCATCTCACTCTTATTTATGCTAAATTTCATCCCATATCCTTGTATTATTCCTTCCCACACGTCCAACTGTTCCTGTACCTCCTCTTCCTTGTTTCCCCAAATCATCTGCAAACACCATTGTTTTCATCTTTCCTTCCCCAATTACTTGTGCCACTCGGGTCATTATGTCATCCATCACCACACTGAAAAGTAACGGTGACAGTGCACTTCCTTGTTTCAGGCCGTTTCTCTGTTCAAACCAGTCCGATCTCTCTCCTCCCACTTTCACACAGCTCACGCTTCCCTGTACATCTCCTTCATCCTCCTTATAGTCCATTTTTCTACTCCTCTATCATCAGGGACTTCCATACTTTGTTTCTGCATACACTGTCATATGCTTTCTCAATGTCCAGGAAGGCCATCAATAGATCTGTTCCATACTCATAGGGCTGTTCTTGTAACCGCCTTGCAGCAAAAATCAAATCCACTGTGGACCTTCCTGCTCTGAAGCCATGTTGTTCTTCCCTCATCCCTCCTTCTATCCTTGTCCTAATTCTCCTTTCCAAAACTTTCTCAAACTTCTTTGCACAATGACTCATCAGTGTTATTCCCCGATAGTTTCTGCAATCTGTTCTACTACCTTTCTTGAAGATCGGGACAATTATTCCTTTTTTCCAGTCCTCTGGGGTCTTCCTTTCCTTCCATGCTGTCCTCATCACTCGGTACAACCACTGTATCCCCACCTTTCCTGCTGCTCTCACCTTCTCCACACTCAACTCATCCACACCCGGTGCCTTCCCTCCTTTCATCTTCCTCACTGCATCTTCCACTTCTTTCCATGTTAAGTCCTTTTCTGTTTGCAGTCCATCTTCCTCTTCCCCGATTTCTTCCTCCTCGCCGTGGTTTCCATTTGGGTTCAGAAGTTCTTCAAAATATGATTTCCACATTTTCTTCAGTTCTTCCCTATTTTCTATCTCTTGTCCCCTTCTGTTCACCTTTCTAACATAATCCGTAGGATCCTTCCGCCTCTTATATTTTACCTTCCCATACAGGACCTTTTTTGTACCTTCACTATCCTCCTTCATCATCTTTGTCCACTCTTCCATCCACTTTCTTCTCTCCTCAGCCACTACTCTCTTTGTCTTCTTCTTTCTTTCCTGGTACTCTTCCCTTGTCTCTAACGACCTATTTTGATACCACCTCCTAAAGGCTCTATTCTTTTCCCTTACTATATCTTTTGTCTTCTCATTCCACCATGGTGTTTCCTTCCACCTCTTCTTACTACTTGTAATGGCAAAATTAATCTCGGGAGTTTCCGCCAGCACAAAGTTCCTCATTTCTCTACTAGAAAGCGCTATTGTGTTCAAGGAGATTAGATATCTAACATCTAACCTCCTTGACTTTCATAGTCAAGGAACTACGAAATTCGACATGCAAGCTACCCTCTGGGTGTCAAATAGCAAAGCTTGCACCAGGCACCCGAGACCATACGATATTATTATTATTATATACTACTTGTCCTCCCATATACTGCTTCTGCTGCACCTACTAGTGTCATCTTAAATCTAGCCCATTCCTCTTCCACCCGTCTTTCTTCATCTGTTGGAATTCCTTCCTTTACTATTTTGAGGTATTCGACCCTTCTATCTCCTTCTTTCAGTTTCCATATCCTTATACGTCTTTCGTGGTTCTCAGTCCCTTTCTTCTCCTTAGTCCCTCTCAGGTTCATTACCAGCAATCGATGGTCGCTATCCAAGTTCTCTGATGGTATAACCTTGATGTCCGTGATGTTCTTATTGAATTCCCTCACATACAGTATATAGTCGACCACCGACTTCCTGGTCAAGTCATCACTGTACCATGTGATTGTGTGGCTCTCTCTTTTCTTGAACCAGGAGTTCCCGACTAGCAGGCTGTTCCTTTGACAGAAGTCCAACAGTCTCTTTCCTTCCTCATTTCTTCTGCCCCAACCCTCTGGTCCAAGCACACTCTCATACCCTTGTCTTTCTATTCCTACATGGGCATTCAGATCCCCATAACAATCATATTCCTTCCTCCCAGCTGCTTCTGCAATTCCTCTTCAAACTCCTCCTCTTCAGAGGCGCAGCCTACTTGTGGAGCATACATTTGCACTATTTCTACGGTCTCTCCCCTAAGTGATACTTTCACTTTCATCATCCTATCACTTATTCTCTTCACTTCTTCTTTTAAACCATCTCGTACTACTACTCCAACTCCATTCCTCTTCCCTCTTCATTCCCACTCCAGTACAGTCTATAGCCTTTTCTCAGTTCTCTCCTTCCTTCCCCTTTCCACTTTGTTTCTGCCAATCCCAATAAATCCAACTTCCTTCTTTCCATCATATCTACTATTTCCTCCACCTTCCCCGTAATCTTAGTCCATGGACACAGCTAGGTCGTCGTCCATTGAATCCATCCTGTCCGAGGCCTGTTCCCTTCTTGAAAGCAAAAGTCTTATCCACTACTGGCTTGCTGGGCCTATCGTAGCTTCGCCCCGTTAGCCGTCACTTTTCAGGGTTCCTGTAGGACCTTCACAGCTACCGTAACGGTCCCGGGGCACACGAAGTCCCCACTGTACTTCGCCCCTACAGGCAATCCCCTACTTTGTGCCGTTGCCCGTCTCCCACGACGTGGACGAGGGGTTGGACTTATGAGTGAATCACATATACAATATTAAAATATATATTGCAAATACCTTCACCCACATATTCGTAAACATAGTTTTAATAGCCTGAGTGTAAAGGATCTTATGATGATCGCTTGACGATCGAAACTAGTATCCCGAGTGAATTTATCAACCTCATGTAGCCTATTTCTTTTCACGTTTAGGGAATAACGCAAATTACAATTGGCGACAATCGTGTTGACGGATTGAAAAACATTTAAATTTACTTACACACGCTAAATTTATAATACCAAGTGATAATAGCACTAACTATACCCATATCTGGCGGTGTTTCTCTTTACTCCTTCCAACACATTCTTCAAGTATCGTTGATATAGTATGGGTCACAAATACCTATCCCTATATACAAAAATGAAAGGTTGTCTGGTTCTTCTGAATTTCTACGGAAATTTGCGTTATTAACGCGTTTCAGGCTGTTTTATGACAGATGTGCGCGAAAATAAAATATTTGTCTGTCTGTAAGTCTGTCTGATTGTCTGTCTGTGGACAACTTTCTTCCCTGATAACTCGAGAACAGCTGGGTGGATCAACGTAAAATTTGGTACAGATATCCATCAGAGGCACGACACCAATCATTGATGTAACTCTTCTCCGTACCTCTAATAAATGGGGGCCTACCCCCTTAAAATACATGCTGAAATAGGCGTAGAAGGGCGAGACAAAGCTCATCTTCAGCCCCTCAATGTGAGAAACAAATCTCGGAGGCCCTAAAGGGCCCCGAAAACCACATTTTAACGCCCCAAATCCAACAGATTTTGAGATATTCCTAGATAACTAATTCCATTTAATAATAGTACATTATGGAACGAGCCTATAATGGCAATAATTAAGACACGAGTATGTTTATAAAACGAGTGAAGTGAGCTTTATAATTTCCATACGAGTGTCTTAATTACCATTATAGGCGAGTTTCAGACGACTGTTTATGTTCGACGATAATTATAACTTTATTATACATGTACTAACATAAATATTCATAAATATCTGTCGAGATTCTGTCGGTCGACTTCTTCCTCTTGGGAATTGTGTGGGCTCAGCATTTGATATATACCCAATAACGAATTCCAAAGCTTTGAAACATCCTGAAGTAGCACCAACAGATAGAGCACAGGTACTGTGTGGGATCATTTTGTTATTTTGGTTAAATAACACATAATAGGCTGTTACAAACGCTTTAAAAGTAAAAAGTATCGTATTATCAACTAGTTATTCTTCAAATTCAATGCGTATAGAATGTCAACGGAAGGCAAATCAATTGAGCCCCAAATAGAACAGTTATTACATCTGGCGGAAATGTTTCGCATAATAAATCCATGTACTGAACAGATAGTTGGATTATTAATTTCCGTGGAACTAATGTCATATGCCTGCTTCCTCCATGACGTTCTGGTGTGTTTTTGTCAACAACAGCATTCACTAAAATTGTCGGCGAAATCTTACGAATGTAAGAAATTGGAGTTGCGGATATTAAGGTACAGTGCTATTTCTTTTGCAATATTGCCCAGTTTGTTTATGCAAATATTAGGGACCTAGCATACTTTCCATGTCGGTAATGACTAAAAAGATGGTGTTGCAAAGTTGCAAACTTCTGGATGAAGATTCCTAAATTTCTTGCATATTACATAGTATTTTCCTGTTACCGTAAAGGTTTGTGCTGATTTTGTCTTTGTGTTTGGCATTGTAACTACAATGGTTGATCGGATATTCTTTACATAGTCAACTTTAAATCATGTCCCACATGTTGAATTATGAGTGCATGTGCGAAGCTATCCTTACATAATTGGTCAATGAATGAAAATATTAAGCTCTGATTGGTTGGAGAAATTGCATCATAATGAAAAGTAGTACCTTAATGACCCCCATTATGATACAGTTTTCTGACATATAATATTTACATTCCGACATCGTCGAACATAAACAAATGAAAGAATGCAAGCCGGTAACCATGGCAACAGAATCTCAGAGGTCCATATATTTCTGTAATACTCAATACAATTCCATTTATTACATTACTGTGAAAGTTTGCAAACTGTTACAAGGTTATCACGGAATCAAATTAACCTGTAAAATTCATCAATACATATAATGAGTATAAGGGGGTTGTAACGTGTTTTTCGAGGGGATTTTACGCCACTGGCATAATTCAGTAGGAAGCCATTCTATATTTATTTACGCGGCAAATTGTTCAGCCAAGTGAAGTTTTCATGTAACTTATTATTATTATTAACTTATTATTATTATTAAGGTATTCCTTTGGAGCAATTTTTATAAAATTATAAGTAATCAGATAGGTTTTCTATGTTATAGAAAACACTATCAAGCAAATTATTACGAACAACATTATCGTAAGAAAATTATATGATTACGGAATTTTACGGAGTTTTGTCAGTTAGGGTATTTTGAGAGAGATGATTCACTGGGAATTCGGCTACAGGCTTAATCTTGTCGAGTAGCATGACGCAAGCTGGGTTACTGCTTCAAGAAAAGGCGAAATGGCCTGGACCGGTAATCGACATCATCGCCGCGCCGAGTGTAATGACCCGGAGGAGGGGAAGATCGCGTGGTGGGTCAGCCAATCAGAGAAGACCGGGCGACTGGAAGACGGCTCCGTAGAGGGGATGTGACGAGTCCATATATGGTTTGCGCGCCGTGGAGGCAAGGACTATCTTTGTAAAAATTAACCAGTGTGGTTGTACGTGTGGTTGGTTCCGATAATCGGACCATAAGTTATCATATCTACAAGTATCTCATCAACTAACGAAGAAGATGACGACGACCAGGAGGCTGTGGGAAGCTCTCTACAACATCCAGTACGAGGGAAATGCTACGGCAATTTCCAGTGGTAAGCGTGAATGACTCAGAACTACGTAATCTCTCGTCTCTTTGTTTAATATTCAGTATTTCAATAACTTCATAGCTTGGGAATAAGAGTAAAATCAGTAATTTATCCGACTCCGTTTTCACGTAATTTTCTAGCGGTAATATTCAAATCGCAACGCTCCAATTTAAATTCAAACTTATTATTATTATTAATTTTGCAATACTCGTTTTATATAATAAATTCATTTCTTTTAACCATGCAATCTTTGCTTTCAGTAGGTAGCATCAGATATAGACCAATTCCTTCTCCTGATACAATTGTTTGTTGGGTTAATGATCAAATCATACCACGATCTGAGTGAAAAGATTCTTGAAGGTGTTCTACCAGAGCTAGGTGTTGTTAAATATAAATTTAGATTTCAACATAGCGTTGAGGTGTTGGCGCCCATTAAAACAACATATCTTAGTCAGAGTAAATATTTCAAAGTGCAAGACAGAGCTAGTAAGAAACCATTACATTTGTCACGCAACAGTGAGGGCCATAGAAACCGTTTCACTTGTCACCGAACGTAGAGAAGGACGTTTCAATTGTACGCTCAACGTGGAGCAAAGTAATTACGTTACATTGCCATCCCAACGTGGAGAAAACGTTACAGGGTCAAGGGGTACTCTAGAATTTCTTCATGCAATTTACACGTGCGGGTGTGGTACGGAAGGTCTATTACTTTAGCCTATATCCCTATCCCCATATTGTTATATTAGTATTATTAATATAATAATAATTATTATTATTATTATATTATGGCGTACAGCGTTGAGACAAAGCTAACTTTCAGCCCCTTGGTGTCAGAAACAAAACTCAGGGGCCCTCGTGTGATGTGTCATACGAAAAGTCTTTTATAGCTCTATAGCTTACGGCTAGATTATTCTCATTACTTCCCGTAACGAAAATGTATTTTTTCCAATTATTTAAAAAGTTGTAAATGGGAAGCTAAAACATTAAATTTGCATGGCTCACAAGCTTTATAATTTTATTTAAGGACGTCATCTCGGGGATGGGAACTTGCAGCATCGGTGAGGCATCATTATTTTACAGTATGCGCTGAAAAAAATATAATTTTCTCTTATTTATTTTATATACTGTATATTGTACCCTTGCGTAAAACAGTGTTTTATACAAGATTCTGTCTTCGGGGTGCGTTCAGTCCTGGTAGGCTTTTACTAGAGCTCAAATACCAAACGACTGCTTTACTACTACAAGGATCATAAGCAAAACTATAAACTAATAAATGAGTGAAAAACAGATAAAATAAACACCTTTAATAACTGAATAAAACAATAAATAGCAAAACACTAAATAAACACAGACCTCCCTGAACTTGACTCCCACTGAACATAAAATTACAAGGATATGAGTGGCCTAGGAAGGTCCACTCCTGAAAAATAAAATGTGGATTAGAAATTCCACTTGTCTGGTTAATGTGTATGCACGCGTATAACTATGCTAGAAAGAGAATAAGTACTTTGATGAAGATTTGCTCACAAATGGAACACCCAAGATGCTCGCAAATCCTCATTCTGCAAACCATTATCATGGCTTTATGGGACATGCACTTAGAATGGCTGTACAAGAATAATAATCTACTGACACACGCAGCCATTTAAACATTAGATAATTAACAGATCTCCAACGAGATCGCAAGTGAGTCAGAACACTCCAAACAAAACAAGAGCGCGCCCTCGGGCTCAAATGATCATACACAAACATGACAACAACGTGACGGAACATCAAGCCCATCCGAAGTCAATGAACATGAAAGTAAACAGACCAAGAAAAAATAACATGCCTAAACAGGCTGATATTTACATGAAATAAAAGCAGGGATAAGTTAACACACTGGGAATCAATCAATCATAGCGCGAACAGCTCCCATTTACCGATTAAAATACTTTTATCATTATTCAGGCTTTCATTTAAAATTAAACAACCATTTTACGAAGAACGGAAACCAAGCCCGTCTCTACTAATGAGCACTGCTTGCTCTTATCTGATCGAAGTCCACCTGGTAGAAATTCCTCCCTGCCACTCATCAACATATGGGTTCAACCAGCCCCTCTTACAAGCTTTGTGCCATGCTATTAATAACAGGTGACCTCCACGGTCCGGTTAACTCCAACATGAAATCGCGGTACATAAATTCACACAAGATCTCGCCAATTCCTTTGAATTGCAAGAACATCACATAGTGTTCCCAACATTTGCATCGCAAGGTTAAAATGCGGAACCAGGGAAAGCGGCAGACAGAATGTGGACATTCCAGCAAGCTAATATCCCTTAAAACACAACATTGCAGACACAACAAAGATTTGGGCTGAACAAACACTGGTCTACCACAGGCCGGCACATGATCCAGATATCCCTAGATTCGTGTCCTGGGACACTCCAAATAATTTAATTCAAAATCGTTAATTTGAGTGGGCAGACGGCCCCTCACTTAATAATTGCAACAAATGGCAATTAACAACACTAGCCTGAGTAAGAATAAAAATCTAGGCACAACAAAGATTTACCACCAATTCGACTAATTATTCTAATTAATTCAGTTTCGCTTCTGCTATAATACTGATTCCCAAATCGTGCCACTTAGCCGCAAAATTACGGTAGCGAACACGCACTCGGTCATACGTGTGGCGCCGTGTCCTTGAACATCACAAAAATATATTCACAATTATAAAAATACAAATCGTCACGCTGCTACATGCATTAACTATAGTGTGCCAGTAGCAAACAAAGATTCTACATTTAAAACACACAAACAAAATATTTACACAAAATTAGTCCCATAAAAACCGCAACCAGTTTGACAAATAATATACATTATTTTTTTACTTATTCCTTTCTGCAACAGCCTCAGTTCACATCGCCAGACATCCTCCCTTCAGTGCGTTTAGCTCTTATTAGCCCTCATGAGGCCGAAGAAACGCTGGTTCGAAGTCCTCTTCTGGATCTGGAGTTCCATCTTGATGCCGAATAAAAATGTTAATTATAGTCACACGTTAATATCTCTAGCTAAATTTTGCCAAAGGCTACTACTTTCACCAATTGTCTTATGAAAAATTATTCGAAGGACTTGTCCCTACTATTTTTAGTCATGGTGAACTACCTAAATTTCACAGACTCTACAACTTTCCAAACTAAGCTGTGCGCATACAACTTCATTTCAATGATTCAAAATACAAGTAGGCCCTACCAACTGGCACTTTCAAACAGCTAGTATAACAACTTTGAATAAGCATGAATCGTGGTATCAATAGAATGTCCATCTCAATAAAAATCAGTAGAATGCCTTGCAGAGTCACTAGAATAACTCGTCGTCAACTCAAACGACAGTATTTATATGGTTCTGGCGAAAAGTTGGAGGGAAGGGGAAATCTTAGCAATAACTTCTGTAATTTGGCGACTATTGGCATGCGACAGATATCAATCATCTCGTAATTAATCACAGGTCACAATTGAGCCATCGTGCACAAAAATCGATCATGGGGTTCTTCAATCCTAGATTCCCGCTTTTTATCAACAGGTCGGCGTCTGATACATCTTTGGCGCTACAAGTGGCGTCCCTCTGCTGATTGGTTGATCACAATGTCCAAGTTTCAGGTTTAAACAGAAGCCTCTGCCATATGATTGGTTAAAAGTTCCTCTCATCTCTTTCTCTCAGCAACTATCTTTCTCCGGACGCTAGGGTTACAAAGAAAGTACGGTTGAAATGAGTCAACTCCCACACCACCTTTGTCTTACACTTGCACCTGTCAATACATTTCGATCTGTCGTCACCCTTTGTTCCATAGCAGGGCATGTCCACTCGAATTGTCTCCATTATAAGCTCCTCATTTCGCAATCCTGTGTGGCCTTCTGAGTGTTTCTGGCAGTAACATCAGAGTATAATGAAAGAAATAATTAGAATCGTTTATATGCGTAGCTTATAAAGGGTTCAATATATATATATATATATTCGTTTACGGCCTTCAAAGACCACGTTAGGCAAAAATTATACATTATTGGAAGCCTTCTTCGCCGCCCAAAATCTTCGCATTCTTTCTCCGGTAGCCTGTCTTCTTCCGTCCAACCCCTGTTCATTTTTGGTTCGTCGCGGAATCCTTGGAATTTGTCGATAACTGACCTAAACTTAGAGTGGTTTGAAATGTCTTCCGACTTGAGTCCTACCAGATGAAGATCTTTCTCCACCTCCCCGAACCATTTGTCAGACACCTTACGTCTACCGTCGAGTATTCTAAAAATCCTCTTCGTAAGTCTCCGCTCATTCATTCGAAATAAATGCCCATAGAATTTGAGTCTCCGTTTTCTCATCGATTCCATCAACCTGTTATTGCCCTGGTAGAGTTATTCCCTTCCTCGCAACCTATATCGACCGTTCACAATCTTTGGACCCATTACCTTGCGAAGGATCTTTCTTTCGAATTTCTCAGCGTCCCTCAAACCCGCCTTCCCTGTCACGTGGAGGCATTCACTAGCATAAAGGCATTCCGTTTTTACTGTATTATAGTGCCGTAATTTAGCCCGTTTCGAGATGGCTTTCTTCTAAGTGTATGTTCACTAGTTTTCAACTGCACGATTTCACCCAGGTAGCTTCTTATTTCTTTTATGCATATTTTATTTGATTTTTTTTTGTAAAAAAATCAAAATTAGGTAATTTTTCCTCCGAAGGAGGGCAAAATGCCCCGCCTCGGAGGACTGGCTGCCATCGCTACTATGGTGATCCTCAGCCCTAGAGATAATGAAGTTAAATTGGTGAGGCCACCCGATCAACAAGGCAGCCCCAAGTCGAGGCCCCACGTCCACCACGCCCCGGAAGACCCCTATTTTATTGAGACATGTAAATATATATAAAAATATAGAGAAGTACATAGATAGGTTTCTTGAGGCTTAAAAAGAGTAAAATAGCAAATGATGTGTAGAATGAACTGAATATGTCTTGGAGAGTCTTGAAATTGAGGTGGCTTGATGTCTTGAGGTCTTGAATGTTTGACGTTTGATCGTTGACAAAATAGAAGCTATGTTTAATGTAGGGGGAGAATTGAGGATAGGATTTTAAATAGAATTTTGCACAGGAGCAAGTTTGGTGAAAAGTATTTAGCTCATCTGAAAGGGAGTGTCAGCCAATCTGTGTCTCAACGGTTGAAAATGATTGCAAAAATAAATTTAGGGGGGGGGGGATATGTATCAGGAGGAATGAGATGAGAGTTGTCGGGGGTGACTATAATGATTAAGGATTTGTAATGCCAGAGATTGAGGGAGAGGCTTAGAGTGCTTAGTAGGCCTCCGGGTGCTGGGAGTCATTAGAATGCCATAAGTCAGAGAGGATGTAGATTGTGAACTAATGTCTGGAGGGTTCGTAGTCTGATTTTGAAAAGATGGTGAAAGAAAGATGGAAGTGTTTTGGGGTATACTAGTAGATTGCTATCGCGGTTCAACGGAAGGCCATATGCAATTTTGATAGCAAAATGTTCCACTGATTTTAAGATGCTACATTGAGGGAAAGTAGCGCCAATCCAGGCCAACGAGCTATAGTCCAGAATGGGACGAATAAAGATTTTGGGTTGTGACATATCGTGTACGTAGATGAAGTAGAGAAGTGGGGAGATAGGAGAACCTTGTGGAACACCCGAATAGAGGGTGAAGAGGCAGAGCGGAGATGGATGAATACTCGCCTGTGCAGTAAGAAATTACTGAGCAAGCGGACAATCGAGGAGGGAAGGTTAAGTTTTTGTAATTTGAATATAAGACCTCGTTGCCAAACGAGATCGAAGGCCTTTTCAAAATCGAGAAGTAGTAGGGCTGCAGGAAAGCCCTTATTAAAGTGAGGGGTGAGGATATAAGTCATACGGAAAAGCTGGGATTGTGTAGAGAATTTTGGTCGAAAGCTTGCTTGGGTTGGTGGGAGGATGTGTTGTGAGTTAAGGAAATTGTAGAGGCGAGAGGCGATAATAGAGAAAACAGAAAGGAGGCTTATCGGTCGATAGGCGGAAAGTAGGGAAGGAGGTTTGCCTACTTTAGGGAAGAGAATTATTTTAGCTGTCTTCTAATGAGAGTGGAAGCTACCAGTATAGAGAATTAAAGTGTATGCGATGGCTAGGTAATGTAATAAGATGGGTGGCGCTCACTTGATATGAGAGTAGGACACCTTATCTGTTCCAGGGGCCGTATTACGTTTCCTAGCAAGCTGGAATCGTATGTCTTCAGAACTAATGGGTTGGTTCAGAGGTGATTCGGGATCTAAAGTTGTTTTAGGGTCTTTTTTTTATACTACGTGTATTGCAACTCGTGTACGAATGTTTCAATATTGATTTCATCTGAAGAACACCGCGGTGGCCGAGAGCGCTAACGCGCTACCTCGTGCCTCACTGGCATCGGGAGAGCGTGAGTTCGATTCAAACCTCGGCCGTCCTGAAAATGGTTTTCGTGGTTTCCCATTTTCACCACCAGGCAAATGCCGGGACGGTCCCTTTCAATAGGTCCACGGCCGATTTCCTTCCAATATCCCTTCCCTCCCCTTAATAAAATCATTTCATCTGAAGAAGGAGAGTTTTGGTGTATATTGCTTCAGAGTTGAATTGTTACTAATCTTCTAATTATTGTCGTCAAATTTCCTCATCACGAAGAACCTTCGTCCTTTTGGAGTATGGTTTTCATCTACAGATTTGGTCATCTGGGTGATATGGTGTTATGAATAGGGTTAGTTTGTCTCGCCGCCACAAGGTGTCTCTGCACTCGTATGAGTAGTTCTCATTTAAGTGTGGGTGGATATATAGATTCTTAGATGATATTTTTTTTTAATATTCGTTATTTCCCTAATCAAATGCATATATTATTATGAAGCTGGGTTCTAAGCGTTTATCTCCGGACTAGCATTATCCTCTTGAAATGTTGCTGTTCGACAAAACACGCAAGGCTAATACAATTAAGAAAAAGAAATTCATTGGCCCTTAAAATGTTTTAGTTAGGTTAATAATGCATACAAAGATTAAAATAGGATCCTTAAATATTCAGTTAGCGAAATTTCATGATTAATCTATTATAAGCTACGAGCAGTAAAGAGCCGTCGTACCCACCTACTTAACAACTTCAACACAATTTTGATCAGATAAAAAGCACGCTCGTGGACTTTGAATGGCAATAATATTGCTCATTATAACAACGGATTTCCTCTGCGTTGCACAGAATACGACAATACGAGCAAAGGTACGATCTCTTAATATCCAATTGTGATTCCGAGCAACGCCGGGCATAACAGCCAGTTAGGCTATATATTCCACCTGAAGCCTTACTGGAAACATGCATGGCCCCTCCTTTAATGGCCATGGAGGTATGTGTATTATGTGATAACATTTCCATCCATTCTTACAATGTTTCTCTATTTATCTTTGCAGAAAGAAGAACAGTGCGTTGGTAAAGTTCTTCCATCTGAAGAGGCTGGTGAACTGAGCTGGTGTTTGGGAATTCAGAGTCTGTGGAAACGCAAATCACTAATCCACCCATGGTAAGGACTTTGCACACTTCATTATATTGATTAGTTATAAGCAACCTCCTAATCAAGAAGCAAGATACGAATCAAACTATGTAAAGTAAAGCTGTCATTGGTATTTTTAACTCATAGGCCAGCTATGAAATGATAATAATACCAAATAAAATAAAAAGTTACAGCGCATAGCTAATCTTTTGTGAATGTTTGTTAATATTTCCAGAAATCGGGAGTGAAGTGTAAGAGACGTGGCAGCACCGCATCTGAGACCGCCGTGGGACGAACAGATTCACGGGACAGCTAACCTAAACAGTAAGCTTGATCATTATTTCCTTCAATACTAACACATTCTATTGATTATTATCGAGTTGTTTTTAAGAGCATGTGTCATAAAACTACATACGAAGCAAACTTGTAAAGTAAAGCTGTTATTGGTATTTGTACGAGTAACTAATAGGTCAACAAGAAGCAGCGAAGATAGGACTGCAAGTGTCATTTGAGAAAACACAATACATCATGAACATCAGTGAATCACCTCATGAACTACTTCTAGAACAGGGAGGAATCAAGAAAAACAACAAATTCAAGTACTTGGGTGAATGGTTGGAACCCAATCTCTCCGAAGGAACAGCATTATCAACTCCAGTAAATAAGCTAGAACTGTCATACCGACTGACTAAGGACATCTACAATAAGAAATGTCTCTTCCGCAACACCAAAATGAAGCACTATCAAACGGTCATCCGCCCTGAAGCTTTATATGCCTCTGAATGCCTTATATTAAACAGGAAATGGCTCACGGACAAACTAGAAATCCAAGAGAGGAAGATAATGAGGAAGATATTGGGACCAATCAAGGAAGGGAGTAAATACATAAGACGGCCCAACCAGGAGCTCTATAGTTACTCTGAAAGAATTACAGACGTGGCCAGGAAGAGACGTCTAGCATTTTAAAGAACGTCTCCAGGATGCATCCAACCTGGCTGACCAACCAGCTACTCACATACTGGCAAAGAAGGAAGACCAAGTCATCATGGCTGATAGAAGTGCACAAAGATCTGCTGGAACTGGGAGTTACGGAAAAGGACATAAAAGATCGAACGTCTCTCAGGAGTAAATTGAAGCAAATAAAGTTCGAGGAAAAAAAAACAAGGAAGAAGACAGGTGCCTTCTGGACAAAGGAGAGAAAAGAACAACGCAGCCAGAGGATGCGTGACAACTGGGCAAACATCAAGACCCACTCCAAGCAAAATAGTTGAATATCGTGGTCCGTAGTTGGCCTATACGGAACAAGAAGAAGAAGTAATGCAGCCAATGGCCATAGAATAAAACCACACACATAAAGGAGATCCAATAGTAGAATCTGAGAAGTTGAGTCCGGAGAATCCCCCCCAGTCCAGACTGAGGCAGTATAGTGCCCCACTATTCACTAATATTCTCTGCACTTTGTTGAATACCTAATGTATACAGAATTGAGTCAGAGATACTGATCTCTTTTCGCACTCCATAGCGTGGTATGTACCACAATTTTTTTTAGTGTATGGCTTTTAGTGCCGGGAGTGTCCGAGGACATGAGTTTGTAGCTGCTTCTACGTGGACACCCATGGGGTGGCTACAAGTACCATCGCGTGTGGAGTGTTGTCTTGGGAGGAAAGTGTGAATGTAAGGACGAGGAATTGGAAGGTAGCGGCTGTGGCCTATAGTTAGGGACCAACCCCGGCATTTGCCTGGAAGGAAGATGGGAAATCCCAGAAGACCATCCTCAAGGTTGCCAGCGCCAGCGGGGGGGATTCGAACCGCCTCGCCTCCCGGAGGTGAGTGACTGCCTGCAGCCACGCCATAACGACCACGGCTAACTCACCCGGTTGTACCACACTGATTATTGCACAGTATACATATATATATACTCGTGACAGGCCTGATAGAAAGACTCCCTGGTGCAGATGCGATGGTGAAACCCAAGAATCGAAAATCTCGTTACTAGATGTCTTAGCTAATACTCTGCTCGCATCCATTTAACATAACTTTTGTAATGGAATCTCTCTTCCTTCGAAGTTCCCGTAGCAGCTCTTCACATGCCGGTGTGGATGGTAAGTGTATTTGCAAACGGAGGTCTTCTACCAAGAACGTTTCTCTTGCTAGTACACACACGTATCGTGAGAGGAAAAATTTTGAAACCCCCAGCATCCTTTTCAAATACATTGGTTTCAGGCTTTCGAGTTCTTGTAGTTGCTTCCTCATGAAATTGCTGACCACACAGGCGGCGACGTTTTATTAAAAAGACATACAAAAACTTGTGCCACGCTACGACAAGTGCATCCAAAATGGTGGGAGCTATGTGGAAAGATAGTTTCTTTTGCAATAAATAGTTTGACTGTAGAGCCTCCGTGGCTTAGGCGGCAGCACGCCGGCCTCTCACCGCTGGGTCCGTGGTTCAAATCCCGGTCACTCCATGTGAGATCTGTGCTGGATAAAACGGAGGCAGAGAGGTTTTTCTCCGGGTACTCCGGTTTTCCCTGTCAAAATTTCATTCCAGCAACACTCTCCACTATCATTTCATTTCATCTGTCATTCATTCATTCATTCATTTAATCATTGCCCCAGAGGAGTGCGTCAGGCCTCGGGAGCCGGCACAGTTCATATCCTCGCCGCTAGATAGGGGCTTCATTCATTCCATTCCTGACCCGGTCGGAGACTGGAAGCAGGCTGTGGATTTTCATTTCAGTTTGACTGTATCTGTAATCATTTTTATTATAAAACAGAACTTACATTATGGACGTACAACGTTGCGATTAGTTGGACCAACGCTGTTGTAGTTGCTAGTGTTACTGACTGGCACCACGGAATGATTTCCATCTGTACCATGAGTTTGAAATTATTGGTCCACCTGGTTTGTAATCTCCCAACCAATCTGGATATAAATCAAAATATAGTACTCTGACAGCCCTTATCAAAGTCACAGACGACATTCGTCTAGCCATGGACCGGAATGAAATAACTATATTATCTTTATTCGATTTCAGCAAAGCTTTTGACAGAGTTAACCATGAGATCCTACTAGTTAAATTAAGAAATCTAGGCCTTTTAAAGTCAGTAACGAACTGGTTTAGGTCTTACCTAACAGGCAGATGTCAGAGAGTAGTCCTAGCAGATGACAATGTTTCAGAATGGTGTGGAGTAACAACAGGTGTGCCGTAGGTTTCGGTCCTTGGTCCACTCCTGTTCTCCGTGTATATAAATGACCTTCCATCTGTCCTTAAATTCTGTCAACATCATATGTACGCAGATGACCTACAGCTATATCTTCACACGGATCTGAAATCCATTCATTTGAACGTAGCCCTAATTAACAGTGACATTCAAAGCCTATCTCAGTACGCACTCGATCATAATCTAACACTTAACTTCGAAAAAACGCAACCGATCATCATCGGCTATACCAAATTACTCAGTTCCCTACCTGACCCAGTACCACCTTTACAGCTTGCATCCCGAACAGTTCCGTACCAGTCAGCAGTAAGAAATCTGGGAGTTATTTTTGACTCTCGATTATCGTGGCAGGATCACACAAACATGATTGTGAAAAGGGTTGCATCGTCATTATATCAAATTAGGCGAACTTGCTTCTATTTGCCTCAAAATGTACGAAAGATACTGATACAGAGTTTGATATTACCAATATTTGACTATGGATCATGATATGGGAGAGGTCCTCAATACAAAATTGCAAAGAATGCAAAATGCATGCTTGCGGTTTATTCTCAATGTACCAAGAGAGTCTCATATAACTCCATTTTACGTCCAGATTGGATGGCTAAAGTTGAAGGAACGAAGACAGTATGCCATGGCTCTGACTGTGATAACAATTCTAAAATTCAAAATTCCGTCTTATATTTACTCCCATGCAATCAGTGCATAACCGTGCGAATAGACACACTGCACAAATGCTCCAGATACCTCATCACAGAACTGAAATGTGCAAAGGTTCATTCCGTATTTCAGTTAGTATTATCTGGAATAAGTATAAATTGCACCAGTATTCAGGACTTCCTATCAGAGCGATAAAACACTCCCTTCATTGTCATCTATCAGCTATACAATTATCATGTTCAAGGTGAACGGATGTAATAACAAGAACTTCTATTGTCAACTGTATGTATAGGTTAAGTTTTTTTCTTTCTTCATTTATTCTATTGTATTTAACCGCCTTCTGAATGAAGAGAGCTGCATAGAGAGGCTTTGTAGCCTCAGTGGCCTGTATAAGAGAAACAATAAATTCAAATTCAAAATCCCCGTGAAGCCAAATGGTGGCAGGAGGAATAGAGCAATGGCGTAGCCAAGGGGGGGGGGGGGGATTGGGGGGGGGGGGGGGAGGGGGGTGTACTGGGGGTTGGAAGTGAAACTCGAATCAATGGGTTGGCTCTTTTGAACATTCACAGAGACATAGTTGTGAAACCGACAAATCTGTTGGATCTACATGTATTTACTGAGAGTCTTCGGAAGTCGAACTTAAGATTGTAATCATAACATACCATTCGCTGTAAAACTATTGAACTTGTTCATATTGTCCTTCTGTATTTTAAAGGTTTTTTTTTTTTTTTAGTTAACCGCAATTTGGTCGTTCTTGGCTACGCTACTGGAGTGGAGAGAAGCCTGTTCCCCTACTGCCTGCTCAGGATGCCTGCTTAGTGATCACTTGCCAGTTAGTTAGTTAATTATTGTTGTTGCCATACTCAAGGACTCTGATCGAGTCGTCTTGTTCATTGCAGTTACGGAACTAAGGTTCATTTATTATCCCTACTTATCAGGTGTTTTAAGATGATTATAATTTGAAAACAAAACCTAAATATATAGAGGGGCTGTTTAGATGCGACTGGATACCAACGTCAATAGATGAATTCAATGCCATCGCGCATCTGAAGCACGGAAAAGTCTGGCATTTTTCAACAACAAATTTCCTTCAAGTAGTCAATGGCATTCGAATTATAGTCACCTTTCTATGAAGCCAGTACAGCCCATAGGAGAAGAGGAATTGGGGAACTACAGTTCTTGGAGCGCCGAGATTTGTTGTTGATGTCGATGTCGATGATGATGATGATGATGATGATTCATTTAGGGGTTTTGCGACATCGTGGTAGCTCTGTGTAAACGACAGCGGGGGCTACGCTCGCTAAAGCGCACTGTTGGTCATGGGCCGAAGCTCCCTGCTGACTCGGTAGTCACGTGCGTTCGAGCCCCACCGTCGGCCGTCCTTGAAATGATTTTCCGTGGTTTCCCATTTTCAACATCAGGAAAATGCTGGGACGGTACCTTCTGACAGGCCACGGGCGCTTCCTTCCACATCCTTGTCCAGTTTAATTCATCTTCATCCATTCCAACTCTCATCTCGGCGTGCAGGTCGCCCACGGGCGTCGCCTAGAAATACCTGCACTCGGCCTCTTAGGAGGCCATATTAAAAAAAACTGTGTATCTGTGTGTAGGTGAATCATTTTTATAACTTGTGGCATAGTGATACTACTTGTAGGGCAATGTGTATTTGTAATTGGGGCCGTGCCCTAAGGCGACACTCCTGAGATAAAACAGATATTTTTACCTAATGCATGGATTTTCACGAAACTTTGTGGGAATGTCACCAAAATAAAAGTAGAGATATCACAAAAATTTGTTTCATATACAATTAATAGATTTTCCATTTTTTTAAATTTTTAATTCCATTTTTTTTCAGAGATTTTAAATGACATGTTAATGGAAATGTGCAATTAGGTAGATAATACTTCTTTCAAAATCACTACGTATCGATTTTTCTGTAAATAATTTATATAATGAGATATTATCGTACTAAATTTGTGTAATTTTTATGTTCTAAAATTTTGGACTTTTAAATTCCTACTACTGGGAAAAATTCTGCAATCAAGAATTCCATACGCAGGTTTCCTAATATAGCTGTGATACATATACCATACAGATTTTGTTACATTTGGCAGAATATTATGGGAGAAAAATGGGATTTAAATGTAAAATTACAATTGGCGGGAAAATTAAAGCAAAGTTCAAGTGACGTTATCTTCCTGATCCATTGCCTAAAAGTCACCATAACCGTATGTTTACCCATATTGTTTATTCCCTTGAATACAAGCTATCAAATATTACAGCACACTATTTTGCAATAATAATAGTATCTTGATACACAACTACAAGAGGTAACTTGCGCGCGAACTTCACAAAAGTAAGCAGACTGGCTACCGCCACAGAACTCACAAGAAAGAAGAAACATACAAGAATAACAAAACTTATAGTTGTCGCCATTATTGTAGTGACATCAGGAATAACAATACAAGCATACAATGTTGCTCAATGACAGTAGAGTCAAGTACTGAAATATTAGTCCTTAGCAGGCTTTATAAATTCATTCAGAAACATGGTAGATCTTACAGCTCGATTCTGTAGAAATATATGCGGGGGGGGGGGGGGGGACAAACAAAGCATTATTAAGGTGATAAATTGTTTGAATTCAACGGGATAACTTTGTGACAAGAAAGAAGAAATCCAATCCTTTCAATTTGTCATTTTAAAAAATTAACCTCCCCTGGAGTAGAAATAGGAAGCCACGGAAAACC
Organism: Meconema thalassinum; assembly: GCA_946902985.2. Lineage (NCBI taxonomy): Eukaryota > Metazoa > Arthropoda > Insecta > Orthoptera > Tettigoniidae > Meconema > Meconema thalassinum. The sequence continues at coordinate 1,438,760,512 of OX336388.2, forward strand.
ACCTTTAGGATGACTGAGGTGGTAATCGAACCCACTACTTCTCAGTTCTACCTCACAAGGCTGCGGGTACCCCGATCCAGTCCTCATATTAGATTGTATTTTCTTGGCAGACCTGGGAATCAAACACGGACCTTAGGAGTAATAGCCAAGAATGCTAACCACTACACCACGAGGTAGTCGCGCGATTTGTATCCCACTGCTCATAGCTGTTTAGGGTTCCTTCAGTGTTCTTAACGTACACGATGGAGATGGTGATTGTTGCTAATGGAAGAAAATTGAAGGACGAAAAAGAACAAATTCTGCCCTTTTAAAGAACTATGACTAATGGAGATGTTTGATTGGTTGGTTTCTCAGCTTTGGGGCTGCGACAACTCGGTCATGTAGCGCTGTGTGCTTTGGGTGTGTGTAGAATCTGTCTGACAACTGGTGTTAATTGTGATGGCTGTATTGGTGTGTGTTATCTGTAATTGAGGTAAGGACTGCAGACGATCAATTTCAAGAAGTTCCTACTTTTGCTACTAAATACTACCGTCAACGACACCTAACTGTGAACTTGGCTACTAGATGCCACCGCCACCGGCTCTTGCCGCCGAACGTTGGAACTTTATAGAGCGTTAATCAAATCCAACCGACAAATTTAGCTTCACGCAATTGTAGCTAGTGGAAGTTTTTTTACATGACATAAATCTATGACATGGGCCCGCCGGTTTACTTCCCTCCGAAGGAAGGTATACTGAGGGATTTTTAACGCTCTTAAAAATCCGACAACTTCGGCCGCGATTGAACCCGCGATCTTGGGCATAGAAGCTCAGAATGCTACCAACTACGCCACCGAAGCCGCCCAATTGAATGAGGGGAAAGAGTCATGAAGGGTCATCAGTAGGGTTCGGAAGTTTAAGACTAAAGAAGTACAAAAAAAATCCTCTCGGCACGCCGGAAGGCGGAGGTAGATTTCACCGGGCAAACTAGGGGATTGGCTATAATAGGCAAAATATGCAGGTTTTCGTAGGAGGATCAGACCTCATTGATTGCAAGAAAGTATTTTACATTTGGAGGTTAAAAATCAACTTTTTTTCGTTTTTGTATGCATATTTTTATCATTTTATTGTCTTATGGGGATGGTAACCTTCTTGTCATTCGGGGTTCATTTTTATACTTGTGATCACACTGTCCTTATGCAAGGTTTGGAACTGATGTGTAACTATCTGACAGTCTGTTACTTCTTCTCGCAAACTTTTATCTCCCGCAGAGATTTTTGTTGGTTCCTCAGTTTAGGGGCTGCGACAACGTGGTCATGTAACACCGTGTACACTGGGTGTGTGTAGAATCTGATAAACGGTGTTAATTGTGATGACTGTTTTAGTCTGTAATTCAGGTAAGGTCTGCAGGCGGTCAATTTTAAGTAGTAGTTCCTAATTTTGTACCATATCATAACGTGAACGACACCTAGCTTTGAACTTGGCTACTAGATTCCACCGCAACCAGCAACTTGCAACGAATTTTTGGAACTTCTCCTCCAAAGGAAAGCATGCTGAGGGTTTTTAGCGCTCTTAGAAAATCCGACGACTTTGGCCGGCTTTGAACCAGCGACCTTGGGCATATAAGTTCAGCATGCTACCAGTTAGCCGCTTCCCACAGTCAGATGGAAAAATGAATGTGATCTCGTGCAATGGCGTTGTCTTGGCAACCTCTGATAGCTCATCCCTCATCACTTTAGAAGCGTTGTCACGGTAACCTCTGATGGTACTTGGCATGTTCTTTAATTCCGAAATCATTTTCCTCATCCCTTGGCGTAATGGTAGATCAGATCAAAAATTCTTTCAGACAAAGTTTTAGGTAATTATTAGGGGAATATTTTCCATTATGTACGGGTTTGATATTGTGCCTATTAAGAGAGATATGATTAATGTTTCCCGACAAAAACACTTTTTTCCAGCCCTTTGGTCAATGGTTGGTGCTATCAAAAAACCTATTTGACATAAATTTTCGGCACTTATCCGACAAATATTATGAACTTTGAATTGATTCGATATTTCACGTATTAAGAGAGTTATAGCGACATTTCACTTTTGAAAAAAAAAAAAAGCCCCCCCCATTTTCACCCCCTTTAACCGATTTTGCCCATTAACGAACTCGACCGATTTTTAAGGGGTTAAATATTATGTAAAACATTAAAGTGATTGGTGCAAAATTACGGCAGTTATCGTGTCCACAAGAAACTGATATACACACATCAAAAAAAGTTTTGCATCACCTCGGTTCCAAGAGTTCCGGAACCTTTAAATACAAAGGGAATAGAGATCAACACAAACAACATTTCAGCTCGTTTTATTGCTCATGAGACCCACACATTGCATGTTGTACCATCATACAGCTAGACTTTCAGCATTTGTGGTCCAGATTGCAGTACACACCACTACCTCTAATACCCAGTAGCACGTCCTCTTGCATTGATGCATGCCTGTATTCGTCGTGGCATACTATCCACAAGTTCATCAAGACACTGTTGGTCCAAATTGTCCCACTCCTCAACGACAATTCGGCGTAAATCTCTCAGAGTGGTTGGTGGGTCAAGACGTCCATAAACAGCCCTTTTCAACATATCCCAGGCATGTTCGATAGGGTTCATGTCTGGCGAACATGCTGGCCACTGTAGTCGAGCGATGTCGTTATCTTGAAGGAACGCATTCACAAGATGTGCACGATGAGGTCGAGAATTGTCGTCCATGAAGACAAATGCCTCTCCAATATTCTGCCGATATGGGTGCACTATGGGTCGGAGGATGTCATTCAGGTATCGTAAAGCCGTTTCGGAGCCTTCCATGACCACCAGTTGCGTACGTCGGCCCCACATAATGCCACCCCAAAACATCAGGGAACCACCACCTTGCTGCACTCGCTGGACAGTGTGTCTAAGACGTTCAGCCTGACCAGGGTGCCTCCAAACACGTCTCCGACGATTGTCTGGTTGAAGGCATATGCGACACTCATCGGTGAAGAGAACGTGATGCCAATTCTGTGGGGTCCATTCAGCATGTTGTTGGGCCCATCTGTACCGCGCTGCATGGTGTCGGGGTTGCAAAGCTGGACCTCGCCATGGACGTCGGGAGTGAAGTTGCGCATCATGCAGCCTATTGCGCACAGTTTGAGTTGAAACACGACGTCCTGTGGCTGAACGAAACGCATTATTCAACATAGTGGCATTGCTGTCAGGGTTCCTCCGAGCGGCAATCCGTAAGTAGCGGTCATCCACTACAGTAGTAGCCCTTGGGCGGCCTGAGCGAGGCCTGTCATCGACAGTTCCTGTATCTCTGTACCTCCTCCATGTCCGAACAACATCGCTTTGGTTCACTCTGAGACGCCTGGAAACTTCCCTTGTTGAGAGCCCTTCTTGACACAAAGTAACAATGCGGACGCGATCGAACTGCGGTATTGACCTTCTAGGCATGGTAGAACTACAGACAACATGAGCAGCGTACCTTCGTCCTGGTGGAATGACTGGAACTGATCGGCTGTCGTACCCCCTCCGTCTAATAGGCCCTGCTCATGCATGGTTGTTTACATCTTTGAGCAGTTTTAGTGACATCTATGAACAGTCAAAGGGACTGTATCTTTGATACAATATACACAGTCAACGTCTATATGCCGGAGATCTGGGAACCGAGGTGATGCAAAACTTTTTTTGATGTGTGTATATGCATATATATACACGCACATATATATAAACTTTTGAACTGACGGTGGTTTGGGGTCTGGGGGATGTGAAACGCGAAGATATGTCGAAATTTTCCGGAAGTCGAAACATGGCACCCATTGCAATAGTTAGCTTTCTGATGAAATCTACCTAAAATAGGCTACATAATTTAAAATACAACCATCAACGACACCTAGCTGTGAACTTGGCTACTAGATGCCACCGGAACCATCAACTCGCAACGAACGTTGGAACTTCCCCTCCGAAGGAAAGCATACTCATGTTTTTTTGGCGCTCTTAGTAAATCCGACGACTTCAGCCGGGTTTGAACCCGCGACCTTGGGCATAGAAGTTCAGCATGCTACCAGTTCCGATACCGAAGTCGCTTCCCACAGACATATGAAAACAGAATGTGATCTCGTGCAGTGGCGTTGTCATAGCAACTGCTGATGGCTCAACCCGTATCAATTAAAAGTAAAGTTGTCATGGCAACCACTCTTGGCACTTGGAATTTTCTTATAATTTAAATCATTTTGCTCACTCCGTGGCGTAATGGTGGGTCATATCGAAAATTCTTTCAGACAAAAGTTTTAGGTAATTATTGGAGGAATATTGTCCATTTTGTACAGTTTTGATATTGTGCCTATTAAGAGAGATATGATTAATGTTTCCCGAAAAACCCACTTTTTTCCACCCCATTGGTCAATGGTTGGTGCTATCAAAAAACTTATTTGACATAAATTTTTGGCACTTATCCGACACATATTATGAACTTTGAATGGATTCGATATTTCACGTATTAAGAGAGTTATAGCGAAATTTCACTTTTTCGAAAAAAGCCCCCCATTTTCACCCCCTTCGACCGATTTTGCCCATTAACGAACTCGACCGAGATTGTATAGGGATACATGTTATGTAAAAAAATCAAAGTGATTGGTGCAACATTACGGGAGTTATCGTGTCCACAAGAAACTGATATATATATATAGATAGATAGATAGATAGATACATATATACATAAATTATATATAAACTTTTGAACTGACGATGGTTTTGGGGTCTGGGGGATGTGAAACGCGAAGATATGTCGAAATTTTCCGGAAGTCGAAACATGGTACCCATTGCAATAGTTAGCTTTCTAATGAAATCTACCTAATATGCAAGCAAATATGCCCTAAAAACTAGCCCCTTAAAACAACAATAACTAACTAACATACAGTAAACGTCTTAAGTGCCAAAACATGATCAGCGATAATACACCAGACACATTTAATCATACAAAATGACAGAGAGCTACAGTACATTAAAATTTTCAACATTCATTCGGTATTATAGCCTTGACCTGCAGTTCTTGCTCGGTTTATTTACTACACTATTTGGAAATACTGTGTTTGAAACTCGACACAGATAACACGAAAGTTACCTTGTTAACGACGCCTCCATTTAAACAGAAATGCTGAAATTATAACCAAATATGACCTTATATTACTGAAATATGACCAAATATGACCAAAACAACAAATTTGGCCGAAATATGCATTTATAGGCAACATCAAATTGCTTTAAACGTGGACAGGGAACCATCATTAAAACTTATTTTTCAGATTTCGGTTAAAATGAGCTCAGGAAAAAAATATGACTTTTCCTTAACATCCGAACCTTAGTTATCAGTTTAACAGGTATGGAAGAATAAAAATTGACCATGGGAGATCAAGAAGAAAGAGAGGAGACAGGAACAAGGGAGTGAACGCAAAACCAGAAATTTCAGAAGCAGTGTGGCCACCCAACCCGCACCCCGCAAATGCCCTGGGGAGACACTGGCTATCAACCAGACATGTTTTATACACACAGTGCAAGTACAAGATATCGCTACAATGTTACAATACACAAACAAGATACAAGACTGAGTAAGCACTTAGCGACCTTGTAAGCTGTGTTTATTTTCTTCTTCCTTCCGCTTGCTCTCTGAGAACTACAACAGTAAAACAAGGTTCGTGGAAATGGCAAGGAACCAAGCAGAAACCTTGAGACTTTTTGTTGTTACGTCATTTAGGGACTTGGGACATCGTGGTCATCAGCGCAGTGTACTTGAGCGTGTATTTCTAATAACTTACTTTTCTGCAGTGACTGTAGTAGTGTGGTATTTAATAGGATCAATAATTGAGGTTCGTGAGGTTGACTACCACCCCAGCATATCCCTGGATAGCGCGTGGACAAAACTAGGGAGAAAATACACACAGAACGGCCCTTGTCTGTGTCAGGGTTCTAACCTCGTACCTGAGAACTCTCAGCTGGATACTACGTTTCTTTGTGAGGAGTGGGGAGAGTCCACTCCAATGTGTGGTGAGTGAAGGATGCAAACCAGTGGCATAACCACGGGGTGTTATTTATTTGTATTTTTTTATTTTTTTTTATTTAGCGTATGGCTTTTAGTGCCGGGAGTGTCCGAGGACATGTTCGGCTCGTCAGAGGCTGTAGCTGCTTCAAGCGGACACCCATGAGGTGAGCTACAAGTTCCGTTCAATTTCAAGTAGTTCCAACTTTCGCTACCAGATGTCACTGACATCTAGTGGTGAACGTTGGAACTATGATAGAGCGTTTCAACGAAATCTAACCTAGACATTTAGCTTCACACAAGTTTAGTTAGTGGCAAAACACAAGTTTGGTGCTTTTCAGTCGGTCAACACGAATGTACCGAAAAGAGTTGGGTAATACCCTAATCCTGAAAAAAATACATGAGTTTAATAAATACACTAGGATTACCAGTTTCGATCGTCAACCGATCATCATCAGATCCATTACACTTTTGGGTACATTCGTATTGACCGACTGAAAAGCACCAAACTTTTGTTTACTAAGGCAACACTGAAAAATGGCTTCAAACCCCATAATGTTTAGTTAGTGGAAGGATATTTTGCATACCATACATCTATGACATGGGACCGCCGGCTTTACTTCCCCTCCGAAGGAAGGCGTACTGAAGGATTTTAACGCTCTTAAAAAATCTGACGACTTCGGCCGGGTTTGAACCCGCTATATTACGCACAGCAGTTCAGCATGCTACCAACTACGCCACCGAAGCCGCTACCACGGGATCAGTGGGATCAATCCCCCCAGAGTCAAATATTGAAAATATGAAATTTGATGAAGCCACCCCTCCTCCAGAAGCAACCCCTACTTACGCCACGGGTGCAAGTACCAAGAATAACTGAATAACTGACTCATGAGGGCAGTTACAAAAGTCACTGGAACTCGAATCATTATCTTCGGAGTGAAAGGTCAACAGCTAATCCAATCTGTTTCATCGTTCTGAGATTGTTCTTCAAACACAATCTAAGTTCAAAGAATCATCAGTATACGGACTATTTCAAGCAAAACAGAACGTGAGCTACACATAATACAGTGGATGTTTCAATACCTCTCGTCACCAGCATCCCAGGTGTGACGTCATGCATTATGGGAGTGAAGCAATGCAACGTAATGGGTATTAAGTGACACAATTATCTGATATGATTATCATACAGTGTCCGGCTCCGTGGCTAAATGGTTAGCGTGCTAGGCTTTGGCCCGAAGTGCCTCGGGTTCGATTCCCGGCTGAGCCATGAGGGATTTTAATATCCTGGGGTTAATTCCCGTGGCTCGGGGACTGGGTATATGTGACGTCTTCATTATCACTTCATCCTCATTTCAGCTCGCAGGTCGCACACGGGCGTCAACTAGAAAGACCTACACTCGGCCTCTCCGTAGGCCACACGATAATTCATTATACGGTAGGTTTTCAAAAATGAAGAAACGAGGCTTTACGACATTGGACATTGCCAAATATGGAGACGGGGACGAAATACAACGCTTTCCAGAGAAGTAGCACATGGGGAGAATTATTGAAGCAATGTAATGGGTGTTTTTTTTAAATATTATTTATGAGTATTCTTGCTGTCTGTATTTAAACTGTTTTTCAAAGATATTTTAGTCTGATTTCATCATTGAAAATTCAGTATAGGCATATGAAATTACATTCCCCAAATAAAATCAAAACGGCTACAACGATTTAAATGAATCTCGACGAGGACTTACTACTGTCTCGTCCGACTCGACTGTGCCAAATTTAATAAGTTTCACCAATTCAACATGACGCGAAATATTTTACCGGCATTCAATATCTCTGAATCTATTATTACTACTAACCTGATATTTTGTACGATGACCGAGGATACTAAATTCACCTATGTCACTTCCAAAAATCTGATAAGCACAGAAGCAATATGGTGGCCAAGTCAAGTTCAAATATTCAGATTGACTTTTCTTTGTATTTATTCATTCAAGAGCAGAGGAACTTGGCATGGCAATCTTTATACAGATTCCAATCACGGCTCTTTTTTCACATCCTCTCTCTAGTAAAATGCCGGATTGGTACCTTATTTTTCATCCTAGGGCTACCCCAATCTTCGACCCAATCGTTTATAATGCCGTTCAAACAAAGGGTTGCTCGGGATTATTATGCGACTTCTTCTGAACACTTTCGGTAATCACTTAAGTCATGCACACTATTACGGTCACCGCAGAAGCCCAGGCTCTCAACAAATTTAACATGCAAAACATGTATATACATGAATCTGATGACCAAGATTTTCCAAGCCCCTAAATGAATTAACAGCAATATACATATCGTATTATTGTACAGAACGTTTTGCATAAAGAGCAATTAAACCTTTGTCATTCTATGGGAAAGAATAAAATGAAAAGAAAACATTGCTTTTTAAATATTCGCTTTTTTCCTGGATTATGTGTATTTGTGCTTGGTTGGTTGGTTCCTCAGTTTAGGGGCTGCGACAACGCGGTCATGTAGCCCCGTGTACTTTGGGTGTTTGTAGAATCTGTCTGATAACCGGTGTTAATTGTGATGACTGTATTAGTGTGTGTTATCTGTTTTAATTCAAGTAAGGACTGCAGACGATCAATTTTCAAGTAGTTCCTACTTTTGCCGCCAAACGCCACCGTCAACAACCAACTAGTTCAGAAATTAGTTACCAGATGCCACCGCAGTCGACTCCTGACGACTAACGTAGGAACCTAAGAACGTTAGTCAAATGTTCAACCTACATTAATTTAGCTTCACACAGGTGTAATTAGTGGAAGGTTCTTTAACATGCCATAAATCTATGACATGGGACCGCCGGCTTTACATCCCCTCCGAAGGAAGGCATACTGAGGAATTTTTAACGCTCTTAAAAAATCCGACGACTTTAGCCAGGTTCTTCTTCTTCTTTTTTTTTTTTTTTTTAAATTCATGGGGCCTCTCGTTTCCAAGTTCCTGTTTAGCGTCGACCTCCAAGATCTTTTGCTACCATGTGTTTCCTTCATTCCCACCTGGATATCTCTGCTCCCTTCACAAAGCTGCAGATCAATCTTATTGGGTCCTCTAGGATTTTCTCTCTTTCTTCACCCGGCAGATTTTAGTGGAGATTCTAGTTCTTCCCAGCGCCTCACATTCAAAAAGTATGTGTTCAGCTGATTCTTCTGCTTCATTGCATTTCCTACATATATTGTCTCTTATCAGTCCAATTCTATGTAGGTGTTTTTTAAGATGGCCGTGTCCTGTCAATAGTCCAACTACCCATCTTATATTTCCTCTGCTAAGTTGTAGAAGTTGTTTAGTGTGCTTCTTGTTTGGTCCTTTTATCAGTTCCTTTGCAAGTCTGCAACCTGGAGTCTTTTTCCAGTTTTCTATTTGCTTCTTTTGTACCCATTTACCTATTACATGTCGGGCTTGTCTGTAAGAGATCCCACATACAGGTTCTGGGCCTACAAAATTTATCTCTGCTCCTTTTCTGGCCAGTTCATCTGCCCTTTCATTACCTTCTATACCAGCATGCCCTGGTACCCATATTATTTTAACGGTGTTGTACTCTGAGACCTTCAGGAGAACTGAGTGGCAGTACCATACTATTTTGGATGTTATCCGGACAGCCTCTAGTGCCTTAATGGCTGCTTGGCTATCCGTAAAAATGAAAATGTTCTTATCTTGATATTTCATTTTCAGGTTTTCTTCAAGACACGTGGTGATAGCTAACACCTCCGCTTGAAAGACAGTAGTGTGTCTGCCCAGGCTCATTTGAATTGATCTCTCAGGTCTTTCCCCGTTGATCCCTCCTCCTGTACCACTTACAGTTTTTGAGCCATCAGTCCACCACACTATATCCTCTCTATCGGTCTTCCACTTGTTGATATCCCAGTCTTCCTTTTTTATTATTTGGGTCTCAAATGGTTTCTCAAAGTTATACTTTGGTATCATGTAATCAGAAGGCATGTGTAGTACTTCCCCTGTTATAACTCTGTTAATTTTACAGTGTCCTAGATTGGGCCTTTGTGCTTTCCAGCATCCTGTTTGTTCCAATCTATATGAACTCATTCTAGCCTGTCCCTCTATGTAGATGCTTAGAGATGGGAGATCCAGTAATGTATTCAAGGCTTCTGTCGGCGCAGTTTTCATAGCTCCAGTTATAGCAACACATGCCATTCTCTGCAGACTATTTGATCTGCTGCCGACATTTCCTTGTTTTGCTTTCTCCCACCAAATGATTGAAGCATAGGTTATCAGTGGTATAATGATCATTGTGTATATCCACATTACCACCGACGGATTTAGACCCCATGTTGTCCCAACAGCTCTCTTACACGCATAGAGTAAGTTCTTGGCCCGGGTTATGTTCCTTTCTATATGCGGATTCCAGGTTAGCTTTTTATCTAGCACTACTCCAAGATATAGTACCTGTTCTTCCATATAGATTTCTTGCCCAAAGAGCTTCAGTGTTCTCTTTCCCTCTATTTTTTCTTTCTTGTAAAAGGGACCAGAGTTATCTTATTCGGGTTAACGGAAAGTTGTTCTTCCCGACACCAGTTCTCTACAAGGTTAAGTGATCTCTGCATGAGGTCCTGTATGACACTCATCACCTTACCTCGAACTACAATCACTAGGTCGTCTGCATATCCTTGTGTATACATACCCTGTTCGTTGAGCCTGGCTATGATTTTGTCCACTACAAGGTTCCACAGCAGAGGAGATAACACTCCTCCCTGAGCACAGCCTCGAGTGGCCCTAACTGTTAGCGTCTCGTCAAACAGGGTTGCTTTTATCCTTCTTCCGTCCAGCATAGATTTAATCCATTTTACGACGGTTTTGCTGACCTTGCTCTCTTCTACTGCTTTGATCATAGAGTCATAGGTTGTATTACTGAAGGCCCCTTCTATGTCTAGAAATGCCGCCAATGCTATTTCTTTATATTCTAGGCTTTCCTCTATTTTGCAAACCAATTGATGGAGTGCTGCTTCAGTGGATCTGCCTGGTCTATATGCAAACTGATTTTCATGTATCATTGAGTTCAGTTGCACAGTTCTTCGGATGTATTTATCCTTAATTTTCTCCATTGCTTTTAGCATGAAGGAATTTAAGCATAATGGTCTGTAGGCTTTGGCTTGAGCATAATTCGCCCTACCAGGCTTCGGTATAAATACCGCTTTAGCCTCAGACCATGATTTCGGCACGTACCCTAGGGCTAGACTAGCTCTGAATAGGTTTGTCAAGGCCTCAACAAGTATCTCCCGTCCTTCCTGAAGGAGTATCGGAAGTATCTCATCTGGCCCCGGAGCCTTTATGGGTTGAAACGTGTCGATTGCCCATCTCACTTGATTGGGTTTTACTAGTCTTTTGGCACAGTTCCAGTCTGCTCTTCCATCTCCTCAGCCTCAGGAAAATGACACGCCATCAACATCTCTAGCGTGTCCCTCCCTCCCTGAGTAAATGTTCCATCGGATCTTTCCAGTGTTCCTACTTGGTTTATGTGAGTTGCTTTGAGAACCTTCTGAAGCCTTGCTGCTTCAGTGTGCGTTTCCACTTTCTCACAGAACAGTCTCCAAGATTTTCTCTTTGCTCTCCGTATTTCTAGGTTATACTCCGTGAGTTTCCTATGATATACATTCCACATACCATTTCTAGATGATATTTTATACAAAGCCCTAACCTCTTTTTTCAATTTGGCTAGGTTGTTGTTCCACCACCTGACGTTTTTGGTGTTCTTCTTTTCTCTGAGAGGACAGTTGTCATGGTATGAGTCTATAATGGCATCTTCTAAAAGTTCCACTGCCTCATCCAATTCTCTCTGTCCCCTCACATCAGTTCGGATCTTCTGCACCGCCTGCCCCAGAACTTCTCTGTATCCATCCCAGTTAGTTCTTTTGGGGTCTCTGTACATTTCGATTCTACTTTGTCTCGCATCTATTGCAAATTGGATATGCTGGTGGTCTGCCAGTGATGGTTCCTCCAGCACCTTCCAATCTTTAATGAAATTCGCAATATGCGTAGTGCTCATTGTAATGTCTATTACCTCCCTACGATTCTTATTTATGAATGTAGGCTTATTTCCTAGGTTTAGTATCATGATCTCAGTTCTCATGATAAACTCTAGTAAAGACTCACCTCTTGCATTGCAGTTCGTACTGCCCCATGCCGTGTGGTGTGAATTTGCATCCGCTCCCAGGACTAGATGTTCTCCTTTCCTCTTTGCGATGCAAATTAAGTTCTCAACTTCTTCTGTTGGAGGCAGATTAGTTGAGTCATATGGGAAGTACGCAGAGCCTATAATTATTTCTCTAGGTCCTTCCCAATTTCCAAGTTTTACCTTGGCCACAGTCAAATCCCGTGAACAGTGCTCCTGCAATAGAAGACATTGTAGTTTCCTACTCACAAGAAGGCACGTTCTGGGTATTTCCGATATTGTATCGTACATTAGCTTACCTCCAGATTCCGCCAGTCCTGCTACTTTGCCCTTGACTACCCATGGCTCCTGAATTAGGGCCACATCAATAGCCTCGGATTTGAACTTTCTGGCGAAATTGGCCACAGCTACTTTTTTATGTTGAAGGTTGGCCTGAAGTACTTTCAGTACCATCCTTGCCAACATTGGGTTTCGTTTTTCCTTTGATGACCTGAAACCTGATTTGCCCAAGCCCGAGTTTAGCCTTCAGGCTTCTCTTCTTGAGCTCTTCAAAGTCTCGTTCACCAAGGGCCAAAACGACTGTCCTTCCTGTTTCGTCAGTTGTTGATGCATTCAGCACTCTCCAATCTTTCGTCAGAATTTTGGTGTCGTGCTGGTGTATTCTGACAAGAACGTCTTCCACTTTCATCTTGTCAAAAGGAGGTGGGAACTTGGTGATGACCTTGATAGTGTTCAACACCTTCTTAGCGTCCGCCACCTCTAAATTCTCCCCTTTCCAGGGGTTACAATTGGATACTGTCTGCTCCAGCCAGCTATTAGTTTCTGGATTGGCACAGATCAGTACCATTGCTCCATTTTCCAGCCTTGGTGACTCGAGGAAGCCTGGAAGACACCCATCTGACAGCGGCTTCATCTGCGCTATCAAGACGGTTGACAGTTCCGGCATATCCTCCTCCTTGAGCTTGCCATCTGGAAAGGTCTTAGGTATTATTACGACCTTGGATGAGGTCAGTCGTTCCGAAAAGGACATGACTGTTTCCTCCTTCTGTTTCTTGGAGAGTGGTTTTACAGCCGAACTTGGTGGCGTGCTGTCCTCCGACCTTGGTCTTTTGGATCTTGTCGGTGGCATAGCATTTTGCCGATCTCTGTTCTTAGGCTTCTTCTCCACCCAAGTTCCAGCCGCTATCTTGGCTTCTTTTCTCGCTTTCTTCTTTTCTTTGTAATATGCATTTGTGCGAGGTTTATTTTCTATGTGCATCCTGTTGATCTTTGATGCAGATATCTTCAGGTCTTTCTCGGTGGAATCTCCTGTGCTACTTGGTCCTGCAGTCTGCTCTACTGTAGCTTCTGTTGCCTTTTCCAATACGTGTTTGGATTTAGAGACAGCCTGTCCTACTGGGACTTCTGTCTCCATTTTTTCATCTCCGGTCTGCACATGGATCTGCTCTGCTGGAGCTTCCATGGCTTCCTTTGATGTGGGGTTTGTAGTTGGTTCTTTCTGATTGTCCATACTTCATATTATAATAGGGCTTTTGCCCCTTCTAGGGTCCTGAGCGACGTTCTCACCATCCGTGATGAGGCATAAAGCCAGACATTGTCCTCCCGCAACTCAGGCTCTCCGTAGCAGTAACCACGCCCCTCAGTCGTCCATCCAGCAATCCACCCCTGGCCCGAACCATCAAGCCAGGTTTGTACCGCCTTCAGTACGCCTACTCACGTGGTAACCACTTGGCATTACCATGACTGAGTTCACAGCCATGGCTTCCCCCCTAGATTGGGTTCGCCCCATTCCCAACCCGCAGCTCGTCCAGGCTACGTAGGGCAAAGTGATGTGTTGGTTCCAGCTCATCGCAGTGAGCCTTCACCTCAATCACCAGCACCCACTTCACCTAAACCACCGTTTCATCCATGCGGAGGGATCATGGATGCCTCTCTAGCAGGTATGGTCGAGGCCTCCACTTCCAAGCCTTGGCTTGGGCTAGTAACCATGGGGGTATTATTACGCCCCCCTCCCACAGGGGGTGGGTGGTGTTTTAGCTTCCTCCTTCTTGTATAATGCCTGGTTACCATTCATGGATCCACACAGTATCTCAAGAAAAGAGCTACTAGTCCCCCTCACCACGCAGAGGATCTTCACCTGTATCGAGTAACCTAGATTATCCCAATACAAATGTAGAAACACCAAGAGGAGGACCTCAGCCAGGTTAAATGACATAATCCTCTGAACACCACCAATAATGCCCGTATGAGATACGAGTGCCGGCGCCCTAGGTGTTCACATGTAGTACACTGTCAGCTTGCAATATCGACAGTCGCGAGGGTAGGATATCACTCAGCTCCAGTAGCCTCTCCGTGGTGACATGTACTGCTCGGGTCCAAGCTCTGTGAACTTGCGGGCTGAGGTGAAATGGCAGGCGGGAAGAGAAGGGCCTGTCACCAGCCCGCTGTGCTATCTGGAATTCCTGTCTATTCCAATATTGCTATCATAGGATCGTTGCCTAAACCAGTGTGATGTTGCGAATGAGTGAGTGAGTCACCGACCAAAGTAATTGGTTCTGTTACTACTAACGGACCAGGACCAGCGCACATCTACATTATTATCATCGTCCGCGATCCACATTCTACTCAGGTTAGGATATCACTCAGCTCCTCTCCGTGGTGACATTATGTACTCCTGTTAAGCTTAGCAGTGCTGAACTTCTGTACTCCGTAAAAACAGTAACCCCCCTCCGAGTCCCGCAAAGCTCCAGTTGCTACGATCAACGACCTTGTTTTGTTGTTGTTTCGTTTGAGGGGCTTGGACATTGTGGACATGTAGCCCCGTGTACTTTGGGTGTGTGTAGAATTTATATGATAGCATGTGTTATTGTAATGGCTGCACTAGTGTGTATATTTGTAATTCAGGTGAGGATTGGAAGGAGGTGACCATGGCCGTAAGTTAGGAATAATCCCAGCATTTTTCTGGAGTAGAAGTGGGAAAACCACTTTCAGGATGGCTGAGGTGGGAATTGAACCCATCTCAGTTTTGCCTCACAAGGCTGGGTTTACCCCGTTCTAGCTCTCAGACCAGAATATAATTTCTTGGCAGAGCTGGAAGTCGAACCCGGACCTCAGAGGTGACAGCCAAGAATGTTATTCACTGCACGACGAGACGATCAACAAACGCTAGCGCAGCCAAGGTCATTGGCATTGGTTCCCTAAATACGTAATAATGAGTGTCTCCTTAATTAGGCTACTGTCTGTATTGTGCGAAGCATACTCTGGGAGACAATATCAATGGCGTACATAATCATAAAAGGAGAAATAAACCAGGTAAGGGTCATTAAAACTTAAATAAAAGAAAAGAACTCCCAGTTTTTATGAGATATTATTCTAGAACATAAAACCCTCAGTCGTGTCAGATGGAGAGATCACGTTCCCCCATCCTGAGTTTAATCACATATGTTAGCGTGTTTAATTACGCGTTAGACAGGAACCTCCTTGGTGGCTGCATAGCGAGGTGGTCCAGTGGGATTGGAATAGCCTGATCCAAGAGTGCTCTGTGAAGCGAAGATACGCAGGGATTTGTGGGTTTGACGTCGTACGTCAGGAGAGGACAGATGCCGGAGGCAGGCTTCTAACCATCGGAGTGACGAAGTGGGGCACTCAGCTAAATCCGCAATATTAAGGGGTTGGTGGTAAGCATGATAAACTAAGGGAAAGTTTTTCAAAAATTAAATTAATATGTAGTATTTATGACATAAATTCAAATGGAAATACCCAGAGGTATTTAATAAATCTAATACACCTTAGTCAATAAAATGTTTAAATTAATATTTATTAATTAAATACCAGTTTCGGCCACATTATGGCCTTCTTCAGTTTTTCAAAGAGGAAAAGAAGAAACTAATGGTTAACTAAGAGCAAAGCTTTTGAAAACAATATTTAAACTTGGTGGTGTTTGAAGCCATTTTTCAGTGTTGTTTTAGTAAACAAAAGTTTACTAATGGATCTGATGATGATCGCTTGACGATCGAAAACTGGTCATCGAAGTTTATTTATTAATCTCATGTAAGTTATTTTAGGATAGGGAACAACCCATCTCATTTGGGTACAAATGTGTTGACCGACTGAAATGCATCAAACTTTTGTTTTATTTAAACTTGGACTTTCCTGTTAAAAATTAAATATGATTAAGTTAATATCATTACATAAATTCAGGTCTTAAAATTTCATCTGGCGTGGGTTGTATAATTCATCAAAGCTTAAAATAATACTTTCGAAGACATTTGAATTTTGTAACTTTTTTTGTTTTTTGGTGCTAGTGGTACTTGGGCTAAATTCGCGTTACCTCGTCTGAATCTATGATAATGATAAAGCTTCACTACTACCACTACCGCATAAATGCAGCGCCGAAATACATCAGATTGTATCAATACTTCACAAACAAAATACAACATAGGTTTTCACGATTTTACCACCAGGTAGTGGCATTTTCGTTTCGAAATTCATAGCCAAGGGAAATTAAATAGTTGACTTAACACGACTGGTGAGAAAAACTCCTCTCTTGCACTGGGGTATATCGGCAGAAAATGTATATTTCAAGTACTGCGGAATTAGCCGGAGTTAATCAAGTCTCCCCTACACCACCGCGCCGCCGGGATGCCGGAACAACAGAGCTGGCTAAGCGGTACACTAAAAAACTGATTAACCGAATATAATGGATCCGACGGTTATTCGGTCAATCAACATTTGGGACAATCCGGAAGCATTCTATTTCCGCGATATAACGAGCATACGGCAGGCATCTACGCACGCCTTAAATTCGATAGTACGCACATTTACCATTTGCAACTGTGGGCGAGTGGTTAACGTGTCGGTCTACTAACCCCAAGCTCCTGGTCGTGGTAAGCGATTTTTGAAAGGCAGCAAAAATTACGAAACGTATGTCATACGATGTTGGCATGTCAAAGAAACCATTTGAATTCAGTAGGCCGTGTTCATAATGGCAAAATTAATCTCGGGAGTTTCCGCCAACTCAAAGCTCCTCATTTCTCTACTAGAAAGCGATATAGTGTTCAAGGAGCTTAGATATCTAACCTTCTTGACTTTCATAATGCTTCAAGGAACAACGAAATTCGACATGCAAGCTACCCTGTGGGTGCCAAATAACAAAGCTTGCATCCGGCACCCGAGGCCTTACGATATTATTATTATTACCATCTATAAATCATTCTTAAAATAAAGACTTTGAAATGGTATAAAAAACTATTTTATGATTGTGTTCGTTAAGCACATACAGTCCCTCACATAAAACACAAGATTTTTTCTTTTTCGATTCGGTTAATCCACACGTTCGATTAATCGGGTTTTGGATAACCGGTATTTTAGTGTTTCTGAAGAGGCGGCAGTCCTACACTCAGGGAAACGAATACGGGATCGTCGGTGTCGTCACTACCACCCGCTCACTTTACACTTAACTTTTGCACTGTGCGGTGCGATGGCAATCTGATCGTGGACGGTTGGCTTGGGGACAAGCCGAGGGGTGACACTCACCGTCACCAGGTCGCACATCGTCGAGGGAGCTGAATCGGCCTCATGAAAAGCCATCCTCGTTCTAAAGGATGCGTTGCTGAATCTGATGCTGTGCAGAGAAGTCCACAGGTCTCTAGGCCTTCACCGCGGACAACATTAACGAGGTCATTTTGGGGCTTGACGTGCTCCAGGCTTACAAGGCTACCGTCGACGTCGATGCAACGTCCGTAAGCACGCCCCTTTATAGCCAAGGTCGCGCAAATGAACGAAAAGATTTTAATAAAACTCGTGTTGCTCATTGGCCTGATACAAGTCTTCGAAATCGGCTTTGGTGACTTGGATGTCAACGATACCCTTAAATCTCTCAGCAGAGCCGGGTATCGCACCTGGGCCTCGGGGGTGGGAAAATACAATGCTAACCGCCATACTAAGAGGAGATGATACCGGTCCACAGGGAAATCGTGGTGGCACGGCTTGAGAGACGCCTGTGAGAAGATAGCGAGCCGGTAAATACTAAACACCGACAAGGGCGTAAACACTGCGACGAGAACGTCCTACCTTGCATTGGAAACTTCAACCACTGCCGTGCGGTTGAAAAGTAGGCAGGGATGGTGATATCCAAGCCGTGAGAGCTGTTCCTGTGGATTGATGCGCCCTAAGGAAAGCAGTTCGAGGACGAAGACGTCAGACGAAGCCTACGGGAAGTGGAGTCCTGGCACCGACCAGCATGGAAGAACATCGCCGCATAAAGTGCGTACTGGGCACAGTGGAAGTACCAAGAAATCAACGCAGCGCAAAGTGTGTAGAATCCCATATCTAGGTGGAAAAAATTCACTGCCGCAAATGAAAGCGAAAACTGGCTCATTCGATAGTGAACGAACTAGAAGGTGACCTTCGGTCTTCTTTTCCGCTGTCTGGTGCGCAGGAGGAAGGGTTTGGTGCTGAAAGGTCTTCCTGGCAGTTATCAGTTCATTTGATAGGAAGTGTCGGAGTGAACCGAACGTTGTGTTTCTTGTGAGTTCAATGAGGTGTTGTCTTCTGCTGCTAATGGAATAGTAAAAAGAGGTATGTGTTCTCAAATTTATGCTTAATACAAGCTTCCTGCATTAAATACATTATTTACTTTATGAGTGCCTCATAGTGCCATTTTACTTTGAACGTCATTCGATAGGAAATTTAATGTAGATTCAGGATCTGTAGTGGTTTGGTTGCGCACGAATGTGCATCATGGTTTATTTTCTTATTTTCAGTGACTATGTGGGCTTTACCGCGAGAAGAATTTTTCAACGCGTGGCGGTCCTGTCGTAAACAGGGGCGTACAGACGTCATATTTCAATATGTTACTAATAAATTTGATCCTACATCTCTTACCGACACTCAGGTTCAGGAGGTAAGAAATAAAATTAAGTTGATATCCCATAATATTAACAAAAAATGGGAGAGTGCAGGAAGAAGAGTACAACGATTCCGGGAAAAATTCGGTGATTGGTTAAATGGGGCGGATTTCATCGTTTCCAGTGAACAAGAAGACATCGATCCAGCGTATGATCTGAAAACAAATTGTGTCCCGAAGGAATTTAAGGACTGTTCCGCCAAGACAAAGAAGCAAAAAGTTTGTGATATTACCGAATCGCGTAGTTTGGAGGAAGTAGCGTTTGCTGCTGAAGATTCTTTTCGATCAAACGGGAAAAGAGATGCAGCAAACATCGTGAAAGAGCTTTATTCATCCCCAACAAGAGGCACAAAAATTAAGAAGGCTCTATTTGCCCACAAAAAGGAGCAGGAAAAGCGTCCATTTACACCGTATGAAGCGTTGGCGTTATACGTTGACACCAAGTCTACCTCGTACGGTTATAAATTAATGAGGAAACGTGCCATGGATTTAGGGCATTTCATTTACCCCTCATATTACGCTCTAAAAAAGCTAAAGCTGCGTGTTATCCTGTGGAGGAAGATATGACTATTAGCGATACCTCAGCTACTGTAAAGTTACAGGCAATATTAGATCTAACGGTAAAACGCTTAGTTGACACATTGCCTGTGCAATGTACTGACTCCTCTGCCACCCTTATCAGTAAATGGGGATGTGACGGAAGTTCAGGTCACAGTTTGTACAAACAGAGATTTAAGGACCAAAGTAACACAGATGCGTATTTGTTTGTAATCTGTTTTGTTCCTTTAAAACTGCACCTGAATGATGCCAATAAAATTTGGACAAATCCCAGGCCTTCGTCAACGCGTTATTGCCGGCCAATAACATTTCGTTTTGGGAAGGAAACATCTGAAATGGTCAAACGTGAAGTTCAGTTAATTGAAAACCAAATAAAAGAGCTGACGCCATCTCTGGCTGGAAATTGGACTGTAATTCACAGCTTTCTTCAAACCATGGTAGATGGAAAAATCTGCAATATTTAGACATATACCCCAGGCTCTCAAGTTTGCTATATTTGTGGCGCGAAGCCTAGCGAAATGAACTCAATGCTGTCTAGAAGTGTTAATGTCAATAACTACGTGTATGGTTTATCGACATTACATTCGTGGATAAAGCCATTCTAAAAAAACATCGGTTACAGAATTCCATTTAAGGTATGGCAGGTTCGTTCACAAATAAGGGGAGAATTTGAACAAAGGAAAAGACAAATTCAGCAAGATTTCAAAAGAACAATTTAACAATTTAACATACGTTTTTAATCTGGATGATTTTACATACAGTGACTTCGTCTATTCCCTCAAATAAGGTGTAACAAAAATGCTAGACTGCAAGTCTCATCGTTATTCATATTTTATCCAGTTTTAAAGAGTATGTTTTCCAATGTCATAAACTATAATGTAAACATCCATATCGTGATTTTTACTACCGAAAATGGACGATCCTTTGTTGCCTTCGGTCATATTTTACACCTCCCCTTACCCCCTCACCCCTATATATTTACCCCCCCGAAGATCGTACACTTCAGACGATGCCAGAAATGAATTAAGCGACCTCGAAAACGGTATATTGCCAACTTTTAATAGAATCCCACCAGTATTAACTAAGTTATTAATTTTTTCCACCTAGAATTGCGATTCGACACACTGTGCAGCGCCGGCCTGTTGACATGGAGGACGAGCCAAAACCCGATGTAAGAGTTACAGAACCTAATAAACATAAGGGATAACTCGTCACAAACATGCTTTTAATTTCCAGGAGCGTCATCGATCATCATGATTTCGTAAATGTCAAAATTTCTGATTTTTAATAGCGTTAAAATTCGTTCAGTATGCCTTCCTTCGGAGGGAAAGTAAAGCCGGCGGGCCCATGTCATAGATTTAGGGTATGTACAAGAACCTACCACTACAATTGGTAGTGTGTAGCTAAATTCGTAGGTTATTTGGTTAGAAACGCTCTATTAAGTTCCGACGTTCACAGCTGCTAGGTGTCAGTGGCAGTATATATATATTTTAGGTTATAAATCTATGTAACACTTGTATAGGATCATTCGTGGATGAGGCGGTTAGGCTTGCACGTCGGCCTTTCACTATTTCATCCCGGTTTAAAATCTCGGTCGCTGCATGTGGAATATATACTGGACGAAGTGGAGGCGGGGCAAGTTATCTCCAGGTTCTCCGGTTTCCCGGGTCAACATTCTGCAATCATTCATTTATCACCACCTCTGACGAGTGGGACAGGTCTTACCCATTGGCCTTGAGATAAAGACAAAATGATACATTTCACTTTTTAACTACCACATGTGCAATTCTTTATCGCTCATGATAGTGACGCAGTAACAACCACTCTGATTCCAACACTGCGAAATGGCTCTTGTGTACCCTGGATCCGCGGACATTCATGACCATCGTCTTCCTTTGCGAGTCATACTGTAGTCCTGCAACTGGACAGTAAACCATGAAGATAGTTAGTCATAGGGTACAGTCGTTCAAGCGAAAACTGAGCTCACCGTTGATTTCTTCTTTCTTTCTTTCTTTCTTGTTCACTTCCCGAACCCAGAGCCAAGATTCAAAGAAAAGACAGGAGTAGGCTATGTGTGTTTGATTCTTCAGTCTTTTGACTGATTGGATGCAGCCCTCTATGGCTCCCAGTCCTAAGCTAATCGTTTCATCTCTACATAGCTACCACATCTTACATCCGAGGCAATCTCTTTAACATATTCTAACATTGGTCTACCCCTACAGTTCTTGTCCTCGATCCTTCCTTCCATTAATAAGTTTGCTATTCCTGGGTGTCATACTAAGTGTCCTACCAACCTATCTCTTCTCTTCATTAACAGTCGCCGGAAACATCTCTCCTCTCCCACTCGTCTTAATACCTCTTCATTTGTTACTCCATCTACCCATCTGATTTTCTTAATTCTCCTGTAACACCACATTTCAAACGCTTCTATTCTTCTCTTTTCTGCTGTGCCAACAATCCAAGTCTCACTTCCTTAGAGTGCCACGCTCCAGATAAAGGCTTTCAAAAATGACTTTCTAATACCTAAATCTATATTATTTTGATGTCAAGAGATTTCTTGTCAGTATAAATGCTTTCCTTGAGTGAGTCAACCAACTTTTAATATCTCTTACTTTTGTTATTTGTTTCCTAAGTAACAGAAGTCTCGTACTTCCCTTAGCTTTTAGTTAGTTAGATAGTTATGGTTGTTTTAAAGGGAAGGAACTACGACATCATCTGCCCCTCCCTTAGCTTTTCATCTGCCAATTTGACGTCAAAAGGAGTTTCTGATTTATTTCGGCTGCATTCCATTATTAGCCTCTTTTCATTTTATGAAATGAGTGTGCGTGTGTGATCGTGTGTGTGTGTCCCTAATAACTTCTGAACGGCTGGAGCGATTCAATGAAACTCGGAAAGATCATAGCACCATTCTGGTCGACGCCGACCATGCCCTTCAAATTTTATTGTGTCTCACCAATCCAACATGGCGGCTGAGCGAAATATTTCACCAGCATTCAGTATCTCCAAACCTATTACAGATATCGCCCTGAAATTTTGTACCGTGATAAAGGGCACTACTAGAAGTTCATCTATGAGACTTTCAAAAACCTGGTAACTACAAAACCAACATGGCAGCCAAGCGAAATTGAGACGTTTAAATAGACTTTTCTCGCGATTTAACCATCCAAACGTAATGAAACTTGGTACAGCAAATATTTACTCACATTGTAATGCACTGGCGTCTAATTTAGTTCAATTGTTTACATAACCTCAAAATTGCGGTTGTGCGAAATATTTCACTGGCATTCTATATCTCCGAAACTATTACAGATGCCACCGTGAAATTTTGTACGGCGATATACGGCACTACTAGAAGTTTATATTTGTAACTTTCAAAAACCTGTAAAATACGAAACGAACATTGCGGCCAAGCGAAGTTGAAACATTTTAATAGACTTTTCTCGTGATTTAATCATCTGAGCGCAGTGAAATGGGGTACAATATATGATTATACATATTGTAATGCACTGGCATCTAATTTAGTTCAATTGTTTACATAACCTCAAAATGGAGGCTGTGCGAAATTATAAAATTAAGTTTTTATTTCTTGTGTCGTAATCATGAGATCGAAGTGAAAGTTTGAATAATGAACCTACGCAATAATTTTCCTTTAATTGTACATAACTCTATGAAGTGAACTATACATATACCGTAACAATCCAAAATATTTAGACGGTTCTCAATATCTACGAATCCTTTACAGCAATCAAACTGAATGTTTTTTATATTCATAGAGGCTATGAACATAAGTTCACCTATAGGGCTTTCAGTAACTTGGTGAGCACAGATCCAACATGGCGGCGACGCGAAGTATAAATATTTAAATGGACGTTTCTAGCGATTTAACCATCCGAGTTCAGTGAAACTTTGCACGTTAAATGATTATACAAATGTTAATCCACTGGCATCCAATTTATTTCAATTGTTTTCATAATCACAAGATGGCAGCTGTGCGAAATTTTAAAATCTCGTTTTTACTTCTTGTGTCCTAATCATGCGATTGAAGTTTGAATACCACACGTACACAATAATCTTTCATGTAATAGTAAATAAATAAAAATCCAACCTGCCGACCATCTGAAATATTTATACGGTTCTCAATATCTACGAATCTATCACAACAATCAAACTGAAGTTTTGTATGTTGATAGAGGCAATTAACGTAGGATATATGAAAATAGGCTGTATAGTTCTTCACGGAACTACTTGTTTTAGCCTACTTTTCACATTTTGCAAAAATAAGGAAAAAGTAGACTTATGAGATCGATCCGGCCAAATATTTGTCTGTCCTTCTGTCTGTCTGTCTGTCTGTCTGTCTGTGTGTGTGTGTGTGTGTGTGTGTGTCCTCTCCCTATCAACTCCTAAACGGCTGCAGCAATCGAAACCAAATTTGGTATGCGTAAAGATCTATGCCTGAATATCTTAACGCCACATTTGAAACTGATGTCAGTGCTACCAACTGCTGACAAACCGCAATTGAATTTGAGCTCCATGTTGGATATCTTGGAAGGTATGCATGGGACCTATTCCAAAATTGGCACACATATAGACAATAATATATCAGTTTAATTTCCAGGAGGCCATACATGACAGTGTTGCCAAATGATACTAAGCCTGCTGATAGGTCAACTTTTCAAATGCATATACCTTCTACACTATCAATTGGATTTCAACAAAATTTCGTATGTACTATGTGTACATAAACAGATATGACTGAGCGTATTCTTAAGAGCCACCAGGGCTGCCAACTGTTAATAAATGCTCTCTCTATTTTTTATCCAAATACCAATATATCAGAAAGTATGTAAACCGACAGCTCTAAACTATGCACACGTATAGTACCTGACATTCTAGATTGATTTGGAGCAACTAATAGACGTCAGTGCTACCAGCATGAATCTAGGCCTGCTGATAGGACCAATTTTTAAATACGTGTAACTTCTATACTATCAATTGGATTTCAACCAAATTTAGTATGTGCTATGTGTACCATAACATAGCCTATATTACTATGCGTATTCTATTTCTTTACCCTAATATCAATATATCAGAAACTATGCAAGACAACAGCTCTAAACTTTGCACACGTATAGTACCTGACATTCTAGATTAATTTGGAGTAACTAATAGACTATACTTCAGTGCTGCCAACATGATTCTAATCCTGCTGATAAGTCAAATTTAAAATACATGTAACTTCTATATTAACAAAAATGGACTTCATCCAAAATTGGCACAACATTAGATCATAATATTTCAGATTTTTTCTGACCAACAAATGCATGACATTGTTGCCAACAAGATTTTATGCGCGCTGATAGGTCCAATGTCAAACTGCATGTGAAGTCCATGCTAACCATTGGACTTCATTCAAATTTTGTATTCTGTACCTTACGAGATGGAACTAAGAATTTATTGAGTCACCAGGCCTGCCAACTGTAGTGCTTTATTAGCCTACATTAAACCAGGTATATTTCGGACTAATTAGAAATTTCGATATTACCAACTTAATTTCGTCATTATTCTAGAAAAATGCATATAGATTAATCATTGACGTGAATCTTAAATTTTAAGAAAAGTAGGCTTTTTAGTTCGTCATAGAACTTCTTGTTGTTTTACATTTCTTTGATTTTCATCATCAATTCTTTCCATAAGGCAGGAGGTGCTAAGAAATAAGAGGAGGTCTGACCCCTCGAAGAATGAGGTTATCAGGAAAGACAACTAAGGCGGGAGAACAAAAGACACCCTCGGCCTCGGAAGCTCTAATACCGTCGGGGTTAAAGATGATGATGATGATGATAATTGTTGTTTTAAGGGGCCTAACATCTAGGTTATCGGCCCCTGATGGTTTGGGTGATCGTGAAGATGAAAAAAAGGGAACTTAAAACTAAAACTAACTACTAACCTACATACTAGAAGAAGAAATAGAAAACTAAAGGAGAATAAGGCAAATAAAGGACAGTAGGAAAAGAAATGCCCGCAACCCACGAAGAAGGCGGATTGAGGGACTTGGAAGGAAGGAGAGCCATGAAAGGCATATAGGAAAGTGAAAGAGGAGAGGGTCAGCTCCAAAGGTAAGGGACAAAAGCGGAAAACGGACCCAGCTCAGGAATCCCTCGGGGTCGCCAACTCACGAACTCACCAGTCGTGAGCCCCTGAGGGTGTAGCATTATCTAGGGTGCACCAAAAGTGGTGGGGCTACATACACCCGGCCTCCTTGAGGGCCTTAAGCAGAAGGCAGGAGAGAACATGAAAAGAAAGAGAAGGCTGACCCCTCGCAGAAGGAGGGAATCAGAAAAGATGAGACAAGGGCCAATTAAGGCGGGAAAGGAAGAGACTCCCTAGGCCTCGGATACCCTAATACCGTCGGGGTCGGAAGAGAACAAGAGTTGACCAAGTGAGGTCGACAGGAAAGAAGACAGAGAGGAGCCCGGCACAAGTAAGTGGAAGCAATGCCGGACTCAGCTGGGGTCCCGTGGTCGCCAACCCACGTCTCACTAGATGTGAGCCCCTGAGGGGGGGGGGGGTTAAAGAGAACAAGATTTGCCCAAGGGAGGTCGACAGGAAAATAGGGCAGAGAGGAGCGCGGCACAAGTAAGTAAAGAAATGCCGTACTCAGCTGAGATCCCGTGATCGCCAACCCAATTCCCACTGAACCCATCAAGAATTTAACTCAGGATTTAATAGTAAAAGGCCTATATCTAACCGTCTTAGCCACGAAGGAGGAGGGGGGGGGGCACGTTTGAGTCGGCAGCACTCATATCTTGAATGTGTTTACCTCAATATTGATTTTGTTATTACCAGTAAATTAGTTTTCCGAAGCACTCGCTGTCTCCTAGCTCGGCTTCAATAAAATGTCGTCACGTCTCGGGTGGAATGTTAAACAGCTTGGCCCGTATGGCCAAAACAAACACAGCGTTATCATTATGTAATCCTTTATTCAGCAGCACAAGGTTATCAGCTTATGGTTACATCACAGATAAAACTGGAGCAGTTATCAATATTGTTGCCTTATCCTTGAATACAAAGTTTAAAAAAGTAAGGCACAGTCTGTTGGATGTACTGTATATCATTCGTACTGTCATAGGAGTCCAGTGGCATCATAGTCCACGGGTGTTAAATGGTAAATGCACCATGAAAGTAAACAACACTATACTAAAGAAACAACTTTAAGGCATAGCTCACCTTGGGGAGATCATATCTGTGGAGTAAGACCTAAAAGTCTGAGTGCAGTCGGGGTTCGAACCCGAAACCCCTGCTGTCCGGGCAGGTGCGATACATTTTATTTTTTTAGATCGAGAGGCGCTGCTTGTTGCTTATTTTTAGGGACTGCGACATCGTGGTGATATAGTCCCGTGTATTTTGATTGTGTGTGTAATTTCTGTGATAACCTGTGTTATTGTGATGGCTGTACTGGTGTGTCTATTTGTAGTACAAGTGGAGATTGGGAAGCAGGCGGCCTGGCTTAAAGTTAGGAATGATCCCAGAATTTTCCTGGGGTAGAAATAGGGGACGGGGCACGAAAAACCACATCGAAGGTGATCCGAGGTAAAAGCCAGGCTTGGGTAAAGAGAAATTTTATAAAATCAGAAGGAACTGCTGGTTAAAGTGGTAAGATGAGTTATTCTTTCTTCAGTCCCAGGTAAAAGCCAGACTTGGATAAACAGAAATTTTACAGAATGAGAAGGAACTGCTGGTTATAGTGGTAAGATGAACTATTATTTCTGCAGTCGGAGGTAAAAGCCAGACTTGGATAAAGAAAAAATGTAAAAAGTACTTATAATGTGTGTTAATATTTCATTCGGAAGAAAAATGCTACTAACATTTCATTAAAAACAAAATGTTACTTCAAAATAAATGTAAGGAAGGAAGCTTTTAGTTTTACGTGACCGTTAATCATGCGATCATGAGCCACTGGGCAAAATAAATGTGAATATTATAGTAAATAAAATGAGAAACACCAGTGACAGTGATTGCTCCACCTTGCAACGATAAGAGCATTTTCGCAACTATGTTACTATTAAAATAAGCAGTGCTACTGCTACGTCATTACCGCAAAGTAACGGTTTCTAGTAACACGGTACTCCTCAGTTTTATAGGCTAGCAATATTGGCCCGGCTTCGATTCCCGGCTCTGCCAAGAAATTTATTTCCGCTCTGAGGGCTAGAACGGGGTACACTCAGCCTCGTGAGGCAAAACCAAGAAGAGGTGGGTTTGATTCCTACCAAAGCGATCCTAGAAGTGGTTTTCGGTGATTTCCCACATCTACTCCACGCAAATGCTGGATGGTACCTAACTTCAGCCACGGCCGCTTCTTACCCAAATCCTACCTCAAGTAGAAATACACACACTAGTACAGACATCAGCCGATCCCGGTGTGTAGGATAGCGCGCCTGTCTCGCACCCGGATTCGATTCCCAGCTCCGACAGGGATTTTAGAAACTGACGTGAGGGTTGCACTCAGCCTCGTGATGACAATTGAGTAGCATCCCAATCGCGGAGACCAAGATTAACGGCCGAGGGGACCCGACGCACTGACCACGTGTCACCCCATAATCTGCAGGCCAAATGGCAGGGCAGCAGTCGCTTGGTAGGCCTAGGCCCTTCATGAGCTGTAGCGCCACTGTGTTTGGTTTGTTACTTCATCACAATGACATAGGTTTTATTAGACAAATTCTACACAGCCACCCAAGTATAACCTCGATGTCACAAAGCCCCTAAAAGAATCAACAACTACAAAATGAGGGCTGTCGACCCATGAGTCCCCAGAACAAGTTTAATGTGAAGATAGTGCGCAATTGCACAAGTTCCTAACCTGCTCACCATGAAACGGAAAAGAATAAATATTATTAAAAGAGGACAAAAATCTCTTGTTCATTATATAACAACCAGTTTTAGAGAAGGAGAGAAGGTGAGGTACAATAATGACATGCAGTACACACGAGTGCTGACAGCTCGTAGCAAGTCACATGCCCAGTATTATAAATTAATGGGTTGTCACTGACCGTAAAATAGTTTTCATGCCAGTCAAATTGCATGGCTAGAATGGAGATTTCAGCCTTGAACTTGAGTACATTAACCAGTTGTAGTAGTTGTTGCTGTTGTTGTTTCTGTTAAACCTTGAACGTCGTTGTTATCAACGCCCTGAAATACAGACATGACCAAATTGGTAGAATAAACCTCCATCATCAATTGACTGGTGTTTAATCGCATACATGTCATATATACTCTTTTTTTTAAATCACTGGTGGTTGTGAAATTTCTTTCAGGCATTTCAGGCTTTGTGCGATTCTTGTGAGCCAGAAAGTATTACTATCTACAGCATTAGTAAAAGCTTTTCAGTCGGTCAACACGAATGTGCCCAAATTAGTTTGGGCGAGGAGTACAGTACAGTTAATTTTCTAGTTCCAGATATAAATTACATGAATTATTTTTACTCGTATATTTCTCACAAAATGGTAGGGGGCTAAAATACTAACGATGATGCAACACTTTACAGTAGTAGTGCAATAGACAACGAAGTAAAATATATAATTGGTTAAAAACTCCGACCCGTTACAAAGTTTAATTAAAAATTTCAGTACCTTAATAATTGTTGGTTGGTTCCTCAGTTTAGTGGCTGCGACAACTCGGTCATGTAGCCCCGTGTACTTTGGGTGTGTGTAGAATCTGTCTGATTACCGTTGTTAATTATGATGGCTGTATTAGTGTGTATCTGTAATTCATGTCAGGACTGCAGGCGATCAATTTCAAATAGTTCCTAATTTTGCTACCAAATTCTACCTTCAACGACACCTAACTGTGAACTTGGCTACTAGATGACACCGCAACCGGCACCTGGCGTCGAACGTTGGAACTTATAGAGCGTTAATCAAAAATAATAAAATTAGCTTCACACAATTATAGTTAGTGGAAGGTTATTTTACATGGAAGGCATACTGAGGGATTTTAACGCCTCAATAATTGTAAATACTGTTGTACATAAGTGTTATACAGGGTGTTTCAGAGGTAAGTATAAATAGTTTTTATACTGGTTGTTGGTATAGCCCTGAATACAGATGACGTGAAAATGATGTCCTATTTCAAACATAAAAACAGTATAGGAATCTCTGTTTCGCGGGCTTATAGGTCGTGTTCCAAGGACATTTTGTCGTCCTGACGTTTCGCTGAATACTGCGTTCAGCATGTTCACAGGTACATTAAGCGAGGTAAAACAAGTAAACAGAAGATATATAAATAGTCAACAACCCACACATAGAGGCTACCATAGCAACGGCGTACCACATAAAAGTAATGCATCAAGGACAGGGCTGCTCGTCTGTTGCATCTTCTCGTCTACGACGGTCAATAAGGGCAGGCTTGAGGGAATTAAGGACTGGAAGCCAAGCTCTTTTCACACGTTCTGCTTCCTCCTTAAGATTGAAGCTGTTAGTATGCTTCAGGATTTCAATGGCCTCCCTTTGTAGCCTGGCATGATAAGACACCGTGGTGGACAGAACTTCGGTGTCTCCATATCTTATATCGTGACCTGCGAGTAGCGAGTGTGCTGCTACAGTGGATTTATCTGTTTGTCCCAGCCGGCTGTGTCGTTCGTGCTCCTTGAGGCGAGTGGCAATACTTATTTTCGTTGTTCCAATATATACTTGGCCACAATCACACGGGATTTTATAAACCCCTGCCGTGGTGTGAGGATGTCGCTTATCTTTAGCGGACCTAAACATGTCCTTAATTTTTCGTGTAGGCCTGTATATGGTATTTATATCATGGGACTCGAGTAGCCTCCCTATTCTGTCCGTGACCTTTTTTTATATATGGAAGGAAAGCTCTAGCCAGGGGCTGCTTGTCTCCAATTACCCTTGTAGTTGGACGTCTCGGATGGAGTGCTCGCTGGATATCTTTCTGTCTGTGCCCATTGGCGCGTAAGGCCTCGTTGAGGTGTTCAATTTCTTGTTTTAAACACTGCTTTTCACAAATTCTTTTCGCGCGGTCAGCCAGTGTTTTTATCACTCCGTATTTCTGTCGTGGGTGGTGGTTGGACGTCTTATGTAAATATCGGTCAGTATAGGTCGGCTTACGGTAAACTGTATATCGGCGGTACACAGTCGTTCGACAAAGATTCCGGCCATTTCATTGAAAAATTGAAAACTATTCAACTAGAAGCTGGTGACTCACTAGTAAGTTTTGACGTGGTCTCTTTTTTCATAAGGTGAAAGGGTTGAAAAGTGGGGGTTGAAGGATTCCTAACGGAGCGTGTAGGCCTATCTCTTAAACGACATAGGCGAGAAGTTTGAAACTCAGCGGAAAAAAAACAGCTTAAAAATAAGTAAATCGGTGTTCGATCGTTTTTTTTTTCATAAATTCAATTTAAGGTGCCAATGGGGTGGGGCGAAATTCTGAAGAAGAAAAAAAGGAGAGAATGTGTCCTAACTGACTGACTAACTCACTCACTCATCAAATTCAGAGGAAAGAGACAGCTTAAAAAATAAGTTAATTGTTGTTCGAACGTTTTTTAAAATAAATCCAATTGAAGGGGTCCATGGGGAGGGGTGAAATTCTGCTAAAAATAATTGAAAGAAAATGTCCTGACTGACTCACTCACTCATCATCGCCCAGCGAAAACTATTAAAGTTGGAAACATGAAATTTTGGGAATATGTTCGCTGTATGTCGAAAACGTCACCTAAGGAAGGATTTTTGTTTATTCGGGTTCTAAAGAGGTGTTTTAAGGGGGTAAACGTGCATTTCATTGAATAACGATATCTCATGAGTTGTTTCTTTGGGGATGTGATATTCGGTATATAAACTAATCATTAAAAATAAGCGGACATATGTCTAAGGGTTTATCGATGTGGTGTATATTATGAGGTGAAAGGGGTGAAAATTGGGGGTTGAAGGATTCTTAAAGGATTCATAAATCCAATCTAAGGGGCCCATGGGGAGGGGTGACATTCTGGGGAAAGAAGTCCACTAAGGAAGGAGATTTGGATATTCACTCATCATCCCCCAGCAAACCCATTGCAGTTAGAAACTTGAAATTTTGGGGATATGTTCGTTGTATGTCGAAAACGTCCACTAAGGATGGATGTTTGGATATTCATGTTTTGAAGGATTGTTAAGGAAGTTAAACTTGCATTTCATTGAATAACAATATCTCACGAGTTGTTTCATTTGGGGATGCGATATTCGGCATACTAACTAATCATTAAAGATAAGCAGACATATGTCTAAGGGTTTATCGATAATCGATATGGTGTATATTATGAGGTGAAAGGGGTGAAAAGTGGGGGTTGAAGGATTCTTAACGGAGCGTGTATCTCTTAAACGACATAGGCGAGGAGTTTGAAACTCAGCGGAAAAAAAATCAGCATAAAAATAAGTAAATAGGTGTTTTACGGTTTTTTTCATAAATCCAATTTAAGGAGCCCATGGGGAGGGGTGAAATTCTGGAGGAAAAAGATAGGAAAGAAAATGTCCTAACTGATTGACTGACCGACTCACTCATCAAACTCAGAGGGAAAAACAGCTTAAAAATAAGTAAATATGTGTTCGACCGGTTTTTTTTTCACAAATCCAATCTAAGGAGTTCATGGGGAGGGGTGAAATTTTCAAAAATAAATGAAAGAAAATGTCCTGACTGAATCACTCACTCATCATCGCCCAGCCAAAATTACTGAAGTTAGAAACATGACATTTTGGGGATAAGTTCGTTGTATGTCGAAAACGTCCACTAAGGAAAGAGTTTTGGATATGCAGGTTCTAAAGGGGTGTTAAGGGGGTAAACGTGCATTTCATTGAATAACATTATCTCACGAGTGGTTTCATTTGGGGATGTGATACTTAGCATATAAACCAATCATTTAAAATAGGCAGACACTTGTCTAATGGTTTTTCGATGTGGTGTATATTATGAGGTGAAAGGGATGAAAAGTGGGGGTTGAAAGATTCCTAACGGAGCGTGTATCTCTTAAACGACATAGGCGAGGAGTTTGAAACTCGGAGGAAAACAATAAGCTTAAAAATAAATAAATAAATAAATAAATAAATAAATAGGTGTACCTAGGAGAATGGCTTGAACCGAATCTCTCGGAAGTAAGGGCATTATCAACTCGAGTTAACAAGTTAGAAATGGCTTATCAACTAACCAAGAACACATATAATAAGAAGTGTCTCTCCCGAAAGACTAAAATGAGACACTACCAGACAGTTAGTTATACGTCCGGAAGCCTTATATGCTTCAGAATGTCTAGTATTCAACCGGAAGGGACTCACGGACAAACTTGAAGTACAGGAGAGAAAGATAATGAGGAAGATATTGGGACCTGCTAAGGAAGGTAATGAATAAAGAAGGCGGTCTAATCAAGAGCTCTACACGTACTGTGAAAGAATCACGGATGTTGTTACGAAACGACGTCTAGCATTTTATGGACACGTCTATAGGATGCATCCTACCAGGTTGACCAATCAGCTCCTCGGTTACTGGCAAAAGCGGAAGACCAAGTCACCATGGTTGTGGGAAGTGAGCAAAGATCTGCAAGAACTTGGAGGGACGGAAAGAGTCTTAAAAGACCGGACATCTCTCAGGAAGATGCTTCAGCAATTGAGGTTCCAGGACAAACCGCCAAGAAAGAAAACAGGTGCCCTCTGGACCCAGGAGAGGAGGGAACAACACAGCCAGAAGATGCGTAACTACAGGGCAAACATCAAAGCCCACTCCAAAAGTAACAGTTGAACGTCGTGGTCCATAGATGGCCTATTCGAAACAAGAAGAAGAAGAAGAAGAAGAAAATAAATAGTGTTCGACCGTTTTTTTTTTCATAAATCCAATTTAAGGGGCCTATGGGGAGGGGTGAAATTCTGGAAGAGAAACGTCCACTAAGGAAGGATTTTTGGATATTCACTTTCATCGACCAACAAAAACTATTGAAGTTAGAAGAATGATATTTTGGGGATATGTTTGTTGTGTGTCGAAAACGTCTACTAAGGAGGGATTTTTGGATATTAAGGTTCTAAAGGGGTGTTAACGGGGTTAAACCTGCATTTCATTGAATAATAATATGACACGACTATGACGCGAGCGAAGCCGCGGGTACCTGCTAGTGCTAGGATAATGACAACACTGAAAATTGGCTTCTTATATTCCAATATATTTTAATATGCCAGTATTTTGTGAATATCACATTTCTTGCGCATAATCACAACTTAGTGTTAAATCACACTCATATGGCGCTGTCTAGTATAAATAGAACTTATCTGTACTTAGTTTAAAACTAGGTCCCCGATTCTTGGATGTCATGGGTAATCTCGAGAGCCACTGGATGGATTTTGATGCGGTTTACACCATTCTGTAAAGATATCTCGAGGAAGATTTCTGTAGAAAATAATTTATTTATGATCAAAAGAAGCCAAGCAGTAACGATTTCAGTGAAAAAGTCGAAAAATTCCTGGCGTCCGTTCGCTTTTTAAGCTTACGCTGGACAAACCGTTAAAAATATCTGTATACTATGAGTGTAAGAATTGTTCAGCATGAAAAGTTCTACAAAACATTCCGCGAGAGCATATCTCTATCTTCAATTCATCGCCCACTATAAGGGTTTTTACGTTTTCATTCCTTCCAACAATCTCCATTAAATTACTGAAGCGACAGTTTACGAGCTAGCTAGGGGCGAGTCTGTCACCCCAGTTACATCCTGGCTATCGAGCGAGCCTATTAACCCAGATACAGCCAGCAGCAAACTGTCGAGTCGTGTTGAGTCAAGACTTCAGAGAAGAGTGGTTGTGTTTGGAGTTTCCCTGGAATTGCAACTCAGCTTTTCTTCATTTCGCCTGTGAACGATTCGTTCCGCAAATTACACAGTTAAGTTAAGATTGGACGGAAGGGGGATTTGTGTTTCATGCACTTCGCCATTCTCAAATTACATCTGACAAGAATTAGTTGCACATGCTTCTCCATGATCATATAATTAATAGTCCAGTCAGTGATTTTAACCCATTATGCCGAGACGTAAAGCGAATATAGGTCGTTGTTCATTGATATCGAAAAGAAAAACAGCGTTTATCACGTAATGCATTCATAACTGTTCCCGGGCGAAGTCGGGGCGGGTTGCTACTCGTACAATATATATCTAAGTGGAACGCCGATTGCATATAAATATTTAACGTTGAATAGCATTGTTGTTGTTATCATTACCCTTTTAACTATAAAATCCACAACACAAAAGGTTGGTTCGTGAGTGACCTCTCGTATCACATTTGTTGATTACAAGATAACATTAATTAAACCTCACAAGGGAAGTATCGGGTAAGACAGGTCGAAACCTATATTGAAACTTTGTGGACGCAATCGTTGTACTATAAGAGGACAACGTGCAGAAAAGCAGCTGCCAGATTGAACTGCAATGCTCCGAAATCATGTGGCGAATCTCTCATATAAATCAATGGGAGGTAGCGAGTACCGTATATGTTGGAATGGACAGCCCTGACTGCCCAAGCACTCAAGGCCGGTGGGAAGGAGCCGCACGCTCCAGTCAGCATATACGCCCCGCTTCGCTACTACTCAGAGTGCTACAGGGATGTCAAGCTCTCCCACCTGTCATACCTGCGCACCAGGATGTCAGGTACGATTTCGGAGCCTTGCAGTTCAATCTGGCAGCTGCTTTTCCGCACGTTGTCCTCTTATAGTACAACGATTGCGTCCACAAAGTTTCAAGATAGGTTTCGACCTGTTTTACCAGATACGTCCCTTGTCAGCCACAGGTCACCCATTTTAGTTACAGGTTTTCAGCTCGGGATGTGACAACGTCGTTATTAGAGAGGTCGTCCAGATGGCTTCACCTCAAAATATCTGCAACAGGTAACTGAGGCCATACTACAGTATTATTATTATTATTATTATTAGTATTATTATTATTATTATTATTATTATTATTATTATTATTATTATTATACTTGAGTTGATTGTCTGATCTAGGACCCATGATCTGACCGTAGTCAGGGATTACAATTCCAGATGTGATCTGGAAAGGTGATGAATGGAATATGATAGGGTGATTGATGAGAAATGGGAGTGTGTTTGGTCCGCGAGAGCTATTTTATTTCGCTCAAGTCCGCCAGCAAAACTGGTGAGGACCCCCCTATCCGCCACCTGGGACGCGCCACGTCGGAGTATCACCTCTCCGCCTTCCTACGACAACGTAGTAGGTTCGTTTATGGAAATTCACAATTATCTGGATGAACTCGGCTTGACAATGTCCCAAATTGCTAACAAAGATGAGAAGAATATCTTGAAAAACAAGAACATCCGACTTCCCTTAAAAACCTTTCCCCGCAAAACTTACACCATAACCATAAGCGATGCAGAGAGAGCGGCAAGGTCAACTAGAATGGAAATGTTTCGGGAAAAGAAGAAAAATAAGAAGCTGAATCTTTAATATTGTTTTTGAGATATGTATATACTTGTTTTGGTTAAGTGCTCCAATGAGGGCGTAACATATGTAAATAAATAAATAAATAATAATTATTATTATTGGGGGATTTAAAGCCATGTAAAATTGCAGCCCTCTTTCCTTTCTCGTTTTAACATGCTCTCTCGACTTACGTTAGAAGAGTTACGTATTAATTTGGTCACCGAAGGCTATTTCTTGGCCAGTCATTTAACTCAACCATTGTCTATTCATAATTTCTGCCAAACACAAAACCTACTCGGTATTCAAGCTGAAGGAATACAGTGTAATGTGATGTATTATATTAACATTACAATGAGGCTTTGATTTGAAAGGCATTGTGGAATACTAAACTGACTTGAGGCCACAGAAAGGTGCACAGACTGTCCAAATTACAAGTACCGTAATACTGTCTAACACCTAAACACGCCCACGCCCACGCTCACAATTACTGGGACATGGGTTGGCGAGTCGGGCATCGCTTCCAGGCTCCTCTCCATCTTCCCTGTTTACCTTCCTTGGTCAACTCTTGTTCTCGTCCGACCCCAACGACGGAATTATAGTATCCGAAGCCTTGGGTATCTTTCATTTTCCCACATTGTCTGATCAATATCGATACCTTCATTTTTCAAGGGGGTCAAACCTCTTCTTTTCTTTTACATGTCATTTCCTGCTTACTTTGCGAAACCCTAACGGTGGCAGGGAGTTTGAAGCCCAACCACGCATGGTGCACCCTCAAGGGCTCACCGCTCGGAATTTATGCAACCTCCAGGATTCCTGAGCTGAGTCCGTGTTTTCCATTAGCTTTGGGACCGACCCTCTCCTTTTTCACATTTCCTATCGGCATTGCATAGCTCTACTTCTTTCCAAGACCTCAATCCTCATTCTTCGTGGGTTGAGGACATTTCATTTGCAAGTTTTCTTTGAAATTTCCCTTGTTTCTTTTTTTTTCGTTCTTGTTCTCTTCCGACCCCGAAGACGGTATTAGGCCCATAGTATCTGAAGTATCCGTTCGTCCCCTTTTTTCCTAGTATGTAGGCCTAAATTAACCGACTACGGTGGCCGAAAGCGCTAACGCGCTAGAGCGTGAGTTCGAATCCCACCTCGACCGTCCAGAAATTGGTTTTACGTTAGTTTCCCATATTCACCACCAGGTAAATGCTGGGGCATTTCCTTTCAACAGGTCCACGGCCGACTTCCTTATTATTAGATATGAGTACCCCCACCCAAACGTATTGGGAAAATCTGTGTTGTCCAACTGAAGAATTTCAACTGATTGTTGTTACAGGCAACACTGAAAAAAATTAATTCCAAAACCTAACAAATTGATTGCACACCCAGGCACACGGGCTGATAAACAAGATGTCCCAAACCATTAAAAGAATTAACAACAACAACAACTTCCCCTATGACGGCCCATGGATACGATGCAAAACGATTTTTGGCACCCTATGTTTATCTTATTTAACGATGAGTCATCTCAGACTAGAATTATGGAATAAAAAGACGAACAAACAGAGCAGTCTCGCAGCACAAGAAGCTGAAATGGAATTACAATTATTGCACATTAACACTAGCCAGTTTGCAGAACTACTTATACAACCGCTTGCTGTCCTTCGCATTTCATATTTTTTATTTGGGCTACTTCCTTAGTTCCAAGAAATGTTAGCTTGTGTTTACAGTATTTAATGGGAGAGGAGGCATTTTAGTTTTTAAATAACAAGCGGCGTTAAATATGAGATTTATTTTGTTAATTACTCAAAGCCGCAGTACATCAGTTGGTAATTGGTTCCAGTTAGTCACGCGTACTAACACGCTGATACTGTATAACCTTCCCGTACTGTGAGTCACAGGACACTAATTAGCAATTACTGAAGCCTTAAGGGAAACAAACATCCTCCTTGTCCTCCTTGGAGGAGTTCTAGTTCATTCTTGTACCCCGTAGCGTAGCCGTAGAGTAGCGTTAAGTCACGCATCGTTAACAATTCGTTCGCAAGCTTGATAGTTTCATAGTCCTTCAACATGGGCTGATGGTCATTTCTTCCTTGATGTCATTTGGTCGATGTTAGTTTCAGCAGTAACTTCGGTATAAAATAGGGTGAATTGCATTTGCTAATTGTAGCATTGGATCATGTAGTGTCTAATAATAATTATAATAATAACAATAAGACCAAAGAGATACGTATTGACAGAGGAATCTTTCAAAGCGATAGCCTCAGCCCTCTCTGGCTCTACTTAGCCCTCAACAACTCCCCAAAGTTCCATCGCAATCGGATGAATGATATATGAACGCATATAAGACTTTGTAAAAACGATACGCGCGCCGTAACCCATTTTTTAAATCTACTCGTGCGCTACCAATTGTAATATGGATTTACTAAGTTAGAAACCTTTCCAGGAGTGTACACAACTTGTGTAGAATTTGTCTGAATACCTGGCGTATCTAAAAGTCGTAGTAGTTGAAAAGGGACGTAAGACCAATAACATTTATTTTATACTACGGTACTACTATTACTACTACTATTATTAACAATAATAATAAAAATAAACGTGTATAATCAGCTACCTGTTGTAAATCGTTTGAGTTGGAGTCATCTAAGCGATCTATTTTCCAATTTCGACGTTCTGTTTTGCACTGCCATCTGGAAGAGGAAACGAAATTCTATTAAGCGGACCGTGGCTGAGATTTAGTGAATTTTGTTTTGTAATCACCAACCGTGATACGAGATATCCTTATTATGAACCGACCAGAGGCGTATCTACTGTAGGTATTCAGGCGCCCATGGCAAGCATTGAATTTGCACCGCTGTCAGGATACTTCAAAACAAGGGGGTTGTTATTTGTTTTAGTCAGTACACACTAGTGTGAGTAAGATTCTGATTGTTTTCAAAAGGTTTCGCAAACAACTTATCGTTTGATTTTACTTCTTATTTCCCCCCTATTTTAGGAATTGGATAATAAAGAGTAACAACAATACATTCATTTTTATTAATATTTTTATTGTAAATACATATTAATAGTTAGGTACATCGTTGACAAATTAATGTCATGTCAAAAATGTTACTATAAAAAAACATTATTACTATTATTTAATGTTCATTTGCAATTTTACAAAAATAAATTTAGAGAAATATATTAATTAAACGGAAATGACAATATTATCAATAATGATACTCATTTATTTATACGCCACTGTATAATCTATGATGTTCATAAATGCGAGAACTTTACAAATTTTAGGTTAGTTAAAAGTGCGCTTTCTTTTTTTTTTATTCATATGAATCAAATTCGTCAATGACAGAATCAA
Source organism: Meconema thalassinum (assembly GCA_946902985.2). Taxonomy (NCBI): domain Eukaryota; kingdom Metazoa; phylum Arthropoda; class Insecta; order Orthoptera; family Tettigoniidae; genus Meconema; species Meconema thalassinum. The sequence goes on from OX336388.2 coordinate 1,438,799,947, forward strand.
AATCAATTTTCGCTGTCTCTTCTCTTTCAACTCTCAATGGGTAGGAAGCGGTCGTGGCCTTAAGTTAGGGTTACCAACTGAAAATTTCCAAATGCAGGACATTGCTCAGCAAAAATCAGGACATTTAAGAAAAATGCCTGACAAGTTTAATCGATAACAAAATGATAGTCTACATATATTACACATAATTTTTACAAAGGGAAATACCTTACTTAATGATCAGTCCTTCCTGCAGTTCTTATCCTCGAAGCTGAATTTTTCAACAGAATCTACTTTTGAAAGAAGACGCGAATTAGCATAGCATATCATTACCTACGCACGTTTTGTAACCCTACCTGCAGTAGAAATGGGAAATTATGGAAAACCACTTCCAGAATAGCTGAGCTAGGAATCGAACCCACCTCTTCTCAGTTTTGCCTAACGAGGCACCGTTCCAATCCTCAGACTTTCATCTTTTGTGTAAAGTTTATTTCCATAATTGAAAAGTAATTAATTCAACTTTTTCTCTCTCAAATGTAGCAAGCTAATTAACGCCCCTTGTGAGTGGCATCCATGGCACGTGCCATGCCTGCCATGCCCTAGATACGCCTCTGGAGCCGACATCGTGTGACTCGGAGTGCCATGGATTTTTCTCGTCCTTCAAAATGCCCACTTCATCGGCCGTGAAATGAACCCGTGATCTCAGGATTAGTTGGACACTGCCATTGACCCACCTAGGAAGCTTTGGCAGCTATGTGGGCACCGCACACAACATTATGCAACTACATTATTTTGCAGGGAACGAGTTGCCTCCCTCTCATCGCCTTGTGCCAGACTCGGCCATGCATCCACGACCTAGGTGACGTTTCTTCTTCTCTCTCTTTGCCTAACCTCCGGGCTAGTGAATTGAGAGAGAGCACGCAGGTATCCCCCAATCTATCGGGCTTAGAAGCCCTTCATTCCATTTTACTTCGACATGTCACTCTTGTCGGCTGATTTCCACTTAACCTAAACGTGCAATGTGACTCTTGATTGGCATAAGTCCAGCCAGTGAGCCTTGCCGGCCGGCTGTAGTAGTCAGCTGTCTCGAATGGAAAGCGTGCAGTTGCGTTTGGTGTGCGCCGAAGTCTGGTTCTACTTGACAATTCGCGCGCGGAATGTTGTGTGAAGTGACGCCCGCTGTGACTGTTGAACCTAACCTCAAACTGTGTTGTTTAACATTCCTACAATTTAATTCGTGAGAATAAATTCCACATTATTACCCACGGATAAAGGATATTATTACATCATCGTAATTTGACAAGAAATTCTTCTTATAAGACTGAATCAATCGGTAAGTAGTAGCCTACTTGCATGACCACCACAATGTTTCGGATAGTGTCGTGCTCCAACCTACATCAACAATAATTTCGATATGTCAGTCCGCATTAGAAGCTAGAAATAGGATGACCTACTGAGACTATTTTGAGACAACTTTTTGAACATAGATCCAACTGTTAAGCATTTCGTAATATTTCAGGTGACTCAACTGCGCACGTTGTGACTTGTAGCCTAATTATTACCAGTGACTTGTACATGTTCAAAATAATGTTATTCTGGTAATTTCTTATTTGCACTTTTCTGTCACGCACAAGGTTGAATGTTTTGCTGTACGGTATTTCTTCATTGTTACCTCACTGTCTCCGTTTACTAGTTGTCATGTGGGTACGGCATGTTTTATGTCCTTCATTGTTTAGGCGTTATTTCGAGTTCGCACTCACAGCGCCCGCTAGCGCGCTTAGGGCATAAAACTGCCCTAGAACTTGACTTGACCTAACCCATCCCTGTCTCTAATACACATAGGCCTACTACTACAGTCACCATAGAAACACAGGTTATTAGACAAATTCAGCCTACGCCCAAGTATACTGGACCGATGACCAAGATGCTCCGTGAAAAATTTAACAAACATCGCATGTGTGGCAATCAAAATCATTGAAAGCCTATTAAAGGGATTTTCCATGTGATGTACTAAATAGCTTTTGATACACGACCTATGTTATAGTAAATAGAGCAACAATTTCAAACTCAAAACTAAATATCCATAAGTTGTCATTTTAGACAACATTTTAAGAAAGCAAAATGGTTTTACTGTGGTGCGATACTATACTCAATATCAAAGCTTTCCTCAAGATAACTCACATCAACTCGCCTCCAGCGCAGGAATGTTGTTTGAGTCTTAAGTATTTTGGCTGGTTTGATGCAATTCTCCATGGCTCCCTGTCCTGAGCTAATCGTTTCATCTCTACATAGCTACCACACCCTACATCCGAGGCAATCTGTTTAACATATTCTAACCTTGGTCTACCCCTACAGTTCTTGTCCTTGACCCTTCCTTCCACAACTAAGCTTGCTGGGTGTCTTAGTATGTGTCCTACCAACATATCTCTTCTCTTCATTACCAGTCGCCAGAAACATCTCCCCGCCAGAAACATCTCCCCTCTCCCACTCGTCTTCTACCCATCTGATTCTCATCATTCTCCTGTAACACCACATTTCAAACGCTTTAATTCTCCTTGTTTCTGCTGCACCAATAGTCCAAGTTTCACTTCCATAGAGTGCCACGCTCCAGACAAAGGCTTTCAAAAATGATTTCCTAATACCTATATCTATATTCGATTTCAACATATTCCATTTTTGTAGAAATGCTTTCTTTGCCTGAACTAACCTACTTTTTATATCCTCTTTGCTTCATCCATCACTGGTTATTTTGCTTCCTAAGTAACAGAAGTCTCCTAATTCCTTTCATTTCATTTCTTTATTGCCACATAACTTGTATATACCAAGAAAACTGATATGTTTCATTACATTGATGGCTCGTCAGCTGAATAATAGTATTCAAAATGAATAATACATAAATAAAAATTTAAGGAAAGAAAACAATATTTACAATAATCACATAAAACAGAATGACATCCTCATCTGGACATTTTACAATCAACATAAAACAAAACAAAATCTTCATATGTCAGAATCATTAACAAATTCCTCAACGCTGTAATAGCATTTATCAATTATAAATTTTTGAAGGGATTTCTTCACCTGCATAATGGACATATTACTGAATTTCCTCTCGATTTTGTTGAAGACCTTCATTCCTACATAATGTGGAGTTTTCTCAAACAGTTTTAGTCTATGACAGGGCAGTTTGAAAGATTATGTCTTGAATCATAATTATGGGAAAAGTGATTGTTTTGAAACAACAAGGGATTTTTGAAAACAAATAAAGTAATTTCAAATATATATAAAGAAGGGACAGTCATAATGTTTAGCTTTTTAAATAGTTCTTTACAAGATACTCTTCGATTTACGTTACAATTTGCTCTGACTATCTTTTTCTGCATAATAAATATTTTTGCCATATATGAATCCCCACCCTAGAATATAATCCCATATCTAATAACAGACAAGAAATATGCATGGTACACTGTTATCATGACCCGTATATCGGTAGCTCCTGCCAGGATAGATACTGCATATACAAAGCTATTTAATCGTTTAACAAGGCCGTCAATGTGACTCGACCAACATAGATTCTTATTTAATGTCATGCCAAGAAAATTAACATTATTATTATTTGCAAGGTAGCCTCCGTGGCTTAGGCGGCAGCACGCCGGCCTCTCACCGCTGAGTCCGTGGTTCAAATCCCGGTCACTCCATGTGAGATCTGTGCTGGACAAAACGGAGGCAGACAGGTTTTTCTCCGGGTACTCCGGTTTTCCCTGTCAAAATTTCATTCCAGCAACACTCTCCACTATCATTTCAGTTCATCTGTCATTCATTTAATCATTGCCCCAGAGGAGTGCGTCAGGCCTCGGCAGCCGGCACAGTTCATATCCTCGCCGCTAGTTGGGGGCTTCATTCATTCCATTCCTGACCCGGTCGGAGACTGGAAGCAGGCTGTGGATTTTTTTCTTATTTGCAAGATCAGTGCTATCCAGATTAAGTTCAATTTCCTTTTGTGAGGAATGTTTGCTGCTAAACAGCATTATTTCTCTTTTAAGCATGTTTAATTGCAAGTAATTTTCTCTACACCAAGAGCCTAGATCTTCAAGTGTTTCCTGCAAAATATTTTCAATGTTACAATTTCTTTCGCAGGATGCAATTACAGAAGTATCGTCTGCAAACTGTACAACATTCTGTTTGATGGTTAGACGCAAATCATTCACATACAAAAGAAATAAGATTGGCCCCAGTATTGAACCCCGTGGCACGCCTTTGGCCACCCTTTCCCATTTAGAATAATACTTAGTCCCATTGGATAATAATAATAATGTTCGTTGCTTTCGATCGTACAGATAGGAAGCGAACCAATCTTGAGTTTTACCATTTATCCCATAAATATCTAATTTTTTAAGTAACAGCGAGTGGTTTACTGTGTCAAATGCTTTAGTCAGGTCACAAAATATCCCAGCAGCACACTGAGAGTCATCTAGCAATTTCCTTATGGAAGAAATAAATTCATTTATTGCATGATGTGTACTAAGATCCTTCCGAAAGCCAAACAGAGTATTTAAAATAATGTTTTCTTTATAAATACATGTAAGAATGTGTTCCTTAACTACCTCTTCAAATATTTTTGAGAATATAGTTAGCATAGAAACTGGTCTGAAATGACTCCCTTTTCCCCTTTTTAAAGAGTGGCCTAACCTCCGCATATTTAAGACTATCAGGAAAACTCCCTGTTAAAAGTGACTGATTAATAATCATTGATAATGGCTGTGCTGTCTCATTTACTGATAGTTTTACTAACCAAACTGGGATTTCATCCCAACCAACACCTTTTTTTTATCTTCTAATGACAAAATTATTTTTTAAATTTCATTTTCAGAAACAGTTCCAAATTCCATCTTACTTGAAATGTTAGAAAACATCCTTTCATTTACATTGTCATTACCACTTGTGATTTCTGTCCCGACATTCACAAAGAACTTGTTAAATAATGCCGACATATAAAGGGGGTCATTTATAACTTTGCCTTTTACGCGGATTTTCATAATTAAAGTTTTGTTATTCTGTACACCAAGTTCAGATTTTACTACAGACCACAATGCTCTGTTTTTATTGTTAGATTTCATTATGAAGTTATTTGCTTTGATTTTTGCAGCCTTTACCACTTTATTAAATATTTTCTTGTACTGCTTCACATATTCTAAGAATTCTAGTTTTTTATTAACTTTTGCTTCGATATGAAGCTGCCGTTTCCTATTACTTGATATTTTGATCTCAGGCTTGATCCACTGTACTTTTGAAGACTGTTTGATTTTAACATATGTGTATGGAAAGCATTCATCAAAAAGGTAAAGGAAATTATTCATAAAACTATTAAAATTATCATTTCTTGATGTTTTACAATCAAAGGTCCATTTTACTTTATTTAGTTTTCGAATGAAGTCAGTTTGATTCTGTTGATGAAAATTTCTCCTTCTTACGTTTTTGCAGTTAGGTGGTTTAATTTTTGAATACTTTGGTAGTGACAGAAATAGAGCATTGTGGTCAGAAAAGCCTATTTCAATATTTGCTGCCTTATTTGGTGAATAATTATAACTGGTAAGAATATTGTCAATGCAGGTTGCAGAGGTGGCTGTTATTCTTGTTGGTTCTCTGAAGTTAAATTCATAACCATAATTGCTGGCTAGTTCAGAGAAATGTCTGGTAATGCAATCATCTGAAAGAATATCTATGTTGAAGTCTGCTGCAATTATGACTTTCTTATTTTTACTTACTTTTTCATTTTATCAAGTAATACATTAAGTTTGGATAGAAACATACTACTTGTAGTGTAACCTGGGACTCTATAGATCGACAGTATTATTGTTTTATATTCAGGTAGCTCAATGCAGCAACTTTCAAATGTATTTTCCTCGTTCATCATATCAAAGTCATTTCTAACAATAAAATCTACTCCTCGTTCAACAAGAATACAGGAACCTCCGTAACTTTCATTTTTTCTACAGAAATAACTACCTAATACATATCCATCTAACGCATTCAAAAGATTTATGGAATCTTGAGATAACCAGTGTTCATTTAAGCAGATTACTTTAACTAACTTATATTATGCATATCGGCAAGAAATATACTTAAATCGTTAATTTTATTACTATTACCAAATGATAAGCCTAGGCTATTTATGTTTAAGTGCATGATTGCAGGTGTATCTGTAAATTTATGCTGGAGAATTTCCCTAGCAGACAAAGTAGGCCTACTATAGTTATTTTCAATATTGATACAAAGTTTCCTATCTGAAATTCAACTATGATCTAAGTTCTTATCTTTTTGTGAGTTACCACTGTTTACTCTGCATTTAAATGCCTTCTTTTCCTTATCTGAATTCTCCAGCCTACATTCTATAAAAAAGCAACATTTCCAAGAGTGATAACAGAGTTCTCTACTTCTATATTACTGATACTACTACTGATTGTTTCTGCTAACTTTGTTTTGCCATTTACATTCATATGCATACCATGCCTTGTGAACATGTATCTATCAAATTTAGTGACATCTATCATATCGACATTTTTAAACCGTGAACATAACCTGGAGATCTCATTTTTAGGTAGATTTCATTAGAAAGCTAACTATTGCAATGGGTCCCATGTTTCGACTTCCGGAAAATTTCGACATATCTTCGCGTTTCACATCCCCCAGACCCCAAAACCACCGTCAGTTCAAAAGTTTATATATAATTTATGTATATATATATGTATATATATATGTATATCAGTTTCTTGTGGACACGATAACTGCCGTAATTTTGCACCAATTACTTCGAATTATTTACCGAAGATGTATACCTATAAAATCTCGGTCGAGTTCGTTACTGGGCTAAATCGGTCGAAGGGGGTGAAAATGGGGGGCTTTTTTCGAAAAAGTGAAATTTCGCTATAACTCTCTTAATACGTGCAATATCGAATCCATTCAAAGTTCATAATATGTGTCGGATAAGTGCCAAAAATTTATGTCAAATAAGATTTTTGATAGCACCAACCATTGACCAAAGGGGTGGAAAAAAGTGGGTTTTTCGGGAAACATTAATCATATCTCTCTTAATAGGCACAATATCAAAACCGTACAAAATGGACAATATTCCCCTAATAATTACCTAAAACTTTTGTCTGAAAGAATTTTTGATATGACCCACCATTACGCCAAGGGACGAGAAAAATGATTTCGGAATTATAAGAAAATGCCAAGAGCTATCAGTGGTTGCCATGGCAACACTACTAAATTGATGAGGCATGGACCATCAGACGTTGCCATGACAACGCACTTGCACGAGATCAGATTCAGTATTTCCATCTGATTAAGTGGTTGGTTGGTTGGTTCTTAAGTTTAGGGGCTGCGACAACGCGGTCATGTAGCCCCGTGTACTTTGGGTGTGTGTAGAATCTGTCTGATAACCGGTGTTAATTGTGATGACTGTATTAGTGTGTGTTATCTGTTTGTTAATTTAAGTACTGCAACTAACAATTTTTCAGATAGTTCCTACTTTTGCCGCCAAGCGCCACTGTCAACGACTACGAGGCCAAGTTCAGAACTGAGCTACTAGACGCCGCCGCAGTCGGCTCTTGGCAACGAACATAGAAACCTAAGAGCGTTGTATACATTCTTAACCTATCCAATTTAGCTTCACACAGGTGCAATTAGTGGAAGGATCTTTAACATGCCATAAATCTATGACATGGGACCGCCGGCTTTACTTCCCCTCCGAAGGAAGGCATACTGAGGGATATTTAACGCTCTTAAAAAATCCGACGGCTTCGGCCGGGTTTGAACCCGGTATCTTGGGCATAGAAGCTCAGCATGTTACCGACTACGCCACCAAAGCCGCCTGATAAAGTGGGAAGCGGCTTCGGTGACGTAACTGGTAGCATGCTGAATGTCTATGCCCAATGTCGCGGTTTCAAAGCCGGCCGAAGTCGTCGGATTTTCTAAGAGCACTAGAATCCCTCAGTATGCTTTCCTTTGGAGGGGAAGTTCCAACGTTCGTTGCGAGTTGATGGTTGGGGTGGCATCTAGTAGCCAAGTTCACAGCTAGGTGTCGTTGACGGTTGTACCTGGTAGCAACATTAGAAACTACTGCTTGAAATTGACCGTCTGCAGTACTTACATGAATTAAGACTAATACAGCCATTACAATTCACACCGTGTATCAGACAGATTCTACACTCACCCAAAGTACACGGGGTTAGATGACCGCGTTGTCGCAGCCCCTAAACTGAGGAACCAACCAGAGGTAGATTTCGTTAGAAAGCTAACTATTGCAATGGGTACCATGTTTCGACTTCCGGAAAATTTCGACATATCTTCGCGTTTCACATCCCCAGGCCCCAAAACCACCGTCAGTTCAAAAGTTATATATAATTTATGTATGTATATGTATATCAGTTTATTGTGGACACGATAACTGCCGTAATTTTGTACCAATCACTTTGAATTTTTTATCGAATACGTATACCTATAAAATCTCGGTCGAGTTCGTTACTGGGCTAAATCGGTCGTTGGGGGGTGAAAATGGGGGGCTTTTTTTTTTTCGAAAAAGTGAAATATTGCTATAACTCTCTTAATATGTGAAATATCGAATCCGTTCAACATTCATACTATGTGTCGGATAAAGCCCAAAAATGTATGTTTGAAGAGTTTTTTTTTATAGCACCAACCATTGACCAAAGGGGTGGGAAAAAGTGGGTTTTTCGGGAAACATTAATCATATCTCTCTTAATAGGCACAATATCAAAACCGTACAAAATGGACAATATTCCCATAATAATTACCTAAAACTTTTGTCTGAAAGAATTTTTGATATAACCCACCATTATGCCAAGGGATGAGAAAAATAATTTCGGAATTATAAGAAAATGCCAAGACCTATCAGTGGTTGCCATGGCAACACTACTAAATTGATGAGGGATGAGCCATCAGACGTTGCCAAGATAACGCACTTGCACGAGATCAGATTCAGATTTCCATCTAAGTGTGAAGCGGCTTCGGTGACGTAACTGGTAGCATGCTGAATGTTTATGCCCAAGGTCGCGAGTTCAAAGCCGGCCGAAGTCGTCGGATTTTCTAAGAGCGCCAAAAATCCCTCAGTATGCTTTCCTTTGGAGGGGAAGTTCCAACGTTCGTTGCGAGTTGCTGGTTGCGGTGGCATCTAGTAGCCAAGTTCACAGCTAGGTGTCGTTGACGGTAGTACCTGGTAGCAACATTAGTAACTACTGCTTGAAATTGACCGTCTGCAGTCCTTACCTGAATTACAGACTAATACAGCCATCCCAAAGTACACGGGGTTACATGACCGCGTTGTCGCAGCCCCTAAACTGAGGAACCAACCAAAATCTCTGCGGTAGATATAATTTTGCGTGAAGAAGTAACAGACCGTTACATAGTTGCACATCAGTGTCGAAACCTAGCATAAGGACAGTGTGACCACAAGTATAAAAATGGACCCCAAATGACAAGAAGGTTACCGTTCCCATAAGACAATAAAATGTTTAAAATAAGCATAAAATGACGAAAAACAAAGTTAATTAAGCTCCAATTATAAAATACCTTCTCGCATTAAATGAGGTCTGATCCTTCTACGAAAATCTGCATATTCTGCCTATTTTCGCCTATCCCCAAGTTTGTCCGGTGAAATCTACCTCCGCCTTCCGGCGTGCCGAGAGGACTTTTTTACTCGGTTTACCTCTAGCTCTACCTCTACCTCTACCTTTAAACCTGCGAATTTGATATCCATAGGGGTTTCTGATTTATTTCGGCTGCATTCAAATATTTTTGTTTTACATTTATTAATTTTCATAACGAATTCTTTACTCAAGACGGAGTCCATGCCATTCCAAAACTCATCAAATCCTCAGGCGTGTAGGCCAAAATGACGATGTCATCAGCAAATCTCAGAATTGAAATTATTTCTCCTTTAATCTCCACTCTCACTTAAAAATTTTCTCCAATTTCCTTCAATGCTCGTTCATTGTAAAGATTGAAAAGTATGGGTGATAAGTTGCAGCCTTGCCTTACACCTTTCTGAATAACAGTTTCCCTCTCATGTCCTTCAGCTCGAATGTCTGCTGTCTGGTTTCTGTATCGATTGTAGATCATCCTCATATACGTGTACTTTATTCCAATCGTTTTCAAAATGTCAAACAATTTAACCCATTCAACGTTATCAAGCCTTTCCTAAGCCTACAAATGTCATGAACGTGCTCTTATCCTTCCTTATTCTACCTTCCAAAATCAGCCTAAGACTTAGTACAGCTTCCCTTGTTCCTACACTTCTCCTGAAACCAAACTGGTCTTCACCCAACTCCGTTTCTATCTGGCTTTCCATCCTCTTGTAAATTATTTTAGACAGGATCTTTGAAGCATGAGTAATCAAGCTGATTGTACGGTAATATTTACATCTGTCAGCTCCCACTTTCTTTGGAATAGGGTTGATAACGTTTTTCTTCTTTTCCCCAAAAGTATTCTTTATCCTTCGATAAGCTGTGTCTACTTTTCCTAATTTCAGACAATTTTCTATACCTGCACATTTCTCTTTCAACCATTCTTCTTTCGCTTCCTTGAATTTCTTGTTAACCTGAATTCTCAGACGTCTGTATTCTGCTTTCCCCATTTCATCTCTTACATTCTTGTGTTTCCGCCTCTCATCTATTAATTCTAGTATATCCTGAGTGATCCACGGTTTTCTACCTATTCGTTCTTTCCTACCAATGTTTTATTCTGCGGATTTTGTTATTTCATTCTTCAAAAGTTCCCATTCGTCTGCAATTGAAGTTTGTTTAGGGTTTTTCATTAGTCCTTCCTTTATACTATTCTTGAATCTTTCGTTTCTTTCAGTCGGTCTATTGCCCACCTCTTTGGCTTTTGACTTTTCTTCAGTTTCTTCAACTCTAATCTGCATTTCATAACAATCGGATTGTGGTCAGAGTTTATGTCATCACCGGGGCATGTTTTACAATCCAAAATCTGGTTTCGAAATCTCTTCTTGACTATAATGAAGTCGATTTGGTAACGCCCTGTATCTCCTGGTCTCATCCATAAGTATATTCTTCTATTGTAGTTATTGAATAAGGTGTTAGCTATGGCCAACTCATGCTCGGTGCAGAATTCCATCAGCCTGCTTCCTCGATCATTCCATTCACCTAATCCGAAATCTCCTATCCTTCCCTTCTCTTCCTTTTCCTACCACAGAATTCCAATCTCCCATTACTATAACATTTTCATCACCCTTGACATACCTCAGAATTTCATCTATTTCTTCGTAGACCTTTTCAACATCTTCATCATCAGCTTGACTGGTAGGCATAAAGACTTGTACCACTGTGGTGCACATAGGTTTTGTATTGATTTTAGCTACAATAATCCGTTCACTATATTTCTCATAATATTCCACCCGCTGTCCAAGTTTCCTACTTAATATGAGGCCTACCCCCGCATAGCCGTTGTTTCATTTCGTGGTAATGATCCTATATTCTCCTGACCAAAAGTCCTGTTCTTCTTGCCAGCGCATTTCGCTAATCACAACCAAATCCATCCTCAGCCTATCCATTTCCCTTTCTAAGATTTCTAACATTCCACGCTCCGATCCGTAGAATGTCAGATTTCCTCCTAGTCACTTCTGTGATGTTAACCCCCTCTCGAATAGTCCCCAGCCGGAGATCCGAACGGGGGACTAGTTTACCTTCGGATTGGAATTTTACATGGGCGGGATATGCACGATTAGGCTTATCTACAATACACGAATACAACACCGAGAGACAGATTCCATAGAACATGGTTAAATAATGTTCTTTTCAGATGCGTATAATTCATAATTTACGATTCCTGCAATAGAAAATTCGGGTAGATTACCTTGGTGTTTTACCTCTTCAAAAGCGGCTTCGGTGGCGTAGTTGGTAGCATGCTGAACTGCTGTGCCCAAGATAGCGGGTTCAAACCCGGCCGAAGTCGACGGATTTTTTTAAGAGCGTTAAAATCCTTCAGTATGCCTTCCTTCGGAGGGGAAGAAATGCCGGCGGTCCCATGTCATAGATTTATGACATGTAAAAGATCCTTCCACAGACTAAACTTGTGTGGAGCTAAATTTCTAGGTTAGATTTCGTTGTAACTCTCTATCAAAGTTCCAACGTTCACCACTAGGTATCATTGATATCTGGTAGCGAAAGTTGGAACTACTTGAAATTAAACGGAACGTGTAGCTCACCCTAGTGGTGCCCGCTTGAAGCAGCTACAGTCTCTGGCGAGCCGAACATGTCCTCGGACACTCCCGGCACTAAAAGCCATACGATAAATAACATCTTCAAAATAATCTCCAACACCACCATTACATTGAGAAATTAAGTTATGTGCTAGAATATGTACCTTTCAGTATCGGTGATTAAGACTCCTCCCGTGATAGGCCTATAGCATCTTTCTCTGACGAGTCACGGGAGTTATTTTAGAAAAGTCAAATGCATGTCGTCTATGATTTACGAAACGTAAGCTACAGAATTAAGCGCCATTAGATAATAATTATTATAATGGTCCCTCATATGAATCTTCTCTTCAATCGCTTGAATAGGATACGATATAATTAAAAAAGTTTTTAAAATTTCGAACTGATGCCACCTTGAATTTTTGAAGGCAATATCTCTACACGGGATATCTCTACACTAAGCTATAAATAAAGATTCTCTGTGCTAAGTTTCATTTCTCTCGGGTGATTAGATCGCTTTCTGGTATAGGTACGGTATCGTAAATTAGAAATTACATTCGTATTTGCTTTCTTACTGATTTTCTTTCGGTCTGGCTGCGTGGCTCAGGGGTAACGTTCTCGCTTGCTGAGCCCAAGGTTGCAGCTTCGAAACCTGGCGCAGTCAGCTGGCATTTGAGGGTGCGCAAATGCGAGGGAGCCGTGTCAGTACATTTACTGGCACGTTAAAGATCCCCTTCGGGGCAAAATTCCGGCACCCCGGCGTCTCTAAAAGCCAGGGTAGTTAAAAGGGACGTAAAACCAATAACATTATTATTATTGATTTTCTTTCGAACCATCTCGGCAATCCTAGAAGTGTTTTTTCCGTTGTTTTCTCATATTTGAGCCGGGAAAATGCTGGGATGGTACCTAGCTTAAGGCCACGGCCCTATCCTAGGACCCATTACAAATACCGGGATGGTCGAACTCCGCTAATTAGTCCAAACCCAAACAGTCCTGTCTGCTCAAGCTAATGGGTTTGGGAAGAGAGTGGGGGTAGGCAACCTCCTCTGAAATGTTGGTTAAATAAGCCATGAGTTGACTGACAGCTGCGTATACCTGGACCCTCTGGAGTTTCCGTAGATATAATCAGTGCAGCTAACATTTTATCCATGTACAGTCAAACAAGTGGAGAATTGAGAATTATAGGAAACTATAAATTTCATAAGGGTGAGTTGTCAAAACGGGGCCAAAAGTGGAGGTGTTCAAACAAGGAATGTTCAGCCCATTTCTTTACAAATGGTGGTAACTTGTTTAGTGGGTCTCACAATCACGAACCATGTACCACGATTAATGTGCATATTGATCTGTATAGTAACTCTGAAACACAAAGTAAATTATTGCACTTGAGCTTTAAAGTCAAATCTGGAATAACGCCCAAAATTTCTAACGAGTGGTATGAAATAAGTGTTTTACGGCGGGGGGGGGGGGGGGGGGGGGGGGCGCTATTGTTGTGGCCGGTTGATGTTGATAGAGCAGTAAGTAAACTCGTGTAACCAACCCACTTGCCTGGTGCAAGGCTTCGAAACTTGACACCACCTAAGTGAAGTGTTTAGCGAGTCAACGGTACCGTTCCTCTAAAAGTCCGCCTCGTGGCGTAGTGACTCGCAGTCTGAAGTCAGAGTTCAATTCCCGACTCTGCCGAGCAATTTATTTCTCCCCCCAGGGGCTCACATCTAGTGGGACGTGGGATGGCGACCATGGGACTCCAGCTGAGTCTGGCATTGCTTCCACTTACTTGTGCCGGACTCCTCTCAGTCTTCTTTCCTGTCGACCTCCCTTGGTCAACTCTTGTTCTCTTCCGACCCCGACGGTATTAGGGTATCCGAGGCCTAGGGAGTCTCTTCATTTCCCGCCTTAATTGGCCCTTCTTTCGTCTTTTCCTGATTTCTCGTTCTTCGAGGGATCAGCCCTGTATTGCTTTTCATTCTAGTTCCCTTTCCCGCCCAGTTTTTATGAATTGGATCCCCGTGTATCTAAATTATATTTTGTGAGAATTTTCAATTACAATTGCATTTTTAAGTATTTTGAGTTTCAATTGCACTTTGTGAGTATTTTGAATCTGGTATGGCATTTTCAATCTAAATTGCATTGTGTATTTTCAATTTCATTTTGTAAGTATTTTAAATCTTACTTGAATTTTGTAAGCATTTTCAATTTCAATTGCATTTTGAATTTTAATTGCATTTTGTGAGTATTTTGAATCTATATTGCATTTTGTAAGTATTTTAAACCTTCACTGCATTTTGTGCGTATTTTTCAATCTAAATTACTTTTGTGAGTGTTTTCCTTCTCATTACCTTTTGCAAGCATTTCCACTCTACATTTTGTGAGTCGTTTCCATTTGAGTTCCATTTTGTAAGTATTTTCAGTCTAACATAGTTTTTGTTATGGTTTCCATTTCATTGTCACCTTCGCTATCACCCAGACATTCGGGGCCGATAACCTTGATGTTAGGTCCCTTAAAACAGCAATTAATTATTATCATCAACAACAATTTATTTCTGGTTATGGTGTAATTATACTTACACCATGAGTTCTGGTCTTAGGGCTGGAACAGCGTACACTCAGCCTCGTGAAGCAAAACTAAGAAGAGTTGGGTTAGATATCTACCTCAGCTATCCTGGTTTTCCGTGGTTACTCTACTTCTACTCCAAACCATTGCCGCGATGGTTTTTAACTTAAGACCTTGAAGCCTCCTTCCCAATCTTCGCGTTAATTCCAAATACACACATTAACTTACTACATAATAGCACACACCCAAGCATATGGGGCTGAATGATCACGATGTCCAAGACCCACAAATTAAACAGCATCAAACCAGAATCTCAAACCATAATTATTTTTCATGGCTCTGCAATGGATTCTTAATTTAAGGTTGGCCAGCCTTATAGAGGACATTAAAAAATCCCTCTCGGCACGTCGGAAGGCGGAGGTAGATTTTACCGGGCAAACTAGGGGAGAGGCCAAATATGGAGATTTTCGTAGAAAGACCAGGCCTCATTTTGTACCCCTCATTATGAGAAAGTATTTCACAATTTGAGCTGTAAAAACTTGTTTTGCGTTTAGAATGTTATTGTCTTATGGGGACGGCAACCTTTCCGTATTTTGGGGTCTATCTTTTAGTCTATTTTCATGTAAGAAAAAGTAGGCTCATGAGATCACCTTTTGTCCGTGTGTGTGTGTGTCCCATAATAAAATCTAAATGGCTGGAGCGATTTCCATCAAACTCGGTAAGAACATAGTACTATTTCGTCTGACCCCGACCGTGCCCTTCTAATTTTATTACGTCCCACCAATTAAACATGGCGGCTGTGCGAAATATTTCACCGGCATTCTACACTGCTCACAAAAATTAGGGGATATTGTATACTCAGCTATGTATGATATGTGTTTCGTACCGCATTAGATGCAATCGCTTTCCTTTACTCCCAGAGAAGGTAAACATGTGTTTTCGTCACCCCTGCACATACACCACATGACGGAGGGCACTGTCCGTACTGTTGCTGTCGAAGTGTCACACGGCGGTGGTTTGTTGCTGAGGTCAGAGCCATTTCATTCCCGTTGTCAGTTAGTGAATGACGTGACTTAGGGACAGCAATGCCTCCACAATGTGATTTACCTGAATCAATGGCTTGGAGGGCCATACGACGGATGGAAGCTGGACAGACACAAGAAGTTGTGGCTCGAGCCCTTGGGGTGTCTCGAAATGTGATCTCAAGACTGTGGAATCGCGTCCAAACTACAGCTACAGTTCAGAGACGAGTAGGACAAGGTAGCCCACGGGCAACAACATCAAGGGATGACCGTTACCTTGTGGTAACAGCCCACTGGAATAGACGGCAGAATGCAACTCAACTGAGAAGTGCCCTTCTAACAGCAACAGAACGCAGAGTATCAACCCAAAATGTCCGTAACCGACTTCATGCACGTGGCCTCTATGCCCGTAGACCCATGGTGTGTACCAGGTCAACTCCACAACACCGTAGAGGTCGCCGAAACTGGGCGGAGGAGCATCGTCGGTGGAGGCATGCCGAATGGAACTCAGTTCTGTTTTCTGATGAGTCGCGATTCAACGTGGAATCGGATAGTGGACGTGTTCGCATCTGGAGGGAACGAGGGACACATAAAACCCATCTTTTGTACAAGAAAGATCCCCATATGGCGGTTGTGGGCTGCTGCTCTGGGCTGGAATTAGCCTGGGTGGACGTACGGACCTCTACATCATCCCACGTGGTACTGTGACCGCTGTAAGGTATAGAGTCGAGATTCTCCGACCTTTTGTCGTGCCGTATGCGGGTGCCATAGGGGCTTCCTTTGTGTTTATGGACGATAATGCACGTCTTCACAGAGCTGGGTTGGTGGACGACATGCTGGAGGAGGAGGGTATCCAGCGTATGCAGTGGCCAGCTTCCTCGCCGGACTTAAATCCGATAGAGAACGTGTGGGATGCATTAGGCAGGCGCATTGCAGGCAGACCAGCACCCCCCACAACTGTTCCACAGCTGCAGATTGCTATGGACGAATGGCCACGTATCCCCCAAGAAATCATTGATCATCTCATTGCATCAATGGCACAGAGGTGTGCAGCAGTGCTAGTCGTTCGAGGAGACCATACACCATACTGAAGAACAATATTCACCCATGGCCCACGATTATGGTAGTGTTAATGTTGCTTTGTTTGTTTGTTTGTTTGTTTGTTTGCCATATTCTCTCTTCATTCATGTCATTTGATTCAAACACTCATCAGGGGCCCTCTTGAATCATGGGCTGCTTTATCTGTCAGTATAGCATTATGTAAGTAATAAATGGTTGAAAAACTAAATGATCTCGTATATTATTGCACCATTATGAACTGACTTTACTATATCCTCTAATTTTTGTGAGCAGTGTATATCTCCGAAACCATTACCATTTGTGCTCAGTGACTTTAATCCCAGGAGCAGTGTGAGCCGTATGTTAAAGAAACTTGGGTGGGAATCACTGGAGGCTAGGAGGATGAAATCTAGACTCTGCGCTATGTACAACACGTATACAAATCAACCAGCATGGGGTGAGCTTAGCAAACGATTGGGAAAGCCCACTTACATGGGTAGGAGCGATCATCCTTTCAAAGTTAAGGGCCGACCACAGCGAACAAATTATGGTAAATATTCTTTTGTAAACCGTGCCATTGATAACTGGAACTCTTTACCTGCCGCAGTCTTAGAGCCTTTTCCCAAACATATAGGTGTGTTTAAGAAAAGACTGACTATTTGTGTAAATACTCCAGTTTAATTGTTGTATAATTGTTATTGAATTGTTATGTATAATTATGTATTGTTATGTATAATTATGTATTTGTTATGTATATCCAATTTGCCACGGGGGGACACACCCCCCCATTGCAAATAAATGAATGAATGAATGAATGAATGAATGAATGAATGAATGAATTACCGATATCACGCTGACATTTTGTACCGTGATAAAGGGCACTACTACAAGTTCACTTATGTGACTTTCAGAAACCCGTTATTTACCCAACGAACATAGGGGGAAAGCGAAGTTGATGTATTTAAATAGACTCTTCTCGCGATTTAACCACCCGAACGCAGTGAAACATGGTAAGGAAATGTTTATACACATTGCAATGCACTGGCATCTCATTTAGTTCAATTGTTTACATACCCTCAAGATGGCGCTGTGCGAAAATTTAAAATTAAGTTTTTATTTCTTGTGTCCTAATCATGGGATCGAAGTCAACGTTTGAATAATGAACCTATGGAATAATCCTCATCTAATAGTTCATAACTTTATGGCCTTAATATGTTAAAATCCAACATGGCGACCAACCGAAATATTTACAGGGTGGCGCACGAAATGTCATACATCAAAAATGATTTATAAAATGTGTAAATCTGGACTCACAACCATGTCCTTTCGGGAACAGAAACCTTATTTCATGCTTGATTCGACTGACAGCAGCACATGCCGCGCATGCGTACTGGATTCCAGTTATACAACATGGCGGACAAAGGGAGGTTGACGCGCGAACAGGTGAAAACAGGGTTGTTTTATGCGGAAACCGAGTGTAATTCGGACTCAGGAAAGTGTTCGTGTTCATTTCCGTACCCGGTGGGCTTCCTGCCGACAGACGGCATATAGACTGGCCAGCCAATTTGAAACAGAAGGCACTATACTGGAGAGAAAACGGACCCGTCTCAAGCCAGTCCGCTCACCGGAGATTATTGCTGCTGTGAGAGCGGCTGTGGCTCGGAGCCCCTTCAAATCCACCAGGACTGCCTGTGTTCAGCTGGGTATTCCTCGTCGGTCAATTCAGAGAATACTGCAGTCTGAGCTTGACCTATTTCCATACAACAACAGGTCATAAACTAACGGCGCTTGACAAGCAACGGCGTCTACAGTTTGTTGCATGGGCTATTGCAGAAGGTGATCCCGTACTGCACAACACATGATTCAGTGATGAGGCATACGTTTATCTCTACGGTCCTGTGAAAAACAGAATGTCCGATTTTGGGCGAAAGAGCGGCCTGCTATTGTGCACGATGGTGAAAGTCATGGTGTAAAATGTGTGTATGGGCTGCAATTTCCAGTCATGGAATTATTGGGCCTATATTTTTCAATGACACAGTCAACAGTGCGCGTTACATGGACATGTTGCAAAACAGTTTCCTTCCAGTACTCTTTGCATCACGCCTACCAATAGAGACACAATGGTTCATGCAAGATGGAGCTCGTCCGCATACAGCAAATGTTGTTCTGGACTTCCTGCATGGACATTTCTGGCCCCGTGTGATGTCCCATCGATATCCCGAACGTTTTCAGAGCGGCTCAATCTGGCCACCACATAGCCCCGATCTTAATTCCTGTGACTTCCTCCTGTGGGGATATTTGAAGCAGACAATCTACCGCCAGAAACCAGAAAATGTATTGCAATTGCAAACGACCATTGTGACTTGCTTCCGAGGGTTGAGTGAGGACGTGTAACGTAGAGTGGTCACAAACATGCAGATTCGTTTTGAAGCTGTTGTACGCCGAGAAGGTGGACATTATGAACATCTCCTGCATACTGATTAATCATACACATTTCAGTGAATGTTTTAATACCATATTTTATTAAATATAATATACATTAAATATTCTATAAACAATTTCCAGTGTATGACATTTCGTGCGCCACCTGTAGATGGTTCTCAATATCTATTAATCTATGACAGTTTTCAAACTGAAATTTTGTATGTTGATAGAGGCTATAAACATAAGTTCACCTATGGAACTTTCGAGAACCTGGTGAGCACAAATCCAACATGGTGGCGACGCGAAATGTAAATATTTAAGTGGACGTTTCTCGCGATTTAACCATCCGATCGCAGTAAAACTTGGTACAGTATAGCCTATGTTAGTACAAATGTTAATCTACTGGCATCTAATTTATTTCAATTGTTTTCATAACCACAAGATGGCGGCTGTGTGCGAAATTCCAAAACCTCATTTTTATTTCTTGTGTCCTATTCATGCGATTGAAGTTCGAATAATACACCTACATAATAATCTTCATGTAATGGTACATAACTCTTAAGGCCTGCAAATATACATTTTGCTAATCTCTTGGCGTATCGGTGGGTCATATCAAAAAAGCTTTCAGACAAAAGTTTTAGGTAGTTATTAGAGGAGTATTGACCATTTTAACCGGTTTTGATATTGTGCCTATTAAGAGAGATGATAGGCCTATCTGTTTCTCTAAAAACCCACTTTTCCCCACCCCTTTGTTCAATGGTTAGTGCTATCAAAAAACTTAACGAACATAAATGTTTGGCCCTTATAGCATGAAATTTGAATAATTCGATATTTCACATATTAAGCGAGTATTGGTGAAATTTCACTTTTTCGAAAGAAGTCCCTACATTTTCCTCCCCTTCGTCCGATTTTGCCCATTAACGAACTTGACCGAGATTTTAAAGGGATATATATATATATAATGTACTAGCAACCCGCCCCGGATTCGTCCGGTATCTTTAACGGTTTACCCAGCGTAAGCTTAAAAGACGGACGGCAGGTCTCAGATACAATTCAGAAAAGCCGAGGTCAGCAGCGAAACTCCAAACACGTACACTCTTCACTGTAGACTTAACTCGACACGACTCGACTGTTTGATGCTGGCCGAGGCTGGGGAGATAGGCTCTCTCGCTAGCTCGTAAACTTTCTCCGAAGCTAGTAATTTTAAAGTTCCCTGAATGGAGACTGTTGGAAGAAATTAAAACATAAGAACACTTAAAGTGGACGATGTATTAAACATAGAGATAAGCTGTCCTGGACTCGTTTGTAAAACTTTTCATGTTGAACAATTCTTACACTCATAGTACGGCATCTACATATTTTTTTTACAGTTTGCCCACCTTAAGCTTAAAAGACGCACGGACGGCAGGTTTTTCTTCGGCTAGATTCACTGGAATCGTTACTGCTCGACTTCCTTTGGTCATAAATGAATGGTTTTCTACAGAAACCTTCCTCGATAAATCCTTTGCAGAATGGTGGAAACCGCATCTAACTTAAATCCATCCAGCGGTTCTCGAGATAACCTGTTACATCCAGAAATCGGCGACTTTGTTTTATTCTGTACAAGCTGTACCCGGCATGCGTTGCAATGTCAATCAAAGAAAGTGTTGGTGTTGTAATTTTGTTTTTGCTTTTGGATACACAATATTATTTTTTCTTTGTCCGTTAACTGTCTCTAAACTGTTGTAATATGGATTTACTAAGTCAGAAACTTTTGCAGGAGTGTACACAACAACTCACCAAAGTTTAATCGCAATCGGATAAATGGTATATGAACGCATACGGTACGGGATTTTGTTGACACGATTTGCGCACCGTCACTCAACTGCTCGTGGGTTACCTATTGTAAAATCGATTTACTAAGTCAGAAACCTTCCTTGGAGTGTACATAACAACTCACCAAGTTCCATCGCAATCGGATGAATGGTATATGAACGCATGAAGGACATACATTCATACATACATGCATACATACATACATTCATACATACATGCATACATACATACATACGATCATGTACCATTCACTTTTACGAGATATAGTTGAAAGTGATTGGTGCAAAATTGCGGTAGTTATCGTGTCCACAAGAAAGTGATATATATATACAGAGTGTAACTAACTATGTGGGAAAGCTCCGGGGGTTTGATAAGAGGACCTGACAACTAGCAAAGCATGTCCTGTGAACATGTGGTGTATGTGCGTTCATTGCCGTGTTACAGGCATTGTTTGTGGTGTGCATAACACAGACGGCGACAGGCATTGTTTGTGGTGTGCATAACACAGACGGTGGCACGATGATAGTTGGTCATTTATGGAGGGCACACAGGCCAATTTACGCTTTTCTAGTCTGTGTGCATTTGTTTTGCATTTTAAGCGTCAGGAACTGACACCGTGGCCTGCTCGTTCTCCCGATCTCAATCCATTAGACTTCTACTTATGGGGTAATTTAAAGGCCATCGTATATTCCACTCCTATTCTTAACGTAGACATGCTGCGTCAGCGATTAGAGCAAGGATGTCAGCAGATACGACTGACGCCGGAAATATGGGAGCGTGTGGGACGTCTGCATTACAGCTCGTGGTAGCCATTTTGAGCACCTTCTGTAGAGAACTATAAGTAGTAACGTACACTCTATCAACACAAATGACCAACCTGCATAATGAAGCGGTATGTGTTGTGTACACCACAAACAATGCTTGTAACACGGAAACGAAAGCAAATACACCATATGTTTACAGGACATGTTTTGCTTGTTGTCAGGTCCTTTATAGAGTCCTCGGAGCTTTCCCACATACTTAGTTACACCTTGTGTGTATATATATGCACAGGGTGTATCTTAATTATACCGACAAAAAAAATCAGGGACGCTCTGCGTGTTATGTAAAAGACGATGCCGCAATCGGATTGGCGGAGAAAATTTTTCCTTCCGTGAAAATGAGGTTGCTTTGTTACTTCCGGGCGCGCGATTCCAATCTACGAACTCGCCGTATTTGCTGAGCTAGAGAGCAAGCCGCTGGCCACCGCTGTGCTTCAAGCAAGGGAAGGGAGTGTGCTAGAAGGTGACAGAGATATGCTGGCGGGCATGAGCAAGTTTCCTCGATCGCCTCGGCTTGCCGAATGCCCGCCAGCATATCTCTGTCTCCTTCTATCACACTCCCTTCCCTTGCCTGAAGCACAGCAGTGGCCAGCGGCTTGCTGCCTGGCTCAGCAAATACGGCGAATTCATAGATTTGAATCGCGCGCCCTGAAGTAACAAAGTAACCTCATTTTCTCGGAGGGAAAAATGTTCTCCGCCAATCCGATTGAGGCATCGTCTTTTACATAACACGCAGAGCGTCCCTAATTTTTTTGTCGGTATAATTAAGATACACCCTGTATATATAGATACATACATAAATTATATATAAACTTTTGAACTGAATGTGGTTTTGGGGTCAGGGGGATGTGAAACGCGAAGATATGCCGAAATTTTCCGGAAGTCTCAAAATAGTACCCATTGCAATAGGTAGCTTTCTAATGAAATCTATCTTAAAGAGAGGTGAGTGGAGAGTCGCTATCCTACCCTATACTTTGTATTTAGAAAGAAAGAATCTGAAGCATTTGGCGGGACCGATATAAAATGGCCGCCGGCCGACTCCCATTGGCTGGAACTTGACAGCTAGCAAACACGTTGCCAACGCGTATTCAGTGTGATAATGATGCTGTTGATAGGGACAGTGAAAGAATCTAATGTGCTAACCCTTGCGAAGTGACCGAGGCTTATGCGTTTATTGGTGTCAGTTTGTTTGTGGCAATGGATAAATGAACACAAGTGGTTGGAATTTTATTGTTTCCCTTCATAGTGTTCAAATATTACCGCCTGTCATCGAATACAACTCGACAATGCGAAAACACGGGAACAAAATCGCCGTAGTGGCTTCTTTGAGTGCTCAGTTTTCTTTTTTGTTTTTTTTACGTTGTCATTTATTGTATATTATCTCGAAGGCGATTACTAACCGTGAAGAATCGCGATACAATGAGAGCTGTCATGGTCTGTTATTTCTGTGTCAATTATACAGAACGACTGTGAACGACCTCCACCCAGACTTCTTTCATCTCAAAGGGCCTCCGGGGCGACAGACAATAGCCTAATGCTAGCCGCTACACTACGAGGTGGTCCAAATTACAGGTAGCATGGGATTGGCGTATAAGTTAATTATGTTCCACTACTGAATGTACTCGGCGTTGGCTTAAGATCGAATTATATAATAGACCTACATAACGTATAATTGTACAGATTATAATGTCCGAACTGTAGCCTTGTGCATTATTCGAATCAGTACAGATTACAGGGGGGAGGTAGCGGCTTTGGTGGCGTAGTTGGTAGCATACTGAACTGCTGTGCCCAAGACAGCGGTTCAAACCCGGCCGAAGTCGTCGGATTTTTTAAGAGCGTTAAAATCCTTCAGTTTGCCTTCCTTCGGAGGGGAAGTAAAGCCGGCGGTCCCATGTCATAGATTTATGGCATGTAAAAGATCCTTCCACAGACTAAACTTGTGTGAAGCTAAATTGTTAGGTTAGATTTCGTCGGAACGCTCTATCAAAGTTCCAACGTTCACCACTAGGTATGTGAGTGTAGCTGCTTCCAGCGCACACCCTTAGGGTGAGCTACAAGTTCCGTTCAATTTCAGGTAGTTCCAACTTTCGCTACCAGATCAAAGTTAAACAGCTGATTAAGATTTAACTGTAGTTTTAACCCACGTCGGTTTAATAATAATGAACTTTCATGATTTATGCGTTTGAGGTTATTACTATCGTCGTTTAGGAGTATCTTAATTATGTAGAATGACCAACTATGCAAGGCTGATGGACTGAAGAATAAACAACAGAGTACACGTGGCCTCTGCCTGTTGCAATAACACAATCTTATAGACATTAGTCGTAAGTCTGCATCAGATGCTTACGAGATGTATGACCCGACAAGTCATAACAATCTTGAGCTCTAAGCGGCTCCAATATCATAAAAATATAATCTAGTCCACAATAACACTACTACCAGATGGGCGTGCTAAGCTCCATCGAAAACCATTCAAGAAGTATCTTATCGCGTCCCTCTACTCTAGGGTTTCTCAACCTGTGGTACGCGGGGGTACGCGAAACATTTCATGGGGTACGCAGCAGGCCATCTTTCTACCCGATCCACCTGCGCAGTGAGCTTCGTGCCGTGACTACTGTGTGAGTTATTTACGGCGCGTGTTTTTGAACTCCACAAAGAACTGCATCTTTTCTTTACTGAGCACAATTCTAATTAATCATCAGAACTCAATGGCTTTGGTTGGCTTTTAAAATTGGCCTATTTAAGTGATATTTTTGAAAAACTGAACATTTGGAATAAGTGTATGCAAGGTAGTGTTTCTGATATGTTCTATGTTGAAATGAAAACTAACGCAATGCTTGCAAAAATCACTCTTTGGAAAAAGGAACTGAAAAACAACTGTGAGACTTTTTATAGATTTAATTCATTTTTGAAAGAAAACGAAGAAAGCATATCTGACTGGACTGACCTTACAACTCAAATGGGACATCACCTGAACTCATTCAAGACCCATATAAGGCAATTCTTCCCACCTACAGACAAAAGATTGGACTGGATACGTGACCCCTTTAGTTTTGATGCTACAGAAACTTCTAGCAATCTGACTACTGCCCAGAAAGAACAACTAATCGAACTGGCGTGTGATCCAACATTAAAAAATAAATATTTGAAAGTTGCATTGTTACATTTTTGGATCAGTGTTGGAAAGGAATACTAAGAACTTGCAATTATTGCTGTAAAGATTCTTATTGGATTTTCTTCTACATACTTATGTGAAAGAGGGTTTTCGAGTTTAACTTACTGTATCTAAAAAGTAAGTATAGAAGCAAGCTTAATGTTGAAGACGATGTAAGGTTGTATTTAACAAAGCTAGAGCCGAACATTGATCAACTGTGTAAAAAGAAGCAGGCTCAACTTTCTCATTAACTTTTTGTAAAGGTATCCTACTTTCCTTACATTTTGTTTTATTAAAATATCTTTCCTTATAAAATTACAAAGGTTAAACCATACTAACTAAAAACATTTTACATTTTAACAACCATTATTACTACCGTAGAAAGGTTAGTAGGGGGTACGCAGGATGTTTAATTTTTTTAAAGGGGTACGATGGTTGAAAAAGGTTGAGAACCCCTGCTCTACTGGATCACGAAAAGAGGTAGGGTAACCTCAGCAGTCATCCATATGAATCTGCTGGCATGCACCAAAAACGGTCCTCGTTTCAAAACACGGCAAAACATCAATCACCTTAAATGAGAAAAATACAAGCCTTCATAAGCAAAAGTTACAAAGAATTACTCTGATAGTATCAATAATAATGTAATAATCCTTCTTCTTTCGCTTACAACACATGCGAATTAATTAAACAATGGGAAACGTGGCTTTCTAGTCACCCTGTACTCAACGATTCACTATGACATAATTTACATTCCAATCGAGTCCCATGAACTGCTCGATAAAGATTTCCTTTCTAGCAAAAACAAAAGAGAGTTGTGTCGTGTGTCAACATTACTGTCTAGCACGGCGACTCAAGTTAGCTGCTGGGACATTTAACTGTAACATAACCTTGAGCGCCGTCAGCTGTCATCCTAGCGAGCTCAAATATTGCTTATAACAGCACCTTGCTTCATTGCCTGGCAATGTCTGTCAAAACTTTGATGAAAACGCGTGTAATTCACTGAATAATGTTCCTAGTTTTCATCCATTACACTTGACAATATAATGACACTGTTCTTTGTACAAAAGGCACCCTAATTTGCCTTGAAAAATCATTGGCAAACATGTGCTAGCTTATAACTTAGCAAAGAGTAGCAACAGAAAGTTATGCGTACTCACAAAAGTCTTTGGAAGAGATTCCACTGTATGACAAAAATTATCATATTCATTCTCCTGGGTGATGGTTGCAAACTATACGATTAAAGTTGAATGTTCGGTTTAGAGTGTGTTAACCCACAATCACTGTCATCCACTAATATTTAGGCGGCTTCGGTGGCGTAGTCGGTAGCATGCTGAGCTTCTATGCCCAAGATCGCGGATTTAAATCCGGCCGAAGTCGTCGGATTTTTAAGAGCGTTAAAAATCCCTCAGTATGCCTTCCTTCGGAGGGGAAGTAATGCCGGCGGTCCCATGTCATAGATTTATGGCATGTTAAAGAAACTTCCACTAATTACACCTGTGTGAAGCTAAATTGTATAGGTTAAGAATGTAAACAACGCTCTTAGGTTCCTACGTTCGTTGCCAAGAGCCGACTGCGGTGACGTCTGGTAGCTAAGTTCTGAACTAGTAGTCGTTGACGGTGGCGTTTGGCGGCAAAAGTAGGAACTACTTGAAAATTGATCATATGCAGTCCTTACTTGAATTAAAACAGATACACACACACACACTAATACAGTCATCACAATTAACACCGGTTATCAGACAGATTCTACACACACCCAAAGTACACGGGGCTACATGACTGCGTTGTCGCAGCCCCTAAACTTAAGAACCAACCAATATGATTCTGCTCGAATCTTGGTTCTGAGATCATTCAAAAATATTTACAATAACTTTGTAGATGCGTAAACTTCACAGTATCAAAATGATACGACCGGTTACAGTGGCGTACTCAAATATTTCATTTAATGGGAGCCTCAAAGTAAAACTATGCTTTGAGCATCAGTTAATCAAAGTAAATTATTGCTCCATGTTATAGATTGACGCCCATTCTGTGGACTACACAGCTGTTACAGATTTTGCACCTGGGTTCAACCCATGAGGTGTCTAACTCTAGGCATGAGCTATTCCAAATCATGTGGAAGCTCATAAGAAAAGTGAAATACGCCGTCAGTGGCGTCTACAAGAAATAGAAAAATCCAACCTAAATGACTGTTATTTGTACGGTTGTCTACATCTAATCCAGCCCTGATCCATAACCAAATACAAGTGAAATTAAACGGAAACTCACGGTGGCTATTGTTCACCTCTAACCATCTCTGGTTTCATTTTGAGGGGTCAATCCTTACATTCCAGGAGTAGAATAGTACCTCCTCGGCCATGGTTAACGAAATCCTAGTATCGGCTTCCATCCTGCAGGTGTTATTAGGTGGTCAATGGCTCCTCCATTGTGGTGTTTAAGCCCTCATCATCCTCGTGGTACGGGGGTTAAATGGCATGTAGATTAGTTCAGACATCTTTGAAGTTCTAGTCGAATTGATATAACAATATTATAGGTGATAATTCACTGATTTTAATACTGGTGGCACTTTGCAACACAGGCTTTACACTGGGCAAGCTTTACACTAAAAATGGCCATGTGCCTGCTTTCACTGAAGCTATATTTTTCACAGATACTATTTTTATAGTGAAGCACTATCACTTTGATATCAGCGCAATCCGTTGCTTTTAAAAATCCGCCCTTGCACGGCGTGTTTCTTGTAGATTGTGGAAATATTGTAGCAATTAATGGCAATGAATATTGCTAATATTTTAACACTTGAACAATTTTTTCCTGACATACTGTTCACCATGTGGTTGCGCGTTGCACATGTGTTTCTAGCACAAAAAAATTATCAAATTCACAGTTTTGTCGAAATATCACTTTCCCGTGATAAACTTTGCAAAATACGTTTTTCACTAGCATATTGGTGCTTAAATAATACTGGATGTTTTTACAATACGTCGATGATGGACATCACTAGTCCTGTGATAACGATGCACCATCGGTCTACTTGACCGGACCTGAAAAATATACGTCCGTGCGTCTCAAGCGCACATAGGGTTGTCGCTTCTGCCTAGCATGGCGTGTTCCGGCTTCG
Organism: Meconema thalassinum; assembly: GCA_946902985.2. NCBI lineage: Eukaryota > Metazoa > Arthropoda > Insecta > Orthoptera > Tettigoniidae > Meconema > Meconema thalassinum. The sequence goes on from OX336388.2 coordinate 1,438,828,125, forward strand.
ACTACCGTCGAAGTCATTTAGCAACTAATTCCTTGTGCTTCGCGTTTCTGCGATGAATATACCTTTTAATTACTAAAATACAGTGAATATTATTCCATTTTAATGTTGCTGATAATGCAGAATTACATGCCTTTCTCAAGTAGATAAAAATCTGCGATCAAGAATAAAATAATCCAGGCTTTCAAATAAAGTCAAAAGTTCTCCTGAAGCTGAGACAAGCTTCTAGAGTGCGTTCAGTGATTCATGGTTGGAGTATTCCATTTTGCTACGAAAAATCATCACCAGCATGAGCTTGAGCGGGCTCAGTAGATGCTGCGGCAGGAGTGGTAGGCCCTCTTGAACTTGGTGCACCTGGTGTCTATGGCCAGATTCTCACCCTGGTTTTCCGAGATCCACTCTCCTAAGTTCTTGACCGTAGGGACTTTTCGGATGATGACCCCCTCAAGTGGAATTGTGGACGGGGCTTCCTTGATGTTAGTCATGAATTCAGTCTTCCTAATGTTGATCTTCAGGCCAGCCTGAGCCGCTACATCGTGAAGACTCTGTAGGTGGTGAGTAACTTCCTCTATAGTGTTGGTCAGTATGGCGAGGTCGTCGGCAAAGGCCAGGCATGACACATGAAGGTTGTCTTTCTTGTATCCAAGCTGCAGACCAGTCCTTGGTGTTAGTCGCACCATCCATTCCCTTATGATCTACTCCAGGATGCAATTGAAGAGGATGCAAGAAAGTCCATCGCCCTGTCTAACTCCCGTCTTGATGGGGAAGCTGTCGGATAGTTCACCTCTGAATTTGACTTTAGATGTTGTGTTTGTCAAGGTGGCCTGGACTAATTTAAGGGTTTTTTTCATATTCTTGCAAGTGGAGAAAAGACTCTCTCTCTGTCCACCGAGTCGTATGCCTTCTGGAAATCGACTAAGACAACTACCCAGGGTTGTCCCCCCACGACTCTTATAGGTGAGGATGGTCTTGAGATTTTGTATCTGCTCTGGACAAGATCGATTATTACGAAAGCCGGCCTGATATTCCCCTAATTGAGAGTCTAGTTGGTTGGTGACTCTAGATAACAGAGCTTTCGAAAGAACCTTGTAGGTAACCTGCAATAAGGAGATACCTCTGTAATTGTTGAGGTCAGTCTTGCTTCCCTTCTTGTGTAACGGGTGAATTACTGCTGATGTCCACCCTTCCGGTAGGGTCTCTGTTGTCCATATGTCTTGTATGATCTGTTGGATGCTCTGCGCATTTCCACATCTCTGCTACTATTCTATCTTCACCTTGTAGCGTTTTTTAATGTCCCATGTTGGTAGCGACAAATGTAACAGTTGGCTAGCCCACACTGTTGGGTGATAAATGTAACTGTTTACCTTTGCCTAAGCTATGTTGTTTTAATGGGCGCCAAGACCTCAATGCAATGTTGAAATCTAAATTTGTATTTAACAACGTCTAGCTCTGGCAGAACACCTTCAAGACACTATTCACTCAGATCGTGGTATGATTTGATCATTAACCCAACAAACAATTGTATCAGGAGAAGGAATTGGTCTATATCTAATGCTACCTACTGAAAGCAAAGATTGCATTGTAAAAGAAATGAATTTATTATATAAAACCAGTATAGCAAAATTAATAATAATAATAAGTACAAAATTTAAATTGGAGCGTTGTGATTTGAATATTACCGATAGAAAATTACGTGAAAACGGAGTCTGATAAATTGATTTTACTCTTATTTCCAAGCTATGAAGTTACTGAAATATGAAATGTAAAACAAAGAAAAATGAGAGATTACGTATTTCTGCGCCATTTGCGCTTACCATTGGAAATTGCCAAGGCATTTCCCTCGTACTTGCTGATGCTGTGAGCTTCCCACAGTCTCCTGGACGTCGTCATCTCCGTCGGAATTTGATGATATTCTGGTAGCTTAGATAATTCTATGGTCCGTACCTCGGACCCAAACACTCGTACAACCGCACTGGTTAAGTTTTGCAAAAGTTAGTCTTCAACTCCACTGAACATCGGAGCGACACGCACTTGCAACCGTACTCCGCAAGTTCTACACAGATAGTCCTCGTTTCACGGCGCGTCGAACGATATATATGCACACGTTGGCTCCCCCACTCTTCAGCCGGCTTCAGCTTGCGTGGTCCTCACTGATTGGTTGACCCACCGCTAGTTCCCCTCCTCTGGTTTCTTTACACTCGGCGCGCGAGAGGGAGAAGTCGTTTTCCGTTCCAACAATTCGCCTTTTCTAGACCTTGCGACCCAAGATTGCGTCATGCTTCTCGACAAGATTAAGCGTGTACTTGAAATCCCAGTGAGTCACGTCTCTCGATATACCCTAACTGACGAAAACTCCGTAAAATTCCGTAATCAGATAATTTTCTATGATATCGTCGTTCGTAATAATTTGCTGGATAGCGTTTTCTAAGACATAGAAAACCTATCTGAATGCTAATAATTTTTATAAAATGCTCCGAAAATACCTTAATAATAATTATAATAAATTAATAATAATAATAAATTACCATGAAAAATTCTCTTGGCTGAACAATTTGCCGCGTAAATAAATATAGAATGGCTTCCTACTGACTTATGCCAGTTGCATAAAACCCCTCGAAAAACACGTTACATATTCGCCTCGGATCATCGGATGATTTACCGTGACGACGGTCCATTATCCGATTATCCCAGACACGTTAATAAACCCCATCCAAAATACATATTACATAAATGAAATCACCCTAAATTACAGATATATACTCTCATATTTTTTCTTCACGCACTTTGCGTTAAAGTTTGTTGTCACTATGGATCGCACTTTGCAACCAGTTCAATGTTTTACATAGGGAATAGTGTTCCACGGATATTTCCGCCTCTCAAATTTCTCTATGTTGGAGAAATAGACATAATTAATGTGTGAGCACTATGTATTTATGATGTCATATCACACGCATTGAAGGTGTTCTGATATATTTATATCACCATAGAACTTCCTAATTTCACTGGAGGTCCCCTCCTTATGGTGACATTTAATTCCACTTATCACTCAGCACACGATCACACTATTGTGGCAGCGCCTCGTGACCATAATACTTAATCTCTCTTTAACGTAGATTAAATTAATATTGACTTCTGAAAAAAAACAGTAAATGCGCATTACATATAACACCAAATATTTCTGTGCCGTAAGCGCCCTGTCTTGTTAAGTTCCCGTTAACCATATTCTACTTAATACTAGCTCTCAACACAGACCATTTCTCCTCACACAAATAATACCATTGTACAGATTATCTTAAATTACACACTTACAAATCTTACATGGCGAGGCCGTAAACAGAAATCACGTGTGCTGATATGTATGAGTTTCATGAAGGACTGTCTCGCATTCTGATGGCCCATCTTTTATCTCGTGGACGCCTTAAGCTAACAAGCCCTATACAAGCGCTCCCCCATCTCTTGGAGATAAATGGGAACCCATCAGCGCTGCCAAAATGGCCTTGGTGCATCGAGACAATTTAGTGCTCAACAGCATCCGACAATCCCGTCATATTTCCCTGTACCTTAAAAACTCTCATTTACTTACATACTACCCCCCTGTGTGACTTCTGATACGCCTGCCTTAAGACCAGATCCTCCCACGCACCAAATACCACACTTACTCATTTGATAGGCTGGCTCGCCAGCTAAACACACAACACACTCACTTTATGACACATATTTTCGTAGACTATGTATATTATACGTCCCGTATAATCTGTTTCCCTCACTATTCTCCAGCACATATGCTGTTTTGCCAATACGTTTGGAAACTATAAATGGGCCCTCGTAGAGATAAAAGAACTTGGACATGACTTTCTCTAGCTTATTTGACTGTTTCGGCACTCTAAGTAAGACTCTGTCTCCCGGCTCGAATAGGTCAAATTTAGTTTCTTTTTGTTGGCGAATTCTCTTTTGTGCTGACTTAGATAAATTCTGTTTCGCCAACTGGACAATGTAATCCATCCCCGGTTGCTTACCCTCATTTAATCCCAACACCCTCGCTAGTTCATTTTGTGGTCTTTTTCCGAAGTGAACTTCGTATGGCGTCAATTTCGTGCTCTCATGCTGGACAGAATTCAGCCAAGTCTCGACCTTGGGAAGATGTCCAACCCAGGCCGCATGCTTGTCATGCACTAGAGTCCGAAAAAGACGAGCCACTTCCCTTAATGGACGCTCTGCAGAATTACCCTGAGGGTACCTTACAGAGGAATGAACGTGTGTTATACCAGCTTCCTGCATACTGGTTCTCCATTTCTTTGCAGTAAACTGTGGTCCACTGTCAGATAGTATCCTGAGAGGAAGGCCAAACTCAGGTACATACTTATTAATGATCAGACGGCTACACGCTAGTCCCGTGGCTTTCCTTAGCGGATATAGCTTGACATACTTACTAAAAGCGTCAATAACTATAAAAATGTACTCGTAGCCGTACTGTCCTTTAACGATCGGGCCAAATAAATCCACACACAGTAGTTCACCGGGACTACTGGTGAGAACTGCAGATCTCTCCCCCACTAAATATTTAACTGGATATTTACTCCTTTGACAGGTGTCACACTTAGCTAACATCCTCCTAACATCCCTTCCCATTTTACTCCAAATGAAGTCACGACCAATTTCATAGAAGACCTTGGCAGCACCAAAGTGTCCTAATTCCCTATGAATGAACCAAATTAGCTCCTCCCGCAAAGTGGCAGGAACACATATTGCCCACCGATTATTCCTACATTTCCTTGCAAGAAGCCCATCCTGCATCTTGTACGTGAACCGTCCTACCTTCACATACTCTTCTTCACCTATTTCCAACCTAGCCAGTGGCTCCTTTAACTTAATGTCATCACGTTGCTCCACTAGCATATTTCTCAGTGTCTGTAACGATGCCCTGTTGCTACTGTCCACACATGCACATATTAAAATACCGTCCTCTGCTTTAACCACAGGATATTCCCTACATAAATTAGTGTCCCTCGATAGCATGTCTGCAAGAATGTTATCTTTACCTTTAATATATTTTACTGTGAATTCGTATTCCTGCAGAGCAAGAATCCACCTACTAACTCTGTTAGAACTGAGTTTACAAGTCCTCATATACAGTAATGCATGGTGATCTGTGTGGATCTCAAATTTCCCCCCTACTAAATACATTCTAAATTTCCCTAAACTGAAAACAATACCTAAAAGCTCTAACTCAGTAATCGTGTATCTTTTCTCAGCTGCTGTCAGTCCTCGCGAGGCTAAAGATACAATGCACAGATTACCCTCATCATCTTTCTGACATAATACTCCAGCAATGCCTATATGTGAAGCATCTGTCATAACCACATATTCCTTATCTTTTAACGGATATTTCAGCACTACAGCTTTCTCAAAACCTTCCTTCAGCGCTCTAAAAGCCTGTTCATGCTTGGACTCCCATCTCCACCGAGTCCCACTTTTAAGCAATTCCCTGAATGGTTCTACCAACCCTGAGTATTTAAGAACGAACCTCCTGAAAAAGTTGCAAATTCCTAGGTAAGTTTTTAACTGTTTAACATTCTGTGGCACCTCTGCGTGAAGTATCTTATTAACCCTACTTTCCTCTGGTGTCACACCTCTACTCGACACTCTATGACCTAAAAATGTCACTTCTGACTGACAGAATGACGACTTAGACAGCTTCAAAGTGAACCCTGCCTGATCTAACTTCTGAAAAACTATATTTAAATGACATAGATGCTCCTCAAAACTGCGTGAACTAATTACCATATCATCAATGTAAATGGTTACAAACTCTCCTGTGTCATCCCCTAATGCGATGTTTAAAGCCCTAATTAAAGCTGCTGAACTACTCTTTAACCCATAAGGTGTTCTACAAAATTGATAAAGGTTATATTTATGACTAAAAGCTGTAAATGGTCTATCTTCGTACATAAGTGGCACTTGCCAAAAACTGGAACTCAAATCTACACAAGTGAAATACTTCTTCCCCTCAAATGTTTGCATTAATTCCTCTATTGACATAGATTTCAGCTGATCTGAACTAATTCTACTGTTAACCAAACGAGCGTCTAAACAAATACGAACAGTGCCGTCGGTCTTGGGTACCTTGATCAAAGAATTAACATATGGACTGTTAGAGTGCTCAATAATCCCATCTTCAAGCATCTGGTTAATTTGTGCCTCAACTGCACTCTGATAAGCGAAAGGTACAGGATATCTATGTCCTGTGAATACTGACCTATCAATAACGTTCAATGAATGTGTATAGCAATTGGCCATACCAATGCGATCCTCAAAAACTCTCCTATTACACCATAACACATCATAGAGCCGAACACACTGTTCATCCTCTATATTTCCCTGAAATGCAGCCTCCCGTAACGAGTCCTCTAGACTTCCGTTCGTAATCACACTGCCCACAAAACATGGAGAACCCCGCTCTACGGCTGGCGATATCTCATTTAAAGTACAAATCACACCTACAATACTACTCCTCTGAATACGGTCATTGAACGCTACTTCTACTTCAGAATCTCCCCATTTAAATTTCAAACTCCCTACATCATAACATAAGTTACCAGACACTCTACTTAGCCACTCTGAACCCAAGATAACACTGAATACTAAATTTGGAATTACAAGGCAAATCTGCTTCTCTACATGATTATTAATTTTAATGTCTACTAAAACTTGCTTAGAAATTACTTTAGACCTCTTCCCAACAGCTGTGATAACAAAAGTGCTTTTAATTGGCATCTCCTCAAAATTTACTCCAGTTCCTTTCATTTTATCATAAAATGCACTACTTATGCAACTCTTCATACAACCACTATCAATTAAAACATCTGTGTACGCCTCGGACACGTTAAATTTAACTATGGGGCTCTTACTAACCACTTCCTGAATAATACCTTCATCATTTAGTTCATGTAATAATTCATTTCTTACATTTAGTTCATAGGGTTCCTGTATAATTGTATGGACAGGGCATGCTACAGACTGAGATTCTGACCTTACTTCGCAGCCTGGTTCGCGTTTAAAGAACCGCTACAGCTGGCCGTAGTACTAGTTACTACTGCACTGGTCTGGTTGTTCTGAGTTGTGTTGTCATTGTTTGGCTGTATATTACTACCACTAGGCTGTCCTCTTCCTTGACCCCTATTCTGGTTGTAATTATTGTCGTTATAATTCCTCCCTTGATTTCCCCTGAAATCATTGTTTCTCCCTTGATTTCCCCTGAAATCATTGTTCCTCCCTTGATACTGATTACCATAGCCATTTCCTCTGTTCTGATTTAGCTGATTATTGTTATTTCTATTTTGAGCATTGGCCCCTTCGCCACCGTTCCCTTGAACTTCTTGATGCCTGGCTTCATTAGGCCTATTATTATTATTACCCTGGTTCCGATTGAAATTGTCCTCATAACCCCCTCTCCCTAGTGCATCAAATGTGCTTAACAAATTTTCTACTTGTGATATTGTCTTTACATTCTGGATACAAGCAGCCTCCTTGATCCTATAGGGAAAGTGCCTAAGTAGCAACCTCACCACATCACTTTCCTCCTTCAAGCCATCCAGATATTTACACACTAATACCTGCCCTAAAAAGTATTCGGTCATGGTGGAGCTTCCTTTAGGGTTATATTTACCACACACTACTCCCTCACGATGCTGCGACTGAATAACCTCATTCCAGAACTTTTCACAGAATTTCATTTTAAAATCATTGATATCAGTAAACTTGTCTCTGTAGACAGCAAACCAATTCCTCGTTTCCCCCACAAACACTTGTTCTAAAATTTCAACTACCTGGCACCACTCAATACTACCATTTTCCAACCTTTCCCCGAATTTATTTTCTATAGTGTTCATGAACTCCATTGGGCACCCCTGTCGATTGCTGAACTTACCCAGTTCTACCTCCCTGTGTGTGCTATTCACAAAAACTGGCCTATTCTGACTATTTTCTTGCCTGATCCTAGCTTTTAATTTTAATTCTAATTCTGCGATTTTCTCCTCAGCCTTCCTCTCAATACTGTTTACTGTTAATTTAATGTTTCCTTCTGATTCTTCTACTTTATCATATAGCTTTGCTTGTTTCTCCTCAATCTTGCTAATGCTCTCTCTATTACTCTCTCTTAAATCATTTACTTCTGCAACTATTTGTGAGTGGACTTTCTCAATTCTACCCCCCAGCTGTTCCTTAACCTCTTTAGTAGCTTCCTGAATTTTGTCAATTTCTCCCCCCAATTGCTTTTTGACCTGCTGTGTTTCCAGTTGCACTAGTTCTTTTAAATTTTCAGCCTGTGTACTGATTCTAATTTCCAACTCCTCCTGTACTTTTCCTAATTTTCTGTCTACATCTGCAATAATCTCTTTAGCCTTTTCTTCCATCACCCCCCTGATCTCACCTCTAATCAGTTCGAATTTGTCACTCATTTCCCTGCTGTTTTGTTCTAATTTAGCATTTAAAGTTTCAGTACTCTCTCTATATTCCTTACTGTTTTGTTCTAATCTGGCGTTGTTTTGTTCCAGTTTAGCATTTAAAGTTTCAGTACTCTCTCTATTTTCCTTACTGTTTTGTTCTAATCTGGCGTTTAAAGTTTCATTACTCTCTCTATTTTCCCTACTGTTTTGTTCTAATTTAGCATTTAAGGCATCTGTACTTTCTTTATTTTCCCTACTGTTTTGTTCTAATTTAGCATTATTTTGTTCCAGTTTTGCATTGTTTTGTTCTAATTTAGCATTTAAGGCATCACTACTAACTTTGTTCTGATACATAAACTCGAGAAGTAAAGTTTTTAATTCTGGTTGGCCGCCTACACTCCCTGTTTCAGTATCGGGATTTACCTCCGCTACCCCGGTACTACCATCACTCGACATACTGCTCGTATCATCACTCTCCCGTTGATGACCACTACGTAACCTCATCTGTCTTTCTTTCTCATCCCCCATAATGATATACACTGATACAGACAAATAACCCCCAAAATACAGGCACAGAAATATATACCCTTCTCCTTCCACAAATGTTATTAGGTTTTCAGCCCCAAGTTGTCGGCGACAATTGTAGCGTGAATTAGCGCCCCATGTTGGTAGCGACAAATGTAACAGTTTGGCTAGCCCACACTGTTGGGTGATAAATGTAACTGTTTACCTTTGCCTAAGCTATGTTGTTTTAATGGGCGCCAAGACCTCAATGCAATGTTGAAATCTAAATTTGTATTTAACAACGTCTAGCTCTGGCAGAACACCTTCAAGACACTATTCACTCAGATCGTGGTATGATTTGATCATTAACCCAACAAACAATTGTATCAGGAGAAGGAATTGGTCTATATCTAATGCTACCTACTGAAAGCAAAGATTGCATTGTAAAAGAAATGAATTTATTATATAAAACCAGTATAGCAAAATTAATAATAATAATAAGTACAAAATTTAAATTGGAGCGTTGTGATTTGAATATTACCGATAGAAAATTACGTGAAAACGGAGTCTGATAAATTGATTTTACTCTTATTTCCAAGCTATGAAGTTACTGAAATATGAAATGTAAAACAAAGAAAAATGAGAGATTGCGTATTTCTGCGTCATTTGCGCTTACCATTGGAAATTGCCAAGGCATTTCCCTCGTACTTGCTGATGCTGTGAGCTTCCCACAGTCTCCTGGACGTCGTCATCTCCGTCGGAATTTGATGATATTCTGGTAGCTTAGATAATTCTATGGTCCGTACCTCGGACCCAAACACTCGTACAACCGCACTGGTTAAGTTTTGCAAAAGTTAGTCTTCAACTCCACTGAACATCGGAGCGACACGCACTTGCAACCGTACTCCGCAAGTTCTACACAGATAGTCCTCGTTTCACGGCGCGTCGAACGATATATGCACACGTTGGCTCCCCCACTCTTCAGCCGGCTTCAGCTTGCGTGGTCCTCACTGATTGGTTGACCCACCGCTAGTTCCCCTCCTCTGGTTTCTTTACACTCGGCGCGCGAGAGGGAGAAGTCGTTTTCCGTTCCAACAATTCGCCTTTTCTAGACCTTGCGACCCAAGATTGCGTCATGCTTCTCGACAAGATTAAGCGTGTACTTGAAATCCCAGTGAGTCACGTCTCTCGATATACCGTAACTGACGAAAACTCCGTAAAATTCCGTAATCAGATAATTTTCTATGATATCGTCGTTCGTAATAATTTGCTGGATAGCGTTTTCTAAGACATAGAAAACCTATCTGAATGCTAATAATTTTTATAAAATGCTCCGAAAATACCTTAATAATAATTATAATAAATTAATAATAATAATAAATTACCATGAAAAATTCTCTTGACTGAACAATTTGCCGCGTAAATAAATATAGAATGGCTTCCTACTGACTTATGCCAGTTGCATAAAACCCCTCGAAAAACACGTTACAACCTGAGGCTTTATTATTTTTCAGGTTATTGGTTATACTCTCGATTTCCTCTCTGTCAGGCGGTTGAGCATCAGGATTCCTGATAGATGGTTCATGGAAGATTAATCTTTCACTAGGTTATTCTGTGTTGAGGAGCTTCTGCAAGAACGGTGGTACAATCCTTGTTTTTTAGTTGGATCTTGCCGTCTGGTCCACGAAGAAGTAAGGTAGGGGCAGTATACTGGGTCGTCTGTTTCTTAAGTCCCTTGTACAGGTCTCTGGAGTTGTCTCTTGAAGTCCTCCTCTGCCTGTTGTAGCAGGGTTCGTAGGTAATTCCTGTTGCCTTTCTTTGCGTGATGAAAGCCTCAAAGTTGAAATCATTCTTGTACTGGTTCCACCTGATGCAGGTTCGACGTCTTTCTTCTAGGGCCTTATCGCAATCTGTAGTCCACCAAGGGTGTTTTCCTTTATTGGACGTAGCGGGAATAGTTTCGTGAGCGGCATCCAGTAACGCTTTCTGGAGGGCTGCCCAACCTTCTTTCTGTGTATTCATCCGAAGGGTTTGTTGGAAGTTACAGTTATCATCACGTAGGCGTTGAGTATTGAGCCGAGGTATTCTAGAGCTCCTTGGTGGTTTTGCTACTTTTCTCAAGGGTTGAAAATTAGCTTTGACTAGTGAAAGGTCTATATTGACTCCTCTCAGTACTTTGACGTTATGTATCTCCCTGTGATATAGTCTTGTCTATAGCCACATGATCAAGCTGAAATTCACCTAGCAAAGGATTTGGGCTTCTCCAAGTCTTGGCTTTCCTAGGTAGTCGCTTGAAGGCTGTTGATTTTAGGACCAAGTGGTACTTGTCACAGAGTTCTATGAGGCGCTCACCGTTTCTATTTGTTCTCTTGTGGGCTGGGTAGAGACCTACTATCCTTCGGTATTTCTGTTCCCTGCCGACTTGGGCATTGAAGTCCCCCATGAGTATAGTTGAGTAGTTATGTGGAATCTTGTCTAGTATTTCTTCCAGGGAGTCCCAGAAGTGTTCCACTAATTCCAGGTCTTTCCGGTTGGTGTCATTTGTGGGTGCGTGGAAGGTCACTATGGTATATGCTCTATTACGAGATCTGAATGATAGTGAGGAGGTCCTTCCGTTAGGTGAAATAAAATCTAAAATGTGGTCAACCATACTGTGATGTACGGCAAAACCTGTGCCCAGGTGTGGGACTGTCCTCATTGCTCTTTCACTCGGTTTTCCCTTGTAAATCCTATACGCACCTGACTCAAATGCCTCCTCGTCCATAAACCGAGTCTCTTGGAGCGCTGCTATCTTTATTTTGTACTTGTCGAGCACTTCAAGTGTTTGCTTTAGCTTACCTACCTTAAGAAGGGAGTTAATGTTGATTGTAGCTAGGTAGGTGAGGTTTCTCTTATTCTTCTCTTGTTTGTGTAAAGGTAATAGGGATGGAAAACATGAAAGTCCAGGTTCCCCAGAGTCCGAAGACCTGCATGCCCCAACCTGAGTGGGGGTGGATTGGGTACCACCTGGGGTAGATTTCCTGGGTGAAGGTTTCTTCATGCTTCGAGTTCTACGAGAATTGTAGAGGAATGGTTACCTAAAAGGTAACGAGTTTTTAACTATCAAGGTAGTAAGCCTTGAAGCCCTGAGCACTGATCAGCACACCGACCCAGCTTCCCGCTGGGATTAAGGACCCAACCTTTCGTTGGTTTGCTCGGTTTAACAGGGCACCTCGTATAGGTTACGTGCTAAAGTTGAAGTGAAAGAGGCTAGTTGGGTTCTCTTGCTGAACCCAATATATGACGCACTTCACTCCCATTTGCCAGAGTCTCAACGACTCCTCCCAGGTCAATTCCTGAGACCTATTTTTGTTTTATATTTATTAATTTTCATCATGAATTCTTTCCTCAAGACGGAGTCCATACCATTCAAGAACTCATTCAAATCCTCGGGCGTGTCGGCAAAGATGACGATGTCATCAACAAATCTCAGAGTTGAAATTATTTCTCCTTGAATCTTCACTCACACTTTAAATTTTTCTCCAATTTCCTCCATTGCTTATTCAATGTAAAGATTGTGATAAGTTGCAGCCTTGCCATACACCTTTCTGAATACCAGCTTCTCTCTCATGTCCTTCAGCTCGAATGACTGCTGTCTGGTTTCTGTATGGATTGTAGATCACCCTCCTAACCCTGTACTCTATTCCAATCGTTTTCTTACCTGTGGGGTGGACCCTCTCCTCTTTCACTTTCCTATCTGCCTTTTATGGCTCTCCTTCCTTCCAAGTCCCTCAATCCGCATTCTTCGAGGGTTGAGGGCATTTCTTTTCCTCCTGTCCTTTATTTTCCTTATTCTCCTTTTGTTTTCCATTTCTTCTTCTAGTATATAAGTTAGTAGTTAGTTTTAGTTATAGTTTACATTTCTTCATTATCATCTTCACGATCACCCAAACCATTATGGGCCGATAACCTAGATGTTAGGCCCCTTAAAACAACAATTATCATCATCATCCAATCGTTTTCAGAATGTCAAACAATCCAGCCCAATCAACGTTATCAAAAACCCTTTTCTAAGTCTACAATTGTCATGAACGTTCTCTATCTTTCCGTATTCTACCTTCCAAAATCAGCCTAAGACTTCGTACAGCTTCCCTTGTTCCTACATTTCTCCTGAGGCCTGACTGGTCTTCACCAAACTCCGTTTCTCTCTGGCTTTTTATCCTCTTGTAAATTATCCTAGTTAGAATCTTTGAAGCATGAGTAATCAAGTTGATTGTACGGTAATGTTCACATCTGTCAGCTCCTACTTTCTTCGGTATAGGGTTGATAACATTCTTCTTGAAGTCAGAGGGTACCTCACCTGTCGCATAAATCCTACACACCAAGTGAAATAACCTGATCAGACCATCTTCACCTATGCAGCTTAGCAACTCAATCGGTCATCTATGCCTGGCGCTTTGTTCCTGCTTAGGTCTTCTAATGCGCTGTCATATTCTGATCTCAATATTAAATATCATTTTGCATCCTCATCAATTTCCTCTTTCCATTACATTGTTCTTAATCTCCTTTTCCTTATACAAACACTCTATATATGCTTTCCATCTCTCAACCTTTTCTTCTTTATCTGTAGAGGCTTTCCATCTGTGTTCTTTTCCCCAAAAGTATTCTTAATCCTTCGATAAGCCAGGGACCCGGAATAGAACTGAAATGCGTTACGTACCGCTGTGTTCCACGTTACGTTATGTATTCCATACCGCGGCCCAGAGCTGGCTTGCTGTATCGTTCCGTAACTGTAACTTGGAGCTCGGTACGATAATGTGGAACGTTACAGCGCTGGAACTGTACAGCAGGATCTCGACTCCCAACTGTACCGAGGTACGTGTTAGAGGAACGTTCCGTCTGAAACGGTACATGCCTGGAACGATTCATCAACGTTACCAGTTGGCTAGTTACTCTGCGTACCGTTCTTGGATCTCACAGTGTAACCGGCTAACTGATGGAAACGTTATTCTATTTCGAGAATACGAGAGTACCAGGGATCGAACCCCACTTATTGCTCACTTTTTTACTTCGTATGTTTCAATTTTCTTTGCTCGGGCAGTTGTTTGGATCGTCATCACTCATCATAATTAATTTAATCTTAATTATTAATAATTAAATATTAATGTAATTTCTCTAGTCCTCGTACTGCTGCTCGTTCACTAAGGTTTTACTCGTGTAAATAGCAGTGGCTAGCATTCCCGGGTTACCAGGGAATTTAAATCTGTTCTGAGGACTGGAACGGGGTAGCCTACACTCAGCCTCGTGAGGCAAAACTGAGAAGAGGTGGTTTTGATTCCTACCTCAGCCATCCTGGACGTGGTTAGTTAGTTATTGAGGTTTTAAGCGGCGGAACTACGAAGTCATCTGCCCCTCTTAACACAGATCAATGTATACAAATTTAAAATTAATTATGAATTTAGAGGTGGACATTTAAATATGAAAATATCGAAAAGTTAATAAAACAAAACATTAAATAAAACTAATAATAATAATAAACAAAAATGACGGTAAAACAAAAATTCAGAAATCAAAAAAGAACAAATCTTTCAGTCAATGTACACTGGAAAATTTAGATTGCTCTCCGTGGTTTCCGTGGTTTCTCCTTTCTACTTGAGGCAAACGCTGGGATGGTAACTAACTTAAAGCCACGGCCACTTTTTACCCTAATCCTACCTCGATTACTAGTACACACACAAGTACAGACATCAGGATCTCTATTGTAGCTGAAACACATGGCCGGTGAGGTGAAAGAGAAGGGCGGGGGGGAGAGGGGGGGGGGGGGAGGTTTGTGTGGTTGGCAGAATATGTAAACGCTGTGTTTGGATGTGATTTGACCCAATAAGAATAAGAGCTGCATTGCACCGCTCCGAATTCTCCTACTTCACCTTAAGACATCATAGCCTAATGCAGCATTGTAACAATAAAAATCCCGTTAAATATGCCCCATTCCGTTCAGTCTGTTTTGTTCCGTTTCTTTAAGTGGAACTTTCCGGACTGTAACGTATCGGATATCCCTCTGTTCATTTCGGTACGAGACCGCGTAACGTTCCACCCGGCTCCAATCTGGTGTACCGGTACAGGATCGGCCACCGTTCCACTGTTCTAGATACCGGGTATGGTTTCAGACTCCGTTCCGTTCCAGGACAGTTACGTTACGCATTGAAACAGACAGCGGTAACGTTACAACTTGGAAATAACCTTCGAATTTCTCCGTTCCACATTGACAAGAGTTCCGTTCCGTGTTACGTTCTGTTCCGGGTCCCCGCGATAAGCTGTGTCTACTTTTCCTAATTTCAGACAATTTTCTATACCTGCACATTTCTCTTTCAGCCATTCTTCTTTCGCTTCCTTGTACTTCTTTTTAACCTCATTTCTCTGACGTCTTGTGTTCTGCTTGTCCCTTTTCATCTCGTATATTCTTGTGTTTCCGCCTTTCATCCATTAATCCTAGAATACACTGCGTGATCCACGGTTTTCTACCTATTCTTTCTTTCCTACCAATGTTTTCTTCTGCGGATTTTGTTATTTCATTCTTCAAAAGTGCCAATTCGTCTGCAATTGAAGTTTGTTTAGAGTTTTTCATTAGTCCGTCATTTATGCTCTTCTTGAATCTTTCGTTTACACCCTTCTCTTTCAGTCTGTGTATTGCCCACCTTTTAGGCTTTTGAATTTTCTTCAGTTTCTTCAACTTTAATCTGCATTTCATAATAACCAGATTGTGGTCAGAGTTTATGTCAGCATGTGTATATTCTTCTATTGTGGTTATTGAATAAGGTGTTAACTATGACCAACTCATGGTCGGTGCAGAATTCAATCAGCCTGTTTCCTCTATCATTCCTTTCACCTAATCCGAAATCTCCTACTATCTTCCCTTCTCTTCCTTTTCCTACCACAGCATTCCAATCTCCCATTACTATAACATTTTCATCACCCTTGACATACCTCAGAATTTCATCTATTTCTTCGTAGACCTTTTCAACATCTTCATCATAAGCTTCACTGGTAGGCATATAGACTTGTACCACTGTCGTACACGTAGGTTTTGTATTGATTTTTGCTACAATAATCCGTTCACTATATTGCTCATAATTTTCCACCCGCTGTCCAAGTTTCCTACTTAATATAGACCTACCCACGCATAGCCGTTGTTTGATATAGTGCTAATGACCCAATAGTCTCCTGACCAAAATCCAGTTCTTCCTGCCAGCGCATTTCACCAATCCCAACCAAATCTAACCTCAAGCTATCCTTTCCATTTCTAAGTTTTCTAACCTTCCTCTGCTTAGCAGACTTCTAACATTCCACGCTCCGATCCGTAGAATCTCAGATTTCCTCTTTGTCACTTCTGTGGTGTTAACTCCCTCTCGAGTAGTCCCCACCCGGAGATCCGAACGGGGGTCTAGTTTACCTCTGGATTGGAATTTTACAAGAGAGGAGGCCATCATCACATGTAATTATGCATAGAGAGATGCACATCCTCGGGAATAGCATTACCGCTGTACTTTCCCATTGCTTTCAGTCGTGCAGTAAAACGCAGTGTAGTCATTAGTTGGCTAATAATATCAATATCATAACGGTCTTAACGGTCTATTTATTCTGAAAAGCTGCTACTGCCCTTCAGAATAAAGTAATAGAGCAATTCTACTAACAAAAATACTAACCTTCTACTAACAACCAAATACTAAATTTCTAATAACGACAGAATACGTTTTACCAACAACAAATACTACCACTAAAACAGTCTGTCATCAGACACACTCACATGTACCCTCTCACATCACAGTCTAATGAAACAATGAACTATATCTAATAAACAATGTAACAATCACCAGCCATACTCACATGGTCCCTCCCACATCACAGTCTAATGAAACAATGAACTATATCTAATAAACAATGTACCGGCACCAGGTACACTCACATGGACCCTCCCACACCACAGTCTAATGAAACAATGAGCTATTCTAATAAACAATGCAACTGTCCCCAGGTACACTGCCATGGACCCTCCCCCATCACAGTCTAATGAATCAATGAAAGCACTAATAAACAATGTAACTGTTACCAGACACACTCGCATGGACCCTTGCACATCAGTCTAATGAAACAATGAACTATATCTAATCAACAATGTAACTGTCACCAGACATACTCACAGTGTGTGAACACTTCATTTAATATCTCTAAGTAATTATCCAAACGTTTGTTTGCTGTTTTTTAGTTACATAAAAATATATATTTTCTTTAACAGGTGTTTTTGAAGTAATCTCAACACAAATACCCATTTCATTGGAGACAGAAACTGAACAGATGTTTTCAAATGAACTTCTGTTAACGAAGAGGCCTATCAATTTTAGCAAAACCTCTTTCCGTACAACACTCAATTATGATAATTTATACGCAGTCTGAGTGCATTTGGTCGTGAATTTCAAAAAGAAATATCACGACTCTGTCAATTAGTACAAACACCACCGTGTATATACTGTAAATGATATTGGAAGGATCCAGGTCACAGAAACTCAGAAAGTAAATGTTAAGAGTTATGAAACAAAATCAAGATGTGGAGAGTATATGGTACGTACTTGTGTGATACAGATCTAACCAACAACTTATATTTCAGAGGGTGTTGGTGACATGCTGTAAACAAACAACAGCGCTGCTATGCGGTAACCGAACAACTGGTCTTGAAGCAGCTTCTAAGTACTTGGGGTTTCTGAGACGAAAAGTGCAAAATATAGAGCGGAATGTTAACGCTCTGCAGCGTTCTGACACGCACCACACTAGTTACGGTTAAACATAAAGGTTTTTGCTTATTTTAGGGACTGTGACATCGTGGTCATATAATAGGGGCCGGGTTCACCAACGCAGCGTTAACAGGCAGTCACTAAATGCGTTGTTAACTTGAACATCGGCATTAAGCATGTTGGCGTATCACCAGCACATTCGCCGATTGGCATTAGCAAACGAAGCGTTATGTTTGAGGGCTGTACAAACCTCATTGAAAGATGATGATTGTGGCGGTATTTGTTTATTCTTTGGTGTAATCAAGCGGGCCGTTAACTGAAAAAGCGTGAAAGTTACATACTCCTTGGTTAAAAACAAACATGGCTGGTTAGGAAAAGAGCAAGAAGAGCCGGGGACTGTGAAATTTTCGTTAAATGAAAGAAACATAATTATCCACCCTTATCTACTCGGTGGATGAGTATCGTGAAATCGTTGAAAATAAGAGGACTGATGCTGTAACGTTTAGGTGGTCTTTTATTAAATTAAATTAACTAGGATGTTTTATAACGTAATGCTTCACACGATATTACACGTAAAAAGAAATAAGAGGACCGATGTTGTGACGTCTAGGTAGCCTTTTATTAAATTAACTAGGCTACATGTGCTACACCGTAATGCATCACACGATATTACACATAATTAAGGAATGGTACCGGTACATGGGCCTAGGCTATCTTACTTATCAGAAGGGAATTCGAGGTTAGGTGCTGTCATCTGTAGAATATTCAACACATAAGGTTTTGGCAACTGAAATCTCATGATAAATTCTGTGTCGACGCATTCATTCAAGTAATTCCTTCGTTATTTATAAGTTAGTGGTCGAAGAAAATCTAGCATGTCTTCAAAAACATCGTCATCGTTCAGAATAAAGTTTAATGCACGACTATTCCGACTTTCGCCGCACGCCATTTTGGATTTGAATGCTACGTATATCGACCGTCAAGTCGTTAATTCCATGTTGACAGAGCAATTCGTTTTGACGGCTTGTTAGGAATCTAATGGATTGTTATAGTTTGGTGAACCACGACATTTCGGTAATCGTCCGTAAACGGCCTTAATTGGTTTGTTACCATTTTGACGAACCATGGCGCACCCGGCCCTAGATTTAATTGCAGCCAATGGCCATTAGTAAAAATAAAATTTAAGAAAAAACCTTCACTGCAAAATTCTGTTAGGGACTTATGCCTCTGTTTGCAATTTAGTTCGTGATAACGTTCATAGATATCACCACACAACTTACACACACACACACACACACACACACACACACACCGCTTGGGGCATGATAGACTTCTACCACACACACTCGGAAGTATTATTTATTTATTTATTTATTTATTTATTTATTTATCGGATGGCTTTTAGTACCGGGAGTGTCCGAGGACATGTTTGGCTCGCCAGAGTCTGTAGCTGCTTCCAGCGGACACCCCTAGGGCGAGCTACACGTTCCGTTCAATTTCAAGTAGTTCCAATTTTCGCTACCAGAAGTCAATGATACCTAGTGGTGAACGAAGGAACTTTGATAGAGCGTTCCAACGAAATCTAACCTAGAAATTTAGCTCCATACAAGTTTAGTCAGTGGGAGGAACTATTACATGCCATAAATCTATGACATGGGACCGCCGGCTTTACTTCCCCTCTGAAGGAAGGCATACTGAAGAATTTTTAACGCTCATAAAAAATCCGACGACTTCGGCTGGGTTTGAACCCGCTATCTTGGGCATAGCAGTTCAGCATGCTACCAAATACGCCACTCGGAAGTGAAAACAGTGAACAGTAAAACGAGTCACTGAGTGGCGCAGGTCGTATCCTGCCCTCATCAATTCTTGGTTGTACATTGATTCCGTCCATAGAAATCTTCCCATATTTCTCTCTTCTTTGATTGTAACTCCATCAACAAGGCCTGGTAGAATCCAGTCGAAGGGTGTGTCGTTTCAGCAGTCGTGGATTGTGTGTGAAAACCTGTGTTATTTGTGTGTTAGTGTTTTTCCGTAAATTGGGTACAGGATTGGGAAGGAGGAGGCCGTGGTATTAAGTTAGAAACCATTCCAGAATTTTCCTGGAGTAGAAGTGGACAAACCATGGAGAAACTACTTCCAGGTTGGCTGAGGTAGAAATCGAACGTTTCTCTTCTCAAATTTGGCTGAGTGTGCTCCGTTCCAGCCCTCACACCAGTATTAAAATTTCTTGGTAGAGCCGGCAATCGAACCCGGACCTCCTAGGCGACAACCAATAACGCAAGCCGCTACACCATGAGGTGATCAAAATCATAAAAGTAGCCTACTTTTATGTGAAACGTGCTGTCGTAGGTTTTGAACTTCTGGGTCACGTAATCTCGGCGAGTGTATAAGGCAGCACTGGTCACCAATGAAACAGGATGGAAGTCCTTTTATCAGAGGAAGTTTGTATGAATAGGGTAGCATTGATTTCCCGTCGGTGACTGGTCTATGGTGTGAAAGAAGGCAGTTTGTGGTGACAATTTCTAGGTCATATCATCGTCACCGTATAAATGAAAGTCCTATGGTAGAACAATGGAGGACTTTCTTATCCTCTACATTACTAATCCACCCCTCCGTGGTACCACAGGCCACGAAGGGCCTAGGGCTACTAAGTGACCGCTGCCCAACTGTTTTCTGCTGATAGTGGATAGGTTGGCAGGACACATACTAAGGCACCCAGGAATAACAAACTTAGTTATGGAAGAAAGGGTCGAGGACAAGAACTGTACGGGTAGACCAAGGTTAAATTA